>JAKSZU010000023.1:31156220-32439553 GCA_026018925.1 Tupaia tana | reverse complement strand
CAGCAGATGGCATAATGATTATGTCACTGGACTCCCATGTAGTCAACAGCTGTTGGAGTCCTGGACTCGGCAGCTTAAAACTCACTCCGGGTGTGTGTGCATACAGGCCCAAAATCCTGAGAGAAGAATGGAGAGGGGATTGCGGCATGGCCATCCCCCCTGGGGGGTGACATCTTGCTTCTGTCTTTCTGTCTCTGTCTTTCCAGTGAGCACATGCACCCTATAGCAAAAATCTCTATTTAAAAAAAAAAAAATTCCAGCAGCTACTATGCTTTATAATTTCTGCTGCAGTTAGCCATCTGAAGCTATTTGTCTTTTCTTACATCTTTTTATAAAATATGTTGTGTTCATAAGGCTTATTTGCTTTCATGTATGTATTAAGTTTTGGGTTTGTTTGTTTTTTCAGTTGTTTCTGACAATAAAATATAAAATGGCCCTCAGTTATTCTTTTCTTATTTTGAAGCCTGGGTTTTGCCATGCTACAGTCTTCCTACCTTAGCATTTCCCTGGGACTACAGGTACACACAACCAGGCTCAACTTTAGACTAGGCTAGAAGTTGAACCCAGGCCTTCCATGTGTCCCAGACTCTGGAGCACAGCATCTTAGCAGTGCATACACCGCAACTGGGCCAACTTCCACCTTTTAAGAAATATTCAGTACATTGTCACACATTTCTGCGGCCATAGGAAAGTACAGAGAAAAAAATGAGATAGTCAGAGATTTCAGAAAAACCGATTGAAATGCACCAACTAAGTGCCAGAGGTATGGTGTCTTTTCTTTAAACTGACCACTGACCTTTCAGGAGCATTCCTAAGCCTTATTGGTTGCATCTCATCAGCAGTGTGCCTGGATGTCATTATAGAAATCTGTCATCTCCTGGCTATTGAACCACGACCCAGCAAAACGGCCCACAGCCACAGAGCTGCTCAAGAGTGAGTTGCTGCCCCCGCCCCAGATGGAAGAATCTGAGCTGCATGAAGTGCTGCACCACACCCTGGCCAACGTGGATGGGAAGGCCTACCGCACCATGATGGCCCAGATCTTCTCCCAGCGCGTCTCCCCTGCCATCGACTACACCTACGACAGCGACATATTGAAGGTGAGGTTAAGCCATATTCACAGAGGGAGGTTTACCTGGGTTAACAAAAGGATCGAATCAGTTCCTCCTTTCTCATAGATTCTTCTAATGCCACCAGCACAAGTTCTTAATCTGAGGTCCACGAACCTCTCAGAGTGCAGGCACATGCACCCTGTGTGCATACGCCTTATTCTGGGAGGGAGAGCCCCACTTTTAAGCATGTATTAGAAGGAGTTCTTGATGCACTCTCTTCCCAACCCACCTGAGAGATTAATAAGAAATATTTTGAACATTATCTTTAAAATTCAGTAGTTTGGGACCTGCAGTTAGCATAATGGCTATGTCGCTGGACTCCCACGTAGTCGACCACGGTTCGAGTCCTGGACCTGGTGGCTTAAACTCACGCCAGGCGCGTGTGCGTGTGTGCCCAAGATCCCGAGAGGAGAATGGAGGAGAAGGGATTGCGGCGTGGCCATCCCCTCTGGGGGGTGATTTCTCGCTTTCTATCTCTCTGTCTCTCTCTGTCTGGCGAGCACACGCACCCTATAGCAAAAACTTCTCCAAAAAGAAAAATAATAAATAAAAAATAAAATAAAATTCAGTAGTTTGAAATTTTGTTTATTAACTGTCAACTATGGAGTATGAGCAAAACTTTTTGATATGTAAAGTAAATGTTAGTGGAAACATGTAAAAATAAATAAATGAAAAAAAAGAAAACAGTATATTTAGAGACTGAACTCTGGCACACTGTCTCCAGCTGAAAACAACCCACCGGCTCAGATCGGGGTGAGCGGTAGAGCTTCCACTGCCTCAGGAAGTTTCTGGCAATGTAGATGCCCAGGCCCCGCAGCAGATCGCGTGGCTCAGTCTCCAGGCATATCTAGAACTTACTTAAATTAAAAGCTCCTAGGTGGTATTTGAAGTGTTGCCAGCTTGCCAGTTTGGGGAGCCTTTAATGTTTTATTTCTTTAAAAAAAAATGTCTACAACAATATAGCAACATGTTAAAATTCAGTAAAGTTGGGTGGGCAGATAATAGATATTATATTTTCCATGTGTTTCTGTATGCTTAAGACATAATTTTTAAAAATAGAGTAGTAGAGGAAGTAGTAGTAAAGTTTGTGCAAGATCAGTATAGATTTTAGAAACTAAAGTTTTTGCTGGATGACAATATTAGAAAGTATTTGCAGGATTATAGGTGACTTTTTACCTTTTGTCTTTTTGCTTATCTGATGTTTCTCCATTTCTGTAGTGAAATGGTATTACTTTTGTAGTGAAAAAGATGAAAAAGAAAGTTCTTGGCAAAATTAATAAATGCTATGTAGCTTTTCTTTTCTTTTTTCTTTTTTTTTTTTTTTTTTTTTTTTGAGAGTTTTTTTGCTATAGGGCACGAGCACTCGCCAGAAAGAGATGTAGAGACAGAAAGTGAGAAGTCTCCCAGGGAAGATGGCCACGCCACAATCCCTTCTCCATTCTCCTTTCGGGATCTTGGGCACACACGCACACATGCCTGGCTTGAATTTAAGCCACTGTGTCCAGGACTTGAACTGCAGTCAACTACATGGGAGTCTAGCGACATAGCCATTACGCCAACTGCTGGTCCCAATGCTAGTAGCTTGCAAGAGGCCTATGCTGAATCCTCTTAGTATACGGGAAGGGGCCTTGTTTAGTTTTTATTTATTTATTTATTTATTTAAGAATTATTGTATTTATCTTCATTTATTTATTCATTTATTTCTTATTAATTTGACATATTAATTTGACCAGAGAGGAACAGAGTAAGAAAGTGAGAAAGAAAGCCACCAGGTCCAGGACTCAAACTGCAGTCGGCCATGTGGGAGTCCAGCACCCTTAACCACCACGCCACCTGCTGGCCCCTGAGAAGGAACCCTTTTGTGGTTAGAGATTTGATCTCTCCCCAGTATCCCTGGGAGTCCTCGTCTGATTGTTTGACCAACTCTCTCTGAGAGACCTCTCTCCATGCAATTGTGAGATTGGACTTGGAATCCAGGTGGCCTTTCCATTGCTGGAACGGTAAGCTCTTGCGTTTAGAAGCAGGATATACTGTAAAACATGTAGTCTCCTCTCTGCATGTATTCAGAGAGGGATCACTTGTTGAGATCTCTTTTCTGATCCTGGGAATAAGCAATAGAGGCCTACTGCGAGCCACGAAGTAATATTTTAAAGGAACCCTTTGATTAGGCTTTAGTGATGACATTTTAATTGGTACTATTTTAGGGCAACTTCTCAGTTCGCACAGCCAAGATACACCAACATGTATGTGAAACCATCATCCGCATCTTTAAGAGACATGGTATGTCCTTTTTTAAAAATTACATTCTTTCTAGGGCGTGGTGGCGCCCGCCCTATGGCAAAAATTATATTCTTTCTCATATGGTTTATTTTCATCATTAGAAAGCATCATTAGTAGATTTGGGTACAACCTTGTTTTACTTTTAAAATCAGTTACAAGTAGTTGACATTATATGGAATTTTAAACTTATTTTTACAGTTCTACTTGTTGAGGAGAAATTGATTTGAATATTAGACCCTTGTCACTAAACTGCAGTAGAATTATGGGGTCATAAATATGACTATATTGACAAACTTAGCCGTAGGTGAGCTCCCCGTTTGTAAATGTAGAGCGTTGAAGAAAAACTGATGATGACTTTAGCACTCCCAGTAGCGGCCCCAAGTTTGTTCATTTTAGGTTGTTTCCTAGGAAGAATGAAACCTGAGGACCAGTTATTTTTTCTGGTTTGGTGTAGGAGCTGTCCAGCTGTGTACCCCGCTACTGCTTCCCCGAAACAGGCAGATGTACGAGCACAACGAAGCCGCCTTGTTCATGGACCACAGTGGGATGTTGGTGATGCTTCCCTTCGACCTGCGGGTGAGGCTGGGACACTGCTGGCATTCGGGAGGCCATGTTTGGACACATGAATGACGTCTCTGTTCAAGGACTGCCCCACCACCCCTTTTTTCCCCTAGCCTTATATTCTAAGGACAAGTGTTCTTTAGGACATGTGTTCTTTTTTTAGAGAGATTTTTTTGCTATAGGGCACGTGTGCTCACTAGAGAGACAGAGTGACAGAAAGCAAGAAATCACACCCCATGGGGGCTTGTCAATGCTGCAGTCCCTTCTCCTCCATTCTCTTCTTGGGATTTTGGGCACACACACACACACACACACACACACACACACACACACGCCTGGCATGAGTTTTAAGCTGCTGGGTTCAGGACTCAAACCGTGGTCAACTACATGAGAGTCCAGTGATGTAACCATTAGGCCATCTGCTGGTCCCAGGACATGTTCTTAAGGCATTACCAGGACAAGCACGTTACTGAAGTTTAGTGAATGTCTGACCCAGAATGTGTCCCCCTTGCTAAGCACAGGTGTGTATGGCCCTAGGAAGCAGAACCTCATGTGGTAAGTGCCAAAAGTGCCCCTCGGGTTGAGTGCCACAGAGTGACCATAGCAGGTCAATGTGAATGCCGTTTTTTTGTTGGTTGGTTGGTTGGTTGGTTTTTGTGGGTTTTTTTTTTTTTGTTTTTGTTTTTTTGTTTTTTTTTTTTTTGCCGTAGAGCCTGTGTACTCACTGGAGAAAGAAAAGATGGAGAAGGAAAGTAAGAAATCACCCCCTGAGGGAATGGCCATGCCACAATTCCTTCTCCTCCATTCTCCTCTAGGGGTCTTGGGCATGTAAGCACACATACCCACCCTGTTTGTGAAGCCACTGGGTCTGGAACTTGAACCACACAGCCATATGGGATCCATCTGCCTTAACCAACAGGTCACTGGCTGGTCCAAAATGTCGTTTTTGTTTTGTTTTTACTTCCTAGTTAGATCTTCATTTGCATACTAGTACATGAATGTCTAGAAATTTCTTTTTTTTTTGATGAACATGAGGGGCAGTGGGAGAAAGGGACATAACTTTTATTTTTTTATTGGAAGAGGGCATATGCACTCCCAGACAGAGGAGAGAAAGCATCACCCAAGGGGGTAACCCAGTAATCCCTTTTCTCCACTTTGCCATGCCATCAGGATTTTGGACATACATGTACATGTGCCCAGGATGTTTTTCAAGCCGCCAGGGCTGAGATTTGAACCATAATCAACTATGTGGGACTTGGCTCCTCATGCACAGAGCAACCACTGCACTGCAGGGCTGGCCTTTATTATTTTTTAATGATAGAGCACATGTGCACATGAAAGAGAGAGAGAGAGGCAGGCAACATCAACATTCTCATCCTTTCCCTAGCCTCCTAGCTCCTCAGGATTCTGGATTCCTGCACACATACTGGCATGTTTTTAGACAACCCAAGGATCTCAACCCACAGTCAGCTATTTATATAGCTTCAGCCTTGCAGGACACTAACCCTGCCTCTGCTCCATAGAAGCTGAGCCAGCTACTGGTATTTCTGACAGTCTTTTCATGTCGGCATCCTCCTGCCCAACTTCTAATTAGCTAGGACTTCAGGTACATGCAGTCAGGTGCCTGTATTCAGGTTGCTCCAAGAACCAAACGAACCAAGTCCCATGGGACTTCCAGCCCCTCAATCAGTCGTGCTACCCATGTGCCACCAGAGCTGGGCATAGGCAATTATATTCTTGTAATAACAAGAGACACTGCTGATTGGCTGTACTGAGTTTCGCCCTTGCTTTCTTGCTTCTTACCCCCAGGGCTGCCTTTGATGGCAGCAGTCTTAGAAGTCATTCACTTACATAGTGTTGGCTGCCAGCAAGCTCCTCGGTGGCACTGTACAGCAGGGCAGAGGAAAGCATTTGAAAGGTAGGGAAAACACCTACAAGTATAGACATAAGCAAAGGATACCAAGCAGTTCTCAAAAACAAACGCACATGGTGTATAAACTTCTGAAAAGATGATTAGCCTCACTAATAAGGAAATGCAAAGCTATCTCGGCTTCCCCCATAAGACAGCACAAGTATTTAATATCTTCCACAGATGACAGAGGTATAGGAAAATGGGTACTTTCATTCATTGCTGGTAGGAATGTGAATTGCTAAACCTTTAGAAAAGTAGTCTGAATGTTTATAATGAATTTTTTAAAAAATTTGTTCCACATACTATGCTTTTTTTTTTTTTTTTTTTTGGAGAGGTTTTTGCTATAGGGCGTATGTGCTCACCAGACAGACAGACAGAGACAGAGAGATAGAAAACGAAAAATCACCACCCCAGGGGGGATGGCCACGCCACAATCCCTTCTCCATTCTCCTCTAGGGATCTTGGACATGCATGCACACACGCCCGGCGTGAGTTCAAGCCACCGGGTCCAGGACTCGAACCTCAGTCGACCACGTGGGAGTCCAGCGACATAGCCATTACGCTAACTGCTGGTCCCCATACTATGCTTTTTGAGCTAGCATTTTCACTTTGAGAAATGTATTCAAACAAATAAAAACATTACCGCAACTTCTCCATAGCCTAGTGGTTAAAGAGTCGGATTCCAAATGGCTGACTCTGGTTTGAATCCTGTCCCCAGCAGCTTAAAAACACTGGGCATATGTGCATGTATGTATAAAATCCCAACATGATAAAGAAATGGAGGATGAGGGATTATAGTATCACACCTCATTGTGGGGTACATTCTCCCTCTCTCTCTTTCTGTAAGTTCATGCAACCTCTGGCAATTATAAAAACAAACAAAAAACCACATTAGTGTTCAAATGTTAAAAGGATATTGTCATATCATGATGGATAGTCAAAACTGAAAACTGCATGTTCATCAAGAAGAAAATGGTAAATAATTAGTCATCAATATTATGCATTATTAAGGAGCCATTAGAAAGAAAATTTAAGGGAATCAGCAGATGTAATGGTTGTGTTGCTGGATTCCCACATGGTCGACCACGATTCAAGTCCCAGACCCAGCAACTTAAAACTTAAGCCGGGTGCATGTGCATATGTGCCCAAAATGCCAAGAGGAGAATGGAAAAGAAGGGATTGCAGCATGGCCATCCCACCTGGGGGTGATTTCTTGCTTTTTGTCTCTCTCTCTGTATCTCTCTGACGAGTACCCACACTCTAATGAAAAAATCTCTCTTGAAAAAAAAATTTAAGAACAACAGGTGCCACTTGTTAAGGTGTCTAGATTCCACATGGTTGACTCTGATTTAAGTCCCAGGCCCAGTGGCTTGAAAAATCACACAGGCATGTGTGTATGCCCAAAATCCTAAGAGGAGAATGGAGAAAGGATTGCAGCGTGGCCATCTCCCCAGAGGGTGATTTCTCATTTTATCTCCTTCTCTCCAGCAAACACACATGCCCTATGGCAAAAATCTGAAAAAAAAAATAAAAAAAAGAAAATTGAGATCTATATTTTTTTTAAAGATTAAAGGAACTTTAAAACTTTGTTTTTCAGGTCCCTTTTGCAAGATATGTGGCAAGAAATAATATACTGAATTTAAAGCGGTAAGAAGCAATAAGGTGTTCCATTTGGTAGATGTGGGAAAGAAACTAAGAAAGAATGTTTTATCTTCAGTGATCCTTACGCAGTGAAGAATTCTGGCTGAAAGCATTGAGCTCAGAGTGTGATCTAAAAGCCCAGCCACGGTACCCCTTTCTCTAGGCTGCCCGCCTGCCGCCCTTTCTTTAGCAGGGATGTATCAATTAGGTATCGTGACTTCCCTGCAGTCTAGTCTGCGCCTTCTATATGTCCCCAAGCAACGTAACTAATTATTTTCACAAATGGTTGCCTGAAAAACATCTGGCTATTCTTGATCACAGATGGCCCCTTTTAAACTTTAATTGGAGGACAAATGGCCAGTAGTCTCGGTGTGAAAACTGCCTACACAGGTGACTGAACAAAAGCTGCTGGCGGAGAACGGAGCAAGCACCGCAGGAATGCTGAACACTGTGAACCTCCAGGCACTTAGCCCTGGAAAAAGGTTTTCTGTACATTTAAATACCACAGGGGGCAAACACTGAGATCCTCATAAATTTGAGAAGAATTGTTATCAATGTGGCACCCTACTTTAAAACTCCTTTCTCCAAAAGAGATCAGAGCTGTTTATGTGCTTTTATTCTAGCTCCAAGTGCACATTAACAGTCATGGTCCTAAGGAGTGGTTATCCCTGTGTAGAAAGCAATCACTTAGGGTAAAAAGGGGGGGAAAAGTAATTTTATCTCTACTTTAGACATTTGAAAACAAAAACTAAGGGCCCAGCCACAGTGGCACAGTGGGAAGGGGCTGCTTCGTGGTGGCTGGGGCTGCATGGGAGGCCTGGTTTTGTTCTCAGCCCAGTCCTAGCCCAGCCTAAATGGGCCACGCACGGTAGCACATGCCTGCTGTCCTTGCTGACTGAGAGCCTGGAGCAGGAGGAATACAGCGCTACAAGGCCCTGTCAGAGATGCTGGTCTCTTTCTGCCTCCTGTGCTCCTTCACTTTTCCTCACACCCTCCTCCCTCCCTCCCTTCCTCTCTCTCACATTAAAAAAAATATATAAGCCCTATAGGTTAATAGTAGCAAAATTGGGAATTGGAACCTAGATCAAGACAAGATTGTTCTGAATCAAGTCTGTCTTTAAGTTCTTTTGATCATATCTCTGATTGTTCATTTTTTTTATTATTTGTTTCTTTTAACTCGTTTAACAATTTCTCATACTCATTCATTTCCAGTAAGCAATGACCATAGAAATTTGGGGTTCTCTCTCCAGGTACTGCATAGAACGTGTGTTCAGACCTCGCAAGTTAGATCGGTTTCATCCCAAAGAACTCCTGGAATGTGCCTTTGACATTGTCACTTCTACCACCAACAGCTACCTGCCCACTGCTGAGATCATCTACACTATCTATGAAATCATCCAAGAGTTTCCAGCACTTCAGGTTCCTTTCCATGTTTCACCATTCTGCAAGTCCCCGCCTAGAGGCCGTCCCCAGCCGCACTGGGGAAATCCACAACTACAGCCCTGCTTCCCAGCTTCTGTTGGCAGAGTCAGATCCTTACTAAAACAACCAACACGCGTGATGATGTGGCCTCCAAGGTTCTTCTCGAGCTCTGCGCTCTGTCTCGGCAGGACTGATTTTGTTTCGGGGGCCGGGTGGTGGTGTTCTGCCCATTCCTCCAAGCCTGGCTGAGGTTCCTAGGATGTGGGCCAGCTGGTTGCGTGAAGGTTAAGGCAGCTGGATCCCACATGGCCGTCAGCACAGTTAAGTCCCAGACCCCACAGCTTGGAAAACGTGCCACACACATGTGCAGGCATGCCCCAAATCCTAAAAGTGGAAGAAATGGCGAAAAAGGGATTGCAGTGTGACCATCCCCCATGGGGGATGCTTTCTTGCTTTCTCACTCTCTCTCTCTCTCTCTGTGTGTCTCTCTGTCTGTTTCCAGCAAGCACTTCTGCCCTTTGTCAAATTAAAAAAAAAAAAAAAAAGATTTCTAGGATGCCTTTCCCATGAACATGGGTGGCTCCCTCGTACCTCTGGTACCTTAACTTCCCAACTTCCTTTCTCGCTGTGTTTACACACTGTCTACCCAGCGGGTGCCACTGCCAGCTCTCCTCGGGCCTCCTCTCCCAATCCCAATGTCAATCAAGTTCCCTTCCCCATCCACCTGTCGGTCATGTATTTCCTTGTCTGCAGTCTTGTCTTCTCTTTCTTTTCTTTCTTTTTTTAAAACAAGAAAGAGGAAAAATGAGAAATTACACTCCAGGGGGGTGGCCGACTGCAATCCCTTCTCCTCTAGAGATTCTGGGCACGTATGCACACATATCCAGTGTGATTTTTCAAGCCGCCTGGTCTGGGACTCAGACTGCACAGCCATGCGGGATCCAGCCACCTAACCACCATGCCTCTGGCTGGCCTATATTCCGCTTTACCCAGGCATGTTTTGGGTCCTTTCCTCCCCAGAAAGCCTGACCATTCCTTTAGTGACTAACTACCTTAAGTTGTAATCTCCAAGCTGAATGTGTGCTATTCAGCCCATGGGTCCACTTTTCCACACACCCCATCACGCCCGACTCCACACCCAGCACACCACTCGCAATGTTCATTAATTCACTCGTATGCTTACTGTCAACAACTATTGAGCCCAACCCTTCCCTCCTTGAAATGTGTGGACTTGTTTGTGTTTTTAACACAAAACCAGTCAGGGTGTTTTTGATGGATATAACTTCCTTTTAAGTTAGATTATACTCTCTGGCTACAGCAAGGTAAAAGAATCTGTATGTCATGAACTGGAGACAATATGCTAAAGGTCAACCCTTCTACTGCGTTAGGGTTGTGCATTGGTGGTAAGAGTCCAGATCTGGCCACGGACCTCAACTAATTTTATAATGAAAATCATTTTTCTCTGTATCCCAGGAAAGAAATTACAGTATTTACTTGAACCATACTATGTTATTGAAAGCAATACTCTTACACTGTGGGATCCCAGAAGATAAACTCAGTCAAGTCTACGTTATTCTGTACGATGCCGTGGTAAGCATTTAATGACTTTGGCCTGAATTTTTTTTTTAAGAATTATTTTATTTAACTTTATTTGTTTATTTGTTTGTTTATTTAAATTTGACCAGAAAGGGACAGTGAGTGAGAGAGGAGAGAGAGAGAGGGAACGTGAGAAAGCAAGCCACCAGGTCTGGGACTTGAACTGCAGTCAGTCACGTGGGAATCCAGCGCCCTTAACCACCACACAGCCTGCCATCCCCTGACCTGAATTTGAAGGATAATGATATTTCATGATTATTTTCTTACTGAGGCAGCCATAAAGCTAGAAAATAGGAATTTGCCTTCTGCCTTCATTGTTCTAAGGGGAAAGAACCAATCATCTTCAGTTTACCAAGAGTTAACAAGTTCAGTAGTCCCTCACTCTGCGGTTCCAGTAACATGGTCGGTCATTCATGTTAAAAAATAGTCAATGGAAAACTCCAGAAATAAACAGTCCTTAGCTTTAAATCATATGCCATTCTGAGTAATGTGATAAAATCTCTTGTCATTCCACTCCATCTCACCAGAAGGTAAATCATGCATTTATTCAGCATATCCAAGTTGTATATGCCACCCACCCATTAGTCACTTAACCCTCTTGGTACAGTAAGATATTTTGAGAGACTGTATTCATGTAGCTATTATTATAGGACATTGTTACAATTGTCCTGTTTTATTATTAGATATTGTTGTTAGTCTCTTACTGTGCCTAATTTACAAATGAAGTCTTATCATAGGGGTGTGTAATATATACCACACACACACACACACACATATATATATATATATATATATATATATATATATATATGATGATAAAACAGAATATCTAGGAGTCAGTATTACCCACGGTTTTAGGCATCCACTTAGGTTCTTGGGCTCTGTCCTCTCTGGATGAGGAGGACCACTGAACTGACTGAGTGCTATTCTGTACTAAGTCTGTACTACTAGTAACCTCCAGGGTGTTTTTTTATAAAGGTACCCTTTTTTTTTTTTAATGAGAGAGAGCATGCAGAAGAGAGACGGTGTTTTTGACAGGGTCCCTAAGTGTAAATTACACTGCTAAAAGATTGGATTACCTAAATTAATTTGTAAGATAATGAAGGTCTTCACTAACCTGTAACTGTTACGCCATCCACCGGTCCCACCATTAATAATTTTTAAAAGAAATAACCTCTGTTGAGCACCTGTCCCTGTGCTCGTCATTGTTCTGTAGACTCTTCACATGGATCAGGTCGCTTTGCCCTCACCCCAGTGCTGTCATTGTCCTCGCTTTACAGAGACCAAGAGAGGGAGTGTTGGTGTTGACAGTCATCCGAGATGGATAGCCCTACCTTTAGTTCTCCCAGCCTGCCTGTCCTCAGTCAGTGAAGTCACTTATAGATTTGTATTGATTGAACTGGGGGGAGGGGAGCTCAGACATCCAGTGAGGCCTCATTCACTTCCTCCTTCATGTGGGACCGGGGCTACAACACCTCTGGTTGTCCCCTGATTTAGCCACGCTGTACCATAGTGTGTGTGTGCAGATACAGAGCCTGTAGGGGAAACACTGCGAAGTATTCATTAGTGCCACATTACTGTGCTGGGATGGAGGGGAACATTTATATTTCTCTAACATCTTTCCATGTTAAATTTTGTTTTCACAATAAGATGGATCCAGAGGATACAATAGCTGACAGTGCCAGGCAGTCTACGGTCCAGGCAGAATGGAGAGTGCAAGTTCATGCGTTGTTTTTTATTCAGTGAATATAAGTTGAACAGCTTAGCTGCCTTTTCTTTCATCTGGCAGGTACACAGGAAAGACCCAAACTTAACTGTTTATTTCTTGATGGTTCTTTCCTGCTTCAAAGTGCTGGCTGCTGTTTCTCAGCCACAGATGGGGTATAATGTCAGTCAGACGCTGGCGGAAACCCAGGGACTGTGTGGGGGTGGGAGGCTTCAGCTTGTTTTTGTTCGTATTCTATGGCCGCAGCCCCTCTGCCAGTGTGGGACGAAATGCTTAGACCACGCTTTTTTTTGAGAGGTTTTTGCTATAGGGCGTGTTCGCTCACCAGACAGACAGAGAGATAGAAAGCGAGAAATCACCCCCCAGGGGGGATGGCCACGCTGCAATCCCTTCTCCTCCATTCTCCTCTCACGATCTTGGGCACACACGCACACGCGCCCCGCGTGAGTTTAAGCCACCAGGTCCGGGACTCGAACCACGGCCGACTACGTGGGAGTCCAGCGACATAGCCATTATGCTAACTGCTGGTCCCAGACCACGCTTTTATTAAGGGGAACAGAGATCAAAATTATTCCCTCTGCACCCAAATAGGAATACCCTGCTTGCCCAGTCTGGAGCCGGGTTGCCCTGCCATTCAGCAAGTACAACTTTCCTATTTTTAGTTCTTTCAGACCAAGGTTTTTCTAATTTTAATATAATGTTAGTTAGGGCTTTATTGGAATTGAGGGACATTTTCTTTATTCACAGAATTAAATCCATCCTTTACCATTATAGTTTGCCCACCTGAAGGCACTAATTTCTGAATTAGCTTGCAAACTGTATATCATTTGGGATGAAACTTGGTGGCTCTCATTGTTACCTTTTTCTTCTGCATCAGACAGAGAAACTGACAAGAAGAGAAGTGGAAGCTAAATTTTGTAATCTGTCTTTGTCGTCTAATAGCGTAAGTACCTTCTAATGGTGTCAGCACAGCTTTCTCTGTAATTTTGTGATACCAGAAAATGTCACCAGGTCTCGTGCTGGTAAGGTGGCCCCACTGCCTCACAGACAAGGTTTTTCCCTTGAGCGTTAGGTACCATGGCAACCTCTGGGCTTAGGAAGAGGAATGAATGCTATGATCAGAGAACGTCTCTGCATGCATCTTCAGGATGGCCTGTAATCATCCTGTTCTCCCTTGGTCAGCAGATACTTTTCCTCTACACCCCTTATGAAGCCGTGCTAAGGAGTGCCTCCCGCTGAGCAGACCTAGGGCGAGTTGTCCTGTCCCCAAACGGGTTAGATGGGACTAGAATGCGACACAGAACTCCACAGATCCATCTGAGTATCTCCTCCGACTCTGGCTAACCCCAGGCCTTCTAACTCCTCTGAGTTGATCTAAAGCTCTTGCTTTTCTGGTACACTTCTACTCCTAAAATTTTATATTTGATCCTACCAGCAATAAGGAAAGTCTTACGCGGTAAACGGGTTGGTCTTATTCTCTCTGCAGACCTTTGGCACAATAACTCACACTTAATTGAGTAGCTGAACAACAGAAGACAACAGGGATTTTATACATTTTCCTGAATGTTTACATAAGAGTTTTTTTTTTTTTTAAACTTCCCCAGAACCCTTCTAGTTAGTCCCAGTCTGACACTCAATTACATAACCCTGTGCTGATCAACAAAATTCACACGTGGGATAGATTAAAATATGGTTGTACATAGGCCAGGCAGTCGCTCTGCAGGGTAGCAGGCAGGTGTAGGACTGGGGGTAAAGAGAAGAGTAAGTTAGGACTCAGACTGCTTCCCACCTCTTTCTTTTTCCTTTCTTCTTTAAAGAATTATTTATTTAATTTAATTTTTATTAGTATTATTTTAATTTGCTATAGGGAATGTGCATTCACCAGAGAGAGAGCAAGAGGGAGGGAAAGTAAGAAAGCAAGCCACGGGGCCAGCAGGTGGCGTAATGGCTATGTCGCTGGACTCCCACATAGTGGACCATGGTTTGAGTTCTGGACTCCGCTGCTTAAACCTCAGGCCGGGCACATGTACGTGCATGCCCAAGATCCTGAGAAGAAAGTGGAGGAGAAGGTGCTGCAGGTTGGCCATCCTCCCTAGAGGGTGATTTCTCACTTTCTGTCTGTCTTTTTGGAGAGCACACATGCCCTATAGCAGAAATCTCTCTTTAAAAAAAAAGAAAGAAAGAAACCCACCAGGTCTGGGACTTGAACTGTGGTTGGCCATGTGGGAGTCCAGTGCTTTAACTACCACACCACCTGCTGCCCCCCCTTTTTTTTTCTTTTTTTACTGTTAAGCTCTTTTTCTTCCATGAGTGAGAGAGATACAGAGATGGGCACCTCCACCAGTGTCCTCACACCATGATCCTCCCCTGGCTTCAGCTAGCCTGGATCATGGGCACGTGCGTGTGCTCAGCATGTTCAAGAAGGTCTCCAGATACGAACCCAGAACCTTCCCGCCTGCGCCAGCCTCACAGAGTAGGGGCATGTTTGTGACTGCCCAGGAGCTAATGGGCTGGAAGAAAGGGACCATGGCACGACCGGACTGTGGAGAGTGCTCCTCTCCATGTTTCCCTCTCATAAAGTGCATACTCCTCACGAACACAGAGGAAAAAAGCTTATTTTTTCTTTTAGTTATAGGGTGCATTGCACTTGCCAGAGAGATACAGAGAGAAATAGAGAAAGTTAAAAATCACCCTCCAGGGGACCAGCAGTTAGTGTAATGGCTATGTCGCTGGACTCCCATGTAGTTGACCATGGTTCGAGTCCCACGAATGCTTAAACTCAAGCATCTTCGTGACTGCTGTGCCACAGAGCCAGCCCCTGATAGTTAATGGGACAATTTAATGTTGAAATTTATTTAAAATAAATCATTTTTTATTTTATTAAGAAGAAAAAATTTTAGGGGCTGGCAGGTGGCATGGTGGTTAAGGGTGCTGGACTCCCACATGGCTGATCATGGTTCAAGTCCTGGACCTGGCAGCTTGCTTCCTCTTTCTCTCTCTCCCTCTCCCTCTCTCTCACTCTGTCCCTCTCTGTTCAAATTTAAATAAATAAATAAATAAATAAATAAAGTTAAAAACATAATTCTTTTTTTAAAAAAAAGAAGAAAAAATTTTAAATCAAAGACTTTTTTTTTACTATAGGGCATGTGCTATCACCAGAGAGAGACACCGAGAGAAAATAAGAAATCACCCCTAGGAGGATGGTCACACTGCAGTCCCTTCTCTATTCTCCTCTCGGGATTTTGGGAACACATGCACGTAACACCTCGTGTGATTTTTCAAACCAGCAGGTCCAGGATTCAAACTGTGGAGTCAGCCATGTGCAGTCCAGCCACCTAAACCTCCACACCACCTGCTGGCCCAAAGACTTATGATTTTATTTCATTTTATTTTTTAATTATTTTATTTATCATTAGTAATATTTTCATTTGCTACAGGGTATAAATGCTTACCAAAGAGAGAGAGAGGGTAAGTGAGCGAGAGAGCGCAAGTGATAAAGCAAGCTGCCAAGGATTTATGATTTTAAATTTAAATTTTTTTTAATCTTTTTTTTGGGAGGGAGAGGTTTTTGCTATATATAGGGCACGTGCGCTCACCAGAAAGGCAGAGAGAGACAGAGAGACAGAAAGCAAGAAATCACCCTCCCAGGGGGATGGCCACGCTGCAATCCCTTCTCCATTCTCCTCTCGGGATCTTGGGCACGCACGCGCATTTGCCTGGCATGAGTTTAAGCCACCAGGTCTGGGACTCGAACTGCGGTCAACTACATGGGAGTTCAGCAACATAGCCATTACGCTAACTGCTGGTCCCAGTTTTTTTTTGTTTTATCTTTAATGCAATGAACATATTATAGGAGATTTGTTCGCACTTGGGTTTTTTAAATGTAAGTGATTTACGATTAACTATTGAGCTACATTATGCGGAGTCTTCATTCAACTGTTAGTTTCTGTGTGCCAGATTAACAGATAAACCAACCAGACTCGGCTTAATGTCAGTCTTAAAATAGCTATACTTTGGGAACCAGCAGTTAGCGTAATGGCTATGTCGCTGGCCTCCCACGTAGTCGACCGCGGTTCGCGTCCTGGACCCGGTGGCTTAAAACTCACGCCGGGTGCGTGGGCGTGCGTGCCCAAGATCCTGAGAGGAGAATGGAGGAAAAGGGATTGCAGCGTGACCATGCCCCCGGGGGGTGATTTCTCGCTTTCTGTCTCTCTGTCTCTCTCTGCCTGTCTGGCAAGCGCATGCGCCCTATAGCGAAAACCTCTCAAAAAAAAAAAAAAAAAAAAAAAAGCTATACTTTCGTTTCTTAGTAATTTCTCCTTCAGGGCCAGCAGATGGCATGGTAGTTAAGGGTGTTGGACTCCCACATGGTCAACCGTGGTTCAAATCCCAGACCTGGTAGCTTGCTTTCTCACCTTCTCTCTCTCTCTCTCTCTCTCTCTCTCTCTCTCTCTCTCTGTCCTACTGTGGTCAAATTAAAATAAGTAAATACGTAAATAAAGTTAAATAAAATTTTTCTTTTTTTTTTTTCTGGAGAGGTTTTTTTTGCTATAGGGCGCGTGCGCTCGCCAGACAGACAGAGAGAGACATAGAGACAGAAAGCGAGAAATCACCCCCCAGGGGGGATGGTCACGCCGCAATCCCTTCTCCTCCATTCTCCTCTCGGGATCTTGGGCACGCACGCACACGCGCCCGGCGTGAGTTTAAGCCACCGGGTCTGGGACTCGAACCGCGGTCGACTACGTGGGAGTCCAGCGACATAGCCATTACGCTAACTGCTGGTCCCAATAAAATAATTCTTTAAAAAAGAAAAAGAATTTCTGCTTCAGTACCTGGAGTTCTTCCTAGTTTTATGCCCTCTTCCTCCTTCTATGTGGCATGACTGTGCCTGGTCCCCAAATAGGTCAGCTCTAGTTATTGCCCTGTTCTGGGGCAGAGGGTGAGCACAGGTGGAAAGAGCCATGGTCTGGATTTAGGGTTGTGCCTGAGGGAAAGAAGGATCCAAGAAGGATTGGGAGGCTGCCTGCAGGAGCCCACATCCCAAGGCCACCATGGGAATCTTTCAAGCAAAGGGAGGGGATGGAATTCCTGGCTAATTCTGTACAGGAAGTCAGCTTTTGCTTTCCTGTCTCCCCACTTAAGTGCCCGTTCATGAGAATAAGAAAAGGTCAGAGGAGCAATACTGATCGGAAACTACATTAGTAGAGGCTCCGCTAGTGGCAGGGTCTGCTGTGCTGGAGTTAGCACGAGCTGTAAGAAGATGTGTGCGAGCAAAAGTGAACTGCGAGTGTGTCTGAAGCACCTCTGTAAGATGCATTGGATTGTCGGGAAAGGGCAGTCCTCGGGCAGCGCTGTGGCAGAGGCTAAATTCTCTTTGACTACAGAATCCCCCTCCCAGAGGAGCACAAGCTCTGCTGTGTCCGCCTGTGGCCAGGGCCTGGTGCAGAGGGCGTCTTCCCCTACCGGGCATTGGCAGCTAACTGCACCTCTTTGCCTTCCAGCTGTGTCGACTCTACAAGTTTATTGAGCAGAAAGGAGATTTGCAAGATATAATGCCAACCATAAATTCGTTAATAAAACAGAAAACAGGTGTTGCCCAGTTGGTGAAGTATGGCTTAAAAGATCTAGAGGAGGTCGTTGGACTGTTGAAGAAACTTGGCATAAAGTTACAGGTTTGGCATCCGTTCAGTAGTGGCCGTACAGATCCACAGCATTACTACCAGCAGAAGGGGGAAATGGGCTTTATTTCATCAATGCCACTGAGTGGCCTCTTGTTTTGAGAGATTTTTGCTATAGGGCACTGTGTGCTCGCTGGAGAGACACAGACAGAAAGGAGGAAATCACCCCCCAGAGAAGATGGCCTTGCTGCAATCCCTTCTCCTCTGTTTTCTTGGGATTTCGGGCAAGCACATATGCCCTGCTGTGACTGGTTTTGTTTTGTTTGTTTGTTTTTTTTCTTATTTGTCTTTTGAGAGGTTTTTGCTGTAGGGCATGTGTGCTCACCAGGAAGACAGAGAGAGACAGAGAGACAGAAAGCGAGAAATCACCCCCCAGGTGGGATGGCCACGCCGTAATCCTTTCTCCTCCATTCTCCTCTTGAGATCTTGGGCACACATGCACACGCGCCCGGCGTGAGTTTAAGCCACCAGGTCCAGGACTTGAACTATGGTCGACTACATGGGAGTCCAGTGACATAGTCATTGTGCTAACTGCTGGTCCCTCCTGCTGTGAGTTTTAAGCCACTTGGTCTAGGACTTGAACCTCAGCCAGCCAGATGGGAGTCCAGCACCTTAACCGCTATGCCACCTGCAGACCCTTAACGAGTGACTTATTTCTCCACAAAAACCCTTTCTTTGATATGTTTTGTTACGTTTGATAACTAGCTATAATCTTGGCTTTCCTCAGGATTTCTTTGCAAACATCACAATTCTTACAGTGCAGCAATTCTTAATGTGTTAGCCTGGGGTGGGGGGGCGGGGGTTACTCTTAAAGAGAACAGTTTCTCTTACTTGGCAGGCTACAATTAAGACAGACTGTGCCAGATTTTAGTGAATATTTTGTTTATGCTAAATAGGTTGTTCAGATGCTGTTGATGAAAAACAGCATTTTAGAGTTGTATTTCACATTCGGAATTTCAGATCTCTGATGTGTCCGTGTGGCATTTCACTCTGCAGGTCTTGATCAATTTGGGACTGGTCTATAAGGTACAGCAGCACAACGGGATCATCTTCCAGTGTGTGGCATTCATCAGACGAAGGCAGAGAGCTGTGCCTGAAATCCTTGCAGCTGGGGGCAGATATGACCTGCTGGTGAGGACCTGTTTCCGCTTTTTTTTATTCTATATCATTTACTTCAGGATAGGACTTGCCTTTCATCTGTCTATTTATTCTGGTTTAATGTTATTTTTTCCTCAACCCATTATAAAATGTTTCAAAGCTATACAGGAAATTGAGCCAGTAATAAAATTATATCTTTCACCTAGAAATAGAAATATAAGTGAACCACATTTGTAATATTTTACACTAAAAACAACAACAACAAAAAACAATTACAGGGCCAGAACAAAACAAAACAGTAACAATTACAAGTTGTTTTTGTTTTGTTTTGTTTTCTGTTTTTTTGAGAGGTTTTTGCTATAGGGCGCATGTGCTCGCCAGAAAGACAGAGAGACAGAAAGCGAGAAATCACCCCCTGGGGGGGATGGCCACACCACAATCCCTTCTCCATTTTCCTCTTGGGATCCTGGGCATGCATGCACACATGCCCAGCATGAGTTTAAGCCACCAGGTCCAGGACTAGAACTGTGGTTGACTACCTGGGAGTCCAGCGACATAGCCATTATGCTAACTGCTAGTCCCACAATTACAAGTTTTTAATTATAGAAAGTTGCAAAGATGGAACAGAGAGGTCTCATGTACCCTTTAACTAGTTTCCTCCAAGAGTGATTACACCCATACATAACTATAGTAAAATATCAAAACCAGGAAGTTGACATTGTTGTAACATATGTGCACAGTTCCATGCTGTTTTATCAGCATAGATTCCTGTAATCACCTCCACAATCAAGCTACATAGCTGTTTTATCACCACAAAGATCTACTGGTATCAGCATTTTATCAGTACAAATGAGGTGTCAAAACCTTTCCTTCCTAGGGCCCCGTCAGGTGGTGTGTGGTGGTTAAGGGCACTGGACTCCCATGTGGCCGATCCTGGTTCAAGTCCTGGACCTAGCAGCTTGTTTACTCCCTTTCCTTTTCTTTGTCTTTCTCTGGTCAAATTAAAAAATAGTAACAAATGGAATTAAATAAATAAATAATTTAAGGGAAAAAAAAAAACTTACCTTCCTGTATGTCCTTTTACCCCATGCCCAACTTAAAACTTTTTTGAATAATTTCTTTGCACAAATTGAGATCCACATCAAACAATGTTAAACTTTTGGCTTTGACTCTCAAACATAATTTAGAAAACTCAAGCGAAGAAAAGCTATTTACCCAAAATTTCTGATTTCTGATGAGACACCGTTATTTGAATTATTTTTCATCTTAGGAAAGGTGTTTCTTACTTGATACTTTAAAGATTTGTTCTTAGTCATAGTTTAAAATTAAATTATGATGTGTCTTGGCATGAATTTCTTTGGATTAATCCTGTCTGGGGTTTACTTAGCTTCCTAACTCTATAGGTTTTGCCAATTGGGGGCATTGTTTCTTTGATTGTGTTTTGTTCTAGTCCCACCTTCTTATTCCTCTCCTTCTGTGACTCAAGTGACACAAATGTTTTGTTCTGTCCCTTGATTTCTGGGACATTTTGTTTTCCACTTCGTTTTCTCTGTTGTTCCGATTGAATAGTTCCTACATTTTTATCTTCACTTGCTGGTTCTTTCCTGTTGAGAGTCTATCCAGCAAGTTTTTAGTTTTGATATTTTTATCTTTTACTTCTTTGCTGAAACTTTACACTATTCTATTTGTTTCAAGCCTGTCTCTAATGCTTGTTGAAATTTTTTTTTTTTTTTTTTTTTTTTTTGGAGAAGTTTTTGCTATAGTGTACGTGCACGCTCCAGAAAAACAGAGAGAGGCAGAAAGTGAGAAATCACCCCCCGGGGGAATGGCCACGCCACAATCCCTTCTCCTCCACTCTCCCCTTGGGATCTTAGACACACACTCACATGCACCTAGCATGAGTTTAAGCCACTGGGTCCAGAACTCGAACCGTGGTCAACTACATGGGAGTCCAACAACATAGTCATTACGCCAACTGCTGGTCCCTTGTTGAAACATTTTTATGGGGATTGCTTTAAAATCCTTGTCATTTAATTCCAATTCTGTGTCATCTTGGTGCAGGTGTGTTTGATTGCCTTCCACATTCAGCTAGAGATCTTGGTTCTTGGAACAGTGTACGATTTCAGTGTGTCCTGGGCAGTTGGAGTATTATGTTAAAACTCTCTAGAGTGTCTTTAGATCTTCTCTCAGTAGACTTCTGATACTGCACCCGGGTGGCCTTGGTGTGACAGCCTTTCTGCTCTCGGGGGAGGGGTGAAGACCCAGGTTCCCTGCATGGTCTCCTTTCATGTGCCAGGGTAGGAAGAGTGCTTCCACTGAGACTATGGTGGGAGTAGAGGAGTTGCAGGAGGCCTTGTTTCTGCTGGACAGTGGTGAACATTCCAGCTTCCCTTTTCAGCCTCCATTGGGATCACTCAGCAGAGAGAGAAGATGCTTTGCTACTGCTTGAGTGAGCATGGAAGGACAGGGATTATCCCCAGGCAGATGTGAAAGTCCTGACTCTCCGCCTGCTCCTCTCTGAGACTACCCTGCAGGGCAGGGCCTTGGGTGAGGAGGACTCATTACATCTACTTCTGAATGAGGGTGAATATCTGGCGCCCCTCTCGGCCTGTGAGGGTAGGGGTAAGGGCAGGCCTGTGCTTTTTTTCCATGACATTTGGCTAGAGCAGGGTGGTTGTCCAAAAGTTTTCTATCATGCTGTTGCCTCTCTCTTGGTCTGGGTCTTTTGTGTCTGTTCCTCTTGGCATTTATGGGTTGCCAGTTCCTCCTGCACCTAATCCAGGTGATAGGCAGAGCATCTCACAGCTTAACACATGTTGTTCCTCAGACCGTAGATTCCCTAACCTCTTTCAAAGTCGTCTTTTTCTTTTTTTAAAAAAAGTTTATTTCTTCCATGAATGAGGCAGAGTAACAGACCCTCAACAGGGTCTTCACACCATGATCCACCCCAGTCCCAGCCAGTCCAGATCACTGGCATGCAAATGCATCCCTGGCACGCACACAGAAGTTGCAGGGCACGAACCTAGGACCTTCTTATGTGAGTCCAGTTGCATTACCACTGTACCACCACCTGGCCCCAGAGTCATGTTTGTTTTATAGATACCCAGGATTTGTAGCTGTATTTAGCAGGAAGAATAGGGAGATGTGTACCTACTCCATCTTGGTCTAAAACCTATATATATCCCTTTAAGCTATAAATTAGAAAAGTAAAAGAGACAAGTGGGATTAATTTTAATAATTGTATTTCACTTAATAAACCCAAAATACTATTTCAGCACATACTCAAATTCTAAAAATTAATGAGCTATCTTACAGTCTTTTTTTTTCCACTCTCAATCTTTGTAGTCAGTGTATACGTTTATACACATGTGCAGCGTACATCTGTTTGGCTTAGCCATATTGCAGATGCTCGATGGCCACACATGGTTAGTGGCTGCCATCTTGAACAGTGCAGATCTAGATGTTCTCACAAACTTGTATACATACACGCTTCCCTCTCTTACCACACACACATCTTTTAGTTAATGTTTTGATAACCAGTGGTGGACAGAGTGCTCATCCTTTAACCATTGCTGTTCCTATAACCAGAACTGTTTGTCTCTCTCCACAGATTCCCCAGTTCAGAGGACCACAGGCTATGGGGCCAGTGCCCACTGCCATTGGGGTCAGCATCGCCATAGACAAGATATCTGCTGCTGTGCTCAATATGGAAGAACCCGTAAGCTCTGGCTTTGATTTCCAGCATGCTTTCAGACATCTTTCATTTCCGGAAGTATTATGGCAGCTATAGACTAAGCGTTTTGGAAATTGCCTAAGACTTGCTGTCAGTCCTTATATTCTGCTCCCTAGCTGGGTGACCTCAGGCAATTCATTTATCCTTTCCTAGCCTGACTGTCCTCATCTGCAATGCACTATGTAAAGGTGAGATGTCACAGTTGTTAACAGAATCTTGTCAAAATCTCTTGTTCAAAAATCCTGCTGTGGGGGACCAGCAGGAGGCATAGTAGTTAAAGGCACTGGACTCTCACATAGCCGACTCTGGTTCATATCCCAGACCTGGTGATTTGCTTTCTCACTTTTTCTCTCTCTCCCTCATCAAATTGGAGAATAAAAATAATAAATGAAAAGTTAAAATAAAATAATTATTTAAAAAAATCCTTCTGTAACCTACAAAGCTAGAAATCTTCTTTTCCCCCCTTTTGTTTCAGGCAAGATTACTTTTTCCAGAGGAAAGGAATATCTTCTGATGGCTCAGCGTAGTTAAAATAATTTCTTTCTTAAAAGACTAATATAAAAGTAGTCACTTATTTTTTTACAGTGTCATTTCGAAGCAAGCCTTCTGCACACTGTGTTGCTGTAGAGGATTTCAAGAATGCCTGTCTCCCAGAGTACTGCCTCCTGGCCCGTTGCTGGCCCCACATCCATGCCTGCAATCTCGCTCTTCTAAGTGTAACTGCTCTGTTTCTGACCCAGGTTACAGTAAGCTCTTGTGACCTCCTGGTTGTAAGTGTTGGCCAGATGTCCATGTCCAGGGCCATCAACCTAACCCAGAAACTCTGGACAGCAGGAATCACCGCAGAAATCATGTACGACTGGTCACAGGTAATGGGACAAAACGCACCAATGAGTGAAGTGCAGTGGTTATGGCTGTTCATGACAAATTATCCTGACCACCTTTAGATTCTGTCAAACTCTGTTTCTCTCTTGGTTAGAGTTGCTTCCTGCACTAGATCCCAGTTGCTACAGTAACAAATCACCACAAGCTTAGTGGCTTAAAACAAAATATATTTGTCTCCTACATTTCTGGAAGTCAGAAGTCTGCAATCAGTTTCACTGAGTTAAAATCAAGGTGTCAGAAGGGCTATTTCCTTCTGGAAGCTCTAGGGGAAAATTGGTTTCTTTGCCTTTTGTGTCACCTAGAGGCCTTCTAGGTGGCCCTGGCCCCTTCTTCCATCTTCAAATTCAGTAGCGTAACACCTGCTTTCCTCTCTGATCTCCACTCCTAGTTACCTCTTCTAACTCTGATCTGCCTGCCTCTCTCCCTTTTATATGGACCCATAGAGTTACACGGGTCCATCGGATCATTCACACGTTCCAGGAGTTACTTTAGCCAGCCTACCACACTGCTGATGGCATTCTGTGTTTCCTGTGTCTGTGGCTTTGTGTTCTGAGACTTCCCACAACACTCAGGCCTGCCATCTGCCCTGGGTGTGGAGGTGAGGAACATGGCACCCCTTGACGCCTGCTTGCCCATTAGAATGGTGGAGAGGGGGCGTCAGATAATTAATATTTGTGCCTTCACAAGCTGATCACAGAGGGAGTCTACTCCCAGGGAATTACCCCGTCTGAAGGTGCTCTAGACATGGCAGTGACTAGAGACCCAGACCCACCACAGTCGCTCCTGCTGCCTTCACATAATCTGCCAAGTTGCTTCTAAAGCTTCTGCTGTCATACTTCTGCTTTTAACGATAGCATGTGTGCCTGCATGTGTGTGAAAGAGAGAAGCACCTGGGCAGGGTCTTGTCATCTCCGGCCCCCTCCCCCCAGCCCTCCAGCTTGTTAGGGTCTTGAGAACCTACATGTATGCTTGGTGTGTTTGTTTTCAGGCTGACCCAGGGATCCAAACCTGTGGTTGTCCACATGGCTTCCAGCACTGCAGTCTAGCATACGAAGGACTGTGCCTGCTGTCCATTTGTGTGTGCTGTATCAAAATCTGTATTAGCAGTGTACCGAGCAACAGTTTTTAATCATTTGACAGAGCAGTATCCTCTTCCACTTGTTCATTTGTTTTATAAACTGTTAGAGAAGTGTTCTATCTTGCAGTAAAATGTCAGCACAGTGACCAGTGACTTCCTGAAATTCTGTACATTGTTATTTTCTGCAGGGTTCTCTGCCATGATGCTTGTTTGCTTTATGCTTCAATTCTGCTTTTCACCTTTCACTTTCCTTTGTTTCTCTTCCTTTCTTCAAAGTCTTTTTCACTCTGTGTATGTTTAGTGCACCTTTCATTAAGACTTGAAGCTTTTAGGGCCAGCAGGTGGTATGGTGGTTAGAGAGGCTGGATCCCACATGGCCAACTGCATGGTTCAAGTCCCAGGCCCAGTGGCTTGAAAATACCCTGGGTAGTTGTGCTTAAAATCCTGAGAGGAGAATGGAGGAGAAGGGATTACAGTGTGGCCATCCTCACTAGGGGTACTTCCTCACTTTTCCTCTCTCTCTCTCTCTCTCTCACTCGCTCTCTCTCTCTGTCTCTGGCAAGCACACACGTCCTATACCAAACTATTAAAAAAAAAAAAAAAAAAAAACTTGAAGCTTTTGAAACTTTCCTACTGTGTCCCAATCACATTGATTGTTCATGGCCTCTCAAAGCAGACACGGTCATGCAAGTAAGGAAGGCAAAAGAGGTCTGCTTTCTCCCTTGTATTCTGTGATCTGCTTGCTTGATATTTATGTTCCGAAGTTGGCACAGTCAGGAATTCACTGTGAGAACACAATTGAGAACAGGATTTCTATTCTCCTTCATCACATGAAGCCGATCCTGAGGCCCTGTATTGATGTTACATACCATTTATTTGTTTCAGTCCCAAGAGGAATTACAAGAGTACTGCAGACACCATGAAATCACCTATGTGGCCCTTGTCTCCGATAAAGAAGGAAGCCATGTCAAGGTAAAGACCACAGGAAAGTTTTCACAGTCCGACAGAATTCCCAAACCGTGTATTACCATGGAACGCCCACCTTCCCACTGAACCCTGGCCTTCGTGGAAGGGTGGAAATTGTTACTTTAGCTCTCCTTTGAAGGGCTAAGCTTCTTACTAGAGAAAGTGCAAAAAATGAGGAGGAGAGATCCAAACTTCCTTAGAGTTTTAGAAGTTGTGGTTATAATTTTTTGTGCTTTTCTCTCCTTATTCTCTTTCTCTATCTAAGAAAGTAAGAACAATAAGTAGAGCTGATATGTGCTGACTGGCCTGTCCTCTGGCTGCTTCTGAACCAGTTTTACTTTGTTATAGTTAACTAAACATGCTCAGAAATATAATTTTTTTTAAAGGGAAAGAAATTTTTTCAGCATTTTAAAAAATGTTTCTCCTATAATGTCTTTGTGTGGTTTCAATATAAGGATAACATTGTCCTCATGAGTTGGATAGCGTTCTCTTCTGTCTTCTGTGCGATTGTGTGTATAATTAGTAGTAGAATTCCGCCTTCATGTATTTAGTAGAATTCACCAGTAGAGCCATCGAGGCCTAGAAATGGAGCTATTCAGAGTTTGCTTTGGTAGTTTGTATCTTTCCCAGATCTTTTCATCTCAGTTTTGGGGTTTGGGGTTGTTAATGAGAGAGTGCATGTGCCCACACATGTGAGTGAGAGCAGCAGAGAGGAGCACCCTCCACGGCGTCTGGTCATGCCACAGTCTTCCTCCAGCCCTCCAGGTCACTGGCTCTTGGACACTCGTGTGCGTATCCGGTGTGTTTCAGGCTGACTCGGCTGGAGATTTGAACCATGGTCACCATATGGGGTCCATCTTCTCCTGAGCAGCTCTTGACTTCTGCTTTATTGAGCTAGACCTCTACATTATAAAATATTCCCTGGTTATTTTTTCACGATCTCTAGGATCTATACTGACATGCCCTCTTTCTCTCCTGATTGATAATTTGCATCGCCCTTCTTTTTTTCCTGACCAGCTTAGCTAGAGGTAGATCAATTTTATTTGTCTTTCAATAGAACCAGCTTTTGATGTCATTTATTTTTCTCTATGGTTTGTTCACTTGTTTTCTGTTTTACTGATCTCTACTCTTACCTTTGTTGTTTTCTTTTTTCTGCTTACTTGAATTTGGTTGATTCTTTCCATTTTCTTCAGCTAGAACTTTATTTATTTATTTATTTAAAGAGAGGTTTTGGCTAAGGGGCAGGTGTGCATGCTGGGAAGACATCAAGAGACAGAGAGACAAAAAGCGAGAAATCACCCCCTCGGGGGATGGCCACACCGCAGTCTTTTCTCCTCCATTCTCCTCTTGGGATTTTGGGCATACATGCATACACACCTGGCATGAGTTTCAAGCCGCCAGGTCCAGGATTTGAGCCATGGTCAACTATGTGGGAATCCAGTGACGTAACCATTATATCATCTACTGGTCCCCAGATAGAACTTTAGATCACAGGTTGACAGATTATAACCTGGGCCAAATCTAGCCCACAACCTGTTTTTGTTTGGCCAGTGGCTAGAATTGTCTTTATATTTTTTATTTTAAAAAGCAAAAAAGGGGCCAATGGGTGGCATGGTGGTTAAGATGCTGGACTCCCACGTGACCAACCATGGTTCGGGTCCCAGACCTGGCGGCTTGCTTTCTCACTTTCTCTCCCCACCCCCTCTGGTCAAATTAAAATAGATAAATAAAATAAATAAAATTATAAAATAATTATTTAAAAAAAAAAAAAAAAGACAAAGAAAAAAGGAAGAAGGAATGTTTGTGATGAGGACTGTATATGATCCACAAAAACTGAGACCAGCCTCATAGCCTAGTAGTTAAAGGCGCTAGATCCCACAAGGCTCAGTGGCTTGAAGAGCATACCAGGCCACATGTACATGCATGCCCAAAATCCGGGCAGGATAGAGAAGTTGGGGCAAAGGGATTATGGTGTGGCCATGCCCCACTGGGGGATACTTCCTCTCTCACTCTGTCCATCTCTCTCTGGCAAGGGCACATGCCCTTTGACAATTTAAAAAAAAAAAAAAAGATTGCTAGCTCCCAACTTAGATCACTGATTTTAGATTTTCTTCTTTTCTAAGTACTGTATTAGTTGCATCCCACACATATTTATAGGGTGTGCTTTCATTTTCATTCAGTTCAGAATATTTTCTTATTTTCTTTAAGATTTCTTCTTTGAACCACAACTTATTAGAAGTGTGTGGCTTAATTTCCAAACACTTGGGTATTTTTCTAGATATCCTTCTTCCTTTTTAATTATTATTAGTTTTTAATTTGACCAGAGAGAGAGTGAGAAAGCAAGCTACCGATCTGGAACTCAAATCATGGTCAACCATATGGGAGTCCAGTGCCTTAACCACTGTGCTACCTGCCAGCCCCACTAGCTATCCTTCTTTATTGATATCTAGTTTAATTTTCACTGTGGCCAGGGAACATACTCTATGATTTCAGACCTTTTATTGAGAAATGTTTTTGTTTTTTGGGTTTGTTTTTTTTTTTTAAGACGTATTTAAAGTCCAAAATATGGTCTTATTTTGGGAATGTTTTATGTGCATTTGAAAAGAAAATATATTCTATTGGGAGCAGTGTTCAATAAATATCAATTATGTCATGTTAAGGGATATCATTATTTAAGTCTTTTCTACCTTAACTGATTATTTTATCTATTTGTCCTATCAATTACTGAGAGTGGAGTGTTGAAATCTCCAGATGTTCATGAAACTATTTTTTCACTTAGTTCTGTTAGTTTTATGTCCTGTTAGTTTTATGGATATTGAAGATCTGTTATTAGGTGAATACACCTTCAGGATTTTGTATCTTCCTGATGAATTGTCCTCATGAAATGTTCTGTTTTACCCCTGGTAATAGTTCTTGTTCTGCAATCTTTTGGTTAGTGTTCGCTTCCTTATCTTTTTTCATCCTTTTGTTTTTAACCAGCCTTGACATTTAAAGTGGGTTTCTTATATAGATTACTAGGTTAAGTTTTGTTCTTATATCCACTCTGACAGGACCTGTCTTTTAATCAGAGCATTTAGACTATTTTTATGTAATGCAATTATTAAATAATTGGGTTTAACTCTATAATTTTGCTATTCATTTTCTATTTGGTTCTTCCATTCTTTTTTCCATTTTTTCTCTTTTCATTCCTTCTTTTAGATTTTATTACTCTGTTTTGTCTGTACCATAGGTCTATTTACTGACTATAATTTTTTTTTTTTTTTTTTTTTTTTTTTTTTTTTTTTTTGCCAGAGGTTGCATATGGTTATCAGAGTGAGAGACAGAGAGGGAGAAGGAGAAAGCACCCACAATTGGGCATGGTCACACCACAATCCCTTCTCCCCTACTTCTCCATTCTTACAGGATTTGGGGCAAATACACACATGTACCTGGCATGTTTCTCAAGCAACCAGAACTAGGGTTCAAACCACACAATTGGCTTTGTGGGATCCAGCTGCCTTAAGAACCTTAAGGGTTTCTCGAGGGATAATAATTGGGTCATTGGAAAAGTCATGATGTATTTTTCTGATTTTCTTTATAAAAATGTATCATGACTTTTCTGACAACCTAATAATATATATCTTCAATTTTTCACATTCTGCCATCAAGAAATACTTTATCCTTTCAACTACCAATCTAAACTGTTGATTTGGTCATCTTACTGTGGTACTCTGAATCAGCTGTTTGGCTTCAGCAATCCCCAAATGATGGATTCATTTCATTCTTTTCAAGGTTAAGTCTTTTGAGAAGGAAAGGCAAACAGAGAAGCGTGTGCTGGAGTCTGATCTTGTGGACCATGTTGTGCAGAAACTGAGGACTAAAGTCAGTGATGAAAGGAATGTCAGGTAACCTAGTAGGCAAAAGCCCAGAAAACTGGCTGCGATTACGTGTGTAGAACCTGTGTGAATTTATTTTATAAGTCAATGTGAGGGATCAGCAGATGGTGTATAGTCATGTCACTGGATTCCCATGTAGTCAACCATGGTTCAGGTCCTGGACCTGGTGGCTTAAACCTCACAATGGGTGCACGTGTGCATGCCCAAGATCCCCAGAGGATAATGGAAGAGAACGGATTGCAGTGTGGCCATCCCCCCAGAGGGTGATTTCTTGCTTTCTGTCTTGCCTCTGTCTCTCTGGCAAGCACACATGCCCTATAGCAAAGAAATCTTTCTTTTAAAAAAAAAAAAAAAAAAAAGTTAATTTGTTCCTTTTGTGAAAAAGATAGGCCAGGTTTAGTTTTTTTGGCTATAGGACCCATGCACTCACAGAGAGGGTAGGGTGGGAGTGGGGAGAAAGGACCTTTTGGGGGGATGGCCATAATGCAGTCCCTTTTCCTCTCAGGATTTTGAGCACACACGCACACACCTGGTGTTTTATTCAAGCCACTGGGTCGGACTTGTACCATGCAGTTGGCCACGTGGGATCCAGCCACCTTAACCTCCATGCCACCAGCTGGCCTAGAAACTATTCTGATATCTACTTCCATTCAATGTGTTGTGGTATCACATATTATGTAGTCTCTGGAAACTCAATTACATGTTCTGTGAGGGGGTGAGAGTAAAAAGGACAATTAACATTTTAGTATTATGATGAAAAGTTATGACTTTTCAGAGCCCTTGGAAGGAACTCAGGGACCTCTAAGGATCTCTAGATCACACTTTGAGAATCCCTCATTTACAATCATATGCATTGGCAGAAGATTGTTTGAATTAAGCTAAATATAGTGAAATACTGTGCAGCCTTTAAAAATGCCAATTTTAGTAAACCCAAGTTTATTGACATGGAAGGATAGCCACAAAATAGAATGTGTAAGATAATGTCATTTTTTTGGGGGGAGGAGTCACTATAGGGTACATGACTCACCAGAAAGAGAGGGACAGAGGGGCTGGCAGGAGGAGTGGTGGATAAGGGTGCTGGACTCCCACATGGCCGACCACGGTTCAAGTCTCGGACCTGGTGGCTTGCTTTCTCACTTTCCCTCTCTCACTCTCTCTCTCTGTGTGTCTCTCTGGTCAAATTAAAAAAATAAATAAATAAAGCAAATGAATAAATTAAAATTAAATAAATAATTCTTTGAAAAAAAAAAAAAGAAAGAGAGGGGCAGAGAGACAGAAAGCAAGAAATCACTCCCCAGGGGGGATGGCCACGATGCAATCCCTCCTCCTCCATTCTCCTCTCAGGATCTTGGGCATGTAGGCACACGCGCCTGGTGTGAGTTTAAGCCACCAGGTTCAGGACTCAAACCACAGTTGACTACATGGGAGTCCAGCAATGTAGTCATTACTTCATCTGCTGGTCCCTGTAATGTCATTTTTATTGTAACTAAAATGCACAATCTATACATTAAAAAAATGTCTGGAAGGATGTGCTTTATTTTATTTTATTTTTTAGTGTTTTGATAGAGGGTGTATGCACTCACTGGAGAGAGAGTGAGAACCCCCCCACCCCCTCACTCCCAGGGATGGCCACGTCACAGTTCTTTCTCCTCTTAGGATTCTACTGTTGGGATTTGGGGCATGCACACACATGCCCAGTATGTTTCTGAAGTCACCAGGTCTGAGACTCAAACTGTAGGTGGCCATGCGGGATCCAGCCGCCTTAACCACCATGCCATCTGGCTGGCCCAGGATATGCCAGATTGTTTTTTTAATGGGGAATTTTTTTTAATATTTATTAAATTCTATTCATTCATTCCTTTTTATTTTTTGAGAGATATTTTTGCTATAGGACGTGTGCGCTCACCGGACAGACAGAAAGCGAGAAGTCACCCCCGCCCCCCTAGAAGATGGCCACACTGCAATCCCTTCTCCATTCTCCTCTCAGGATCTTGGGCATGCACACACACGTGCCTGGCGTGAATTTCAAGTCACCGGGTCTGAGCCTGTAACCATAGTCGACTACGTTTAAATACAGTGAAATGACTGCTGTGCATCTGCTGGTCCCTTTATTCATTCATTTATTTTAATTTGACCAGAGAGAGACCCAGAGAAAGAGAGGGAAAGTAATAAAGCAAGCCACCAGGTCCAGGACTCAAACCATGGTCGACCATGTGGGAGTGCCATCTGCTTGCTTTTCCCTGGATGTGCCAAATCTTTAATTCTAGTTATTTCTAGTTAGTGGAATCGTAAGTGATCTTCACTTCCTGTGTTAAGCTTTTCTATATATTTGCAACTCTTATAAGTATGTTCATAATCAGACCTCAGAGGTCTCCAGAAAGTTCATATAGTGCATTTTACAAAGAAACTATGCATGGATTTCAAAATATTTTGCCCCCAATAAACTCGTACTTTAATTCTACTTTTCCACAAACTTTTCAAGGTTCCACGGCACTCATTTATTTGTATCAATGATTCTCAACCAGGGATATCTGGCTGTTAATATCAGTGATCTCAGCCAGAGATACTTAGCAATGTTGGAGACACTGTTGGTTGTCATGCTGAGGGTGCTGCTGAAACATTCTACAGTGTACAGGACTGACCCCCCTCCCACCCACAAACAGAGAACGATCTAGCACCAAATGTCAAGAGCGCCAAGATTGGGAGATGCGGGCTTATAGAAGGGAAACCTCCTTGCTGCCTCCTATGGCCCCACCCCTTCCTATTTACACCTGGTTCTAATAAACTCACCATCAGGGACCAGCAGGTGCCATGGTGATTGAGGTGCTGGACTCCCACATGGCTGACTGCGGTTTGAGTCTTGGACCTGGCAACTTGCTTTTCCACTTTTCTGTCTCTCTCTCTGGTCAAATTAAAATAATAATAAATAAGAAAAACTAAATAAATAATCCTGTTTTAAAATATAAATAAATTCACCATCAAGCTTCTCCGAGCAATTGTAATGTTTTTGAAGTCAACAGGGGAGTAGAATTACAGATATAAATCAGAGACAGGTTTACAAGAGTAAAAATAAAGAACTAAAATAATAGAAAGGGTAAATACCATTAAGATACTTAAAAGTGTGATGAGATTTAGTAATGGGGAAGGTTCAAAATCATTGCTCAATACAAATGATTATTTCCCTGTTTTCCTAAGGCGTAGTGCTATTGTGTCTCTCAAAAGGCTATAAATTAATTCACAGCATTTGAAAGAACATCCATTTACAGCTTTTGAAAGAATTATCCCTATTTACCAAATGTTCTCCTGTAAGTGGTCTTCAGGCTGCTGCTGTAATGAAGGTGGGCCTGTGGTTGCTATTGTCTCCTGGCATCATGCAGGGAACCTAAAGAACACCCATTATATTCTATTGAAATTAGCCAGGATTTCAAACCCCACTGAAAAAAATCAGAATATTTTCTTTAGACATTTGTTAACTTGAAATAACATCTTTTATTTTTTTACTTGCTCTTGACCAAAAACATAACTAAATGTAAATTTTTGTTTTTTTCTTTCACTAATAACCAAAAGGAAAGTCTTTGTATTTAATAGAAAAAGTGACTCGCTATATGTATAGCTTACTGAAAGTTATGTGTTGCTTTTGCTTTATTGACTGTTTTCTCATTGTTTTTGTTTGCTTGTTTTTAGAGAAGCTTCTGATAACCTTGCAGTACAAAATCTGAAGGGGTCATTTTCTAATACTTCAGGTATAATTAGTAATTACAATTTGAACATAATGCTTGTGTGTTTGTCTGCTCTAAGCACTTATGACTGGGGCTAACTCTTTGTAAATGTATTTTTAAACTAACACACATATTCATAAACTGTCTTATTTTTACAACTGGTTTAATCATTTTTTAACTCACTTTATTATGTGTATAATTTTCCTGGTAATTTTCTCCATACAGAGGAGTGAAGAAAAGTATTTTGAAATCCCTTGGAGAAAGATACTATATACATTTGTTTTCATGAAAGCCAAAGGGAACAGTAGTGATGATTATGCTTTTAGTTTCATCTCTCCATCAACCTTAACTGAAAAAGAAGTGTTTCAGTTAGGTCCACGAGAAGACATATTTCATTTTAACAGAGTTGGATTTTGGAGGGATTTCAAATACTTTGAGAGATTTAAAGTAGTAGTAGAGTTTGGGAGATCTTAAGTTCGATTTTCTAAGGCTCATGAGTTTTTTGGTGACTCATTTTGCCTCCCCACACCTTTATCACTCCCCATCTCCACCTGAGGTGCTGAGTGTTCGGGTTCTAGGCTCCTCCTCAGTCAAGTACAGGTGACTTCAGAGATAGAAAACAAGGTTTGGACATGGTGTATCCCTTAGAAGAATCACAATAGGACGTTTATTGGTAGACTCCGCCTGTCTGTGGTGTGTTACAGGAAGGAGAACTAGATAAGGCCATAAATTCTGAAAATCTCTGTCTCAGGTTTGTTTGAAATCCATGGAGCAACAGTAGTTCCCATTGTGAGCGTGATAGCCCCGGAGAAGCTGTCAGCTAGCACGAGGCGGCGGTATGAAACTCAGGTACACTGGGCCTGGGTTTCTTTGCTGTTTTTCTTTTTAAAAGGGAAAAAAGCAATGGGGGGGGAGTGGGGTTGTAGTCATGCCGTAATCCCTTCTTCTCCATTGCTATGTCCCACTGAGATTCGAAGCGCCTATGCAGTGCATGTTTTTCAAGCCTCCAGGGCTAGGACTAAAACCGCAGCTGACCATGTGGCACCTGGCTCCCTTAATCACTAGATTAGGGGACTGGCCTTCTCGCTTTCTAATGTGAGCCACAAAAAAACCTGAAAAAGAAAATAAGAAACAGTATTTGTTGGAAATGTTTTCCTTCTCACTTCCCTAAGTTGGTGATTTCTGAAAATATCACCAATACAAAGCATCTCTCTAGTACCAGGAATTCAGTTCCATCTGTCCCCCAAGGTGGCATCAGTGTGCACCGTGAGCACTTAGAAGCATTTGTTTCCAAATGATGGATTAAACAGAAAGCTTTCTAATCTGGCTCCAGCGGCAGTTTGAGTGTCGTTTTTGTTCTGAGTAACAAAGCAAAAGAGGTTGATCACACAAGACTTAAGTCAGGTTTTTCATTCCATCTTTAGATCTGCTATCGGCAATACGCCTGATGCTATGCCAAGGGCAGGGTAAAAACAAAAAGGAATTGAACCAGTTAGCGTAATGGCCCTGGACTCCCACGTAGTCCCGCGGTCAACAACTCACGCAACAGAGGAGAATATTGCACCATTAGATGTCTCTCTCTGTCTGTCTGGCGAGCATATAGCATCTCCATTGATATGCTATCAAAAGAGCAAAGAGCAATACAAGAAAATAATAGAATGCCGAGTTAAGGGAACCAGCAGTTAGCGTAATGGCTATGTCGCTGGACTCCCACGTAGTCGACCACGGTTCGCGTCCCGGACCCGGTGGCTTAAAACTCACGCCATATGCATGTGCCCAAGATCCCGAGAGGAGAATGGAGGAGAAGGGATTGCGGCGTGACCATCCCCCCTGGGGGGTGATTTCTCGCTTCCTATCTCTCTGTCTGGCTGGCGAGTGCACGCGCCCTATAGCGAAAACCTCTCCAAAAAAAAGAAAAAAAAAGAATGCCGAGTTAAATATACCAAATGGGGACCAGCAGTTGGTGTAATGGCTATGTCGCTGGACTCCCATGCAGTCGACTGAGGTTCGAGTCCAAGACCTAGTGGCTTAAACTCACACCAGGCGCATGTGCGTGCGTGCCCAAGATCCCGAGAGAATGGAGAAGGTATTGCTGTGTGGCCACCCCCATCCCCGGGGGGGTGATTTCTCACTTTCTGTCTGTCTCTCTTTCTGGTGAGCACACGCACCCTAAAGCAAAAACCTCTCCAAATAAATAAATAAAAATAAATATACCAAATGAGTATTAGTGTGCTGTGGACACGTGGAAAGGGGTAAGTGTTGAGGGCAGTCATTATTTAGAAATGTAATTAAGACTAAAATACAAAATTGTTTTTGTAAAGCTCTTCCATTTCTTGGGACTTAGGTGGAAATCCATTTTCCCCATTTTCCTACTGCCTTCATCACCTCCTGAATAGTTCTCATCCTCATTGCTGTCACTGTCCCGTTTTTCCAAACTTAGCTGAATACTAAAACCTCACTGCTGCCACTTGTAGAGAGCTTTATTTAGGTCTCATTTCAAAATAATAAAACAAATGACAGGTATGGGTCAGGTCTAGATCAGTTAGATTCCACGTGGCTGACCATGGCTCAAGTCCTGAACCCAACAGCTTAAAAAACATGCCAGGGATGTGTGCATGCAAGCCCAAAATCCTGAAAGGAGAAATGGAGAAGGAATTGCAGTGTGACCATCTCCCCGTCTCTCTCCAGCAAGCACAGGTGTCCTCTAACAAATACAAAAAAAAAAAAGAAGAAACAAGTGACAAGAATTTTAAACAAATGATTGAGACAGGCCATAAGATCTCATTTCCTGAGTTTGTCTTTATTCATGACAGAACCGTATGCACACATGAGGATGAGAGACGAGCACCGTCCACAGAGTCTGGTCATAGCATGATCCCCCGACCTCCAGCTCACCAGATCTTGGACCCTCACACACTCGCTTGGTGTGTTTCAAGCTATTCAGACTAGAAATTTGAACCATGGTTGCCATGTACGTCTGGCTTCTCTGCACCTATAGTTTCCCTTGAAATTTTGGATGAGAACACCCCTTTCTGAGGTAGATTAATACAGCAAATCTTTAGGTACTATTTGGAATCCTTTCTAGGTTTTGATTTGTCACCCTATGACTGTTTCCTGGAATAGAAAATAAGATGGCAAGAAAAATATGGCTTGGTTTAACACATCCTGAACTCTATTTTCTTTTTGATAGGTACAAACGCGACTTCAGACCTCACTTGCCAACTTACATCAGAAAAGCAGTGAAATTGAAATTTTGGCTGTAAGTTGCCTTCTTTAACATTTTAAAGATGGCTTCTGTCCATGCTGTCAAAATAATTGCCTCAGAACTTTTTGCTCAGTGTCAGCAGTATTTGGATTCAGGCCTTGATGTCACTAATGTGAACCATATGTAGTCTAAGCCTGTAAAGAACAGGGGAGAAGACTGAAGTTTCTTGGGATTTTTGCTTTTTCCTTTCTGCAAGATGCGGGGGGTGGGGAGGGTATAAAAATCAAAATTTTTCTACGTTTCAGTCCTTTGCCTTACCAAGCATACATAAGCAGTGTCAGTCCTTTGGGGTGTGACATGTAGATAGTAGTTTCCACTGTTTATCAGTTTCGCCGATGCTGACACCTTATCACTAGAGTTCATTGCATCAATTTTACAGCACAGTAGCATCCCAGATGCTGCCAGCCCTTTTCACACCCATCCTTCCACACCTGACACCAGTCACAAGGCAGTATGCCCTGTTGACAGGTGCCCAGGAGATGATGTACATTTCTGTGTGTTAACAGGTGGATCTGCCCAAAGAAACAATCTTACAGTTTTTATCATTAGAGGTAAGTAATATGAACTCTTCAACACTGTGGCCTTTAAAATCCCGAATCTTTGCTGTTAATTTGGCAAAAGAAAATTGTAAATGATATTAAATTTTCTTAGTGATAGTGTTTTCCTGGAAGCTCCAGGAATTGTGTCCTTTTATGTGACATATGTATTCATAAATTTTGTGCTGAGGCAATCATACCTTTCTAGTGACTTTCATTTTCATTCCAGAGATACTTATCTTTATTTTAAACAACACATACTGCATTTACTGTGTGTCAGAATCTGGCAGGCCCTGCTGTAAGCATTTACAAATATTTACTCATTTAATATAATAACCCAATTACAATCTCCATTTTACAGATAAATGGTACCATTTTATAAAAAATAGAAGCAGAGAGGTTAAATAAATATCTTACTCAAGGAAAGTTATCCAGATAATAATGGTAGAGCAGGATTTGAACTGTGGCAGATGGGCAAATTCTGTGTTCTTAACCACTGTGCTAAGCTGTCCCTCAAGTAAACTCTCGTGCCAGCCAATTTGCAGATTTGAGCCATACAGAAGATACCTTTGTTAAAATTAAAACTAATTTACATCTTTTTCTCGCTTTCTGTCTCTAATATTTTTTAATTTACCACAGATACATACTTTTATTATCAAATAGCCAAAATAAGAACTTTAAAATTTTTGGTCAGTAGGTGGCATGGAGGTTGAGGCAACTGGATCCCATATGGCCAGCTGCACGGTTTGAGTCCCAGACCCGGGGGCTTGAAAAAAAATCACACTGGGTGCATGTACAAGCATACCCAAAATTCCAAGAGGAGAATAGAAGGGACTACCCTATGGCCATCTCCCCTGAGGGGTGATTTTTTCATTTTCCCTTTCTTCAGTGAGCACACACACCTTATGCCAAAAACTTTAAAAAACAAACAAAACACTATTGACTATAATCACAGCTACAGGTGATTTTTGTAACGTATCATACCAAAAAATATTGTCTATTCAGAGTGTTTAGTTACAGATGGGACAAAAATGACCTTTGTCCCAAAACTAGTGGAGGGGCATCAAAAAAATTTGTGGATAAAACAGAATTAAAGTACAAGTTTATTCTGATGCAAAATAAATTTAAAAATTGAAATCTATGCCATTTCTTTAGACTATGCATTTTTCATAAACTTTTTTGAAGATACCCCGTATTTTATATTTTCTATTGCTCTGTTAGAAATAAGAGTATACTGGGACCAGCAGATGGTGTAATGGTTATGTTGCTGGACTCCCACGTAATCAACTGCAGTTCAAGTCCCAGACCTAGCGGCTAAAACTCATACCAGGCATGTGTGCGTGCTCACAATCCCAAGAGGAGACTGGAGGAGAAGGGATTGTGACATAGCCATCTCCCCAAGGGGTGATTTCTCACTACTGTCTCTCTGTCTCTCCAACGAGCACATGTACCCTATAGCGAAAATCTCTTTAAAAAGATAGTAAGAGTATATCGCTACACTGCCAATTTACTTATTTATGACTGAGTCGAATGGATATATATTGGAGGTGGTAACTCCATTTACACAAAGTAAGCAATAGTAAGAAATAACTGGTCTCTGGTCCTGTTGGTTCGCAAAGCCGGGTATACGCACACTACGGCTGTGGTACTGTTAATCAAGTACTAATTAGGTCATCTAGTTTTTAAAAAACTGATGTTTCAAAGGAAGAACCCCAGTCGTCTCCCCACCAGTTCTTCAATCTCCCTTTAACATTTTTCTGAATACTTGAAGGGGAGATGGTATTGGCATTTCATTAGTGACCTAGAGAAAGCCAGTTAATGAACCCTAGTGCTCTGTTAAGTCTTATCTATTTTTTTTGTAGTGGGATGCTGATGAACAGGCATTTAATACAACTGTGAAGCAGCTGTTGTCACGCCTGCCAAAGCAAAGATACCTCAAATTAGTCTGTGATGAAATTTATAACATCAAAGTAGAAAAAAAGTAAGTTATCATTTAAGCATTCCAAGTTTCACATGGCTAAAACTCGGAGTAGTTTCAGAATAACACGTTTTATTGTCCTGCTGAGGTTAGATGGCTGATAAGCTGTGCTAAGCAACCAGTAAATCTTGCCAAGATTGTGAATTATAATCGTGCTCTCATCAGTAACAGAACACAGCAGTCCTAGGAGTAGCCATTCCAATTACGATTTTGTTCACCCAGGTTAGTCGATTCCAGAAGTGTGTTTAAATGAAAGGAAATAACTATGACTGCTTTATGTCCTCAAGTCTAAATACAAGTCATTCATGCTATCCACTTAAAAAGCAACAAGGAAGCATGTAAGATGAATGGTGGCTACTTAGAAGAACCTTATACTGCAGTCACTTCTGTCAAACTTTAATTTAGTGACTAACCTTCCATACTGTTTTTGATTAAATAAAGCTCATACAATGTTCTAAAAATAACTTCTACTCCTTACCCATTAAACTGAGCCTGTCTTAACAATCTACCTTTTCTCTTCTTTTGCAGAGTGTCTGTGCTATTCCTGTATAGCTACAGAGATGACTACTACAGAATCTTATTTTAACTCTAAGAATTGTAATTGCATTGTTCAAACAGATTCTTACTGAAATACTGGAATGCTGTACATTCATAATTCTAAAATAACTTACATTCTATGAAGGTCTCCACAGGACCAGCCTGATGGCATACTGGTTAAGGAGGCTGAATCCCACAAGGCCAACTGTGCAGTTTGAATTCTGACCAGACGGCTTAAAAAACACACTGGACACATGTGCAAGCGTGTCCAAAATCTCAAGAGGATAATGGAGAAGGGATTGCAGCGTGGTCATCCCTCCTGGGGGAGGGGGGGATTTTTCACTTTCCCTCTTTCTCTGTCTCTGGGGAATGCACACATCCTATAGCAGAATTATTTTAAAAAAATAAGTCCTACAAAGAGCTTTGCCAGTTTTTCATGTATATTGTAAATTTATCTTTTTGTATATAATAAATCCTTTCTTATATCTGCTGCCTTTTAATTGCAAATCTATTAACAGTAAAAGTTTTATGTACCTGAGGGACCAGCAGTTAGTGTAATGGCTAAGTCACTGGACTCCCATGTAGTCGACCGCAGTTTGCGTCCTGGACCCAGTGGCTTAAAACTCACACTGGGCGCGTGTGCGTGCGTGCCCAAGATCCCGAGAGGAGAATGGAGGAGAAGAGATTGCAGGGTGGCCATCCCCCCTGGGGGGTGATTTCTCGCTTTCTGTCTCTGTCTGGCGAGCACACATGCCCTATAGCAAAAACCTGAAACAAAAAAGACAACCTTGTTCTTCCCATGCCCCCAAGGGCAAAGTATATGAAAGTGTCCGAACTAAAGAGCATAAAGAAACCAAAAAACATTATCATCTCAGGATCTTTATTCTTGATGATTTCATAATGTATTTATCTTTAGGTGGTTAACCAAACTCTGCTTCATTTGGAGAACTCATTCAAACCTGCTAAAGGGACTAAAATGATAAAATTATACAGCCAGGTGGAAAGAATGCCCATGAGATAACATGACTTTTTATAAATCGGTCAGGTTCCAATTCCAATAACCTAAAAGACAGAGCTACAGCTACTCAAGTGAGGTACCACAAGGGATAAGTAAGAGCCACTACTGATCAACAGACAGGTTTAATGATACATTGCTTTTCAATGACAGTTGAGACACTTTTAAACTATAGCCCAGAATATACAACCGTGTAGTACAGACCAACAGCCAGGTCTAAAATAAGTTTGCTTCTTACCACAACCATCCTGTAAACAATGCCACTCCTCTCCAAAATGACTATAATCTCACATGAAAACAGTTGCTGTAGGGTAACCAGAAACTTAGTTTTGTGGCTAAAAGGAAAATAGCAATTAAGTGGTTGGTGAAAGCAGGAAATTCAGTGCCCTTCACTGTGCTGCTTTGCTCTTCTTACTCTTGCTCTTTTTGTCCCTTTTCTTCAGCCCATCCATGTTAGCTCTCAATAGGTTTGAGTATGCCTGAAAAACAGCATGACCATAGTGGGATGAGGTACAAATTGATGGAACAGCTGCCCTATTTCTATAATGGGATTTAGAGTAGTGAAAAACAGCCCATCTGATAAAGAGTATAATAGCACAGGACACATACTGGCAAAGAGTACAAATGTAAAATACTCTCTTGCACATTACAGCAGTTTCTGCAACACCTGCCCACAAGTTGCACATTTTTTTACGTTTAAGCAAAAAGAGAAAAATAGCAGGCAACTTCTTGTTCAACTATACTACAGATCAAAAGAAATATCCCTGAAAGAACAATCAAAATTAAGAAAAAATAAGTCTGTAAAAAAAAAAATTAAAAACTCACATCCTGGCAGCTTTTACTTGAAAAAATATTTGTGAAACTGATGACAGAAGAGTGAACCCAAATATCAACCTTAACCCAGTGTTCACTATAATGCTGACTGCTGTCCTGAGAAGGGGACATAGGGAACACCAGAAACTCACCATCTGAAACTTATTCACCTCTTTAGAGCTCACCTGGAGAAGGAATAAAAAATAGGTCACAAGCCTGCTGTCCACACAGGTACTCTCTGCTCTACCCGACGGCATCTCAACAGCCTCATAAAGACAACACCCTCATCTTCAGAATGCTTCTTCCCAGGCCAGCTGGTAGTGTGGTGGTTAAGGCTTCTGGATCCCACATGGCCAGATGTATGGCTGAAGTCCTAGACCCAGGGGCTTGGGCACATGTGCATGTGTGCCCAAATCCTGAGGAGAGAATGGCGATGGTATTGTGCTGTGGCTATTCCCCTTGGGGGTGATTCCTCATCCACATCATTCCCCCCTTTCTTTCTCTGGGGAGTACAGGAGCCCTACAGCAAAACTAAACAAACAAAAAAACCTTCCCAATGTCAAGGGTCATAACACACTAAAAGCTATTTTTCTACTCCACTTTCCTCCACCTGAGGCAAAGTACCTCTGTGCCATTTTCTACTGGAGAATTGTGCCAAGATGTCAGAGGCAGAAACAGCCTGGTTCAGCTATGCCCCATCCTCAGCTATTTCAAGTCTTTAAGCTCCAAAATGTAGGATTAGGAGTCCAGCTCACCACAGTGCTGATCTTCTTTTTCCCATCAGTAGCTCTTAACAGACACTTGTTGTCTGAAGGCTCAAAGCCCTCCACAGTACCTTTCTTTGGAATGGGTTTAGTTCGACCATCATCTGCATGAAAAATACAACCTGGTGAGCACAGTCTGTACGGTTGGTGATCAGTAGACAAAAAGTTAAAATAGTAGGGACCAAAGATAGTGTAATGGCTATGTCGCTGGACTCCCATGTAGTCGGACCGTGGTTCAAGTCCCCGACCCGGTGGCTTAAAACTCACACCAGGCGCGTGTGCGTGCGTGCCCAAGATCCCTGTAGGAGAAGGGATTGCGTCATGGCCATCCCCCCTGGGGGGGTGATTTCTAACTTTCTGTCTATCTGTGTCTGGCGAGCGCACGCACCCTATAGTAAAAACCCCTCAAAAAAAAAAAAAAGTTAAAATAGCAGAGACGAGACGAAGAGGTGGCCTAACCCACCCCTGCTGTTCTAGTTCTGGTAACCACTTCACGCATTTGGCCAATCTTGGAGAAACTACTTCTCCTTGCCCCTCGGAAACATTGTAACATCAAACCAGATTACTTCTCACTAACTGCGGCGGGGTTTGGAATCCCTGACAAAAAACGCATCGACATGCTTAGGCGCCACTGTGACCGGAAGCAACCTAGGTGACTAGCCACAATCCTGACTATATTTTCCGGACCAAGACCTGAAGGGGCCCAGCGTAAGACGGAGCAAGGGAGGGGACGGCGGGATCCGCGCAGACAGGCTCCCAGAAACTGGACACCCCGGCCGGGCACCGCTCAGCTTCCAGGTCCCCCCTCCCCCCTTCCTAACGGGCCTGCCGCGACGCCGGCTGCTTACACTTTTTCAAGGTGATGTACACGCTGCCCGACAACCGGCATTTCTGGAAGAGCCTGGTCAGCTCCGTCAGGAACTGGAACACAACAAGCCCGGCCGGGTTAGGTAGCCCCAAACCCTCGCCCCGCCGCGTCAAGACCCTCTCGGTCCCGCACAAGAACATGGGACTCCCGAGCTACGCCCCGAACTGCATCGAGCCCTCGGCCAGCCATGCCTGGCTGTACCTGCTCGCTCTCCAGCAGCACCATTCCGTCACCCCCGCTCCGGCGCCGTCCTGGAAGGCCCCAGCAATCATAGCCGGAAGTTTCGTCTAGGCTGGGCGGGACTTCCGGTTCGAGTCTCTTCCAGATTCCTGCTTCCGCCTGCCTCGCGCCTGCGCCCTGGGGCGCCCACGCCTGTCGCGTGGTGGAACCATCGGACCAGCGATTCGGCCGTTCTAAGATTTCGCAGCTAGTACAGAAAGCCCAAAAGTGAGCAAAAGGTGCTGGACGTTCGGAAGAAAATATAAAATCATCAGAGAGTGGACATATTTGGGATGTGGTGTTGTGCGACTGCCATTGAATGTGAGGACCCCCTTTCTATTTGTTGTCATGAAATTCAGTGGAGCCAGTCGCAGGTTTGTGTGGCCTAGGGCTGGCGTAGATGATGCCACTATGCTCTGAAATGCTCTTACTCGCCGAACATTGAGCGTTGTGCTTTGAATCCAAGGGGTAAGTAGTGGGGTCCCAGGGTGAAGAAAACGGCCCTGCCCCTGAGGATCAGAGAGCCTGGAGGCTGTGGCTACACCTGCGGCTTCATCAAGACTGTCCTCAGTGTGGACACGTCACTGCTTCGCGGGCTCATATACACCTCACTTCCACTGACGAATCAACAGCCTTGCTGGCCACTCTGGGTGGAGTTCCACGGATAAACCACTCTAATGACGATTACCCAAGTCTGACAGTTTTAGCATCACATTCAGGCCAGTACAATTCAGCTACTGGCAGAATGTTCTTCAGCCTGTATTTTTCTGAGGGACATGACTGTTAACACCTGTTCTGAAGTGAAAGAGGTCTGGATTCAGATCCCACCTCTCCTACTTAGTTATGAGGACTCAGGCAACCTTCAAGGCCTAAGTCTCTTCATTTATAAAATGACAATAAAGCTTATTTCATTGATGTTATGAAGATTTTATAAAGCACTATATGTAAGATCCTTAGGCTTACTCTAATATGGTAAATTTAAGTTAATCAAATTGTGGATTAAAAAAATTTTTTTTTCCCAGTGACCAGCAGTTAGCATAATGGCTATGTCACTGGACTCCCATGTAACTGACTTTGGTTTGAGTCTCGGACCCGGTGGCTTAAACTCACGCCAGGTGCATGTGCATGCATGCCCAAGATCCCGAGAGGATAAGGGATTGCGGCGTGGCCATACCCCCTGGGGGGTGATTTCTTGCTTTCTATCTCTCTGTCTCTGTCTTTCTGGCAACCGCATGTGCCCTATAGCAAAAACCTCTCCAAAAAAAAAATTTTTTTCTAGTGGGGACCAGCTGATGGCATAGCAGTTACATCACTGGACTCCCACATAGTTCAAGTCCTGGACCCAGTGACTTAAAACTCATGCCGGGTGCATCTGGGTGTGTGCACAAAATCCCGAAAGGTGGATGGAGAAGAAAGGATTGCAGCATAGCCATCCTCCCCCCCCCCGGGGGGGGGGGGGTGATTTCTTACTTTCTGTCTCTCTGTCTCTCCAGCAAGCGCACACACTCTATAGCAAAATATCTCACCCAAAATAAAAACCTTTCCAGAGGGCATATGCACTCACAGAAAGGGAGGAGAGGGGAAGAAAGAAAATTAGAAAGTATCCCCCATGGGGAATGGTTGTGCCATAATTTCTTCTCCATCTTTCCCTCCTGGAATTGTAGGCACATACATGCCTGGCATGTTTCTCAAGCCAAACAGTTGGCCATATAGAATCCAGATGTTATAACCACCATGCCACAGCTGGACCAATGAAATTGCACTTTTAGAATTTGTATTTCTCAGTCACATTAGCCACATGTCAAGGATTCAGCAGCACATGTGGCTTAGACAATGCAAACATAGAACATTCCCATTACAGCAGATTCTATTAGTGCTATCCTCAATTGCATTAGACCTGGCATTTATTAAGTGCCCAGTAAATAGTGTCAAACAGTGTTATCATTTCTAGACTACACACTTCCCATCATTTGGACACCATCCTGATTTCTGCTGATACCACTGATAAAGTGATACAGTTAGTTAATACGAGGTGACTTCAAAAGTTCAAGGAAAAAAGCGTATTATTAAATATGCATAGACTTCTTTTTGCACTATGATAAACTTGTACTTTTATTCCATTTTTCCAGGAACATTTTGGAGAACCTTGTACAATAGTCCCCCTTATCTATGGGAGATACATTTCAAAACCCCTAGTGGATGCCTAAAGCCATGGATAGTACTGAAACCTATAACATTGTTTTTCCCCTACATTACATACCTAACATAAAGCTTAATTTGTAAATTAGGCAGAAAGATTAACATGGCCAATAAAATAGAACAATTATAATATTATGCCAGCTCACTTCTCCTGCACCTTGGAGTCATATTAAGTAAAATAAGGATTATTTAAACACAAGCACTGCAATACCATGACAGTTAATCCAATGTCTTGGACAGTTACCAAGTGATTAGCAGGAAGGTAGTGTAGACATGAATAAGCCATGCAAAGGAATGATTCATATCCCAGGCAGAATGGAGTGAGACAGCACAAAATTTCATGCTGCTCAAAAGAGCATGCAATTTAAAATTTATTAATAGTTTATTGCTGCTGGAAAATCCTTTTTTTTTTTTTTTTTTTTTTTGGAGAGGTTTTTTTCGCTATAGGGCGCGTGCGCTTGCCAGACAGACAGAGAGAGACATAGAGACAGAAAGCGAGAAATCACCCCCCAGGGGGGATGGTCACGCCGCAATCCCTTCTCCTCCATTTCCTCTCGGGATCCTGGGCACGCACGCACACGCGCCCGGCGTGAGTTTAAGCCACCGGGTCCGAGACGCGAACCGCGGTCGACTACGTGGGAGTCCAGCGACATAGCCATTACGCTAACTGCTGGTTCCCTTCTTTAATCCTTTTTTAAAATTTGCTATAAGGAGTGTGTGCTTACAGGGAAAGAGAGAGAAAGAAAAGAGGGAAAGCGAGAATACAGCCCCAGAGTAGCATGACCACACTGCAGTCCTTCTCCTTTCTCAGGATTTTGGTTACACACATACACACACCCGGCATGTTTTTCAAGCTGCCAGTTTGGGGGAGTCAAACCACATAGCCATGAGCAATCTAGCTGCCTTAACCACCATGGCACTGACTGCTTGGAATCTTTCATTTAATATTTTCAGACTGCTGTTGTCTGTGTGTTATGAGAACCAGGGGAATTAAAACCATAGATAAGGTGGGACTATTGTATTTTTCCTTAAGTTCATTTATTTTATCTAAGTAAGTCATTATCGTAAATAGAAAACTATCATCATTTGTCACAAACAAAATAGAATGTATTATGAAATAAAGAGCTGCTAAATAAAACAATAATGAATAAAAGCAATAATGAAGGTCATTGATTTATAAAAAATGTCTGAAAATAAATTCCCCAATGAGAAAAATGGTATTGTTTATGATCAGTCAGGAATAAAACTAGTTCAGGGTACAATAAAATTGAGAGTTTATGGCAATAAGACATGGTTAAATTGTGATGTTGTCCAGCACTCAAAATACTAACTTGCAATTATATGTGGTTAGGCTAACGTATCATTAATCAAATTGTAATTTAAATGTGTAATAGAGGTCAGTGGCTTTTGGCCCTTGGAGCAGAGAAGTATGTATGTAAGGCAGGGATCTGGGTCAGTGTCTCCAGTCACGCTGGCTACACGCCTCTGCCCTCCCTCTCCCTCACCCTAGGAGAACCAGGGAAAGAAAAAGGCTCCCAGACTCTCTCCTACATCGTGAGGCCTTCGGCAAAGGCCTCAACAGCCCAAGGACAAAACAGAACCTCTTATCACTAAACATTGGCATCTCCTTGTACCAGCTTGGCCATCTTCCCATGTGTATGGCTACTCCTAGAACACCAGGGAGAAAAAATACCCTGTCTTCCTCATGACCTAAGGGACGCAAAGAGCCTGGATAAATATTCCTGGTTTTTTTCCTCCTAAGACTATCGCTCCTGAAATGTGAGGGTCACATGTGTTCTCTTCTCAGACACAGCACAATTTATTAGGTTTTAATTAGAGTTTGGTTGGAATTAGGGTCAAGAATTAGGGTAAGATTTGATTTAGGGTCAGGGGACTTGTAAAGGTTAAGGTTGATTAATTTGCAGCTGCAGTTACTCTAATGCAGTTATACCTTGCAGCACCTGGAAAGCATGATAGTTAAAGATAGTCACTAGTTCCTTATTACCTGACTTTGAATACCAGTTCTACTTCTCCTGTCTAAGTGAAGACAAACTACGGGGCATTGTTAAAAGACAATTTTTTAAAAGAAAAAAGAGGAAAATGTGAGTCTCAGCTGTATATTAAAGATTTGGCATGGTAGTTAAGGCACTGGATCCCACATGATGGATTGCACAGAGGAGAATGGAAGAGAGGACTTGTAGAATGGCCATCCCCTGGAGGATGATTTATCAGTCTCCCTCTCTCTCTGTCTCTGTCCTCAGAGCATACACACTCTATTACAAAAAGACTAAAAAAAAAAACTGTTTAACTTATTGTTATAAGGGAATAAGGCAGATGTCACAACCCATTCAAAGGAGAGTCCAAAAAACAGACACATTTATAGATAAGGAATTCTGAAATTAATTTGTAAGTGAAAGCAAAAAATTAAGATTTCAGGGCCAGCAGGTGGCGTGGTGGATGAGGCGCTGGACTCCCACATGGCCGACCGTGGTTCAAACCCCAGACCTGGCGACTTGTTTTCTCACTTTCCCTTTCTCTCTTTGTCTCTCTCTGGTCAAATTAAAATAATAATAATAGCAAATAAGATTAAATAAATAAAATAATTCTTAAAAATAATGTTTTGCAGGAGAGGTCAGTTGTGTGTTCGTGGACTGGGACTGGTTCTCTAACACCTACGGAGTTGCAAAATAAATTAGAACCTGCCCCCATCCTTGGTTTTACTTTCCACAAGTTAGTTACCTCCAGTCAACCCCAGTCCAAAAATATTAAATGGATGGGGCCAGCAGATGACGTGGTGGTTAAGGCACTGGACACTCCCACATGGCTGACCACATTTCGAGTCCCAGACCTGATGGCTTGCTTTCTCACATTCCCTCCTTTCTCTCTCTCCCTGGTCAAATTAAAATGAATAATTCTTAAAAAATATTAAATAGAAGGGGCCGGCAGGTAGTGTGGTGGTTAAAGGCGCTGGACTCCCACATGTTCAAATCCCAGACCTGGTGGGGCTCGCTTTTTTTTTTTTTTTTTTGGAGAGGTTTTTGCTATAGGGTGCGTGTGCTCGCCAGAAAGACAGAGAGAGAAAGAGAGACAGAAAGTTAAGAAATCAAATCACCCCCCACAGGGGATGGCCACGCCACAATCCCTTCTCCTCCTTTCTCCTCTCAGGATCTTCGGCACGCAGACACATGTGCCCAGCATGAGTTCAAGCCACCGGGTCTGGGACTCAAACTGCGGTCTCCATGGGAGTCTAGCGACATAGCCATTATGCTAACTGCTGGTCCCGTGGCTCACTTTCTAACTCTCCCTCTCTCTCTTTCTCTGATCAAACTGGAAAATAATAAGGTTAAATAAAATAATTCTAAAAAATATTAAATGGAAAATGCCATAAACAAACAGTTTATAAGCTTTAGATTGTGTGTCATTCCAAGTAGCATGGCAAAATCCTATGCAGCCCTCCCACATGCCACCAGGGGAGTGGTATTGCTGACTGCTCACTTGCCACTAGCTGAGTTATCAGATTGACTGTCACAGTACTGCAGTGCTGCTGGTTAAGTAACCTTCATTTACCTAACAATGGCCCCCAAATACAAGAACACTGTGCTAATTTATAAGTTAAACTTTATCTCAGGTATGTACGTAGGGAAAACATGCTACATATGGGGTTTGGTCCTATTCAGTTTGGGGCATCCACCAGGTGTCTTAAATCCATCCTCCATGGTAATTAGCTCAAAAGAAATGAACAGCTAGAATTAGCTAACCCAGAAAGGTGTGTGTTAATGTGCAGTTTTCCACTGGGAACAACCACTAATCTTTCTTTTTGCTGTTTTCTTTTTTTCTTGTTTCCACTGATCTTCGTTGCTTATCCCAAGTTCTGCGCCTCAGCTTCCTTGTCTGTAAGGTGGGGACGTCACAAGAGCGCCAACCTCGCTATCCGGGAGGAGTAAAGGAGCCGAGGCATGCCTTTCCACACTCCGGTCACTTGGTGTGGGCTGTTTCTGTTTTCTATTTGTCAAGGTGCATTCGTCCTCCAGAAGCAAAGCACAAACACGGAGTAAGTACTGCCTGGCCAGAAACTGTCCTCTGGGCTAGTCTGACCGTTTTCATCCCACCCAGAGAGGGACCATACTTTGGGCTCTGACCTGCCTTTTCATCGCCCCAGTGTGCTCACTTTAGGGTCAGTTCTTGATGAAGGTGGCAAAGCAGCAGAGAATGGCACTGGGCAGGTCGCGATTTACCGTAACAGGAATGAGGTCCGAGGCTTGAGACCTCTTGAGCCAGGCAGAGCTAGATGGATCTGGTGGGGGCACCCTGGAGAAGGCCAGAGGAGGAGTTGCCTTGAGAACAGGCTGCTCAGAGAGACAGTGTAACCACCCCTAAGCCATGCAGTGCACTCCAGGACTGAAGCCATCCAGATGCTGCAGGGAGCTGCCAATTCCTTTTTCTTTTCTTCAGTCTGTCAGCAAGTCTCATTGTGTCTACCAGGGAGACCTGGGCCTCCAGAGACTCCTACACCACCCCGGCCTCCAGGATGAAGTCTAGATTTAAATACCAGACCCACTGTTGTAGAAGGGGTGTCAGAGGGCCTGGGTTTGCAGGGTGCCTCACTTCAGGTGAAACTTTGGGCAAGGTACTTACCTGCACCTTATCTTCCCATAGGACCAACCCCAGGTCCTTGTTTGGGCTTTCAAGGAGATAACCCAAGTAAAGGTTCATAGTAAGTACCTATTTGGTGTCGTTTTATTTTCACCTTTATGTTAAGGACTTCAACTAGATTGCTAAGGTCACATCCAAAAAAAGCCTGAGAGCTACTGCTTCTCCCCCCTCAACTCCCCCTGGGAGCTGCAGGGAAGCTTCCAGGACCCACAAGAGTCCCTGTTCTTTCCGTTGCTCACTGCACTTAGAGGAAGTGGGAGATGCCACCACGCCCCACCTCCAGGCGGGAACCGCCCTCTGACACACACCCCTACCTCTCCCTCTCCTCACCCTACAGGTCCTGCCTGCAGCGCTTCTTGGAGCCGGCAGGGGACGCTCTGACCTCGCCGGACAAGCGCAGCCCCGGGCAGCCGCAGCCGCTCGCTGATCTTGCCTGGTCTTAGACCAATCCTAACAACATCCAAGACTGCAGTCACTATTTTTCACAATCACTTCCGTGGATGCTGCAGCTTTCTGTGTAACAGAGAGGTGATCATTCATTCATCCACTGAACGAAGACCACACCAGTGCCACGCATGCCAGGCGCCGTTCTGGGTGCAGGAAGCAGGTTAAGTGCCGACTTAGAGGAGGGACCGCTTTGTTCCCAGATAATAATCGCTGGTGTTTACTGAGAAGTCCCTAAATGCCAGGCTGGTTTCTAGGTGCTTTACACGTCTTCTGTCTCGAGTCCTCACGATAGCCCGATGAGGTGAGTGTTGCTGGGGTCTGTTTCTGGCTGAAAATGCTGAGGCACCAGAAGGTAAAATAATCGTACTGTATCGTCTCACACCTAGTAAGAGGTAGAGTGGAGATTCGAACCCTGTGGACTGACTCCAAAGCCAGCCACCTGCTGTCCTCTCTCCATGCACATGGAAGTGCATATGCAGACCAGCTATGGGGAGGGGACTTCCCCATGTCCAACAAGGCGGTCGGGAGTGGTAGGAGGCGCTATGCGGGGAGAGAAGGCAGACTAGCCGAAGCTCTGGGAGGAGCAGGAAACCTGGGACCCCACACTCTACCTCTAGGCTTTCCCTCCCTCCTCGCTGTGGATCCCAGTTCCGAGACCCTGTCTTCCCTCCCATCCTCCACCCAGAATCCTCCCTCCCAGATCGTCAGTCTTTGGGTTCTCGGCCCTGCCTACTCCTGCTATGCTAAGAAGGAAAGTCACTTTAACCTCTGTGAGCCTCCACTTCCTCTACTCTAAAATGGGAATATCTGCCTCACACCGCCGTGGTGAGTTAGATGAGATGGTGCATATAAAGCAGCACTTTATACGTGAGAAACATGCCCCAGGCCAGTCCATGTTCTTTCCCCTGCTGCTCAAGCAGTAGCCTTAGTACAAATATGCATCCTCCCAAACAGCCTCCCTTCTACCCCGGCCAGAACCCCAGTCCCTCATGAACCTCGACTGGCCATGCTAGGCAACCCATCTGGTAGCTAAATCATGAGAACATGCTACGACGAATGGTTACATATGTCACATGCGCCATTTTGAGAGGAAACATAGCAGTTGAACAAAGAGGAAGGTGGGATTCCAGGTGCCGGGGCTTTGGAGAAATACGGAGGCATTCTCAGCACCCATAGTTAGACCTTCAGAGGCCAGCTTTGGCAGAAGTGGGTGGCGGCACTCGTGAAATGTGCGTGAACTTTAGTTGTCCCCTTCCCATCTGATAGCCTTCCTTGCTGAGCCTTGGAAGGGGGTGGGCAGCCCACCCGCTATTGCACAAGGGGAAACAGGCCAGGAAGAGCAGACATGGTTATTGCTCAAGCCGGCCCAGCCAGGCTGGAGATTTGGGGCATAAAGAGCCTTGTTCTCGTTCTGCCTTCCTCCCCGCCCACCACGTTCATGAACTCAGTGGCTAAAAGGTGAAGGCCCCTTTAGTTGCGCTGACTGGGGTCCCAGATTTAAAATCTCCTGCCTGGAAGTCAGGGACAGGAAGTTAAATAGCCTGAGTTACTGCACAGGTTACCCAGGTGTTCTGACGCCCCAGCACAGCAGATGCCCTTTATCTCGGCCCCCACATCATCATTCACCCTTGGTTGCCCAGAGAAGCCCACCTCGCCTCTCTGACGGACCGACAGATGCAGATTTATGTAGGGAAACCTAGACAGACACAATGAACAGACTCCCAGCCTGACCAGAGCCAAGTCCAGATAATAACATCAATGAATCACTGGCTTCAGTGAGTCACGGTACTGAGCTGGAAGAGGTCTCCAAGATCTCTTCAGTTCAACCCTTTACCTTCTAGTTATTCACAAGTAGGACAACCGGGTGAGGCCTAGAGAGAAAAAGCGACTTGAGCAAGGTCGCAAAGCTTGGTAACAGCAAAGCAGAGGCTGGAAGCCCTGAGCTCCAGGCCCCTGCACTTTGCGCTGCCCTTCACCCTTCTGGGTGCCCGTAGCTGGCTGGGACAGAGAAGAGGGAGGGCATGGTCCCTGGTGGTTAGTCAAGGGCAGCTCAGGCTGTCTCTTTGCAGGTGGGCTCAGCATGTCTCGCCCTCCCTTGGGAAGGAAAGAGCCTGGGGCTGTCCTCACACCCCAGGCGCCAGGCCGAGGAGTAGAGGCTGAGGGAGGCAGCTTCCTGCTTGGCCCTCATCCAAGGCCATTTCACAATGGGGGGAAGAGTGCTGGGCTGGGAGGCCAGGGTTTCTGCTCACACCACCCCCACTCCAGTCCCCTCAGACCCTCTGGGGAGAGGGAGCCAGGCCTGCCTGAGGTTTGGGGTGAAGAGTCAGAAAAGAGGGTGGGCAGCCCGTGGGGAGTGTGCTGTGAGCTGAGTGTTGGGGGGCAGCCTTGCTGTGCCCACCACTCTCCCCTTTGACGTGTGGAATCCTTTCTAGGACATAGGTCAGCTCCATCCTTCCTCATTGTGATGGGAGGGAAGCCTGGAGGGAGCGGGGCCAGCAAGCTTAGAGGGGCAAGGCTCCCTGTAATGGGGCAGCATGAGGACCAGGCAGGGAAACCTCGGGAGGGGAGCCCAGGCCACCCTTCACCTTGTCCACAGTGCCGCTGTGGACAGAACTTGGGGCAGGAACCGAGAGAGGCACTGGGACGATCAGCTAGGGTGCACGGTGCCCTTCCAAGGGGTCAGCTCTGGCCACTCTCTGTGAGGACCTTGTTTGAAGTAGGAGGCAGTGGTTAGGGACCCAGATTCTCTTGTCTTTAAGTCTTGAAAAGAAGACAAAACAAAAGGTCAAACCACCAGACAGGGTTGGAGCCCACATTCTCATGCTGAATGGTCCAGTAGAGCCAGCAGGTGGGGAGGGCCGTCACTGTGGACAGAATTTCAAGGAAGAGCTGGGACTCGGGGGCAAGGACAGGGGATGGGGAGAATGGACTCTGCGCGGAGGATGGAAAGGGTCTTCCAGACGGGGAAAGGCAGATAGGACAGGGGTAGACAGGCACATTCAGGACGGGACTCTGCCCAGGGGGTGGTGAGCCACGAGGCTGGACATGTGCTTGGCCAAGGACACTTCCTCCCTGGGGCTGTTGCTCCCTGAACGTGGTCTTTATCCACAGAAGGTGGCTGGCTACTGAGGCAGGCTACCAGGTGGAGAGCTGGGCGGGGTGTGGAAGTGCCAGGGAGCTTAGCCCCTCGGTTGAGGAGCCCTCTGACAACAGGAAGCAGCTGCAGCAGGCTCTGGTGTCTGTCACCCTCTTTCTACCCTGGCTGCACCCCTGCAGAACACACTGTTCTTCAAGAAGCTCTGGGGACAGAGGGCCCACACCTGCTTCCAGGTCAGGTTGGACAAGCCCCCATCGACATGGCTAGGAGCCCAGCCGAGCCATGACCCAGATCAGCAGTCTCCTCACCCACCATCTCCTCCACCCTAGACCCAGCAACACAAAACGAGAGCACTGGAGAGGGTGGGACTGACTTTTCCTTCATATCTCATCCTGAGACCTAAATTCCATGCCCTCACTCTGACTTAATGGGGATGCTAAGTGACATGGCTTTACAGAAAGACCACTGGATTGCGAGTCAAAGTACTGAGTCCTAGTCTTCGTTCTGCCTGGTTATCTAAGTGACCTTGGACAAGTTACCACCAGAAGCTAGACTTCATTCTCTTCCCCTGTAACATAGGGGGTTGGAACTGATGAATTCGAGTTCCTTCCAGTGTTAACATGTAAGACTCTGTTTTATGGAGGTGTAAGTTTAGGGTTGCTGGAGTCATCGCATGGGGCTGAGAGACCGGGGAGAGAAATTAGGATGCGAATCAAGTAGAGGTGTAAATAAATGCAATTCGGTTTTATTTAGTGCCTGAAATGGGGTGTTTTTTTTTGTTTTTTTGTTTTTTTTTTTTTCCCCAGATTCTCATGATAGAGTGACTTGAGCCTGTTGGACTGAGAATATCTCAGGAAGACCTAATTTTATAGAAGAAGCTTCTCCCATACTTGGGAAGAGCTAGAAGAATGACCTTGAGGTCATTCCTTCATCACGATCCCTCCCTCTCATTTGGAATGGTGGGAGAAGGGACCCACTGGGGAGCAGAGAGAGGGGTATCCTAATAGCGGGAAGGACAGATTCCAATCCGCCCAGCTCTTTCCCACTCAAACTGGTCCTTAAAACTCCTTTAGCTGGGGACCAAGCCTTTCATTCCAGGTACAGTTCAAACTTGCCACAACCACTTGAATTCCCACGATGGTATAAATGGCTAACACTGCGTCCTTCAAGAACCTGGAGTATGCTGAGAGACGGTTTAAGAGGGGTGGGGACTGGAAGAGGAGGTAGAAGCCCAAAGACCACAGGAGCCAACTTGTTCTGAAGCCAGACCTGAGTGGAGCAGTTCAAAGCAGTTTCCGGTGGGCCATCATGTTGGCCAAGGCCCTGGGCTTCCTCTGATGCCTTCTGGTCACCTGCTGAAACCCTCCACGCACGCCTCCCAGGCCTTGGCAGCCTCTGAGAAAAAGGCCAGTTCAGCTCCCACAAGTCTCCCGCCTGCTCACCTTCCGGTGTGTTACAGGGACAGGGGAACACTGCTCACCGGGCTCCCACCAGATTGCCCACATGGCTCGAGTGAAATAGACTCCATCTGAGCCATTTAAAAAGGAGCCATGGGGCTGGCGGGTGGCGTGGTGCTGAAGACACTGGACTCCCACACGGCCAACCTATCACCTTGCTTTCTCACTTTCTCTCTCACACATGTACTCTATAGCAAATTAAAATAATAATAATAAATTAAATGAATAATTCTCATAAAAATAAAAAGTAAATGAAAAGGAGCCACAGGCAAGTTGGTGGTGTGGTAGTTGAAGTGGCTGGATCCCACATGGCCAGTTTGAGTCTCAGAACTGGCAGCTTGAAAGACACACCAGGCACGTGTGTGTGTGTGTGTGTGTGTGTGTGTGCGCCCAAAATCCCAAAAAGAGAGAGAGAAGAAAGAGAAGGAATTGTAGTGTGACCATCCCTGTTGGGGACTGCTTTCTCACTTTCCCTCTCTCTATCTCTCTGCAGTTAAACCAGGTGCCTTCTAGCAAATTTTAAAAGATAATAATAATAATAAAAAGAACCACAACCCTAGGCTCTTGGAGACAGCTTCAGGGCAGGGTGGAGTGTGCAGGGTGAGGGAGGGGTGTGTGAGAAGGAACACACTGTTCCGTATTGGCCTGGAGTCCTCAGAGCTGCACCCTGCCAAGGCCAAAGTTGGCAGAAAGCGCAGGGAGAGAGGAAGAACAAGGCCAGGCTGAGCCCATGTGTGGCTGTTTTCAACTGCAGCCCCAAACGGTGCAGACTTGGGGCTTGGCACAGGACTGCCCTGTGTGTGTGTGTGTGTGTGTGTGTGTGTGTGTGTGTGTGTGTGTACAAAAGGGTGTGTGTGTATTGGCCTGGGTGAGCACTGGAAATCACAGAGAAGATGCCAAAACTCTGTATTTACTATCAGAGCCAATGGTGCTGGGTGCTGCAGTCCCCTACCCCTGCCCATCCCAACTCTGCTTCTCACAGCAAGCAGGAAGACAGAGGTGGACAGAGGTGGAGAGGCCTGAAGTAGAAGCTTCATCTTCAAGGAGTGCTCCGCCAGGCCAGCCCCATTCCTCACCCCAATGAAGCCTTCCTGTTCTGTCTGCCAAGGAGCATTTAGTGAGCAACTTCTTTGCCCAGGGTGCGCTATGAGTCTCCAGGTGCCTCTCCTCGAAAGCGTACACGACTGCCGGGAGGTGCAAAACCACACATACTAGGAAGAGCTTCGGAATGGCACAGCTAGTGGGAGGTGGAGGCGAACTTTGAAGGGAAGAAAGCATTTAGGAAAACTGGGACTAGTGGGCCAGTGAATGTGGGAGGTGAGAGACATTTCAGGCCAGATATGAAGTTGGGTATGTGTGTGATTTATAGAGAAGGTTAGAAAGAGGCATTTTCTGTCGTACATTTTTACAACAATTCTCTGACACCAACTGGGTGTCCTGTAATTCAGTTCAGTATCAATCCTGACACTAATTACTGTCAAAAGGTAAAATTACAGGACCAGCAGGTGGCATAGTGGTTAAGGTGCTACTTCAACATGGTTGACCGTGGTTCAAGTCCCAGACCTGGTGGCTTGAAAATCATGCCAAGCACATATGTGTGCATGCCCAAAATCCTGAGAGGAAAATGGAAGAGAAGGGATTGTGGCATGGCCACCCCCCAGTGGGGGGGGGGGACAGTTCTTGCTTTCTGTCTATCTCTCTGGCGAGTGCATGCACCCTATTCCAAAAATCTCTCTCTCAAAAAAAAAAAAAAAAAAAAAGGCAAAATTATAACCACAGTTTAAAGATCTTTATTGACTTTATTTTTTATTCTAGAATCAGGTAATATTTCATTGTAAGTATTTAGATGAACCTCACAGAAGAGGTTGATTTTATGTAATAGAAGGGCTGAAAAAAAAGCAGAAACAAAAGAACAGAAAACGGATTGATCATTTCAAAGTTATTTGAAAAATGGGACAGGTCGCACGATCAATGTGGTGACGTGAAAAAAAAAAAGAAAAGAAAAATGGGACAGGGAGACAGAATAAGAGGGAAAAAACGGATTAGTTGACATAGGGTTACTTATTTTGGGTAAGGATTAAAACAGGGAACTTGGTTTTCATACCCCTTGCAACTGGCCTATTTGGGAGACCAGGTTGTTATCACTTCTGATTTCTGGGAAGTCAAATGACAACTTGGTTTTGGCTTGACAACATGGAACTTTAGCATGAATGACTCCATTTTGATTTTTAGTGTGATCTGTGGCCTAGTAAAGGAACTTAATCCAAAACAATGACCTCCTGTTCTTATTTAATGCTACCAAGTTAGTATCACATCCCATGAATTAAAGGTCAAAATCCCCAGAAAGACTGCCTTTACTTCAGACACCAGAAGCAGGACAAGTTTTGTGGAGAAGGGCTTGTACCCCACTAGCACATCAATGTGTTCGCCAGCCAGTTTCAGTGTCCAGAGTTTTTACATGGGGTTTCATTCCATAGGCATGATTGATTAAAACACTGAGCATGTGATGAACACAGTCTCTACACACACACCCCGAGAAGATGGGGGGGGGGGGTCTGGGGTACAGGGTGGCAATGAAATGTCCAACCCTCTGATTACATGCTTGGTCTTTCTGGCATGGCCATCCCTTCCTGTCTAAGGGGCCACCAAGATTCGCCTCATTAATATAAACTCATTGTGGCCTATACAGGCTCTCTATGAATAACAAAAGAAATTACTGTTGTGCAGGAAATTGAAGGATTTTTTCAAGATCCGGTTCAGGAAAGGGACATAATAATGGAACACACTCTTTTTTTTAAGTTTTTTTTTATTTATTTCTTGAGAAATAAGGAACGAGAAACAAGTACCCTAGCTAGGTTCTCATCACAGTATCCTCCCTGCACCTCCCACAGCCGTCCAGCCAGCCAGGATTGTGGGTGTACCCGTGGGCCTGCTCAGTGTTCAGGAAATCGAAGATCTGAACCCCAGGCATTAGCGCCCTGCCACCTGTGCCGCTGTGGCTGGGCCTGAACGCAGTGTTTAATATACCACAGATTCTGGTGCACAATTCACGTAGGCAAAAGAAAGGGAAGCTGAGGATGGAAAGGGAGGAAGCGGCAGTTTGTTTTTGTTTGTTTGTTTGCTTTAGGTCACATGTGCTTGCCAGAGACAGAGAGAGGAAAAGTAAGAAATCGGCTCCCAGGGAGGATGGCCATGCTGCAATTGAGGCAGGAGAAAGTTAGAAAATGAAAGTGGGTAATGGGGCTGGAGCACCTGCCTCTGTGACTAGATAGAAAAACCCAATCAGGGCAGGAAAATGCTCTGTCCAAGGTAATGTAGGCAGGAGGATGGGAGATGTCTAGCTGAGTACGCTAAATTGTATATGGCCAATGAGATGAATCAGTGGGCCCAGCCACATTCGATAGAGCCACTGAGATGAGAACAATCGGTGGGCCCAGCCAATGACCAACCAACATGACCGAGATTTAAAAAAATGATAAACCTAACAGAACGCAACTGCCAGGGCCTTTCGAGCAACTCTTTTTGTGTCCTCTCAGCCCCACTCCTTCCTCTCAGGAGTGTACTTTCACTTCTGCTTAATAAACTACATTTTCCCTTCACTATTGGCGTGTTTCTTTTGATTCCTTGTCTGAAACACCAAGAACTTGGAATCATCACTGGAGCCATCCCACGACACAGCTCCTTCTCCTCCATTCTCCTCTCAGGATTTTGGGCACGCATGCGCACACATCCGGTGTGTTTCCAAGCCATCAGTTCTGAGACTCAAGCTACCCTGCCAGCTATGTAAGATCCAACCACCCGAGCCTCCATACCCCCTGCTGGCTCTGGGGCAATTTTTTTTTTTTTTTTTTTGCCAGAGGATACATACACTCCACAGAGAGCAAGAGGGGAAAAAGTAACCCCCATTAGGGCATGGTCATGCCACAATCGCTTCTATTCAGTTTCTCCATTCCGTTGGGATTTGGGGCACACACAGACACACATGCACACACACAGCTGGTGTGCTTCTCAAGCCGCTGGGGCCAGGATTTGAACTGTGCAGTTGGCCCTGTGGGATCTGGCTCCCTTAACCATTAGGCTATGGGCTGGCCTGAAGAGGCAGATTTATAAAGTCAGAAATTGATACCTAAAGAGAAGAGAAATCCACCATTCACCTCTCCCTTCTTTTTTTTTTTTTTTTTTTGTTTTTTGAGAGGATTTTTGCGATAGATCACGTGCGCTCACCAGAAAGACAGAGAGAGAGAGAGACAGAAAGCGAAAAATCACCCCCCAGGGAAATGGACATGCTGCAGTCCCTTCTCCTTTATTCTCCTCTCGGGATCTTGGGCACTCACACACACGTGCCTGGTGTGAGTTTAAGCTACTGGGTCCGGGACTCAAACCGTGGTTGACTGCATGGGAGTCCAGCGACATAGCCATTACGCCAACTGCTGGTCCCTCACCTCTCCCTCCTAAGGAGTACAGGCAGAGAAGAAGTAGTAGAGATAATTCCTTCACTTTAGTTTCTTGGTAGATCCTTTTGTTCTTTTTATATGTCTAATTCCCCCTATGCACCCCAACCCCCGTGTTCCATCAGAAGGAGGAGACATTCCCCGGTCTCAGCTTTGGCACCAAGGTCTCCATGGCTCCAGTCTGCCTACCCCCAACTCAGTCTATTGACATTCCCTCCCAATTCAAATGCTGCCTCCTTCTAGAATCTTCTCCCATTACTCCAGTGGGGAGTGAGCCTGCCCTGAATTCTGAAAGTCCCTAGGCGACAATGTACTGCTACTCACATTCCTATCTGCCCAGGTTTATCCTTAAGCTCCTTGCCTTAACCCTTTCTGCTTCACTCCCAACAACTAGCGCTGTGCGGTGTGCATAGCAGTTGTGAGTTCTGTGCAGACATCCAGTACCATCGCTGGCCCCTCTCAGAGCTCAGAGCTTTTCCTTCCAGAGCCTGCGTAGAGTGTTAGTGTCCGCCCTGCCAGACCTGAGCACCTCTAGGGCAAGGCCGTGAGTCTCCATCCTTCAGTGCAGCCTGCCAAGTAGTGGATGCAGAGGCACGTGTGCCAGCTGCACCCTGTTCCTGCAGTGTCACCTTCCTCACATCTAGAAAAAATCAAGAGAGTAGGAGAATGAGTGCCCTGGGAAAAACGAGAAGGTTGGGGGCTGGGGAGGAATAAAACAACCAATGGCAAGGCTGGCCTTTTCCCACAGGACCCTGGACCTCCTGGGCCTCTTGCCAGGACCTGCTCTTGGTGGGTGCTCCACCAGTCGGCTGGCAGACCTGCAGGAGGGAAGGCAGGCAGGCAGAGGGCAACACCAAGCGTTCTGCTGACCTCTGGGGACAGACACAGCTGAAAGGGGGCTGTTCTGGGAATGGAGTGACAGCTCTCCCTTTGAGTGACTTCCAGTCTTTTAACAACCCCACGGCAGTGCCCAAGTCATGGCAAGCCCAAGTCATGGCAAGCCCAAGTCCACTCACTCACACTAATGATAACCACCCAGAGCCCTGGGCTGAATGGAACAGCCTGCTCCCACACTGCTGCCCCCTCAGGCTGGGCCTAGTGGGCAGACTTCCCATGCGGGAGTCACCTGCCCTGAGGGTTAGGCTCCCTTCTGTATCCCCTGGGCAAGGGCCATGGCTTGGAGGAAATTGCTCTGGAGAGCGTAACCAGATGTGAAAAAGAACGTGATGCCGAGTCTCTTGGTTGCCTCCAATGCAGCCAGTGCCTAGGCCCCTCTCTGCAAGTTTAGGGCTCTGAGTCAGGGGGTCATATCGCCCATCCGTGGCTTGCAAGCCCTTTGACATTTCCGCAGCTGGCTACACACCCACATTCCTGCTGGGCATGATCCCTGGCATCTTGGGAAAGCCATAATTTGGGAATGGGAGGAATGGAGAAGGCCTGCTCCCAAGAAATAGTTAATCCTCTCCCCTTCCCCCCAGCCCCTTGCACCTGCAGGCTGCGGTGTGTGGTTTCCCACAGCTGCAGCTGGCTCTGCCACAGCCCCCTCCCTTGGAGGGAACCCGAGAGGCCCCAGGACCTGAGGCGCCTGGGTGGGGCTTCTCACCCTCTGTCCAGCTGCTGGGGGTGGCATGGTAGGGTCTTGCAGCCCTCTGACCTGGACCTGCCACAGAGGCGCTCTGGTCCAGTGACCAATCCAGGCCTCCCTAGGGAGTCTGAAGTCAACAATGGAGATTCTAGTTTGGGAGGTGGGGGATTTCCTGAGAGGGGAAACTAGCCCCAGATGCTCTCCACAGGCCTCTTACTTGCCCTAACTCTGCTGACTTCCAGAAGAAGTTGACTGGCCTGCTGACTGTGGGTCTGGCAGTCCATGAGGTAGAATGTTGTGCTCCAGAAGAAGAGGGTAAGTTGAGCATGAAAGGTGAATGGGGAGAACAGGAAGGAGCCAGAGGAAGTGAGATCCGGTGGGGCCAGGCCTCTGCTGGTCAGAAGGTCAGGACAGCCCAGCCTTGAACCCAGAGGGCTAGCACTTTGGCAGGTTCTGTCTACTCTGGAAAAGGGCAGGTTGCCACAGGGCCCTGGGCAAAAGTCCAGCTGCCCTCTGGGCCAGACGTGTGTGCTCAAGGGATCCCTCTGAATACTGTTCACTCGGAGGCAATGAGGCCTGAGGCGGCGCTGGGAGCTGTACTGCTGGAAAACTCCCCCAGGACACGCGTTATCAGGGTCCAGAGGCCCAGTCCATTAAAAACCCTTCCCATACTCCCACCCTAGGCTGCAGGGCATGTGCTCAGATCCCAGGGGGACATCTGGCTGGTGCCCCACAGGGCGTTCCACCTCTGTCACAGCTGGGTCCAGGGCCAAAGCTCCGGGAGGTCGAAGGATAGGAAGGCAGGAACCTGTGACAGGCTGGGCCCAGGGCTCTGGCTTCTCTCACAACCAGCTCCAGGCAAATGCTTCAATTCCACACTTTCCCTGTGGCCTCCAGTCTGCAGAGAAGCCTGGCCGAGGCAACTCCTCACCCAGGATAGGAGGAGGGAGGGCCATTTGGCAAAGGACACTTGAAAGGAAACAGAGCCACCTCTATGCAGGAACCCCTGGGTCAGATGTTGGGGGAGAGAGGGCCCCGCACGAGTCACAGTGCAGCCTGCTCTCCTCTGCCTCAGACAGAGGCCTCTGGGGTGGCAGCCAGGGCCTGGGAGCTGAGGGTGCCTGCTGGGCTGGCCCCAGGCGAGCTTCAGGCTCAGCTCCCATGGCCCTGACGCTCCTGTCAGTGCATGATGGATGCCAACCACCGTGGCCAGTGCCAAGAGGCCACTCCGTGCTCCAGACAGTGCTTGGCTGCCTGCTCCAGTGCCGTGCGGCCACAAGGGCACCGTCCTGGCTGGGAGCCGGCCTCCAGTTCCTGGTCTGCCCTGAGGAGTACAGAGGCAAAGCCTGTGAAAGAAGAGCTTTGAACACCCGAGGAAAGGTGGCCAGATAAGGAGGCCCAGGATGAGGAGATTCTGCCTCACAGGGTTAATTGTCCATTCATTGATGTTGCCAGCACCTAGTCATTGTGGTTGTCCAAAAATTGTGCATCAAGAAAATTACAGGGGAAACCAGCAGGTGGTGTGATGGTTAAGGCGCTGGACTCCCACATGGCTGACAGCAGTTTGAGTCCTGGACCTGGTGGCTAGTGTTCTCACTTTTCGCTTTCTTTCCCTGTCTCTCTCTGGTCAAATTAAAAAATAACAATAATAAGGGAACCAGCAGTTAGCGTAATGGCTATGTCGCTGGACTCCCACGTAGTCGACTGCAGTTCGCATCCTGGACCCGGTGGCTTAAAACTCACGCTGGGCACGTGTGCGTGCATGCCCAAGATCCCGAGAGGAGAATGGAGGAGAAGGGATTGCGGTGTGACCATCCCCCCTGGGGGGTGATTTCTCGCTTTCTGTCTCTATGTCTCTCTCTGTCTGTCTGGTGAGCGCACGCGCCCTATAGCAAAAACCTCTCAAAAAAAAAATAATAATAATAATAACAAATAAAATTAAATAAATAAATAATTCTTGGGGGGTGGGTGGAGAAAATTACAGGGTATCTGTTTTTGGGAGAGCTATAGCCCATATCGGAAGAGCCACCTCCTGGTCTGAGACTTAAGCAGCATTGCTACTTTCCCTCTTGTTCAGGGTCATCCATTTTGACAGTTTTGTACGTATCAGGATGGACCATTGGCCAAGACTGAAATGCTCTGTTATAGAGTCAGAGATGTTCCTACTCGTGCATTGATTTCATTTTCTCTCACCAAACATTTAGTGAGTGCCTGCTATGTGTTCCTCCAGCTATGATGGTCTTGGGAACACGCCAGTGAATAAAACAAGGCCCCTGTCCTGGCTGAACCAACAGGCTACACCTCAAACATCACATCCTAAGTGGGTTACCATCTGCACCCAACCATGACTACTGAACATTTTCAGTTTCTCGAAAGATCTTAAAGTTCTTAGAGATGAGAACTCTCCCTCAAATAGGATGGCTAGTTTTTTCGTATTTTTTAAATTTTTTTAAACTTCATTTATTTATTTGATTTAATTTGACCAGAAAGGAACAGAGGGAGAGAGAGAAAAATAGGGAAAGTGAGAAAGCAAGCCGCCAGGTCCAGAACTCAGACTGCAGTCAGCCATGTGGGAGTCTAGTGCCCTTAACCACCACGCCACCTGCCAGCCCCCTTAAAAAAAAAATTTTTTTTTGAGAGGTTTATGCTATAGGGCGCGTGTGCTCGCCAGACAAAGAGAGACAGAGAGATAGAAAGCGAGAAATCACCCCCCAGAGGGGATGGCCATGCCGCAATCCCTTCTCCTCCATTCTCCTCTCAGGATCTTGGGCACGCACGAACATGCACCCAGCGTGAGTTTAAGCCACTGGGTCCGGGACTCGAACCACGGTCGACTACGTGGGAGTCCAGCGACATAGCCATTACGCTAACTGCGGGTCCCAAAATTTTATTTTTAATATGTAAAATGGGGCCAGCCTAGTGGCTAAGGGAGCTGGATCCCACAGGACCAACTGCAGTTCAAATCCTAGTGGTCTCTCAGAAGAAGATGATTGCAGCACCCAGACTGGCCTCCTCCTCCAGCCTGGCCCTTGGGTGGTGTGCAGCAATGAGGCAGCGGCATTACAGTTGGGAAAGGGGAGGTCTTGTCAGACACCAACCATCCAAGGTGGGTGGCAAGGTCAGGAGGAGGTACTGGAAGGAAAGCTGAGCAGGCACCCAATAGGCCAGATTATTGTCCCTAACTTTCCTACAAGCACTTACGTAACATTGGGAAGCTCAACATCATTGCTCTTATCTATAACATGAAGAGCGCTCCCAGCTCTGTAAATCTCTCTCTCCTCCTTCTTATGACCTCCTCTAGCTCCTGTGTCCTCAGGCCTCCCATCCTTATCCAAGCTGTTCTCCCAGGGGCCTGGCTTTCCATTAACCGCCTTCCTACTATCAGCAGAGCTGGGAGGCGGAGGCAGGAGCTTCCCTCCGCTTCCTCCAAAGGCTCCGAAATGCATTATCTCACGCTGTTCTGATCCTGAGCAACCAAAGGGTAGATGTGCCCTCCTTTGGGCATGGAAGTGAACCTCTGCCACGAGCAGAGAGAGGAAATGACCCACAAAGAGCAGGGCAGACTCCAACAGGGACAAGGGATAGACCTCAGACTGACGTGGAGAGGCTCCCCAGGCCACTGGAAATGAGTGAAGCCAGGAACGCAACTCCTGGGGTGGGCTGGTAACTATCCAGCAACTTCAGGAACCTGGGGGTGGGCCCAGGAAGTCATCCAGAAGGAGGTTTGGGCCAGGGGCTTGACTTGCAGCCCAGAACTAGGATGTGGGGGAAACGGGATTCTCATTCTCATCCAGGCTTTACCCACAGCAAGTGTGGGACTCGCCCTGGCCCTCCGGGCAGGGATTATCACTACCTTGCTTACTTCACTTGTTAGAAAGGGAAAATATTAAAATAAACAAACACAAAAATAAAAACAAAGGATAAAGATAAAAACCAACAAAAATGATGGGTGAAATACTAGATGCCAACATTCAGTGAGCACTCACCATGCGTCCCGTGTCTGGTAATCCTCAGTAGCTTCTCTACTGTTTTCTCTCCTTAGAAAAGAGGTGACAGCCGCAGAGTCCCTAAGTACCTTGCCTAAAGCCCCATGGATTGTAGGCAGGACCCGGATCTTAACCCCACACCAGACATTAGAGAATTATTACCACTTATTGGGAAAAAAAGGCATAGGGAAAGCCAGGATGCATTTTTGCATAGAAAAACAGAAAACTACATCAAGACTTTTCTGATGACCCAACAATTTACTCAACAACTTGTAAGGCAGATATTATTGTCCACTTTACAAATATAGAAATGGCAGAACCAGCAGGTGGTGTAATGGTTATGTCGCTGGACGCCCATGTAGTTGACTGTGGTTCAAGTCCCAGACACCCGGCGGTGGCTTAAAACTCATGCCAGGCATGGGTGTGTGCATGCCCATAATCTTTTTTTTTTTTGGAAAGGTTTTTGCTATAGGGCATGTGCGCTCACCAGAAAGACAGAGAGAGACAGAGAGACAGAAAGCGAGAAATCACTCCCCAGGGGGCATGGCCACACTGCAATCCCTTCTCCTTTCAGTATCTTGGGCACGCACGCACACACGTCCAGCGTGAGTTTAAGCCACTGGGTCCGGGACTCAAACCGTGGTCAACTACATGGGAGTCCAGCGACATAGCCAGTATGCTAACTGCTGGTCCCCATGCCCAAAATCTTGAAAGGAAAATGGAGAAAGGATTGTGATGTGGCCGTCTCCCCTGGGGGGTGATTTCTCACTTTCTGTCTCTCTGACAAGTGCATGCACCCTATAGCAAAAGTCATACACACACACACACACACACACACACACACACATACATATATACACACACACACACATATATACACACACACGCTCACACACATATATACATATATATAAATGGGATCAAACAGGGTTGAGATATTTGCTCAGAGTCGCTGAGCTACTGGTGGCAGAACCAGGATTTGAACTCAACTTCAACTGCAAAACCAGTCCTCTTCTCTTTGGGCCGCACTGCTCCCCCGGTATCGACATAGGAGTGATTCTTCAGGCTGGCCTGCCAAGGGCCCCATCTGGGAAAACAAGAGAAGAAACAGCTGTTTAACTCCAGGGAGGACCTGGGCTCGACAGGGAGGCCTAGAGAGCAGAAGATGCAGCTGGCCAGACACCACAGGGAACAATTCACTGAGCTTCGTCTCCATCTCCACCATCCTGGACTCCCAGCAACCATATCTACCCCTCCTGAAACTGCTCCACAAACCTTGTTCCTGGCATGGAGCTGCATCTGTCCGGAGAAAAAACTTTTTTCAGGCCAACCATACAGGCTAGTGGTTAAGGAAGCAAGATCCCACATGACTGACCTGTGGTTCAAGTCCCAGCCCTGGTGGCTTGAAAAATATAGCTGGCCCACATGCTTTGTGCACAAAATCCCAACAGGATGGGGAAATGGAGGAGATGGGCCAGCAGGTGGCATGGAGGTTAAGGGTGCTGGACTCCTACATGGCCAACTGCAGTTCAAGTCCCAGACCTGGTGACTTGCTTTCTCACTTTCTCTTGCTCTCTCTAACTTTACCCCTCTCTGGTCAAATTAAGATAAATGAATAAATGGATAAATAACGTTCAATGAAATAATTCTTAAAAACAAACAAACAAACAAGAAATGGAGGAGAAAGGATCGCAGTATGACCATGGCCCCGTGTGGGATCCTTTCTCCATATCCTTCTCTCTCTGTCTCTGGTGAGTACATGTGATCTCTGACAATAAAAAAGAAAGGAAGAGAAGGAGGAAGGAAGAGAGACAGAGAAATCCTTTTAAAAAAAAGAATTATTTATTTAATTCCATTTGTTATTATTGTTATTATTTTAAATTTGATCAGAGAGGGACCAGCAGTTAGCGTAATGGCTATATCGCTGGACTCCCAGGTAGTCGACCGCGGTTCGAGTCCCGGACCCCAGTGCTTTACAGCAGTCCGCCATGATGAACGTGGTCTGTGTCTACCCTCCAGTACGGAGAACCAGCCACCTATAGCTAGCGAGCACTGGAGGAGCAGCTATGGTGAGCGGGGATCTGAATTCTACCTTACTTCATGTCTGACAGCCACATGTGCCTGATGTAGAGAGTGCAAGTACATAGCTCTGTAAGAGGCCGAATGTGCCTGGTTTTACTTATGGACACATCCCCAGCCCCTACACAAGCCCTAGCACCTGACTGGCATTCCATTAATGAAAAGTTGCCAAATAAATGAAAGTGAATTCTGTTTCCTGCACTACTCTACAACCTCCCTAAAGGCAAAGATGGTGTCTTTATCTTTTTTTTTTTTTAATTCTGAGAAAAATAAAGAAATAAAATTTACCACTGTATCCAGTTTAAAGCGAACAATTCAGTAATGCTAACTACATTCACATTGTTGTACAGCGAGAGATTGTCTTTGGGGGCCAGGAGGGAGTGTGCTGGTTAAGGTGCTGGATTTTCACATGACTAACTGCAGTTCGAGTCCAGGACCCAGCAGCTTGAAAATCTATGTTGTGTGTGTGTGTGTATTTGCGCCCGCACACCCAGAATCCCAGGAAGAGAAGGGATTGTAGCGTGGCCATCCCCCTGGAGGGTGATTTCTCACTTTTCCTCTCACTGTTTTCTCTGTGTCTTTCCAATGACCACATGTGCCCTATGGCAAAAATCTAAAAAAAAAAAAAAGAGAGAGAGAAAGAGAAATTGTCGTTTGTATGCTCAGAACCCAGAACAGTGCCTAGCCCATACTTTTAGTAAATATTGGCTAAATGACTGCAGAGAGCAAGCCTTTGAGAAGCCAGAACAGAGGTTCATTGTCATCTTCTGCCACTCCCCCACGTCTTCTTGGAGCCTTAAGAACAACCATGAGGGACCAGCAGTTAGTGTAATGGCTACGTCGTCGGACTCCCATGTAGTCGACCACAGTTCGAGTCCCGGACCTGGTGGCTTAAACTCACACTGGGCACATGTGTGTGCATGCCCAAGATCCCAAGAAGAGAATGGAGGAGAAGGGATTGCGGCATGGCTGTCTCCCCTGGAGGGTGATTTCTCGCTTTCTGTCTCTCTCTGTCTTTCTGGTGAGCACACGCACCCTATAGCAAAAACCTCTCCAAAAAAAAAAACCAACCTTGAGTGAAAACTCAAGGTCTAGAGCTGAGGGCCACACAGAAGCTTTACAAAACCACCTACTGGGAATGGAGGATAAAGTCAACTTTCACTTATTTTTTCAAGGTCTAAAATAAAGTTTCGTAAGCATAATATAGAGATTCATGGAAGCGCATGTATATAATTAATAAACGCACAAATATTTGGAGGTGCTCTCAAACTTTTGCTAGTGATGTGAAGACTACTTCTCTAGACTGAAGTTTCTAACCTGATGAATGGGGCTTCCCCCCTCCAGTTACCTCCTTCCCTCAGTTCAAGGGGCCCTTGGTACATGGTAGGAATGCACAGGTAGGGGCCAGCAGATGACATAATGTTACGTCACTGGATTCCCATGTAGTCAACCACAGTTTGAGTCCCAGACCTGGCAGCTTAAAACTCACACCAGGCACGTATGCGTGCCTGCTCAAAATCCCAACAGAATGGAGGAGAAGGGATTGCGGCAGGGCCATCGCCCCAGAGGGGTAATTTCTCGCTTTCTGTCATTCTGTCTCTCTAGTGAGGCATGCACCCTGCAGCAAAAAATCTCTCTCTAAAAAATAAAAAGAATACATAGGTAGCAGGTATGAGCTTGAGGAAGGCTATGAAGAATTGGACATTGGCCACAAGCACCAATGTATCTCAATCTTCCGTGTTTGAACTCACTTCTCAAAGAGTAGTCAAAATTTAATTTCTGGCTTCCAAGTAGATTTTGAGTGTATTAATCATAAAATTGGGATATGACACCCAAGGTTGTTCAAAGGGACTTATCAATCAAGATGGTTTGAAGATCATTTCTCTCTCTCTCTCTTTTTTTTTTCCTATTGGTGTCTGTGTTCACCAGAGAAAGATATAGAAACAGAGAAAGGAAGAGGAGAAAGAACCCAGGACACCACCCATGATCATGCTGCAATATCTCCCCTCCCATCTCTCCCTCCTTTCAGGATTTTGAGCACACACGTACACCTGCACGACACGTTTCTAAAGCTGGGTCCGGGACTCAAACTGGGTCCAGGACTTACTCAGCATGTGGGATCCAGCTGCCTTCATCACCAGGTCACAGAGCTGGCCCACAAAGAATCCATTTCTTTTTAAAAAGGTTTTTGCCTTAGGGCACATGCGCTAAGAGAGAGAGACAATGAGAGGGAAGGTGAGAAATCACCCCCACCCCCAATAGGGATGGCCACCTCCCTTCCCTTCCATTCTCCTCCCAGAATCTCCGGCACTCATGCACACACACGGCATGTTTCAAGCCACCGGGTCTGGGAGTTAAACGGGTCGGTTATGTGAGAATTTAGAGACATAACCGCTAAATCATCTGCTGACCCCAGAGAATCCTTTTTTTTATGGAGAGGTTTTTGCTATAGGACACATGCGCTCACCAGAAAGACAGAGAGAGACAGAGAGACAGAAAGAGAGAAATTGCCCCTCCACGGAGGATGACCACGCCGCAATCCCTTCTCCTCCATTCTCCTCTCAGGATATTGGGCACGCATGCACACGTGCTCAGCTTGAGTTTAAGCTACCGGGTCTAGGACTCGAACTGCGGGTGACTACGTGGGAGTCCAGCGACAGCCATTATGCCAACTGCTGGTCCCAAGAGAATCCATTTTTTTTTTTTTAAAGAATTATTTTATTTAACTTTATTTATTATTATATCATTATTATTTTTCAGTTTGATCAGAGAGAAACAGAGAGATAGAGAGCGAGGAAGTGAGAAAGCAAGCCACCAGGTCCGAGACTTGAACCATGGTCAGCCATGTGGGTGTCCGGCGCCTTTAACCACCACGCCACTTGCCAGCCCCTAGAGAATCCATTTTTTGATCTTCAATTTTCTATCCTCTTTTTCCTAAAGGTGATTTTCCTAAAAGGGCATCTAAAACAGCACACCCCTTTTCCCATTTGAGTTTGGGTGGGAGTGAGTAAAGAGCTTTTCTCGGTGTGGGACACTGCCCTGGGGTAGAAACCTCAGGGGCGCCCAACAAAGTAGCAACTGGATGTGGTCGCCCTGCAGAGAGGCTGTAGTGGTGGGAGAGCAGGTCTTTTTGCAAGCCGAGTGGTTTCTAGCTCTCAGCTTTCAACAAAATTGAAGGAGGCACTCATCAAATTGTCAGCAGATCATAAAAAAAAAATACATTTTGATAATAATATTATTAGGCATATAACTTGGGGAAAGTTCAGAGAATGGAATGACAGTTCTATAACAAGACTTGATTTCCATTTATGTATTTACATACTGATGGGAGCATGTTTCTGAATGTTTCAACATGTAAAGACAATAGGCGAGAATGAAATTTTTGTTGAAGCTCCTGTCAGTCCAGCAGTTAAGTCATAATCCCCACCCCCCACATGCACTAATTGAAATGAAAACCTGCCAACCATCTCATCATTAAAAGATACATTGCTGATGAAAATATATTTTTTGAGTCTAAGAATGTACCAAATTTTATAATTGCTTACATTGTTTGGATCAACTGAGTATTGACCACGTAATAACTAAAATCATAACCAAAAAACAATTTTAAAAAGAATTATTTATTTAATTTTATTTATCATTATTATTATTTTTTCTTTTTTTGGAGCGGTTTTGGCTATAGGGCGCGTGCGCTTGCCAGACAGACAGAGAGAGACAGAGAGACAGAAAGCAGGAAATCACCCCCCAGGGGGGATGGCCACGTCGCAATCCCTTCTCCTCCATTCTCCTCCCGGGATCTTGGGCACGCACACACACGCACCCGGCGTGAGTTTAAGCCACCGAGTTCGGGACACGAACCGCGGTCGACTACGTGGGAGTCCAGCGACATAGCCATTACGCTAACTGCTGGTCCCATTTATCATTATTTTTAAAATAATTATTTTATTTAACTTCATTTAACTAATTGACTGATTAATTTATTTATTTTAATTTGACCAGAAAGAGACAGAGTGAGAGAGAGAGTGAGGGAAAGTGAGAAAGCAAGCTACTAGGTCCAGGACTCAAACCACGGTAAGCCATGTGGGAGCCCAGTGTTCTTAACCACTATGCCACCTGCCGGCCCCATCATCATTATTTTTTAATTTGCGCTGGGCACATGTGTTCACCAAAGAGAAAAGACAGAGAGAGGCAAAGTGAGAAAGCAAGCCATCGGGTCCAGCACTTGAACCGTGATCAGCCATGTGGGTGGGAGTCTAGCACATTAGCCACCATGACACCTGCTGCCCTGCCTCAAAATTAAAAAAAATAAATAAATTCTGGAGAAAGAGAGAGGGAAAGTGATAAAGTACTTTGGGGAGGTAGCCACCCCACAATCCTGTTTCCATTCTCCTCTCAGTATTTTGACCATGCATACACAAGCACCTGGTATGTTTTTTTTTTTTTTTAATTATTTATTTTATTTTATTTATTCATTTATTTATTTTTTAGTTTGACCAGAGAGAGACAGAGGGTAACAGTGAGAAAGAGAGGAAGTGAGGAAGTAAGCCACCAGATTCAGGACTTGAACCCTGGTCGGCCATGTGGGAGTGTCCAGCGCCTTAACCACCACACCACCTGCTGGTCCCAAGCACCTGGTTTTTTTTTTTTTTTTTTTTTTTTTTGGAGAGGTTTTTTGCTATAGGGCGCGTGCGCTCGCCAGGCAGACAGAGAGAGACAGAGAGATAGAAAGCAGGAAATCACCCCCCAGGGGGGATGGCCATGCCGCAATCCCTTCTCCTCCATTCTCCTCTCGGGATCTTGGGCACGCACGCACACGCGCCCGGCGTGAGTTTAAGCCGCCGGGTCCGGGACTCGAACCGCGGTCGACTACGTGGGAGTCCAGCGACATAGCCATTATGCTAACTGCTGGTCCCACACACCTGGTATGTTTTTAAGCTGCCAGGTCTGGGACTTGAACCACACAGTTGGCTATGTGGGATCCAGTGCATTAACCTCCATGCCACTGACTGCCCCTCATTTTTTTTTTTTTTACTGCCATAGGGTTCATGTGCTCCCCAGAGAAAGAGAAAGAGAAAGAGAAAGAGAAAGAGAAAGAGAAAGCACCCCTCTTCTGTGTGCTGTAGCTCCACTGCAATCCTTCTTCCTTCATGTGTCCGTCTTGTCAGGATTTGGAGCAACAAACCCAAGTGCCACTCCCAGCACTGGATTCCGACCATGGTCAGCCACGTGGGATCAGCTTTCTATCCACGCACTTAACTCCTGGGCTATGGGGCTGGCCCCCATTTTTAAGACTTAGAGCTTTATGACCAAAATAATTTTTAACTTATAAGTGTTTGTATTAATCAATAAAAGATTTTCGAGCATAAACGTATATTTCATTAGGATAAACTATGTAACACTCATGGCATCGAAGTACAAGTTTATGGAGGGAAAAGAACAATGCGCATGGCTCACTGGTGAAGAATTAGAACTGACTCCCCTATTTTTAAAATGGATAATAGAAGCTATAGAATGGCTATGGTGTTTAGATTTCATTGGGGATTTAAGGGAAAGATATAACATTTTCATTTTAAAATGTCAACATTCATTTTTCTTTGAATTTGTATAATGACTGTAACATATATAAAAGTACAGAAAAAGTGAGGAAAGTCAATATTCATGAAATGCTAGAAAGGATATCCTTTGGAACTATTTTAACTTGTGATGGAAACATGTAAGTGCCAAGTTAAAATACACAAGAGTATGTGTAATGTAAAAATGTCTTTAAGGGGATTTGAAGGCGGCTGTCTGGGGAGTTAGGGATCTCACGTCTGCAGCGCAGGCTCCCGCCCCCCGAGGTCCCCAGTGGGCCTCCAGAGGTGCATCTGCCCGGCTCTGCCTGTGCAGGGAATCTTTGATGTGGCTAAAAACACACACCAGGAGAAAGCAAAAACCCCTCAGCAGCGTGCCCCGCCCTGAGGCTCTGGAAGCCGTTGTCCTGCCCGCCTTACTGCAGGCCTGGCCAGCGCCCTCGCCCTCAAGCCAAGAATCCCCACCATGCTGCCTCTTCTCTCCCGCTCTACTGCCCCCCTTGGGCCCCCACTCCCACCCCCGCCCCGCAGACCTGCTGGCTGCCACCTCCCAGCCCCAGCCAGTCCAGCCCTGGAGTAAATAAACCACCGGGCAGGGACCCAGACAATGGGCCTTGGCAAGGAGTTAATGGGCTGGGCCTCTCGCGCGTTAGCCAAGTGTGACCGGAGCTGGCAGGGGGCCTGGCCTGGCGCCAGCATCGATTACGACTAGACGGAGCCAGGGCAGACTTGGCACAGTCTGGCCCCACAGCTGGCAGATTCAGTCACCCTGGCCGTGAGGGCATGAGGCCTGCCCTGGGCACCCGCTGCCACTTGTTGGCTGCCCTCCCAGTGGCTGCTGCCATCACTGCCAGTGGGCAAGGGCCGCCAACTGGGCCCCCAGACACTGGTCCTTGTGCTCCTTCCCAGAGGACTGTCCCTGGTCAGGCCTCTTCCTGCCCCAGGTTGCCTGGACTCTGGGGACCAGGGGTGGGACTGCAGCCAGGAATGAGGACGGAGGGAGAATGGAGGTTTAGCTGGTGTCTGTCAGAAGGAGCAGGTGAAGCCAGTCTCAGTTCTGGTCAACAGTTTGAAAACAGGGCCTTTCTTTTCTTGTCCCTCAAAAGCTGCTGGCCTCGTGGGCTCTGCCCCACCTCAGCGGCCCCACCCTGAAGAGGGAGTTGGGAGGGGTGGCAGGGAGCCAGCCTGAGCACTGTCTCGAAGCTGCTCTGCTCTGCTGAGACGTTTACAGCCGAGGCTGGCCTGGGGCAAGGGTATGCCTGGCTTTTCCAGTTTACCTAGCTCCCAGCCTCTCCTGCACTGTGCCCTGGGCAAGGAGCTGTAGGGTAACTCAGCACGCAGGGCCTCCACCTGAAGTTGGCCCTTCATCTTATTTTAAGGAGACCCCCACAGTCTTGCTTACAAAGGTTTTGCATCGTTGGCCTGACATCAGGGAGACAGATCATTCTACTGGACAGAGTCTCCAAACTTTAGGGAATGGTCAGTACATTTCTTCCCTGAGTGGCCTAGAAAACCCTTCAGAGGAGACAGAACATCTGGCCATATTGTTGCCAGTCAAGTAAGTCCAGCTGCTGCTTCTCACTGTCAATGAAACAAGAGGCAGAGGCTGGAAGAAGGGAGTCTATTTCTGTAACCAGTTGCAGGGAGACAGTCAGCAAGCACTACCAAACGGTCTCAAAAAGCTTTGGAGCCAACTGGTCGTGTGGTGCTTGAGTTGCTGGATCCCATGTGGCCAATTGCACCTCTCAGGTCCCAGACCCGATGGCTTGAAAAACACGCTGGGGGGCCAGCAGGTAGTGTGCTGGTTAAGGTGCTGAATGCCCATGTGGTTGACTGTGGTTCGAGTCCAAGACTCGGAGGTTTGAAACATGCTGGGCACATGTGCATGTGTGCCAAAATTCCAAGAAGAGAATGGGAGGGAAGGGATTGCAGTGTGGCCATCCTCTCCAAGGGTGATTTCTACCTTTCTGTCTCTCTCTATCTCTTTGGTGAGCGCACATGCCCTAAAGCAAAAATTTCTCAACAAGACAAAAAATAATAAAAAGATGCCAGGTGCATGTGCATATGTGCCTAGAATCCTGAAAGGAGAATGTAGGAGAGGGGATTGCAAAGTGGTCATCCTCCCTGGGGATGAGGTCTCACTCACCCTCTCTATCTCTCATCTCTCTCCGGCAAGGGCATGTGCCCTATGGCAAAATTCTAAAAAAGAAAGAAAGAAAGAAAGATAGATAGATAGAAAGAAAGATAGGAAGAAAGGGAAAAAATCCTCAATATATTCTTGGTTTTTATATACAGATACAATCACGTGCAAATACTTTCTCAGGACAATTGATCACAATCACTTTCCCCTGAGTTATGATTCTGATTCCTGGTCTTTTTTTTTTTTTTTTTTTTTTTTTTTTTTTTTTAAGAATTATTTATTTGGGGGACCAGCAGTTGGCGTAATGGCTATGTCACTGGACTCCCATGTAGTCGACCGCAGTTCGCGTCCCGGAGCCGGTGGCTTAAAACTCACGACGGGCGCGTGTGCATGCGTGCCCAAGATCCCAAGAGGAGAATGGAGGAGAAGGGATTGCGGCGTGACCATCCCCCCTGGGGGGTGATTTCTCGCTTTCTGTCTCTCTGTCTCTCTGTCTGTCTGGCGAGCACACGCACCCTATAGCAAAAACTTCTCCCCCCCACCAAAAAAAAAAGAATTATTTATTTTATTTTATTTTTTTATTATTTAGTTTGCCAAAGAGAGAGAAGAGAGGGAAAGTGAGAAAGCAAGCTTCCAGGCCTGGGACTCTAACTACAATCAGCTATGTGGGAGTCCAGCACCTTAACCACCAGGCCACCTGCCGGTGCCACCTGATTCCTATTTTACTTCAAATACCCATTCCTGGTTTCTCATCTGACCACTCCTCAGACAGCTCTCCCTATGACTCAGCATTGGTCAGATTGTTCTTGTTAGAGGATTTTTTTTTTTTTTTTTTTTGAGGGAGGTTTTTGCTATAAAGGTGCGTGCACTCGCCAGAAAAGACAGAGAGACAAAAAGCGAGAAATCACCCCCCATGGGGGGGTGGCCACGCTGCAGTCCCTTCTGCATTCTGTTCTCAGGATCTTGGACACGCACGCACACACGCCCAGCGTGAGTTTAAGCCACCGGGTCCGGGACTCCAACTGTGGTCGACTACATGGGAATCCAGCGACATAGCCATTGGGCAAACTGCTGGTCCCATTAGAGGCTTTTCTTAATTTCAAAATGACTGCAGTCTGCTACATGGTAAACTGGCTTCAGTAGAGCCAGTGACAGTCTCTGCTTTCTAAGGCCACGAGTGAGAGGTGGGGGTTCAGGTCCTGAGGGCAGGTGCTGCCAGAGCCAGGACCACAGGCCTGATTGTCCTACCCCTTCAGAGCTGTGGCTAGGTGCTCCCCACCTGACCCCATGACCTTGACAGAGAAGCCGAATGGGGACTGAGAGGAGTGGCCGTCAGTGCTGTTGAGGACCTAGTTCCTCCTCTTGCCCCCAGCACCCCCTGCCTCCCGCCTCAAGCTCTTGGAGAAAGGTCAGTTCTCTGAGGGAGTCTGCTGCTGTCGTGATGGACTAGCTGACGCATTGGAGCTGACACCAGTCATGGTCTCCAAACCGTGAAAGATGACACGGTAGCAAGTAAGGAACAAAACCGGCCTGGACTAGGGAGGGGAAATGTCCAGACATTTTGGACAGATAGGGAGGGATAAATTTTCTGTGAAAAAAATATTGACAACTGGTGGAGAAATGGGAATACATACTTTTTAAAATTAAGAGTGATTTTTACTGGACCAGCAGGTGGCGTAATAGCTATGTTGCTGAACTCTCATGTAGTCAATTGCAGTTCGAGTCCTGGATCTGGTGGCTTAAACTCATGCCAGGTGTGTGTGCATGTGTGCCCAAGATTCGGAGAGGAGAATGGAGGAGAGGGAATTGCGGTGTGGTCATCCCCCCTGGGGGTGATTTCTCGCTTTCTGTCCGTCTTTCTCTGTCTTTCTGGCAAGCGCACGTGACCTATAGGAGAATAAAAAACCTCTGCAAAGAGTGATTTTATTTTTTTTTTTTAGATTTTTTTTTAGAGGTTTTTGCTATAGGGCAAGTGCGCTTGCCAGACAGACAGAGAGACAGAAAGCGAGAAATCACCCCCCAGGGGGGATGGCCACACCACAATCTCTTCTCCTCCATTCTCCTCTTGGGACCTTGGCCACGCACGCACATGCGCCCGGCGTGAGTTTAAGCCACCGGGTCTGGGACTCGAACCACGGTCGACTACATGGGAGTCCAGCGACATAGCCATTACGCTAACTGCTGGTCCCAAAAGAGTGATTTTTGCTAAAGGGTGTGTGCACTCACCAGAGAGAGAGACAGAAAGCAAGAAATCATCCCTGAGGGGCAAAAGCCATGCCACAATCCCTTCTCCTCCATTCTCCTCTCAGGATTTTAGGCACACATGCACACATGCCCAGTGTGAGTTTCAAGCCACTGGGTCTGGGTCTAGAACTATGGTCAGCCACATGGGAGTCCAGTGCCTTAACCACTATGCCACCTGCTCTGACCATTACACTTCTTTCTCCCCCACAATACTTACTTTTTTTTAGTGTCTTGAAGGACCAATAAAAATCACTTAGGATTTGTAGGAACATAAAACGTGCAATCCATAACTTGGCTCATAAAATTGTCACCTTTGTTATATGGTTTCAGGGATGTGAAGGCCTGTTTAAAAGTGAAAAATGTGTTGTTAATAGAGGGCTTTTATTTTTCCCCAATATTTTTTCAAACCAAAAGTTTCCTCAGGGAGTATGATCATTTTTTCTTTGCCCCAGTTTTCACATCTACATCTGGACTCATCATTCTGGCGTCTGTCTATGCAGGCACCAGACTGAACAACCTCGTACCCTGACTGCAAGTCACTCACGTGAGACACCGTGCCGAGGACGGCCCTACACTTGTCTCCATCTGGAAATTCTTCACGTTTTTTAAAACAAGGGGCCACACTTTCATTTTGCACTGGGTCTAAGCTGAGATTTGCTCATCTTCTCCATTCCCTGCCTGAGGCCAGCCCTGACCATCCCTGGTCCTTGGGGCTGGCTCCAGGCCTCACAAGTGCCATCTCTCTAGGGTCTTGTTGTCTTTGCCCTTGGTAACTCCCACTTCTAATCGGGCCCCTGCACGCCTCACCTCGAGCCTGGCTTACATAGCCAGTTCCTCACAGAGCTGCTGCCGCCTTCTTTTTTGTTGCTAGTTTTGCCATAGGCCACATGTACTCACCAGAGAGAGCAAGGGAGAGAGGGAAAGTGAGAAAGCACACCCTCTTTGCCAACATCCCCTGTGGGCTGAACTGCCCGGTGACTTTGGGAGGGAGATGGTCATGCTGCAATCCCTTCTCCATTTCTCCTTCCTTTTTGGGATTTTGGGCATGCATGCACTGCACCCAGCATGTTTTTCATGCCTCTGGGGCTGGGACTCAAACCGTGTGGAATCCAGACACCTTAACCAGAATGCCACTGGCTGGCCCTCTTTTATTATTATTATTACTATTATTATTTTTTTTTGTGATTGCCAAAGAGTGCATGCATTTGCTGTGGACACACCACAGTTCCTTCTTCATTTCTCTGTCCCATCAGGATTTGGGGACATGCATACACAGACACCTGGTGTGCTTTTGTTTTCAGTAATTTATTTCATTTTATTTATTATTTTATTTATTTTATTTTATTTATTATTATTATAAAATTTGCTACAGGATACGTGAATTCATCAGAGACAGACAGAGAGAGAGAGACAGGGAAAGTGAGAAAGCAAGCCTCGAGGTCTGGGACTTGAACTGTGGTCAGCCACATGGGAGTCCAGTGCCCTCATCACCATGCCACCTGCTGCCTCTCCTCCCTCCCCCCATGTGTTTTTCAAGCTCCTGGGGCTAGGATATGAACCATGTTGGCCATGTGAATCTGGCTCCCTTCACTAGTAGGCTGTGGGGCCTACCTAGCCTTACATGGTCCTTCCCTCTGGCTCTGGGGACCACAGGGACACAACACGGTCCGTTTCAGGGTGGTGGTGGTTCTGATCAGTGAGCCTTGCTCCCCAGTGCAGCCAGTATTCCCCCTCCAGGCCATACCTCACACAGAGTGAGAAGGGTTCAAAGGAGCCGGGCCTTCCTGGTTGCACGTCGCATCCTGACCCAGTCTGATAGTGTTTTTGCAGTTTTCCTGTCAGAAGTTCAAAGAGACGACGTCTTCCTTTCTGGCTTCCTCTCCAGACAGCGAGCGCAGCTTTCTCTCAGCTGCTCCTCTGCCCCACCTCTCTCGAGGAAATTAGTCTCTTTCCTCTCCCCTCCCTCACCCCCCAAAAATCCATTCCTGAAGGCTATCCTGAAAGTAGGTGGAGGCCCGGAGACATCTGAAGTGCAAGGTGGGAGAGAAGTCTGCCAGCCTCCCCTTTAGGGCCTCGTTGCCCACATCCCCTGGGTTGGAGTGTCCAGTGACTTCGGGAGGGAGAGGCAGGGAAGAGAGCTCCTAGGGCTGGAAGAATCTTAGCACCTTTCATTAGAGCACCTACTTTTTTTTTTTTTAATGTTATTTGTTTTAGTTTTGCTATAGCGTGTGTACACTCGCCAGAGAGACAGATGAGAAAGCATACCCTCCCCTCATCCCATGGGGTTGGCCAGATCTGAGACTCAGATCATGAAGCTGCCATATGGGATCCAGCCACCTTAGCCACCACGGCACCGGCTGGCCCCACAACCACTGGTTCTGAAAGAACGTGACAGACTGTTCATCTCTCTCTCTCTCTCTCTTTTTTTTTTTTTTTTTTGCTATAGGGCAAGAGAGACAGAGAGAGAGAAAGTGAAAAATCACCCCCCCCCCCGGGGGGGGGATGACCACACCACAATCCCTTCTCCTCCATTCTCCTCTTAGGATCTTGGGCATTCATGCACACGTGCCCAGTGTGAGTTTTAGCCATCAGGTCCAGGACTTGAACCATGGTCAACCACATGGGAGTCCAGCGACATAGCTATTACTCCAAATCCTGGTCCCCCAAGACTGCTCATCTCTTGCTTCTCCAGATGTACCTCCTGGTGGCAGTGACAAACAGGACTTATCCCACCTGCTGCCTTTCTGTTGAGGAAACCTAGTTGTCAAGGCTATGCCCTGGGAAGAACCTTGGTGCCTGGGGCCCTCAGAAAGGCCTTAGAGCATGTGTGGCAATCACTCCAAGCCAAGGCCATGGCTATCCAAAATCAGTTTTCCAGTTGTCCTGAGGAATTAGTTGTTGCTCAGCCTTGTACTTGGTCAAGTCTTTTTATTTATTTCTTCTGAGAGAAAGAGAGAGAAAGACAACATCCCCAACACAGTCTCCATGCTGCAGTCTACCCCCGGCCTTAGCCAGCTCCGGATCATGGGCACGGATGTGTCTAGTATGCTCAGGGAATTCTCCAGATGTGAACCCTGAATCTTCCCATGTAGAGCCTTGCATTTTACCACTGCACCGTCGTTCAGTGCCAACCCAGTTCATTCTTTTATTTTTTTTCTTTATTCATGATAGAACTTAGAGAGAGAGAGAATTAGAGAGAGAGAGAGAGATGAGCACCCTCCACAGGGTCTGGTCATGCTGCAGTCCTCCTGCAATCCTCTAGTACATCGGATCCTGGACATTTGTGTGTGTGCTGTCACCTAGGATCCGGCTCGCCTTCAGCAGCACTTTATTGCTGCACCAAGGAGCTAGCCCCCGTCGACTCTAATTATCAGAAGACTTCGTGTAGTACTCAGGGAAGAGTGCATCCTCAGGAACCTCACTCCTCCATCACTATTCTCCCTCATTCCTCCACTTTTAATTATTTTAGAGAGAGAGATTTTTATTATAGAGCACATGCTCTCGCCAGAGAGACAGAGATAGACAGAAAGCAAGAAGTCATCCCCTTGGGGAGATGACTATGCCACAATCCCTTCTCCTCCATTCTTTCGGGATTTTGGGTGTGCATGCACATGTGTCCGGCATGAGTTTTAAGACACCAGCTCTGGGACTTGAACCAACTATGTGGGAGTCTAGCGACGTAACCATTATGCCATCTGCTGGTCCCATCCTCTGCTATTAAAATGAGTCCGCAGGACCTAGAGATAGAAGGATCTCCTCTGCTGTCCCCAGGTAGGCTAATCACCCGCTGGAGAAGAGCCTGTCAGACCCAGGGACAAGTCCAGGAACCCAAGTCTACTTGTCAAGATTAGCACTGAAGCCAGCCAGACAAACCACGCACCGTACTCAGACCTGGGAGACAGGACCAAATGGACAGGATAGTAAGCAGACCACGAGATTGGGAGAACAGAGGGCCTAAATGTGACAGGAACACACCCTGAAATCTAAATCCTCAATGAGTAGAGGGCTGGTTTCCAGAGAGGCCACAAAGGCAAGCCTAGTGGAGAAAACGAAAGGTGCAAAGTACTATCTGTCTAGGCGCTAGAGAAAGGAGAAAGGGCCCCAGGGCACCAGAAGGGCAGAGGACAAATGAATCAGCAAAAAATTACTTCTCATCACCCCAAAAGAAAGATGAGTGAGGTGAGAATTTCCACTAAGGAAGACTAGCTGGCTCTAATGGACTGGCAGTGGCAGTAATGCACTGTTCAAGACAAGCCAGATCCCATGGCAACTGCAGTTCAAATCCCAGCTCCGTCAGCCTAAAACACACTGGGCTGCATGCCAGTATCCAAGACCCAATGGCTAGAGGAAGTGGATTGCAGTGTGACCAGATCTATGGAAACACTCATCTCTCTCACATGTGTGCGCATGTGCTGTATCATGAATAAAGGGGGGGGGCAAACTTGGGGGTTTGATTTTTTTTTTTTTTTTTTTTTAATTTGGTAGAGGACACTTGCACACACTGGAGAGAGACAGCGAGACGGGGGGCGGGGGAGTAAGAAAGCACTCCCCAGGGAGGATGGCCGTGACACAATCTCTTCTCCATTTCTCCTTTCGGGATTTCTGAGCACACACACAAGCACATGCACACTGGCATGCTTTTCTTTTCTTCATTTTTTTTTAGCTTGCTATAGGGCACATGTACTTGCTAGAGAAAGATGGAGACAGAGAGAGAAAGAAAGTAAGACATCACCCCCCAGGGGCGATGGCCATGCCACAATCCCTTCTCCTTCATTCTCCTTTTGAGATTTTGGTCACACAAGCCCAGCGTGTGAGCTTTTCAAGTCACCAGGTCTGGGACTCAGACCGCTCAGTCAGCCATATGGGATCCAGCTGCCTTAAACACCGCAACCACCAGCTGGTCCCCAAAAGGTTTTTTTGGTTGTTTGTTTTAAAGGTCCAGCTCCATAAAGTATTGCTCAGCACACACTGGGTCCATGGCCCAGCGCACACTGTGCTGGTTAACATGGTTGGATCCTACATGGTCAACCATGCAGTTCGAGTCCCAGACCCAAGCTGTTTCGTAAGCATAAGAGCAACTGAAGTCACAAAGGAAAAGCTTGATTGAACTGACTACACTAAAGCAGGCCCAGCGGGTGTACACGTGTGCCCGAAATTTCAAAAGGAGCGAGAAAAGGAGGAGAAGCGAGTGCAGCACGGCCTTTCCCCGTGTGGGGTGCTTTCTCCCTTCGTCTCTCTACCTCTCTGATGAGGGCATGCACCCTCTGGCAGAAGTTTTTAAAAAGGAGAAGAAACTGGACCCCATATGGCGAACACAGTTCGAATCTCCTGTCAGGTCACCCTGAAACATTCCAGGCACGGTCGTGAGTGCCCAGGATCTGATGGGCGGGAGGACTGGAATGGGAGATCTCAACTTGACCGAATCCTGTGGAGGGTGCTCATTTCTCGCTCTCTCTTTCTCTCCTTTCTCTCTTATGTGCGTGTGGTCTATCATGAAGAAAGATAAAAGACTTTAAGAAGACAGACAGACCGGCCAGGCCCCGCCGCAGTGGCACAGGCAGTCAGGGCGCCGCTGTGCGGTGGGTGCCGTAGGGGAAGGCTCCAGGTTTGCACCCAGTGTCTGCCTGGGCACTCCCGGTGCGCCCATGACCCTGGCTGCTCCCGGGCTGTGGGGAGGATCAAGGCATGAAGACTCTCAAGGGTATCTCTCCTTCTTTGTCTCTGTCACTCTCACATGAAGGAAATAAATAGATAAACTGGAAGAAGAAGGAAAGAAAGGGAAAAGAAAAACAGATAAAGGGGTACAAGTTGAAGGGGAAAGAGGTACACAGGCAGGGAATAATGCCATCGGAATCAGTGATTCACCTTGAGTCTAGTGAGGACAGAAGGAAGGGAATCCAGGAAGTGGCGCCACGTTAGCCCTCTTCATCAGTCATGTGACTCAGCAGTGCCTGGGACTTTCCTGGCAGGAGAACAGAAGTGGGCTTAGAAGAGAAGTACACGCTGTTCCTGAGGGGAGCGCTCAGTGAGAAGCAGAAGAGGCCAAGGACATGGCCGATGACCGCATGTTCATTTGACAAGAGGGCTCCTGGAGGATTGCGAACCCTGACTTCCTGACTGTTCGTTTTCTGGGTCTTCAAGGAAGTATTGGCCACAGAGTGGGTATTGGTATGTGGAGCTAGTTACCTCCTGGGGGAAAACTAAAAGCAGCTCCTTAGCTCACACACGTAAGCCACAATAGATGCCAGTTAGACTAAACGATGGTTATTTTGGAAAGAAAGCAATTTAGGGACCAGCGGGTGGTATGGTGGTTAAGGCGCTGGACACTCCTACATGGCCGACCAGGGTTTGAGTCCTGAATCTGCTGGCTTACTTTCTCACTTCCTCTCTCTCTCACTCTGTCACCCTCTGTCCCTCTCTGGTCAAATTAAAAAATATAAATGAATCAATAAATAAAAAAATAAAAATAAATACTTTTTATTAAAAAAAGAAAGAAAGCAAATTAAAAAGAAGAAAACCTAGGAGAATATATATAGGTAAACATTTGATTTTTTTCTCAGTTTATTGATCCACCTCTTCCATGAAGGAGAGAGAGAGACAAAGACAGAGAGAGGGGCCTCCCCAACAGGGACTCCAAGCTGTAACCACCCTCAGTCCCACCCGGACGAGCATGCCCAGGGAGGTTCTGGGACACAAACCAGGACCTTTCCCATGTGAGCTCAGCTGCGCCACCACTGCACCGCCACCTCACCCCATCAACATCTCATTTTCTTTTTTTTGCACTTTACTATAGTGCATGTGTGCTAGCCAGAGACAGAGTGAGAGACAAAGTGAGAAAACACCCCACAGGGGGATGACCATGTTGCCATCCCTTCTCCTCCATTCCCCGCTCAGGATTTGTGTGTGTGTGTGTGTGTGTGTGTGTGTGTGTGTGCACGGACTCACATGTGCCTAGAGTTTTTTTCAAGTCTCCGGGTCCAGGACTTAAACTGATATCAGCCATCTGAGATCCAGCAGCCTTAACCACCATGCCACCTGGTTGGCCCCATCTAAATATTTGTATGTGAAAAGTATAATAATTATAAAAGCAACAGAAATAATGAAGGAAAAGTTTGATTGACTTGGCTACATTAAAAAAATTTGTGGGGGCCAGTCCATGGCATGGTGGTTAAGATGGGTGGGTCCCACATGGTTCACTGTGTGGTTTGAGTCCTAGACCTGACTGCTTGTAAAACACAGCAAGCGTGTATGTATGCGTGCCCAAAATCCCAAGAGATGAATGAAGGGGAAGGAATTGCAGCATGGCCATCCACTTGGGTTACTTTCTCATTCTGTCTGTCTCTCTCTGTCTCTCTGGCAAGTGCACATACCCTATAGAAAAAAAGTTTGTTTTCTGAGGAGCCAGCAGGTGGCGTGGTGGTTAAAGACGCTAGACTCACATGGCTGACCATGGTTTGAGGCCAGGACCTGGTGGCTTGCTTTCTTGGTTTCTCTATCTCTGTGTCTCACTCTGGTCAAATTAAAAACAACAGTAATAGTAAAATAAAATAAAGGAAATAATTCTTTTAAAAAAGAAGAAGAAGAAAGTTGTTTATTTGTTTTTGTTTTTGTTTTTGTTTTTGTTTTAATTTATGGGGCTGGTCCCATGCCCAATGGTTAAGGGAACTGGATCTCATATGGCTGAGCACAGTTCAAATTCTAGCCAGCCCTGAAAGCTTGAAAAGCACACCAGGAACATGTACGTGTATATCCAAAATCTCAACAGGATGAAGAAATGAACGAAAAGAGATTGTGGAGTCACCATACCCCATTGAGGGGTGCTTTCTCCCTCTCTTTTTCTCTATCTCTTTGGTGAGTATATGCACCCTCTGGCAAATTTAAAAAAAACAAAAATTGTGTGGTCAGACCATGGCACAGCAATAAAACATGACCTTTATAAGTTTGACCCACAAGGGAAGGTTCCAGACTCACATATGGAGGCCTCCCTGAGTACAGTAGGCATACTCATGCCCATGTTCCAGGACTGACTACAGCTGGAGGGTGGATTGCAGTGTTGAGACACTGTTGGGGGGGCTGTCTCTTTCTCTCTCTGTCTCTCTTTTCTCATGAAAAAGAAATAAACTTAAAAATGTTTTCCACTTGGAACTAGCAGGTGGCATGGTGTTTAAGGCACTGGACTACCATGTAATCCATCGTGGTTCGAGTCCTGGACCTGGAGGCTTGAAACTCATGCTGGGTGAGTGTGCATGCATGCCCAAAATCCTGAGAGGAGAATAGAGGAGAAGGGATTGTGGCATGGCCATGCCCCTTGGGAGGTGATTTCTCACTTTCTGTCTCTCTGGGGAGCTCACATGCCCTATAGCAAAAATGTCTTTCTCAAAAAAAAAAAAAAAAAAAAAAAAAAAAAGTTTTCCACTCAAATAAGTGAAATTGTAATAAAATATCAACTTAGAAAAAACTCTTAGAAGTAGACGATAAAATAGTAACCCTATAAGTTGAAAGAAACTGTACTAAGAGACAAGCAAGTCACAGAAAAAAAATTATGGCAATCAAGTATATAAATTTTTTTCATTCTTTTAGAAATAGAAAGTTGAGGGGACCAGCAGTTAGCGTAATGGCTATGTCGCTGGACTCCCACGTAGTCGACCGCGGTTCGAGTCCCGGACCCAGCGGCTTAAACTCACGCCGGGCGCGTGTGCGTGCGTGCCCAAGATCCCGAGAGGAGAATGGAGGAGAAGGGATTGCGACGTGGCCATGGGGGGTGATTTCCTGCTTTCTATCTCTCTGTCTCTCTCTGTCTGTCTGGCGAGCGCACGCGCCCTATAGCAAAAAACCTCTCCAAAAAAAGGAAATAGAAAGTATTGAGACCAGCAGGTGGCGTGGTACTTAAGGTGCTAGACTCCCACATGGTCAACTGTGATTCAAGTACCAGACCAGGTGGCTTGCTTTCTCGCTTTTCCCCTCTCTCTCTCTCTCTGTCTATGTCTCTGGTCAAATTAAATAAAATTAAAAATCAATAATTTAAAAAAAAAAAAGAAAGAAAGAAAGAAAGTGTGGGGCCAGCAAATTGCATGGTGGTTAAGGCGCTAGACTCCCACATGGCCTATTGAAGTTAGAGTCCTGGACCTGCAGGCTTGCCTACTTACTTTCCCTCTCTCTCTCTATGGTAAGCACATGTGCCCTATAGCAAACTTAAAAATAATAACAATAATAATAATAAATAAGATAAGATAAAAAAGAAAATTAGGAAAGTATAAGTTAAATAATGAAATGTTCCTTTTCAGTCATAAAGTATCAAAATAAAAATGTTTCAAATTATTATATTCAATTTTGATCTGTACAGGAAGCTGGTTGCTCATACGCCATAAATGAAAGTGTAAAATGGCAAGAACTTTCAGGCCAGTCCCACACAGCCTAACGGGTAAAGGGAGTCAGATCCCACATGGACAACTGCAGTTCAAATCTCGATTGTGGTTCAAATCCTGAGCCCAGTGGCTTAAAAACACAGGCCAGGCATGTGTTGTGTGCATGTCTCAAATCACAGCAAGGTACAGCAACGAGGAGAAAGGATTGCGATGTGGCCATGCCCTTCTGAGGAGTGCTTTCTCCTCTCTCTCATGAGAGCACATGCCCTCCCCTCCCCCACCTCCCACCCCCAACAAAAACACTTTCTGGAAGGCAATTTAGGGACAAGTACAGCTTTGGGCCATACTTTTGAGGCCAGAGATGGTGAGCTGGCCCTGACTGTGCTCCTTCCATGGTAGGAAGTGGCCACCCAGCCAAGACTATCACCCTACCCTATACCCCCTTCCTCCTGCAGTACAGCATCGCGTGACCAGCCCTCACTAACTTCTGTTAGTGAATGGAGGTGGGTGCCTCACTTCCAGGCTGACATGGTTAACAAGCAGATGTGGGGACCAGCAGTTAGTGTAATGGCTATGTTGCTGGAATCCCATGTAGCCAACCGTGGTTCGAGTCCCGGACCCTGTGGCTTCAAACTCACACTGGGCACGTGTGCGTGCGTGCCCAAAATCCTGAGAGGAGAATGGAGAAGAAGGGATTGCAGCGTGGCCATCCCCCCTGGGGGGTGATTTCTCACTTTCTGTCTCTCTGTCTCTTTCTGGTGAGCGCATGCACCCTATCGCAAAAACCTCTCCAAAAATAAAAAATTAAAAAAAAAAAGCAGCAGGTGTGCCTTCTCTACCTTCTCTTTTCTTGGCTATGGTAGCTTTTGAAAGTACATATGAAGAGGACAGAGTGACCGCCTAGAAGGAACCTGGGTCCCTGAATCACTAAGCCGCCCCCCCCCCACCCCCACCAACTAGAGTAGACAGCTAGCTGAGTGAGTGAAATAAACGTTCATTGTGGTAAGCCTTTGCAATGTGGGGCTTTATCTGTTACGGCAGTTAGTGTTCCTCGTATCTCTGTCCCAGAAATTGCACCTAGAGCGATGTTTCCTAAAGAATATTGAGCCAGCAGATGGTGTAGTGGTTACTTCACTGGACTCCCACATGTCTGACTGCGGTTCTAGTCCCAGACCCAGTGGCTTGAAACTCACACCTGGCATGTGTGCATGCATGCCCAAGATCCCAGGAGGAGGGTGGAGGAGAAGGGATTGAGGCCATGGCCATCCCCTCAGGGGGTGAGTTCTCACTTTCCCTCTCACTGTCTTTGTCTCACTCTCTCTCTCTTTCTCTCTGGCGAGCGCACACACCTTAAGGCAAAAACCTCTTAAAAAAAAAAAAAAAAAAGAATATTAAGAGATACAGAGTCTGCATGACTGCGCAGCAGTGAAATGAGATGCTTTGTTCCCACATAGAGAGGTTCCCGGTTCAAGTCCGAAGACCTTCGTCCCATACCCCTGTGGTCAGGGACTGAATGAAGGCTGGGGACAGACAGCAGCTTCTGGATCCTGTTGGAGTGCCGTCTCTCCTTCCATCTTGCTCTCTGTCTCTTTCATGCATGGAAAAAAATGAATGAATAAACTTCGTTAAAAAAAAGAAAGAAAAAAGAAACAATCAGAGTTGCAAAGATTGAGAGAGTCTAAGAACAATGAACAAAATTCTAAATGGTTATAATTATAGTGATTGCTGCATAAGGTTCTGAAGCACGGGAATGAGGAGTGGCCTGCAGAGGGGAGAAAATATAATGGGCGATTTCTCAGTAGTATAACTCCTAATAGCTGTGACGGAAATAAGGAAGGACAGTAGTGGAGAAAAACTAAGAACACTGACCAGCATGTATAACCTGAACCATTTGTACAAACATTTTGGAATAGGTTGGGGAGTGGATCACAGCATGGACATGTTAATTGTGATCAGAGGGTAATCAGCTTTTCTCCCTAGGACATTATTTGACAGATGATTACATTTCCAAGACTTGCTCTTTTACTCTCTTTTTTAATGTGATAGAGGGTGCATGTGCTTGCCAGAAAGAGACAGAGACAGAGAGAGAGAGAAAGTGAGAAAGCACCCCTCCCCCATACTGCAATCCTTCCTCTTTTTGGGATTTTGGGCACACATGCCCACATGTGTGTTTCTCAAGCCTCTGGGTCTGGAATTCCAACCATGACATTGGCCATGTGGGATCCAGCTGCCCTAACCACCACCACTGGCTGGCCCACTTAACTTTTATATTTAAGTTCATTTATTTAATTATTCTCTAGTCCCTAACATTAGCGTTTTCATAACTCTGCAGCATTTTCTTCTATTTATACTGTTCTCTTTGGCCCCATGTATTAGAAGGGCAAGTACTATTATAGTACTAGGAATTATGTTGAAAATATATTATGTATATTAACTATGCTTTCAAATTACTTGCACATATATTGCCACTCTTTTGTATAGCTGTGATCCCTATTTCAAATAGCATCTTCCAGACTAGTAAGTCTCATATACACCAGGGTCAATTTTAAAGATGATATCATTTCATTGTTTAAAATAGTGATTTTGGGGACCAGCAGGTGGCATGGTGGTTAAGGTACTGGACATTCCCACATGGCCAACCACGGTTCGTGTCTCGGACCTGGTAGCTTGCTTTCTCACTTTCTCTCTCTCTCTCTATGTCTCTCTCTGGTCAAATTAAACTATGTGAGTGAATAAAATTAAATAATTATTTAAAAAATAAAATAGCGATTTCAAATATGGGCAAAAAATGAAAGGAGAAACAAAAAAAACAGCTTCCCTTTGATTACTGTATTTGTCAGGAGAGAGGAAGGCATGCTGCAGTAATAAAGTAACTCTTAAAACCCAGTGGACACAATGAAGTTTATTTTTCTCTTATGCTAAATGTACATTCCAGCTTGGGCAGGGGCTCTGCTCCACACAGTCATTCAGGGTGACAGAAGTTACACCATTTTGTAGCTGCGCATTCAACAAGAATGTTCACTCACTCTTCAATCACTGGGAAAAGGGAAGTGATGATAAAAATAGGAATTTTCTGCTTCATCCAGAAGTGACACATGCCAATTCTGTTTATATTTCACTGCTCAGAACTTGTCACATAACACACCTAAGATGTAAGTGATGGAAATAAGAAAGGACAGCAGTAGAGAAAAACTAAGAATACCACTGTCTCTGCTTACTTACTGCTAATTCTCGCAATCTGCCTACCATTTCCCCTACGGGACTGCGTGTTTTCTACTTATCTTTGCATTTGTAAGAGAATCTGACTTTCTGAGATTGCACCAGAGCAGGGATAGCAAATACGTGCGGGCATTTCCTCCTCCCATGACCAGAGGCCATTGCTCTTTGCTCTTGGTGCTCTTTGTGCTAAGCCTAGAGGTAGCCTCGGGACCTCAGCACGGGGGCTGCTAGCTCCTCAGTATTGTCACTAGAGAGGACATATACTGGTCACTCCTTGCCTAAGGAATTTCACTGGCTCCTGAGACATGGAACTGGCTTGTGTGGTCCCACCTATACTACTTTCTTTGGGGATGGACATGAGAACGGCGGACGCTCAATCGTTTTTGTTATCTGTATTGTTCGTGCACCTCTAATCTGGGGACTCCACTGTGGGTAATATTGTCAGGCTCTGGTATTTTCCCTTCAACTTCTACCACTTTGATCAGGGTAAAAACAATCAAAGGAAACTGGACTTCCTTCATGGCTACTACCCATAAACTGAAAGAAAAGGAATCTTTAGGGTGAAAACACGAACACCAGCCCTTCTCAATCACAACTATGAAACGGATCAGCCCAGACCCCTTCTCTGGAAGCTTACAGTTTCATAGGCCCCTTCCTTAAAACAAGGCTCTTTGTCTCCTACCCTCAGCGACATAGAACAAAGGCAATATCCTTCCTATTTTTTTAAAAAATTAGACGTTCCTGGTTGTCTCTCTCTTTTTTTTTTTTTTTTTTTTGCTTAGGGCACATGTGAAAACCAGAGACAGAGAAAGTGAGAACACACCCCCCTTGGGAGGACTGGCTGCCCTACAATCCCTTCTCCTCCATTCCTCCTGGGTTTTGGGGCATGCACACACGCCTGCCCAGTGTGTTTTTCAAGTGCCAGGTCCAGAACTTGAACCGTGTAGTTGGTCATGTAATATCCAGCTGCCTCAACCACCATGCCACCTGGCTGGCCCTATATATATACAATTTTTTAAAAATTTTATAAAGAAAGATGTTAAAGTATAATTTTTCCTTAAGGGTTAAACAAAGAAGGATTGCAATAGGAAAATCTAGAATGTTCTGCCTCTCAGTCATAAAATTCGGCTCACCTTTTTTTTTTTTTTAAAGAATTATTTTATTTAACTTTATTTATTTATTGTTTTAATTTGACCAGAGAGAGAGAGAGAGAGAGAGGGAGAGCAAGCAAGCCACCAGGTTCGGGACTCAAACCTCAGTCAGCCACATGGGAGTCCAGTGCCTTTAACCACCACTCCACCTGCCGGTCCCCTGCTCACCATTTTCTGTTTCTTGCAAGCTTGTTCCTGAGCCCCTGGGGTCGCGAGTAAGAGATACTTTAGAAAATAGAGAAGCTGGGGCAGGCTGCTGGCTTCCTTGTGTTGTTTTTCCTCTAAGCCATTTCCCAAAACTACTTAAAGTCCTCATGTTATACAAAATGAAGATTTGTTCTCTCTACACCAACAGTCGAGAAGTCTCTCCCAACAGAAGTTCTCACTACTGTTGCTGGCTGGAATTGGCTCAGCAGACGTAAACAGGGTCATCTGGGGCCAAAGAGGGTGGGTGTTTAGTTTTAAAGCTCTGGGGTTAAGAGTGAAAGCATGTGACTCCAGCCTGGCCAGAAACAGAGAAGCCTTTGTGTGCAGCGAGCAGCGAGAGTGGCAGTCCTGAGGCTAAATACAGGGGGAGGAGGAGAGAATGCTGACACAGATTTCGAGGCCCCCAGAGGATACCACTAGAGGGAGATTAACTCTTTGTTTCAAGCTCCTGGGCTTCAGTGGGGAGAGCTTCTGTTTGTGGCTCACGGTTCAGGAAAAAACTTTAAAATACGATTGACAGAACTTGCACACACTCTCGTAGCCAGCGTAGCCAGCGCGGAGACCAGAGGCAGAGCGACTGGAAGCAGAGCAGTATCTGGGGGGGGCGGGGGGGTTCTAACAGATGAGTCACAGCACTTCCTTGGAGTCTTCACATCTCCATGCTGCAGGCTTCACTGTGCCCAGTGCTCCCGCAGCTCAGTGCTTCTCCTGAATGGCTGGAAGCACTTGAGAAGAGAACAGGGTAGCCAGGGCCACACCTTCCCCCATCCCCTCACCTTCGGAGGGAGGAGGAGGTAGTTGGCAGGGCAATGCCAGCGGGAAGCAGGGAGACTGCTGACTCAGCCTGCCCAGCACCCACAGGCACCAGCAGCCCATTTGCAGCATTTTTCACCCAGCACCCATATCCATGGACACTCGGTGAGCTCTGTTCTCCTCTGCTCAGGGCTGATGCTGAGCAGGGCTGGTGGCCCTTTGCCTGACCCACCATCCTACTCTGTTCAGAGCCCTCCTGCCCCAGTTCCACTGTGCCTTCCCGCAACCCCACTTCAGCGCAGAAATTGCTACTTTGAACCCTACTGAGGTAAGCAAGTCAAATGTCATGCAAGTCTACCAAATCCGACTTTCAGATTTTGGCAGAGAGAGAAAAGGAAATGAGATTCATCTTGCCACTCAAAGCCTGGTCCCATGGAACTGCTCAGGAGTTCAAAGGGAAACAATGGTGCTGAACATCACACCACCAGCATTCGTCATTCCTTTCATGGTTATTCTTCACTCCTTTCTTCCATAAAGATTTCTAAACTCCTGCCAAGCGTCAGGGTCTTCGCTGGAGGAGCGGGATAGTGGCAGTGTTAAAACATGGCATTCTACAAGGCTGACCCACGTGGGAAGGTTCCAGGTTTGTGTTGAGACCTCCCTGAGTAAACCAGGCACGCGTGTTCCCATGATCCAAGCTGGCTGAGGCTGGCGGTGGATCACGGCATCAAGAATTCTGTTGGGGGAGACCAGCAGATGGCCTAATGGTTATGTCGCTGGACTTCCACATAGTTGACCACAGTTTGAGTCTTAGACCCAGCAGCTTAAAGCTCATGCTGGGTGCACGTACATACATGCCCAGAATCCTGAGAGAAGGGATTGTGGTCTGGCCATCCCCCATGGGGAGGTGATTTCTTGCTTTCTGCCTCTCGGTCTCTCTCTGGAGAGCGCATGCACCTATAGCAAAAATCTCTCTAAAAAGAGCACCTGTTGGGGGTGCCATCTCTGTCTATAGATAGATAGATCACTCAAGGAGTAAGTAAATGATAAACTTTTTTAAGACAGTATTTGTTAGCTAGTGGGGTTATAGTGGTGAATGAGAAGATGAGTCCCTGCCTACCTGGGGTCTTCACTTTCTCCAGACATATACAAAACCACTCATACCACAATGGCCATTTCTACTCGGCAAATGGTGACTACTGGTGATTGAGAGGTGGGAGGAGTATTTGCTGGTCCTTAATATCCAATCCTCCAGGGATATTTCCGTTTCTCCAGTTGATGAAATGTCACCATCTCTTCTGTTTTGGGCAGGGATCCCCTGAATGTATCTGGAATGACCATAAGCGCAGAACACTCAGGCAGTACTCAGTCCCGGTGCTTGGGCGGGAGGCTCACTGACCCTAGGCTTGATCGACCAAACTCAGAGTCTCATGGGTTTTTCTCTAGTTGCTATTCAGTTGTTATTCTGCCCAGCCCACTAGAGAGAGGGAAAAAGAGAGAGGGAGAGGGTTTTCGGTATCCATGAATTCAGTGCTTCAGGCTCAAGGGCACTTGGCAAATGTCATGGTGTGATAGAAGTGAGGTCACCACCAGCCACTGGACCTCTCCACTTCAAAGGCGGGATCACTGGGTAGAACCCTGGGCTTACTCAGGTTAAAAAAAAAACAAGAAGCTTTCATCAGGGTTGCTCAGAGCTCCTGGCCTTCTGCACATCAGCTCTGGTGTCCCAGGGCCATAGGCCACATTTTCTTAGACCTCCTAGGTCTAATTGTTTCCCACTGGCTCATTCAGCATAAGTCTCTGAGACGCCTTGGTCAGAAGCTCTTTTCCATGTTTACAGAAAGACATCCAGGTTCGCTGTCCCTCTTCAAGTGGAATCAGATAGAAGGGCTGCAAAAATACTGTCTGGGCTGGGGGTGTTTCCTCCAAAAGGCCCAGACCACTGTCACAGCTTCAGTCTCCACATGCACTGACAGAGTACGCATCTCTGAAATTGGGAATGCAGCATTAAAACACGAGAGCCTCCAGAGGCCGCACCGTACTCCTCGTGGCATGCACAGGCTGAAACGCAGAGGAGGTGGAGGAAAGGTACGAAGAAAGTCAGGAGCAGAATGAGCTTGCGTAGGTTCAAGTTTTTACAGTACTTGTTCTTTTGCATTTTCCTTTGCAATAAAACCATGGCCTTTGAACCTGGGGCCCAAGTGACAGATTCAAAGAATCAACAAATTGCCTGAAATTACACAAAAATTCTTTAAAAAATTTTTTAATAAATTATTTGTTATTATTATTTTTTAAATTTGACCAGAGAGAGACAGAGAGAAAAAGGGAGAAAGCAAGCCACTAGGTCCGGGTTGGCCATGCGGGAGTCCAGTGCCTCAACCTCCACATGACCTGCAGGCCCCCAAAAATTCTTTAAAGAACAATTTTAAAAAAAAATTGCTAAAGGGTGTGTGCATTCAGTAGAGAAACGCAGAGAGATGGCAAGAGGGAAAGTGAGAAAATACCCCTCATGGGGAATGGTCATTCTTCTCTATTCTTCTCTCTGGACTTTGGGCACACACACATATGCACCTGGTGTGTTTTTCAAGCTGCTGGGTCTGGGATTCAAGCTGCACAGTCAGCTATGTGGGATCCAGCTGCCTTAACCACTATGCCACTAGCTGGCCTCCACAAAATTCTTGAGTCTGCATATTTTGTGCCTGTTCTTTTTTTAACTCTTAGTTTTATTTTATTTTATTTATTTTTTATTTTTTTGAGAGGTTTTCGCTATAGGGCGCGTGCGCTCACCAGACAGAGAGAGAGACATAGAGACAGAAAGCGAGAAATCACCCCCCAGGGGGGATGGTCACGCCGCAATCCCTTCTCCTCCATTCTCCTCTCGGGATCTTGGGCACGCACGCACACGCGCCCAGCGTGAGTTTTAAGCCACCGGGTCCGGGACGCGATCCGTGGTCGACTACGTGGGAGTCCAGTGACATAGCCATTACGCTAACTGCTGGTTCCCTCTTAGTTTTATTTTAAATATATTTATTTATTCTGAGAGAGAGAAAGAGATACCCTCAGCATCTTCACACTGCGATCCACCTCTTTCCTCAGCCAGCCAGGATCATAGGCACTTGTAAAGGGAGTCCTGGGATAAGAACTCGGGACCATCCATATGGTTTCAGCTTCACAAAGCGTTGTGGGACTTGAACCTCAGTCACCTTAACCACCATTTCCCTTAACAATTTCCCTTAACCACCAGGCCACATGGCCTGTTGTTTTTCCTTTGTTGCTGTTGCTTTTTTCATCTTTGCACGGGAATTCAGCGTTGCCTTGTTGGGGATCAGCCATTCATTCAGCAAATCTCATCTTCTCAGGGATGGGGCTGGTGTTCATTCACATGCTGGTGACAGATCCACCTGCCAGGTAGCATGGAGCCGGGGGCCCTTGGAATGGTAGCCAAAGCAGTGACCAGACAGAACATCACTAGCCTCATTTATTCACTCTCCCCTTAGGGCAGTTCAATTCTAATTCCACACTGAGCCTTCCTAGTTAGGAGGGCAAAATGTCCCCCCGGGAAGCAGGGGATTAAGGGTAGAGTGGTTGGGTTTAGTGGTCCAAAGGAGTCTCATTTTACACAAGGATTGGTTCCAAGGCCTCCTGTAAGGCAAAAATCACTTGAAGTAAAAATTGCCCTTGAAAATCGTTAAAACACCCATCAAGTACAATAAGCAGGCGTTACCACTTCTCGGGAAATCCCAGCCTGCTGGCTTCGATCGGAGGAGTTCTGCCGCCTCGGGAGCAGCAGAGGAAAACACCAGCTGACATCTAGGGCTATACGGGACCAGAGAAACACGCAGTTGGGTGTGCTAGGACGCTGGAATGATATGAGGCCAGGGACGAGCTGGCTGTCACACGTTTCCACGTCATGCCCCGCAGGCTGCTCTCGGGGTGGGAGTGCAGGGGACACGGCTGCTGCACTGTATCACTGTATGCCACAGATCAACGGTGCGTGTCTCTCTCGGCTAAGCTTTAGCTGACTGTGTACATGAAATAGGTGCTTCAGGAATCTCCACCTTTGCCCAGCATTTCCTTATGCTGTCACCTTGGGCTGCCACTCCTGTATTCTAGACCCACAGAAACTGTGAGATAAAACATGTTTGCTGTTTTAAGCTGCTGAATTTGGGCATCAGTTGTTAAGCAGAATACAAATACAGAAACTAAAACAAGGGGTAGCTGGAGAGGCAGGCTACGCGATGGTCCGGTGGGGCATGTTTTCCAGCGGAGGTGGAGGGATGGGGGCTGCCCTTAGGAAGGGCCCCTGGCAGCAGAGGAGGCGCAATAGGGAAAGGGCAAGGCTGACGAGAGCTTGGTTAGAGGTCCTGCCACTGTCCAGGCAAGAGGACTCACATTAAGACAAAGTCCAGGGACCAGCAGGTGGTGTGGTGGTTAAGATGCTGGACACTCCCACATGGCTGGCCATGGTTCAAGTCTTGGACCTGGTGGCTTGCTTTCTCACTTTCCCTCTCTCTCACTCTCTGTGTCTCTCTATGGTCAAATTAAAAATAAATGAATGAATAAGTAAAAAAAAAAAAAAAAAAAAAAAAAAAAAAGACAAAGTCGCAGAGATAGAGGATAGGTGTAGGAGACATTTCTGAGTAAAAATGGTCAGAGCTAATTGGTCAACTGCCAACAAATAATATTCATAAAAGTAATCGTAATGGGCCAACAGGTGGTGTGGTGGTTAAGGTGCCAGACTCCCACATAGCTGACTGTGGTTCAAGTTCCCAAACTTAGTGGCTTACTTTTTCTCTTTCCCTCTCTCTCTTTCTCTCTATCTCTCCAGTGAATCAAGAAATAATAATAAATAAAAATAATTCTTTTTTCAAAAAGTAATCTTAACAATACGAATAGCTAATAGTTATTGAAAAAAATTTTAAAATATTTATTTAATTTTATTTATCCATTCACTTATTTTTTTTAAATAATTATTTATTTAATTTTAAATTTATTCATTCATTTATTTTTTTAATATGACCAGAGAGAGATACACAGAGAGAGAGAGAGAGAGAGAGAGAGGGAAAGTGAGAAAGCAAGCCACCAGGTCCGGTATTCGAACCGCAGCTGGCCATGTGGGAGTATCCAGCACCCCAACCACCACGCCACCTGCTGGTCCCATCCATTCACTTATTTTTTAATCTGACCAGAGAGAGACACAGAGAAAGAGAGAGAGAGAGAGAGGGCGAAAGCGAGAAAGCAAGCCACCAGGTCTGGGACTTGAACCGTGGTTAGCCATGTGGGAGTGTCCAGCACTTTAACCACCATGCCACCTGCTGGTCCCCAATAGTTATTGAAAGTTTAACATACACCACACACCTTCCACATATTCATATATCCTCATAACGAACTATGGGTAAGTACCATTAACCCATTTTACAGAGGAGGCCACTGAGGCACAAGAAAGATGACGTGACCTTCCCAATGCTGGGCTACACGACAACATAGCCCGAGTTACAACTTGGGCCACTGCACCTTTAACATCTGACTATATTCCTCTGGAGGAATCGGAGTGAAAGAGAGAGAGAAAGACAAAGAGAGAGTGAAAAAGAGAGAGGAAGAGATCAGGAAGGGTAAACTTTCAGCCTGAGAAACTGAGTGCAGATTACTCAGGGGAGGGGTGGGTGACGTGAAAGAGACAACGCGAACCACCAGCCACCTATAATTCCCTGAGCGCCTCATAGGAACTGCAACTACACCCTGCATGTGAAATGTGGAATAACATCCGGACATGGCACCAGGCCTCACTTCTACCGCACTCCAGTAAAAATAAACCTCTCTGTCCAAATATAGCGTGGCTAGAAGTGCCATGTTTTACAGGAGAAAAGGCAGTTACTTGGCATTAAGAAGAGACAAGTTTGGGCTTCCTCCAAGATTTGGGCAAGCACAGTACAGTTTCCAAATGGAAACACAGATGGATAGGGTGAGCCCCTTAGACTGACTCAGCTATTTAAAGAGCTCAAACAGAAAATTACAACCCCTTTCTGTACCTCAGTTTACTCTATCTATAAAACAAACGGTTAGACCAAGACGTTCCAACATCATGTCAAGCTTCAACTCTTTCTAAGGGCAGGAACTAGAGTTCAAGGCCGGATCTCAGAAAGCTGACAACTTCCTGTATCCCAGAGGGTCAGCATGGGCAGGCCAGGCTGGTCCTTTCACTCACAACTTACTGCTAATAGGACCAGGGGATTTGAAAATCCCCAGGATTTTCAAAACTCTGTTAAGAGTTTTAATCTAGGGACTGGCAGGTGGCGTGGTGGTTAAGGCACTAGGCACTCCCACATGGCTGACCGTGGTCTGAGTCTCAGATCTGGCGGCTTGTTTTTTCTCTCTCTCTCTTATCACTCCTGGTCAAATTGATGAATAATAATGAACGAATAAAATTATTTTAAAAATTCTTTTTTTTTTTTTTCTTTTTAAGAGGTTTTTGCTAAACTACCCTTTTGAAGTTAAGCCATAAAGAAATGAAGCCAGGAAGGCCCCTACAATTAGCACACCTTGTGAGATGCTACCTTGATCAAAGGAAGCCAAGTCTAGTGGGGGGCTGGAGGGGGCCCTGTGCTGTGTGTGGAGGGGTGTTTTCCATCACTGAGATTGTCATTGCTGGGTGCTGGTGGGCTGGTCCTTTGATACCCCATTCATTCTGCCAGGTGGGCAACATGGAAGAACCGAAGGCTCAGAGACATTATGTAACTTGCCCAAGATCGTCCAGCTGGTAGAGGCTGGACCCTGGATCCAAATCCAGATTTGATAAACTCTAAAGCCCACATCTTTCCACTCTGTGGGGCCTGTGCTGTAGTGCTTACTGTGTAGTCAGAGTTGTTTTTCTCAACCCCAAGTGGAGAAAGGAAGTCCTGACAATAGCCCAGAAGTTCTGGGTAATGGGGTGGCACTTGAGAAGGCAGTTAGGAGTCTTTAATTCCCTAAATAATCCCGTTGCATTTTTACTATACCTTGAAAAAGACAGACCAACTTTGCTTTATTAAAAATTGTACCAACTGAAGTGGGGGGTATATACATACACACGTAGGCATATGAAGACCATGAAGCCAAATACTCTGTACAGGTTGGGAAAACACGGGTCCCCAGTCCTCTTCCTGTCCCAGAGGCAGAGCACCCAGAGCCCAAGGCAACTAAGCTGGGGATAAACAAAATGCTACATTCTCACTGGGTCTCCATGACTGCCCCTGTGGATCCAGGGATGGGGCGAAGCACAGGGCAATGCTCTAGAGCAGGGTACAGGGCAGGGCAGGCCCGGGAGCTCGCGTGGCTCAGAGCACCTTCATCTCGAGGCTGGCACATCTATGGAAGAGCTAGCTCTTTTTTCTCTGCTCTTCCCACAGGGCTCCACGTCCCTACCAGCCATAAGGCTGCCTCCTGCTCAGTGTGCCCAGAGGGCTCCGAAGGCTGACGGGAGAACTCCTTCCTGCCAGGGTATGGAACGCCACAAGAGCACTGGTTTACGGAAACTCTGCAGAGCCATGATGATTCAAGTCTTCCCACTTTTGCTAATCTCGGCTCTCCCTACCCCATCAAGTCTCCCCAGAAGACAAGCATTCCTTGGTGATCAGGACAGTCCAGTGCCTCCACAGCCCCCTTCCTGGAAAGCTCTGGGCTGTTGGCAACCCTGGCTGGACCATCCCTAACAATTCCCTTCTGCCATGCCCATGCTGGAGCAGCCACAGATGGGGCTGGGTCACTGGGGACAGTACGATGGGCCAGCAGGGCCCTCTGAGCCCCCAAACAAGCCTGCCATACAATAGCTGTGCACGCAGATCTTCTCCCCTGGGAGCTGAGGAAGGTCAATGGGAGGTGATCTTTTTCCACCTCGGATTGAGCAAGAGAAGGCCACCAGGGGCAGCTGTCCCTTGGCCAGACTTTTAAAACAGGCTGAGGCAGACAGGCCAGGCTGGCTCCTCCTATCTCATAGGGTAGGGAATCAGAGTCCGGCCTCGGGGTTTCCCTCCCCATTCTTGTCTCCTGACTTCTAGAAACCCCTACTCTGGCGTTCAGAATTAGAAGGGCTGCTTAGGCCCTGATAATCAGGCTCCCCTTCCTCCAGGGCATTTCTACAAGGAGGAGGGAGGTTTCCAGCCCCTCTCCCAACCCCCACCCTCAGCAAGCCACAAAAGCACCCCTGGTCTTCAGCTGGTTACAGGTCAGGGCCCAGGTCAGACTCTCCCTCCTGCTAAATCTGATTCTCCACCCCCTCATCAGAGACAGCCAGGCTCCTGGGGTGGGGGATGGGAGCCCAAGGGGTGGGATGGGGGGCATGTCTCCGGAGGCTAGACTTGAGGAATGTTTAGGCCAGCTCATCAGGCAGAGGGGGAAGGGGCCAGTCTAGATCATTAGGCCAATTCAAAACAGCCAGCCAGGAGGACCCTCTCCCCCTCCCTCCTGGGGCTGCTCTACCAGTTACTTCCCAGTTGGTTTGTTGAGGGGAAGGAGGGGAGAGATGGAAGAGGGTTAACATTTGCCCTGGCTCCTTAGCTCCTGGCTTTGTATAAAATGCAGACGGTGCAATCAAATAGCCTTCCATCTGACCCTAGGCTCCATGCGCAGGTGGGCTTGTCAAACTCTGGGCCCCCGCTCTCGGAACAGGCCACAGGGCATCCAGCCCGGGCCTGGCAAGGTGTCTGAGGCTGATGGCTTCGCCTCAACACAAAGGTCTAGACTATTTTCTCCCTCACTCAGCTCAGGTGGAAAGTCTGCCAAGAGAGGTTGGAAATGGCTGGTATAAACAATCCTGGCTTTCCTGGGTGCGCCTCTCACGCATACACCAGCGTTCACCGGTCACAGCCTTGATCCAGCAGAGAGGAAAACAGTATCTGTCCTATATATAACATAAATGGTGTGAGGACACGCAGGGATCTCACAGTGGTCCGTGTGTACAGAGCCAGCCTCCACGCCTGCTCCTCCTTGTAAGCAGGACCCCATCTTCTAAGCAGACAAACCATGGTACACGCCCTGAGAATAAAATTCTGGCCAAGAAGAGGTAATATCTTCAGAACAGCTAAGCAGAACCAAACGAAAACGGAGGCACACAGTTTGAGGTCCTCTTCCTTGAGGACACCGTGAGCCCACATGGCACCTTTGTGCAAATCAGGAAAGGCACCCTCTCCACTGGACAGGTGCAGCCCCGCATCAGAGCACGCAGCTGAGCGAGCAGAGCACAGGCTGGACTTGAGCCGCCATGCGCTCCCTCGCGGGTGCCCTTCTGCAGCAAATGGCCCGTACATCCAGAAGATCGATGTCTCCTTCTACAGAACTGCAGACCTCCTCTCTGCAGAACTGGACAAGCTTGGACTTCTTCAGATTTTAATCTCTTCCTCCCATTTCCTTGGTAGCCCCAGGCTCTTCTTTGCCCAGGAAAGCTACCCTGTTTCACCTTTAGCACCAATGTTGTCTTTTCTTATATATGCAAAAATCATAATTTAATTTCTAGGTGTCTGGTTAACAGATTCCCTGTGTCTGCGATCAGAGCTGCTAGACCAGCTGCCTTAAATTCCCTCCATTAGTGCCACAGTGGGGACAGGAGGGAAGTAGTTCAGAGGTGGCTGTGATCCTGCGGAGTTCCAGAGCGTGCCCTCTGCCTACTGGAAGCTGAAGGAAGACAAGAAATGTGTACCCAGCTTTGACAGTTCCACACTCTAATCGGTGTCTGTTATTCTCAAAGTGACTTTTCGGCTGACAAAACCACTGCCCTGGCTTCTTCCGGTATCCCACCAGGTATGAAAAAAGGAATGGGGCTAAGGGGGAGGAGGTATGTTGTTTCCAAGGAAACCGAGGGGTCTGGAGTCCTCTAGGGCTGCCTCTTCTCAGTGGGATGTCTGTCACATTTCCTAGCCCCGTTGCAAACCTTCCCCTCTAGACCTTGCAGTTGCTGCTGGTGGGGATGGGATGCAGTCTTTGGCTGGGTCTTTAGAAGAGCTGACAAAGGCACGAGCTGGTGGCTTCAGCACACTGATTGGCTATTCGGCTCATCCATGATTGACACGCAGCCGACTGGTCCCAGGCACGACAGGTGGCAGTGGTTCTGCAACTCAGGACCAATCCTGGAGCCTCCAAGCGAAAGCAAGTCAAATTTGAGGCCTACCCAGAAGTTTGGTTCATTTTGTGGCATATCTGAAGAGTCCTTAGAGAAACCCAACCCTCCCTGAGGTCTGCTGGAGGTGACAGGGACTGGGCAAGAATCCCTGAGCCCTGGGGCCAGGCACTGGCTGGGCAGGCAGGAGTCCAGGCATGGAGCTGGCTGGCCGAGGTCTTGGGGGCTAAAGCAGTGCTCCAGTCAGGATCACGCCCCCATCCACAGCAGAAGGCTGATAGGTCTGGTGGAACTGGGAGTCTAATCCAATCTCTTAATTCTCTACCAAGTTCCTATTAAAAGACTACTGTCCACTCTCGAAGAACATCACTAGCTGGTCAGCTTCAACAACTGCTGGCTGAAGAATCTATTTGTCCGAGCCCTGGGGAGTCCCACCATCACAGCCTTTCCTTCAGCAGTGTTTGACAAAGGCCCCCATTCCTGGTTAGGTCCTTGAACAGGGGCAGAAGATCCCACTTGGGTATGTCATATGTACACACAGAGAGAAACTTAAAAAATGAAAACACAGAACAACAATGAAAAACAACTTCACAAGACACAGCGTCAGTCCTCCCTGATGTCCTTCCTGTTCCAGATCATGTTCCTGGGGCCTCATGTGAAGAGGGCAGGCCAGCCTCACCTGGGACCTGCCCCGTTCCTGTTCTCTTCTCCGTTCAAAGCAAGGTTGTGCAGGAAGAGGAGGATCTGCCACCATGCGCGATTTCGGTTCTGCTGGTGCTGAAAAGGGGGAAAAAAGTCCACATGACTCTCAAACACGATCTTAGAGGACTCCTTATCATTTCCAATAAAGTTCAGACCTGCACCGTCTCAGAGCCGGCACTTTAATCCGATCAGAACAGCAAACTGGGGAAAGGGGAGAGGCGAGAGAGAGAGAGAGAGAGAGAGAGAGAGAGAGAGAGAGGGGGGGGGGCGGGCAATGGGGAGGAGATAGCTGAGCTCTCCAAAAACAATCACAGTTTTAACATTCAAAAGAAAAGACCAGGTTCTACGTGCACTGTGCACAAGAGGATTAAACTTTTTCCCCTGCTTGCAGGATTTTCCAGAGTTTAGCCAAGTGCTGCTTTTAATCAGATTGGCTCCTGAGCCCCTCAAACCTCAGCTGCATGAACAACAAACTTACTTCAGAAAGAAAGAGAAGAAGTGCCCCCCTCTCTCCCCTCACTCCGAAGTAACACAGAGAACAAGGGGGGAATGAGGGAGGGAGTCTCCATCTGCAAGTGATTTGACACTGTGAAGGTCAAAGGGTTAATCTTCAATTTAAACCACACTGCTGAGGCAGCAAAAATCTGATTTCATCCAGTGCAAACACACACATACACACACACACACACACACACACTTACTTGCGCCCGCCCTCTCTCCCTTCCCAACATCTCCAGCTCAGTGCTGCCCTTTTTATAGCTGCTCTTGACAGTAAGCCATAAATAATCTCTCTTGGAGCACTTTCCTACTGACTGGAGCCAATTAAACGTTAAGCAAGAACATACTTGAAAACAAAACAAAAACAAAGAATGCACACCACGCTCTGGAGGTTATCCCAGGTCCTAATGTCAGGCTGGTAAGCCAGGGGCAAAGTTCAGGGGTCAGTGGCTCACAGGATTGTGGCTGGTGCCCTGCCCACGCAGGTACCATTCCCCAGGGGCCAGCAGAGGCCCCGAGGGGACAGGGTGGGGGATGCTAGAAGAGGCGGTCTTTGTTCTCTCTTTGTCTGCCAGGGCAGGAGGACGGGCTGGGGCCTCTCCACAGGGTTCTCAGTGGACAAGGGAATAAAAACCCAGTGTGCACAGAGGAGCCTGCAAAGCTGGACTTGGAGTCCTTCCGGGGCCCAGTCAGCAGGCGAGCTTACGTGCAGCGTGCAAGGAGCTGGAGCACTCCCACAGGCTGTCCTTAACCACAGAAGGCGCCCACCAGGAGCTCCCAGTCACACGGGAGAGGAGCCAGTAAGTCAGCGGCACACGGGAAAGTGAGCCCTGGTTTCCTCAACTGCCAGAGCCTCAAGGTCACGCCAGCCCCAGCCTCCCCTGACCTCCCCAGGAACCATGCTGGTTGCTGGGTTGCCTGAGGCCAAAGAGAGAAGAAAGATGTCCACTGAGGCAGACTCCAGAGCCCTGATAACCCCGGGAACAAAGAACTCCCCACGGCCACCTCGGCCACCTGGGCAGTAGTATTCCTCTTTCCCCAGAGAGTTGGAGGCCCAGCTAGTGCCAGGAGGGGAAGGGAAATCGGGTGTGCCACAGAGAGGGCCTGGCAGACAGCGCTGGGGAGACTGGATGGCTTCCTCGTGTTTTGTAAACAAAGATGAGTAAAAAGAGGAAATGCACCGGCTTAGCCAAATCTGGTTAACTAAAGCAGCGTGAAAAGGGGCTCAGCTGCAAACCTGAAGACTGGAGCCTGCAGCAGCTGGGCACAGGACGCACCCCCTTCCCACCCCCACCCCTACAGCTGCTGCCCAGGACAGGTGCAAAGGTCATGTGGTGGAAGAGAATCCAGGAAAAGACGATCCCTAGAGAGGCCGGTCTGCTGGAATCCCGAAACTCCTCAGGTGCCTATTTGAAAAGGCCCAGGGCACTCATGACTGTGATCCCAGCAATAACAGTGACAGAGCGTGTGCACCAGGCTCTGCCCTCCAAGTTCTATGCCCTCACTTCTCAAAGGTGGTCCACAGACCAGAAGCCTCAGCACTGTCTGGGAGCTTCCTAGAAAGGACCCACTGCATCAGAACGTGCATTTTAAACGAGGTATTGAGGTGATTACGGTATGAGGCGCACTGCTCTACCCACGTGTCTCGACCCTATGGAGCAAGTGTATATTGTCATTACGGATAACTTAGCCACCACAGACCTAGTAAGTGACCCCAGACCATCTGGTCCTAGAACATCAATGCCCATTGTTACTGCGCTCTGAGCGCGATCACACATCTTTCTTTCTTTCTTTTTCCTTTTTGAGAAGTTTTTGCTGTAGGGTGCATGTGCTCGCCAGAAAGACAGAGACAGAAAGTGAGAAATCTGCCCCCCAGGAGGGATGGCCACAATGCAATCCTTTCTCCTCCATTCTCCTCTCGGGATCTTGAGCATGCACGCACACGCGCCCCGAGTGAATTTAAGCCACTGGGTCCGGGACTTGAACTGTGGTCGACTATATGGGAGTCCAGAGACATAGCCGTTACGTCAACTGCTGGTCCCCGATCACACATCTTTCTTTAAACCTCTATCCTTCCTTCACTACATCATCTCAGAACAGCTCAGTGATCAAGGAAGGGAGATCACATACTGTACAATTCGGGGTCTGAGCCAATCTCATCCCTGTATGTCTTGGTTTCTCCCAAATCCCACTAACGGAGGCCACCTGCTGGCCATGTGACTTTCTGGGCACTGAGGTCTCTGGTGATGAGGCAAAGCAGCAGCAGTATCCCCGCTGTATAGGGAGTGCTGTCAGAGAGTGCTGAGGGAAATGCTGAGGTCCTTCTGCTGAAGGGCACTGGCGGGCCACACAGGCTGGCCCTTGGGAAGGAACCAGGTTCCATGCCCATCTGTGACAGTTCTTAGGGCTCATGAATTGGTGAAGAAGGAACTCTGGGAGGCGGATGGTCCTGAGATCAGGGATCTAAGGTCCTGGCTTTAGGATGGGACCTCCCACCGACCTATCTACCTATCTGTAAGTAGTACTTGACTTACAAAACAAACATAGATGTTGTATTAGAAAAGTGGTTTGGGGCTAGCTGGTGCTGGACTCCCACATGGCCAACTGCGGTTTGAGTCCCAGACCTAGTGGCTTGAAAATCACACCGGGCACGTGTGTGTGTGTGTGTGTGTGTGTGGTGTGTATGGGGGGGGGTGTACCCAAAAGCCCCAGAGGAGAATAGAGGGGAAGGGATTGCAGTGTGGCCATCCCCCCAGGGAGTGATTTCTCACTTTCCATCTCACTGTCTTTCTCAGCCTCTCTCCAGTGAGTACACATACCCTGTGGCAAAAAAAAAAAAAAAAAAAAAAAAACTTTAATAATAAATAAATAAACACGCTGAGTGCCTATGCATGTGTGCTCAAATTCCCAAATAGGAAGGAAAATGAAGGAGAAGGGACTGCAGTGTGGCCATCACCCCTGGGGTGGGGGGGTGCATGCTCACTTTCTCTTTCCCTCCAATGAGGGAGCACACCCTATAGTAAAGTCTTTTAAAGAATTATTTAACTTTCATTTATTATTATTATTAATTTGACCAAAAAGAGACTGAGAGAGAGAAAGTAAGAAAGCAAGCCACCAGGTCTGGGATATAAACCGTGGTCAGCCACGTGGAGTCCAGCACCTCAACCACCACACCACCTGCCAGCCCTCCATAGCAATTTTTTTTTTTTTTTAAGCCACCGAATCCGGGACGCGAACCGCGGTCGACTACATGGGAGTCCAGCGACATAGCCATTATGCTAACTGCTGGTCCCTTCTCCATAGCAAATTTTAATAAAAGAAAAAATAGGGGCTGGCCGGTGGTGTGGTGGTTAAGGGCACTGGACTCCCACAGCCAACCCTGGTTCAAGGTCCGGTTCTGGTGGCTTGCTTTCTCACTTTCACATGCGCTCTCTCCCCTCCCCCATCTCTGGTCAAATTAAAATTAATAAATAAAGTTAAATAAAATAATTCTTTAAAAAAAATAAAAGAAAGAAAAAAGAGTGGTTTATAAATCTGACTGTGTCACAAAAGAGCTGAGTTGCTGTTGTAAATACAGATCCCCACCCAGACCAACTGGGTTAGAATCTCCAGGGAAGGGGCCAGGTAATCTGTATATTGAACAAGCTCTCTGGGTGACATACTGTATATTATAATCATAAAAGCAATACATGTTCATCGTAGAAAAACTGAATAATATAAGAAATTATAGAGAAGATCAAATAATTCATGATCCTAAAGCCTAGAAGAAAACTCTTCATAATCTGGTGATCTCCTTAGAATTTTTCAGTCTCTTCCCACCAAGCCTTGCCCCAGTGTCAAGCCACAGGTCAATCTCGCCCAAATGGTCTGTGACAGCCAGACCACACAGAGGTTTTGGGAAACCACTGAGGCACTTTTCAACCCTAAGGAGTTTGTTCTCAAAATTACCTGGGTGGGGGGAGAGGGGAGATCGACCAGCAGATGGTGTAATGGTTACGTTACTGGATTCCCACGTAGTTGACCGTGATTAGAATCCCAGACCCGATGGCTTAAAATCACACTGGGCACATGTGTGTGCATGCCCCAAATCCTGAGAGGAGAATGGAGAAGAAGGGATTGTGGCATGGCCATCCCCCCTGCTCCCGGAGCGGGGGGGGGGGGGGGGGGGGGTGATTTCTCACCTTCTGTCTCTCTGTTTCGCTCTCTCTCTCTCTGGAGAGCTCCCTATTAGCAAAAATCTCTCTTAAAAAAAAAATTACCTACAGGGTTATAATGCAGAGCAAGAGCAACAAAGACTGGACTTGTCAGCCTGGTGGGCCTGGAACCAGCAAGCCTAGAGTACACGGGTCTTCCTGGGCCAAGCAGATATCACTCATGTTCTACTTAGTCATTTTCTGCCACAGGGCAGCCCCTAAAAGGCTCTTTTCCAAAAGGAGACCGAGCTGCCTCACACCAACAGAATCAAAGAATTCCTTGATTATAAGGAGCAACAATAAATGAAATATTTCTAAAAGTTAATCAAAAGAGCCTGACTAGAAGGGAAAGAAAAAGGACTTGAAGGGAGGCCAGTGAGAAACAGTAAGGAGGAAGGAAATTGGCATTCACCAAACAGGATGAAGTACACAAAGACGCCAAAACACCACAGAACGTGGGTCCTTCCAGAAAAGGGTGTGGAGGAGGGGAGAAAAAAGGGGGACCAGAAAAGAATATATTTGGCTTCTGACCCTTGGGAACCCGGCATGGTACCCACACACAACCTGAGATGAATGAAGGCAAAGCCCTGGAGCAAAACCCAGCTCTCCCAGACCCAGGTGAGCACCCTCACGAGGGAGGGCTCCCAAAATGCAGTCAGTGTGCGTGACAGGGAGAGGGGTGCTGGGTCCAGGGGGTGGAAAGCTTGCCCAGAGCCCGCAAATTCAGAGCCTCAGCATAGAACCAAGTCATGGAGGGAAAGAACAGCGACAAACACCAAAAGGGAAAGAGCCCGAATGTGGGAAACCATAACTAAGAGCACAAGCAGGCCTGAGGCACCTACAGGCTGTCTTTGGTCCAGCCTCTCTTTCTCTTTCTTCTTTATTATTTTAATTTTTTGAGTTTTATTTATTTATTTCTTCAGAGAAAGAGAGAGAGGCACCTCCAACAGGATCTTCACATCACGATCCACCCCCCCCCCGCCTCAGCCGGTCTGGATATGGGCAGGTACACATACCTGGCATGCCAGAGGCGGGCCCCAGGATGTGGGATGTGAACCCAGGACCTTCTCATGTGGGTCTAGTTGTGTTGCCCTGTCGGGCCCTCAGGGGATGAAGGTACTTTTGTCAATAGAAAAGTGTTTAAATCCTCACTGTGGACAAAGCACCATGACAGAACGCCCCGGTCACTTGTCCCACATACTGGGAAACATGGCGGGCACACTGCAGGTACTCAACAAGGGCACGCTGGACTGACTACAGAAGCCAGCCCTGCAAGATAACCCACTTGTCTGAGGCCAGGAACAACTGATGTCTGGCCAGGTTTAAAGATGTACTTTATGTGATAGTATCAGCCTCTCTCTTGGGGAGAGGCCCAACTCGTAAAAGACTTTTTTTTTTTTTTTTTTTTTTTTTTAGGAGCTGGCTGTGCTGTCTGACTAGGTTGGATTACACAAGTCAAACTCTGTTTCATCCCACATGGCCTCTGCCCTAAACACAAAGCGTGTTCCCTGCCCACCTTGGATAAGAATCTCCCTCTGCCTCTCCTCTTTCAGATCCAATTCACACCCTTTGGGGGCTTTGTGTGTCACCAGCATTTCAGAAACTCCAGCAAGAGCTAATTCATTCACCTCAAAGAATCAGAAAAAGAAGCAAAGCTAAGTTGTACATGCTTTCAAAAGAACCTAACACAAAATTGCACAGTCACCAAACAGCTATTTATGAGGGGGTTTCAAAAAGTTTCATAGAAAAAAGAAATTAAAGTACAAGTTTATTTTGGTGCAAAACAAAGTTTCAAATCCATGCACAGTTCTTTTTTTTTTTTTTTTTTTTTTAAGTTTTTGCTATGGGGTGTGTGCACTTGGCACTTGTAGGAGAAGGACAAGAGAGAGAAAGTGAGAAAGCACTCCCTAGGGGGAATGGCCATGCTACAATCCCATCTCCCCCATTCTCCTCCCAGGATTTTTGGGTACACATGCATATACACCTAGCATGTCTCTCAAGTCACCAGGTCTAGGACTCAAACTGCACAGTCGGCCATGTGGGATCTAGCTACCTTAACTACCACACCACCAGCTGGTCCCTGGAGTCTTTATTATGACACACATTTTCCACCAACTTTTTGAAGACTCCTATCCCCCCATATACTATCTCGGAACAGAGTGCTTTCCTATTTTCTCATTTGATCCTCACACATTTGAGACACAGGAATGGCATTAATTATTTCAATCCCATTTTACAAATGAAAGCCAGGGCTCAGAGAAATCACCCAGGCAAGTTTGTTGGAGAGTGAGGAGTCCTTGACTCCTGACTCCAAAGCTATGTTGTTGTTTTTTTTTTTTTTTTCCACTAAGATATTACAGTGTGTTTATTCACATTCTGAAAACAGTATTACTTTTTTTTTTTTTTTTTTTTGAGAGGTTTTTGCTATAGGGCGTGTGCGCTCGCCAGACAGAGAGAGACATAGAGACAAAAAGAGAGAAATCACCCCCCAGGGAGGATGGCCACGCTGCAATCCCTTCTCCTCCATTCTCCTCTCAGGATCTTGGGCACGCACGCACATGCGCCTGGCATGAGTTTTAAGCCACTGGGTCCAGGACTCGAACTGCAGTCGACCACATGGGAGTCCAGCGACATAGCCATTACGCTAACTGCTGGTCCCAGTATTACCTTTTCAAAGCAAATTACTACTGAACTTTTTCCCTAGTTATGTTTAAAGACATTGTTTCCAGATCATTAACTATTTAGTAATCTTTATCAGTAAAGATGCTGTGGACCAGAAAAAAACAACCTTCCAGAGGTGGAGCTAACCGAAGATCAAACAGAAATAAAGCTAAAAGTGGTCTGAAAATCATGACTTCAGATCATGTTCTGAAACCATGCTCAGTTTCTTTAAAATGCAGAATTGTATATACGCTGCCTGAGAGAGCGATGAATATTCTATAAACTGATGCTTTCCTGCCTCTTCTCTTCCCATCATACTCTAAACCCACCCAAGCCAAGGCTAAAGGGCTGAAGGCCTGCAGCTGAGAACAGGAACGTGGAGATAAGAGAGAGACTTTAGGAAAACTCCACTTAGAAGAAGTTTGGAAGATGTTTTTGCTCAATTTAGCAAGCTTTTATCATGTATTAACTGGGCTAAGAGTTAAGGAAGATACAACACTACTTAAAATATAAATCTTGTTCTCAACTATTTTACAGTCTAATGGGGAGAAAAGCAAAAACACGGAAGTATACGCGAGGCAGAACTGGGGTGGAACAATAAATGAGAGCTCTGCTGTACTTTTGCTTTCTGGAATGTGTGTGCTGAGGAGCAGGTATGGCGTAGTGGGAAGATCATGGTTAGAATCAATCCCATCTGCGTGATCTCACAGTTTGGTCAACTAGGGTGCAATCTGGGCATACTATGTCGCTTCTTTGAGCCTCAGTTTCTTATAAAATGAGGATAGTGGAGGTCTAGAAATACATGCTGTGGTGATTAAATGAGAATCTACGCAAAGCACTGGGCCTGGGCAGCACTGAGCAGACTGGGCCTTCCGTGGAGAACATAAGGACACTTGGCACCCACCTCACATTGCTCGGCACTTCCTTCCACATGCTCTGCACTCGGGCCTGCTGCAGGAGCACCATCTTCCGAATGGATCCATGACATCCTGGGGTGATCCCCAACTTCCCACTCTGAGATTGGCCACAGCAGCCAGAGGCTACTGGGCTGCCAGGCTGAGCCAGGAATTCTGAAACCCGGGGGACAGCCCCTTGGGCCCAGCAAGTCCACTGCCCCAGATCGCTCTGACCCAGACACCCAAGTAACAATAACATAGCAAAATGGAAAAGGAAAAAAGTACTCCTTGCTAAGAGCTTCCTCAGCCCAGCCAGCAGTGTGTGGCACCATGGCAACACCAATCATTTCTTCAAGGAAGGGAGGGCAGCCTAGGGTCAGCAGGTTCTTAGTTCTCAGGGCTTCCTCCACCATGATTGGGGACATGGGTTTCAGACATTGGGGCTGAGGGCTGAGGATGTGGGCAGGGTTGTACCACCCATGTCTCCAGACCCCTGTCCTGCCCCTCCATGGCCTGAGGCAGGAACTACTGAGCCTTCCCTACCCAGTTTCCCCACGGATCACTCTATGTTTCAGTTTCCATCAACCTAAGAACAGTTCCTTCAAACTCCTGGGTGACTTCTTGAGAGCTCAAGAGGGAACAGCAGTGCATGCCCTGGTCAAAGGTGATGGGAATTGAGAAGGGGCAGGGATGATAGGGGTCCATCAGGCTTGAAGAAGGAATCCTAAGGCTCGGACTCTCATCCTGGGGTCCCTGCAGCTGACTGTTTTTGTCCAGTTGGGCCCAGTTTCCTGGACAGAATAAGGAAAATTGAATAAGAAAGAAGGTTGGAACCCTCCTCTCCTCTGAACACAGGCGCACTTTTCTTGCTCTGGTCACGGACCATGCCTTTGGGCTGCTGACATAGATCAAAAGGCAAACCAGATATTTTTCTTTATCCTTCTTTCTTTGTGCCCTTCCCCCGCAAACAAAACAAAACAAAACAAAACAAGAAAGCCAACTCCCATCCTTTGACCTGGCTTTTGATGGGGAGGGAATGAACTGTCCGGAACTACAAGACCCTTCTCCTGGAAGAGTGAGCAGTCAGGTGCAGAGCGTGTGGGGAACTCAGCCTCTAGTCTACCACGCTGATGACTCAGAAGCTAAATATAGCGAGCGATATAAACAGAGCCAGCCACAGAGCAAACACAGGGCCCCCAAGCCCTGGCGCTGGCTCTCACGCACGGCTCGCTCTCCCCCTGGCACTGTCCTAGGTGGAACTCCCATTCTGGTGACAGACGCTGGTTCCCTAGGGACCCTTCACACTCTAGAGCAAATTTCTGGGCCCCCTGACTAGAACTGCCCTACCTACAGTCAGAGCAACCTCATCAGCCACAATCAGAGTCCCAGAAATCTACTCACCAGCAAGGAGAGCACCCCAAACGTCCAGAAGCAGTCCAAGGCTTCCAGGACAATGGATCCAGGCTTTGGGCCGAGAAGCTGCTAGTTGGTAGAGCATGCAAACACTGACTTCCAAACAGCTCTGCAAGAACTACTAATAGAAAGCCAAGTCCAAGAGAAATCCTAAAGTCTTCCTTTAACACACTTTCAAAACTGTTCAGCTGTCCATAGCTTAGCAGTTATTTGCATTACAAATCCCAAAGGTCCTTCAGATCCTCTCTGCAAGGTGAGTACTGGAAACTGAAGTTGGACAGGTAAAGTGATCTGCTATGAACACAGAACTTAGAAGTGGCAGGGCTGGGATTTTCACCCAGATTTGCCAACAAGTCCAGGACCTCTTCTAAGATATTACAAGCAAAGATGATTTCAACTGAGTGCCTGAAAGTTTTCTCAGATTTCATTTTCCAAAAAGTCTAATTACTATTCAGGGAATTTGCAAACCCTACTTTTCTGAATGGAGCCACTCCTGATCCAAGTGAAAAAGTCATTTCCAACATGAAGAATTCCAACCCTCCTGAAGTTTTACTCACTCAATGGTTTACAGAAGCTACTTGTTTTTTGTTTTTGTTTTTGTTTTTTTCACCAGGATTCTTGGCTTCTTAGCATTACCCAGAAACACCCACACAAGATTCAAGATGGACTCTGGGACAGGAGACTGTTCCAAGGGGAGGGGACACAAGTTGCTGCCCTTCCTTAGGCCCATGCTGGAGAGGCCCATGGAAAGAAGCTGGGACTCAGACCTTCTGGCCAGGACACTCTATGAGCTCAGTTAGGGAGCCCATTTGTACTCCTCCATGCAGAAGACAGACAGACCCAGGAACAGCACAGCACCACTCTCAGAACCCAAGTCGGGGTAAGTCACGGTCAGTGACTATCAGGTGTCCTTGCTGCAACTCATCAGCTCAGAGGAGCACAGAGGACAACCTTCCACTGCTGACCCAGCCAAAGGAAGGTGGGATACCTGCTGGGGTTTGGAAAGGCTTTTACTGCCGCTCTGCCTCCAATTCTCTTATTGCTTTAGAGACCCAAAGAGCTGACAGTGAGCACCCCACTGACTGATCTTCTGCTGCCTTGAACCAATCACTTGGGTGACCAGGCCAGTCCTCCACCAAGCAATGCTTCTTGGGACGTATATTGAGAAGGCAGAGGCCCACATAAACGTCACCCAGAAGAATCTGGAAATTGTTGCATCTAGGAGGGGTCATGTTAATACCCTGGATTTGCCATGATGCTATCCTACCCCATCATCAGGCCCCCTCCATTTGCTCTGTATCTCCAGGGTGAAGGCTTCCCTTGGTACGGAAGGAAAAAAAAAAAAGAATAACTGAGGTCAGTGATCAGGGACAAAAGGGACAGTTTACACTCTCTACAAGACTATGAATCAATGGCCATGGTTGGTCTGGCCCCAGGAAATTTGTCACAGATCATGGGGAAAAGGAGGTGGTTAGGCCTTCTTCACCTCTTATTGCTTTGGGTTGCCTCTCTTGCTCTCTAAATCCAGTCCACGATGATGGAGAATGACCATCACTCTGAGGAGAAACAGATAAAGCCAAGATCCACAACTAAACAGCTTGGGCATCGATGTCTGTGGACAGGGCAAGTAGAGAGGAGTTCAGTCGGGGGAGGGAGCTCTGCCCACGGATCGGACTGACAGGTAGAGGGAGAAGTAGACTGTGAACCAACAAGAACAAATGTGGGGGATAATCAGGATTATAGACACACAGGAGGAAACAAATCAGTATTAAGAAGTACCTAGGGAGGAGCCGGCAGGTGGCATCATGGTTACGGGCGTTGGACTCCCACGTGGCTGACTACGGTTTGAGTCCTGGACCTGGTGACTTGCTTTCTCACTTTCCCTCACTCTCTCACATACTCTCTCTCTCTCTCACTCTCACTCTGTCCTCTGTCCCTCTCTGGTCAAATTAAAAATAAAGAAATAAATACATAAATAGAGTTAAATAAAAATAACTTTAAAAAAAAGTACCTAGAGAATGGTGGTGAAGGGTGGGTGTGAGCTGCAAGGAGAGGAAACATTTGACAGACAGAAAAATGTAAAGTTCTGTGTTGAAAAAAATAATGATAAAATAAATAAAGCAAGCAAGTACCTACTACATGTCTGGAATTTTCATAGGTGTTTTCTCCCCTAAGCATTACAATAAAATTCAGTAGTATTAGTCTAATTTACAGAAGAGGAAATGTGCTTAGTGAGGTCAAGTGACCTCCTGATGGCTAGTAGCCCCTGACTGTACCCAAAGTCTGGAGACTCAGTCCTAAATAACTTCCTTCCCAGTGCTTCAGTTTCTCTACTTGCAAAAATAAAGCGAGAAGGGACAGCTAGGTGGCGTGGTGGTGAAGGCGGCTGAACCCACATGGCTGATCACATGGTTCAAGTCCCAGACCAAAAGGCTTGAAAAATATGCCAGGCATGTGTGCCATGTGTGCCCAAAATCCGAAGAGGAGAATGGAGGAGAAGGGACTGCAGCATGGTCATCCTCTCTGGGGGTGATGCTTTCTCACCTTGTCTCTCTGTCTCTGTTTGGTGAGAGCACATGCCCTATAGCAAAAAGAGAGAGAAGGAAAAGGACTGGAGAGTAGATAAAGGGCAAGAATACAGGAGCAGGACATTTATTCTATTTTATGGGATGAAATGTTGCCTGATTCTAAAAACACAAAGATTTTTAAGATCTTTAAAAAAAAAAAAAAAAGATTGGAGAAGTGACAATAGTACTTTCGCGATATGAAATTAGTTCATGCTTTATGTAAGAAATCAAGTTCAGAAAAGGACTCACTTTCTAAAACCAGCTGCTAAGTGGTCCCAGGAACACTCGTGCTCCATCTGTCTGTGGACAGACATCATTACCCTAGCCCTTCCCCAGGATGAGCTCCTGATGAAGGTCTGTGAGCAGAGTTAGTGGAGAGCAGGTGACTAAAAGCAAAAAGACCCAGGGGAGAATTCTCCACTACAAACTCCTGGCTCTCTTGTAATGGAAAATTTGGAAAAACCAGGTCCCTGGGCTGCAAAGCTCAGCCTCCCACCACTGCAAAGTGGAAGGAGGTGGCTGGCGGGAGGGTGAGCACACGGGGAGCCGGGGAGCCAGTGTGGGTGAGATGCAGGGCAGCAGGGACTCAGGCAGCTCTCCTTCAGCTTTTTGTCGCCCCAGCTGGGGGGCTCTGGCTGGCAGAATGGCATCCTGTTTGCAACTGACCTGTGCCCTCAAAGAGGCAGTCCTGAACTGGGGAAAACGATGCTAGTGACAAAGAGCAGGGGCAGACCTTGGGCTGAGGGCCACCTCCTCCTAGTGGAGACTGAGATAGGAAGAAAGCCCCCTGGGTTGTGTTCTAGTCCTGTTTCAGGGCAGAGCCAGCAAGGGGAGGCTTCCTAGCCCGCTCCCCGGCCAATGGATGGGGGATCCTCTGGGCAACAACCGTTGAGGGAGCTCAGATTCTTGTGAATGAGGAGAGCTGCCTTCCAGGTAGTGCTCCCGATGAGTCTAGGAGCCCCAGAGCCGCCATGTCCTCCCTTCTTCAGGCCCAGACCTGGAAGCTGGGAGTTGGGCTCAGCCACAGGCCTGTACAACCAGGGTGGAGTGAATGGGCAGGAAGGAGGCCAAGAGACTGAAACCGAGAATCAGAGTGAGTCCGCACATGGACTGAAGGAGAAACCCTAAGCCAAGTTTCCACCAAACAATTAAGAGGGAATAGGGACTGAAACGGGCTGGAGGAGGCAGCCAGCTGCCTTATTATCTAAGCATAATCACTTCCTAATCACTAAGGAACCATGGGGGCCTACCAGGACCAGGTCTGTCCCACATTTTCCTCAGAACTCCTTGGCAGAGGGCACCAACCATATCTAACCACCACCACCCCCAGTGGCCTGTTCTCAGGAAACCCAAGGTCAATTCCTCTTTCCCCTGGTGCTGGCAATGGTTGGCCCTCAAGTCAAACCTTCTACCGCCAATAACTCTCTCGGGTCACCTAAAGTTGCCCAATTAACCTCAGTGGCTGCCCAGTCATTATTAGTTATTTATTCTCTTGATTCCCAGACACACACACACTCACACGGCGTGCTGTGCTGGGGGGTGGGGGACAGAGGTAGGGACTGTGTGAGTTCCTTTCCAGGTGGCACGCCTTTGCTTCGTAGTAGCTGTGTAGCTCGGATCCAGCCTCGGGCTCCTCTCCCTTGGCAGTCATCCAGAAAGCCAACCCGGAGTGGAAGGGTTAAGTGCCTGGAGGCCCAGCCCAGACGGCAGCGGCTGCTCTGGAGCAGGGCAGCCTCCAGTCCGTGGCACGGAGGGCTCCTCCAGCACGAGCCTGCCAGCCGCCGCCTTTGTTGATAGACTCTGCCACATGCTCAGCTGACACACGATGCTCCGCCCTGGCGGGGCTGGTGCCAGGCTGCCGGCCAAGCGCCCGGCCGGCCGCCGGTCTGGGGAGGCTCTCCGAAGTATACTCTCCAGAGTCCCAGGCCCCCATTCCCAGACAGAGACAGTGAGGAGTGGCCTCCCCAGCTGGAAAGTGTCAGGTTTCAACTGGTTCCACCACTTTCCCCCACTCAGGCCCCATCCCTTGGCCTGGTTACCCGCTTCCCATTGTACCTCAGCCAGGCACCCCCCCAACTGCCCAGTTTCACTGCAGCACCCTGAAAATCTTCTCCTTAGGTCTGCGAGGGACAACCCCCGACTCTGGCCTCAAACAGAACCAGCTTGTCAAACAAGGCTGCCCCAAGCTATCCCATTCCCAGGGGGAGATTGTAGCATCTCCCTACTTTATGGAGCATGAACTGAGTAGGGCAGGAGATGAGGGCAAGAGTGCCCATCCAGTCGGGCCCACCTACTTCTGAGAATCAAGACAGCCAAGGCCAAAACTCTGGGACCCTCCAGGCCCAGCAGAGCCAGAGTTATTAACAAGAGGGCAGAGGCAGGTCATGGCCCCTACCCCCAGCAGACTCCACCCCTTCTTCCCCAAGCCCCCATACCTACTTGCTGCACATGAAGCCGGTGGAACTGGTCTGCGATGCACTGAAGCTTTCGGGCAATCTGTACCTCAGCTCGATGTTGCCACTGCCCTTCGGGGGGCTGTTCCCCAGGAGGCAAGCCTGCAGGAAAACTGGCAGGGAGAGGAAGCCGGTAGCCAGCATTGCCTGCAAAGACAGAGGACCCACATCTCAGCATTCTCCACACTGCCCACTCTCCCCATGCCTGTCCCTCCTGGCTGAGACACGGGGCTCAGGATAAACCCTAGTATGGAAAGAGCAACCAGCCTGCCTTCGTCAGGGCACTCTGCCAGGCCCGGCCCAAGCGTACAGAAGTTGGAGCTGGGAGAACAGAAGGGCACGGTTCTCCATTCACTGTCAGTGCCATGGCAGAGGGCAGGGCGGTAATGTGCACGGGTGAAAATGCCACTTTCTCTCCTTACTTATCAAGCTACACTTGACCACCATGTATTATTCATGGAGGAGCAGGTTGAAATTCTCTGGAAAAGCAACTGGAGGCAGCTCTCCAGAGTGCCCGGGTTGAACAGAGGAAGAAAAAAACAAATGGTGTCTTCCTTTTCCTAACGAAATAAAGGAAGACTGGTCGTGGCTCCTGAAGCTCTGGGCAGCGGCATAAACGAGAGAGAGAAAAAACTACTGAGACCCACACAACCGCCAAGTTCCTCTCTGGAGGCTGCCTGGGGCCAGACCTCTAGCCCTGACTCCACGCTTACCGAGTGCTGGCCTAAGAGCTGCCGCTAGGGGCGCCAGCCCACACCAGTCCTTTCCATCTTCCCAGCTGGCTCCCATGCCTTATCCAACCTCTTAGATTCCCGCCAGAACTGCTTTGCCAGAACTGCCCAAGGCACAGTGCCCTCCGGGAGTAACTGCAGCACCTCCTAGGTCTGCTCTGTCAGACACCTCTGAACCTTTACCCTCCTTCCCTAAACCATTGTGCCAAAAGAAGCAGACCCAGCATCTAAGCCTGCCCTTTTGCCAGAGGAGGGCATATTTCTTATAAAACAAACAGGTTCAGCCCACAAATGAAGGGGTCTTGTCCAATTTAGCCTTGGAGACAGCCCCTCTGATGGCACGGAGCCCAGGCAGGCCCAACCTCTTTCTCCAGTTCCCCTTCCAAGCACAGAAAGTCCCAAGTGGTAACCGTGACCACCTTCTGCCTTGAGTAACCTTCCTCCCAGAACTGGCTGGGTTTTCCCTTCGGTGTCAACAGCGACTCACAGATCCTCAGCCATCTCTAGGGCCACATGAACCACTCCATGGAAGGCAAATCTCCACCTGGACAAAAAGGCTGGGCCATTCAAGGGGCACAGGATGCAAAAAGGAGACACAATGACCCAGTGAACCCAAGAAACCCACCGAGAGGAGACAAAAGAGCAGAAAGAAGGGCAGGGCTATTTGCCCTTGTTGGGACCTGAGGAGCAGTAACAGGAGGGAGGTAGAAGGTTGACAGTCAGGGAATCAACAGGCACTGCTGCTCAATTTCGGGAAGGAAATAGTACAGGGCAGGTCTGGGGAGGGGAAGTCCCCTTTCCCCCCCCAACCTCTGTGGGAGGAGTTCTATGGCTATGAGCACTCACCATAAAAGAGTCGTTGGGGTTCCTCGGTCACCCCACAAGGCAGCATGACACCCTGGCTTGGGGAGGCTGGGCTGAGGGTCTGGGTGGCCTTGTCTTCCTGGCTGGTGGGTCGAAGCCCGGGGCCACAGCAATGGGTGAGAGGGAAGAGCTGAAGGCGGCTGAGGGGGCAGTCCAGCTGGCTCTGGGCAAACAGGTCAGCAGAGAGCACGCTCCCAGGCTGGGTCCCTGACTCCCCGTCCTCTGGCTGGAACACATCATCCTCCAGCTCTTCCACACACTGAGGTGGCTCCATCTCCCCTGTTAGGGAGCAATGCAGGCATCTGAGATGCTGCCCTGCCCAAACCAGTCCTGGAAGGAATCCCCTCCCCTTCCTTCTTCCATGCCACCACCCCCCTTCTTATTTGAGGGAGCAGGACCAGGTACGGAGGACATATAACTGTGGTAGGAAAGCACTGTCGGGGTGACACCCACCCCCCAAATGTGGATAGCCTCAGTGTTCTGGGACTCTGCACACCTCTTCCCTGAGCCCACCTAGAGCTCCCCTTCTCTTACCTCCTCTGACCCAGACATCCTTGCCCTACCTCTTCCGACCCAGGCCTAGGCCAGTCACAAAGCTAGACTCTGAGGCTTATGAGCCATAGCAGGGGTAGGATCTGCTAGAAGCATGCAGAGTACCTGGGGAAATGTAAACAAGACTAGCCTCTGCAAGTGGCTGGAGGTGGGAGGGCAGAAGGGGGTGGTGACTGGCTTATATATGCAAATATAACAACACACACACACACACACACACACACACACCATCACTACCCTAAGGAGTAACCTCCAAGCTCTCAACTCAGTCTGAGCTGAGCTCCAAACTCTGCAGCAAAAACAAAAGCCAGTAATCCTAGGACAGTCAGGTTCCCTCCAAACCTGCTAAGCCCCGCCTTTCCACCCATCTACTCTAGTCTCCACCCCCTGCTTGCTCAACACAACAAACAGGCTCTGCCCTGTGGTAGGACTGTGTCCTGGGAGAGGGGATAAAGACCCAAGTTAGTCAGTGCAGCTGCCCTCCCAGCTAACACAGTAGAGCTGTCTGCCCACCACAGGTTGGCCTGTAGGGTAGCTGCAGCCTCCCCTCAGCTCAGCCTACTCACTAGTCTCCATGACCTCCAATCCTTGTCCCCACAGCCTACCATCCCTGCCAGCGCTGAACCTGCGACTGGCGTAACCTGTCTCACAGAAGGAAGTGAAATTTAGTCCTCTCTCTGTGACCTCACTCACTGCCTATCCTATGCAGGTTGTTGATATGAGTTTCTTGGTGATCAAGAAGTTCCTCTTGCTCTACCTGATGGCTCTTAGAAGTCTGAGCTTGAAGCCACCCAACTTCTTGAGCTTCCAACTCAGCCTTCTACATACATGTCAGAAAACGAGAATCACCTGAATGGTTAAAGGTGCAGAGAAACAAAGTCCATCCTGGTCAAACTCAATTGGAGATCCCCAGGAGCCTGTCCCCCAGTCTCTTCCTTTGAAGAACGAGCCAAATGGTGTGTGGGTTGAAGTACTTAAAGGAACCTCCGTTAAATTCAGAAGTCTTGCCTTTTCCAAATGGAAGCTCTCGCTAAGGGCTTGCTTCAACACTCCACTCCACTCCACCAGGGCCCTGAGCTATCTCTGGTCCTTCTCAGCTCTCTTGCTGGGAGGGTGAGGAGGTGCCTGCTAAGGTGGCAAAGCAGACACATGGTGTTCTTTGGATAGTTTCCTAAAGGGGATGGGAGTGAGGGAGGAGGGAACCCCAGCTTATCAGCAACAGGAAAGTTTCCAGATGAAAGGACCAAGTGCTGTCCTGCTAGTCACCTGGCAGGGGCTCCCCTTCTGCCTTTGGCCTCCTCTCCGCAGGCTGGCAATCTCAACCAAAGAAGGGCCCCTCCAAAGCCAATCGCAAGCAAGAGTCATTGTCTAGGCTTTTTCTTTGAAGCCCATCACCTCCCCTTTATCCTTCCCAGCAAAGCCCCAAAGTTCAACCCTAGCCTGGATTGGACAGTGGGGGAGGTGCAGCCAGAGGGTGTCGTTCTGCCAGGCCCGCGACCCCTCCCACTCTCCACAGGGACTGCAGGTGGTTCTTCTGTTGGGAGTCTCTTGATGGGTGCTGGAAAAGGTCAAGTGTAAACTGGGACAGGGTGAAGGGAGCCTCTCTTCCTTTTCCCCTGACTGAAGTGGTGATGTCTAGACTGGTAAGAGAAGGGTTCCTCCTGAGAACACTGCCAGAGTATGCTATATCCTAGGCAAGGGGAACTAACTAAAGCTCGCTGGAGTCAGCGCAGCCCCACGGGGCTCAGCAGAGATGCTCAACTTAGACTCCTCCTCCTCTTAGCAGAAGGCAGTAGCCAGACACAGGTCTGGACGGTGGCTGAAAACAAGACACACACACACACACACACACACACACACACACACACACACATACACCCCAGACCTGGGTGACTCCAGGAGAGAGTCTCGGCCTCCGAGTCGTGATGCCAGGGCTCCGCGCCTGGGTCCAGCGTGACGAGCACTCAGGGGCTTGGCGCCCAGACTCGATGGGGAAGGAGGGAAAAGCCCAGCTGTTAAGAAGAGGAGCCTTCAGACTCCGTAGGGAGGCAGGAAGCCCCCAATTACCTGCCCTTCCCCAAAGTCAGACCTAGAGACTTCGCCGTCCTGGGAGCCCAGGTCAGCTCAGCAGTGCACTCCAGGAAGGATCCCCTGCCCACCTGGACCCTAATCCGAGTCCCAAATGCTACTCCAAAGTTCCGTTTTGGAACAGAGCACCCAGATGTGGGTTTGCACCCCATTCCCGTATCCCTGAGCCCCAGTTCTTCATGGTCACCGCAGACACCCGCAGCCCAAACCCTTCCCAGGGCCCCCATGCGCAGCGCGACTCCGCTCCCCACTTCCCGGTGAGGTGCGATCCAACTCCGCCCGGCCCCCGGCCGCCCGGGAGCTCACCGGGCTGAGGCGGGAGGCAGGAGGCGCGGGCAGGGGCGGCGTCAGCAGCGGGCACTGGCGGGAGCGAGAAGAGGCCACTCCGCACCGCGCGGTATTGTTTCCAAAATACGCCCGCTCGGGGCATCCCGCAAACAGCTGACGAGGCCCCGCCTCCCGACGCGTCATGCCAACGCCTGGCCAATGGCGAGTAGACCCCAAGTCCCGGGCTGGGCTACTGCCAGGGACGGTCACGGACGTACGAACCTTCCCTTGGAAACATTGCAAGGGGTCGAGCAAATTTCCGGCCTCTGTCAGAAGCGCAGTAGGAGAGCGATCGTCCGCGAGTATTCCGTTCCTAACGCAGGCTATGGAAGCGTCAGAGAGTCCCTGCGTTCTCTCTTATGTGAGGGAGAGGGGGCGCTAAAGTGACTTTTGTCTTTTTTTTTTTTTTTTTTTTTTTTTTTTTTTTCCGAGAATGCGCTAAGTAATTGCCGCGCGCCTGGATAGGGAAGGTAGGGGGAAGCTGGGAGCTTTCTTTCAGATGCTGCCGGCAGCGTTCAGTGGGTGCAAAGGCGGGGGTGCCAGTGGGTCCCCGCCTAGTGGCAAAGCGCCCTCCTGCCTGGTAGGCGGATCAGAAGAAAACTCCAGCCCCAAAGCTGTAGGAAACATGAAAACACGTGTGTCTGGCGCTGTTACTGAGTGACATTCGGATCAAACACATCTAAAGGAGGTGTCCCCTTTTTGACTGGACGTGGATACTGACAAAGTAACTGGCTGAGGAGAGGAGAGAGGAAAAAAAATTCAGGGGCTGCTTGGGCAGTTGACACACACGCTGATCATGGCAGCATCTACAGATAGTGCCAATCATGTCCTCTTGGCCAGAGGGCATACGGGCTACTCCACAATTAAGAGTACTTAGTTTGTGCCAGGTACGGGGCTAAGTTCCCAAAACCTGGTGCCAGCCTTCAGGGACTTTATAATCTAGAAGTAGCCCTAAATGATGGAAAGCAGCATGAAGCATATTCATTCCAGGGATAATGACTGCTGAGGGATGCAGGCAAACAGGAGACACAAAGACTGGGGGAGGCTTCAGGGAGATGGCTTTTGAGTTGGACCTTGAAGAAAAGGGACACTTTTCTTTTTTCTTTTTTTGGAGAAGTTTTTGCTATAGGACGCACGCATTTGCCAGAAAGACAGAGAGAAACAGAGAGACAGAAAGCAAGAAATTACCCCCCAGGGGGGATGGCCATGCCACAATCCCTTTTTGTCCATCCTCCATTCTCTCCTCGGGATCTTGGGCACGCATGCATACATGCCCGGCGTGAGTTTAAGCCACCGGGTCTGGGATTCGAACTGCGGTCGACTACATGGGAGTTCAGCAACATAGCTATAACGCTAACTGTTGGTCCCGGGACATTTTTCAATATGGAAAACCAGACAAAAGAGCCCAGGCCTAGGGCAACAGAACGAGTTGGAGAACCTGTGTAAGGACTCTACCACTGGGTGCATGCTGAGATTTAAGGAAGGGTGGGTTTTAGCAGGTAGGTTCAGGCCAGATTATGGAGATGTCTCTGGTTAGAGGGCACAAGGGCTCACCAGAAAGAGGTGAAAGCACCCCCTATGGGGAATGGCCTTGGATTTGGGGCACACATGCACATACGCCTGGCATATTGCTCAAGCCTCCAGGTCTGGGACTTGAACTGTATAGTTGTCTATGTGGGATTCAGCTGCCTTCACCACACCATGGAACTGGCGGTCTCTGGTAAAGATTTTCTAGAAGATGAGCAGCTTGACCAAGCCTGAATTGTAGGAAAGATAAACGAAGAGTTCAGAAATCCGTGACGGGGAGGCAGTCCCTGCAGCTGCCTAGGTGAGGGGCCTGGCCCATCAGGGCGGTAGGGCGAGGCAGTGCCAAGTGGCTGTCTCTGGGTTGTAACTGAGACAAATTTAAGTTCTGGGAGCTGGGGCCCTTGGCCTGTGAAGTCTGATGTCTCCTTGAACCTATTTTCTGCCCATTCTTTCCCTGGCTTCTTTGTAGTGCATCTGAGAAAGAACGAACCAGACATATTGAGGGCTGTGGTTGCTGGAGTAGGAAAGTACTGTCCCCAAAGAACAGAGAAGAGGGGGGAAAAAAAGCAGCCCAGTTCTCCCAGGAATTGATAGATGTCCAGCAAGAGGTGCTGAAACCAAAAGGAGATATTTTATTTTACTAGAAGTCTTAGCCAAGGAAGAGTGTCAGAGATGGTCAGGGTGACCTTGCACTCATACCATATGTAGGGAGACAAAGAGATCAAGCCTCCATAAAGGGCACTGGGAGCCCTCCATTCCATCCTATGCACAGTTGCTTCCTCTCCTTCCTTCCATCCATCACTTCCTCCTGGCTTTTTTCCTGGGCCAGCGTGTCAGGCTGCCAAGTGGCACTCATGGGCAGTCCTCAGGGTCCAGAGCGAAACTGGGGGCCTGACAGTGGTGCAGTAGTTAAATACAACACTCTGCGAGGTGATCCCCATGCTCCAGGGCTGGCTGAAGGTTGGGGATAGATCGTGGCATCAAGACTCTGTTGGGGGGGCTGGCAGGTGGCATGGTGGTTGTGGTGCTGGACTCCCACATGGTCGACTGAGGTTCAAGTCTCGGACCTAGTGGCTTACTTTCTCTTTCTCTCTCTCTCTCTGGTCGAACTGAATAATAATAATAATAAATAAAATTTGAAAAAAAAAGACTCTGTTGGGAGTGCTTTCTCCCTGTCTCTGTCTGTCTCACTCTCGCTCATGGAAGAAAGAAGTAAATAAAGTTTAAAAAGAGAAAGACACAGAGAGTGGACCTGAAAGACAAAGCTCTAAATCTGTCTTCTAGGGTGGCACAGGCCTGGAGGGGTGAGGATGAAGTTCTCCGAGAGGGAGAAGACAGAGCTTTAGCAAAGACGCTGGTTCATTACAGTCCTGCAGGGTGGAATCGGATCCGTAAGGCAAGAAAGCTGGGCAAGCAGAGTTTTCACCTGGAATCTGAGCACTTAACAGGTTCACCAGGATCCTGAGTTCTAGAGTCTATGAGCCCCTGAAACTGAAACTGGCTGGACTGTTTGTGGGTGCACAACAGTTTGCCTAAGGGATCTGTGGTTAAAATAAATGGTTAAAAATCACCATTGTAGGGGAATAGGCTTGATAGCAGGAAGGAGTCATCATTTTTCTTTTCTTTATGATTATTTTTATTATTATTAGGTTTTTTGCCATAGTGTGCATGCACTCGCTGGAGAGAGACAGAGGGAAAGTGAGAAATCACCTCCCAGGGGGATGGCCACATTGAAATCCCTTTTCCTCCATTCTCCTCTTGGGATCCTGGGTGCACACACCTATGCCTGGCATGATTTTCTTTTTTCTTTTTCTTTTTTTGGAGAGGTTTTTGCTATTGGGAGTGTGTGCTCACCAGAAAGACAGAGAGATCGAAAGCAAGAAATCACCCCCCAGGGGAGATAGCCACACTGCAATCTCTTCTCTTCCGGTCTCTTAGAATCTTGGGCATGCACGCACACATGCCTGGCGTGAGTTTAAGCCACTGGGTCCGGGACTTGAACTGCAGTCAACTACATGGGAATCCGGCAACGTAGCCATTACGCCAACTGCCGGTCCTGCCTGGTATGATTCTCAGGCTGCCAGTTCTGGGACTCAAACCATGGTCAACCATGTGAGAGTTCAACACCTTCACTAGCATACAACCTGCTGGCCCTAGGAGGGAGTCATCTTAATGAGTTTGGGCAGTTTGCAAGATGAGGAAAGGGTCGTACCCACTAGAGACATTTCTTTTGAGACCTCTCTCCCTGCCTTCCCAGCCTGCTCTCTCGGGCCTCCTGTGCTCTTAGCTTCTAGGGCAGCAGGGGCCACGCCTTCTGAGCTGGAGGGACCAGAGGAGGACTGTCAGGGATAAAGGGGTCAGGGAGGTCAGGAGCCTCACCCCTACCTCTCAGCACTGTCAAAACAGACCCCTCCCTCCATGCTCTCTCTCCCCTTCCAGTACCGCAGTGTCAGGGCCTGCTGGGCTGGAGAGCTGGGCTCTGAGAGTCCTGACCAGCAGTAGCACCCTGGGAACAGATGAACCCTGGGCTCAGGGCAAATGCGCACTGCGGCTGCAGCAACCTCTATTTTGGAGAGTGTCCTCTCTCCCTCTCTCTCTCTCTCTCTACCTGCCCCTTGCCCCAATTTGTTTTCTCCTCCCTGACTGTGCTGGCTCTGGATGGAGGGTCCCAGGAGAAAGGCGGCTTTGCTCTGAAAAGCGTCAGGTCCGCATGGAGGCTGAGAGGGAGGTGAGCCTTCCTGACAAGCTGGGAGGGACACAAAGAGTTAAGGGGAGGCTGCTCTCAGCCTAAGAGAAAACCCAGATCCCAGAAAGCAGGCAGGGGCCCTTGCCATTGTTTCACCTGGCTATAGGATTTCTCTCCGAGACAAGGAATGGGCTCTAAAACTCCAGTAACTAGATCACTGGGAAGAGAGGTTTCTAAAAAACCAGCTGACAGCTGAATAATAGAAATTACCAGGCAGGCTGCCCTGGGGTTACTGAGGTTTGTAACTCAAACCCTAGGGAGGGCTTAGATTGGAAACTGATTTATGGGTAAGGTGGGGGTCTTGGTGGAGGAACCTATGTTTGATCCCCTTACCTACCTCCAGGAGGGACTGTGCATATAAGAAAGACGGGGGCAGTGGCGGGGGGTTGGGGGGGCTGAGTGCCCTCTGCCTGCGGCCTTGTTCTAGGATAGTGACTCCATCTCCCTGCGCCTTAGCCCACCTGTCTGCAAGGATACCTTTTCTTCTCTGAATTGCACTGAGCATACGTATATGTGTGTGTGCCTGTGTGTGTGAGGGAAAGGAAGAGAGAAACAGAGATGGAAAGAAAGAATATACCCGAAGACTGGCCCCATTGCCTGGTGGCTAAGGGAGCGGGATCTCACATGGCTGACTGCAGTTTGAACCCCAGCCCCAGTGCCTTGAGAAACACGCCAGGTACATAAGCGAGTGTGCACAAAATCCCAACAGGACGGAGAGATGGAGAAGAAAGGATTGCAGCTTGGCCATGCCCCATGGGTGCTTTCTCCTTCCCTCTCTCTGTCTCTCTGTCTTTCTCTCTCTGACATGCACATGCACCCTCTGGCAAAAATTAGAAAAGAAAGAGAGAGAGAGAAAGGAAAGAGGGAGGGCGGGAAGGAAGGAAAAGAGAGAGAAAGGGAAGGAGGAATGGTGGGAGGGAAGGGAGGAAGACACAGATTGGCTTCTGCTAATTGGCAAAATGGAAAGCCACAGTTTCTAGTCAATGAGCTTATTACTTGCTAGTCACTGATTCAGTGGGATTCAAATAGAAAACAAAATCACACAAATACTAAAGAAAAAGCATCCAGAGGCCTGGCTGTAAGGGAAACAGAGACTGAGGACTAGGGTGCCACGCTGAAGCTGAGAAGAACCTGAAAGGTAAGGTCTGATGTCTGGGTTCCTGTGAATTATGACATTCAGCATATATTCAGTTTTTTTTTTTTTTTGGGGGGGGGTGCTACTTAATAGTTGCTGAATGATTATGCTCTAGTTGAGTGAGACCTCCAAAGTTCACATGTTGGAAATTTAATCCCTGATGAGATAGTGTTGAGAGATGGAAACGTTAAGAGATGATTAGGGGCCATCTCTGTGACCTAGTGAGTAAGGCAGCCAGATCCCACATGGCTGACTGTGCAGTTCAAGTCCTGGACCAACGGCGGCTTGAGAAACACGCTAGTCACATGAGCGCCCGTGCCCAGAATCCCGAAAGGAAGGAGAGATGGTAGAGAAGGGATTGCAGGGTCACCATTTTCCCTTTCTCTTTCTCTCTGGAAAGTGCACACATCCTCTGAAAAAGTTAAAAGAAGTTATTAGGCCATGAGGGCTCTGACCTCACTAATGAATGCACGTATAACTGTCGGAGGTGAAGTTTGGCCCCTTTCCTTCCTCATCTCCTGCACTCACTTGCTCTTCTGCTTTCTTTCTTTCTTTTTTTAAGAGTTTTTTGTTTGTTTGTTTTGCCTTAGGGCAGGGACGCTCACCAGAGAGAGAGAGACAGTGAGAAGGAAAGTGAAAAATCGCCCCCCAGGAGAGATGGCCACCGTAATCCCTTCTCTTCCATCCTCCTCCCAGGATCTTATGTGCAAACGCACACACATCTGGTGTGGTTTTCAAATCACTGGGTCCAAGACTCAAACTGCAGTTGGCTATGCTGGCCCTGCCCTTCTGCTTTCTGCCATGGGATGATGTAAAAGGAAGGTCCCTGCCAAATGTCAGCACCTAGACCTTGGACTTTTCGGTCTCCAGAACTGTGAGAAGTAGAAGTTTTCCTCTCTTTATAAATTACCTGGTCTGTGGTATCTTATAGCAGCAGAAAACAGACTGAAAGAGAGAAAGACTGTATATTTCCTCATTTAAAAAAATATGAATAGGAACCAGCAGTTAGCATAATGGCTATGTCACTGGACTCCCATGTAGTCGACCGCGGTTCACGTCCCGGACCCAGTGGTTTAAAACTCATGCCAGGCGCGTGTGCGTACGTGCCCAGGATCCCAAGAGGAGAATGGAGGAGAGGGGATTGCGGTGTGGTCACCCCCCCTGGGGGGTGATTTCTCGCTTTCTGTCCCTATGTCTGTCTCTGTCTGTCTGGCGAGCACACGCGCCCTATAGCAAAAACCTCTCAAAAAAAAAACCAAAAAACAAAAAAAAACCATGAATAGATCTGTGTGTGAAAGCTGCAGTTGGAGGAGTGCCAGTAAATGTCCTGTCTACATCGTGTTTGCCACTTGGGATGCCTCGTCTCACCTTGGTTTCTTCTCACCAGCAGAGAAAATCTTCCTAGAAGGTGAGGGTGATGCCACTTACTTCTTGCTGCCTTCAGATCACTCTCCTCCAGGCTCTGCACATGATGGCACTTACTAAGGCTTTAGGTACAACTTTATAGAAAAACTACAAACCAGACCCTCAGGGCGGCGTCCTCAGCTCCCGCCTGTGCCCCTCCTGCCAAGAAATGAGGAAATCTGGGACCAGCAGTTAGCGTAATGGCTATGTCGCTGGACTCCCATATAGTCGACCGCGGTTCGTGTCCCGGACCCGGTGGCTTAAGCTCACGCTGGGCGTGTGTGCATGCGTGCCCAGGATCCTGAGAGGAGAATGGAGGAGAAGGGATTGTGGTGTGGCCATCCCCCCTGGGGGGTGATTTCTCGCTTTCTGTCTCTCTGTCTCTCTCTGTCTGTCTGGCAAGCACACGTGCCCTGTAGCAAAAAGCTCTCAAAAAAAATAAAAGAGGAAATCCAGTCAAAATATATTCCATTTACTCCTCTTCCTGCCAAGCTGGCAGCCTGCTCCCTGCCCAAAGGTTTATCAGTATGTTAGTACATACTTCTCTTTGGGATTGGCAGGGAAATCTTGGAAGTTTCCAGCTGAGACCAGGGAAGGGTTGGTTGCTATCAAGGAAAACCGCCACCCGGAAGAAGTGGCAATCAGGAGGACCTGGGCTGAAAAGGTGAGTTAGTAAGTCAGCCGTTTCCCAGTCAGCCCCTTAGCCCCACTGTCCTGGAGCGGGAGAAGGTCTCTCTCTGGCAGTGAGGTGTAAACACCTGTTCTTTTCAAACAGAAACTTTTTTTTTTTTTAAAGAATTTATTTATTTATTTTAAATTTGACCAGAGAGGGACAGAGTGAGAGAGAGGGAAAGTGAGACAGCAAGCCACCAGGTCGGAGATTCGAACCGTGGTCAGCCATGTGGGAGTCCAGCGCCCTTAACCACCACACCACTTGCCGGCCCCAGAACTCATACAATACACACCTATACACAATCTCAAAGAGACACTGGGAGCAGGAATACAGTGTAGCAGGAAGAGCTGGAACTGGACAAGCTAAGGAAAACAGCCTGCCTGCCTGCCTGCCTGAGAGGCGGAGCTTCCTCCCACTTGGTCTTGCCTTTCCTTGTGCAGAGGCATCTGGAAACGGCTGATGCTTCACTTCCTCCCTGCTCTCAAAGCCCACCTGTAATCGGGTAGAGTGGAAAGAACCTCAGGCTCTCAGTCATGTCATGGCACGGTGGCAGCACAGCTGGGCCCACATGGGAAAGGCCCTGGGTTTGTGTCCTGAGACCTCCCTGAGCACACTGCGCGTGCGTGCAGGGACCTGTGATCCAGCCTGGCTGAGAATGGGGTAGAAACAGCATGGGGGTCCTGGGGCGATATTGTCTTGCTCTTGCTCTTTCGTGGAAGAAAGAAAGCTTAACATTTAAAAAATGTAAACATAAGAGGGACCAGCAGTTAGCATAATGGCTATGTCGCTGGACTCCCATGTAGTCGACCGCGGTTCGACTCACGGACCCGTTGGCTTGAACTCATGCCGGGCGCGTGTGTGTGCATGCCCAAGATCCCGAGAGGAGACTGGAGGAGATGGGATTGCGGCATGGCCATCCCCCCTGGGGGGTGATTTCTCGCTTTCTGTCTCTCTGTCTCTCTCTGTCTGGCGAGCGCACGTGCCCTATAGCAAAAGAACTCTCCCCCCAAAAAATTTAAACATAAGAGAGAGCTCTAGACTAGACATCAGGAGATCTGGATTCGGTTCCCAGTTTCACCAGCAGGTGACCTTGCCACCCTCACATCCTTGCCCTATGGGTTCAGAGGCGGCATAACAGGGTAAGTTGTCTGGCTCAGCAGGGGTTAGGGTTTGGGACTGACATCAGCCTCTCATCCCAATCCTGCCCAGGTCCCTATTGCTGTAATCAAAACAACCCCCACCTGCTGAGCACCTACTAAGTCCCAGACATGTTGTTACAAAAGGCGTCTCATGCAGTCTTTAACAACCCCAATATGGAGCTATCACCATCAGTTCCATTTTACCCTTACAAAAACTAAGGTCACTTCTCCGATGTAAGGAAAAGAGCAATGTGACCATGACTTGAGCCACATCTGTCTGAAAGCCAGTGCTCGCTTCCCCTACAGCGACTGCAGAGGCAGGGCCAGTCCCTCCCTACAGGCAGGATTCACGCCCCTTCCCCCTTCAGTAACACACTGTCCCTGCTGCCCGCCCCAACAGGAAGGCCAAGCCCGAGGCAACCCAGCGAGGTAAATTCCAGCCTCCCTCAGTTGCAAACCTCCCACCAGCACCTGCAGCCGAAGCGATTGCATCACCCTGCAGGAAGCAGCCCAGCTGCCGGCAGCAGCGCGGCACGCTTTCAGTTCCTACTTCTGTCCTTGCCTAGATGCAGCACGCGGCCGTGTCTGCCAGCCCCTGCCCTGGCCTGTGGGTTTAGACTGATGTGCATGACTGGACAAGGATGTGCATGACTGTCACTTGGATGGGATTCGCACAGAACCTACAGGTCCCTCATCCTTTTCTTGAATGCTGCCAGATGGGCTGAGGGGGATCCAGCTGCAGGAACTTCTCAGTTAGGGACCATTCAGAGAGCCTGTAGGCTCAGAAAAGTCTTTTGGGATGTGGAGACAAATAAGGGAAGGGAGTCTTAGGCAGCCACGCTTCCCTGGCATCCACCATTCAAGGATGAGTGCCCTGGATGTCTGGCTGTGTCTGACTGTGAGGTGGGCCAGCAAGGGGAAGCCCTCAGGGCCTGCCAACACAGCCTGGAGGTCTCTGGTGTGGTGTCTCAGTCCGTTACAGTAGCAGACTGGCTGCGTTGGGCTTTGCTTCCCTCCCTGTACTTCCATGGAAACTTCTGGAACTAAGGATCGTCCTCTCCCTATAGTTCTGCTTCTGTCCCTCCTGGACTTTCCACCTCTGCCAGCTTCCTTCTCCTTCTCACTCACGCAGCACTCTTCATATCTCTTCATCTCCCTTCCTACCCTGGTTTCCTGCTTCTGCTGCTGCTCTCTCCCCTCACCTTGGCCATAACAGCAGTCTGACCTTGATTGACTCATAAAATACTCAGCGTTGTACTGGAAGTCATCCTGTGCAGAGAAGCCACTTCTTTTTTTATTTATTTATTTTTCCACTTTTTTGGGGGAGAGGTTTTTGCTATAGGGCGCATGCGCTCACCAGACAGACAGAGAGAGACAGAGAGACAGAAAGCGAGAAATCACCCCCCAGGGGGGATGGCCACATCACAATCCCTTCTCCTCCATTCTCCTCTCGGGGATCTTGGGCATGCACGCACACGCGCCTGGCGTGAGTTTTAAGCCACCGGGTCCGGGGCGCGAACCGGAGTCGACTACATGGGAGTCCAGCGACATAGCCATTACGCCAACTGCTGGTCCCAGAAGCCGCTTCTTTTCATGTTACCGTCCCATTTGAAAATGGTTTGCTCTCGCAGAGTGACATTTTAAATGGCTCTGTGAGTGGGTTATCGCTGTCACTTCTCTAGAGAAAGAGACACACTAAACCACTGACCAGTGTGGGGGTCTCCTAGGGTTCAGCCTGCTGTTGGCACACCTACCCTGACTTACTCCTCAGCAGGGGTCAGAGCACTTGAACGAGTGATTCGAATAAATACGCAGTTGTTCCTTTAGGACAGGCCCAGCCCCAAGGTACCAGCAGTGGTTTACTTCTAGGAAAGAAACGTCTAACTGCAATGCGAAGCTGGGTAATGCTGCGGCCTCTGGGATCACAGGGCCTGTTCTAGGAGATATAAATCCCTAAGGAAGGAAGGGGGGGCCTCAAGGATTCTGAATTCTTCCCCCAAATCAGACCCAAACGAGTCCAGGTTTCATGGATCCCTAAGCATCACCTGTGGCTATGTGAACTTGTGAGAAAAGAACGAAATCTTGGTGGCATGGTGGTTGAGGTGGCTGGATCCCACATGGCCGACTGCACAATTTAGTCCCAAGACCCAGTGGCTTGAAAGAGCCAGGCACCCATGTGCCCATGTCCAGAACCCCAAGAAGAGAGTGGAGGAGAAGGGCTTATGGTGTGGCCACCCCGATAGCGTGTGCTTTCTCATTTACCCTCTCTGTCTCTGTCTCTTCCTATAAAGCACACTCACCCTCTAGCAAAGAAAGAAGAAAAAAGGAAGGAAGGGAGGAAGGGAGGGAGGGAGGGAGGGGAGGAGGGAGGGAAGAAGGAAGGAAAGAAGGAAGGAAGAAAGGAAGGAAGGGAGGGAGGGAGGGAGGGAGGGAGGGGAGGAGGGAGGGAAGAAGGAAAGAAAGAAGGAAGGAAGAAAGGAAGGAAGGGAGGGAGGGAGGGAGGGGAGGAGGGAAGGAAGAAGGAAGGAAAGAAGGAAGGAAGGAAGGAAGAAAGGGAGGAAGGGAGGAAGGAAGGGAGGAAGGAAGGGAGGAAGGAAGACAGACTAAATATCAGGATCAATCTTAGATTTCATTCTTAGAGAAAAGGACCAAAAATTCCCAGATGCCTCGGAGTAGGATAATTTTTTTTCCATCCTGATCCCTCTCCACAATGATGGTATAATATATACAAAACTGACCCCTATGTAAGTTCCTGGCATAAATTCTTATGGACCTCAAAGAGAAATTACTTCTCCAGTTTACATTCACTACAAGACAGGGTCATAAACTACACCCTTTACTGTGACTTTGCTGGATTAGGTAAATTGTCAGAGATAAGAAGAAGAGAATCTTTTTTTTTTTTTTTGAGAGATTTTCACTATAGGGCGCGTGCGCTCACCAGACAGACAGAGAGAGACATTAGAGACAGAAAGCGAGAAATCACCCCCCAGGGGGAATGGTCACGCTGCAATCCCTTCTCCTCCATTCTCCTCTCGGGATCTTGGGCACGCACGCACACGTGCCCGGCGTGAGTTTTAAGCCACCGGGTCCGAGACGCGAACCGCGGTCGACTACGTGGGAGTCCAGCGACATAGCCATTACGCTAACTGCTGGTTCCCAGAAGAAGAAGAGAATCTTGATGTCACTTTGGGTTTATAATGTAGTTCCTTGGAAAGTATCCCTGGAGTTTGCTATTTCCTTGTCTGCAGGAAGAAAGATTTTGTTTAAATGTTTATTGCCCAAGTATTCTCTGAAGGTAGAGAGAGTGGTCCTATATTCCATTGCTTTGGTACTTAACACAGTTTACATCACTAACTTTGAAATATGATTTAAAAACACAGTTTAGTCATGTGTTGGGGACCTTGTTTCACTTGATTTTTTTTTTTTTTTTTGAATTATTTTATTGGGGCCGGCAAGTGGCGTGGTGGTTAGGCGCTAGACTCCCACATGGCCAACCGCGGTTGGGAGTCCCTGAACTGGTGGCTTGTTTCTGACTTTCCCTCTCTCTTCCTCTGATTGAGCTGGAAGATAACAATAATAAATAAATAAATAAATAAATAAATAAATAAATAAATAAATAAAGTTAAATAACATAATTCTTTTTTGTTAAACTTTTAAAATTTAACTTTATTTTTATCTTAATTTGACCAGAGAGGGAGAGACTAAAAGAGAGAGAGAGAGAGAAAGCATGCCACTGGGTCTGGGACACAAACCTCAGTCAACCATGTAGGAATCCAGTGCCCCAATCTATTTTTATTTTTTGGTAATGAGATCCTTTTCCCACATCTATACAACCCAATAGGTTTAACTGAAATAATTCTTTTTTTCTCTCTGAAAATAAACTATTTTTTTCATTAAGTATTTATTGAGCACGTAGTATTTGCTCCAAACCACATTAGGAGTTTTAGGAAGGCCATGAGGTATAAGACCTGTCAAGCTGAAAAGAACAACTAAAGCAAAAGTTATAAAGAATGAGGGAGTTTACTGGAGTTTACTGGCCTCATGAAATCAGGGTCAGATTCCGGGGCTTGCAATCAGACCTCCAGCAACGTCACCAGGAGGAAATGCCAACACATCCACCCACCCTGAAAAGGCTGAAGTCTCAGTTGAGTAGTGAAAGGCCTGCAGCACAGTCAGTGGATCTGAAAGCGTTTACGTTGGACAGGAATAACAGAGGAGGGCCTATGGAGATGGAGAAAGGATAGGATTGGGTGAAAGTTCATCATAAGAAGCTGTTTGAAGCGGCTTATTGGCGTGATGGTAGTCTATTCAGCAGGATTTGTGATTAGCCTAAGGGAGACTGCAAACCTGGAGTTATCGTAAGAAAGAATATCTTGCAACAGGCCACATCAAGTGGTGACGCGGATAAGCAGGCTGGTCATCCACATTGCTTCCACTTAGTTCTCTGGCCCTTAATATAAATTATTTTGTCTAGCACTCTTGACAAACTATCTCCACATCGGCCTGCCTCCCCACTTGCCTTTCCACCCTCTCCCCCTCTCACCATGCCCAGGGGCCATTGAGGAAGGAGCCAGGACTCCTTTGGGATTAATTAGGCAGCTCCAGATACCACGGTGAGATAACTGCTGTGACTGAGTTAAGAAACCCGTAGAACAGACTGAGAACAATGGTTTGGAGTCAGACAAGAGGGGATTTATGGCCCAGCACTGCAGGGGCTGGATGGTGGTGCAGTAGTAAATCTCCATGCTCTACAAGGCTGACCACAGGAGGAAGCTTCAGGTTCACAACTGGAGGCCTCCCTAAGCTTGCTCCTGAGCCAAGGTTGCCTGTGGCTGGAGGCAGATGATAGCATCAAGATCCTGTTGGAGATGCTATCTCTCTGTCTCTGACTTTCTTGCTAGGAAAATAAATAAATACACTTTTTGGAGGGACCGGCAGTTGACATAACGGCTATGTCGCTGGACTCCCATGTAGTCAACCATGGTTCGATTCCCAGACCCGGTGGCTTAAACTCACATCTGGTGCGTGTGCGTGCATGCCCAAGATCCCAAGAGGAGAATGGAGGAGAAGGGATTGTGGTGTGACCATCCCCCCGGGGGTGATTTCTCACCTTCTGTATCTCTGTCTCTGTCTTTCTGGTGAGCTCACATGCCCTATAGCAAAAACCTCTCTGGAAAAAAAAAAAATGAATCAGTCAACCAATAAATCCTGACATTGGCATGCTGGTGATTTCAGAATAGTAAATTAACCGCTCTAAGCTTAGTCACATCATTTGTCAGATAATTATAGCATCGTCTCTTGCGTGGTTGTCAGAGAGTAGAAATTGTAATGCGTGATACAAATCACCTTACAGCGCTTTCGTACATAGAGATGCTCAATAAATGGGAGCCATCACTGTGTATCAGCGCTGTGTGATGACCGACAGATATGGAAAGAAAGTCTGAGAGAAAAATGAAAAAAATCATTTGCCCTATTTTTTGGAGGTATGTCTTCTACTTTGGGAGTCAAACCTAGCATATATGAAATAAGTGTGGGGACCAGCAGTTAGCGTAATGGCTATGTCGCTGGACTCCCACGTAGTCGACCGCAGTTCGAGTCTCGGACCCGGTGGCTTAAACTCACGCCTGGCGCGTGTGCGTGCGTGCCCAAGATCCCGAGAGGAGAATGGAGGAGAAGGGATTGCGGCGTGACCATCCCCCCTGGGGGGTGATTTCCTGCTTTCTATCTCTCTGTCTCTCTCTGTCTGTCTGGCGAGCGCACGCGCCCTATAGCAAAAACCTCTCCAAAAAAAAAAAAAAAAAAAAAAAAAAAAAGTGTAGCATGTTAAAAATAGCATATACACTAAATTTTAAATTATACTATGTAGAGCATTATTACTATAGAAATAAGTGAGACTATGCATGTATATTGTTTGACAACAAAGTGTGAGACTTAGCAAGTACGAGGTAAATGGTAGTAGGGTTTTCTTTTAAGAATTATTTATTTTTTATTATTTATTATTATTATTTAATTTGCTATAGGGCAAGTGTGCTCACCAGAGAGAGACAGAAAGAAAGAGTAAGAAAGAGAGAGAGGGAAAGTGAGAAAACAAGCTACCAGGTCTGGACTCAAACCGTAGTTGGTCACGTGGGAGTACACAGTCTTAACCACCACTGCTGGCCCCAAAGGTCATAGTTATCAACAGTGGCCTTCACCTTAAGATTCTCTCAAGAGGGACCAGCAGTTGGTGTAATGGTTTATTGCTAGACTCCCATGTAGTCAACCAGGGTTCGAGTCCCAGACCCAGCAGCTTAAAACTTATGCCAGGCATGTGTGTGTGTGCCCAAGATCCCGCGAGGAGAATGGACAAAGGATTATGGTGGGGGCATGCCCCCTGGGGGATGATTTCTTGCTTTCTGTCTGTCTCTCTGGTGAGCGCACACATTCTGTAAAAATCTCTCTCTTAGGACCAGCTGTTGGCGTAATGGCCATGTTGCTGGACTCCCATGTAATTGACTGCAGTTCGAGTCCTGGACCCGGTGGCTTAAACTCACATTGGGTGCATGTGCATGGTTGCCCAAGATCCCAAGAGGAAAATGGAGGAGAAGGGATTGCGGTGTGGCCATACCCCCTGGGGGGGTGATTTCTCCCTTTCTGTCTGTCTTTCTGGCGAGTGCATACGCCCTATAACAAAAACCCTTCAAAAAAAAAAAAAAAAAGAAAGAAAAGAAAAAAGAAAAAAACCTCTCTTTAAAAAGAAAAAAAAATGATTCGCTCAAGAATGTTTTCATCTCTCCTTTTTTCTTTCTTTTTTTAAAAAATAAGCCAGAGGACACATGTGTTCATCAGAGACAGAGAGGGAGAAAGCACCCCCAAGGGGGCAGAGTCGGGCTATAATTCCTTCTCCTTCATTTCTTTTCTGGGCCTTAAACTACAGTCAGCCATGTCAGATCTGGTTCCCCTAAACCAGGCTATAGGGCTAGCCCTTCCAAAGTAGTTTTCAAAGTGTGATCCCGGTCCAGCAGCATCACTATCAACTGGGACTTGTTAGAAGTTCAAATTATTGATCTCCCTCCCAGACCTACCGATTCAGAAATCTGAGGGTAGGGCCCACCAATCCGTTTTATTTATCTATTTACTTTAATTTTATTTATTATTATTAAGCTGGGATTTTTTTGTTTTGTTTTGTTTTTAGTTTTTAGGTTGTTTTGGTTTTGGTTTTGTTTTTTTTTTTACTGTGGGACACCAGAGAGAGAGAGGGAAAGTGAGAAAACAAGTCACCATTCTGGGACTTAAACCACAGTCGACCATGTGGGAGTCCAGCAACTTTAACCACCACATCACTGCCGGCTCCTCACCAATCTGTTTTTCTTTTTAATTTACCTTTATTTATTTATTTATTTATTTAAATTTGATCAGAGAGAGACAGAGTGAGCGAGAGAGAGAGAGAAAGAAAGAGAGAGAGAAAGCAAACCACCAAGTCCAGGACTTGAACTGTGGTTGGTCTTGAGGGAGTCCAGCATCCTTAAGCACCACGCCACCTGCTGTCCCCACCAATTTGTTTTAAAAAGACCTCTACATGAGCTGGATGTTAGTTTCCCTTCTCCTTCCCAGAAAAGGGAAGAGCTGCCAGGGTGTGCTCAGTCAGCTGCCCGGGCCTCCTCTGTGGTTCTCAACATTGGATTGAGTCCCGGACCCGGAGGTTTAAAACTCACACCATGCATGTGTGCATGTGTGTGTGTCCAAAATCCTGAGGAGAATGGAGGAGAAAAGATTGCAGTATGGCCATCCTCCCCCTACCCCCTCCCTAGGGGGTGATTTCTCACTTTCTGTCTGTTTCTCTCTGTCTCTCCAGCAAGTACATGTGCCCTAATAGCAAAAAATCTCTAAAAAGGAAACCCAAAAAACAAAAAACCAAATCCTGATGACTGTTCTACCAGACCAACTAGAATCTTCAGGGATGAGATCTAGGCATTAGAATTTTTCTTTTCTTTTCTTTTCCTTTTTTTTGGAGAGGTTTTTGTTACAGGGCGTGTGTGCTGGCCAGAAAAAGAGAGAGACAGAGAGACAGAAAGCTAGAAATCACCCCCTGGGGGGATGGCCACACTGCAATCCCTTCTCCTCCAGTCTCCTCTCGGGATCTTGGGCACGCACGCACACGCGCCCAGCATGAGTTTAAGCCACCAGGTCTGGAACTTGAACCGCGGTCGACTACATGGGAGTCCTGTGACATAGTCATTACGCCATCTGCTGGTCCCTAGGCATTAGAATTATTATTATTATTATTTAGAATTTTAATTGACTTTTTTTTTTTTTTAAGAATTATTTATTGGGAACCAGCAGTTAGCGTAATGGCTATGTCTCTGGACTCCCACGTAGTCAACCGCGGTTCGTGTCCCAGACCCGGTGGCTTAAAACTCACGCCAGGCGCGTGTGCGTGCGTGCCCAAGATCCCGAGAGGAGAATGGAGGAGAAGGGATTGCGGCGTGACCATCCCCCCTGGGGGGTGATTTCTCGCTTTCTGTCTCTATGTCTCTCTCTGTCTGTCTGGCGAGCCACGCGCCCTATAGCGAAAATCTCTCCCACTCCCCACAAAAAAAGAATTATTTATTTAATTTATTTTAATTTGACCAGAGAGAGACACAGAGAGAGAGGGAAAGTGAGAAAGCAAGCCACCAGGTCTGGGACTTGAACCACTGCTGGCCATGTGGGAGTGTCCAGCACCTTAATCACCACATAACCTGCTGGTCCCCGGCATAAGAATTTTTAAAAGCTCCCCAAATTGTTCAAATGTACAACTGTGATTAAAGAATATACCTATAGGTACAACTTTCTATTTACAAGAACAGAAGATTCAAACCTTAACATTTGTCTAATTTTGGGGCCAGCAGTGGTGTGGTGGATAAGGGGGCTGGATCCCACAAGGCTGACTGAGCAGTTTGAGTCCTGGACCTGGTAACTTGAGAAACACACCAGGCGCATGTGTCTGAGTTCCCAAAATCTCAAGAAAAGAATGGAGGAGAAGGGATTGCAGTGTGTCCAAATCCCTCACTTTTTCTCTCTATTTCTTTCTTTCTTTTTTTAAATAATTATTTTTAATTAAATTAAATTAATTAATTTATTTATTTATTTTAATTTGATCAGAGAGGGACAGAGTGAGAGAGAGAGAGTGAGAAAACAAGCCGCCAATTCTGGGACTCAAACTGCTGTTGGCCATGTGGGAGTCCAGTGCCTTGAACCACTAAGCCACCTACTGGCCCCTCTATCTCACTCTGTTTCTTTCTGGCAAGCATACAGGCTCTATAGTAAAGAGAAAAAAGAAATCCCTAATACAGCTTACAGGAGAGGTCCTAAAATTCCCTATTCCACTGTGTCCCTTTTCCTCTCAAATCTGCACTACAGGAAAGATCCGGGAAGAAAACAGCAACCCCACCTGAGATTGAGCTGGGGTTACGGAACAAAGCATCCACTCCCTCCCCTTGGATAAACTGCCATCCCAGGGAAAAGACACTAAAAGCCTGGGGCCAGCAGTTGGTTACACCAACTGGCTGTGTTGCTGGACTCCCATGTAGTCAACTGAGGTTTGAGTCCTGGACCTGGTGACTTAGGCTCACACTGGGTGGGTGTGTCCATGGAGGAGAAGGGATTGCCGCATGGCCATCACCCCTGGGGGGTGATTTCTCATTTTCTGTCTCTGTCTCTGTCTTTCTGGCGAGCACATATGCCCTATACCAGAAACCTCTCCCCCCCCCAAAAAAAAAGAAAAAAGAAAAAGAAAAAAAAAGACACTGAAAGCTTGAGTCTGATGTTAATTTTTAACCACTAATTGGTAAATCTCTCCGAGGACCAGAAGGCATTTACCTTGAAGTAAAAAGGGGCCCATGTCACCCAAATTATTTCCTTACTCATGAGACAAAGAAGATCCCTTATCAGCTTCACTCATGCACTCCAGAAGCCTGGTCCAGGGTGTCCCAAGATGTAGCCTGTCCACTGTGCCGGCCATACCCCTCCCAACCTGGTATGTTGGTGGTGCCTTCAAAGTGCTGGGTGGCGCTAGGCAGAGTACGGAAGGGAAGTGAGAGACGGGATAACCTAGTGCCCACGTGCGTCCTAGATCGAGGTTGTGTGAGATGAGGTCAGGAAGCAGTGATTTTCACCCACCCTGCCTGTAATTGGAGGGCACGGCCACCCGCGTCCTGGTTGGCAGTAAGACACGCGCTTCCACGCTCCCCGGGAGAGAAGTGTTCCTCTGCCAAGGCCGCCTTAGGAAAGCAGCTGTTCCGAAAGAAGGGGGACGGACTGGAGTCCTCAGGCACAAACGTGGCAGCCTGCTCTGCACCTTAGAAGTTATTTAACTTCTTTGAGTCCCAGTTTCTTCAACAGTTTATTTAAAAAAGGAATTACATAAGATGACAAAGGTACAAGTCTGTCTCAGGGTGCCAAACACACAGACACTTGGGAAATGTTAGTTTCCCTTCCTTTTCCCAGAAAAGGGAAGAGCTGCCAGGGTGTGATCAGTCAGCTGCCCAGGCCTCCTCTGTGACCCTCCCAGAACCACCAGTGTCCCTGTGACTCGAGTGTCTGTGTCTTTGAGCACTATTGCTAATTAAAAACAGGATGCGTTTACATGTTAAATACTTCTCTGATAATTCCCTAGCCACACTGCAAGTGGTTTAATCCACTTTCAGTTACAACCTACATTCCAAGTACGTAACTCAGAAACTCAAAGAGCAGAGCATGAAGTTTGTTTTTAATTTGCTACAGAGTACATGCACTTGCTAGAGAGACAGAGAGAGAGAGAGAGAAAGTGAGAAATCACCCCCCAGGGGGGATGGCCACCTGCAATTCCTTCTGAGTTCTCTCGTGATTTTGGGCAGGCACACATGTGCCTGGCGTGTTTCTGAAGCCACCAGGTCTAGGACTTGAACAGCACCATTAGCCTTGTGGGTGGGGTTCAGCCCCCTTAACTACCACGCTACCAGCTGACCCATATACCTTGTTTTAATTATTTTTTCTATTTTATTCCATTTTATTTGCTATTATTATTTCTTTTTTAATTTGACCAGAGAGAGAGAGAGAAAGGGAAAGTGAGAAAGCAAGCTGCCAGGTCTGGGACTCAAACTGTGATCATCCATGTAGGAGTCCAGAGCCTTAACTACCATGCTACCTGCCAGCCCCCAGTTTTAATTCTAAAATTATTATTATAAGAACTGATGACTAGTCTGTGACCCCTGTTCCCCCCCCCCCCCCCAGAGGTTTTTGCTATAGGGCGTGTGCACTCAATAAAAAGACAGAGAGAGACACACACACACAAAGTGAGAAATCACCCTCCAGGGGGATGGCCACGCCACAATCCCTTCTCCTCCATTCTCCTCTCAGGATCTGGGGCACGCATGCACATGCGCCGGGCATGAGTTTAAGCCTCCGGGTTTGGAACTCAAACTGAGGTCGGCTACATGGGAGTCCAGCGACATAGCCATTACACCAACTGCTGGTCCTCCCTGTTTCTTCAAAGGGAAAACAATGTCTCACAGGCTGTCCCATGAAGACCTGGGTCTTCTTTCCAGGTTTTCATTTTGAGGGTTGGGTTCACATTTCTCCATTCTTTCACAGGATCTAGGGCTGAGTTTCTTTTTTTTCTTCTTTTTTTTAATCTTTAAATAATTATTTATTTAATTTTATTTATCTTTATTATTATTTTTTAATTTGCTATAGGACATATGTGTGCTCTCACCAGAGAGAGACAGAGAGAAAATGAGATAGTAAGTTGCCAGGTCTGGGACTCAAGCCATGATCAGCCATGTGAGAGTCCTGTGCCTTAACCATCATGCCACCTGCTGGCCCCTCTTTCATTTCTTTTTTTAGCTTATTTATTCAGTCCTTCCGAGAGAGAGAGAGAGAGAGAGAGAGAGAGAGAGACAGCACCCCCAACAGGGTTCTGAGGTAGTCAGATGCAAGCACTGGGCTTGCCACATGCAAGCCCAGTGCTTTCACAGAGATGTTCAGAAACAAACTCAGAACCTTCCAACATGGGGAACAGCAGATGGCATAATGGTTACATTGCTGGACTCCATGAAATCAACTGCAGTTCGAGTCCTGGATCTGGCAGCTTAAAACTCACACCAGGTGTGTGTGCATGCACACCCAAAATCCCAAGAGGAAAATGGAAAAGGGATTGTGGCATGGCCATTCCCCGGTTTCTGGTGAGTGCATGCGCCCTGTAGCAAACATCTCTCTCTTAAAAAAGAACCTTCCAACGTGGGTCAGCTTGCAGAGCATCATGGTTTACTACTGCACCATCCGGCTCCAGAGGGCTGACTTTCTAGAGGAAAGATGGGAAGGAAGTAGAGGGAAACAGACTGTTGTCTTTACAGAGGAAACGTTCCCATCCTTTCAGTGCTCTTCGCTCTCTACAATACCTACATAAATCCCGTATTCCCACTCTGAGAATCTGGATAAAAAATAACAGCAGGTGACCAGCAGGTGACATGGTGGCTGGGATGCTGGACTCCCACATGGCAGACTGTAGATTCAAGTCCTGGACCCAGGAGCATGTTTTCTCACTCCCCTCACCCTCTGCCCACCTCCCTGAAGACTATAGCAAGTTAAAATAATAATAATAGGGACCAGCATAATGGTTACGTCACTGGACTTCCACATAGTCAACCGCAGTTCGAGTCCCAGATCTGGCAACTTGAAACTCACACCGGGTGCATGTGCGTGTGTGTAGAGAGCTCCCCAGTCTCGGAAGAAGAGGGGGCCCACAGGACACGTATGGCTTCAGCAGCGCCCTCTGCCCCCTCAGGAGAATCCACACAGCAGCTGGACTGGGGCAGACCTGCAGGGGCAGGGCAGCAGCATGGAGCCTTGTAAGGAACTCTCCAGGAGGACAGACAGAGGGGCTGGCCTGGGGGAAAGGGGACTTGGCTCCCATCCACTACACCTGCCTTTAAAGTCCCCATCAAAGTTCCATGCTGTTTACTTCCAAGGTCTGCAGGGCCCTTTGTTCTCTGGCCATTGCTGACCAGCCTGGCTCCGAAACAAAGCCAGACAGATTGTTGTAAAGTTTTGATTTCCACCAGCTCTCTGCATCTAATGAGCTGTCACTCAGAGCTGTGCCCCCAGGATTCAGGCGGTGCCTGAAAGTGGAAGGGGACAGTGTTTGGCAGCATTTATAGGAAGTGGGAGGGGACAGTCTGTTTAGCAGCATTAATAGCTGGGCCTTGAGCCTGAGCCTTGCTGGGTTAGCAGAAAGTCTGGACTGCCCTGACCCCTGGCCCTAATCCCACTCTCCAGGAGCTCTTTAGCCTTTGGGTTACTGGGTCTCCTGAAGGGCAGAGCCCCGTTGTAGGCAAGGTCTCTGGATTCTACATGTCCCTCAGGCCAGAGCCAGTCACCTTGTACTGTAATACACTGCAGCGGTCACCCTCTACTGTAAGACGCTGCAGCAGCCACCCCCTACCGTAAGACGCTGAGAGGTCAGGAGGTGGAGTGGTGGTTAAGGCACTGGACTCCCATGTAGCCAATTGTGGTTTGAGGCCCAGACCCAGTGGCTTGAAAGTCACATTGGGCATAAGTGCCAGTGTGCCCAAAATCCCAAGAGGAGAATGGAGGAGAAGGGATTGTGAAATGTCATCCCCCCTGGGGGATGATTTCTCACTTTCTCTCTCTCCATATCTCTCCAGTGAGTGCACGTACTCTATGGCCAAAAAAAAAAAAAAAAAAAGCAGCTGGGGACAAGGCATGGTGTGGTGGTTAAGACACTGGATCCCACATGATCAACTGCACAGTTCAAGTCCCAGACCCAGCAGCTTGAGAAACAAGCTGGGCGAGTGTTCGTGCATGCCCAAAGTTCCTAGAGGAGACTGGAGAAGAGACTGTGGTGTGGCCATCCCCCCGGGGGTGATTTCTTATTTTCCTTCTCTTTCTCTGTCTCTCCAGCAAGCACATGCACTATAGAAAACTGAAAAATAATTAATAAGGATATAAGATATTTGACCACTTTCAACCAGCCTAACCTATTTGACATTTATTGATCACTATGTCAGGGCCAGCAAGTGGCACAGTGGTTAAAGTGCTGGACTCCCACATGGCCGACTGCAGTTTGAATCCCAGACTCGGCAGTTTAAAACACTGGGTGTGCATCACACTCTCTATGGCAAAAACCTTTTTAAAAAAATGTATGCAGTACATATTGATCACTATGCCAACGACTGCAGAAAAAAAAAAAATATATATATATTTTTTGGAGAGGTTTTTGCTATAGGGCGCCTGCGTTCACCAGACAAACAGAGAGAGACAGAGAGACAGAAAGTGAGAAATCACCCCCCAGGGGGGATGGCCATGCTGCAATTCCTTCTCCTCCATTCTCCTCTCAGGATCTTGGGCACGCACACACACGCGCCCAGCGTTAGTTTAGGCCACTGGGTCCGGGACTCGAACCATAGTCGACTACATGGGAGTCCAGCGACATAGCCATTACGCTAATTGCTGGTCCTAATATTCTTTTTAGGGGCCAGCAGGTGGCATAGTGGTTATGTCGCTGGACTCCCACATCAGACCATGGTTGGAGTCCCAGACCCAGTGACTTAAATATCACTCCGGGCATGTGTGTGCGTGCCCAAGATCCCGGGAAGAGAATGGAGGAGAAGAGATTGCAACGTGGCCATCCCCACAGGGGGTTGATTCTCACTTTCCCTCTCACTGTCTCTCTCGCTCTTTCTGGTGAGCACAAACACCCTATTGCAAAAACCTCTAAAGAAAGTATATTCTTTGCTTTTTTATTTTTTAAAGAATTATTTTGGGCAGACAAGATCACAAGTCATGTGACGGCAGCTTGCAGAGGAACCTGTCTTTGAAGCTGTCCCTGAGGCAGCATTGGGAGGAACCGGGAATCTCAGAAACCCAGGCGTGGAGCTCAATCTACAGAAGGAAGTTCGTCATGGCAGGTGATCTAAAGCGACTCCTGTAACAACCAGCAGTTGGTGTAATGGCTATGTCGCTGGACTCCCACGTAGTCGACCGTGGTTCGCGTCCCGGACCCAGTGGCTTAAAACTCATGCCAGGTTCGTGTGCGTGCGTGCCCAAGATCCCGAGAGGAGAATGGAGGAGAAGGAATTGCAGCGTGACCATCCCCTCTGGGGGGTGATTTCTCGCTTTCTGTCTCTATGTCTCTCTCTGTCTGTCTGGCGAGCGCACGTGCCCTATAGCAAAAAACCTCTCCAAAAAAAAAAAAGTTACCAAGTGTTGAAGGGCTCCATGCTATCGTTGTCATGTCAGATCAAGATGGAGTACCTGTTATTAAAGTGGCCAACAACAATGCTCCAGAGCATGCGTTACGGCCTGGCTTCTTGTCTACTTTTGCCCTCACAACAGACCTAGGGAGCAAACTGGGACTTTCAAAGAACAAAAGTATCATGTTACTATAACATCTACCAGGTGGTTCAATTCACAATATCCATGTCCTACTGAGAGGCCTCTATCTCCAATCCCTCCTTTTCCAAAGCTTTGCATTTTTGTCAGTCATCTTTTTTTTTTTTTTAATTGCCGGAAGGCATGTGCACTTGCCAGAGAGAAATAGAGAGAGACAGAGAAAGGGAGAGAAAGTATTCCCAGTGGGACTTGGCCATGCTGCAACCCTTTCTCCCCATCTCTCCAACCTTTCAGGAATTTGAGCACGCACGTACATACACCTGGCACGCTTCTCAAGCCACAGGGGCCAGGATTCAAACCATGCAGTCAGTCATGTGCTCCCTCAACCACCAAGCCACAGAGTGCACCTGGTTCAATTCAATCGCTTACCTTTGGTGGTGAGTTTCACAGCCGGCAGCAATGCCAATACGGGACTTATTGTCAGCCTGGAAAAGGAACGTGCTCCATTATTTGAAGGACTGAAACCAGTTGCGGAAGTTTCTTAATCTGACAGTGATTTCGACGTGGACCTTATCTGCATCGCAACAGCCCAGTATCAATCCAGCGATCTTCAGACCACAGGACTACTTGTATCCCTGTCCTCGAGAAAGGACAGCTTAACTTAAGAAAGAGCCTGTGGATAAGTTAGATCACTTGTCACAGCTCCTTGCCTGTGGTCCCTTTTTATTTAGTGAGATCTGAAGATGCCTCAGAAATGGCTCAGTCTGGGACCAGCAGTTAGCATAATGGCTATGTTGCTGGATTCCCCATGTAGTCGACCGCTGTTCAAGTCCTGGACCCGGTGGCTTAAACTCACACCATGTGCATGTGTGCCCAAGATCCCAAGAGAATAATGGAGGAGAGAGGATTGCGGCGTGGCCATCCCCCCTGAGGGGTGATTTCTCGCTTTCTGTCTCTCTGTCTCTCTCTGTCTGGCGAGCGCACGCGCCCTATAGCATAAACCTCTCTTAAAAAAAAAAAAAAGAAACGGCTCAGTCTGTCACAGCTCTCATAGAGTTAGTCCTGTGACTTGACATGGGCGAGATGCCGCTCCGTGGATCGCAATTAGAACAGTACGCTGGTCCGCGCGAGCCGTTGCCTGCTCCCTGTGTAAAATACCCATGCCTGCTGGATGCAGTGCCCTTTCTTATTGTGAATAATGACAAAGACATATTTTTCTTCAGATTATGTTTTATTTCGTTGCCTTGAGTGTGAGGGAGATAAAATGGCTTAGTAAAAATAATAAAAATTGGTGCAATCACTAACTTTCCTTTGTATATATTATTTTGCAGTATAGATGAATATTACTAATAGATTTGATGCTTCTCAGAGGGTGCTGTTCTTTAATAAAAATGAAAATTAGAGCTAACCCCCCCACTTTGCTTTCTATAACCAATCTGTTTTAATGTTTGTGTTCTTTATAAAACTCAAATATGACTTGTTATTGAATTCTGTCTCCAATATCAGTAAGCATGTAAACATGATAGTATACAGTCATTTTTTCATATATGAGTACAAATAAAATAGTATTTTAAGAAAAGAATTATTCTGTTTAAATTTACTTACTTATTTTAATTTGACCAGAGAGGGATAGAGTTAAAAAGAGCGAGAGGGAAAGTGAGAAAGCAAGCCGCCAGGTCCAGGACTCAAACTGCAGTCGGCCATGTGGGAGTCCAACGCCCTTAACCACAATACCACCTGCCACACCCGAAAGTATATTCTTTTCAAATGCATATAGGACTTTACTCAAAACATGCTGGACCTCTAACACTCAGACATGCTCCTACCTCAGGACCTGCATACTTGCTAGTCTCTATACTCTGAATAATTTTCCCTCAGCTATCTACATGGCTTATTTCCTCAGCATCTTCCTGTCTTTACAGAAATGTCACCTTCTCAGAGGGGCTTTCCCTGATTATATTCACTTGTTTTGTAACTCCTTCCCAGAGCGACTCCCTGTTTGTCTCTGTAGCTTCTGAGGAACCAGCTGTCTTTGGAGTGCCAGGTCTGGGATGTGCTCACTCTTTCTCGGCTTGAGCCTGAGGCCTGAGATCTCTGAAAGGGAACAGCTCCAACACTGCCGCTTGTCACGAGCAGTAACAAAACCGGGTGCCAGATGCCTTATCAGGACCCTTTCTGCCTGCCAGAAAGCCACAGCTGGTGTGGAATGCGTAATGACGGCTCAGGTATCCTGAGGACATACAGCCAGGAGGGCCGGAGGGTGACAGTGGAGAAGATGGTTGATGGAGGAGGGCTGGGAAGGGGCAGAGAAGGAACCACCATTACTGTAAATCATCTTGCTCTCACACATGAACTAAATAAAACCAAAGCTCCAGCTTAGGTTATGAACTCTCTTCCTGTGCTGAAGATCCCCCCTGCTACTGCAGGCCGCTGGCCCACTAAGTCACCTGCATCTGTCCCTTCCACTGCTGGCACCTACTCATCGGAGACAGAAGATGAGAAGACTGGGATCAAACCGATGCCCAAGGCTACGTGCCAGGCCCTGTCCTCCCAAGTAACGGTAACTGAGTATGAGCTGGGAAGAGATGTATTAAAGCCACAGAGCCTCTATCTTGAGGACTTCATAGTTTAACAGGGATAATGAAAACTGACCCACGTGGGGCTGGCAGGTGGTGTGGTGGTTAAGGGCGCTGGACTCCCACATGGCTGACTGTGGTTCAAGTCCTGGATCTGGCAGCTTGCTTTCTCACTTTCCCTCTCTCTCTCTCTGTTGTTCTCTGGTCACATTTAAATAAATAACAGTTACATAAAAAATAAATAAATAAAATAAAATAAAACTGACCCACGAGACACGTCATTTCAAAAGCACGCTGCTTCTAGCCGTCTGCATTGCCTTTAACCACACCCACTTCCCTGGCTCGCCTGAACACATGACGAGCACTGAGCCTAGTACCCGCGACAGCACTGCCCAGACTTCAGTAAACTGCCTGGAGATCTTGTCATAGTGCCAACCTCACTTTGATTAGCCAGGCTGTTAGAGATTAAAAAATGACAAAGACAAGGTCCCTGTCTTTGTTTCGCTTAAAATCCAGACAATATAGCATGAGGGAGATGGTGAGAAGTAGAAGCGCATGGAAGGACAGCAGAGAAAGGACTTCATTGGCTTCAATCAAAAAGGGCACGATCGGGACCAGCAGTTAGCGTAATGGCTATGTCGCTGGACTCCCACGTAGTCGACCGCCGTTGAGTCCCAGACCCAGTGGCTTAGACTCATGCAAGGCCTGTGTGTGCATGTGTGCCCAAGATCCCGAGAGGAGAATGGAGGAGAAGGGATTGCGGTGTTGCCATCCCCCCTTGGGGGGGATTTCTTGCTTTCTGTCTCTCTCTCTTTCTGTCTTTCTGGCGAACGCACATGCCCTACAGTAAAAACCTCTCAAAAAAAAAAAAAAAAAAGTGAATGATCTTGATATATTTCAGACCTCAGTCACTCGACACATTGAGTGACTAAGGGCATTTAGCAAGAGAGAGACCTGTGGGCAACACAAAAACTCAGAGAAGTGTAGATGAAGCCAGCACTCTTACGACCTGTGTACTACTCGGTCTTTTCCCCTCACTATTCTGCTGAAAATTACTGGAAGACTCAGTCTTGGCATGGCCAATGTGGATTTTTTTCCATTAAAGAATTATTTATTTTGGGGCCAGCAGGTGGCATGGTGCTTAAGGGCACTGGACTCCCACACAGCCAATGACGGTTCCATCCTGAACCTGGTGACTTTCACTTTCACTCTCTCTCTCTCATTTTGTCCCTCTCTGGTAAAGTTCAAATAAATAAGGAAATTGGGACCAGCAGTTAGTGTAAGGCTATGTTGCTGGACCCCCATATAGTCGACCACGGTTCGAGTCCTGGACCTGGTGGCTTAAATTCATGCTGAGCACCTGTGCGTGAGTGCCCAAGATCCCGAGAGGAGAATGGAGAAGGGATTGTGGCATGGCCATCCCCCCTGGGGCGTGATTTCTCACTTTCTGTCTCTCTGTCTCTGTCTTTCTGGCGAGCGCATGTGCCCTATAGCAAAAACCTCTCCAAAAATAAAATAAAATAAAATAAAATAAAGAAATAAATAAATTAATTTAATTAAATTAAATAATTATTTTTAAAAATTATTATTTATTTTAGGGGCCAGCAGTTGGCGTGGTGGTTAAGGGTGCTGGATTCCCTCATGGCCAACCATGGTTTGAGTCCTCGACCTGGTGACTTGCTTTCTCACTTTCCCTCTCTCTTCCTCTCTCTTGCTGTTCCTCTCTGGTCAAAATTAAAAAAAACAAAAACAAACAAAACAGTAAATAAATTAGGTTAAATAAAATAATTCTTAAAAAAAAATATTTATTTTTCGGGACCAGCAGTTGGCGTAATGGCTATGTCGCTGGACTCCCACGTAGTCAACCGCAGTTCGAGTCCCGGACCTGGTGGCTTAAACTCACACTGGGCGCGTGTGTGTGCGTGCCCAAGATCCCGAGAGGAGAATAGAGGAGAAGGGATTGCTGCGTGACCATCCCCCCTGGGGGGTGATTTCTCGCTTTCTGTCTCTCTGTCTCTCTCTGTCTGTCTGGCGAGCGCACGCGCCCTATAGCAAAAACCTCTCCAAAAAATAATTATTATTATTATTTATTTTAGAGTCAGTAGGTGGTGTGGTGGTTAAGGGCGCTGAACTCACATGTGGACAACTATGGTTTGAGTCCTAGAACTTGCGACCTGCTTTCTCACTTTCCCTCTTTCTTTCTTTCTCTCACTCTGTCCCTCTCTGGTCAAATTTAAATAAATAAATAAAGCTAAATAAAATAATTCAAAAAAAGAGTGATTTATTTAACTCTATTATTATTATTTTAAAATTTACTATAGTGCATGTGCACTCACCAGAGAGACTGAGACAAAGAGAGAAAGAGAAACTGAGAAAGTAAACCACCAGGTCTGGGACTCGAACTGCAGTCAATCATATGGGAATCTAGAACCTTAACCACCAATGCTACCTGCTGGCCCTCAATGTGGATGCTTTATTGGAGGCAAAGAAAGCCCAGGGGTAGCGCTGTAGACTACTGGTTAAGGGAGTGGTACCCCGCATGGCCGACACAGGTTTGAATTCCGGCTCCGCGCACCGGGCAGGTTTGTGTAGGCATGCCCTATGTGCATTTATGGAGAAACGGTAAGAAAGGATTGCGTGTGACCACACCCCTTTGGGGGTACTTCCTCCCTCTTCTCTGTCTCTTTCACTCTCAGGTGAGTGCATACATCCTCCCCCGAAAGGAAGGAAGGCAGGCTTGTCAGAACTGGCCGTGGGGTGCCTCAGTGGAACAAGCCAGAAGAAATCCAGCAGAGGGAGGTTCATGAGGAGCAGTGAAGAGGTGGCCTTTCTCAGAAAGGGCAATGTGAGTATAGAGGGGCAGGCAGCGAGTGGGAGCAGGACTTACTGTTAGTCTTGAAACCCTATCATTTCTCTTCTTTTTCAAAAATTTGTTATAGGGTGTGTGCACTTGCTAGAAAGAGACACAGAGAGAAACTGAAAAGGCACCCCCCAGGGGGATGGCCATGCCACAATCCCTTCTCCATTCTCCCCTTAGGATTCTGGGCATGCACAGACATGTGCCTGGCATGTTTCTCAAGCCACGAGGGCCAGGACAGTCACAGGCTGGCAGCTCTGCTTTTTTTTGGAGAGAGATTTTTGCTATAGGGTGTGTATACTCACTGGAGAGACAGAGAGAGAGACAGAAAGTGAGAAATTACATCCCAGGGGAGATGGCCACGCCGCAATCCCTTCTCCTCCATTCTCCTCTCGGGATCTTGGGCACGCACGCACACGCGCCCGGTGTGAGTTTAAGCCACTGGGTCCAGGACTTGAAACACAGTCGACTACATGGGAGTCCAGCGACATAGCCATTACACTAACTGCTGGTCCCTGTGTTTGTTAATTTTTAATCCACAGTTCCCCTACTCAAAAAAAAGGTGTTCTAAAAAAAACCAAAAAACCAAAAAACAAACGTGTTATGCCGAGCAGGTCAGCAGTCACCCAGTGCTAGAATTATAACATGGGCCATAATCATGTCTACCTATGCACTCTTCTTTCATCCCATCTCACTGCCTGCTGTTCTGCTACCTTTGACCTTGGCTGAACCCATAACACAGAGGTTAAGTGCTGTGCAAAGAAGCTGGATCTCATATGGCCAACCAGGTTTTGAGTCCTGGTTCTGGTGGCTGCTTGAAAAACTTACCAGGGACATGTGTGTGGGCGACCATTCCTGACAGAATGGAGATTTGGAGGAAAAAGGAATTTGGTGGAACTAGGGCCCTTTGGCGAATGCTCTGTCACACACATCCACTGGAAAGAAAGAAAGAAAGAAAGAAAGAAAGAAAGAAAGAAAGAAAGAAAGAAAGAAAGAAAGAAAGAAAGAAAGAAGAAAAAGAAAGAAAGAGAGAGAGAAAAAGAAGAAAAAGAAAGAAAGAAAGAAAGAAAGAAAGAAAGAAAGAAAGAAAGAAAGAGAGAAAGAGAGAGAGAGAGAGAAAGAAAGAAAGAAAGAAAGAAAGAAAGAAAGAAAGAAAGAAAGAAAGAAAGAGAAAGAAAGGAAGGAAGAAAGAGAGAGAGAGAGAGAGGAAGAAAGAAAGAAAAAAGAGAGAGAGAAAGTGAGAAAGAAAGAAAGAAAGAAAGAAAGAAAGAAAGAAAGAAAGGAAGAAAGAAAGGAGGGAGGGAGGGAGAGAGAGAGAGAGAAAGGAAGGAAGGAAAGAAGAAAGGAAGGAAGGAAGGAAGGAAGGAAGCAAGGAAGCAAGGAAGGAAGGAAGGAAGGGACCAGCAGGTGGTGTGGTGGTTAAGGGTGCTAGACTCCCACATGGCTGACCACAGTTCAAGTCCCAGACCTGGCACCTTGCTTTCTCATTTTCCCTCCTTCATTCTCTCTCACTCTGTCCCTATCCGGTCATATTAAAATAAATAAGTAAATAAAATAAATAAAATTCTGGGGCCAGCAGGTGGCATGGTGATTAAGGGTGCTGGACTCCTGCATGGTCAACCACGGTTCGAGTCCTGGACCAGGTGTCTGCTTTCTCACTTTCCCTCTCTCTCTATCTCTCTCTGGTCAAATTAAAATAATAATAAATAAAGTTAAATAAAATTATTTTAAAATAAATAAAGTTTAATAAAATAATTCTTTCAAAGAAGGAAGGAAGGAAGGAGAAAACATTTTTGACCTCTTAAATTGTGTAGGTGTGAGGCTTATGAGATCTCAGATCTACTAGCACAGTTTATTCATCAAGAACACAATTCAGTGCCTCCACACTCAGACTGAATTTCCGTTTGCTTGGATGGGCCTGAGTCTCGGCCAGTGACACATGTTCATAGCAGTGTGTCTGAAGTCCCAACCTGCAGTGAAGTAAGATTGCCCAGAGATATATTTCACACCATTTTAAAATTTCCTGTAAGCCAGGGTTTGCCCACCTTGGCATTACTGACCCCCTGGGTTGGGTAATTCTGTGCTGTGAGGGACTGCCCTGTCTCTTATAGTGTGGTTAGTACAGTCACCCCCACCCATGGGATTCCAGAAGCATTCCCCATTCATGAAATGCTGAAGAATAAAACGCTCCCAAGATATAATGCCCCCCCTAAAAGAAAATGGATGTACACTTGTGCTGTAAAGTCTTGTTACATAAAGTGTAGTCCTCAAACTAGCAGCCCAGGGGCCGGCAGGTGGCATGGTGGTTAAGGATGCTGGACTCCCGCATGGCCGACCATGGTCTGAGTCCCGGCCTGGTGGCTTGCTCTCTCACTTTCCTCCTCTCTCTCTCTCTCTCTCTCTTTCTCTCTCTCTCAGTCCCTCTCTGGTCAAATTAAAATAAATAAAGTTAAATAAAATAATTATTTAACAAAACAAACAAACAAAACTAGCAGTCAGAATAACACCTGAAAACTCCTCAGAAATGCCGTGTCTCCGGCCAGCCTGTGGCAGGAGGTTAAGGTGCCTGGATCCCACACGGCCGACCTCGCAGTTTGAACACTGGACCCATCAACTTGAAAAACATGCTGGGCATATGTACCTGCATGCCCAAAATCCTGAAAGGAGGGAGAAATGGAGGAAAAGGAATTGCAGTGTGACCATTCCCTGTGAGATGTGCTTTCTCACTTTCTCTCTCCAGTGAGCGCATGCACCCTCTGGAAAATTAAAAACAAACAAACAAACAACAACAACAACAAACAAAACAGAATCTCGGTACCCCACTCCAGCCCTCTGAATCAGGATCTGCACTTTAACAAGACACTCTGGTGATTCATCTATACAATGAAGTGTGAGAAGCACAGCTGTATCGATTACACCAGTTGCAGTTGTGTGAATAATAGAGACTGGTTCAGTTACTTAGTGTTGTGGGGGAGGTAGGCACAGCTATTTTGATGAGGCAATCTGTATAGAGTTGTCTCCTGCTTTGCTAGACATCTGTCCTGTTCCCAGAGTTTTAGTCCATTGTGTTGCTAATAACAGAAATACCTGAGCCTGGGTCATTATAAAGAATAGGACTGGGCCAGTTGGTGTAATGGCGGTTAAGGTTAAGGCAGCTGGATCCCACATGGGCAGCCATGCAGTTGGAGTCCCTGACCCAGCGGCTTGGGAAACATGCTGAGCGGACCAGCAGATGGCATAGCAGTTATGTCATTGGACTCCCACATGACTGACAGCGGTTTAAGTCCCAGATCCGGTGGCTTAAAACTCATGCCTGGCACATGTGCGTGTTTGCCCAAGATCCCAAGAGGAGAATGAAGCATTGCTAAATTTCTCACTTTCCCTTTCACTGTCTCTCTCTCTCTCTCTTTATCCCTGGCTAGTGCATGCACCTTAAGGCAAAAACCCCTTAAAAAAGAAAGAAAGAAGAAAGAAAGAAAAAGAAAGAAAGAAAGAAAAGAAAGGAAGGAAGGAAGGAAGGAAAGAAAGAAAATATGCTGAGCATGTATCCATGTATGCTCAAAATTCCAAGAGGATAATAGAGGAAAAGGAATTGCGGTGTGGCCATCCCCGATGGGAGGTGATCTCTCTCTCTCTCTCTCTCTCTCTGGTGAGTGCATGTGTCCTATAGCAAACTAAAAAAAATTTTTTAATAAATAAAATAGAGGTTTATTTGGCTTGTGGTTTGGGATGTCCAGTGTAAAGGGGCTGCATCTGTGAGGGTCTTGTTGGGACTCTGCAGAGAGCAAGAACAGAGCATCTGTCCGTCTGTCTGTCTGTCTCACTCCCTCTCCTTATAAACCCACCAGGATTCAATCATGGGGGTCCCACCCTGATAGCCCAACCCCAATTTCCTCCCAAAGACCCCATCTCTTTTTGTCTTTTCTTCTTTTATTTTTCTGTAGGGTGTGTATGCTCACCAGAGAGAGACACAGAGAAAGGGAAAATGAGAAGTTGCCCTCCATGGGGATGGCCACATCACCATCCCTGTCCCTCCATTCTCCTCTTGGGATTTTGGCACACACATACATGCACATGGTGTGATTTCTAAGCTGCTAGGTCCAGGGCTCAAACCGCAGTTGGCCATGTGGGAGTCCATCACCTTAACCACCATACCACCTGCTGGCCCCAGGACCCCACTTTTCTGTTTTTTTGAGAGGTTTTTGCTGTAGGGTGCGTGTGCTCACCAGACAGAGAGAGAGAGAGACAGAGAGACAGAAAGCGAGAAATCACCCCCCAGGGGGGATGGTCACGCCCGCAATCCCTTCTCCTCCATTCTCCTCTTGGGATCTTGGGCACGTACGCACACACGCGCGGCATGAGTTTTAAGCCACCGGGTCCAGGACGCGAACCGCTGTCGACTACGTGGGAGTGCAGCGACATAGCCATTACGCTAACTGCTGGTTCCCAGGACCCCACTTTTCAATACTATAGTCAGATTAAGTTTTACCCTCATATTCCCATCACAACCAAATTCCAACATATGAATTTTGGGGGACACATTGAAGTCATGGTACTCTCTAAATGCCCACAGTGCTCCAAACAACCAGAAATACCCTCTGATGCCTTCTGGGCAGCAGGATTGCTGTGGCGTGCGAGTCCCTGGAGGGCAGTGTCTCTTGCAGGAAGGAGAATCCCTCTACTCATGAGACCTTGGGTGAATGCAATTTGCCAGACTGTAGCGCTGCTCTCTGCAGATGGGTCCAGGAGGTGAGGAAAGATGCAGAAAGTAAAATCTCACAGAGCTCTTCATCACGTCTTCAAGGGCTAGGAGGTGGGTGAGATACCAGGTGATGAGCCCTGGCTAAGGAGGACTCCTGCCAATGCCTGAGCTGGGGCAGCAGGAGTGGAACAGGGGAAGCTGGGGAGCCTTCAGGAGGCAAGAGCAGAGGGGTGCAGCCCAGCCTGTCAGGCCAGCTGGGCCAGTCTGTCCGCCTGCCCTCTTAGGTCCCCCCGAGTCTGAATAAGTCAAATAAATGCAAAGAGTTCGGCATTCCAGAGCTGTGTCTGGGTGAGGAAGGGAATGCATCCAGGCAGGCCAAGTGCTCATTCTGTGCCCCGCCCTCCCCTCACCTGGAATAAGAGCGAGGGATCTGTAGGCCCTTCCCAGAAGTGGGAGGGAGACAGGGCTCCACAGTTCTCAGGGAAGGCGAGCTTAGCAGCTTCCAGACTGCAGCTGGGCACACACTCTAGACCGGCAGCGGAAGGGCTGAGCTTGACCTCCGGCCTGACCCTGCTGCTTGCCAGGCATGGCAAGCGCCTCCTGCCAGGTCCCCACAACTCCCTGAGGCTCGTCCCATGACTGCTGCCTGCAGTTCCCCAGGCACCAGGGCATTTTCATTCTCCTGCCTCCCTGCCGTCCCTCTGTGCTGTTCCTTCTGCCAGGAAAGCCCTTCCTCTCCTCTTAGCAACTGCAACTCAGTTTTCACAACCTTCTTGGCAGTGCCTCTGCTTCTCTCAGCCCCCAGCCTCAGTTAAAGGAGGGTCACATCCTCTCTTGCATTCCCCTAACTCCACCCACATGGGAGGGTTACCGCTTATAACTGCTATGGTATAGATCATTTTCTGCAGTGTGGGCTTGGGCCTTTTTCATATTGATATCCCTGGGGCTTGGCGCAGTACCTGACAAAACACCCAAGAACGGTTGAATAAATGCAGGATGCCCTAGTGCTTGGTTTAACAAGCTATTCTTGTTTGCTCATTTCTATTCGTCAGTCAGTTAACCAGTGTTTATTGAGCACCTGCCTTGGGCCAGGTCTTGCGATTTCAAGACGAATGAGAACTGACACACCCTTAACCTTGAGTGAAAGAAAGATCCTAGAATCCAGAGCCTTTCACTGCTAATAGGCCGGCTGGTCCTAAGTATTTTCACACTGGAGAAAGATACTACAGGCTGCAGATAGGAGAGACACGGCTCTGCCGCATTGGCCTCTGTGGTGGGGGCTTCCCCGTGACAGCACCGTAGTCACCCGTGGTCAGCCGGAGTCTGAGCCAGGCACACATCTCACAGGTGGCAGAAACCAGCCTCTAAAATACCGCAGCTCCCTGCTGAAAACACGGGGGACAGGGCCGGCAGCATTCCTATCTCTTCTCCTGGAGGGTCCACCGCCTTCTAGAACTCCTTACCAGGGGTCATGATGCAAAATCAGAAACAGGCGCAGAGAGGTCTGGCCCTCCACTTGGTCTTGGGCTCTTAGGAGGTGACGGGTTTTTTTTGTTTGTTTGTTTGTTAAATTAATTTTATTTATTCATTTATTTATTTATTTATTTATTTTAATCTGACCAGAGAGAGACACAGAGAGAAAGAGAGGGAAAGTGAGGAAGCAAGCCACCAGGTTCAGGACTTGAACCGTTGTTGGCCATGTGGGAGTGTCCAGTGCCTTAACCACCACGCCACCTGCTGGCCCCAGGAGACGACAGTTTTGTAACTCGGTCAGTCTCTGCATTTTTTGTTTCCCCGTGCTTCAGCCCAAGCGCCTGTGTTGGAGGAGAGTCACTGAAACTCCACAGGCGCTGTGTCCTGAAGATCTAGTGGAGAAGAAGGGACGCTTGCGTGCTTCTGCCCTGGATCGGGAGCCTGGGAGCTCATCCCCGGCACACGCAAATGCAGGGGCGAGCCCAGGATTCTGAAACAGGAGGGGTTCCTCCAGAACTTCTCCGGGAGAGTCTCGCATTCACTGACCCTCAGATTCCCAGAGATGTTGGCCAATCCTGGCTAGGACCCACGCCTCTAGGCTAAGCTAAAAAGGGAAGAGGGTAGAGGTGAGAACAGAGGCCAGGTAATTTGCACCTCACTCAGCCCTCTCTGAATCATCTCTGGTCTGGCTGTGGCCAGCTTAGTTCCCACATCCAGCCGCAATGCACTGTTTCCAATCTCCTGGCCCCCTCCCAGCCTAGGGGCCTCTGACCTCTGGCCTTTCCTTGGAAAAGCAATGCAGAGTCCAGATCTGCAGGAATGCCTCCCACACTGGGCCCCGCAGCATGTCAGAAGCAAAGTTTCCCGTCCACACCAAGCCCCAGGAGGCAAAGTCTGAGAGAAGGAACGAGGAAGACTGCCTGGCAGGAAAGCACTAGGAACGTGGGCACAGCCACTCCCAGACGCTCTGTCCTCCTGCTAGCTTGCTACATGAGTTGGCTCTGCCACAGCCACCCTCACCACCGTTTGGCTATATTAGGATCAGCACCTCCTGGATTAGGGATGGAGCAGAATGGAACTCTTCCACTCAAGCCTCAGGGCTATGAGGTCACGTGAACACTAAAAAAGAAAATCCCTCTCTCCCAGCCCTAGGGCCACAGCCAGCATGTACGGGTGCTCTATGTGAATTAGAAAAAGGCCCCTCTGGGTGGATTAACTTTTCTTTTTTTTTTTTTTTTTTTCTTTTTGGAGATATTTTTGTTATAGGGTGCATGTGCTTGCCAGAAAGACAGCGAGAGACAGAGAGACAGGAAGCGAGAAATCACCCCCCAGGGGGATGGCCATGCCTCAATCCCTTCTCCTCCATTCTCCTCTCGGGATTTTGGGCATGTTACTGGCCAAGCACTCTTGGGCACAGCATAATCAAACAACTATATATGTGGCCCTGAAAGACCTCCCTACTTTACTTTTTTTTTTTTTTTTTTTTTTTTTTTTGAGAGAGAGATTTTTGCTATCGAGCATGTGTCTTCATCAGAGAGACAGAGACACAGAAAGTGAGAAATCTTCCCCGGAAGTGAAATCACTATGCCACAATCCCTTCTCCATTTTCCTCTCAGGATTTTGAGCATACATGCACATGCACCTGGCATGAATTTCAAGTCACTGGGGCTAGAGCCACAGTTAACCATGCAGGAGTCCAGCATCTTTTTTTTTTTTTTTTTTTTTTTTTTTTGGGGGGGGGGGGGGGAGAGGTTTTTGCTATAGGGTCGTGCACTCACCAGACAGACAGAGAGAGACAGAGAGACAGAAAGCGAGAAATCACCCTCCAGGGGGGATGGCCACGCCGCAATCCCTTCTCCTCCATTCTCCTCTCGGGATCTTGGGCACACACGCACACGCACCCAGGGTGAATTTAAGCCACCGGGTCCAGGACACGAACCGCAGTCGACTACGTGGGAGTCCAGAGACATAGCCATTACGCTAACTGCTGGTCCCAGGAGTCCAGCGTCTTAACCACTACAACATCTGTTGGCCCCAAGACCTCCAACTTTTCAAAGCCCCCTCCCCAGGTGTTTGGGTGTTTTTCAGAGCTCTTATGCAGCCCCCACCATTAGCATCTATGGTGCTCTGTGTGAATTAGAAAAAGGAGGCCAGCAGATGGCATTGGCTCTTTCTCTCCTGCTCCAGTCCCCTGGTTGATGGCCTCTCTCTGTGGTCACTGAGAGAAGTGTGACCTCTGCTGGCACCCACTGTGGGGGTCCTGATGTCCAATCTAGGGGCAGATTCCCAATACTCAGAATGACCAGTTCTTGAGAGGCTGGAGCACGCTGTGCCCTTACCATCTGGGCATGAAGGCAGCACTGCTGTAACCTGGCATCACATAGAACCAGGTCGTATGGCCACTGCCTGTAGGCCCTTATGTCACAAGGCCACAAGTCCTGGCAACCAGGCCAAGGAAGAATCACTGGCCAAGGAGACTATCAGGTGGCCTTCCCCATTCCTGGTCCTGCTGAGCCCACAGGTTAAAGCCCTCCCACCCCCCCATCTCTTCCTCTTCCATTGCTCTTCCTCAAAGGCAAATAAAATTGCCTGCTGGGGCCCCAGCCTCCTGTGTACGGGGCCCACCTTACACACAGGGGCATGAGCGGTAGTTCCCACACATACGGTGGTGGGAGACTCAGGAGTGGCTGCTTTCACAGTGTGGCACTCTGAAGTTGATGTTTCCTAACATTAGAACTGGTTGAACCCTTCAATTTAGAACTGAGGTTCCTGGTGCCCAGAGCACTTCAAGAAGCTGGAAGTCAGGGACCAGCAGTTAGCGTAATGGCTATGTCGCTGGACTCCCACGTAGTCGACCGCGGTTCGTGTCTCGGACCCAGTGGCTTACAACTCACGCCGGGCGCGTGTGCATGCATGCCCAAGATCCCGAGAGGAGAATGGAGGAGAAGGGATTGCGGCGTGACCATCCCCCCTGGGGGGTGATTTCTGCTTTCTGTCTCTATGTCTCTCTCTGTCTGTCTGGCGAGCGCACGCGCCCTATAGCGAAAAAACCTCTCCAAAAAAAAAAAAAAAAAAAAAAAAAAAAAAAAAAAGAAGCTGGAAGTATTCAGATCCTGCTTTCATAGTGACTCTTACCACGTTTGCTAGCGTGTGGATCACCTTGTATGTAAAAGTAACACAATCGTGAATACTTGGAAAAACTCTGTACGTTTCTTCAAGACCTTCCTGGAGCACAAAACACTGGTCAGAATAATGCTATAGATGGGCCAGCAGATGGCATAGTGATTATGTCGCTGGGCTCCCACATGACCTACTGTGGTTCAAGGCCCCTACCTAGTAGTTTGAAAATCATGCCAGACACGTGTGCCTGCATGCCCAAGATCCCAAGAGGATAATGGAGGAGAAGGGACTGTGGTGTGGCCATCCCTGTTGGGTTGACTTCTCACTGTCTCTGTCTCTCTCTCTCATATGCCATAAGACAAAAACCTCTGAAAAATGACAACAAAAAAAAACCAAAACAGAATAATGCTATAGCAAAACAGACTAATTTTACACTTCCAGTTAGCTACATAACCTATTTAACTCCACATATTACTTTGTTTCTTAATAGCCCTGCCCTAAACTGCTTATGTTTTTCAGCTTGTGGTCTATTTTGACCTTTTGATTCTTTTCTATAAGATGCAGAAAAGTTTTTAACTGGTATCTCCCCATTCAGCATGTATGTTTATTGTATATACGAGTGGGGAAATTCTGGTTTAGGCTATTGTCAATATTCTGAGAAGACCATGAAAAGTAGGGTACTTCTGCAGGAAAGCAGAAGCATCCTCTAGAAAGGGCTGTCCATGGAACTGAAGAGAGACCCCCCCAGTTCCTCGGAGAGTTCCATAGTACCCTGCTAGCAACAGAGATACGGATGTGGATGCAGCCAGCAGATGCATTAGCCAGCCAACCCTAGGCTAATGCATCTTTCTACCCTTCACCTCATTTCTTCCTGGCAACATTAGCAGGTTTGGCTGATTATGCCTCTTCTCATTGGTTCTTCCACCTTAAGACACCTACTCATTGGTAAATTCAAGCTGTTGCTCCTGATCTGATTGGCTGATCTGTTGCTGGGGTAAAGGCCAACATAGTGATGCTGCTTTTTCCAGATGTGGTATCCTTCTAGGCCTGAACAGCACCCTTCCCCCCAGTTGCATCTCCCTTGACCTTCGTCCCACCCCCGTCTGGTCCTTCCCTCCTTCTGGTTGCACAGTAAACAAGCAGTCAATCCAAGGGCTCCCTGGAGACCCAGAGGTTTTCATCTTTGGAGTGTTTGGCCTGCTGGAGTTGGATTTTATGTAATCCACGAAGGCAAGGCAGAGTTGGGGAAATCAGCCTTTGCACAATCAAGAACACGTACATCCCCACAAGACCAAACAGGAGATCATACACTTTCTGATAACTCAATCCATCTAAAGGCCACTGATGCATGTAGGTATGGCTTTGATATAAGGCAAGCATGAGGTACCAAAGAGCTTGCTAGAACAATCTTATACTGCTACCATCTGCCACTGTGCCTAAAATTCCAACATTAGAATTTATTCCTTGATAAATTTTCATCTCCTGGAGCCTCCTGTTAAAGTACAAGAGCTTAGAGAGGCAATATATTAAGTAACACATCCTAAAATGTGTTCTGAGGGACAAGCAGGTAGCGTGGTGGTTAAGGGACTGGACTCCCACATTGCCAACCACAGTTCAAGTCCCAGACATAGTGACTTGAAAATCATGCTGGGCACATGTGTGTGCATGCTCAAAATCCTGAGAAGGATGGAGGAAAAGGGATTGCAGCATGGCTATCTTCAGGGGATAATTTCTCACTTTCCCTCTCTCTGTTTCTATCTCTCTCAGGTGAGTGCATTCGCTCTATGGCAAAAAAAAAAAAAAAAAAAAAAAAAAAGTTCCAAAAGATGTGTGGGAAAGCTTCTTTCTTTCTTTTTTATTATTTTTTTAGGGATTTTTTTTTAATAGACCACAGAATAGGTTTTTTTTCATTTTTAAAAATTTTATTTATTATTATTATTACTTGAATTTGTATCAGATACATGTGCCCACCAGAGAGTGACAGAGAGAGGAAAACTGAGAAAGAAAGGCACCAGGTTCAGGACCCGAACCATGGTCGGCCACATGGGAATCCAGCACCTTAACCACCTGCTGGCCCCCAGATTAGTTTATTTTTAACACCCATTATTCCATAAATTCATAGGGAATAGGTTCCAGTAGCTCAGGCTTCTTTCCATTGGTTCTCACAAAATGTGCTTCTCTGGGTGGAGCAGTCTGGCGCTTTTGTTGAACCCAGGTACCTTTCTCTTTGGCTTCTTTCTTTTTCTGGTTATTTTCCTTCACACGTTTTAGGAAGCTATCTCTGCTCTTAGAATACTTAATATGCTCAATATGCACATTAATTCTCTTGGCAAGAGTCTTGCCCTTAACTTGTTTGTTCACAACAATGCCAACAGCATGCTGGGTAACATTGTAGACTCTTCCAGTTTTGCCATGGTAACATCTGTGGGGCATTCCTTTTTGAACAGCACCCATTCCCTTAACGTCTACAATATCACCGTTCTTGTAGATTCAACTCCATGTTTTCTTTTTTTTTTTTTTTTAAAGAATTACTTTATTTAACTTTTTTTATTTACTTATTTTAATTTGACTAGAGAAGGAGAAAGAGAGAGAGAAAACGTGAGAAAGCAAACTGCCAGGTCTGGGACTCAAACCAGACATGGGACTCCCACTCAGCCATGTGGGAGTCCAGCATCCTTAACCACCATGCCACCTGCCGGCCCACAACTCCATGTTTTCTAAAAGGCCTAGAGAACATATATCAAGTGCCTCTCCACTTTCCCTTTGTGTTCGTCATTTTGGTTAATTACTGGAAGATGGCGGTTCCAGCCAAAAGGAGGGATATTTTTGCTATAGGGCACTTGTGCTCACCAAAGAGACGGAGAGAGACAGAGAGACAGAAAGCAAGAAATCACTCCCCAGGGTGCATGGCCATGTCTCAATCCCTTCTCCTCCATTTTCCTCTTGGGATTTTGAGCATGCATGCATGTGTATCCAACATGAATGTTAAGCTGCAGGGTCTGGGACTCGAACTGCGGTTGACTATGTAGGAGTCCAGTGATGTAACTATTATGCTATCTGCTGGTCTCCAGCTTCTTTCTTTCTTTTTTTAAAAATAATTGTTTTATTGGACTTTATTTACTTATTTTAATTTGACCAGAGAAGGAGGTAGAGAGAGAGAGAGAAAGCTGCCAGGTCCGGAACTCAAACCTCAGTCAACCATGTGGGAATCCAGTGCCCTTAACCACACACCACCTGCTAGCCCTGCTTTTTTCTGTTTTCAATTGCTAGAGTGAAAGAGAGTGAGAAAGCATCTCTCGGTGGGGTATGGTCACGCTACAATCCCTTCTCCTCCATTTCTCCATCTTGTCAGGATTTGGAGCACAAATTGACGTGTACCTAGCATGCCTTTTAGGCTAGTGGGGCCAGGTTTGGACTGTAGTCAACCATGTGAGCTCTGGCTCCCAACACACAGTACTTCACCTCTGTGCCACAGAGCCAGCCCGGAGCAAGTAAGGTTTAATGGGCTCGCAAGGAGTGCTAGAGCCTAAGGCCTGGGTGGGGAATCTCACTGAAGGGTTGTAGACAGACAGGAAGACATGATATAGATACACTCCAGCTGCTACACAACTTGTGTTGTTACACTCACTACTTTATGCCGAGTCCTCCTTATCCTTCAGGTTCATCATCTCTAGGAAGTTATCCCCGACTTCCTCCCCTTCCCCAGCACTGGAAGGTTGGAAGCTCCTCCTATGTGCTTCCGTGGCTCCTAGCCTTATTTACCTCTGGCAGTGGCAAGGATGTATTGAAATTGCCTATCTATTTACATGCTTCCTCACTAGCCTGATGTTCCTAGAGAACAGGGACTGTGTCTAGTTCATTGCTTACATTTTCTTTTTTTTTTTTTAAGAGTTATTTTAACTTTATTTATTTATTTATTTATTTATTTATTTATTTATTTATTTTAATTTGACCAGAGACAGACAGAGAGAGTGAGAAAGCAAGCCACCAGGCCCAGGACTTGAACTGCGGTGGACCATGTGGGAGTCCAGCATCCTTAACTAGCACACCACCTGTCAGTCCTGTTGTTTACATCTTCTATGTCCCCACCCATTTTTGGCATGCTGAGATATTGAGACTAACCCTCTGTCTCATCCTCTTTCAACCATAAATGTTTAAAAGCTTAATCCTGACTTTCCTCACAATTGCTGGGTACAGTTGAAGCCTGCATCACCACCACACTCCATGCTGGCTGCCTCGTCACAGTGTAGCCTAAGAACTCAAGTTCCAAACATGACCACAGAGCACCTTCAGTCACACATTTTGGGTTCTATTTAACCTACCTCATTTTTTTTCCCCAAGTGGAACGAGCAAAGGGTTCTATGTTATGCCACAGTTTATGGGGCATCTAATTGGACTACGAGATCAAAAGAGCAAATGCTACATTTCCAACATAGCTTATAGGAAGTGGTCAAAATTGAGAAGTTGTGGATGTGAACCCTAGGGAAAGGAAATGAAGCTCCAGGCCAGTACTGGTATAAGGTAAGAGATGAAGAGAGCCAGAAAGAGAATCCTCTGATATATCAACTGTGGGAGGCTGCGCACCAGCGAATATCGCCCTTAGGTTTCAGTTTCTCAGTCCGGGGACTATCACAGGGAGGAGCTAGCCTCTCCTGAAGTCCCTCCTTCTGTCTCCTCATGTAGCCAACACAATCTGATTACTACTTCATCAGATAAGCAGAAGCCACTTGGAGAAAGATGAGAGTCTGCCACATCCTCGTGGCCACAGTAATATACTGTACGAGTCCACGTGATCGGCACTTCTACGACTGCGCCCTGGAATGAGGCCTGGTCTTGAGTCTTATATAAAAATGAACTGCTGTGAGGCACGAGGGCTGCCCCGTCTTTGCTTCTAGGGCCCATTAGGATTTGTGCTATGGTAGGAGAAAATGACATAGAAAATGACAACAAAAAAAGGCATGAAATAGTCAAAACATGGGAGGAGTCCACCAGGCTACCCAGTCACATATAATCCTCCTTGTTTTTGCTCTGTTCGAGAGTCATCATGCAAAGGTGCCTGAAAAACAAAACTGGCCAGACTCCTCAAGCCTGGCCTGGATTGTAGCAGGAACGCATGGGCAAAGCCATCATCACACTAGAGTGATTTCCCCATCCTCGATCTTCTCGGCTGGCCTTCGGTGGTTCTGCGTGCGTGGAGGGGGTGCTGCCCGGACTGGTCGCAGTTTGCCATATGAGGTCTCAGGTGTATGCCATGATGGCTGGGAGAATCCTGGCGATTCGCCGAGGAGGCTGTTTTCGTTGGCTGATGGAGACTGGGGAAAGTACTGGGAGCTCCTCTTGTCGGGGCTGGGGTATGGGCTGCTGGGAGGCTGGTCATAGAGTGGCAGTGGAGGCAGGGAGGTGTGTGGCTTCCGGGAAGGCAAGACCTGGATCTCTTTCACCCATGGAGTATCACCGTTTTCTGAGGCTGAAAGTTCCTCCGCTAGCACCGATGGGAAAACTCCAATCCGCCCATTGAATTCCCCTTCCCAGAAGCCGTTGTCATCCTGGTTTTTTTTGTTCAAGATTCGGATGATCGCTTCCTCCGGAAAAGATAAGTCATCATCGGTCTGGCCCTCATAATCATAAAGCACTTTCACAAAACAGACACTGGCATCTCTGTTGAGGCTGCCCGAGACGAGTTCTGCCTCCGTGGAATTGCTGGATGTGCGTGAGTGACTGTCCAGAGCCGCCAAGGACTGCAGCACACTCAGCAGGCCGTTCGAGGTGGGGAACTGCAGGTACTTTTCTGGCACGTAACCCACTTGGCCAACTTTATTTCGAGCCTTTACCCAGTCTTCCATATCTCCGTCTTCACTCACTTCTAACACCTCATGTTCCTCAATGGTCAACTCATCTGGTTGAGAAGCCTTATAGGAATAAACAATTTTGCAGGTGAGTGGATAATTTCTTAAGGTACCAGAAGGGCTGGAACTGCTATCATCGAAAACATCCATGTTGTCTTCAAATTCTTCTCCTTCTTCTCTTTCAGTATCTACATTCAGCGAGTGTAAAATGCTGTTACTGGAAGTGGCCAATCAGAGTATGGTTTTGAAGGTGAGGTTTTGAAGGAGAGCCAATCATGGCCTTTGGCATTGTGTAATTGTTTGCTGAGAAACCGAAATCTAAGGGCGATATTCGCTGGTGCGCAGCCTCCCACAATCAACCACACCTCGCATAATTCAGGAAGGCTTCCTGGATGCAGAGGACTTGAAAGTAAAGAGTATCCAGAATTTCCTATGGGGAAGCGCCCTCTCCCTTCCCTTAGTCCCAAGATGAACACACAGTTTGAGTCTGAGCAATCAGCACTCTGGAATCCACTAGCCCCCGTGACTATTTAGGAAGAAGGGGCTAAATAGGGCGACTCCTGAATCTGAACTTGAACCTGGATCAAGTCTGATACTTTTTTACCCAATTTAGAATGACAATAAACTAACAGAAGAGCACAGAGTGAGAAATGGGGAGAGGCCCAGTCAATATAAGTCTTGGGTCAAATGTCACCTGAAGTTGTTTATATATATATATATGTGGGTGTGTGTGTGTGTGTGTGTGTGTCAGAAATTCTATGAGTAGTCCAGTTTGAGTTGGATTTCTATTCCATTGCAATCAAGAGTTCTATGATACAGCCAGAAGAGTTTACATAGCATAAACAAAGAGAAAGCTGGAAACCAAGAACCAGGGAGTAGTGAACACCTACTCCCAGCTCCGTCTCTGGGAACTGCCATCTTTCTCACTATTTCCATAGTCAGAGAGGGAAACTCCCATGTACCTGGGCTTGTTCAAAAGACCCTGTTCCCTTGGTCACAAGTGAGCCACCATAAAGTCTCCATCTGGTAATGAGAACTGAGACTAAGAGTCCAGGGTCAGTCAAGACTGTCTCCTGAAGGGAAAAGAGGTAAAACCTTGAGAGGTCTGGCATGGCTTCATTTCCAGCCTGTGGACCATGCAGAAGAAAGAAGCAAGGCGATATTACCACTCCTTCATAAGTGAGGAAAACTGAGGGCCAGAGAGATCTTATGGTTTGCCTAGCATTGCACGTTTGGTACGATTTACAGAACTAGAATCAGCTTTTTGAATTCAAGGGTTGGGCAGAAAACAACTGAGTCAGAGCAGCCTAAGAATTCTGGATGGCGTGACAACTGGGGCAGGTAGCAGAGGGTGATCATAGCATGGCCAACCACCCCAGAAAAATCAGGCGAAGCGCAAGCACTCAGACATTTGAGCCTTTGGGAAGAAGGGGTAAAATAGGATGACTCCTGAATCTGAACTTGAACCTGGATCAAGTCTGATACTCTTACCCAGTTAGTTCTAGCCACCCTATACTCAAAATAGCAGAAAGATTCTGGTGCCTAAAGCATCCCTCGCTTGGCTCAGAGATTCGCCTTAGAGCCAGGACACCGAGAGCACTTGCAGAGAGTTCACCGAACCCAAACCCTCGGCACCTGGGCGGACCAGAAACTACAGCTCCCATGATGCACCGCGACAGCGAGGACTAAACCCCAGGGAAACTACAAGCCCCAGAATGCCTCGGGAGCGAGTGAGGCGGAACGGAGGGGCGTAGCCACGTCGGCAGCGTGGGACCGTTAAATTTGAAACTTGGCGGCTAGGGATGGGGACTTGAGGAGGCTGGTTTGTGAGGGCTTCGGGTGTATGCTTTTTGTCCCCGAGCACCCGTTGGTTGCTTCGGTACCTCGAAGGGTAGGGAGCGGGCGGACTCCCAGACGGTCTGCGTCCCTGAAGAAAGGCCCGCGACAGGACCAAGGCCTGAGCCGGGAATGCAGGATGGCGGCTCCGAGGAAGGAAGAGGGTGCGCTGAGGTAAGTAGGGGAAAAGAGCTGCTGGGCTGGGCCTGCGAGTCCCGGGGGTGCCTGCAAGTGACAGAGGCTTCGCATAGAGCAGTCCAGGAGAGGACTGGCACGGTGGTGAGAGCAGGCCGCACCTGAGCCTCCTTTCTGGTGGAATTGGACGCGGTGGGGGGAGGGCACCTGACAGTCCTGCTGCGTGGAGCTTGAAAGCAAAGGAGGCTGTGCGACCCGGCAGTGTGGTCTGCGTTAGCATCTCAGCGCAGCCCCTCGCTAGTTTAACCTTGCACGAGTCTTCTGTATGCCAAATATTGATATATACGGTAAACGCTACCTTATGGGGTTCAAAAAGTATTTGTAAAGTAACTGTTTACCAAGTAAGTGCAAAACAGTGGGTGCTATTCTTGGGACCGACAGGTGGCGTGGTGATTAAGGCGCTGAATGCTCCACGTGGTCGACCACGGTTGGAGTCGCGCGCGGACCTGGTGGCTTGCTTTCGCACTTTCCCTCTTTCTCTCTCTGGTCAAATTAAAATAAACGAATTAATAAAATAATTCTTTTTTTAAAATGGTAGGTGCTGGGACCAGCAGTTGGCATAATGGCTATGTCGCTGGACTCCCATGTAGTCGACCCGGGTTCAAGTCCAGAACCTGGTTGCTTAAAACTCACTCCGGGCGCGTGTGCGTGCGTGCCCAAGATCCTGAGAGGAGAATGGAGGAGAAGGGATTGCGGCGTGACCATCCCCTCTGGGGGGTGATTTCTCGCTTTCTGTCTCTATGTCGCTCTCTGTCTGGCAAGCGCATGCGCCCTATAGCAAAAACCTCTCCAAAAAAAAAAAAAAAAAACAAAACCTCACGCAGGCCTGTGTGTGTGTGTGTGCCCAAGATCCTGAAAGGAGAATAGAAGAAAAGGGATTGCGGCATGGCCATCCCGCCTGCGGGGATGGGGGGGGGGGGGGTGTGGGGGGGGTGATTTCTCGCTTTCTGTCTCTCTGTCTCTGTCTTTCTGGGGAGCATTCCTGCCCTGTAGCAAAAACCTCTCCAAAAAAAAAAAAAAAAAAAAAAAATGGTAGGTACTATTCTTAAGCTTCTAGTGTAGCGAGGGCTAGTGGTTAAGGCACTGGACTCCCACATGGTGAACACAGTTCTAATCCTGCACCTGGTGGCTTGAAACTTTTGCAGGGTGTGTGTGTGTATGTGCATGCCCAAAATTACAAGAAGACAATGGAAAGGCCATACCCCTCTACTGCTGTGATTTCTCACTTTCTGTTTCTGGGGAGTCCACATGCTCTATAACAAAAATCTCTCTCTTAAAAAATAATTTAAAATATAGTGTAGTGATCTAAAAAGTACTTCTCTGCATGTTTGCTACAGTTCTTTTAAAAATTTCTTTAAAGAATTATTTTATTCAGCTTTATTTATTATTATTATCATTCTTTTAATCCAACTAGAGAAAGACAGAGAAGAAGGGAAAGTGACCAAAGCAAGTCACCAGGTCCAGGACTTGAAACATAGTCGGCCATGTGGGAGTCCAGCATCCCTAACCACTATGCCATCTACCGGTGCCAGCTACATTTCTTTATGTACAAAAATATATTCTGCTATTCTTCTAGGTTAGACTTCTAGATGTATTTTTATTAGGGAGCCCAGAATACCTAGGTAAATGCCCCGTCACAAGCTCTTTTATCCATGCAACAGATATTTATCAACCACCTATTACTATCGGCTGGGTGCAGCAAATGAATAAGACATAAAAATCCCAACCCTCATGAAGCTTAAGTTCTAGGGTGCCATGAAGATATTGGAGGCAAACAATAAGCAAGACAAACTAAAAGTTGATGAGGACGGGGAGTGTTGAGGGTGGTGCAATTTTAGATGAGGGTTTAGAGGAAGTGTTGTTTGGGTCAAAACTTGAAGGAAACTCAAGAGCTAGTCATGCATATATCTCAGTGAAGTACAAAGGCTTGGAGTGTGGGTTGGTGGAGGAAGCTGACCTGACTTGTCCAAGGCCAATGTCACTGGATTAGAATGAACTAGGAAAAGTGAAGATGCAGGAATTGGAAGGACTTAGATTTTATTCTTCTTTTTTTTTTTTTTTTTTTTGAGAGGTTTTTGCTATAGGGCTCTTGCGCTCACCAGAAAGACAAAGAGAGACAGACTGAAAGCCAGAAATCACCCCCCAGGGGGGATGGCCATGCCGCAATCCCTTCTCCTCCATTCTTCTCTCGGGATCTTGGGCATGCATGCACACTTGCCCAGCGTGAGTTTAAGCCACCGGGTCCAGGACTCAAACTGTGGTCGACTACATGGGAATCCAGTGACATAGCCATTATGTCAACTGCTGGTCCCAACTTTATTTATCATTATTTTAAAAATAATATATTTCCAGAGATGGGCCAGCAAGTGGCAGGGTGGTTAAGGGTGTTGGACCTCCCACGTGGCCGACTGTGGTTCAAGTCCTGGACCTGGCGGCTTGCTTTCTCACTCCCCCTACCTCCCTTGTTCTGTCCTTCTCTGGTCAAATTAAAATGAGTAAATAAATAAAGTCAAATAAAATATTTTTCCCCCAGAGGGGGAAAAACTAGGTCCAAACTAGAGACACAGTTGGCCATGTAGGAGTCCAGGGCTCTTAACTACTGTGCCACCTGCTGATCCCAGTATAATCACTATTATCAGAACAAGGAAAGGCCAGATGAATTCAGTAAACACTTTTTCAGTGTTTACTAGTGTTATATCTTGAACTAGACCTTGGGGATACAAAAATAAATGTCATGGCCTTCTCATTTCAGGGTTCACAAAATAGTTAATAAGGATGAGTGGGGGCCAGCAGTCGCATGGTGGTTAAGGTGCTAAATTCCCACATGGCCAACCATGATTCGAGTCCTGGATCTGGTGGCTTGAAAATCACACTGGGTGCTTGTGTGTACATGCCTAAAAACCCAGGAGGAAAATGGAAGAGAAGGGATTGCAGTTTGGCCATCCCTCTAAAGAGTAATTTTTTTTTCACTTCCCCCCTCTTTCTTCTCTCTCCAGTGAGCACATGAGCCCTATGGTAAAAATCTAATTTAAAAAAAAAAAAAAAAAAAGGTGAGCGGCCAGCAAATGGTGGTTAAAGGCACTGGACTCCCACATGGCTGGCCACAATTCGAGTCTCAGACCTGGTGACTTGCTTTCTCACTTTCTCTGTCTCTGTCTCTGTTTCTCTCTCTATAGAAAATTGAAACATAAAGATAAATAAAATTAAATAATTAAAAAAATATGAGTGATTAGAACATAAGTTATTGTTTTTGTTTTCCTTTATTTCCAGAGCACATGCTCTGGCCAGAGAGAGAGAGAGTGAGAAAGCACACACCCATGGGGGTATGGCATGTGCAGTACTTTTTCCTTCCATGCCTCTTCCCTGTCAGGATTTTGGGAAGACATGTACTCTTGCTGAGCATGTTTTTTTTTTGTTTTTTTTTTTTGAGAGGATTTTGCTATAGGGTACGTGCACTCGTCAGAAAGATAGAGAGACAGAAAGCGAGAAGTCACCCCCTCCCTCCGGGGGGATGGCCACACCACAATCCCTTTTCCTCCGTTCTCCTCTCAGGATCCTGGGCACGCACGCACACGCGCCCGGTGTGAGTTTAAGCCACTGGGTCCGGGACTCGAACCGCGGTCAACTATGTGGGAATCCAGCGACATAGCCATTACGCTAACTGCTGGTCCCTTGCTGAGCATGTTTTACAAGCTGCCAGGGCTGAGATCCAAACTGTGTTCGGCCATTTGGCATCTGACTCCCTTAACTGCTAAAGTACAGAGCCAGCCTGAACCCCCTTTTTTTTTTTAAGAGGTTTTTTACTGTAGTGTGCATGAGCTCGCCAGATAGAGACAGACAGAAAGTGAGAAATCACCCCCAGGGGGGATGGCCACACCACAATCCCTTCTCCTCCATTCTCTCCGATTCTTGGGCACACGCACATACATGTCCGGCGTGAGTTTAAGCTACCGGGTCTGGGACTTGAATTGCAGTCGACTACATAGGAGTCCAGTGACATAGCCATTACGCCAACTGCTGGTCCCCCTGAACCCAAATTATTAATCACTTAAAGTTATTTCTTGGGTCAGCAAAGTGGTATTGGTGGTAGAAGTTGCTAGATCCCACATGGCCAACTGCATGGTTCAAATCCCAGACCCAACGACTTGAAAAACATGCTGGCTGTGTGTGTGTGTGTGTGTGTGTGTGTGTGTGTGTGTACACGAGCCCCAAATCCCAAGGGGAGAATGAAGGAGAAGGATTGCAGGGAGGTCATCCCCCGCAGAGGGCGTGGTGCTTTCCCACTTTCTCACTCTCTTCTCCATGAGTACACACACCCTATAGTAATTTTTTTTATAGAATTATTTTATTTAACTTTATTTATATTTCTTTTTTTTTTTTTTTTGGAGAGGTTTTTGCTATAGGGCGCGTGCGCTTGCCAGACAGACAGAGACAGACAGACAGACAAAGCAAGAAATCACCCCCCAGGGGGGATGGCCACGCCGCAATCCCTTCTCCTCCGTTCTCCTCTTGCGATCTTGGGCACGCACGCACACGCACCTGGCATGAGTTTAAGCCACCAGGTCCGGGACTCGAACCGTGGTCGACTACGTGGGAGTCCAGCGACATAGCCATTATGCTAACTGCTGGTCCCATATACTTCTTAATTTGACCAGAGAGGGACTGAGTTGAGAGAGAGAGAGAGAAAGTGAGAAAGCAAGCCACCAGGTCTGGGACTTAAACCATGGTCAATCATGTAGGAGCAGTCCAGTGCCCTTAACTACCACACCACCTGCCAGCTCCGCTATAGCAAATTATAAAAATTTCTTGAAGAGGGTTTTCAGCTCTCATCTAAACTGAAGTCCACATAATTTTCACTCTATTTTGACAATTAGTGCCTATCTCTCTGGTTTTTTGTTTTTACTGTGCATAGAGCAGGTGCACTTGCTAGAGAGAAAGTGACAAAACACCTCTCGGGGGAAATGGCCGTGATGCACTCTCTTCTCCATTTTCCTCTTAGGATTTTGGGCACACACAGATGTATGCTTAGCATATTTTTTCAAGCTGCCGGGTCTGAGTCTTGAACTGTGCTGTGGCCATGTGGGATGCAGCCGGCTTAACCACCATGCCACCGGCTATCCACTCTCTTTGTATTAAACCCTGAGATAATGTCTTAAGCAGAAGTAGATTTCTATCTTGCCACTGGCAAAGCTCTAAAGTATAGACTACATGCTTTATAATGGAGATTGCCCCCAAAACGTTTTGGAAATTCCCCCAGCAGGCTTGATAATGTTGGTTGGGAGGAGGCAATTTCAACCAGTAAAATGGATTTTTGTCTGCTTCTGCTTAGGCTACCTGTAAAGCACAGACTTCAGTTTTGAGTTATCAGTTGAAACGTGGTCTGAGCAACATTTTGCTGATTTTTTTTTAAAGAATTATTTATTTAATTACATTTGTTGTTATTTTTGTTTTGTTTTTGTTTTAATTTTTTTTAATTTCAATTATTACATTTAGTCATTGCCTCTCTTCACCTTGTACAACATGGTTTTTCCCAGCATGAATACAGTGCACATTAGTCAAGACAATGATATTACCATGTACATTATCATCAACAGACAACTTTTCATTTTTGTGTCTATTAAGTGTGTTGTTTGTTCCGTGAATCCCTCCCTTCCACCCTCAATTACTCATTCCCATTACCTCTCCCATACTGTCTCTAGCATCCACAGTTGCCTTCCCTGCTATTATACCCTCCAGTTCTTTCAGTTTTTTTTTTTCTTTCCAATTATCAGCTCATAAAGTTTTTAACAATAGGGAGCATAGATTCTATTCAGGGTTGAATTAAGGGTGGGTCTCGTGCAGTTCCACAATTGTAGGTGAATCTCCATGTAAGACAGTTTCAGGAAAGCGGTTCTTGAAGGCAGAGATGATTATCAGTTGATGCGGCACAGCATCCATCTTGTGGTTACCGGGAATGGTGTTGTGGGGATCTGCAGCGTGAGTCATCCTCGGGTATCTGGCTTCCTTAAGAATGGTAGAGTAGTTCTTGTTTTTCCCTGAGGTAATAATGCAGGGCTGGTGACCATCATCTTCTCACTGTCCATAGGTGGAGACAATCCTCCTATACAATATATTTCTCAATTGGTTTAAGACAGCTAAAGTTTCTTTCTGTTGTTTGTAGTTGCAAGTTGTTAGTCCTAGTTTTCGGCCTCAGTTTGTTGCTTGAGGCTGGCGGCCTCGCGCAGGCGCAGGCCTGGCGGCCACGCACAAGCCCAACAGTCACGCACAGGTGCAGGCCCGGCAGCCACACGTGGGCCCAGGGGCCACGCACAGGCCCGGAGGCCAGGCGCGGACCCGGGGGCCAGGCTCAGGCCCGGCGGCCACGGGCAGGCCTGGGGGCCACGCACAAGCCCGGTGGTAACGTGCTAGGCCAGTGACCACGCGCAGGCCCGGCGGCCACACTCAGGCCCGGCAGCCACGCGCAGGCCTGGAGGCCACGCGCTGGTCCAGCAACCACGTGCAGGCCCGGTGGCCAAGCGCAGGCTCTGGCCCGGCAGCCACTCACAGGCCCGGTGGCCACGCGCAGTCCTGGGGGTCACGCGCAGGCCCTGCGGCCACACTCAGGCCCGGCGGCCACGCGCAGGCACGGCGACCACGTGCAGGCCCGGCGGCCACACACCAGCCCCAAGCGCACGACTGTGCGCGGGATCCAGCGCCACCCCCACGCTCGCCCGCCCGCCCCGAGAAAGGAAGGTCGGCGAGCTCAGCCAGTCCGCGCCGCCGGTCCGCGTCGGCGCTGAGCGCGGGACATACCCAGCGCCGGAGATGCAGCGCCACGGTGCGCAGGCCCGGCGGGTTGCCGCGCAGGCCTGGCGGAGGCGGGGCCGGCCGGCCGGCGCGCGTGCGCGCAGGCCCAGGCCCAGCGGACCATTTGTTGTTATTTTTTACTTTGACCAGGAAGAGAGAGAGAAAGTGAGAAAACAAGCCACCTGTTCTAGGATTTGAACCGTGGTTGGCTATGTGTGACTCCAGTGCCTTAACCACCATACCACCTGCTGGCCCCTACCACTTTGCTGATTTTAAGTTGTACTAGATGATACATTCAGTGGTAATCATAGAACCGTTGCCTTTTGTGTACTTTACCAAATTTATCACTTTTTTTTTTCCTTTTTTTGCTTCCCACCTTGAACTTTATTCTTAGAATACTGTCCATAGTACCTTTGCCATGTTCTCTCTTCCATTAGGTAATACTATAGCCATTAAACTTGGAAACCAGGCTTACATTTAGGACTGTGATATTACTGCTAGGGTGCTAGCCCACCCATTCAGCCCAAAAATCATGAGTAATCACCTCTCTCCACACATTTACAATAACCTAATGCTATAATAAGTCAATGTTGGTGGGACCAGCAGTTAGCATAATGGCTATGTCGCTGGACTCCCACGTAGTCAACCGCGGTTTGTGTCCTGTACCCGGTGGCTTAAAACTCACGCCGGGCGTGTGTGCACGCGTGCCCAAGATCCCGAGAGGAGAATGGAGGAGAAGGGATTGCGGCATGGCCATCCCCCCTGAGGGGTGATTTCTCGCTTTCTGTCTCTCTTTCTCTCTCTGTCTGTTTGGCGAGCACACGCGCCCTATAGCAAAAACGTCTCCAAAAAAAAGAAAAATAAGTCAATGTTGGTACGAGATTTACTTATGTTTCCCTCTTCACAGTGAGGCCATGTCCCTGGAGGGAGATGAATGGGAGCTGTGTAAAGAAAACGTACAACCCTTACGGCAGGGGCGGATCATGTCCACACTGCAGGGAGCACTGGCACAGCAAGAAGCTGCCTGTAACACTACTCTTCAGCAGCAGAAACGGTTTGTAGAATGGTTGGGACTCAACCTGTCGTCATTCATCCCCAACTGCTGTGGTAATATGGGAATGGATCCATGTGCGATGTCATAAGGCATACTCTTCAAAAATTGTAGCCTGGAGATCTGTTGCCCACTTGCTTTCTTACAAACAGCTAACTGAAGATCTCAAATATAATTAAGAACAAGGGCTGTAGGATTTCATTTCATGGTGAAGCAGTCCAATTCTTTTGTCAACAGAAAAATATTTTAAGGTGCCAGTGGTGGCACGATATTAAAGCAAGGGTCTGTTAGTATTGTCTACATAGGAAGGTTCTGGTTCATATCTGGGAACTTTCCCAGACACATCCATAGATCATTGCCCACCCCATAGTCACAGAGATATTCTTGTAGTAGCTTCATTGTTCTCGATTTTACTGTAGGTGTATTATTCATCTTCAAATCCTGATGTATGGTGTGAGGTTGGAGTTCTTTTTTTCCTATCTAGTTCTATTAATATCTCCATTTTTGGGCTAGCAGATGGCGTAATGGTTACATCACTGGACTCCCACGTAGTTAGCAGCAATTCAAGTCCTGTACCCGGCAGCTTGAAACTCACTTTAGGCGTATGTATGTGCATTCTTACCCAAAATCCCAAGAGGAGAATGGAGGAGAAAGGATTGCAGCATGGCCATCCTCCCTGCGGGGGGTTGGGGGTGATTTCTTGCTTCTGTCTTGCATCCTGTAACAAAAATCTCTCTCTTAAAAAAACAAAAACTGGGACCAGTAGTTAGCGTGATGGCTATGTCGCTGAAATTCCACATAGTCGACTGCGGTTTGCGACCCGGACCCAGTGGCTTAAAACTCACGCTGGGCGCGTGTACATGCATGCCCAAGATCCCAAGAAGAGAATGGGGGAGAAGGGTTTGCGGCGTGGCCACCCCCCAGGGGGTGATTTCTTGCTTTCTGTCTCTCTGTCTTTCTCTGTCTGTATGTCTGGCGAGCGCACACGCCCTGTAGCAAAAAAACTTCTCCAAAAAAAAAACTAAAAATCTATTTTTTTTATTATTACATAAATTAACCCATTTATTGTAGGCTAGTGATATTCCAAATGTATATGGAGCTTCTACTGGTCTTTCAGTTCCTTCAGTCTTCTGATGGCAGACTTTACTGTGACAGCCGAAGTGGTGGTGTAGGTCCAGACATCACCAGCTACTGTTTTCATGCAGGAACCACAGTGCCAGATCCCCACAGCCCATCTCTTCATCTTAGTTTTGCCACAGAAGGAGCAAGTGTACTTGGCGTGCTGGCTGATTTCAATTTTCTTCACCATTTTCCCCGAGGGAGGCACCATAGCGGGTCCTGTACTTACCGACAGTGCCGACCTTCTTGATGTGTTTAGCCATATTGCTGCCAACTAGGTCCGAGCCCAGAGAGCTAAAAACCTATTTTAAAGAGATTTTACTTTCTTTCTACATGGAATTGCTTTGGGACCCTGATCAAAAATCATTTGACCAGGGACCAGCAGTTAGCATAATGGCTATGTCACTGGACTCCCACATAGTCGACCGCGGTTCGAGTCCCGGACCCGGTGCCTTAAACTCATGCCAGGCGCGTGTGCGTGCGTGCCCAAGATCCCAAGAGGAGAACGGAGGAGAAGGGATTGCAGCGTGGCCATTCCCCCTGGGGGATGATTTCTCGCTTTCTGTCTCTCTGTCTCTTTCTGTCTGGTGAGCGCACGTGCCCTATAGCAAAAACCTCTCCAAAAAATAAAAAATAAAAAAATCATTTGACCACATCCATGTAGGTTATTTCTAGACCTTATTTTGTTCCTCTGATCTTTCCTTTCCTTTCTTTTCCTTTCCTTTCCTTTCCTTTTCTTTCTTCCTTTCTTCCTTTATTTATTTTAAGAATTGTTTAAATTTATTCATCCCTTCTCTATTTCTCTCTTTGAGGATTTTGGGCACACATGCACATGCATATGGCATGTTTTACAAGCTGCTGGGTCCAGAACTTGAACTGCGCATTCAGCCGCACGGGGTCCAACTGCCTTTACCACTGCACCACCACTGGCCCTAAACTTACATTTAAAGCATGTCCTTCTCACCTCTCCAGATCTCTCCATTTGTTCTCAATACTGACTTTATGTTATAGCTTAGGATCCACTAAATTTTCTCTGGATAAACTCCTAATTTCTCAGTTTTTTTATTTGTTTAGCTTGCTATAGGGTGTGCGTACTCAATGGGGAGAGAGAGAGAGAGAAATGAAGTGATAAATCACCCTCTGTAGGTGATGGCCATACCACTGTCCTTTCTCCTCTTGGACTTTTTGGGCACGTTGACATACACATCTGGTGTGATTTTCAAACCACTGAGCCTGGGTCTGAAACCACTGAATTGATCAGGTTGGATCTCTACCTGCTGGCCCTGCCTTCTCAGTTTTATTGAATCTTAGTTTCCATCTCTTAGAAAACTCACTTTTTCTATTCTTTTTCTTTCATTTCTTATGGTTGTTTCAGAGTCCCATCATTATCTTTTTTTTTTTTTTTTTGAGTGTTTTTTTTTTTTTTTTTTGCTATAGGGTGCATGAGCTTGCCAGAAAGACAGACAGAGACAGAGAAACAGAAAGCAAGAAATCACCCCCCTCCAGGGGACATGGCTACACTGCAGCCCTTCTCCATTCTCCTCTCTGGATCTTGGGTACACACACACACGAACATGAACACGTGCCCAGTGTGAGTTTAAGCTACCTTGTCCGGGACTCAAACCGTGGTCGACTACATGGGAGTCCAGCGACAGAACCATTATGCCAACTACTGATCCCGATAACTGGTTAATCTTAACTTAGTTTTAGCCCCCTACCTTCCCCAGCAATTTTTAAAAAAAGGGGACATATGCTCACTAGAGGGCGACAGAGAGAGAAAGAGAAAGAAAGCACTGTGCAAGGGTACATGAGCATTCTAATTCCTTCTCTTTTTTTTTCTAATAGTTATTACTTTTGTTTAACTTTATTTTTATTCATTTATTTTTTCTTTGAGAAGTTTTCACTATAGGGTGCGTGCGCTTGCCAGAAAGACAGAGAGAGACAGAGAGACAGAAAGCGAGAAATCACCCCCCAGGGGGGATGACCACACCGCAATCCCTTCTCCTCCATTCTCCTCTTGGGATCTTGGGCACGCACGCACATGCGCCCGGCGTGAGTTTAAGCCACCGGGTCCGGGACTTGAACCGCGGTCGACTACATGCAAGTCCAGCGACATAGCCATTACGCTAACTGCTGGTCCCGTAACTTTATTTATTTATTTAAATTTGACCAGAGAGAGAAAAAGTGAAAAAGCAAGAAAGCAAGTTGCCAGGTCCAGGACTCGAACTGTGCTCGGCCATGTGGGAGTCCAGTGTCCTTAACCATCATACCTCCTGCTGGCCCTCTAATTCCTTCTTTATTTTCCATTCTGTCTGGACTTAGGACACACAGGCACATGTACCTGGCATGCTTTTCAAGCTGGATTTTGGGCATGCATGCACACAAACACACCATGAGTTTCAAGTCACCAGATCCAAGACTCAAACCATGGTCAGCCATGAGGGAGTCCAGTGCATTAACCACACCACCCACTAGCTCCAGTTTCTCGCTTTCTCTCTCACTCCAGTCTCTCACTTTCGAATCATGGTTGACCAGTTGGTCCCTTAACCATCCGGGTCCCTTAACCTCTAGTTTGGGGAGGCCAGCCTGCAACTTGTTTAAAGTTCTTTTACTATTAGACACTTGAGCTTTCCAGAGAGAGACAGAAAGAGAAAGTAAGAAATCGCTCCCCAGGGGATGGCCATGCTACAGTTCTGTCTCCTTTCTCCTCTTGAAACTTTGAGCATACACACAACGTGCATGGTGTGATCTTGAAACCACTGGGTCTGGAATTTGAACCATGGTTGGCCATGTGGGAGTCTAGCATCTTAACTACCATGTCACCTGCTGGCTCCACTGAAAATATTTTTAAAAATTATGCCATCTGCTGGTCTCTTCTTTTTTTTTTTAAATGGGTATTTTAGGTTTTCTTTTAAGTTAATTTTTTTCATGAGTTAGAGAGAGAGAGGACAGCATCCTCAGTTGGGTCCTGACACCACAGTCCACCCCAGCCTCCAGTTATCCCTGGATCATGACTATGCATGTGACCAGCATATCCATGGAGGTCTCTGGACAAACCAAGAGCCTTCCCATGTGGGATTGCCTTGATCGTGTTTTATTGCTGTGCCATTGTTTGACTCCCATTACTTCCCTTTGTAGTTCTGTGTGTTTATGTAGTTTGCTCAACATTCTCAAATGCATATATATGTATTTTTTTTCAAATGTATATATTTTAAAAGCTGTTATTTATCGGGCGCTTACTATGTCTAAACACTTGTATTGAAGACTAGTTAACCTAGTAAGAAATTTTATTGCTATCTCCGTTTTATAGATGAGGAAACAGAAAGCAGAGTTTAAGTGCCTGTCCAGTGTCACTCATTGATGGTGGGACTGGATTTGAATCTAGGGAGTTTTATGCGAACTGCTGTGTAATGCTTTTCTATATGTTATTTTGAAATTTGTCTCTTTTTTTTTTTTTTTTTTTTTTTTTGAGAGGTTTTTGCTATAGGGCATGTGAACTCTTCAGAAAGACCAGACAGAAAGCAAGAAATCACCCCCCCAGGGATGGCCATGCCGCAATCCCTTCTCCATTCTCTTCTTGGGATCTTGGGCACATATGCACACGTGCCTGGCATGAGTTTAAGCCATCGGGTCTGGGACTGCAACCATGGTCGACTACATGGGAATCCAGCGATATAACCATTACGCCAACTGCTGGTCCCTGTCTGTCTGTTTTTTGTATGTTTTGTTTCTCCTTTTACGTTAAAGACAGATTCCTAATTTTATATCTATATCTATATATATATATATTTTTTTTAACACGAGATTTTTGCCCCAGAGCTTGTATGCTCACCAGATTGAGAGAGTGAGACAGAGATAGTGAGAGGGAAAGTGAGAAATCACCCCCCAGGGGGTTGGCCACATTGCAGACCCTTCTCCATTTTCCTCCTAGAATCTTGGGCACACATGCACCCGGCATGAGTTTAAGCCAACGAGTCTGGGACTCAAACCATGGTTGACCATGTGGGAGTCTAGCGACGTAACTACTATGCCACCTGCTGGTCCCTATTTCTATTTTCCTTTCTAACGAATCCTCTACCTCTAATGCAGTTATCTAAATTGTTGTTAAATATTTAATAAACAAGTAAGAATGGAAATGATACTTGTTCATTAATGTCACTGTTGTATTAATATTTGCTAACATTTTCTACTTAAATTTTAGGGTATTTGAATCTGAAATTCGATTTTATACTGGAAATGATCCTCTAGATGTTTGGGATAGGTGAGTTTTTTGCTTTTGTTTTGTTTTGTTTAAATTTAACAAAGGCAACGGAAACAGTGGATGATTCCTATGGCCCTATTTCTTAGATTGGGGTATGTGGAATGCTGTATCAGAGTAGGAAGTGGTATATTGGGGATATACATCCAGAATAATCAAAGTATACCTTCCTGAAGTATTTAAGGTTGAAAAAATTGGGGGTTTATGGCATGCAACTTTAAGCTACACCCTTTTATACTCATTCCCAGTATTTTCCAAAAGTACATGTTGTGTTTTAGAGAAGTTCAACAGGCTTAGGGCATACCATTGAGGACCTCTAAAGAAACGTGCTTTCAATATATTAGATATTTCTCCTTAAATCCAGAATGGATCTTGGAGCAAGGATGAGAGTACATATTCAACTTGAAATAGGTTCTTTTTTTTTTTTTTTTTTTTTCCCATTTAGGTATATTAACTGGACAGAGCAGAACTATCCTCAAGGAGGAAAGGAGAGTAACATATCCACATTACTAGAAAGAGCTATAGAGGCACTACAAGGAGAAACGCGGTACTATAGCGATCCTCGATTTCTCAGTCTTTGGCTTAAATTGGTAAGTGTTTCTCAAGTGACATCTGAGTTTAAAATATTAAATCAAGAGATTTTCTCTGGGGAATCTGATATACCAAAAAAAGAAGGTAAAACCTAACTTGTTTAATAGATACTAAACACTCAGTAAGTACCGAATATTGTTAAATTAGTTCTTCTTAAAGAAAGACATAGTCGAATAAGATTTTTCACCCTTTTAGCATTGACCTCATAGTTTGTAGCTTTCTCAGTGTGTGTGGGTTATTTATTCTAAATAAAATTAGGCCAAGGACCAGCAGTTAGCGTAATGGCTATGTCGCTGGACTCCCACGTAGTCGACCGCAGTTCGTGTCCCAGACCTGGTGGCTTAAACTCACGCCGGGCACATATGCGTGCGTGCCCAAGATCCTGAGAGGAGAATGGAGGAGAAGGGATTGCGGTGTGGCCATCCCCTCTGGGGGGTGATTTCTCGCTTTCTGTATCTCTGTCTGGCGAGCGCACGCGCCCTATAGCAAAACCTCTCCAAATAAATAAAATTGGGCCATGGAGCAGTACTGGGGGAAGAGATGCAGAAGTCAACAGTTAGCATATTAAGGTTGTTTGGGGAAAGACTTCCTTAGGGGATTCTGGTATCCTTTTCATTCCCTTCTGAGAATCATCACTATGAAGAAATAATATTTGAGTTTTTTATTGGTCTTTGGACTTCATTCACCTAGTATATTGCTACAACCAAACAATTTGCCAGACTACTTTATACTACCTCATGTGATGTGTAGTTCTTTTATTTCTAGGACATTCTTAAGGACTTTATAAAGACATATCTTTTTTTTTTTTTTTTTTTTTTTTTTTTTTTTTGAGAGGTTTTTCGCTATAGGGCGCGTGCGCTCGCCAGACAGACAGAGAGAGACATAGAGACAGAAAGCGAGAAATCACCCCCCAGGGGGGATGGTCACGCCGCAATCCCTTCTCCTCCATTCTCCTCTCGGGATCTTGGGCACGCGCACACACGCGCCCGGCGTGAGTTGTAAGCCACCGGGTCCGAGACGCGAACCGCGGTCGACTACGTGGGAGTCCAGCGACATAGCCATTACGCTAACTGCTGGTTCCCAAGACATATCTTTTTAAAAAATAACAACCAGGGGGATCAGCAGATGGTGTAATGGTTATATCGCTGGACTCCCATGTAGTCGATCGTGGTTCGAGTCCTGGATCCAGCAGCTTCAAACTCACGCCGGGTGCATGTGTACACAAGATCCCAAGAGGAGAGTGGAGGAGAAGGAATTGTGGCCTGGCCATCCCCCCTAGGGGGTGATTTCTCATTTTCTGTCTCTGTCTCTCTGGCGAATACACGTTCGCTATAGCAGTAATCTCTCTTTAAAAAGATAATAATAAATAATGACGGGCTAGGGTTTTGTTTTGCCTTGTTTTGCTGTAGGGTGCATGTGAGTAGGACAGAGGAGAAAGACAGGGAAAGTGAGAGAGTACCCCTGGGGAGTGTGATGACCATGCCACAGTCCCTCTTTTTTTGCTGGGTTTTTGGCATGCATGCACATGTACCCAGCATGTTTTGCAAGCCACCAGGTTTAGGACTCAAACTACACCACTGGCTGTGTGGGATCCAGCTGTCTTAACTATCATGCCATCTGGCTAGCCCTGACCAGGATTTTTTAGATATTAATTTCATTGCTTTTATCCTAAAAGAAATTAGAAAAAAGTAGGCAATAAATACTTAGAATTGTTAACAATCATGTAATATGATAAAATGATTTTTTTGTTTGTTTAGAGGTTTTTGCCTTAGGGCACATGCACTCAACAGAGAGAGAGAGACAGAGATAGTGAGAAGGAAAGTGAAAAATCACCCATCACCCCTCAGGGAGATGGCCACACCACAATCCCTTCTCTATTCTCTTCCTGAGATCTTGGACATGCATATACATGCACCCAGCATGAGTTTCAAGCCCCCGAGTCTGGGACTTGAACCATAATTGGCCATGTGAGAGTCAGCAATGTAACTCCTATGCCATCTGATGGCCCCAAAATAGCAGTTTTTGAAACTGATTGATAAAGTTCTTGGCTAACATATGTCTCTTGAGTAGGACTTTTAGTTTTTGTTATAGAACGTTTGTGTTTGCCAGAGAAAATGAAAGAGCACCCCCCAAGGGGGGGTGACCACACTGCAATCCCTTCTCCATTCTCTCAGGATTTTGGGCACACATGTATGTACACACGCCTGGTGTGATTTTTTTTTTTTTTTTTTTTTTTTGAGAGGTTTTTGCTGTAGGGTGCGTGCACTCTCCAGAAAGACAGAGAGGGACAGAGAGACAGAAAGCGAGAAATCACCCCCAGGGGGGATGGCCACGCCGCAATCCCTCCTCCTCCATTCTCCTCTTGAAATCTTGGGCACGCATGCACACATGCCCGGCGTGAGTTTAAGCCACCTGGTCCAGGACTCAAACCATGGTTGACTACGTGGGAGTCCAGCAACATAGCCATTACGCCAACTGCTGGTCCCTGGTATGATTTCTTTAAGATGCTGGGTCTGGGACTTGAACTGCACAGCCAGTCATGTGAGATCCAGCACCTTATCCTCCACTTCCCCCTGACCGCAAGGAGGACCTATTTTAAACTTCGAATAGTTAACAATTTCGGGAAATTAGGTGAATCCTAAGGCATAATGTATTTTGCTTCCCATAGGATATCTTACAAATATTTTCATATCTTTAGTAACAGATTGGAAAAATTACCTTAGGGATATTAATTACAGGAATTTATAACAAAGGATGGCATTCAAGAACGCTAAACAGATTGGTTCGCCTGAAGACTTTGATCCCCAGTGGCATACTCAGTGGATTTTGTCCTTCATTCTAGCCTATATAGTATTCTTACATGTGATTTATTAAAAGGTTGGGCTAGATGAGGCTCTCAAGTGACTTTTAATCCCACCATTTTGTAGTTGTATTTAATTAGAACTATTGGGTTTTCTGGAAACTCATGACTCATTTTTTTAATTAAAAAACAGAAAAATACTTCATGACTTTCCTAACAACCTAATATTATAAGTCACAATTCATTAGAATAAGTTCTTTGCTCATATATGTAACCTGGTACTGGTAACCTGGTACTGCTACTGAAGAACCTGGTGCTGGTACTGAAGAACAGTGACATTATCATAAAATAAAAAGCACAGGTGTAGGTCAGAGCTACTGAGAGAATGGTCTGCAGACTATTCAAGATAAGTAGAAAATTTGAGAGTAAGCATTTGGAAACTTTAGTTAACATTTAACTTTTTTAGGACACCCAAGTATGTCATAATTTTCCCAGTAACTTCTATTTTATACATACACAATAAAACTGGCCCCATTTCACCTCATACTCTGAGGAACACTGTTCTAGACAGCTGTCAAGTTCAAATAATCAGCTCTAAAATGATTAGCAATGGTCTGAACTTCGTATGTGGATAATAAGGTATCTATTAAGCTCTTTGGTTTTTTCTTTGTGGGAATGATCAAAAGAAATAACAGATGGGCTCATCAACACTATTTCTTCCTTTTACTCTCCAGAAAGATTTCTTCAGTCATTTTAATTGATTTTTAGACTTTAGCTAAGAATAATTTTGTTCCCAGAAAATTTTTTTTTTTTTGGAGAGGTTTTTTTTTTTTTGCTATAGGGCACATGCGCTCGCCAGACAGAGAGAGAGACATAGAGACAGAAAGCGAGAAATCACCCCCCAGGGGGGATGGCAACACCGCAATCCCTTCTCCTCCATTCTCCTCTCGGGATCTTGGGCACACACACGTGCCCGGCGTGAGTTTTAAGCCACCGGGTCCGGGACACGAACCGCAGTCGACTACATGGGAGTCCAGCGACATAGCCATTACGCTAACTGCTGGTTCCCAGAAAAATACTTTTTTTGATTAAAAGTATACAATATTTTTGGTTAAAAGTGTGCAGTTATTATTTTTTAAAGAATTATTTTATTTAACTTTATTTATTTATTTTAATTTGACCAGAGAGGGACAGAGAAAGAGAGAGAGAAAGTAAGAAAACAAGCCGCCAGGTCCAGGACCCAAACCACAGTTGGCCACGTGGGAGTCTAGTGCCCCTAACCACCATTCCACCGGCCAGCCCCCTAAAAGTATGCAGTTAGTTTAGTTTGGCTGTTTGGGTTACTAAAAAAAGAGTTTGTTTAACTTTTGGATCTATTAGTGTAACTATGATGTCCTTTTATTTATTTTATCTCTTTGTTTTTTGGGGGGGATAGGAGAGGTTTTTGCTATAGGGCACAGGCACTCACCAGAAAGACAGAGAGAGACAGAGACAGAAAGCGAGAAATCCCCTCCCAGGGGGGGATGGCCATGCCGCAATCCCTTTTCCTCCTTTCTCCTCTCTGGATCTTGGGCACACATGCACACATGCCTGGAGTGAGTTTAAGCCACCGGGTCCAAAACTCGAAACCGCAGTCAACTACATGGGAGTCCAGCAATGTATCCATTACGCCAGCTAGTGATCCCTTTTTCCATTTTTCATTCCTGTCAAGATTTTGGGCAGGCATGCATACTTGCCCAGCCTGTTTTTAACCACTGAAGCTGGGATTCAAACTACTGTGAGGTGTATAGGATCTGGCGTCCCAGGCACAGTGCTTAACCACTATGCAAGGAGACCAGCCTGAAACTAGTGTTTTTGTGAATTAAGTTTTAGCATTTTAAATTGGTATAGACTTCTTAGGAAGGAATTTATTACATTTTTTAAAAAGAATTATTTAATTTTATTTAATATTATTATTTTTTTAAATCTGAACAGAGAGAGAGAAAGTGAGAAAGCAAGCCACCAGGTGTGGAACTTGAACTGTGGTCAACCACGTGGGAGTCCAGCACCTTAACTACCATGCCACCTGGTGGCCCCAGAATTTGTTACATTTTAACATAGATCTTCTTCTAGGCATGTAGTTGGGTTTTTTTGGCTTTTTTGTTTTTGTTTTTTTTTTTTTTAAAGAATTATTTAATTTGGGACCAGCAGTTAGTATAATGGCTATGTTGCTGGACTCCCATGTAGTCGACCGCGGTTCGCGTCCTGGACCCGGTGGCTTAAAACTCACGCCGGGCGCGTGTGCATGCGTGCCCAAGATCCCGAGAGGAGAATGGAGGAGAAGGGATTGCAGCGTGGCCATTCCCCCTGGGGGGTGATTTCTCGCTTTCTGTCTCTTTGTCTCTCTCTGTCACGCCCTATCTCAAAAACATCTCCAAAAAAAATTATTTAATTTAATTTATTTTAATTTGACTGGAGAGGGACAGAGCGAGAGCGAGACAGAGAGAAAGTGAGAAAGGAAGGCACCAGGTCTGAGACTTGAACCCAGTTGGCCATGTGGGAGTCCAGCACCCTTAACCACCACGCTACCTGCTGGCCCCAGCATTTAGTTCTTAAGAGAGCAATGTAAAATGTGAAAGATTGTATGCATAAAAATGCTTATTAAATTATTTATAATTGTCCAAATTAGGAGTTTTTTATTTCAAACTCTGGGCTTTATCTTCTGTTTATTATTTATTTATTTAGCCAGAGGGTACATGCACTCATTAGGGGTCGGGGAGACAAAGCAAACTCCTCCCCATGGGGTGTGGTCATACACAATTTTTTCCTCCATTTTCCCATCCTGTCAGGATTTCAAGTTATGTATATGTACATACTCAGTGTGTTTTCAAGCCACCTAGGCCTAGATTCAAACTGCAGTCAGCTATGTAGAACCAGTCAGACCTGGCTCCCAATGCATATTGCTTACCCATTGTGCTGTCAGGCCAGCTCAGGAGTTCTTTAAATATTCAGAAATAGGAAGACAATTAAATCCTGGAAGATCTTTCAGATGGAATATTATGCAGCCATTTAAAAATAATAAAAGTGGGGCCAGCAAGTGGCATGGTGGTTGGGATGCTACACTCCCACATGGCTGATTGGGTTTAAGTCCCAGACCTCGCAGCTTGGAAATCACACTGGGCACATGTACATGCCTGCCCTAAGTCCCAGAGGAGAATGGAGGAGAAGGGATTACCATGTGGCCAGTCCTCCTGGGGAGTGATTTCTTGCTTTCTCTCTCTGTCTCAGGCAAGTGCACACACCCTATGGTAAAAACCTAAAGTAACAATGATAATAATGAAGAGTAAGCAGCAGCATGGAAAAATAAATGATGAAATGTTAGTAGAATAAAAGCAAACTTTATTATGATGAAAACATTGATATATGTCTTTTTATTCCTTAAGGAAAAAAGTGGAAGAAATCTATCAAAATATTTATGGTGTCGGGTTTTTAGTGACCCCGTACCCCTTGCTACTAGAATTATCTACAGCTTATCTGCTCTTATAAGGTCCCCAGGGCCCAGCAGGTGGTACAGTGGTTAAAGTGCTGGACTCCCACATGGCTGACCACGGTTCAAGTCTCAAACCCAGCAGCTTGAAAATCACGCCTGGCATATGTGCGCACGTGCCCAGGGGTTCCAGAGGAGAATGGAGGAGAAGAGATTGTGGTGTGGCCATCTCCCAGGGGTGATTTCTTGCTTTCCCTCTCTTGTCTCTCTAAGTACGTATGCCCTATGGCAAAAACCTTAACAAAAAAAAAGTCAGAAAAGTCATTACACATTTTTGCATAGAAAAACAGAAAAATATATCATGACTTTTCTGAAAACCCAATAAAAAAAAAAATGCAGGTTTGGCCATGTCTTCTGCTTATAGCTCCCACCCCAACACACATATATTTACTACCAGGTAAATTCAGACTTGGTGAGCTTAATCTTCAAAACTTGTCACCGTCTTTTTTCCAGACTCTTACCTTACTTGGACTCCTGCTGCCTTTAGTCTTTGTCTTTCTATGTGCTGTTTTCTCTGGCTTGAATTCCTTTCCCTTCCCATTCTCCACCTGATGAAAGACCATTTTTCCTTCCAGGCTTAGCTCAGATGTCACCTCTTCTTGAAGCCTTTTCTTTCCACACACCCCCACCCCTTATTTTTGGAGAGGTTTTTGCTATAGGGCGCGTGCATTCTCCAGAAAGACAGAGAGACAGAAAGTGAGAAATCACCCCCCAGAGGGGATGGCCACACTGCAATCCCTTCTCCATTCTCCTCTTGGGATCTTCGGCATGCACGCACATGTGCCCGGCATCAGTTTAAGCCACTGGGTCCGGACTCGAACCGCGGTCAACCACATTGGAGTCCAGTGACATAGCCATTACGCCAACTGCTGATCCCACCATCCCCTTTTATTACAAATTAACCTCTCACTTTTGTCTCTCTTTTTATGTCCTCATCGTATGTTCTTTATCACACTGTATTATGATAGATTCATTTTCTTCAGTGCTAGAATTATATGTAGATCTCCAGTAACTGTTTCACAATAATAAATAGCTAATTAGTGAATATAAATTGGTTAACTTTAACAATATTAATTTGTTATAGGGGCGTTTGTGCAATGAGCCTTTGGATATGTACAGTTACTTACACGACCAAGGGATTGGCGTTTCACTTGCTCAGTTGTACATCTCATGGGCTGAAGAATATGAAGCCAGAGAAAACTTTAAGAAAGCAGATATGATATTTCAGGAAGGGGTTCAACGGAAGGCTGAACCACTGGAGAAACTACAGTCCCAGCACCGGTAAACTGCTTCTGGAGCTTATCTTAACACTTTAAAATGAATCTTTTTTGTATCTGAATAAAGTGATAGATTGGTAAGCTAAGTTAGTTTAGTAAATTTTTAAAAGATATATTCTTCTATTTTTATTTAACGTACAGTAAAATCCACTCTTTGGTGCGTGGTTCTATGTATCTTCACAAATTAATAGGGACATGTAACCATCACTATGATCAAAATACAGAATGGTCCCACACCCCCTGAAATAATTCTCTACTCTTACCCCAAACCCTGGCAAACAACCATCTGTTCTCTGGCTCTCTAGTTCTGCCTTTTCCAGAATGCCATGTAGAGTCGATCATACAGTATAAAACCTTTTGAGTCTAGCCTTGCCTAGCTGAGGGTCACAGTTTTTCTAAGTTTTCAACTTCGTTTCATAGTTGTTTTTTTTTTTGTGAATTTTGTTTGATTGTTTTGTTTTGTTTTTGGCCAAAGGGCATTTGCTCTTTGAGAAAAAGACAAACCATTATGCTCTCTGCTGGTCTCCAGTTCACTTCTTAAGACCTTTTCTATGCTGCTTTGGGTTTGTCCCAGTATGTCCTGCTCAAGGTTTAATCTGGGACTTGGGCAGTGGTTTTTTAACTATCAGTCAGTTTTCAAAGCCCTTTCTGTGCCTTTTCTTTTTTTTTAAGTTAATGTATTTATTTCTTCCATGAGAAAGAGGTCCTTCTTTTTTTTTTTGGAGAGGTTTTTGCTATAGGGTGCGTGCGCTCGCCAGACAGAGAGAGACAGAAAGCGAGAAATCACCCTCTAGGGGGATGGCCACACCGCATTCCCTTCTCCATTCTTCTCTCGGGATCTTGGACACGCATGCACACGCGCCTGGCGTGAGTTTAAGCCACCGGGTCTGGGACTCGAACCACAGTCAACTACGTGGGAGTCCAGCGACATAGCCATTACGGTAGCTGCTGGTCCCAATGAGAAAGAGGTCCTTTTTTTTTTTTTTTTTTTTTTTTGCGTAGAGAGAGAAGAAAGCGACGTACATACCATCAATGATAATAGACATGGCAGGTTGGTGAGGCTCAGTGAAATGTATATGGGTGCTTTTTTTTTTTTTTTTTTTTTTTTTTACTTTATTAAAATACTGAGTTTATTTCACGTGTACATTTTTGTCTCCCCACCATTTCCATGTCTGACCACCACTACTACTGTGTCCTATCATAACATTCCATACATACTTAAAACCAAGCAAAGGGTGGAGTTCCATCTTTAAAAACTAAACAGGCATTTTGGACAACACATTCTTGGCAATAGAACCTGGACATTTATCAAACACGGTAGGGAAAGTTCTCACTCTGCATTATAAAAAGGACAGCCAGATATCAACTGTTACAGAAATGAAATAAGACGGAAAATTTTAACAAACTGTTTAAACTATTTTCTTAAAGAGACTTCCTCCACTGCCAGAGATCTTGAATAGCCTCCTGATCAGTCATCCGGAAGCAATTCTTGACATAATTGATAAACTTGGCTTCCACTTTGGGAAGAGAACCACCTTTTTCTATACTTGCTTGCATTTTTGCTTTAATGTCTTCTACAGAACTAGGTCCTTTTGGTGTTTTAGGTGGTTTTTCCTGTTTTTTGAATGATTCTTGACCTTTTGACCTTGGTGTTGATGGTTTTGAGTCTTTTCCGTTCTGGTTTGATTTTTGAGCATTTTTGCCAGGAGTATCTCGTATAGATTTCTTCACTGGAGCTTTTTCTTCTGTTTCCTCATCTTCAAAATCATCATCATCATCATCTTCATCATCATCATCCTCATCGTCATCATCTTCGTCAGCAGCAAGTTTTACTTTTTTCTGTGGAACCTTGCTTCCACCTCCAGGGGCAGATCGCTTTCCAGATATACTTAAGAGTTTCACGTCCTCTTCCTCTTCTTCTTCTGACTCTGCATCTTCCTCCACAGCTACTAAGTGCTGTCCACTAATATGCACAGGCCCTGAACCACACTTCAACCTTAAGACCACAGGTGGTGTTATTTCAAAGCCCCCAAGGGAAACCGTTGGCTGTACAGACATTTTCAGTGTTGCCAGTGTTACTTTAATTGGACTGCCTTCGTAATTCATTGCCTCTGCTTCAGCAATGTGCAATTCATCCTTTGCACCAGCCCCTAAACTAACCGTTCTTAAAGATAACTGGTGTTCATTTTCATCATTATCCACTTTAAAGTGATAATCTTTGTCGGCCTTTAGTTCACAACCGAAAAGATAGTTCTGGGGCCTCAGGGGGCTCATGTCCATGTCCATCGAATCTTCCATGGGGTGGTGGCACGCACTTGGGTGGGAGAGAAGGCGGACGGAGGTAAACGACTACGGCTACCGAAAACAGCCGCGCAGGACGGAATCACTCCAGGGACTATATGGGTGCTTTTTTGCTCTTTCAACTGTTCTGCAATTTTTAAAAGTTTTTTTTTTTTGTTTTTTTTTTGGGGGGAGAGGTTTTTTCGCTATAGGGCGCGTGCGCTCGCCAGACAGACAGAGAGAGACATAGAGACAGAAAGCGAGAAATCACCCCCCAGAGGGGGATGGTCATGCCGCAATCCCTTCTCCTCCATTCTCCTCTTGGGATCTTGGGCACGCACGCATACGCGCCCGGCGTGAGTTGTAAGCCACCGGGTCCGAGACGCTAACCGCGGTCGACTACGTGGGAGTCCAGCGACATAGCCATTACGCTAACTGCTGGTTCCCTTTTAAAAGTTTTATAATAAAAAGTTGATGGGTGGGACCAGCAGATGTCATGGTGGTTAAAGACACTGGACATTGGTGTTAAAGACCACATGGTCAACTGTGGCTCAAGTCCCAGACCTGGTGGCTTACTTTCTCACTTTCTCTCTCTCTTTCTTTCTCTTTCTCTCTCTCTCTTTCTCTGCCTCTTTCTGGTCAAATTAAAATAAATAGATAAATAATGTTAAATAATTTTTTAAAAAGTTGATGGGAAACTGTGTTCTTTTTTTTTTTTTGCTATAGGGCATGTGCACTCGCCAGACAGAGACAGAGAGACAGAAAGCGAGAAATCACCCCCCAGGGGGGATGGCCACGCTGCAATTTCTTCTCCTCATGGGAGTCCAGCGACATAGCCATTACACTAACTGCTGGTCCCGGGAAACTGTGTTCTTAATAAATTCTGTAATCTATGGGACTGGCAGGTTGTGTGGTGGTTAAGAATACTGGACTCCCACATGGACTTAGTGGCTTGCTTTCTAACTTTCTCTCTTTCTGTCCCTCTGTGGTCAAATAAACAAACAAACAAACAAAATAATTATTTAAAAAGAAAAAAATTCTATAGTCTAGGGGTTGGCAGGTAGTGTGGTGTGGTTAAGGGCGCTGGACTCCCACATGGCCGACTGTGGTTCAAGTCCTAGACCTAGTGGCTTGCTTTCTCACTTTCCCTCTCTTCTCTCTCTCTCTTACTCTGTCCCTCTCTGGTAAATTAAAATAAATAAGCAAATAAAGTTAAATAAAATAATTCTTAAGAAAGTAATAAATTCTATAATCTTAATCTTAGTCACCATAAGCTGATCCACAGATAAACCTAATGATAATTTTCAGAGTATTTTTAATTGGTCAGACTTTGTTTTAAATGACCAAGGAGAAGCTAGCTAAAACCTCTGATCTTAAGTTGACTGTCTTTATTCTAGAGAGAAAAAACACTTTCTTTGGGATATTTCTGTCATTCTTCTCTTAGCCTATTCTACCTCTTTGTTTTAACAAATTAGACAATTTTTCTTAATTATCAGAGGGCACTTGTACACTCCAGAGAGAGAGAGAGAGAGAGAGAAATCCCCCCCTAAAGAGAGAAAACCCCTGCCTCCCCACACACATGGTGTCGTAACACCACAGTCCTTTTTCTTCCATTTCCCCATCCCTCGGGATTTGGGGCATGTAAGCAAATGCACCTGGCATGTTTTTCAGGCCACCAGGATCAGGATTCCAACTGTGGTCAGCCCCCTAGGATCTGGTTCCCTATGCACAGGACTTAACTACTGTGTCCCAGGACTGGCCCACAAATTTAGAAATTTTGAATCTGATGAATAGTGGTTATCTCACCAAAAGTTAATTGTCCATCCTCTTACTCTAGACAGTTTCAGGCTCGAGTGTCTCGGCAGACTCTGTTGGCACTAGAGAAAGATGAAGAGGAGGAGGATTTTGGATCTTCTGTACCACAGCGAAGCACGTTAGCCGAACTAAAGAGCAAAGGGAAAAAGACAGCAAGAGCTCCAATCAGTCGTGTGGGAGGTGCTCTCAAGCGTGAGTTTGCCAAATGTTTGGGAAACCCTTAACCTCTGGTGATAGGGATATTACATAAGAAGATAACACATAATATCTATGGGGACACCATCGTTTTCTGAGCACTGGGTAGTGAGAAGAAGAAATTCAAAGGAGAGTTAATAGCACAGTGGTCAGTAAAACCAAGATATGTCAGTCACTTTGGGACTTAAGAAAGACCCTATGTTTAGGAAATATCAGCAGTTATTTTAGTTTAATTGTTAGTTGAAAGAAGACATGTAGTAATATAGAAGATATTGGCAAAGTAAAGCATGCGAACACCAAAGTCTCACAGTGATATTAACATGATAATGAATCTTGCCTTCAGCCTCTTGGGACCAGAAATTAGACTTTCTTTGTACACTCCAAGGTGATCAACAATAAGCTATTTTTTTTCCTGTTAGCATTGACCATTTTTTAGAGTAGCTTAGGTTCACAGCAAAAATGAGCAGAAGATACAAAGAAAAACAAATTTTTATGAACTAAAAATAGCAATTAAACATGTAGAACAGACTGGGTTTTTTAAAGTCTCTTATCCCTTTTCTGATACCAATTTACCATAGCAGAATGTTGCTTGGCAATCCTAGAATTAGTATAATAGGGATTGTATAGTCTGAAAGGGTATTTCATTCAGATTATAATGAAGCTAAACATAATAACCAGTCCCGCAACAGAGGATACCCCTAATCAATGAGCTGATTTTGTATTTGCTAGTTCTAGTACATCTCTGCTAATATCCATTGAGGGAAAATCTAAAACTGAAGAATAAAGACTTAGGTTAGTTTCTTATAAAACTGGGCAAAGTTATAATGATGATTAAAGAATGTGTAGAATTTCTTTTTTTGGAAGTTTAGGAATAAAAGATTGGAAGTGGCAGAAAGGAGGGAGAGTATAAGTCACAAAGACAGAATGGCAGGCCAGCCCCATAGCCTGGCAGTTAAGGAGGCTGGCTCCTACATATCCAACCATGCAGTTTGAGTCCCGGACCTCATGGCTTGGAGAGCGTACTGGACACATGTGTATGCGTGTCCAAAAATCCAAAGGAAGGAAGAGATAAAGGAGAAGGGAATCTGTGTGACCAGGCCCTATGCGGGGTGCTTTCTTGCTTTCTCTCTCTCTCTGGGGAGTGCATGTACCCTCTGGCAAATTAAAAAAAAAAAAAAAAAAAAAAAAGTCCAGAATGGAAAAAAAAAACCATAACTGATTTGGAGCCAGATGGTAGGATAGTGGTAATGCAACACTCTGATTCTGGACCCTTGAGAAGGTTCCAAATTTGCATCCCAAGACCTCTCTGCATATCTGTGCATCTGTATGTCCTTGGTCTGGTCTGGCTGGGGGTGGATCCTTATTGAGGTCCTTCATCCTACTCCATCTTTCTTACTCATGGAACAAGTAGACTTTAAAAATATTAATCGTTAGGTTGGATTATTATTAAAAATCTCTCTCTTAATTTACCAGAGGACACGTGCTCACCAGAGAGAGCTGAGAGAGAGAAAGCAAAAGAGAAAGTATCCCTGTAGGGGACAGTCATTCCATAATCCCTTTTCAATCTCTCCCTTTTTTGGGGATTTTGAGCATGTATGCATATGGTTTTCAAGCCACCAGGTCACAGACTTGAACCACATAGTTGGCCATGTGGGATCCAGCTGCCCTAACCAACATGCCACCAGCTCGCTAGCTGGACCTCTTAAAAAAATTTACTAGAGAGCATGTACTCCAGCTGGAGAGAGGGGGCGGGGAAGAGGTGGGGAGAGAGAGAAAGTGATAACATCACTCTCCGGGGAGGATATTCATGTCACAGTGCTTTCTCCTCCATCTCCTTTTGGGATTTGGGCACACGCGTGTGCATCCAGTGTGTTTCTATAGCCAACAGGTCTGGGACTCAAACTGCACAGTCGTTCTTATCCACTATGCCACAGACTGGCCCCCAAATTTCTTTTTTATAGTATTCATTTCTTCTGTAAGTGAAAGAGAGACAGAAACAACACTCCTGTCAGGGACTTGATGCCACTGTCCACCCCAAGCCTCCACTAGCCTGGATCTTGTGCACGCATGCCTGGTGTTCTGGGGAAGATCTCTGATGTATACCTGCAGCCACATCCTGTGGTCTACCTTGTGGAGTGGAGTGTTTTATCTGTGTCTCCATCTGACCCCTATAAAGTCTCTCCTGGATTCTATGATAGTAGAAGTAGTCTCCTTGATTTGCGGTTCCTAAGGTGATAATTACAGATTTTACATGAAGTTTTATTATTTTTCCTCTAGCTTCAAACCAGAACAGAGGCCTCCAAAATTCTGTTCCTCAACAGAGGGGAAGTAATTGCAGAATTACAGTTTTTGATGAAAACGCTGAAGCGGCTTCTCTAGCAGAGCTGTCTAAGCCTACAGCCCAGGCATGGGTAGCACCTCCTGTGTCCAGAGCCAAAGAGAATGAGCTGCATGCAGGCCCTTGGAACACGGGCCGGCCCTTGGATTACAGGGTAAGGATGCTTAGATCTCATGTTTTTGCAGACACGACAAAGACTTCAGACTAAGAATAGAGGAGTATTGTTAATTTCTCCCTTAATTGTTCTTGAGCATTTAGGCATGGTCTGCATACGTTGTGTTGGGATATAAAACTGTGGTAATTTTAGTTTTCTTCTTCATCTCTAGCCTCGCAGCAATACAGTTTCTGTGACAACAGCACCCCCTGTCCTTCCCAGTTTTACTCCATATGTGGAAGAGACTGCACAACAGCCAGTTATGTGAGTTTGATTCCCAGATTTTTTAAAGAATTATTTTATTTTATGAATCATTATTACTATTATTTTAATTTGACCAGAGAGAGACAGAAAGAGCGAAAGAGAGAGAGTGAGAGGGAAAGTGAGAATGCAAGCCACCAGGTCCAGGACTTGAACCATGGTCAGACATGTGGGAGTCCAGTGCACTTAACCCCCCACGCCACCTGCTGGCCCCCAATTCCCAGATATTTTGAAGTGAGAATTATTAAGAAGGAGCAAAGGTGTCTGTCATGATTCCCAACGGCATTTTCTCTTGTGGAAATGAAAGTAACCAGAAAGTTTTTTTTATATCCTTTATATCTGCATTTCTTTAAATATGGTAGGATGAAAAGATAATTTGGGAATATTTTTATTAGGGAATAAACTTACTAATTAGGTTTATGTTTATATTGCTGTGGCAGAGACAGTAATTATGATTAAGTAATATGTTCTACTTTTGTTATTGACAATAATTAGAAGTTATGGCAGTTTTCTCTACTATTCTGCTCCTTGCTTCTGGATTATCTTTTTCCTCTTCCCAACACTTAGCATTTCTAGTCATAAGAAAAAATGTGGTAGGTGATGGTTAGGTAATTAAACCAGTCTGTGATTTAGCTTAATACTTAATAAGGCCAGTTCTATTATTAGGTTGATTTTTGTGTCCTGATGCAAGTTTCCTGATAAGTAATTTATATATATGCTAGTTACTATATGAATGCAAAAATAACTTGTTGAGCAGAAATTCTGCCTGGGCTCAACACAGGGAAGCTGTTTATTTATTTATTTTCTAATTACCAGAGGGCATGTGTACTCACAAGTGAGAGAGAGAGAGAAAGAAGGAAGAGGGAGAAAGCATTTCTCAGTGGGCATTGTCAATCCCTTCTCTTCCATTTCTCCATCCTGTCAGGATTTGGGGCATGTACGTATATGTGCTCGATGTGCTTTTCAAGCTACCAGGGCTTGAACTGCAGTCAGCCATGTGGGATCTGGCTTCTTTTACCACTAGGCCACAGGACTGGCCCTCATTACTTTTTTTGAGGGGGGAGAGGTTATTGCTGTGGGGCGCTTGCCAGAAAGACAGAGAGAGACACAAAGCGAGAAATCACCCCGTGGAAGGATGGCCACGCCGCAATCCCTTCTCCTCCATTCTCCTCTCGGGATCTTGGGCACGCATGCATATGTGCTGTGTGGGAAATTCAAGCTGTTGGGTCCAGGACTTGAACCACAGTCAACCATGTGGGAGTCTAGCATCCCAACCGCTATGCCGCCTGATGGCCCCTATTTTATTTATTTATTTTTAAAGAATTATTTAATTAACTTAATTTATTCATTCAATTGGTTTAATTTGACCACGTGTGTGTGTGTGTGTGTGTGTGTGTGTGTGTGTATAGAGAGAGAGGAAGTAAGCCACCAGGTCCAGGACTCGAACCATGGTCAGCTATGTGGGAGTGTCCAGCATCTTAACCACCACGCCACCTGCTGGTCAGATATCATATGTTCTCACTGGAGAGAGACAGAGAGGGAAAGAAAGCCTCCCCTGCCGTGGGGCATGATCACACCACAGTACCCTCTCCTCTTGGGATTTTGGGCATGTATGCATGCATACATGCCTGGTGTGTTTCTCAAGCTGCTGGGTCCAGAACTTGAACCATCTGGTTGACCACATGGTATCCTTCCGGTTATAGGCTGGCCCTCGTTGTTTTAATTTACAGTTCTTTAATGGCATTTGATGTTGAGATCTTTGCATGTGCTTATTTGCCACACAGGTGTCCACACTTTTTTATTTAAAAAAAATTTTTTTTTAAGAGAGATTTTTCAGTGATTATAAAGATGAGCTGAGACATGAGGAAAGCAGTCAGGTCCTTCAGACGTAGAAAGACCTAGGATTGAATTTGCTGCAACAGGTTACTTGCTGTGTGTTGTGGTTAAATAAAATGAGATCTGGAGAGGCAGCCCCTTCCCCGAAGAGTCCAGACAGTGTTCTTCCTGTTCCATGGGCTCGTGAGGCATCAGCATTCTATCAGCCTCAACAGGCTTGAGTGTTCCCTGCATTGTTTTCAAGACTCTCTGGGAAAGACACTGCCTCTTTGAGAGCCTGGCGTCTAGCTTGAGAAAGACTGACTGCCTGCTGGTTGTTTCTGAGAAGTTGTACCTCATAATACTGAAGTGGTGACAACCATACCCAACCATGATGAGAAGCAACCTTGGACTGAAGTCAGCAAGAAAAGAATGGAATCTGGGTCCTGAATGACCAGCTGATTTTACCTCATCGGGTACTGGGGCCTCCAGCCACGCTCAGTAATGTATTTCCTCAGTGACCCACAGTGACCTACTCAGTCACCGAACTCAGAAACCTGAGCATTATCCTTCATTCCTCTCTCTCTCACCCCCGAAGTCCAGTCAGGAACTAAGCCCAGGATATTCTACTGTTGAAAATCTCTCTTTCTTTCCATTGACACTCTCCCTGTCCTTTTTCAGTTCTTTGCTATTTTTTTAAAAAATTGGTCATCTTGGGGCTAGCGGATGGCGTGGTGGTTAAGGTGCTGGACACTCCCACATGGCCAACCACGATTTAAGTCTCGGACCTGGTGACTTGCTTTCTCACGTTCCCTCTCTCCCCTTCTCTCTCTCTCTCTGTGTCTCTCTCTGGTCAAATGAAAATAAATTAATAAATAAAATTAAATAAATCTTTTAAAAGAGAGAGAGAGAGAGAGATTTTTGCTATAGGGCATGTGCGCTTGCCAGAAGGACAGAGAGACAAACTGACAGAAAGTGAGAAATCACCCCCCAGGGGGTATGGATACTCTACAATCCATTTTCCACTCTCCTCTCAGGATTTTGGGCATGCACATGCACCCAGCATGAGTTTTAAGCTGCTTGGTCTGGGACTTGAGCTGCTGTGGACTATGTGGGAGTCCAGTGATGTAATTATGCCATCTGCTTGTCCCTATTTTAAATTATTCTGAAGTGAGGCCAGCAGGTGGTGTGGTGGTCAAGGTGCTATACTCCCACATGACCGAGTGTGGTTCAAGTCCTGGGCCTGGCAGCTTGCTTTCTCACTCTCTCTTCTCTCTCTCTGGTGAATTAAAAATAATAATAATAAATAAAAAATAATTCTTCAAAAAATTATTCTGAAGTATTTTGTTCTTTATGAAACTATTATAAATAGAATTGTCTTAATTTCACTTTCAAATTGTTTATTCCAAGTGTATAAACTACAATGACTTTTGTATATTGATCTTGTATCACCCAGTGAATTCATATATTATCTAATAGCTTTTTTTTTCTTACCTTTTTTCTAAGTTTATTTCATGAAAGAGAGACAGACAGAGCCTCATCATACTACTATCCTATTTTTTTTCTTCCTTATAAAGGTCTTTACCATGGGACATATGCACTCACCAGTGAGAAAGAAAGTAAGAAATCACCCCCCAGGGATATGCATGCTAAAAATCCCTTCTCTGTTCTCCTCCTGGGACTTGGGGCACACACGCACATGTGCCTGATGTGATTTTCAAGCTGCCAGGTCTAGGACTCAAACTGTTGTCTGCAAAGTGGGAATCCAGCTCCTTAACTGCTCTACCACATGCTGCACCCATCTAATAATTTATTGGTATCCTTAGGATTTACAATATATAAGATCACATAATCTGCATATAGAGAGAGTTTTACTTCTTTCTTTACTAATTGCCCTGGCTAGAATCTCAAGTATAGTGTTGAGTGGAAATGGCAACAATGACATACTTGTTCCTAATATTAGCTCTTCACCATGAAGGATGATGTTCATGTAAGTTTTCATACAGAAGTCTTTTCTCAGGGTGAGCAAGCTAGGAAGGTTTTTAAGCATGTAGATGCTTGGACCCTACCGTTAAAGGTTCTGATTCACTGGATTTGGTTAGGAACAGATCTTTCATTGTATAAAGGTGTATAAGGAAGCAAAAGGTATGTAAGTGATTCTGGTCCATAGCCAAGGTTAAAAGCCACCTGCCCTATCCTGACAGGTTTCTTATGCTTGATTCTTTTTAAACGTATATTACCACTCATTCTGAGAATCTTGAACATCATTACATCATTAGTTCTCTAATACTGAATTCCTAATTCTAAATATTTTAGATGCTAAGCAGTGAAAATAGGCTATGTTGGATAGGATAACTTCCTTTCATACATTCAGTTGAACTAAGATGTGGTATTAAAATTTATTTTCACACCGGTGCCATGTACAGCAGTTAGGTGCTGTGCAGAGGAAAGCCAGATCCCATATAGCCTAAGGGTTTGAATTCTGGCCCTGACGGCTTCACACTGTGACAGGCAGGAGCCCAGGATTCTGACCGGATGAAAAAGGACTGTTGCAATTAGGTACCACTGGAGGTGTGCATGCACATGCTCTTTTTTCCTCTCTTACTTTTGGAGTTTCTTTCTCTCTTTGTCTCTCTCTCACATGAACACACCCTCTGACATTAAAAAAAAAAAAGGAAATACTTATTTTTCACCTATAAGTAATATAAACTTCTTGATGACCCTAGCTTCTGGCTAAATTTCTTCCTCATCATAGTAGAGGTAGTGCTCAGAATACAATTATTGATAATCCTTGTAAGTTCTTTTTAGCCTCTTTTTATATCTTTGTTTTTGAAATGGAACAAATAATAGCCTTGCTATTAATATTGTTCATGTGTTTGGTCAAAATGCATAAGAAATCATTTGTTTTGACTTGTATGGTGAATAATAATTGTTTTGATTCTTAGGACACCATGTAAAATTGAACCTAGTATAAACCACATTTTAAGCACCAGAAAGCCTGGAAAGGAAGAAGAAGATCCCCTGCAAAGGGTTCAGAGCCATCGGCAAGAGTCTGAGGAGAAGAAAGAGAAGATGATGTATTGTAAGGAGAAAATTTATGCAGGAGTGGGGGAATTCTCTTTTGAAGAAATCCGGGCCGAAGTTTTCCGGAAGAAATTAAAAGAGCAAAGGGAAGGTGTGTAAATTAATCTAATTCAATTTTGTGAAAATAGCCTGACTTAAATTGGAAAGTTGAGCCACTATATTAAACCTGAGGAAAATTGTCCTCATTTTTTATAACTTTGTGTGATACTTCTGTGGTTGTACAATTTCTCTTTGTATGTAAGCTGAACTCATTGCTACCGTTCACAGAAAGTCCTGGGGCAGGGAGGTGGGATTAAGTCTGTGCTCAGAAATAGGGGAAAAGAAGCTTTGAATTCTAGGAAAAATTCATAGTCCCCAATGCAATAAGCAGATAGCTATGATCTGGGGTGTGTGTGTGTGTGTGTGTGTGTGTGTGTGTGTGAGATATCTCCCCATTAAGTATTTTGCCTAATGTTGCCTGAAATATTTCGTTTACCTTTGAAACAATTGTTTGAAAGTTCTCTTGGGACCAGCAGTTAGCGTAATGGCTATGTCGCTGGACTCCCATGCAGTTTGAGTCCTGGACCCGACGGCTTAAACTCATGCCGGTGCATGTGCGTGTGCCCAAGATCTCGAGGGGAGAATGGAGGAGAAGGGACTGCGGTGTGGCCATCCCCCCTGGGGGTGATTTCTCGCTTTCTGTCTCTCTGTCTCTCTCTACCTTTCTGTCAAGTGCACGTGCCCTATAGCAAAAACCTGTCCAAAAAAAAGAAAGTTTTCTAAGGGCTTGTTTACATTAACATACTTGGTTGTACCTCAATCACTAAGATGATGGGTTTTTTTGTTTTGTTTGTTTGTTTGTTTTTAATTTTTGTCAAAGGATACATGCCCTCATTGAGAAAGAAAGTGAGACAGGGAAAGTGAGAAATCACACCCAGAGGGGATGGTCATGCCTCAATCCATTCTCCTCTTGGGGTTTTAGACGCGCACACACACGCACTCGGTGTGTTTTTAAGCCGCTGCGTCTAGAGCTCAGACTGCATAGTTGGCCACATAGGATCGGGCTGGCCCAGCTGTATTATTTCTTAAGGATATTATTTTTTCTTTCTTAATTAAGGGATGCTTTAGTAGAAATTGAGAAATGAATATTTTGGAAATGGGAACCAGTTCTTTTATTTATTAGAGGTTTTTGCCCTAGAGTCTCGATGTGTGTTCGCGGGAAAAAGAGAGAAAGATAGCCAGAGGGAAAGTCAGAAATCTCCCCCCACCCCAGGGTGTATAGCCATGCCGCCATCCTGTCTCTATTCTCCTCCTGAGATCTTGGGCATGCACGCACATCCACCCAGTGTGAGTTTCAAGCCACCAGGTTTGGCACTTGAACCATGGTTGGCCATGTGAGAGTCCAGCAATGTAACCACTATGCCATCTGTTGGTCCCAGGAAGCAGTTCTGATGCAAGCTGAAGTCTGGAGTACTTGAAGGCAAGCGGTGGGGTAGAAAGGGCTGAAAAGTAGAGAAGTGTGGCATTTGGGGCTTGAGGCATTAGGAAGTAAGGAAGAGTATAGAAAATGAGATGGAGAGCCCGACAATAAATTGCATCTATTTGGACATTATGTCTAGCAGCTATGCCAGAAAGGAAAAAAGAAATGCTTCTTTATGTATGAGTATTCAGAATAAATTTTTTTTTAATTTTATTTATTCCTTAATTTATTTTAATTTGACCAGAGAGAGACATGGAGAGAGAGAGAGAGGGAAAGTGAGAAAGGAAGCCACCAGGTCCAGGACTTGAACCGTGGTCAGCCATATGGGAGTGTCCACCACTCCACCTGCTGGTCCCCAGAATAAACTTCTAATGTAGTTCAGTTTTTTTTTCATAGGCTGTGGCGTTTGTGAAGCTGTGAAGCTATCTGGAAAACTTAACTATCATGTATAATTTGAGGGAAAATGTTTTCTGGGTTCCAGATGACAAGTTGAAAGCTAACATCTGTAAAGCAGAATTGCCTTTATTTGTTCCATCAACTAGAGCCTTCCAAGTTTGACAAAGTGCTCTGGATTAAAACAATATATTTTAAAAATGGATTTATAGGGGCTGGCAGGTGGCATGACAATTAAGGCACTGGACTCCCACATGGCTGACTGCAGTTCGAGTACTGGATCTGGCAGCTTACTTTCTCACTTTCTCTCTCTCTCTCTCTCTCTCTCACTCTCTCTCTTTCTGGTGAGTGCATATGCCCTATAGAAAGTCAAATAATAATAATAAATATAAATTTTTAAATGGACTTACAAGTGTAGATAAGAAAGAGAGAGAGAGAGCTTTAGAGAGAAACTTAGCCTATACAAGGTTTATAGAAGTAAGATGAAAATACCTTTTAAAAAAAAATTTTTTTTTTTTTTTTTTTTCTGGACAGGGTCTCTAAATCTTGATCCTCCTGCCTGGTCCTCCTGAATAGCCAGGCCTGCACTTGCACATGCCTGCACTCAGCTTTCAGGGTGGGCTAGGAAGAGAACTCTGGCCTCCTGTGTCTGCCTCACACCTGCCAAGCAGCAGCATCTACCACCACAGCAGTCACATCTGCTGTGACTGGGCCAGAAAGTACATTTTCTTGTCAGCTAGCTAGAGAAGGACCTGTGCTAATGTTAGGTGGTATTTAAGTAGGTCAAAAAAGATATTAGCTTCTGAGGATTTTAAGATACTCATTTTCTAATCTGCTCTCTGAAGAGCAGTTTAGAGTTCAGGAACTTGTCATTTCCCATCTGTGTAAAGTTTATACCCTTATAAATACTCATGCCTATAAATATTACTTGTTACTATTAAAAACCGGCTTTAAAAACTGTTGCTGACTGCTTACTCTGAGGAAGGTCAAGAAGAGAGAAAGTGACAGTAGGGACCTAGAGACAGGTTGTTGTTTTTCCCATTGCTTCTGCCATACCAGTCTTTACCCTCTTGCTCCAAAAAACTCTAGCTTCTTGCACATTCAAGTCCTCTGACTTTTTTTTTCCCCTGGTTCCCGAACCTCCTTTGTGTCCTCACCTCAGACTTTCCAGTCCCTCTCAATCATTCATTAATTGGCTAAGCACCTGGCTCAGTATCCTTTCTACCCCTACACTGGCTTCCCAATTCCTTGACCACACTTTCTATGGTCTCTTTCTCAACCCTACCCATTACTACTCCCCACCCCACCCACCCCATGGTCTTGCTGTTGATCTTGTCACCTGATAACTGTACCACTGAAGAAATCTCTATATCAAAGGTCCTATTATTTGGCCACCATCTTCTCTTTTGGCTCTCTTATGTGAGGACTCTATTCCTGGAACTCTTTAGCCTCTTTGAGATTGCTATGCCAACCCAAAGACATTATTATTATTATTATTATTATTATTATTATTATTTTACTATTTTTTTATATCCTGATTTCCTTGGTTCAAGACACAGACCTGGCAACTTGAGAAACATGCTGATGTGCATACACGCTTTCCCCAGATCAAAGCAGGGTGGGGAAATGGGAGAGAAGGATTGCAGTGTGACCATTCCCCATAGAGGGTATTTTCTCTCTTCCCCTCTGTCTCTCTCTGGCTACTACATACACCCTCTGGCAAAACTAAAAAAAAGGAAAACACAATACAAAATCTTAAACTCTCAAAACCCCAAGTGACTTAACCCTTCCTACCTATCCGATCCAATTTTCTTTATTCTTACTATGCTGCAGCTATGCTGGTCTTCTGGATTCTTGAACATCATGATCTTGTTCCTGTGCTGGCCTCTGTGCCAGCTAGTCTGTAGGCCTAGAATCTCTCCTGATCTTTATATGACTGGTCCTTTGTTATCTGTGTTACAGCTTTATAATATCACTTCATCAGAATGATCTCCCCTAATTACTGGTCCTTAGTAGCCACTAAATTCAATTCTCCTACCCAGTCATATTCTCTTTTTAATTTTTTTTGGAGAGGTTTTTGCTATAGGGCAGGTGTACTCGCCAGAAAGACGGAGAGAGACAGAGAGAGACAGAAAATGAGAAATCACCCTGCAGGGAGGATGGCCACGTCGCAATCCCTTCTTCATTCTCCTCACAGGATCTTGGGCATGCACACACGTGTGCCCAGTGTGAATTTAAGCCACCAGGTTCAGGACTCGAACCGCAGTCGACTACATGGGAGTCCAGCAACATAGCCATCACGCCACTTGCTGGTCCCCCCAGTCACATATTCTTACATTACTTACTTTCTTTTCCTTTTAAAGAGTTTTTTAATTTGCTAGAGGCACTCATCCTCCCCAGAGTAGAGGCAGAAAAAGAGAGATGGAAAGTAAGAAACCATCCCACTCAAGGGGTATGGCCACACTGCTATTCCCTTCTCTTCTATCTCTCTCCTTGGGATTTTGGGCACACATGTACATGTGCCTGGTGTATTTTTCCAGCTGCTGGATCTGGAACTTCATAGTCAACCATGTGGAAGCCAGCCACCTTAGCCACCAGACTACCATCTGGCCCTGATTTTACTGACTTATCTTTACTTGCCAGACGGTGTGCACATTTACCAGAGAGAAAAAAGTAAGAGGGAGAAAGCATCCTTCATTGAGGGATGATCACACCACAATCTTTTCTCCTGTGTTTCTCCATCCTTTTGGGATTTTAGGCACACAGATGTGCCCGGTGTGTTTTTCTTTTTTTAAAAAATATTTATTTCATTTCTATTTATTAGTAGTATTATTTTTTTTAATTTGACCAGAGACGGAGAGAGAGAAAAGGAAAGTAAGAAAGCAAGTCTCCAGGTCCAGGACCTGAACCAAGTAAGCCACGTGGGAGTCCAGTGCCTCAACCACCGTGCCACCTGCCAGGCCCCCTCTCCCCCTACCACCGCATGTTTTTCATGTCATGGGGGCCAGGACTTGAACTGTGGTTAACAATGTAGGATCCGGTTCTCTTAACCACCAAATTACTGGATGGCCCTGTTTTTTTTTTTTTGTTTGTTTGTTTTTAAGAATTATTTACTTGAGAGCAGCAGGTGGCATGGTGGTTAAGGGCACTAGACACCCACGTGACTGACTTCAGTTTGAGTCCTAGACCTGATGGCTTGCTTTCTTGCTTTTCCTCCCCTCTCTCTCTTTCTGTCCCTCTCTGGTCAAATTAAATAAGTAAATAAAGCAAAATAAAGTAATTCCAAAAAGAATTATTTACTTGATTTTGGGACCAGCAGATGGTGTAATGGTTACGTTGCTGGACTCCCATGTGGTCCACTGTAGTTCAAGTCCTGGACCTGGCAACTTCCAACTCACACCAGGGAACCGGTAGGTGGCATGGTGGTTGAAGTCGCTAGATTCTCACATGGCCTACCGTGATTCAAGTCACAGACCTGGCAACTTGCTTTCTTACTTTCCTTTTCTCTCTCTGTCTGGCAAGTTAAAATAATAATAATAATAATAATAATAATAGCAAATGGAATTAAATAGATAAACCTTCTTAAAAATAAATAAAAAATGGGACCAGCAGTTAGCGTAATGGCTATGTCGCTGGACTCCCACGTAGTCGACCGCGGTTCGAGTCCCGGACCCGGCGGCTTAAACTCACGCCGGGCGCGTGTGCGTGCGTGCCCAAGATCCCGAGAGGAGAATGGAGGAGAAGGGATTGCGGCGTGGCCATCCCCCCTGGGGAGTGATTTCCTGCTTTCTATCTCTCTGTCTCTCTCTGTCTGTCTGGCGAGCGCACGCGCCCTATAGCAAAAACCTCTCCAAAAAAAGAAAAAAAAAAAAGAAAAAAAAAATAATAAAACACACCAGGCGCATGTACTCGTGTGCCCAAGATCCCTAGAGGAGAAAGGAAGAGGAGGGATTGCAGCTTGGATATTTCCTCAGGGGGATGATTTCATTTATTATTGTTGTTATTTATAATTTGCTATAGTGCACATGCACTCACCACAGAGAGACAGAAGGTGAGAAAGCAAGCCTCCAGGTCTGAGACTCAAAGTAGTTGGCCATGTGGGAGTCCAGTGCCCCAACCACCACGCATCTACAGGCCCCTAATTTTTATTTTTTCTTTTTTTGGAGAGGTGTTTGCTATAGGGCGCGTGCGCTCTCCAGAAAGACAGAGGGAGACAGAAAGACAGAAAGCGAGAAATCACCTCCCAGAGGGGATGGCCACACCACAATCCCTTCTCCTCCATTCTCTCGGGATCTTGGGCACACATGCACAAGCCCCTGGCGTGAGTTTAAGTCACTGGGTCCAAGACTCGAACCACGGTTGATTACATGGGAGTCCAGTGACATAGCGATTACGCTAACTGCTGGTCCCATGGCCCCTATTTATTTATTTATTTATTTATTTATTTGGAGAGGTTTTTGCTATAGGGCGCGTGCGCTCGCCAGACAGACAGAGAGAGACAGAGAGATAAAAAGCAGGAAATCACCCCCCAGGGGGGATGGTCACGCCGCAATCCCTTCTCCTCCATTCTCCTCTCGGGATCTTGGGCACGCACGCACACGCGCCCGGCGTGAGTTTAAGCCGCCGGGTCCGGGACTCGAACCGCGGTCGACTACGTGGGAGTCCAGCGACATAGCCATTACGCTAACTGCTGGTCCCCCTATTTATTTTTTAATGCTGATTTTTTTGTTAATTCATGTGTGCGTGTGCATGTGCATGCACCTGTTTTATATGACCAAGGACTTTGTGTTGTGGACTATGTCTTTTTTTAAAAACATTATTTATCATCATCATTTTATTATTTTCCTGTTTGATCAGACATTTAGAGGGGGTTATTTTCCTGTTTGATCAGACATTTAGAGGGGGGGGAAAGTGAGAAAGCAAGCCGTCAGGCCCAGGACTTCTGCATTCAGCCATGTGGGAGTCCAGCACCTTTAACCACCGCGCCATCTGCTGGCCTGCAACATTATGTCTTAAGAACTCCAAGTTGTGCTTAGCCCATAGGCATCCTTTTTTTATTGACTGAATATGCAAAAGAATACAGATTGATACTTCAAGCTGAGTACCTTGTCCCACTTTCATCATTTTTATCTGTGTTATCAACATATCTTTTGAGTACCTGAGCTCCGAAGGCAGTTTTGAGCAAAATAAGTTGCTGTAAGGAGTAATGCTGACTTTACTCAGCTGACTTTACTCTTTCTAGCTGAGCTATTGACCAGTGCAAAGAAAAGAGCAGAAATGCAGAAACAGATCGAAGAGATGGAAAAGAAGCTAAAAGAAATACAAACTACTACTCAGCAGGATAAAGGAGATGATCAGGTGATTTTTTTTTTTGAATACATAAAACTAATATCTGTTGAAAAACATTTATACAATATAGAAATATAGAAGCTTAAAGATATCCCAAATCCCTGGGGACCAGCAGTTAGCATAATGACTATGTCACTGGACTCCCATGTATTCAACCGCGGTTCAAGTCCCAGACCTGGTGGCTTAAACTCACACCGGGTGCATGTGCTTGCATGCCCAAGATCCCGAGAAGAGAATGGAGGAGAAGGGATTGCGGCGTGACCATCCCCCCTGGGGGGTGATTTCTCGCTTTCTGTCTCTCTCTCTCTCTCTCTCTCTGTCTTTCTGGCGAGCGCATGCGCCCTATAGCAAAAAACCTCTCAAAAAAAAAAGATATCCCAAATCCCATTCACAGTTTCTGGTAATTTCTTAGCTATTAATAGCAGCAAAATTGAGCAGGAAAGTAATTTTTTTTTAAGAATTATTTTATTTTTTATTTTATTTATTATTATTTTAAAATTTGACCTGCAAGGTAGAGAGTGAGAAAACAAGCTGCCAGATTTGAGACTTGAACTACAGTCAGTGATGTGTGGGAGTCCAGCACCTTAACTACCATGCTACCTGCTGACCCAAAGCAGGGAAATAATTTAACAGATGACTTAAGGTGAAATTTTTGATTTATAAAATAAGTGATGCAGTTCTTTGAGATCTTAGTTATACTCTAAGCCATTATTTTTAAATTAACTTTAAGTTTTTATTTTATTCATGTTCTATTAAAATAGGATAACTAAAGAATTTTAGTATGTACTTGGCCATGCTCAATTGAGTACAATAGTGCCTCTGTATACTCAGAACATAAATTATTGGGAAGAACTTTTGTATTACATTTCATAGTTAGTGAACATCTAGGGAGAATAGTGTGGTAAAGTTAATGTTGACTCCAGAGCTTGAAAATAGGTATCGTTTTCTGGATGGAAGAGACATCAATTTTGTTTTTTAAATGTAACAGCAAGAGAAGAAGGTGCCTACAAAGGAGACTGCTGAACTGCAGATCGCTTCCAAGGCTCAGGAAGTACCAGGAATGACTGTATCTGGTTCTGCTTGTCCAGTAAACCCTTGTGCCAGGTAAGTCCATGTTGGTGGAAGGAACAATGCTTAAAGAACGGCACTTAAAACCTTTTGATTCTATTGACTCGAAACCTTCTGAATTTTTACTCTATTGAGATACAATTTTTTTTTAAGCGGTTTTTGCTATAGAGCGCATGCACTCACCAGAGAGACAAAAAGTGAGAAATCACCCCCCTGGGGGGATGGCCACGCCACATTCCATTCTCTTCCATTCTCCTCTCGGGATCTTGGGCACACACGCACACGCGCCCGGCATGAGTTTAAGCCACCGGGTCTGGGACTCAAACTGCAGTTGACTACATAGTAGTCCAGTGACGTAGCCATTACACCAACTGCTGGTCCCTGAGACACAATTTTTAAGTCTTCTGTCACAACATAAACACTGATACTGATGAAGGAGACAGGGTGCTGACTTTTTCTATTGAAAAAATATATGTTTCCTATAGAAGCAAATATAATGTTATAAAAAATAAAAATCACCCATTTCTACCAGCAAAAAATGACTCCTATTAACACTATTATATCTCTTCTTCTGTGTTCTATTTTTGTTTTGTTTTATAAAAGTGACAATTTACTGATCTGCTTATATTGTTAATGTGACTTGTCTTCTATTACCAAGTATACATCTGTAACATGTTTAATGACCGAAGGAAGATTCCATCTTAAGAGAATTTGAATTCCCAGTAGTAGAATAATTTCTTTATCTTAGAGTGAAAAAGGTTATATTTAGTGCAAAAGCCTCTTAGATTTTTACAGATTAAGTAATTCTTTTTGTGGATTTTGAACACATTTTAAAACAGATTTCTTCACAGGGAAACTTTACTTCCAGAAAACATTTGGCAGGAGCACCCTCACTCTAAAGGTTAGTCATGTTTGACAGTGTCATGAAGAACTTGTTCATAATAGATTCATTATGTAAAAATTGTTAAATAGTTTTTAATTATGATAAAAGAGTAAAAGGAAGGCAATGGGAGGAGGTGGGGAACTCTAGGATTTTACCATATCTTTGAATCATGGAATTTGTTAGAGGTATGTGATTTGAAATAGAGTATACATCAGAAAGAATGTTTTTATAGAATTCCCCAGTGCTTTGGAATAATTGATTGGTTTAAATGTAATTTTAAGTTTATACAGCTACCAAATAATTTTCCACTGTAGTTACATTGAATTAAGTGTATCATTTTAGGCTGTAAGAAGGGTCAGTCTGTGGCATGGCGGTTAAGGTGACTAGATCCCACATAGCCAACAGTGCAGTTCAAGGTCCAGATCCAGCAGCTTGAAAAACACACTGGGCACATAAGTATTTATGCCCAAAAATCCTAAATGACAGAAGGAGAAGGGATTATGGCATAACGCTCCCCTGTGTGTGTGTAGGGGGGTGCTTTCTTGCTTTCTCTCTCTGTCTGTCGCTCTCTAGTAAATACACGTGTCCTCTAGTGGGAGGAAAAGGTAGACTAAAAACAGTTGGTTTTTTGTTTTTGTTTTTTTGTTTTTGAGTGGGATTGGGGGTGTTTAAAACTGAAGTTATTTTATATTCAAATTGGTTCTTGTTTCCATTCAGAAACATGTTTAAAATGAAAACATAAATAGCTACTTGTAAGTAGTAAATAAATAAAATCTAATTAAATCTCTAACTCTAACCCCCAGTTTTTAGGAAATATAAAGCGTGGACTCAAGTGTGTTAAACAAGAAGGGATGCAACTGGCGAAATCTAGCACTATAGGGCAAACAACCTAGTTTCCTCAAAAAAATTACCCCAAAACTCTACTGAATAAAAGAGATATAAGAGGCTTTTGAACTAATTATAGTATATAGATCTCATTCTGCGTTCTCAACTCAGACTTTTCAAAAAACGTTTGAAAACAATTGGTAAATGTAAACTTCTGACGATATTTTATATTCTGAAATTATTGATTTTATATGTATTGGAAATCTTCGAAAAAAAAAGTTCAAGGCACATGCATACTATGAAAAAAATTTATACATAGATTTTTTTAAAATGTTTGTACCAGAAAAACTTGAATTTTAATTTTATTTTCCCACAAATTTTTCAAAGTGTTCTCATATCATGTTTTGAGATTGAGCTTTTGAAAAAGAGCCTCTTTTAGAAATGTGTACCGGAGACCGGCAGGTGGCATGGCAGTTAAGACACTGAGCTCTCACATGGCTAACTGCAGTTCAAGTCCTGGACCTGGCAGCTTCCTTTCTTACTTTCCCTTTCTCTCTGTCTATCTCTTCTTGGTCAAATTAAATAATAAAGAAATAACAACAAATAAAATAAATAGTTTAGAAAAAGAAATATGTACTGGAATGTTTACAGATAAAATATGATATCTTGGGACCAACAAGTGGCATGGTAGTTAGGGTACTGGACACTCTGACATGGCCAACCATGGTTCAAGTCCTGGGCCTGGTGGCTTGCTTTCTCACCCCCTGCCCCATCTCTCTCTGGCCAAATTAAAATAAAAGAATGAATAAATAAAATAATTTAAAAAACCATGATGTCTTGGATTGGCTTCAAAATAATCCTGGTGGTTTGAATTTAGGGAGTAGTAACTGGTAGACCATACAGATGAAACAGGGTCATTCATGTTTTGATCATTATTAAATTAGTAAATGGTCTCTTCATATATATGTTATATATACATACATATATGTTTATATATAAAGTATATCTGTGTATATATACATTATATATGTACACACACATAAACTTTTCTTAGATGTTTTTGCCTTAGGGCATGTGCACTAATGGGGAGAGGTGGGGAGGGACAAAGAAAGAGAAGGAAGGTGAGAAAACCCCCTCCAGGGGAAGCGTTCATGCCACATCCCTCCTCCTCCATTCTCCTCTCAGGATTTTGGGTTTACATCCATACATCCACCTGGTGTGTTTTTCAAGGCACCAGGTGCAGGACTTGAACCATGTAGTCAACCGTATGAGATCCATTCACTTTAACCACCACACCACTAGCTGGCCCTACTTTTATATGTTTAATTGATCTACTTGTCTTGAAGAGCAAAGTGTTGACTCCTAAGAATATATATCGAGTCTCTCTTTCTTTAGGTGCCAGCGTACCTTTCTCTATCTTCGATGAGTTTCTTCTTTCAGAAAAAAAGAATAAAAGGTTTGTTTTTGTTGTTGTTTTTTTATTTAAAACGACTCTATTGTTATGAACGAGAATGAATTAGGGAGTTACTGTTATCTATGTAAACAGACAAAAGCTGCTAAATGGAATGTGTCTTTCCAGTCCTTCTGCAGATCCCCCACAGGTTTTAGCCCAACGAAGACCACTTGCAGTTCTCAAAACTTCAGAAAGCATCACCTCAAATGAGGATGTGTCTCCAGATGTTTGCGTAAGGAGCCGTGTCCCTTTGTAAATGTAAATGGGCTGGTGCAGTCAATCTTCACTTTTTTATGAGTTTATTAAAATCACACAGAAGCTTAAGGTTACAATTGAAATCACTGTCTGTACAAAGCACATGAAAAGATGCTCAGCATGCCTTAGTCACCAGAGAAATGTGAATCTCACCACAGTAAAACACTGTCACCCACCAGGATGACTATAACCCAAGAAATGGACAATAACAAATGTTGGCAGGGTGTCTTAAAAGCAGGAACACAAAAAATTAGAATCATGGTATATTGAATGTTTTCTAAGTGGAAGCCAGATCCTAATATTTTGTGCTGGAACCAGCAGTTAGCATAATGGCTTTGTCACTGGACTTCCACATAGTCAACCGCAGTTAGAGTCCCGAACCTGGTGGCTTAAACTCATGGCAGGCATGTGTGCATGCGTGCCCAAGATCCCAAGAGAAGAATGGAAGAGAAGGGATTACGGCATGGCCATCCCCCCGGGGGGTGATTTCTCGCTTTCTGTCTCTATGTCTCTCTCTGTCTGTCTGGCGAGCGCACGCACCCTATAGCGAAAACCTCCCCCCCCCCAAAAAAAAGAAATAATAAATAAAATTATTTTTCCCTAGATAGGCTACTTTTGTACACTGTGCACTGAATTAATCTGTGTCTAAGTAAAAAAGATACATGTTCATTGAAATATTTCAGCTCAACTTTACATGGTTCTTATTTCAGGATGAATTTACAGGAATTGAACCCTTGAGTGAGGATGCCATTATCACAGGTTTCAGAAATGTAACTATTTGTCCTAACCCAGAAGACACTTGTGACTTTGCTAGAGCAGCACGTTTTGTATCAACTCCTTTTCATGAGATAATGTCCTTGAAAGACCTCCCTTCTGATCCTGAGAGACTGTTGCAGGAAGAGGATCTAGATGTAAAAACCTCTGAGGACCCGCTGGCTGCTTGTGGCACTATCTACAATCAAACCGTCAGCATCAAGAAGCTGAGGTGACTAAGGGCTACACGTTTTATACCACCAGATCGTTGGCTCTCTTATGTGCTTGTCAGTTATAGTGATTGGTTATCAGGCTCCTATTGTCAGACAGGTACTATGCCAAGTGCTTTACAGGAGATAGGGGCTGCCTCAGAGTATGGAAGCGATTTGGTGATTGACTGGGCTATGAGGGTTAGAAAAAGTAAATTTTTATAGTTATGAGACTAAGAAGTCCAGGAGGATTTTTTTTTTTAAGAATTATTTTTTTTATTATTATTATTATTATTTTTTTTTTTTAAATTTGCACACGCTCTCATCAGAGATAGAGAGATAAAGTGAGAAAGCAAGCCACCAAATCCGGGACTTAACCATCATGCCACCTGCTGGCCTCAGATTATGGTACTTTTTTTTTTTTTTTTTTTTTTTTTTTTTATTTATTCATTAATTTATTTTAATTTGACCAGAGAGAGACAGAGAGAGAGAGAGAGAAAGCAAACCAGCAGGACCAGGACTTGAACCGTGGTCAGCCATGTGGGAGTGTCCAGCACCTCAACCACCACACCACCTGCTGATCCCAGATTATGGTACTTTTGAGGAAACTTGCCAAAATGGATATGATTGGAAAAGAAGAGGCATTTAGCCTTCTTTCGGTTAACATTTTTACATTTTTTTTAGAGGTTTTTGCTATAGGGCGCATGCACTCACCAGACAGACAGAGAGACAGAAAGCGAGAAATCACCCCCCAGGGGGGATGGCCATGCTGCAGTCCCTTCTCCTCCATTCTCCTTTCGGGATCCTGGGCACATACGCACACGCACTAGGCATGAGTTTTAAGCCACTGGGTCCTGGACGTGAACCGCAGTCGACTACGTGGGAGTCCAGAGACATAGCCATTACGCTAACTGCTGGTCCCAACTTTTTTTTTTTAATGCCAGAGTGCACATATGCTTGCCAGAGAAAGTCTGAGAAAGTACCCCTGGTGGGGGATGATGCATCGCAGTCTCTTCTTGATCTCTCCATCCTGTCAGGGTTTTGGCCACATACGTACGTGCACCCTACTTGTTCTTCATTATTGTTCTTCAAGCCACTGGAGCCTGGATTCAAACTGGTCAGCCATGTTGGATCTGGCCCTTACTGCACAGCACCTAATCGTTGTGCTTTGAGGCCAACCTTAATTTTGAGTTTAAAATTAATAGAATAGCTGATGTTGGTTTCTTTTTCTTCTTTTAAGGGTTATTTATTTATTTAATTTAATTTAATTTATTATCATTATTTTAATTTGGCTAGAGAGAGAGGGAGAAAGTGAGATAGCAAACTGCCAGGTCTGAGACTCGAACTACAGTCGGCCGTGTAGGAGTCTAACACTTTAACTACCATGCCTCCTGATGGCCCCCAACTTACGCTGATTTCAAATAGGCAACTAGAGATGTATTAAAGAAGAAATATATTTTGAGTGGTGGAAATGAATGAAAGACTAGATATGAGGCAATGGCATACATTGAGCCTTGCAATCGATCCATATTTAAAAGTCAGCTAAATTAAACAGACTAATCCTAGTTTAAGGAATGTTTTTGAATTTGCCGATTTGTACCCCCCCCCTCAATTTGTTATAGGACACATGTGCTTGTTGGGGGAGAGAGAGAAATGTTCCCTTCCGCTCCTCAAGAAATGGACACACTACAATCCCTTCTCCATTTTCCTCTTACAGTTGGGCATGCAAGCTCACATACCCAGTGTGTTTCTCAAGCTGCCATATCTCAAACTTGAACCACCAGACAGCCATGGAAATCCAGCTGCTTTAACCACCACACCGCTAACTGGCCCAATTTGCTTTTTTTTAAACTACACTTTCAAATATTTTTCCTAAGAAGCTTTTAATCACATTTACTAGCATATGAATGATTTAGGTTTCTCTTTGCTTCTTGGCTTGTCTTATTAAAGAATAAGTACAGAGAAGGGATAAAAAGAAAGAAAGTTAGTGTCAGTGTTTCTCCATATTTCTTAATAATATAGAATAGAACCATGTAGAGTAGAAATGTATTATAAATTAGGTAAATAATCCAGGAATGTAATGCTGGGTTCATTGCATGTCAACCAGGATAGAAGAAGTTACCTAGATTCTGATTATGAATCTATTTCATTTGCGATAGTAATGGACTTTAAAAATTAGATTGTTGGACCAGCAGGTGGTGTGGTAGTTAGGCACTAATCTCCCACATTGGTGACCACAGTTCGAGTTCTGGACTTGGAGGCTTGAAACTCACACTGATCGTATCTGTGTGTATGCCTAAAATCCTAAGAGGAGAATGGAGGAGAAGGCATTGTAACATGGCCATCTCCCCTACGGGGTGATTTCTCACTTTCCCTCTCTCTGTCTCTTTCCGCCAAGCACACGTTCCCTATGGCAAAAACGAAAAAATCAAATCAAGTGAGAAATTATAAACTATTTAATTTTTTTATTAAAAAATAAAAACATGACAAAATTATAACAAAAATAAGTTGGCATATATTATTCCTATGAGAATTAACTAATTTGTGGTTCTTTTCAGTCCGATTATTGAAGATAGCCGGGAAGCCACACACTCCTCTGGTTTCTCTGGATCTTCGTCCTCGGTTACAAGTATCTCCTCCATTAAATGTCTTCAGATTCCCGAGAAGCTGGAGCTTACTAATGAGACCACAGGTAGGATTATATAAACCACTTACAAGTAAATATCTATAGCCATGCCTACTGAACACATTTATCTTAGCAAACGGAGGTGAGCTCTATGTTGTTCTTTCCTAGAAAAAAAAATTAAGAATTATTTTGTTTTTATTCATTGTCATTATTTTATTTTTAAGTTGACCAGAGAGAGACAGAGAGAAGGAAAGTGAGAAAGCAAGCTGCCAGGTCCAGGACTCGAGCCACAGTCAGCCATGAGAGAGTCTAGCTGCTGTAACCACCATACCACCTGCCGGCCACCCTGGAAAACTTTCTATAAATTATGAAATATTTAGAATAAACTCATACTTACTGAGCATGGTTTCACGAAGACTTGAGACAGAATTAATGAACAGCATTTTTTATGTGATCTTGTTTTATTTCCCCTCCTCTATTATGATATCCATTTCAAGGTTTTTCAGGTGATTTTTTTTTTTCAATCTTTCCTCACCCCCGCTCCGGCCCCCTCCTCCAGAAAACTCTCCTCAGTCACCTTGGTGTTCACAGTATCGCAGACAGCTACTAAAATCCCTACCAGAGTTAAGTGCCTCTGCAGAGTTTTCTATAGAAGATAGACCAATGCCAAAGTTGGAAATAGAGTCGGAAATTGAATTAGGTAAGTATCATACTGTAAGAAACAATAATAATAATATTAATAATAATAATAATAAACAATGTAATAATACAAGTTGGCACACTGATAACTTCATGTCTTTGTAACAAGAATTATGTCTTTCTTGCCATTTTTTAACAAATCATTTTTGCAAAATATTCTAGTTGCTACTAACTGGTAAATATGCTAGTGCTTCAAATCCTTAAACCAAAGATAAAGCTAGAGGGCTATATATTGACAATGATTTTTTAATAGAATCAAACCTTCTTAACAGGTAATGAGGATTATTGCATTAAACAAGAATATCTAATATGTGAAGATTATAAACTATTCTGGGTGGCACCAAGAAACTCTGCTGAGTTAACCATAATAAAGGTAAGACCGATTCTTTGTCATTCCAATCACCTTATAAATAATGTGAATGGGAGCAATAGCTCTCCATAGTACCATCAAATCTTTCTAAGTCTATTAGCTTACATATAGGAAAATCAGTGAGCCATCAAGAGATTGGCTGCCATTATAGGCCAGGATTAGTTATCAAAATGAGGGAATATTGGGGACCAGCAGTTAGCGTAATGGCTATGTCGCTGGACTCCCATGTAGTTGGCCATGGTTTGCGTCCCAGACCCGGTGGCTTAAAACTCACGCTGGGCACGTGTGCACGCATGCCCAAGATCCCAAGAGGAGAACGGAGGAGAAGGGATTGTGGTGTGGCCATCCGCCCTGGGGGGTGATTTCTTGCTTTCTGTCTATCTGGCGAGCTCACGTGCCCTATAGCAAAAACCTCTCTTAAAAAAAAAAATGAGGGAATATTGCACAAATCTCTCCATATATCTAAACATAATAAGTATTCTATCTGTTTGATATTTTATAAAAAAAATTGCTTGAGGGATGTATGCATTTGCCAGGAAAAAAGACAGAGACAGAAGGGAGGGAAAATGAGAGCATCCCTCAGTGGGGATGGCCATGCCCCAGTCTCTTCTCCCTTGGAGATCTTGGGCACACATGCACACACAAACTTGCCCAGTGTTTTTAATTAATTAATTTATTTTTTGAGAGGTTTTTGCTATAGGGCACGTGCGCTCGCCAGACAGAGAGAGACAGAGAGACAGAAAGTGAGAAATCACTCCCCAGGGGGGATGGTCACACCGCAATCCCTTCTCCTCCATTCTCCTCTCGGGATCTTGGGCATGCACGCACATGTGCCTGGCGTGAGTTTAAGCCACCGGGTCCGGGACGTGAACCGCGGTCAACTACGTGGGAATCCAGCGACATAGCCATTACGCTAACTGGTGGTTCCCAGGTCTAGGATTTGAACCACAGTCAGCCATATGGGATCCAGCTGCTTTAACCACCACAATGGCCCTCAATCTTAGCCTTTTAAGGATATCAACTTTATCTTCTGAAGTTTTCTGGCTTGCTCTAATCTGGACAAGGTATTCCCTAGGCTTAATTTAAAACATAGTGTCACTTTGAAATTACCACTCACCATAATCCTAGGTATTTACATTACCTTTTTCTTACAGTGCATATCCAGTTTTTTGGATCCCATATTTTCCTCTTTCTGGGTTTAATCCCTAATATTTTGGAGGAATAGATCTTTTAATAGTTTCCTGAGAATAAGATGGGATATGAATTTTTTAAAACATTATTTGTCAGAGAATTCATTATTCCTTATTGATTGATAGCTTGCCTGAATATAGAATTCTACTTGAAATTTTTTTCTTAGAATTTGAAGAAGAACTCTATTGTCTTTTGACATCTAACCCAGCTTTTGAAGTCCTTTGCTTTTCTATTTCTTAAAGTTTTGTGTGAAAGTATTTTTTTCTTTCTCCAGATCTTTACCAGATCTTATGTTTGTCTCCACTATTCTGAAATATCAGAACTACATCCCTTGGTATACATCTGTTGTCATGTGTGCTAGATAGATAATCAGTGTACATTTTAATCTGAAACTCCTTCAGTTCTGAGAAATTTTCTTCAATGGAAATTTTTTTCTTCCCATAATCGTCTCTCTTCTCCTATAATTCTTTTTATTAAGATATGGGCTGGGGGCCGACTGGTGTCATTGTGGTTAAAGGCTCTGGACACTCCTACATGGCCACCCATGGTTCGAGTCCTGGACTTGGCAGCTTGCTTTCTCATTTTCCCTTTTTCTCTCCCTCTCTGGTCAAATTATAATGGATAAATAAATATAAGTAAAATAATTCTTTTAAAAAAAAAAGCAAACTTTGGTCATACAAGCACACTTACCTTGTGGGTTTGTCTTTCAATCCGCCAGGGCTGGGATTTGAACTGCAGTTGTCTAGGATCCAACTCCTATAACCACCAGGCTATGGAGCTGACTCTCCTATTTTTTTTTTTAAGTATTATTTACTGGGACCACCAGATGGTGTAATGGTTATGTCACTGGACTCCCACATAACCAACTGCAGTTCAAATCCCAGACCTAGTGGCTTGACACTCAAACTGTGTGTGTGTGTGTGTGTGTGTGTGTGTGTGTGTGTGTGTGTTTTCCCCAAAATCCCAAGAGGAGAACAGTGGAGAAGGGATTGTGGTTTGGCCATCTCCCCTGGGGAGTGATTTCTCCTTTCTGTCTCGGGTGAGTGCATGAGCCCTATAGCAAAAATCTCTCTTAAAAAAGGGGGGTGGGGAGGGCTGGCAGGTGGTCTGGTGGTTGAGGGCGCTGCACTCCCACATTGCCAACCCTGGTTCAAGTCTTGAACCTGGAGCCTTGTTTTCTCTCTCTCTCTCTCTCTCTCACCCTCTCTAGTCAAAATAAAATAAAATAAAAAATAAATAAATAAATAAAGTTAAATGATACAATTCTTTTGAAAAGGGGGGGACCAGCAGATGGTGTGGTGGTTAAGGTGGTCCCACGTGGCTGACTACAGTTTGAGACCCAGACCTTGTGGCTTGCTTCTCACGTTCCCTTTCTCTCTCAATTTCTCTGTCTCTGGTCAAGTTAAAATAAATGAATGAATAAATAAAATTAAATAAAATAATTCTTGGTTTTTGTTTTGTTTTGTTTTTTTCTTTTGGAGAGGTTTTTGCTATAGTGCACGTGCGCTCGCCAGAAAGACAGAAAGCAAGAAATCATCCCCCGGGGGGATGGCCACACCACAATCCCTTCTCCTCCATTCTCCTCTCTGATCTTGGGCATGCAGACACGCGCGCTTGCGTGAGTTTAAGCCAACAGGTACAGGACTTGAACCATCAACTACATGGGAGTCCAGTGACATAGCCATTACGTGAACTTCTGGTCCCAATAAAATAATTCTTTTTTTTTTTTTTTTTTTTTTTGGAGAGATTTTTGCTATAGGGCGCGTGCCCTCGCCAGACAGACAGAGAGAGGCAGAGAGACAAAAAGCAAGAAATCACCCTCTAGGGGGGATGACCACGCTGCAATCCCTTCTCCATTCTCCTCTTGGGATCTTGGGCACGCATGCACACACACCCGGTGTGAGTTCAAGCCACCGGGTCCAGGACTCGAACCACGGTCGACTACGTGGGAGTCCAGCGACATAGCCATTACGCCAACTGCTGGTCCCCCAATAAAATAATTATTTAAAAAAGAAAAATTATTGAGACCAACAGATGACATAATGGTTACGTCACTGAACTCTCACGTAGTCAACTGTAGTTCTAGTCCCTGACCTGACGGCTTAAAAATCATGCCAAGAGCATGTTGCATGCATACCCAAAATCCTAGGAGGAGAAGGGATTGTGTTGTGGCCATCCCTCCTGGGGTGATTTCTCACTTTCTATCTCTCTGTCAAGCAATATGCCCTATAGCAAAAATCTCTTTAAAAAGATTATTTAATTTTATTTATCATTATTATTTCTTAATTTGCTACAGGGCATGTGTACTCACCAGAGGAGTGGGAAGTGAAAGATCCAGGATTGAAGCCATGATCAACCATGTAGGGTCCAGTGCCTTAACCACCATGCCACCTGCTGGCCCCACCTCTCCTATTTTTTTTTTAAATTATTTATTTAATTTTACTACTTCTTATTTATTTATTTCTTAATTTGACCAGAGAGACAGGAGAAGAGAGAAAGGGAAAGTGAGAAAGCAAGACACCAGGTCCAGGACTTGAACCGTGGTCGGCCATGTGAGAATCTGATTCTTCAACCACCACACCACCTACCGGCCTCTTCCTCCTAATTTTTTTTTTTTTTTTAATCTCTGTGTCCTTTGACTTCACTTTATCTCTCTGAGATATTGATGATACTTAAATTTTTTTCTTCTTTATTGTTTGTTTCCTTGTGGGTTTTTTGTTATTTTGTTTTTGTTTTGGGTTTTGTTTTTCGTCCATTTTGATCTCTGTCTTTCATATTAAAGGCTTTCTTCAATTTTTAATTTTCAATAAAAGGCTTTGTTCATATTTAAATATGAGATAGTAAAAGCTAAGTGCAAGCTTTTTATATGGAAGACCATGACAGTTGTAGACCACATGGTAGCATAATCTAGCTTGGTGAATCTTTAGGTTTTTTGTTTTTTGTTTTTTTTTTTTTTTTTTTTTTTTTTTTTGAGCTCATCAGATCCCTCAGAGAAGACTTCCAATTTTCTGCCTGGAGCATAGAAACTTGGCTGTTAGATTTCTGAAAACTGAGTGAGGAAATTAGTCTGGAGAATGAAAGAGTAAGGTTTTTGTTTTGTTTTGTTTTGTTTTTGAGAGAGCGATTTTTGCTATATGGTGTGTGTGCTCGCCAGAGAGAAAGTGAGAAATCACCCCCAGGGGTGATGGCCATGCTGCAGCCCCTTCTCCATTCTCCTCTTGGGATTTTAGTCATGCATGTACACATGCCTAGCTTGAGTTTCAAGCTACCAGGCCCAGGACTCAGGACTCAAACTCTGGTCAGCCACAGGCGCTGGCAGTCAGCACCTTAACCCTAATACCACCTTATAGAGGTGTATCTTAACATTTGATATATAAGTGTCCCGTTTTCCACGAGGGATTCCCACCCTCAGCAGTGCCTGGTGTCCTCTAGTCTGGAGCCCTCCTCTTTTGTACTCTAGGGGATCAACTTTTAGAGGCAGTTGCTGGGCTGAGTGACAGGTGTGGGAAGGAAATCTAGGGTTTAACTTCCTTTTAAATAGGTTCTAAACCACTCCTGTTTTAGCTCCACCCTCAGCCTTACTTGATAGGTAATTTATACTACCAGTTATAAACTTTAAGGAGACAATGGTTTTAAATTATGAATGTGGTTGCTCTTCAACTTTCTCTCCTCCTAGAATCACCGTTCCTTAGATCTTCTAATTAGATTGTTACCTTTTCTTATTGTCCTTCTAGCTTCCAGAATTTTGTTGCTGTTTTGTCTTATATTGTAGATTTATACCCTTTATACGTTTTGTTTTTGTTTTTGCCTTAGGGTGCATACACTCACCAAAGAGAGGGAAAGCAAGAAATCACCCTCCAAGAGGCATGGCCATGCTGTAATCCCTTCTCCATTCTCTTGGGATTTAGGACATATATGCACATATACCCAGCACGTTTCCCAAGTCACTGGGTCCAGAACTTGAACTACAGAGCCGGCCATGTAGGATTCAGCATCCCAACCATCATGCCATCTGCTGGCCTCTATTTCTGGCTCCGATTTATCCCTTTTTTTTTTTTTTTTTTTTTTTGTTTATTTATCTATTTAGTTATCTATCTATCTTTGTTATAGGATGTGTGTACTCACCAGAAAGACAGAAAGCAAGAAATCACCCCCCAGGAGAAATGACCACATTACAGTCTCTTTTTTTTTTTTTTTTTCCTTTTTGGAGAGATTTCTATAGGGCGCGTGCGCTCTCCAGACAGACAGAGAGAGACATTAGAGACAGAAAGCAAGAAATCACCCCCTAGGGGGGGATGGTCACGCCGCAATCCCTTCTCCTCCATTCTCCTCTCAGGATCTTGGGCACGCACACACACGTGCCTGGCATGAGTTTTAAGCCACCGGGTCCGGGATGCGAACTGCAGTCGACCTTGTGGGAGTCCAGCGACATAGCCATTACACTAACTGCTGGTTCCCAACACATTACAGTCTCTTGTCCACCATTCTCCTCTTGGGATTTTTTGGGCATGCACGCACATGGGCCTAGTGTGAGTTTCAAAACACTGGGCCCGGGACTCGAATTGCAGTCAGCCACATGATAGTTCAGTACCTTATCCACTATGTCATCTGATGATCCCCCAATTTATACCGTTTTTTTTTTTTTTTTTTTTTTTTTTTAAAGGAATTATTTAACTTTATCCATTTATTTATTTATTTTAATTTGATCAAAGAAGCACAGAATGAGAGAGAGAGAGCGCAAGCCACCAGGTCCGAGACTTGAACTGTGGTTGGCCACATGGGAATCCAGTGCCACTAACCACCATGCCACCTGCCACCTGCCTTCCTTTTTTTTTTTTTTTTTTTTTTTTTTTTGGAGAGATTTTTGCTATAGGGTGCGTGCACTTGTCAGAGAGACAGAGAAAGTGAGAAATTCTCTCTTGGGATCCTGGGCACGCATGCACACGCACCCAGCTTGTTTCAATCTGTTGGGTTCAGGACTCGAACTGTGGTCAACCATGTGGGAGTCCAGTGCCCCAACCACCACCCAACCTGCTAGCCCCTCGATTTATACCTTTTAAAATAATTTTTTACTGCTGTTTCTTTTAAGGTATCAGAAGGGCTTGAGGAAATGTGCTTTCATGCTGCCAACCCTAACAATAGATTCTAATTGCTCTTATTTTTAACATAAAATGTTTTATAGGTATCCTCTCAACCTGTCCCATGGGACTTGTATATCAACCTCAAGTTAAAGGAACGTTTAAATGAGGAGTGCGATCAGTTGTGCAGCTATTACCAATACCAAGATGGCTGTATTGTTTGGCACCAGTACATAAACTGCTTCACCCTTCAGGTTTGCAATAATACTAAAAACATAATTTAAAGTCTTCAAGTAGAGATATCTGTATGCTATTTAGCAAAGGAATTTAATACAAAATTACTGTCAAAATTCCTGTCTTGTAGAAATAGAGCAATTAAATTATAAGTTAAAAGCATGAAGTATTTTCTTTTCCCAAGTTATTTTGACCAAAGACTTCATTGGGTTATTGTTTCTTAAGATTTATTTTATTTTATTAATTAATTAATTTATTTATTATATTTTAATTTGACCAGAAAGAGAGAAAGTGAGAAAGCAAGCTTCCAACTCTAGGACTCAATCCGTGGTTGTCCATGTGGTGATCTGGCCCCTTAACCATCATGCCACCTGCTGGCCCTACGTTGGGTTATTTTTTTAACTTCTATTTTGTCAGTTTTCAAACATATGCAATTGTATGGTGAACTCCTTTTATCTAGACATTTATCTCTGATAATCATCACCTTGTGACTACTCTTATTTCATTTATACTACTTCTGCTGGATTATTATTAAAACCCAGACACAATATTTTACTCTTTTGAATATTCTTAAGAATGTTCTGGTGTAGACTTTATTATAATATGAATTCTTGGGGCCGACAGGTGGCATGGTGGTGAGGGGCTCTGGACTCCCACATAGCTGACCAGGGTTTGAGTCCCGGATCTGGCAGCTTGCTTTCTCACTTTACCTCTCTGTCTCTCTCACTCTGTCCCTCTCTGGTCAAATTAAAAATAAATAAATAAAAAGTTAAATAACAATAATTCTAATATATATATACATATATATATACATATATACATATGTATATATATGTATATATATGTATATATATATGAATTCTCTAAAGTGGTTGTAATGAATATATTTTAAAATATTTATAGAGCACCTATTATGGGCCAGGCTCGTCCTTAATGTTCTTCATTACCTCATTAAATCCTTACAAACAATCTTATGGTAGATTGCAGTGTTATTAAAAGTGAGGGGGACGAGCAGTTAGCGTAATGGCTATGTCGCTGGACTCCCATGTAGTCGACCGCGGTTCGAGTCCTGGACCCGGCGGCTTAAACTCACGCCGGGCGCGAGTGCGTGCGTGCCCAAGATCCCGAGAGGAGAATGGAGGAGAAAGGATTGCGGCGTGGCCATCCCCCCTGGGGGGTGATTTCCTGCTTTCTATCTCTCTGTCTCTGTCTGTCTGGCGAGCGCACGCGCCCTATAGCAAAAACCTCTCCAAAAAGAGAAAAGAAAAAAAAAAAAAAAGTGAGACAGGGCTAGCTGGTGGTAGTTTAGATGGCTGGCTGGATTCTACATCGTCAGCATAGTTCAAATCTCAGACCTAGTGACTTAAAAGACACCCAAGGTATATGTGCATGCATGCCCAAACTCCTGAAAGGAGAAAGGGAGACGGAATTGTGTCATGACTATCCCCCTTGGGGGGGGGGGGGTGCTTTCTCACCACCCCTCCATCTCCAGCAGCCACATGCCTCTGGCAAATTTAAAATAAAAGAAGGTGGGACATAGACCCAACCTATAAGGAAGCCTCCATCCTTTTTTTTTTCTTTTTGTTTTGTTTAAGAATTATTTTATTTATGTATTTATTTATCTTAATTTGACCAGAGAGGAACAGAGAGAGAGAGAAAGTGAGAAAGCAAGCCGCCAGGTCCCACACTCGAACTGTCGCCAACCATGTGGGAGTCCAGCATCCTTAACCACCATGCCACCTGCCAGCCCCAGGAAGCCTCCATTCTATTAGAGAACAAGAACAAAGAGTATGACGCAGCAATCATCAAGTATATTGAGTATAACTACATCACCTCTACTTGAGAAATAATGAGTGCTTTATCCTTCTGTTTTCAGGATCTTCTCCAACACAGTGAATTTATTACTCATGAAATAATAGTATTGATTATTTATAACCTTTTGACAATAGTGGAGAAGCTACATAAAGCAGAAATAGTTCATGGTGACTTGAGTCCAAGGAGTATGGTTCTCAGAAATAGGTTAGTCCTTTTCATTTTCTTACAATTCTGTCAGTTCTCTCTCTCTCTAAAGAATTATTGTATTTAACTTATTGTTATTACTATTTTTCAGTTTGATCAAAGAGAGACAGAGAAAGAGAAGGAAAGTGAGAAAGCAAGCTGCCAGGTCTGGGACTTGAACTGTGGATGGCCATGTGGGAAGTTAGTGCCTTTAACCACCACACCACCTGCCAGCCCCCCTAACTTTCTTTTTTCTTTTTTTGGAGAAGTTTTTTTGCTATAGGACGCGTGTGCTCTCCAGAAAGACAGAGAGAGACAGAGAGACAGAAAGTGAGAAATCACCCCCAGGGGCCATGGCAATGCCACCATCCCTTCTCCTCCATTCTCCTCTCAGGATCTTGGGCACGCACACGCACGCGCCCAGCATGAGTTTAAGCCACCAGGTCCAGGACTCAAACCACAGTCAACTACATGGGAGTCCAGCAACATAGCCATTACGCTAACTGCTGGTCCCAACTTTCTCTCTTTTTTAAAGTTTGCTTTTCCTTACTTGAGAGAGAGATAGCACCCTCAATGGAGTCTTGACAGTGTAGTCCCCTCAGCCTCAGCCAGCCCCGTATTGAGTGCACGTATATGCACATCTGGCATTCTTAGGAAGTCTCTAGATGGTGTTTAATAGAAACAGGAAAATATACAATATAAGTATTTTATCTTTATTTTTGAGAGAGATTTTTGCTATAGAGTGTGTGTGCTTGCAGGACAGACAGAGAGAAACAGAAAGATAGAATATTTTATTTTACTTTGTTATTATTTATTTTCTAAATTTGACCAGAGGTGGGGTGGGGGAGAGAGAGAGAGAGAGAGAGAAAGTGAGGAAGCAAGCTGCCAGATCCAGGACTCAAATCATGGTCAGCCTTGTGAGAGTCCAGTGCCTTAACCATCACACCACCTGCTGGCCCTAATATAAATATTTTATTTAAAAAAAAAAAAAAAAAGAACAGTCTTATGTTGATTTTTTCTTAAATTCTGGGAGGAAGCATCTGAACTGGCTTAGAAAGCCTATCTGGTGGTGAACAAGAATGGCTGGAGCTATTAAAGGTTAATTGCCTCCATCCACTCCTGTCGGTGTCGTAATCATTGCTATTGTATGTGTTAATGGCTACTGTACAGGGAAGACCTCTGCTTCCAATATTTTATTATGTATTTTGGTGGTACTGCACTGTGGTTTCTATATTTTATATCACCAAACTTGTGAGATTTCCCCACTTGGGAAGACATGTCTCTGCTCTACCAGGTGCATTTTTATGGCTAACCACCGGAGGGAGGTGTTGGCATAGCTAAGACATATCTGCTGTACCCTTTTTTTTCTTTTTGTAAGAACAGCTATGCAACTGCTTTCATGACCTATTTTTATTATCTCTTTTTCTTAAATCTGCGCTCAGAATCCACGATCCATATGATTGTAATAGGAATGATCAAGCTCTGAAGATAGTGGACTTTTCCTATAGTGTTGACCTCAGGGAGCAGCTAGATGTTTTCACCCTCAGTGGCTTTCGGACTGTACAGAACCTGGAAGGACAAAAGATCCTGGCTAACTGTTCTTCTCCCTATCAGGTGAGTGTAAAACAAACCTGAGCAAATGTGGAAACAGTTTCTTAATCTCTTCCTTATCTAGATAAGCTATGAAATCTACTGTCTACAGGTATTACTGTCCTGGAATTGATGACCTAGGACCTCGTTTTCAGATATCACCAAGTCAAGCAAATTGTACCATTTTTCTGTCACAGTGCTGAATGAAGATTATACACACACACGTGCAAACACACGACTTAGTACCTAAGTGCCAGTGCTGTTTCTACCACTAACTATTCATGTGATCTTTTATAAGTCATTTTCTGCAATCTCTTAAAAAAAATAAGGATAACAGTCTCTGCTCTGTTTACCTCAGAGTTGCGTTAAATGAAATAATATATATAAAAAACATTAGGGCAAATGTAAAGTATTTTACATGGTGGCATGATATGCAAAAACCATTCAGCTCTAGGCATAGCATTCGCAGACTGAACGAATATATGTAGCATGAATGAGCAAGTCAGGCGGACCCAGTTAGACCACAGCTGGAGTCTATGCAGATTCTATAGGACTACTGATTTGAATCTGATGACCCAGGTATCATCATCTCTGTACTTGAGAGTAATTCCTAGAGTTAGTTCTAGTGATCACGTCTTTGGGCTTCCACCTTTATTGTAAGGGTAAGGAATAGTCTACTAAAATGTATATCGTGAAATAAACTTTATTGAGCACTGTAATACCTCTTGACTTCCTACATAAATAAGCTCTTATGGTGGAGGCAGGGAATCATCTTCGCTGATAGTACTTTTTGTGATTTCAGGTGGACCTCTTTGGTATAGCAGATTTAGCACATTTACTATTGTTTAAGGAACGCCTACAGATTTTCTGGGATGGGTCCCTCTGGAAACTTAGCCAAAATACTGCTGAGTAAGTATTGTAGATTTCAGGGTTATTTCCTGTCCAAATTATTTTCTATTTGGGTGCTTTCTCTGCTTTGGGAACTTTTCTTCAATCAAATGCTCTGATTCCAGTAAGGCTAGCTGGTTTTCCTAGGGTATCAGTAGAGCATCTAGTATCCAAAAAAAAAAGGAACAGCTAATTAAAAATGAGACTCAGGGACCAGCAATTGGCGTGATGGCTATGTCACTGGACTCCCATGTAGTCGACCATGGTTCGCGTCCCGGACCTGGTGGCTTAAACTCATGCCGGGCATGTGTGTGTGCGTACCCAGGATCCCAAGAGGAGAATGGAGGAGAAGGGATTGCGGTGTGACCATCCCCCCTGGGGGGTGATTTCTCGCTTTCTGTCTCTCTGTCTCTCTCTGTCTGGCAAGCGCACATGCCCTGTAGCAAAAACCTCTCCAAAAAAAAAAAAAAAAGAAATGAGACTCAAAACATAGGACTATTCAGACTTCAGTATGCAATTCTGAACTTAGGTGTAGCATATAGAATGTAACTATAGAGAGCAGGAAAGCTCAGTTTAGAAGTGTTAATAGAAATGTTCTCTGAGAATAATTTTGTATCTGATTTGTGTTAGTCTTTTTTTTTTTTTTTTTTTATTTTATTTTATTTTTCTCAGATTAATTAAATTCATTTTACATAAAGTTCCCATTATGATGTATACAATATACATATATGTATATAGTTTTCAACAGAGAACTCTACTTTTTTTGGTGTTAACTGATTCCTCCTTTTGCCCCCCACGCCCACTTTCTACCACCCTCTCCTGACCACCCACTCCCCTCCCTTACAGGCTCCGGCATCCACATTTATCCTTTCCGCTATCATATCATTGGATCTTTCTCCTTCTGCCAGAGTGCCGATAATGTTATCATTATTTTTTTTTTCATTGGACATCTTTACAGTGTACAGCATGGTCCCTTCCAGCATGAGTATAGTTAACATTAGCCAAGACAATGATACCCCCACATACATCATCTTCAACAGACCACCCTTCACCCCTGTGTCCATCAAACGTGATGATCGTTCCCTGAACCGCCCTCCATCATTCATTCCCATTACCTCTCCCGTGCTGTCTCCAGCATCCGCAGTTGCCATCCCTGCGACCATACCCTCCAGATCTTTCATCCTTTTTTTTTTTTTTTTTTTTTTTTTTTTTTTTTTTCCTTTTTCAATTATGAGCTCATAAAGTTTTCCACAATAGGAAACATAGGTTCTATTCAGGGTTGGGTCAAGGGTGGGTCTCGTGCAGTTCCGCAGTTGTAGGTGAGTCTCTATGGAGTACAGTTTCAGGAACGCAGTTCTGGTAGGCAGAGACGGTTATCAGCTGATGCAGCACAGCATCCATCCTGTGATTACCGAGGATGGTGTTGTGGGGATCTGCAGCGTGAGTCATCCTCGAGTATCTGGCTTCCTTAAGAATGGTAGAATAGTTCTTATTTTTCCCTGAGGTAATGCAGGGCTGGTACCATCGCCTTCTCACTGCCCATAGGCAGCGAAAATCCTCCTATACCATACATTTCTCAATTGGTTTAAGACATCCAAGGTTTCCTTCTTCTGCTTATATTTGCAAGATCTTAATCCTTGTTTTCGGCTTCAGTTTGCTGCTCGCAACCGCCGGTCACGTGCAGGCCCGGCGGTCACGGGCAGGCTCGTTGGCCACGCCTGGGCGCAGGCCCGGCAGCCATGCGCGGGCCCGGCGGCCACGCGTGGGCGCATGCCCGGCGACCACGCACAGGCCCGGCGATCACACACAGGCCCGGCGGCCACACACAGGACCGGCGGCCATGCTCAGACCTGGTGGCCACTCGCCAACCTGGAGGTCATGCACAGGCCCGGTGGCCACTCGCAGGCCCGGGAGCCACACGCAGGCCCGGCGTGCGCCGGCCCAGTGACCACGCTCCGGCCCGGGAGCCATGTGTAGGCGCAGGCCCGGCGGCCATGCACAGGAGCGGGCCCGGCAGCCACACTCAGACCCGGCAGCCACTCGCCAGTCTGGGGGCCATGCGTGTGCCCAGCGGCCACTCGCAGACCCAGCGGCCATGTGCTGACCCGGCGGTCACGTGTAGGCCCGACGGCCACACGTCAGCCCCAAGCGCGCGCAACCACGCTCAGGCCCGGCGGCCACGCGCGGGCCCAGCGGGCACACACCAGCCCCCGAGCACGCGAATGCGCGCGGGACCCAGCGCCACCTCCGGTTCGCCTGCCTGGTCAGAGTGCTGCCAGGCAGCGTCGGCGCCGAGCGCAGGACACACCCAGCGCCGGAGGGGCAGCAGGGGCTGGGCGGCCTCGACTGCGGAACGCGAAGCAGAGGCGCCGAGTGCCCAGAGTCGGGCAGCCCCGGTCCCGCGCAGGCCCCGAGGCGGGCGGCCCCGGTCCCGCGCAGGCCCAGAGGCGGGCGGCCCAGCGCGCTGGCCCCGGTCCCGCGCGCCCAGAGGCGGGCAGCCCCGGTCCCGCGCGGGCCCAGAGGCGGGCGGCCCCGGTCCCGCGCGGGCCCAGAGGCGAGAGGCCCAGCGTGCCGGCCCCGGTCCCACGCAGGCCCAGAGGCGGGCGGCCCCGGTCCCGCGCGGGCCCAGAGGCTGGCGGCCCCGCGCGCTGGCCGCGGGCCCAGAGGCGGGCGGCCCCGGTCCCGCGCAGGCCCAGAGGCGAGAGGCCCAGCGCGCCGGCCCCGGTCCCACGCAGGCCCAGAGGCGGGCGGCCCCGGTCCCGCGCGGGCCCAGAGGCGGGCGGCCCCCGGTCCCGCGTGCTCCCAGAGGCGGGCAGCCCCGGTCCCGCGCGGGCCCAGAGGCGGGCGGCCCCGGTCCCGCGCGGGCCCAGAGGCGGGCGGCCTAGCGCGCCGGCCCCGGTCCCGCGTGCGCCCAGAGGCGGGCAGCCCCGGTCCCGCGCGGACCCAGAGGTGGGCGGCCCCGGTCCCGCGCAGGCCCAGAGGCGAGAGGCCCAGCGCGCCGGCCCCGGTCCCACGCAGGCCCAGAGGCGGGCGGCCCCGGTCCCGCGCGGACCCAGAGGCGGGCGGCCCCGGTCCCGCGCAGGCCCAGAGGCGAGAGGCCCAGCACGCCGGCCCCGGTCCCACGCAGGCCCAGAGGCGGGCGGCCCCGGTCCCGCGCGGGCCCAGAGGCCGGCGGCCCCGCTGGCCGCGGGCCCAGAGGCGGGCGGCCCCGGTCCCGCGCAGGCCCAGAGGCGAGAGGCCCAGCGCGCCGGCCCCGGTCCCACACAGGCCCAGAGGCGGGCGGCCCCGGTCCCGTGCAGGCCCAGAGGCGGGCGGCCTAGCGCGCCGGCCCCGGTCCCGCGTGCGCCCAGAGGCGGGCAGCCCCGGTCCCGCGCGGGCCCAGAGGCGGGCGGCCCCGGTCCCACGCAGGCCCAGAGGCGAGAGGCCCAGCGCGCCGGCCCCGGTCCCACGCAGGCCCAGAGGCGGGTGGCCCCGGTCCCGCGCGGGCCCAGAGGCCGGCGGCCCCATGCGCTGGCCGCGGGCCTGATTTGTGTTAGTCTTTAACCATTTCTTAATAGCTATTGTTATCACTAAAAGTAAGCATTTCTTAAAGTTAAATTTCTAAATGATATGCTAATTTTAGGCTACTATTTATTTAATATGTGGTTAGAACCAAACCCAGAACTGAATCTCCTGGCAAAGAAGTAAATGACCTCTTTTTTAAGGATTGTTTATTTAATTTTATTTATTCATTCCTTTATTTTAATTTGACCAGAGAGAGATAGAAAGAGAAAGCAAGCCACCAGGTCTAGGACTCAAACCATGGTCGGTCATGTGGGAGTGTCCAGCGCCTTAAGCACCACACCACATGCTGGTCCCCCAATAAATGATGTCTTAATAAGAACTGCTTGGTCTCAGAACCTTAGTACTCCCTCAAGTCTGCTCGTAAAACTTATTAAGTATCTTAGGTTTCACTTCGGCTTATCTCAGTAACTTCTCAGCATAAGTGTACCAATCTGTCACTTAGGTTTTGTTTTGTTTTTTTTAAAGTTGAAGATTTAGTATCCCTTCTCCATTTTCCTCTCTGAACAGTTGAATTATTTTTCTCTCTTTATTCAGAATTGGCCAGTCTTATTTCTCTTATACTTGTACTTTTAAAATAGGCTTGAAATATAATGTAAAACATACAGGATAGGGGCCAGCAGGTGGCATAGCGGTAAGGGCGCGGGACTCCCACATGACCAATGCAGTCTGGGTCCTGGACCTGGAGGCTTGAACATGCTGGGCACATGTGCATGCGTGTCCAAAATCCCAAAAGGAGAATGGAGAAGGGATTGAGGCATGGCCATCCCCCCAGGGGGTGATTTCTCACTTTCTCTCTCTCTCTTTCTCTGGAGAGTGCATGTGCCCTAAAGCAAAAATTACTCTTAAAAAAAAAATACAGAATAGATTCAGGCATCTCCAGTTGGCTATGGTCCAGCAAAAGCAGATTAAGTCAGTTGGGTTTCTGAACAGACCTGCCTATATAGTAACAGAAGCTTCTCTGGGTTTCCGAACAGACCTGCCTATATAGTAACAGAAGCTTCTCTGATAAAAAGAATAGTAATAAGGAAATGTACAGGCATCGCAGATTTAAGGAGTAGTTACTTGAGTCAGTTGTCAGGTGCTTAGAGAATTGTGAAGATGATAAACCACTGGGGTCAGGAGAGAGCTGTAGTTTTTTTAATGACAGATTCTAGGAAAGAGAAGAGGAAAAAATGTATTTCTGTTTGTAGAAGAAAAGTGCTGTGTCAGTACACGGTGAAATGTATAGATTCAAATGAGAGAGCTTCTTTCCCTTTATGTGCACTGTATGCTATCTTCTTACTATGGTAGTTCTTTTCTGTAGTATTTCCCTGGCCTTTCAAAGGACTATCTGAATACTCTCAGAGTTCTTGATTTTACTTTATATATTCTTGGTTCATAAATGTACCACTGAGTTAAACACAAAAATAATTCAATTTTTATATGCCTAATCTTGTGGAAATGGTTTTATGTTTCTAGGCTAAAAGGTGGTGATTTGTGGATTAAATTCTTTGTTCGGATTCTGAATGCCAGTGATGAGTCCACAGTGCCTGTTCTGAGGGAACTTGCGGCAGAACTGAATGAGGTTTTTGACACAACGTTTCAAAGTCACCTGAGCAAAGCCTTATGGAAGGTAGGGAAGTTCATTAGTCCTGGGGCTTTGCTCTTTCAGCAGGATAGGCAGTAAAGTCTCACAGATACCCGCCTAAAACCAATGGTTTATTATAGAACACTGGATCTGTAGATGTTATAACTTAACTTAGGACACATTTAGATGCATCACTAATACTTGTCTACTTTTAGGCAGAGGTATATTTCTAAGTAACTGGCATGTTTTACACAGCAGTGTACCTTCTCTTAGCCGTGCATAACTAGCAGAGAACTGTTAGTCTAAGTGGGTCCCTACAAATGGGCACCTTGTTGTCATTTAACCCATTTGCCTCTGCTTCTCCCCGTGTTTTTCCCTTTTGTAATTTTAACACATATTCTTATGATCACTGTGTATTTTGTGAATAATAAAATAGTATTTGTTAAATTTGTGCTTCTAATATTTCATCTATATTTTGCATACCGAAGTTCCTAAATGGTTTAATTTTGCAGAGAAGAGCTATTTTACCATGGAAATTTTTTTTAAGAATTATTTTATTTAACTTTATTTATTTATTTATTTGTTTTAATTTGAGCAGAGAGGGAGGAAGTGAAAAAGCAAGCCACCAGGTCTGGGACTCGAACCGTTGGTCGGCTATGTGGGAGTCTGGCGCCCTTAACCACTATGCCGCTTGCCAACCCCACCATGGAATTTTTTTTTTTTAAACACAAAGGAAAACTTTTTTTTTCTTTTTGAGAGGTTTTTGCTATAGGGCACATGCGCTAGCCAGAAAGACAGAGAGACAGAAAGCGAGAAATCACCCCACAGCGGGGATGGTCATACCACAATCCTTTCTCCTCCATTATCTTCTTGGGATTTTGGGCACACATGCACACACGCCCAGCGTGAGTTTAAACTGCCAGGTCTGGGACTCAAACTATGGTTGACTACACGGGAGTCCAGCAACATAGCCATTATGCCAACTGCTAGTCCTGAGAACTTTCTTTTTAAAACTACTTTAAGAATTATTTTAGGGACCAGCAGTTGGCGTAATGGCTACATCACTGGACTCCCGTGTAATCAACCACAGTTCAAGTCCCGGACCCAATGGCTTAAACTCATGCCAGGCACATGTGCGTGTGTGCCCGAGATCCCTTGAGGAGAATGGAGGAGAAGGGATCGTGGCGTGGCCATCCACCCTGGTGGGTGATATCTCACTTTCTGTCTTTCTGGAGAGCACATGTGCCCTATAGCAAAAACCTCCCCCTAAAAAAATTATTTTATTTATTCATTCCTTTATTTTAATTTGACCAGAGAGAGACACACACATAGAGAGAATGAGAGAGAGAAAGTGGGAATGCAAGCCACCAGGTCCGGGACTCAAACCACAGTTGGCTATGTGGAAGTCCAGCACCTTCAACCAACATGCCACCTGCCAGCCCAACCATGGAATTTTATGTATACTTGATTTAGAACTGTTATGATAGACAGAATAGCCTACCATTCCTTTAGGTGTTCCTCACTTTCTAGTAAGTGACCTAGGTTGAAAAGGAGGTAAGATGATATGCACAAGACTAAATTTTCCTTAGTTCAAGTGGCAAAATTGTGTATGTGACTTACAGCTCAATGTTTTCACTTATATCCACCAAGCTTGCTTGGTCTAGTCTACTTATATGATCTGGTGGTGCTGCTGCGGTTGGATCTGTTGATTAGGAATGTGACCATTAGAAAAGGAAAAGAAAAGGTTCTGAATAGGATTTAGCAACCTTTCAGAGATGGAATACCCACCATTCTGTTACATGCTGAATGACTTGGTGGGGGAGGGCTAGGAAGGACTAAATGGGGCTTTGTTTGAAAGTTTTGAGGAAGCAGATGGTCAGAATAAAGACATAACTTTGAAACATGAGACCGCTTGGGAGAGAATAGTATCTGAACATGAAATATCTGAAGTATCCGAAGCATGAATTATACCTGGCATCAGAGATAAGTGAAAATATTGATAGAAAAGGGGCCGGCAGGTGGCATGCTGGCTAAGGGCGCTGGACTCCCACATGGCTGACCAAGGTTCCAGTCCCCTACCTGGCAGCTTACTTTCTCTTTCTCTCTCTCTCTCTCTGTTCCTCTCTTGTCAAATTAAAAATAAATAAATAAGTAAGTAAATAAAAATAATCTTTTTTTAAAAGGTTCATAAAAATTATCTAATTATTTCATATCTAAATATCACAGTTGTCTAATTTTTCTCTATGCTGGTGCTTGATTTTTTTTTTTAAATCTAGTCACTGTTACTGCTGTAAGATTGGTGGAAAGCAGAAAACTTTTAAGTATGTCTCAACTGAAAATATTTAAACATATATAGTTGATGTACTGACACATGACTTGGAGCAAAAAGATAATCAACTTAGAAATGTGTGCTTTTAACTGGAACATAGCTCTTCAAACATTTTCACATTTGCTTCTCATATTGATGAGGTAACATGTGTAATCCAGCCCCTCTCCCCCTCTGCTTGTTTCTCAGTCCACTGCACCGACACACACAGTCATTGCCCTGACTCTGGAGCGCAAATACAGATTCTCTCTTAACACTGGGTTAGCCACCATCTAGTGAGTTCTTTAGCAACCTCGACAAGAAGGCTGAATAAAGCTTTTTTTTCTCTCTTTTTTTCTTTTGAGAGGTTTTTTGCTATAGAGCGCATGCGCTCCCCAGAGAGACAGAAAGCAAGAAATCACCCCCCAGGGGGATGGCCACGCCGCAATCCCTTCTCCATTCTCCTCTCGGGATCTTGGGCACGCACGCACACGCGCCCGGCGTGAGTTTAAGCCACCGGGTCCGGGACTCGCACCACAGTCGACTACATGGGAGTCCAGCGACATGCCATTATGCCAACTGCTGGTCCCTAAAGCTTTTTTTCTGAAAGTATATGCTCAGGAAAAGGAGGAGACTCTGGGGAAGCTACTTTAATGGAGAATGTGGACCTGTTTGCCCTTTCCTCCGTTCTCCATCTCCTCCAACTCCAACCGTTCTTTGTGGAGAGGGAAAAATGATGCCTCACCAGTTAGGGCTGATGGTGTCTTAGGTTTTCTCCTCACCTAAACATAAAACCACGAAGTGGAGTTCTTTCCATTTCCTTTGTATTTTAATACTTGTTTGTCTTGGAAGGAGGAAGCCTTTCTTTTTTGGCAGAAGCTTCAAATACTATTTTATTTCTTGTCTCATTAAGGTTGGGAGTAGCATAATGATGGACCTGAAAGGAGCAGAATTGAAAAGACACATACACAATGGAAAAGACGAAATTGTCACTGTTGTTTCAAAAGAGACCCTGGAGAATCTAGAGCCTCACCATTCACACACCCACTAATCTTACACCAGGAGTAGAGCCTTTCTTCCTCCAAAGTACTCTAAAAGATGCCACATTTAAATAGAAATAAACGCGCTTTACTGTAGCAACAGGACTTTAATGCTGTTGTCTGAGCTATTATCTCAAGCTAGATAAGAAAGCCTTCTGGAGAGTTTGGACAAGGCTCTTTGAAATAGCTCTTTTTTTTTTTTTTTTTTTTTTTCTTTTCTTTTTTTGGAGAGGTTTTTGCTATAGGGCGCATGCGCTCGCCAGACAGACAGAGAGAGACAGAGAGATAGAAAGCAGGAAATCACCCCCCAGGGGGCATGGCCACGCCGCAATCCCTTCTCCTCCATTCTCCTCTCGGGATCTTGGGCACGCACGCACACGCGCCCGGAGTGAGTTTAAGCCACCGGGTCCGGGACTCGAACCGCGGTCGACTACATGGGAGTCCAGCGACATAGCCATTATGCTAACTGCTGGTCCCTGAAATAGCTCTTGTTGATGTCTTTAGGACAAAGTCTTTAAAGAAAGAGAGCAAAGTAGTGCTTTTCTGTCAAATTAAGTTCTGAAAATGAGATCTTCCTTGAACTATGCCAGCTCTTCCTAGTGTGCTGAAGTTTGCTTCAAATCTGGCTCCCCAGATTAAGACTTCCCTAGTGAGGAAGATGCATTTTTAAAAATTATCTTAGGGACCAGCAGATGACATGGTGGTTAAGGGCACTGGACTCCCACATGGCCAACTATGGTTCAAGTCCCAGAACTAGTGAGTCATCTTTCTCACTTTTCCTCTCCCTCTCATTCTCTCACTCTCTCTCTGGTCAAATGAAAATAAATAAATAATTTTTTTAAAAAAAGAAAAGAATTATCTTAATATGACAAACTTAGGCCATAATGAGGTCCTTGGTTTCATCAAAGACATAAAAAAAAAAAAAAAACTAACAGTATTTAATATTGGTGGCATTTTAAATCAGCATGGGAAGGGGGCCAGCAGGTAGTATAGTGGTTGAGGTGCTAGAATCCCATCAGGATGATCACGGTTTGAGTCCCAGACCTAGTGGCTTGCTTTTTCACTCTCCCTCTTCCTCTCTCTCGGTCCCTCTCTGGTGAGCACACATGCCCTATAGCAAATTAAAAATAGTAATAAGAAAATTATTTTTAAAAATCACCATAAGAAAAGATGGATTATTTTGTAACTGATACTGAAACAGTTGGGTTAGAGTTTAAACTCTTATTTCCAGTGCCACCACTAGTTTATACAGCACCTTTGTATGAAATAGACCCCTTCCTCCAAGTGCACCATAGCTTAACTAATTATAACCCGCTCTTGCCCCGTCAGCCTGGTACCCTTGAGTAGTGAATAAACTTCACAGCCATATGTAGTAGTTTTGCCTGTTTAACTGCTTATCTCCAAGACAATTTTGAATAGATGAGTATTTGAATGAAAACAATTAAAATATTAATTTAATATTTAGCCACCCCAGCAGGTGGTGGGGTGGTTAAGTCACTGAAGTCCCACATGGTCGACTGCGTTTAAGTACTGGGCCTGGCGGCTTGCTTTCTCACTTTCCCTTTCCCTCTCTCTGTCTCTGGTCAAATTAAACAACAACAACAATAATAATAATATAAAAATTAAAATATTAAGTACTAGGTGACATTTTTCCTAAGAGAGATTTTTGCTATATGGCGCATGTCCTCGCCCGAGAGACACAAAGAGACAGAAAGCAAGAAATCGCCCCCTGGGGGGATGGCCACTCCGCAATCCCTTCTCCATTTTCCCCTCGAGATCTTGGGCATGCATGCACATACACCTGGTATGAATTTTGTTTTTTGTGTTGTTTTTTTTTTTAGAATTATTATTTTATGTATTCATTCCTTTATTCCAATCTGATCAGAGAGAGAGAGGGAAAGTGGGAAAGCAAGCCTCCAGGTCCAGGACTCAAACTGTGGTCAGCTACATGGGTATGTCCAGCTCCTTAAATCTCTTGTGTCTATGTGACAAAGTGAAGATATAGGGACCAGCAAATAGCATAATGGCTACATCACTGGACTCCATGTATTTGACCACGGTTCGAGTCCCATACCCAGTGGCTTAAACTCATGCCAGGCATGTGTGCACACATGCCCAAGATCCCAAGAGGAGAATGAAGGAAAAGGGATTGCAGCATGGCCATCCTCCAGGAGGTGATGTCTCGCTTTCTGTCTGTCTCTCTCTTTCTATCGAATGCACGCACCCATAGCAAAAAAATCCTCTCCCCAAAAAAATAAATAAACAAGACTATTACTGTTACTATAGTAGATTTAAAAATCAAACATAGCAGGACCAGCAGTTAGCGTAGTGGCTATGTTGCTGAACTCCCATGTAGTCGACCTCAGTTCGAGTCCCGGACCCAATGGCTTAAACTCACACCAGGCGCGTGTGCACGCGTGACCAAGGTCCGGAGAGGAGAATGGAGGAGAAGGGATTGTGGCGTGGCTGGGGGGTGATTTCTCGCTTTCTGTCTTTCTGGCGAGTGCACGCTCCCTATAGCAAAAACCTCTCAAAAAAAAGAAAAAATCAAACATGGCCACTTAACCCTCCAGGAAAAAAAAAACCCACCTATTATGGGTTGGATAATGGTTTTATGTTTTAGAATTTGGCTTTGGGGTCAGCAAATGATTTGGTGGTTGAGGTGCTAGGCTCCCACATGACTAATCAGTTCAAGTCCCAGACTTGATGGCTTGCTTTGTTACTTTCTCTTTCTCTGGTGAGCAAATTAAATAATAATAATAATAATAATAATAATAATAAAGAATTTGGCCTTGGGGACCAGCAGGTGGTGAGGTGGTTAAGGCGCTGGACGATCCCACAAGGCTGACCATGGTTCAATCCCTGGACCTGGCGGCTTGCTTTCTCACTTTCCCTCTCTCTCTCTCTCATCAAATTAAAATAAAATGAATGAATAAATAAAATAAAATAATTATACTTTAAAAAAAAAAGAATTTGGCCTTAGTGGGCAGTGACTGGATGTTTCCCAGAAATTCATGTGTTGAGACTTGATTGTGTGGATTATATGTAAGGTGTTAAGGGGAAAAATTCCTTGTGGTGTCCTAGGGTGGGTCTGTGGGTGTTGGGATGTCACTAGGGCGGGGGCTCCATGATTGAGTTCTGGTAGGGTTTATAAGCAGAGAAGATCAGATCAGAGCAGCACAGAGGAAGCCACATGGGTACAGACCATGCCCTGCTCTGCTAAAAGTTCTGCCTAATACTGTTCAGTGATGCCTTCGCACTTCACAGCCACAAAATAAGTATCTTTTTTTCTTAAGTTCACCCAGTCTCAGGTATTTTGTTTAACAACACAATAATGAACTAAAACAACACCATGATGAACTAAAACAACACCATAAACTCAAATTAGGAGATACTACTTGCAGCAGATGATTTGCATCATCTTTCATCTACATTATCTCAAGACTTCATGACTGGTTCAGCTTCTCCCGTTTGTCTCCAGCCAAATCAGAAACCCTCACTGCTTTCCCATTTCCCATGATCCAAAGATGCAAAGGCTTCGTCATGGCTGATCAGACCCTCCTCCCTGACGTGAGCTGTCCTGCTTCTCTGGTTCGTCTGGCTCGCTCTCATGCTTACTCCATTCTAGTCTTTCTGCCTCCCTGCTGCTCCTCAAACGTGCTAACTCCTCACAGTCTTTGCTTACTGTTTCTTCTGCCTGTAATTCTCTCGCCCTGATCTCCAGGTGAGGATCCCTTACTTTCCTCTAGGGAGGTGTCTTCTCAAGTCTCCACTTTATCAGAAAGGCCTTGCTTCACCACTCTGTACATACTAGCATTCCATATGCACTGCTGTTATTTTTCTTCCTTTCTAAATGTTCCTTTGTACCCTCCATAATTTCCACATCACCTACCACTGCCTCACGTGTGTGTGTATGTGTGTACATATACTTTTCTGTATCCCTACTAGTTGTGTGTGTGTGTGTGTACATACACTTTTCTGTATCCCTACTAGAATATAAGCAGTTCCTTAAGGGCAATTTTTTTAAGAATTATTTTTATTTAACTTTATTTTAATTTGACTAGAGAGGGACAGAGTGAGAAAAAGAGAGACAGAGAGACAGTGAGAAAGCAATCCACCAGGTCCAGGAGTCAAACCACAGTCGGCCATGTGGGAGTCCAGCACCTTTAACCACCACGCCACCTGCTCGCCTCCCTTAAGGGCCCTTTTAACCTCAGTGCCTGAGTGAATAAAAATGTTTTACTTAAAGTACAAACAACTGTTAAATAATAGAGAAAAAAAGAGAGAGAGAGAGGAAAGGAGGAGGGACGGAAGGAAGGCCCAGCTGCAGTGGCATGTGCTGCTCAGACACTGCTGATCCACTGTGAGCCCTAGAAGCTGGGCACAGCCGCACATGCCTGTAGTCCCAGATACTGGGGGGCTGAGGGAAGAAGAGCATACCTGTTTACCCTATCTAAAGAAAAGAAAACTAATAGAAATAGACAGAGGACATGAACGATCCACTAAAATATTTCGATGGCTAATACCCATGAGATAATCAACCTTTTCCTAATTAAATGAAATGCAAACTAAAGCAGAAATGATCATTATTGACAGTAAATCATTGAAAATTTTGTGAGATTGAGGGGAAACACACTCACTTGTTGGGATGCACATTGATATGTTATTAGAAGCTGATTTGGCAATATTTATTAAATTTCAGTATTTTCTTTATCTGAGAAATTTTTCTGAGACTTTATCTCACAAAAACGTTGATGCAGAGGCTCAAAGAAAAGCACTGTTGTCCTCACTGCCTCCAAGACGCTGTAGTCCCCAGAGGAGTAACCTGTGACAGCCCGGGAAGTAGGCCTGGAGCTGGTGTGGAGCTGCGACAGACCATCTGGAGGCTGGAGTGCCCTGCCCTTGGCAGGGAAGGCTTCCGGTTTGCCGTTAGTGATGGCAGAACCCGAGTTGGGCAGGTTATGTAAAAAATAATAAACGCTCTGGGGAGAACGTATAGGAGAGAGAATAAGTGAGGGCTTTTACTTTTCAGTTTGTACAATGTATGAATACTTTGCATTTTCAGATCATGTACATGTTTTTTAAAAGAGAGTTTTACCTGAGGGTGCACGTGCTTGCCAGAGGGAGAGAGACAGAGATGGTGAGAGTTTCCCTCAGATCTTAGGCACACACATACATACACCTAATATGATTTTCAAGTCACTGGGTCTGGGACTTGAACTGTGGTCAGCCATGTGTGAGCCCAGCGACGTAACCACTATACCATCTTCTGGCCCCCATGTATTTCTCTTTTAAAAATGTCTACTGGGGTAATCTAGGGCGAGAAATTTGAACCATGTTTTTGTCATCTTTTCTCTCCAATGTGTTAAAAAATAAATAAGCCTAGAAAGTGTTAGGGTTTGTCTTTTTTTTTTTTTTTTTTTTTTTTAAAAGTTTATTTATTCCATGAATCAGAGACAGAAAGACAGAGACAGCACCCCCCAACAGGGTCCCAAAGCTGCAATCCACTCCCAGCCCCAGCCAGTCAACACCCATGCCTGGTGTACTCAGGTAGGTCTCTGGGCACAAAGTGATAACCTTCCCCTGTGACTCCACCTCATGGAGCATCCCGTTTTACTGCTGGGCAGTATCTAGCCACCATGTTTTTGAATTTTATTAAATTTTTAAAATTTTTATTGAATTAATAGATGGCGTAATGGTTATGTCACTAGACTCCCATGTCGACCACTGTTCGAGTCCCAGACCCAGTGGCTTAAACTCACGCCCGGCACGTGTGCATGCGTGCCCAAGATCCTGAGAGGAGAATGGAGGAGAAGGGATTGTGGCATGGCCATCCCTCCTGGGGGGTGATTTCTCACTTTCTGTCTCTCTTTTTGGTGAGAGCACATGCCACATAGCAAAAACCTCTCCAAATAATAAAATAAAAATTTCAGTATTCGGTGACTCCCTGTCTTTGGGCCAAAACAAACATCAGCATGGTGGTTAGAAATGCTTTTAGAGCCAGAATGCTTGTATTTGACCCTAACTGTGTGGCACTGGGCAAGTTGCTTAGCCTCTCTGAGCTGGTGTCACCCACTATAACGCGGGGTAACCTAAGTGCCTCTTTACAGGGTATTGAGAATGAAAGCTTTTAGCGCAGGTGCTGGTAGAAGCTGTGTTGATTTACTTCCGTGTTTAATAGGCAGGTGTCGGTCCCAGATAGTTTGTTATATCCTTACTGTCTTTTTCTTTTTTATTGCCCGTAGTTATGTGTGCTCGCCCGAGAGAGAGAGAACACATTCCCAACGGGGTGTGGGCAAGCCACAGTCCCCCCCTCCCTCCATTTTCCATGCCGTCAGGATTTGGGACATGCATACTCATGCGCCCAGAGTGTTTTTCAAGCCAGCAGTGGCATCTGAACTACATCCACCGTGTGGGATCCAGCTTTCTATGCACAACGCTTAACCACTGCGACCAAACAGCCCAAGTCCTTCCTGTCTTTGGGCCTAATTCACAGAACACAGGACAGCTAAGCCGCAGTAGGATAAAGGGGAAGAAACGTGGTGGTCTGTTTTCTAAAGATACGGGGACACTGGTTTTTCCTACTGGGAGTAACCTCCAGGGGAACTAAATATCACCAGGCCAGCTGTGGTGTGGTTAAGGTGCCTGGACCCCACATGGCTGACAGTGCAGTTCAAGTCCCAGACCCAGCGCTTAAAAACCACTGGTCATGTGTATGTGCATGTCCAAAATCCTGAAAGGTGGGAAAAATGGAGCATGTCCGGAATCCCCAGGGGAGCTGCTTTCTCTCTCTGTCTCTGTCTCTGTCTCTCTCTGATAAGCACATGCGCCCTCTGGCAAAGTAAAAAAGACAGTTTCAAGATCAGCCAAGGGGGCTGGACTCCCACATGGCGGACCACAGTTCCCAGACCTGGCAGCTTGCTTTCTCACTTTCTCTCTCTCTCTCTCACTGTTCTTTCTGGTCAAATTAAAATAAATAAATAAATGAGAATTTAAAAATTAAAAAAAATAAAAACCCTAAGAAAAAATAGAGATCAGCCAGATACTAACATGTTAAGAGGGTCCATCTGGTCCCCAGTTTTCGGTCCACTTGGCTGTTTCAGTCCCAAGGGTCACCTGGGTCACAGCTGTGTTGCTTCTGTGCCATGTTCAGAATGCAGGAATCTTTTTTTTTTTTGGAGAGGTTTTTGCTATAGGGCGTGTGCTCGCCAGAAGGAGACAGACAGACAGAAAGCAAGAAGTCATCTCTCATGGGGGATGGCCACGCCACAATCCCTTCTCCATTCTCCTCTCAGGATCTTGGGCACGCACGCACACGTGCCCGGCGTGAGTTTAAGCCACCGCGTGTGGGACTCGCACCGTGGTCGGCTACGTGGGAGTTCAGCAACATAGCCATTGCACTAACTGCTGGTCCCAGAATGCAGGAATCTTTACAAAGCCGTTATGGATCCCATTTGCTCTGACAGAGCAGGCAGGGTTTGGCTGCCCCCCAGCCACCTACAGATGTCTCTCACTCACCCTCATCCCTTCTCTTTCTTCCACTGCCCCCTTCCCCACAGGGGACATGGCTCTCTGGCTTGGGGAGCAGAGCCTATTGGCCCCATTTAAGGACAAGACATTTCATCTCTTCCTGAGACACTTGTAGAGTTTGGGCTTTTGGGAATGATTTCCGTTTTATGCTCAGCCATAGCCCTCTCCTGAACTAATGAATGAAGAGATCACTGGCTTAATAGGAAAAAGGAAAGGGGAAATTTGGAAAGCCTATGAGCTCAATCCTGGGCCCACATGCTGGCTCTTCCCACCACTGCAGGCTCAGAGAGGTCAGTGGACCTCACTTCCCCATCTGTAAACGTGCTGACGGCTTCTTCCCTGCGGCCTGCTGTGGGAACTGAGATGAGAGGGTCGTGAACACGGGACTTCCTGACTTAGAGCAAGCAGCGGATTGGTCTCCGCTGCCCCAGCAGCCTGTGCAGCAAGGCCCACAGAAGCTGGCATGAACCACTGCTGACTCTAAGCTGCCACTGAGTGAGATTCCTGACGCTCTTAGTCACCCAGGCCTCCGGCTGCAACCCGTTGACTCCTGTTGGACTCTTTGTTGCAACCTGCTCATTTATCTCGTCCAGGGTAGCAAACAGTATCTCGGAATGTGGCAAAAAAGAGGAGCCAATAAATATATGTAAGCTCTATCGTAGGCCCCACACTGATGACGGGGTTTAAAGAAATGTCAGGTATGCTCACTCCTTTCAGGGACTTTATAATTTAGAGAAATAGAGTGTAGCTTAAAAGCCAAGAAAATCTGAGTCAAAAACAGACATCTCAGGGCCAGCCCCGTAGCACAGAGGTTAAGTGCTATACTTAGGAAGCCAGATCCCACACAGCTGACTGCAGTTCGAATCTTGGCCCTGGTAACTTGAAAAACATGCTGAGCACATGTGCACGTGTGCCTGAAGTCCTGGTGGGAGGGAGAAATGGAGAAAAAGGGATCGCAACATAATCTCTCACATGCCCCTTGGCAATTTTAAAAGAAAAAAACCTCTCAAGGAAAACTATGAGTAACCGCCAACGGAGTAGCACAGCTACTAAGTGTTAGGACGGCCGGAGGACGTGAGGGCCTGTGTGGATTGTGGTATCCCAGAAGCTGTCAATGGAGTTGGAGCTGGCTCGTATTGGCTAGTTTTCAGATGCAAAAATCAGAAAAACAATCAAAATCCCTCCAAGGGTAGGAATACCCGTTATCCCACATACCAACCAGCCCAGAGCCCAGCGGTTTAGGCAGGGCCTGTGTTGTCTCCACCTTTCCATTCTACCGTCCTCAGGTTTGCTTCCCCCAGGCTGGTCTCCTTGTGGCACCCTGCTGGATACCACAGTTCCAGGCTCGACAACTCGGTACAGTATGAGAAAACGTTTCCCCAAAGCCCTCCCAGCCGAGTTCCCTCAAATCTCTTGACCAAATTGTGGCATGTCTGGACCTAAGTCAATCCCTGGCAGAGGGAATGGAGTTATCAAGGTAGGTTTCAATTGATTCAGATTGACCCCTGGGGGTGGGGCGGGGCCTTTTGCTGAGCATGCAAGAAGGAAGGGGTGTACATTCAAATAAGCTGGGTTTCTTCAGCAAATGGAAAGGGAGATGGAATAGACAGAAAGACAGCCAGTGTCTGCATGTCTGCCTCATAGGTAGTATTGCGATTTGGAAGCAAAATAACGTCTTGACCCTGAAATAGATGAATTGGGTTCAAACCTCTGCCCAGTCACTTGGTGACCTGAGGGAGTACGTGGACTTCAGGCTGTAGTTTCTTCATCTCTGAACTGGAGGAACAATAGTCCCCACACAGACTGTAAATCCCGTGAGGATGGCGCATTCTCCCCAGCGTCTAGCATGGACGTTGAACCTAGGGAGTACTCAGTATTTGTCAGATAGTTGGATCAGATCGTTGTGAGGATCAACAAGCGAGTCAGTGATCCAGTTAGCATGTTGTGTAAATGGTATGTGCTCAAAATACGTTGCTAGTACTGCGGCCAATGGACACCGGGAACCGCGCCGTGTGTCCAGCTGCCTCGCGTCACCTGTGCTGCCAGGTTTATCCCTAGCCCTCGTCGTTGGAAGAGCTGAGTTGTGTTGAGAAACTTCTGTTCCTGCTGGGAAAAGGACACATTTGCAAGGCTGGCGTTGAGACTGCGGTTCACACCTGTGCTCTGACTGGTCACTGGCCTCCAAGCAGTTCGTCACATCGTCACTAGCTCCGCGAAGTCAAAGCCCTGGCGCCCCCAGTGGACCAGCCCCACTCACTGCTAAGAGCATCTGGCAAGGATCTAAAGGAGGTTCCTATTCACTGACAAGCGCTTCCTCAGTCTGTTCTGTCCCCAGCGAAGTCCCAGCAGTTCTTGGGAGTGCCCGTTCCCCTGCACTGGCAGAGCTAGGCCAGCCGTGCCAGCTGGGGCTGCTCCCGGCCAAGGCTCGCCCGGTGGGGAGGCCTGTGCAGGGCTGCGGCCAGCCATGCACAGCTGCGGATGGAGCTGACTCCCTCCTGAGGTCGCAGCCAGTCCTTCCGGTCCCACAGAAGCCAGCACACCCCTTCCAGCCTCACCCACAGCCCCTGTCACAGCAGGCTGTGGCAGACCCTGAGCAAGTGGCTCTCTCAGCCATCTGTGTGGTGGCCCCCAGGAACAGCCAAGTCACAGCTCCCCGGTAAGTCCTGGCCTCCGCCAGGGTGCTCGTGAGTGCCAGGGCATTGCACCCAAGTCCTGACTGCCACTTCTCGCAAAGGGGGGCAAGTTCTTGGAACACTCGGACTCACCTGCACGGCGGGATGACGGCATCTGACGGAGTTCTGAGGTCTCATGAAGTAACTGATGGGAAGAGCCTCACCGTCCCGTGCCTGACACGAGTTAGACACCTCACAAGGAGTTTTCTCCCGCTGCCACCTCCATCTCGTGAAACCAAGTATTTTCACAATTGCACTCACCTGGTTCTGGTCCCTGTTTACCTTCATGGAAAGGGAAACTTCCGGAGGTCAATAGCAAAGTCCCTCGGCAAGTCACTTAATCCTGATGAGATTCTGGCCCGTGTCCCCTCCCTCCTATCCCACACAGCATTGCGCTCAGGCAAGAGCTCTGTTCTTGCGAAGTCAGTGCCCCTGCTGCCCCTCAGGCCGCTCTCCCCTGGGTCTGTCTCCTCTCCTTCCCACCAGTTGCTCCACAGGCAGGGGCACCACAGGGAGTGGGGGTGCTAGCCGGCTTCCTGGAATGGTCCCTGTCTTCCCTCTTACTGGGCTGCGGTCCCTCTGCCTTCTCCCTCTTCCCCTGCAGTCCTGCAGCCCAGGTGGGACGATGGCAAGGCCGCGGCCTTCCCCCTTGGCCTCCAGGCAGAGGGCCAGCACTGGGCCAAAGGCCTGCGGTCAGGCTGCAAGCCTGTGTGCCAGCAGCAGGAGTACTCCTCTTGGCACCCGTCCTTCACAGTGTCGCTGCTGTTGGAGAGTTCCTGCAGAAATTCCCTACTCCAGCTCGAGAGCACTCCCACTCTCACTCCATGGGCGTGGTGGAAAGAATACCCTCAGTCAGGGACGCGGCCCCTGCCACTCCACTTCATGCCCACGGGGAGGCATGCGCCCCTATAGGACTTGACCTGGTTATCTTCATTTTTGCTGCCAGGACGGTGGGTGGGGGGAGGTACCCTGGAGGCATCCTCAGGTGCTGTGCAAATCCTCAGGCACCTCAGGTGCTGTGCAAATCTCTTGTGCCCCTGCCTCTGGCCTAGTTCTCCTAGAAGGCCAGGGCTGAGGAGCACCTCCAAGGTAAGGCAAACTCTGGAAGCCAGACAGACACCACAGGCCTCTCCAGTGGCAACACCTGCTCATTAGATCCAAGCCCTTCCTTTCCACAGCCTGCCCTGGCTTGGGCTGGTGGAGGGAGGCTGGCAGTCTCTCCCGCCTTCCTGGCCCAGGCGTGAGGTGCTGACTAGTGCAGACAGGTGGAGACAGGCCCGGCCCAGCCATCAGAAAGGCCAGTGTGAAGCAGCCTCTGTACACACGGCACGCGCGGGGTGGGGAGTGTGGGGAAGAAGCCAAAGAGCTAGAAAACTTTGTCAGTAAGAAGGAATTTTTCCCACACACTGGGACTCTAGACTTTGCTTCTAAACATTTTTATTCCTTGGAAAACTGGGGAAGCATTAGTTTAGTCAAATTTTAGAACATACTTGTCAGATGGCCTTTCTAAATACATCTGCAAGTGATTTTTAAAAACCAGGTAGTGAGGTGCTGGGTGGGGGTGCAGTAGTAAAACACCTTTTCTGTGAGGCTGACCCACCGGGGAAGACCTCCCCGAGTACGCAGCACAGCTGTGACCCAGGGCTGGTTAAAGCTGGGGGTGGATCAGGGCATCAAGACCCTGTCAGGAGTGTCTCTCTCACTCTCTCAGAATTATTTATTTAATTTTCTTTATTTATTCATCTATTTTAATTTTCCTAAAGAGAAACACAGAGAGAGAGAGAGAGAGAGAGAATGAGAAAGTAAGCCACCAGGTCCAGGACTTGAACCATGGTTGACCATGTGGGAGTGTCTAGCACCTTAACCACCACACCACCTGCTGGTCTCCAGAAATATATAACTTTAAAATATGCAATAGGACAATGATGATGTAAGTAGTCATTCCAACTAATCCCGACTTACCAAAGTGGTAGAGATAAGGCAAAATACTTTTTAAAAAAATGTTTTCTTGGGCCAGCCAGGTGCAATGGCAGTTAAGGTGCTGGATCCCACATGACCAACTGCACCATTCAAGCCCTGGACCCAGTGGTTTGTAAAACACTCTGGGCACGTGTGTGTGTGACCAAAATCCTGAGAGGAGAGTGGAGAAGGGATTGTGGTGTGGCCATTCCCCCCAGGGGTGATTTCTCACTGCTCCCCTTCTCTGACAAGTGCACACACCCTATAGCAAAAACTGAAAGAAAAAAGTTTGTTTTCTTGACAGAGTGCATGCACACACACATGAGAACGAGAGGATGAGCACCCTCTACAGGGCCCTGGTCATGCTCTGTCCCCTTCCTCCAGTCCTCCAGCTCAGTGGACCCTGGGCACTCTTGCACATGCTCAGCAAGCTTCAGGATGACCTGCCCAGGGATCTGAACCACAATCACCATGTGGGAACTGGGTGACGTCAGCAATGCGTTACTGCTGCACCATGGAGCCAGCCCAAGAGCCAAATTACTTTTGATGCTCTATGTGTCTGCTTATAATCATAGGAGAGAGGAAGGTAGAAGATGATTAAGAAGTTGTGAGAATACTGGTTTGGCTGATTCGCATACTGCAAATTCTTGCAAGCCTAGGTTCAAAGGCAGAGATGTCGTGATGACATCACCACCACTGCCTTTCACTGAATTACAGACACGTCACACTGGCTGCTAGACTGGGCCTGCTCCAGGCAACAAAGGGCTGTGAGGAGGGGAGGCCAAGTTCCAGTCTGGACTGCCTCTAATTTCCTCTGCGGCTTTGCTGAGTCACTACACCTCTTGGGGCTCCAGTTCTCACCTGCAGAAAGCGGGGTGGGACTCATGCTCCTAGAGTCCCTTTAGCTCCGTGACACATGTACCCTATGTGAAGGTGGCTAGAGCTGAGAACGTCTTCCGATGTTCCTTCATTCAGCAAAGTCACCGAGCATCTGCTGTGTGGTGAGCACCATGCTGGGCCCCCTGCCCTGGCGAGCACATGGGCTGCTGGGGTTAGCAGAAAGGGAACTCCGCTGGGATGAAGATCCGGAACACATCTCTGGTCCAGAACACAGGCACAGGCATCTGCCAGCCCGCCCGCTGCAGCAGGCAGCCCTGCCTTTGCAGAGTTCCTTCCTATGCTGGCAGAGCCCTCTCTGTCCACACCCCTGTGTGAGTGCGCGCACGTGTGTGTGTGTGCGTGTGTGTGTGTGTGCATGTGGTGGGCGGGGTCTAAGTCTGTAGATACTCTCATCAAATCAAGTCATGCAACATGATAGAGCAGAGGATCCAGTCTCAGTTTGTGCAGGCCATCAGTTTTCAGAAGTCCACGAAGACAAGAAGAATCAAAAGATCAACAATTGCTGATTATCCTATTCAGGAATTGAAAACGATTAGAAGGGACCAGCAGATGGCGGAGTGGTTACAGCACTGGACTCCCACATGGTTGACCGTCCTTCAAGTCCCAGACCCAGTGGCTTCAAAATCACGCTGGGTTGGGACCAGCAGTAGGTGTAATGGCTATGTCACTGGACTCCCATGTCGTCGACTGCAGTCCGAGTCCTGGACCCGATGGCTTAAGCTCACGCCTGGCGCATGTACGTGCGTGCCCAAGATCCCGAGAGAATGGAGGAGAAGGGATTGTGGCGTGGCCATCCCCCCGGGGGGTGATTTCTTGCTTTCTGTCTCTCTGTCTTTCTGGTGAGCACACATGCCCTACAGCAAAACCTCTCCCCCCAAAATAAAAAAAGAATAAAAAAAAGAAAGGAAAAAAGAAAAGAAAAGAAAATAAAAGAAAAGAAAAGAAAAGAAAAGAAAAGAACAAAATTACGCTGGGTGCATGCATGCCCAAGATCCAAGGAGGAGAATGGAAAAGAGATTGCAGTGTGGCCATCCCAGGGGGAGTGGGGGTGGGGGGTGATTTCGCACTTTCTATCTCTCTGTCTCTCTCTCTGTCTCTCCAGCAAGTGCACATGCCCTATTGCAAAAATCTTTTTTAAAAAAAGAAAGAAAAAAAAAAAAAAAACAATTAAAAGAGGCAGGGGAGATGCTGCAGTGACCAGCACCTATTCTCCTTTCCTCTAGTAGCAGCACCCTAATTTTATTCCCTACATCGTGTTAATAACAGAAACACTGTCTCCAGCGTACCCCCCTCTCCTGAACAGTGCGAGATGGGCACATGACCTGAGCCAGCCAATCAGACTCTTTCCCTGGTCCTTTACTCTTGTGCTGGGAAGCACTGGTGGGGGCAGGGGTGAGCTCCTTCTGCCAGTTCCCGTCCAGGCCAGGCGCAGGGGCCTGTGGGAGCGATCCTGATGCTCAGAGCCCTTGGGGCGCCCATGGCTCTGTCCTGGCCTTGATTCTCCAGGTTGGGGGCTAAGAGAACCTGACAGGGGCAGGGGAGGTGGTTTGTTTGGGTCTCAGTTCCTTTCATGAAGTGACTATTATCTCTCTAGGCTAGATACTGTAGCAGAAATCTGGAAAACATGAGATTTTTAAACTTAGGACATTGTTGATGGTTTCTTCAGAAATTTCCGCCTGCTTCTCATAAACCGGCAAAAACTTAGAAATGTTACATTTCTTAAAGAGAGGAATTGTCATCATTATCTGAATAAATTATTGTTTCAAATTCAAAATAATAAATTCTGCTGCCTCTGCTCCTTCACATCTTCAGGCTGCCCTTCCCTCTGCGACATAACATTGTTGGAAATTAGGAAGATGGGAGGGAAGAAAAGTAATTTTCATTATCCCCACGTTGCCTTAAAATGGGATTTGTGGGGGAAATGTTCGAATATACAAATTTTAAGTCATCTTCATAGTTCTTGAGTTTTTCGTTTGTCTTTTTTTTATTTTTTATTTTTTAAGTTTTTTGCCATAGGGCCTATGCACTTGCTGGAGAGAAATAGAAACAGTGAGAGGGGAAGTGAGAAATCACCCCTTAGGTGGATGGCCACTCCGCCATACCTTCTCCTCTTGGATTTTGGGCACACATGCACACACACCTGGTGTGATTTTCAGGCCGCCAGGTCTGGGACTTTAACTGCAGTCAGTCATATGGGAGTCCAGCACAGTAACCACTATGCTACATGCTGGCCCCAAGTTTCTATATTAAAGACATAAATCTTGGGGACCAGCAGGTGATGTGGTGATTAAGGCACTGGACACTCCCACATGACCGACCACAGTTCGAGTCCTGAACCTGGTGGCTTGCTTTCTCACTTTCTATGTCTCTCTGTCTCTCTCTCTGTTCAAATTTAAATATAAATAAAGGGATACATAAAATTAAATTTAGAAAAAAAGACATAAATCTTTATTTTTAATTTTCCTTTTTTATATAATTATTTTATTTTAACTTTATTTATTATTGTTACTATTTTTCCAATTTGGCCAGAGAAAGAGAGAGAGAGGGAAAGTGAGAAAGGAAGCCCCTAGATCTGAGACGTGAACCATGGTCGGCCCATGTGGGAGTCCAGTGCCTTTAACCACCACACCACCTACCGACCCCATAATTTTTTTATTTTCTAAATACAAAAATAGCACACGTTCACTGAAAATTTAAAACCAATGGCAAAATACAGCCAAACATGAAAGACCTATTTCACTACTTCCACTCCAAGGAGTAATCACCATTAACAGTTTGTCATTAAACATGTAGAAAGAGGGGCTTCAAAATGTTTGCAAAATGGGACCAGCAGATAGTGTAATAGTTACGTCGCTGGACTCCCATGTAATAGACCATGGTTCAAGTCCTGAACCCGGCAACTTAAAACTCACGCCAGGCATGTGTGCGCATGCCCAAAATCCCAAGAGAATGGAGAAAAAGGGTCATCACCCCTGGGGGGTGATTTCTCACTTTCTGTCTCTGTCTCTCCAACAAAAATCTCTAAAAAAAAAAAGTTCATGGAAGGGACCAGCAGGTGGCATGGTGGTTAAGGGTGCTGGACTCCCACGTGGGCTGCCACACTTGAAGTCCAGACCTGGCAGGTTGCTTTCTCACTTTCCCTCTCTCTCACTCTATCCCTCTTTGGTCAATTTTAAATAAATAAATAGATAAATAAACCAATTAATAAAGTTAAATAAAAAATAATTCTTTTAAAAAAATATTTAAAAAAAACATTGGGACCAGCAGGTGGTGTGGTGGTTAAGGCACTGGACACTCCCACATGGCCAACCAAGGTTTGAGTCCCGGACTTGGTGGCTTGCTTTCTCACTTTCCTCTCTCTCTCTCTCTCTCTCTGTCTCTCTCTGATCAAATTAAAACAAATGAATGAATAAATAAAATTGAATAAAGTAATTCTTTAAAAAAAACATAGAAACTGTGTATCATGAAAAAAACTGTACATGGATTTCAAACTTTTTTTTTTTTGGAGAGGTTTTTGCTATAGGGTGCGTGCACTCGCCAGACAGACAGAGACAGATAGAGAGAGACATAGAGACAGAAAGTGAGAAATCACCCCCCAGGGGGGATGGTCACGCTGCAATCCCTTCTCCTCCGTTCTCCTCTCGGGATCTTGGGCACGCACGCACATGCGCCCAGCATGAGTTTTAAGCCACTGGGTCCGGGACTTGAACCACAGTTGACTACGTGAGAGTCCAGCCACATAGCCATTATGCTAACTGCTGGTTCCCAGGATTTCAAACTTTTTGCACCAAAATAATACGTCCTTCAACACCACTTTTCTGCAAACTTTCTGAAGTATGCTCATGTAAATGGCTTTTTAAAAATTTTTAATTTAATTTAATTTACTATTCTTCATTTTGACCAGAGAGATCCAAAAAGAGAGAAAGCAAGCTGCCAGGTCCAGTACTCGAACCACAGTTGACCATGTGGGAGTCCAGCGCTTCGACCACTATGCCGCCTGCTGGCCCACTAAATTTTTATGTTTAATGCCATGATAGCCAACACAGTGCAGTTCAACCCAATGTCTATGTGTGTGGTTTGAGACCTTTGCCCAGGAGGTGACTAGTCATGGTTTTGGAAGATGAACCTGCCCCCAGTTGGTGGGTGGACAAGAATGAGCGGCAAAGGACAGTCATGCCATCAGAGAAGAAAATGAACGTTTATTGCGCTCTCAGAAAGAGCAGCCCCTGCGCCGGGAGCTTTGTTCACTACAGCCCTATGAGGCTGGTGAATCATTCCCATTTTATGGACTAGGAAACTGAGGTTCAGGTGGTTGATAACAGGCAAAGGCCAGTGGACTGGTGAGAGTGGACTGAGACACGGACTCCAGCGGGCTTCTAACCAAACACCACATCGCTTCACCTCAGGCCAATTTAGGAAAAAGTAGAGCCTTGTGCCACCTTGATGTAAGGGACCCCAGTTTCCATCTGTCTGTCCATTGTGGTGGGCTGGAGTGGGAGCTGGCCACTCAGGGCTGCCGGTGGAGGACAGGAGTGGTAGGTGAGTGAAGGGAGAGGTGGGCAGGGCCAGGGCTGGGGCCTGGCGCCACGGTGGACACTGGGAGAAAAGGAGCCAGTGAAGGAGAAGCGGAGGCTGGGAGGGAGGGCCGTGGGGAACCCCTCCACCTCCCCTCCTGGCGGAGCCGGCCGTGGGCACACCCAGGAACTCCCCCCACCTTGCCGGCTGACCTTCCTGCTTCTGGCCGGGGTGGTGAAAGGAAGCTGCAGGCTGAGAGGCCTTCTGATCCCGCCACCCGGGAAGCCAGCCCGCACCCTGCCCCGCGCCCCATGTGCCACACTCATCCTTCTTCACAGCAAAAGCGGCAGAGACCGAAGGAGCCGGTGCCCCCAGAACTGAGACCGGGGCGGGCGGGGCTCCCGAGCCCGGGCTGTCCGGATTGGGGGTGGGGGTTCACCCTGAGCCCCAAGGCGGCCCTTCTTCCCCCGCCCCCGCAAAGGCAGGCAGAGGAAAACGTGCCTTTATAAATAGCTCCAGCCCCAGCTGATTTGTAAATTCAGTGGGTTTTTTGTGTCAATGACATCACCCTCCTTCCCATGGCAACCCCCGACGATAGCAAAATTGCCAAGCAACGTTGGAGCAGCTCGGCGCCCCGAACGAGCAGGTCGCTGCCTGAGGATTTAATGGAGAAACCCCAAAGTGAGCCGGGGTGCTCGGTGGAGGAGGGGCGCGCCGCGGCCGGGGGCTGCCGGGCCCCGATCGCCGGCCCGGAGCGGGGCGGAGCGGCGGAGCCAGCGGCCAGCCAGCCCTGGGCAGGCCGGGGCCGCGCCGCCGCGCTGCTGTGACGGCCGCTGTCCACCGCAGGGGGCAGGGCGCCGCTCCCGCCCTGCCGCCCCGGAGCCGCGAGCAGCCATCCAGGTGACTAAGCCGGCCCACTGGCACTGAGTCACCGCCCGCCCGCCCCCTGGAGCTTTCCTTCCTTCCCTTTCGCATTCGATTATTTTTGGGAGCTGAAAACTTGGAGCTGCACCTGAGTCCCGCCCCTTCCAGCTCTCCCCTCCTCCCTCGGGCTCGCAGGAAGATGGGACTGGCTGCGAGTCTGCCCACACCACCTAAGGAGATGGAAGACGGCGTGGGGGCCAGAGGTGCCCGGGCAGAGATGGCAGCCCGCAGAGAGCAATAGCAGACATGGCGAGCAGGCTGCCCGCGTCCTCTGGAGGGGGCCAGAGCGAAGGGGAGTCTTGTCTGCGCCCACCGGAGTCCTCCTGCCTGGCTTTGAACTCACCTCGCAGGATGTGTCTGTAGATGAGTGGCTTCTAGGGTCGCAGTGGCTTTTGGAGAGCGCAGCTGGATTGGCTTAGGCTGGCCCGGCAGGTAGGTGCTCCGTGCTGGGCGTGGACCACGTGTGTGAGTGTAGTGTACGCTGTCCCCTGCCGAGGACAGCAGCCGAGTGCGAGGGCGGGGACCTGACAGCAGGTCGCCCTAAGTGATGCTGGGTGGGCCAGGTCTGAGGTGGGGGCTGGGACGGGAGCGCTCAGCACATGGCCCGAGCCGGTGAGGAGCAACTGCCAGCTGCACAGGCCCGGGCGCTCCCTGGGTCCGCAGGACACAGATGCGGGAGGCGCCACGGTATGGATGGGTCCGGAGGGGTTGGCCAAGGGGCCAGCTCTTCCTGACAGGCCTGGGCGCCCAGGAAGCAGCTTCCTATCAGAGCCTGTGGCCCTCCATGCAGGGCCAGCCGGGACCCTGTGCGTCCTCTGCTGGGCTCCCCTGGTGCATTCGGTGAGAGGGCGTGGGCTAGGGCAGTGGCCGGGACCCAGCGGGGCCACCCTGCAGCCCGGGCTCCCCAGTGCACTGCCCGGTGTGTATCAGGCAGAGGAGTGTGGGCCCACTCCCCCACACAGCTGGCAGCCTCGCGGGCACGCCGCTGAGTAAGCCGCCAAGGGAGGGGGCCGTGTGCCCACAGAGGCAGGACGACACCAACCAGGAGCCCTCAGGAGGAGAGGCTGCGGGAGAGAGCTGGGTTTTCTTCTGCTTCTTTTCTCCGTTTTCACTTGAAGGGAGTGCCGCTTCCTGGGCTAGAGACAAGCACCAGCCTGCAGTGAGAGAGCGGAGGCCCAGCTGCCCGGAAGGAGCGGCCAAGGTAAGGTGCCCGCGGCCACCGCAGGCTCTGGCCTCCCCACTGGGCACGGGGAAGGCGAGGTGCCCAGGCTGACCCCACCTGGCATGGGGAGGCTGGTTCCTCTCCCTCACAGCTGTGGTTCCTGAGCTAAGCAGCTGCAGGCTCCGCCAACCTCCCAGCCCCCTCCAGATCAATTTTAAAATAGCCCAGTTAAAGTTGGCCTCTGGCTCCCTGGTCAGAGAGAGAGGGCCACCAGGACGCCCCTACATGGGGCCCTTTTCACCTCCCTGCCTCTGGGACACTCCCCTGGTGTATTCACTCCCCAAATATTTATGGAGCATCCGCTGGGCCCGGCTCTGAGTCACCCGCTTTGGCGGAGCTTGACCTGGCCCTGACTCTGGGACTCAGCATCAGGCAGGTTCAGGGACTGCCCGGCTGAGCACGCGGCGCTCCCCGGCAGGGCTGATGACCCGGACGACTAGGGCGGCCTGCGGAGGAGCTGGGGTTTATAAGGTCCGTGTCCCCCTGGGAAGCAGGCAGTCTCCCGTGTGTTCCTTCCCCAAATCGTCCGCCGAGGCCAGCGGTTTCTGCGTTTCTGCCTGGGTCTTTCCCCACGCTGGCTCTGTGGGAACTGGGCTCCAGGGGGAGAGGCTGCACTCAGAGCTGAGTGGCCGCCAGTCCTTGTGGGTCTGGGACAGGCCCCAGAAGCTTATCTAGATGGGAGTGAGGCTTTGGGACCAAGCCAGAGGTCCCCTCTCCAGGCAAGCCTCTTCGGCAGTGATTCTGGTGCCAGGCCCAGGAGTGGGCAAACCTGGGAACTCTAGTGACGAGGGCACCCAGGCAGGAGAGGGCTGGCACCGTGAGCAAGCCCTTCTGGAAGCACCTGGTTTGGGTAGAATCTTCGTGCACCTGAGAGTGGTGGCAGATGGGAGTGGAGGGACTGGCCAGCCCTTTCTGTGCCCCAAGGACAGGCTGGCTCTTTGGAAGCTCTCTGTGCTCTCTGGGACATGCCAGGTGCAGGGAAGCTGCAGGTGATGGGGTTTCCAGCCAAGGCAGAGCCCTCTCTGTGCACCACTCCTAAGGGTGGTGAAGAGTGTCCCCTGTCTGGAGGGACACTGGGGACCATGACCAGGAGGAACCCAGAAGTGTCTCCCACTCAAATTAATCCACACCTGGGTCCAGCTGTGGGTGCATTTTCTGCTTCCTCTCCAAAGGACTGAAGGCCTGGGGTACTCCATGTTCGCAGAGCAGGGCAGGAGCTGGTGCCCAGCTGTGGGCAGAGGGGCAGAGGTTCCTGAGCGCCAGACAGCAAGCCAACAGGCCAGCAGCCACTGGACCAGGAGGGAGCAGAGTAGATGGGAGAGGAAAAGGCTCCCTAAGGTTTTTTGGTAGTTTTTTTTTTTTTTTTTTTTTGAGAGATTTTGTCTATAGGGTGTATGCACTCGCCAGAGAGACAGAGAGAGAGAGACAGAGAGATAGAATGTGAGTAATCATCTCCCAGGGAGGATGACCATACCACAATCCCTTCTCCATTCTCCTGTCTGGATCTTGGGCACGCCACACGCATGTGCCTGGTGTGATTTTGAAGCCACCGAGTCCAGGACCCAAACTTTGGTCAGCCATGTGGGAGTCCAGAGGTTCAACTACTATGCCATCTGCTGATCCCTCCCTGGGGTTTTAAGAGGGCTCGAGGAGGGGTCAGGGAGGGCTAGGGGAGGACTCTGGACGGCCATTTTCTGACAGCTACCTGCCCTCTCCACAGGGGACTGGGCAGGGCTGGGACGGAAGCAGCTGATTTGCTGAAAGGTTGCATTCGTTACTCAAACAGCCCAGACGCCCCCAGCACACTGTCCTGGGTGCAGAGGGCAGAGTGCAGGGAGACCCCACGGGAGGCTGTCCTGTGGCCTAGAGCAGAGAGGACTTTCCTCTCCGCCCTCCATATCACGTGTGGGAAGGCCCAGGAGTCAGGGACAGTTGCTGAGACCTGGGCAGTAGAAAGGATGCCAGTGAACCTCCTGGACAGGCTTTTGGGTGCCAGGGACCTACATGGGGAAGGTCCGGGTTCATGTCCTGGGACTTGCCTGAGCACACAGAGTGTGTGTGTTACCTATGATCCAGGCTGGCTGAGACTGAGGGTAGATCATGAGGTCCCTGGGGGAGAGGGGTCTTTCTTTCTCTCTCTTTTTTTCTTTTCTGATTTGCTAAGAGTGCACATGTGCTCACAGGAGAGAGGCAGAGAGACACAGAGAGGGAGAGAGAAAATGAGAAACCGCTCCCCGTGGGGCACGGTCACACTGTCATCCCTTCTCCATTTCTCCCTCATTTAGGATTTGGGGCACACATCCTCAGCCTATGTGTTTTTCAAGCCACCAGACCCAGGACTCAAACTGCATAGTCAGCCATGTAGGATCCATTCCCCTTAACCACCATGCTAGCAGCTGGCTCTCTCTCTCTTAATCTGTCTGTATATCTTTTTTTTTTTTCCTGGAGAGGTTTTTGGTATAGGGCACATGCACTCATCAGAAAGAGAGAGAGAGACAGAGACAGAAAGTGAGAAATCACCCCCCAGGGGGTATGGCCATGCCACAGGTCCTTCTCCTCCATTCTCCTCTCGGGATCTTGGGCACACACGCACACGTGCCTGGTGTGAGTTTAAGCCACCAGCTCCGGGATTCGAACCTCAGTCGACTACATGGGATTCCAGTGACATAGCCGTTACACCAACTGCTGGTCCCTCAATCTGTATATCTTAATAAATGAATAAACTTAAAAACAAAACAGGCATTTTGCAGCCAGCCCCTGAGGCTTGGACAAGACAGCTCGTTTCTTTTTTTTTTGGAGAGGTTTTTTGCTATAGGGCACGTGCGCTCGCCAGACAGAGAGAGACATAGAGACAGAAGGCAAGAAATCATCCCCCAGGGGGGATGGTCACGCCAATCCCTTCTCCTCCATTCTCCTCTCGGGATCTTGGGCACGCACGAACACACGCCCAGCGTGAGTTTTAAGCCACCGGGTCCGGGATGCGAACCGCGGTCAACTACGTGGGAGTCCAGCGATATAGCCATTACGCTAACTGCTGGTTCCCAAGACAGCTCGTTTCTGTGCACCTGCTTGATGGAAGGAAGCAAGCCAAGTGGGAGATCGGGTAGAGCTTAGAAAATGGACGCTCCTGGGACCAGCAGTTAGCTCTGTCTCTCTCTGTCTGCCTGGTGAGTGCACACACCCTATAGCAAAAAAAAAAAAAAAAAAACTCTCCAAAGGAAAAAAAGAAAGAAAGAAAATGGACGCTCCTGAGGCAGAAAGAGCTCTCAGCCTCCTGAAGCAAGCCTGCCGAGGGTGAGCAGTCTAATTGACCTGGGATGCCACTCCCATTAGAGTTCAGTCTCAGTAAGGATCAAGGTGAGAAGTGCAAGGCGCAGGCTAAGATGGAGCCTAGCTACTAAACAGAAAGCATTGGCCGCCAGGCCGGGTGACAGACGTACTGGTAAATAAGTGGGCCAGGGCTCTTGTGCCGGTGAAGCTTGCAGCCGTGACAGAGGAGTGGAGAGGAAAGCTGAGCATGGCCAGCCCCACCAGAAACAAGCTAAGCCACAGAGCCATGATCTTGTCGATGAAAATAACCAACTCTGGGGACCAGCAGTTAGCGTAATGGCTATGTCGCTGGACTCCCACGAAGTCAACTGTGGTTCGAGTCTCAGACCCGGTGGCTTAAACTCATGCCAGGGGGGTGTGTGCGTGCCCAAGATCCCAAGAGAAGAAGGGAGGAGAGGGGATTGTGGTGTGGCCATTTCCCCTGGAAGGTGATTTCTCACTTTCTGCCTCTCTGTCTCTCTCTGTCTTTCTGGCGAGCACATGTGCCCTATAGCAGAAACCTCTCAAAAATAAATAAATAAATAAATAAATAAATTACCAACTCTGCAAAAATAATAATTAATGCAGTTTATTTCAAAGCAGAATATGAGTGACCTAGGCCTAGACAGGAGGCAAAACATGCCTTTCTGGGGTGATCAGGTACGAGGGTTCCTTTTATTTGATTTTGAGAGTGAGAGACAAAGTTTGGAATTTTAATGAGAAGTTTTTCCATTGGTCTGGCCCAAAAAAGGCAGGACTGGTAGAAGCGGAGTGGGGGGCAGGGTGGGGTGGGGATAAGTTGTGTTGTAGGTTATCGGTGGGTTTACAGTTTTTAGGTTGGTGATTAAAAAAGGAAAGTTGCAGGGACCAGCAGTTAGCGTAATGGCTATGTTGTTGAACTCTCATGCAGTCGACCGCACGCGGTTCGAGTCCTGGACCTGGTGGCTTAAACTCACGCAGGGTGTGTGTGCATTCGTGCCCAAGATCCCAAGAGGAGAATGGAGAAGAAGGGATTGTGGCATGGCCATCCCCCCTGGGGGGTGATTTCTTGCTTTCTGTCTCTCTGTCTCTCTCTGTCTGTCTGGAGAGTGCACGCGCCCTATAGCAAAAACCTCTCCCCCCCCCAAAAAAAGGGAAAAAAAAACATGTTAAAAAAAAAAAGAAAAAAGAAAAGGAAAGTTGCTGAGATCAGAAAAAAAAGGTACTTTAACAGAGATAAGGAGGCTTAATATACATCACAAAGATACGATGCCTGGGACAGGAGGTGGGTGGAATCCTGCTACTAATGGGTCAGAAAGATCTGTTAATGTTTGTGGGCATGACACCCTCCAGGCCCTCTAGAAAGGATTTTGGAAAATTGGAAAAAAGTAGTCAGACTTCTGTCCTCAATCAGAAACCAGGTGTCTTTTGCCCACTGTGGGCCCAGACTCATCACTGAAGGACCCATCCAGTTCAGGTAGCGTATACATTTAGACCACTTCCGGGAGTCGGTTAACATGAAACTTCATGAAGACTGACAAGAACAGGTGACTCGAGAATAAGAAACCAAGGGAGCAGCAGCTTCTCTCTGGAGTTCCAGGCAGAAGACGGGGTTCAGGGCGAGGCAGGGGTGCAGGAAGAAACCAGATGGTGGCTGTTAAAACCGCCGAGTCACGAGACCAGCAGTTTGCGTAATGGCTATGTTGCCGAACTCCCATGTAGTCAACCGTGGTTCGAGTCCCGAACCCGATGGCTTAAACTCAAGCCAGGTACGTGTGTGTACGGGCCCGAGATCCCAAGAGGAGAATGGAGAAGGGATTGTGGTGTGACCATGCCCTCTGGGGGGTGATTTCTCACTTTCTGTCTTTCTGTCTGTCTGGTGAGCACACGTGCCCTATAGCAAAAACCTCTCAAAAAAAACAAACAAACAACAACAAAAAAAACAACGCCGAGTCAGCAGATGAGGGCAGGCCTGGCACTGCCTCTTCTGGTGAGTCAGGGTAGTTACCTCTTGCCTCAGTTTCCTCTCTTGTCCAACAGAGATAATTACAGTGCCTATGAGGTAGGGTTGTTGACAGGATTAAATAAGACATTACATGAATGTTCTTAGCAGCGGATGGCTTACTCATGAGTGTTCAATGAAATATAATCATTGGGGCTGGCTCCGCCGCGTACTGGTCGACAGTGGTTTGAGGCCCAGGCTCTGTGGCTTGGAAAACGTACCAGGTGTGTGTGTGTGCACGTGTGTGCCCTGAAAAACATACTGGGTGTGTGTGTGTGCACGTGTGTGCCCTGAAAAACATACCGGGTATGTGTGTGTGCACGTGTGTGCCCCAAATACCAGTGGGGTGGGGAAATGGAGCCGGGATTGTGGCGTGACCACACCCCATGTGTGGAGGTATTTTCTCTCTTCCGTTTCTGTCTGCTTGTGCTCCATTAATAGCTTCCCTCACCTCCCTGTGCTCAGACCCCCTGGGATTCTGGCTGAGGGCAGTGTCAGGATGCCCAGGACCTAAGAAGGGGCCCTCTGGGTGCTCAGAGAAGCAGACCCCAGAAAGCTGGGTCAGCTGGTGCACTGGGTCTCTGACCCCGGTGCAGCCTGCTTACCCCAGGGCAAATAGCAGGGAACCAGTCACCTGCTCAAGGTCTCCTGCTGCCCGGCCAGTGACCAGTGACCGGCCACCGAACTCCTCCAGGTTGCTGCAGAGGCAGAGTTAAAACCAAACCGGGAGGACTGGTTCTGTGGTTCAGCTCCCTGGCCTGGAGTGACTCCAGCCTCCATTTTCTTTCTTTCAGTTTCAAATGAGTCTCTAAATGGAATCTGTGCCTGAAGGAACAGAGTGGAGGGGCTGGGGTGGGGGTGGGGGGAGCCACGGCCTCCCTGCTCGGTCAGAGCTCAGCCCCAGCAGAGAGGATACCCGGGGAGCACAGGGCGGCCCCAGAAAGGAGCTAGCCATCGTGGATGGCGCTAGCATGCTTAAGCCAAAGGGAGCCTCCTAAGACTGTTTGATCCAACTGGATAATTTTATAGAGGGAAACAGAGGCCCAAGCAAAGAAAGCGGGTCCTGAGGTCACACAGCTCCCCAGGGGCAGAGCCAGTTTCATTCCAGGGGTCCCCAGCTCCCTGTCCAGTACTCTTCTGCTACCAATGGGCAGTGACATTACGGGGCCCGTGGAGGCAGCCAGAACTGCTGGGTAACCGGACAGCTGAGGAGGGCCAGCCTGGCCTGACAGACCAGGAGGTGGACAGGTCCCCTTTGTCCTGCCCTAATGGGGGCTTGAGTCCTGCTCAGCAGGGACCCCCAACTCAGCCCCTGCTTGCTAACTAAGCACTCTCCAAGGATAAACTTGGCCTGCTGCACCCAGGCCACTCCTGGGGACTAGGCCACTCTCCAATGAACAGCTCCAACTCCCTTGTAAATGGATGGGCTCAAGTTCTACTTGTCCCAGTAGCATCTTACATTAAAATATATATATTTACTTACTTAATTCCATTTGTTATTATTTTTTAAGAATTATTTAATTTGGGACCAGCAGTTAGCGTAATGGCTATGTCGCTGGACTCCCACGTAGTCGACCGCGGTTCGTGTCCTGGACCCGGTGGCTTAAGCTCACGCAGGGCGTGTGCGCGTGCATGCCCAAGATCCCAAGAGGAGAATGGAGGAGAAGGGATTGCGGCGTGACCATCCCCCCTGGGGGGTGATTTTTCGCTTTCTGTCTCTCTGTCTCTCTCTGTCTGGTGAGTGCACACACCCTATAGCAAAAAACCTCTCCAAAAAAAAAAAAAAAAAAAGAATTATTTAATTTAATTAATTAATTTATTTTAATTTGACCAGAGAGGGACAGAGTGAGAGAGAGAGAGAGAAAGAGAAAGGGAAAGTAAGAAAGCAAGCCTCCAGGTCCACGGTTGGCCACGTGGGAGTCCAGCAACTCTAACCACCACGCCACCTGCCGGCCCCACCATCTTACATTTTAACCATAAGGCTATTCCCGTCTTAAGCCTAGAAGGGAGTACTCATGAAAGTGTCAAAAAATGAAAGAGAGATTCTGGAGCAGAGGGTAGGGGCGCCATGTGGGAGCCCCTTTACCTCAGGTGGTCCTTTCACCCGTATTTATTATTTAGTTTTTGTTTTGCTGTAGGGGACATGGACTTGCCAGGAGGAGACAGGGCAAATGAGAAATCACCCTCCAGGGGGGTGGCCATGCCACAATCCTTTCTCCTCCACTCTCCTTGCAGGATTTTGGGCACACACACACGTGCCCAGTGTGATTTTCCAGGCCAGGTCTAGGATTTGAACTGCTCAGTCAGCCATGTGGGATCCAGTGTCTTAACCTTCATGCCACCTGCTGACCCTCACCCATATAGACTTTTTAAAAGAATTATTTTATTTAACTTTATTTATCCATTTATTTATTTATTTATTTTAATTTGACTAGAGAGGGAGAGAGAGAGAGAGAAAGTGAGAAAGCAAGCCGCCAGGTCCGGGACTCGAACTGTCATCAGTCATATGAGAGTCCAGCATCCTTAACCACCACACCATCTGCTCGCCCCCATCTGTATAGACTTTTGACCCCAGGCAGGAATTAATTTAAATGTTCAGTGGCCACCAGTAGATGGCAGTTTCCAGAAGGGGAGGCCTGTCACCCTGTCACCAGGCTCAAGCTGAATAAGACTTTTCCTCCACTAGAGTGGATCTTGCTAGAAGGTGACATGTCTGGGGTCTAGGAAGGTGGAGAGAGATGGAGGTCTCAGATGCTGGGGAGGAGTGGAGCTCAGCCCGGGGCGGGAATGCAAGGCCAGGCACTCAGGGCTCCTAAGGAGGGGAAGGTGACCAGGATAGGAGGTGCTGCATCAAGGTCACCACCCCAGCAGAGGCGAGAATGTGGCTATGGTGTGACCAGACCCTGCCATGTCAGCGCTAGCACAAACGTCCCAGCAGACCTGGGGGCGAGTCAGGCATGTGCCAGAGAGCTGGGGAAGGAAGGACCCCAGAAAAGGACGGAAACATGGCATGGACCAGCCGAGTGGCAGTGAGACAGGCTGGGCCTCCTAACCCTGACCCAGGATGCAGCTCTGTGGACTCTGGGGCCAGCCGGTCGTGCTCCCAGGAGACCACACAGCCCAGGGCCTGTGACCTCTGTGCTTTTAGAACTAGGGTGCCCTGCCCAAAGGGCTGCGGATGGGGCTTGGGCAGCTGGCTTCTACCTCCTAACCTTTCCCTGGGGTTCAGGTCTGGACCTTCAGCAGGTCAGGGCCAAGCTCCCCACCCCCCCCCAACACTCACCTCTTTCCTGAAAGTCAGGTGGTGGGTTCCATGGCGGTGGTGCCTCTGTCAGAGCCCTGCCACAGCCTCAGACCTGCTGGAAGCTCAGAAGAGCGAAGAAAGGGCAATGAAGGGGTTGCATTCAGGGAGGCTTCCAGCTGACAGTTCTGCCAGCAGAAATGCCAACCAGCAAAAGGAACTGCAGCACGAGACGTTGGGGTGGGGCTTGGGAGGTTTTAAGCGCAGGGGCTGCAAAGTGTAGTGAGGAGGTATTAAATGGATTTCTCGAGTCTCCGAGAGTGTCTTAGCACAGAAGCGGCTCTTTCCATTCCCCAGGCCCTCCCAGGGTAGCTCAGGACACACCCTCATGCCCCTGGGAAGGTGCTGTAGCCTACAATAGTCCCTGCCCCTGAGCAGCTCATCCTGGGTCACCAGGCCCCTTTGTGACTGTCAGCAAGTTTAACCCCCAGCGTCCGTTGTGTTTGGAAGACAGTCCTGGGTATTCCGGCTGGAACAGGAAGCCTCGCACAGACACAGAACTGGAGAGAAAGGCAGGCAGAGAGGCTTGAGGTCCTGGGGCGCTGGTTTCTTTCTGTGGAGGCCCGGGCTGTCACGGCATATCTGTTCCTCAGGGGACCCGAGCAGGGGACACACAGACTTTTCCCAGACACCTCACCGGGCCCCAGACAATGCTCCGACCTGGGGCTGGAGTTCTCTTTCTGGGAGCTGGAGGGGATGGGCCTGTTGGGGTGACCGGCGGCAATAGCAACAGCACTTAAAGCCTCCCAGGTTCCACCGTAGACCCGTCTCCTGGGAGAATCCGGCAGTCTGCTCCGTGGCACACCACGCGTGTCGCGGCTCCCTGAGCCGGTGTGTACGTCATGGGGGCCAGTGCAGTTTTCTCTCGGTCTGGTCTCTTCAGCAGCTGTGAGGGCTAAGGGGCAAGAACATCTCTCCCCTGTGGGGGTGCTGGTCTTTGGGGCCCTGGTACCCACCATTCCACCACCTTCCCAAAGAGAGGAGATTATACACAGCAAGAAACTGAGGCTGAGGACATGCTGAAACTCAAGTGGAAAAGAGCTCCAATCCCACAAGAGCCCATGGCCTCTGCAGTACTCTGTCTACCTCCCTCCTGCCTGCGGGGCCCCAAGGGCCCTGCGATGTCCCTCAATTCACACTTGCAGATCCTCTTGGCCCTCTGGGCAGGGAGAGCTGGGTGGTCTCATAGGTGAGGAGCAGACAGGCAACCTGGGAGAGAGGAGGAGGAAGAATCTTCTGCAAAGATGCCTCTCCCTAGTGCTGGGGGCTCTTGCGTGAGGAGGAGTGACCCCTCCTGCAGCCCGTGCTCCAAGGGGTCCCTCCTGCCTGGTGGCAGCAGTTGTGCTAGCCCCGACCTGCCAGCAGTTCCTTGCAGTGGGCCTGATGTCGCTGGGTCTGTCCCAGGTCTATGGAGGACAGATAGCTTGATGCAGGGACCTCAACCAGTGCTGACTCATGACTCGGGAAACCCAGCACCTGGTTCCCAGCAAGGGACTTAGTGACAGAATGAAGGAACCCAAGGACCCCTCTGGCCGTCACACCCAGTGCCACATGGGGGTCTTCATGACAGGCAAGAAATTACTGATATTTTCTCTTTTTGTCTTCTTTTTTTCTTTTTTTTTCGGAGAGGTTTTTGTTATAGGGCACATGCACTCACCAGAAATACAGAGAGAAACAGAGATAGAAAGTGAGAAATCACCCCCCAGGGGGGATGGTCATGCCGCAGTCACTTCTCCTCCATTCTCCTCTCAGGATCTTGGGTACACATGCACACGTAAGTTTAAGGCACTGGGTCTGGGACTCAAACCGCGGTCGACTACATGGGAGTCCAGTGATATAGCCATTACACCGACTGCTGGTTCCTGATATTTTCTCTTAATTCACATGTCTTATGTTAGTGTCTGAGGTGGCATCTCCCCACTGGCCCTTGGCACCAGGGACCTCTGAGCAACATAGACTCAAGAAAAGAGGCTTTGAGGTCAGCTACCTGTGGGTTCAAATCCCGGCTCCTCCACCGAGAAACTGGCTTGGTCAGTTTCGACTGCTGTAAGAAATGCCGCAGATGGCATGGCTTGTAAACAGCGTGGCTCCCAGTTCTGGAAGCTGAAATTTTGGTGCCAGCAGATTCTTTCTCTGGTAAAGGCTTGCTTCCTGGTTCTTAGATGGCTGGCTGCCTTTTCCCTATGACCTCACTCGGAAGGAGCCAGGGATTACTTTCTGGGGCCTCTTTTATTCCAGCCCTAATCCCATTCATGAGCTTAATCACCTCCTCAAAGCCCCACCTCCTAATACTCTCACATTGGTTATTAGATTTCAACATAGGAATTTGGGGGGAATGCAAACAGCCCACAGCGGTAATTATGAGACCTTAAGCTAGTTCCTTAACCACGCTGAGCCTCAGTTTCCTCATCTGTAAAGCGTAATAATACAGTACGGTGGGTGCCCACATTCCAGGGCAGCTGTGACGACCCAGGGAGACTACGCGTAGCAGCACAGCATGGGGCCGCTCCATCGGACGACAGTGATTGGCAGGCAGCACCCCCCATGATGAGAGGGCGGAGCCATCCAGAGAAAGGAGGGAGTGAGCTTGCGAGCTGCTTTCCTGATCCCCAGGAAGCTTTTCAAGTCACGAGCAGAAAAGCACAGGAAAGGATAATGTGTTTGTGTTTCTAAACCACAAGTCGATCCGTATCTTTCCTCTTTGGCCCTAACCTGGGCTCTCAGCTGTTCCAACAGGTCCCTGCAGCCACAGGCTGAGAGGTAACCGGGAAACGCCCACCTGCCCGGTGCGCCCGCCCTGATGCCCTTCCAGACCACACTGCCTGGCCAGAACTCCCGAGCTGGCAGGGCTCCAGGAGCCATTTCCGGTGGCGCGATGTCTGTTCTTGGTGCCTTTGTCCAGAACGCTTGCCTAATGTGTAGGATGGCACCGCCTGGATAACTCTCTTGACCCGCGATGGCCGAGGCTCTTCAAAGGAGGGTGTGCCTGGTGCCCCTCCCTGGCGCGGGGAACCGAGCCTGAGGGCAGCACGTGGCCGCTGAAAGAGACACTGTCCCCCACGCTGCTCCTGATACGTCCTTCCCTGAGGTCCTGCTCGCTCCTGGGCAGGGGAGTCGGTCAGAGCAGAGAACAGAGAAGGGGGAGCCACAGGCAGGGGCAGCCCGCTCTCAGCGTCCCACGTGGGGGGCTCATCCACTCCGCGCAGCAGAATCACAGGTAGACGAGACCAGGCGTGCAGAAACCTGGCATTGTGGTGGGCCCGAGAGGTCCCCTAGTCCAGTCTTCACCCAGGATGGGAACTCCGTCTCTGGTGTGTCTGATGGTTTTCTGTGAAATGCCTCCAGTGCTGGGGAGCTCATCTCCTTGGCCGTCTGATCTGGGACCCCCTGACTGTTCCAGGGCCCTAAACCCCACTGTAGCTCCCAAGGGTGGGATGAGCCCACTTCCTAGTCTTACCCCCACAGGCTGAGGATGGGGTGAGGCTAGTAACTATTCTGGGATACCCAAACCTGGATTCAAACCAAATCAAATACCAGTTCGTCTCCTGACAATATGCTAATAGTCCCTCTTTATTCCGGTTCAGCAGTTCGAAAGAACGGCTCAGAGTTGTGCTCGTGGTATGTAAGGCATTTGTACTAAAAGGAAATAATTCACATGTGCATTTGTGAGTCAGTAAGAAAATAATTTAGGGTATTAATCGTAGGTTCAACAACATACTGTGTTTCATCCTAGCTTGGGTTCTGGTTCATTTCAAATGCTCGCATCCCATCTCCCCACCACGGCGCACTCCACACTTCCTGTGGCCAGCCTCGGCCAGTGTGTCTCTGTCCCTGGGTAACTGGTCTGGGGAGAAGGCCATTGCTCATTCACCTGCCCATCCCCTTCAAACTAGGCTCAGCTTCCTGGGCAGCCGGAGGTCAGAGTTCATCTAACAGGGTCAGGCCCACAGTGTCCAGTCAGACAAAAGAGAATCAGCTTCTCAGCACAGAGAAGAGGGGGAACCAGGATAAGGCGAGAACAGAGGAAATATAAAGAGTGCCGGGCGGCAGGGAAGACCTGTGCTTAGCACCCAGCTTTCACACCACTCTCAAGGCACACGGGGTCGGCGTCTCCGCCTGGCACCATGCTCCCCTAGGGCAACTGAGGGCATCGGGGCTTGTGGCACAGCTGGATGGGGCAGGCCTGTTAGGGGCCAGTGAGTCCCCACGGGTGGCCTAGCTCCGGTTGGTGGGAACCATGGTGTAAGCGAGGCATAAGCAGTGGGGCCCATAATGCAGGTGGCCTAGCCATAAACAGCACTGGCCTGTCTGAAGAACCAGTGACAAAACCCAGGGAGATAGTGACCTTAGTGAATAACTGAAGTTTGAGGTGCCCAGCAATGATTTTAAAAATCAGATGAAAAATCCCTGCAGTGTCCTGGGTGCTCGGTCTGTGACGCTGGCAGTCATCCAGCCACCACTCGAGGTGGGGTCCCCATGTACTAATTTCCAGGGGCACTCAGCCCAGCGCACAGCCCTCTCTGGGCACCCATCAAGGACAAGCGTTTTTTCACTTCCTCGTTTGGGAAGGAGACAGGTGACTCCTGTCCACCCCCCCCCCCCCAACACAGCAACCACCCCTTACCCCAAAGAGGCAGGGCAAAGGGCAGCTGGGAGTGCGCACTCAGAATGGTCATCTTGACCTAGGCCAGGGCACTGCTGGGGACAGGGGATGGGTTCTGGAACGAAACCACAGATGTCGCCAGCTCCTGAAAGCTTGTCTGCCCCAAGGGCCCCTACCTAGAATCCTGCAGGTCCACGGGGGGTCTCAGGACTCGGCAAGGTCAGAAAAGGGAATTGGAATCCCTTGAAATCCCGTTTTCTGGCCTGCACAAAGGGGCTCCCTCAGGACAATGTTAAGGCCTTGTCAAGATGGGACAGACAAGCCAAGGTCCCTGGTCCCTGGTTTCAGCACTCCATTTCCGGGGCTCCCGGATGTGCTAGCGGGCACAGGCAACCCCTCTCAGGTCGGGAGAAGGTGGCCCGCGGCTCGGGAACGTGCTTCTGCATTGCGAATTAATGAGTTAATGCACAGCCGGCGCTCAACGGGTGCCCCAGCTGCGGTCTCTGAGCCTTAGGCCCAGGGCGGCGGGGCAGCTGGCAGGTGGCCGCGGGCGCGGCCGGGTCAGGACCCCGAGGAAGGGCGGGACAGGCCGGGAGACCGAGTCGGGCCGAGCTGCTGGGGGCACAGAGTCAGGCAGCGAGGCTCCTCGCCACGGCCGCTGCGCCGTCGGCGGCTTCTCCCGGGCTCTGTGTTCCTGGTGTCCTACCTGAGCCACACCCTGAAATCAAACTCGCGTCCAGGTGAAGCCGCGCTGCTCCGACATGTAAGCGCGGCCCCTCCTTGTTCCCGAGCCCAGGTCCCTCCCGCGGAGGGCGGGCCCGGCTGCCGCAGCCTCTCCGGGCGCTCCCGGGCTTCCCGCTCCGCAGGTGGGTTCCCTTCTCCGGGAGCCGGAGAACCCACTCCCCGCCCGGGCCGCGACAAGGGGACAGACCCCGACCTCCAGCCCCCGCACGCGCGGGGTTTCCACTCCCCGAAGTTCGGGGCTGGCCGGCGCCGGCCGCGGGACCTGCCTCCGCCCGCCTGGCACTGGGCTCGGTGCTGGGGTCGGTGGCGGAGCTGGTTGGGAGCGCGGCCGGAGCCGGTGGCCCGGAAGCAGCTGCACCCACCGCCCCTCCTCCCTGTGCGCCCCGCGGGGAGCCGGCGCCGCCTCCTGCACCTGAGAGGCGCTCAGTGCCCTGGGCTCCAGCCAGTTGCAAAATCCCTGGGGACCCTCGCTACATTTATCACAGTGTAGTTCTGTGTTTCCACGCAGGTCCGGGGAGGACTGGCCCGGGAAGGTCGTCGGTCTTCCCTGCCCTGGGAGCCTAGGAGAGCTGCTCACTGAGGGCCCGGAAGAGGAGGCGGAAGGCGGCTCCGAGGTGGTGAGTGAGGGGCCTTCTTAAGGGGCAAGCTGGGAGGGTCAGTGGCCGGCAGGTGGGCTCGCTCCTTCCAGGGCTGTTAGGCAGCGGGCGCCGGCCCTGTGGAGGTGCCCGTCCTCAATCCTCAGTGCCCATCCTGGGCGGGGCAGTGTCGCCAAAGCCAGGTGCGAGGAATCCATGGTTGGGGAAGAGGCTCCCAAACAGGAATGGTGGTGGCGGGCGCAGCGTCTGGGCGGTTGGTGGCGGCAGGAGGTTCCTCCAGGAGCCGGGCAGAGGTGCCAGCTGTGCACACCCAGCCTGCCAGCTCATTCTTCAACTCTCCAGACCTGCTAAAGGCGCTCCAGCTCTTCCCACACCCAGTGACTGGCATGATCAGCGGTGTAGATGCTGCCAGGAATACCCAGGGCTAAGACGTGACGCGACGGCAGCGTGTAGGCTGCATTTCTGTATATGCCCTGTTCTGGCACCATCTTGGGCTCCTCTAATTTGTTTTCTTAAGTGGGAGGAGGGAGGAAGCTCCACTCTGTGTGCTCATTTTTTGCGGCTGATGAGCTGCGAGTTCTCTTCTGAGTACATTTGAACCCAGAGAGAGTCGAGTTCAAATCCTGACTTTGCCTTTGACCCTTAGGCGGGTTGCTCCAGGTCTCTCCACTCTTTCTGCGCCCTCATCTGTAAGATGGAGGGTAACCCTTCCTCATGGGAGAGTTAAGAGTAACGTTTTTGGAGGAGAGGTTTTTGCTGTAGGGTGTGTGTGCTGGCCAGAAAGACAGAGACAGAGAAAGTGAGAAATCACCCCCCGGAGGGATGGCCACACCGCAATCCTTTCTCCTCTCAGGATCTTGGGTACGCATGCACACGCGGCCGGTGTGAGTTTAAGCCACCGGGTCTGGGACTCCAACTGTGATCAACTACATGGGAGTCCAGCAACATAGCTATTATGCCAGCTGCTGGTCCCAAGAGTAACTATTAATATATTGACAAATGACCAACAGCCCCAGCAGCAGGCCACCTCAGCAGCCTCCAGTTGCTAGTCTTGGGAAAGATTAAGCTGCCTGAGCCCTCCTCTGGGAGAACGCTGGGAATGGCAAATGGCTGTTCGACAAGATATTGTTGGAGAGTGTTAGAAGAAAGCAAAAGGAATAATCGGAGAGGGCCTATGGGGGGTGAGTAATGGGAGAGCCTAATTCAGGGTCTCCGGACCTTGTGGTGATCTGAGGAAGGGCCATTTCTGAAAGGGGATCGACTTGGGTGGCAGAAGTAGCACCCTACTGTACATTCGCACGTGTTCATGCTGGCTTGAGACATCTTATTCCAACTCTGTCTAGGTAGCTGTGTGGTCCAGGGCAAGTGGTCTGACTTCTCTGGGCACTGGGCATGGAAGATGAGCTTGGAGTCAGAGAGATCCGATTCGGAACCCCAACTCTACGCTTACCATCTTGGACAGTTAATTCCCTCTGAGCCTTGGCTTCTTCACCTGTAAGACAGAGCTCATCATATCGACCCTTGGGGCCGGCAGGTGGCGTGGCGGTTGTAACGCTGGACTCCCACATGGCCGACCATGGTTCAATCCTCAGACCTGGTGGCTTGCTTTCTCACTTTCCCTTTCTCTCTCTCTTTGAATCTCTGGTCAAACTAAAACAAACAAACAAAATATTAATAACAAAGTTAAATAAATTAAATATATATATATATATATATCATTAACATGAGATGCACTAATAGAAAGCCCCCAGCACAGGATCAGACATACGGGAGGCACTCTGTGTCTATTCCCTTTCTCTTCTCCTGGTCCTCTCTTCTGTTGTCATTAAGATGGGCCTAGAAGGCAGGTTCAGGTCATCTCACAGAGTATCGTGAGCCTAAAGTGAAGAGGAGAATGAAGGAGAGACATGAGAGTTAAGGACCGTGAAAACATAAGCCGTCTAATGATTAGGGCTTCCAGTGTCTAGGCAGTGAGGACTTTGCGTGCAAAGGCTATTAAAAATCCAGGATAGGGGGCCAGCAGGTGGCATGGTGGTTAAGGCACTGGACTCTCACATGGCCAACCATGGTTCAAGTCCTGGATCCAGTGGTTTGAAAATCACTCTAAGCGTGTGTGCATTCCAGCCCAAATTCACATGAGGAGAATGAAGAAGAGATTGTGGCATGGCCATCCAACCCGGGGGTGGGGGGTGTTCCCTCACTTTCCCTCTCACTGTCTCTCTCCAGCAAGCACATGTACCCATGGCAATAAATAAATAAATAAATAAATAAATAAATAAATCCAAAATAAGTGAATAAAGGCTAGTGAGGCCAACAGGTAGCATGGAGGTTAAAGCAGCTGATCCCACATGACTGACTGTACAGTTTGCACCCTGGATCCAATGGCTTGAAAATCACTCTGGGCTTGGGCCAGCAAATGGTGTGGTGGTTAAGGTGCTGGAATTCCCACATGGCCGACCACGGTTCAAGTCCCAGACCTGGAGGCTTCTTTCTCTCTCTCTCTGTCTTTCTCTGGCAAAACTCATGTGAAAATAACAATACATAAATAAAGTTAAATAAACTTAAAAAGATAGCTCAGCTCTACCAGGTCACAGGAAGCCAGACTTCCAGGGTTGGAGCTAGTCTGACCTCTTAAAAAAGAAAATCACTCTGGGCTTATGTGAATGTGTGCATAAAATCCTGATAAATAAATGGAAGAGAAAGAATTTTGGCATGGCCATCCCTCCTAGGGGATGAGTTCTCACATTCCTTCTCTCTCTCTCTCTCTCTTTCTCTCTCTCTGTCTCTATCCAGTGAACAAGCATGCCTTATAACAAAAACTAAAAGAAAAAAAAAAATCCAGGCTAGTGAGAAGGTCTCTAGCCTGCAGAAATAACCCGATGCTCAGGAAAGCACAGGGCTTTCCTGTGCTGTGCGCCGGGAGTGGTGGGCGAAGGTCGGGACTCTGAGTACAGCGAGCGGGCTGGTGTGGCCCAAGCCACTGCTGGACCACAGCACCGTCCGTGCAGGCTGGAGCTGGGCCCGAGAGGCCAGCCTGAGTCAATATTGACCTTTCTTGCTGGCCAGCCTGGCTCTCTGGCCTCTCATTCAGCTGGAGTGTTGACACAAGTGCCTGAATGAGCTTTATTACTGTATTCGGTTAAACAGCAGACCATTCTCTCTCCCTGGGGGTTCACTGGGGCCTGTGGTGTGTGCAGCATCGTCCTCCTGGCACACGCCGCATCTCTCTGCGCTGCTGTGGGACGGCAGGACCAGTGGGTACTGCTCCGCCTCCTGGGGCCCTCCACCTTTCAGCACAGTGGCCCTGAGCAGGCCTTACGAAGCCTGTAGGGGGGACTGGAGTGAGGGCCACGGACCTCCCTGAAGGTGACAACTAGACAGAAAAGCAGTTAAAATCCCCTTGTATTCCCCTTGTATATTTTGGGGGGCCGGAATAGGGAGCTGAGTGCTCCCTCCTCTGACTCTTATTCAAGTAAAGAGGAGCAGATGGCAGGCCTGGAGTCCTGGTGGGGGCTCAGGGGAGACAGAATTTCATTCTACACAATGGCTGAGCAGCAAAGGGACGGGGGGGGGGGGGGCAGAAGACGGGACTCGGTAGGGGGAGAAGCGCCCCATGAGGAACACATTCGAGCAGAGTATAGACAGGCTTCTGTTGGGGATGCCATAGAGGGCCTGGACTCTGGGCAGGGGCAGAGGGCAAGGTCCGTTCCCTTCATGAGCCCCCGAGAGGCAATTGGGCTAGAGCCATTGGCATTTGGAAAAAGCTACCTCAGGAGCACAAGGGCAAGGATTTTGTCTCTTTTACCGTGGTCCCCCAGAGCAGAGTAGGTGACAATACGTACTTTCTAAATAATGAATAATGCACTTTCACATTTAAACTCTAGAAAGTAAGGGGTTAGCAGATGGCATAATGGTTGTGTCGCTGGACTTCCACGTAGTCAACCGCAGTTCTAGTCCTGGACCTGGCAGCTTAAAACTTATGCCAGGTGCGTGTATGTGTGTACCCAAAATCCCAAGAGGAGATTGGAAGAGAAGGGATTGTGGTATGGCCATATACCCCCTGGGGAGTGACTTCTTGCTTTCTGTCTCTGTGTCTGTCTCTCTGGCGAGCACACACACCCTAGAGCAAAAATCTCTCTCTACTAGGGACCAGCAGTTGGTGTAACGGCTATGTTGCTGGACTCCCATGTAGTCGACTACCTTTCAAGTCCTGGATCCGGTGGCTTAAACTCATGCCGGGCGTGTGTGCGTGTGTGCCCCAGATCCCGAGAGGAGAATGGAGGAGAAGGGATTGCAGCATGGCCATCCCCCCTGGGGGGTGATTTCTCGCTTTCTGTCTCTCTGTCTCTCTCTGTCTTTCTGGCGAGTGCATGTGCCCTATAGCAAAAAACTCTCAGAAAAAGAAAAAAAAAAATCTCTCTTTAAAAAAGAAAGAAAAAAAAAAAACTTCAGAAAGTAAAGTTTGAGTAAAATATTCCTGGTGGATGACAACATTCCAATGTAAGTCTATCTTCTGTTTATGGTAATTTTCAACCAGGGGCAGGTGAGGCCTATCACTCTTCATAGATGAGTGAATGGGATACCAGTTCTCAAAGGGGGTTATAAAAATGTCAAGCAGCCCTGCTGCAGCTATGAGGATGGCAGGCCCAGGTTCTTTGTAAGCCACCCTGTGGGGTGGTAGTGGTAGTCAGGGCACTTTTCTAGAATTCGGGGTATTTACCTTGATCTTGGGATTGTGATTCTAGGATAGGTCTTCCCCAGACTGTCATGGGTGGGCCTGAGAGTGGCACAGGACAGGGTGGCAGGGGCTGATGGGTCGGAGTCAGCTCTGCCTCGGCTCTGCTGTTTGACGAGCAGGTTTCCTCGTCTGCATGACGGAAGCAGTAGCAGTGCCAGTTCACAGGCTCATGGCGTGGTCGCACATGTGCAAGGCTCAGTCCGGAGCTTGCACTTACACTAAGCCCTCCCTGAGTTATGATTATTTAAAACACCCAGAGCTGCTCCTTGAGGAGAGACCGATGCTGTCCCTCCCCCTCACTGTGCCTGGAGAAACTGGCAGTGGTGAGTGAGTCCATTCCCTTGTCATCCGGGGAACTGCTGAGGCCTAGAGAGCCAGGAGAGCAGGCCAAGGCCGCATGCAGGACTCAGGAGCCTCAGCTCAGCACCAAGGTCCGCACTGGGCCTGTGCTCAGCCTCGTGGCCCTGGAGAGAAGCGCTGATAAGCAGGCGCTAAGCCTCCCTAGAGGAAGCCCAGTGTGCCTCCCCCACACTCACACTCGCTCTCTGGCACCCTGAGCGGGGTGTACTCCACTCCTCTGGGAACCAGGAGCCGTCTTAGCTGGAATGCAGTGGCTCCTCTCCCTGGTGCCCCAGAATGACGGAGAGTCTCACCAGCCCGTTTCCTAAAGTTCACCAGCCAGTTCCGGCTGCCTTCAGAGTAGCTGCAAGCTCCTTTAGACTTGTTTTCTGAAAGCCACTTTGCAGTCTGCAGTGCATTCTTGTGAATCCCTTTACTTGGACTGAGTGTGCCTTCCTTGAAAGATACTCGATGTGTGCACGTAGCTGAACTGTACTGAAAGCTAGGTCTGGAGGGTAAGGTGGGTGACCATGTTGGATGCGCCACTTCTGGTGAAAAGCAGCCTGACCGTGCAGAGGTTGAGCGCTGTGCAGCAGGAGCCAGGTCCTACGTGCCAACCACTGTTCGAATCCTGGCTCCCGTGGCTTGAAAAACAAGCCAGGAGGCCAGCAGGTGGCATGATGGTTAAGGCACTGGACTCCCACATGGCCAACTGCAGTCTGAGTCCTGCACTTGGTGACTTGAAAATCACGCTGGGTATGTATGCATGAGTGTATGCCCAAAATCCCAGGAAGAGAATGGAGGAGAAGGGATTGTGGTGTGACCATCCCCCCAGGAAGTGATTTCTCACTTTCCCTCTCACTGTCTCTCTCTGTCTTTCTCCAGGTAAGCTCACATGCCCTGTGGCAAAAACCTTTTTGAAATAAATAAAAAGAAAAACAAGCCGGGCATGTGCACACATGCCCAGGATCCTGACAGGCTAGAGAAACAGGGAAAGGAATTGGGGAGTGACCTGGCCCCATGGAGGGGCAAACTTGTGTGTGTGAGCTTTCTTTTTCTCTCTCGTGTTTGCATATGCTCTCTGAAAACAAACAAACAAACAAACAAAGAAACAAAAGACATGAGACCAGCAGATAGCGTAATGTTACACTGCTGGGCTCCCACAGAGTCGGAGTCGATTATGGTTTGAGTTTTGGACCCGGCAGCTTGAAACTCACATGGGTGGTGTGTGCATGAGTGCCCAAAATCCTAAGAGAAGAATGTAGGAGAAGGGATTGTGGTGTGGTCATCCCCCCTATAGGGTGATTTCTCGTTTTCTGTCTGTTTCTCTTTGCAGTGAGCACACATGCCCTTTAGCAAAAATCTCTCTTAAAAAAAAAAAAAAAAAAAAAAGACAAGTTCCAAAGGCTATTCCCAAAGAGGAATTCTGAAAATACTAGAGCATGTTGGGAACAGGCAGATGTGTTCCCAGGGGTCCATCTCAAGTAGCAACACTCGTTGGAATGTCTGAGCTCTGGGTTGAGGTTGAAACACAGACACATTTCTCTCTCGCTCTGCCCTGGGTCTGTGTCCTCTGGGAGCCCTGGCATCCCAGGCCCTGGCACATTGGTGTCTTCTACCCTCAGAAGAGAAGCAATGGGAGGGGGTGACCTAGCCATACTGCAGCTGCTTTTCTCATCTCCACATTGGAACCCTGATCAGCTGGGCCACAGGACTATGCTCTGGGCACCCCTTTGTCACTGTGGGATGGTCGCACCAGCCACAAAATCCTGCCCACCACTCCTTGAGCCAATGACGAGGAGATGCCTGGCGTCAGGCCGAGACCCTCCGGAGAGGCTCAGGACGCACCCTGTCCTGGAGAGAGCACACTCCTGCTTCTCTGCAGCTTTCAAATACGCCACACCCTGACCAGCATAGGCCCCAGCATGGCCCCTTAGAAAAATTCAACCCAGCCCCTTGCACAGGGCAGGAAAAAACCTGGCTCCAGAGTGGGTAAGGGTCGGCCTGTGGGCTAGGGCAGCCCCCGGGCTCCTCTGACTTCTGACCACAGACCAGCCCAGGAAAACACTTCGCAGTCTTGGTGGAAAAGCCGGCTCCACCCCTCCCAGGTCACACTCCCTCCCCTGGGTTGACATCAGGCCCCAGGCCCTGCTGCTGTTCACAGAGACCTCCCAGGACAGTGACAATAGCCAGACTTCCTCCAGAGTGGCCTTAGTGGCAGAGCTGGTGCTTTGGAGCCAACCCTGAGTTCTGGCTCCAGCTCAGCCACTGGCAGGTCCTGAGGCCTGGGGTGAGTTTTTCCGCCTCTCTGAGCCTTGTCTGGATTACAGTGAGTCCTAACTCCGGAATGAGAGTCCCTGAAAGGCCTAGCGCTGACACTGACGGTGCTGAGGGTGACTTCCCTTTTTGTCTCTGAGTCTCCTGCCTACCCCTGGCACAGCCCCACCCTTCAGTGAGCCCAGCCCTGGGCTGCCTGAGTGCTCTCACCGTCTTGGTCATTATTCCTGGCTCTTCACGTTTCTCTGTGCGTTTCAGAGGCTCTCGGGTTTACTGGGTGTAGCAGCGTGTCCTCCAGAAAGCCTCTGCCAGGCACTGACTGGCTCCCGTGGGCCAGGCTGTGGCAGAAGGAAGCCATGCAGCAGGACCTGCTCCGGGGGAGCATCCCTCTCTGATGGCTCTAGCTAAACTTTTCCCTCCCAACCCCTCGGATCTAGCTGTGGGGCAGCACCCAGAAGGATCGTTCATTTAAAAGAGGGAAGTGAAAGCACTCCCTAAACTCCAGGGTACGTTTTCAGCCTGAGGTGGACTCCTCAGCTCAACCTTCGGCTCTGCACTAGGATGACTGCGGACAGGAGAGGCCATGGGCAGGAGGGGCCATGGGCAGGAGGGGCCGTGGGCAGGAGGGGTTATAGCAACAGGCCACTGGAGCTGGAATTGTGCCTGCCTCTGCCCATTTCTCACCTCATTTCTTTCAGGCCAGGCGGCAGGGAAGGCAGGGACTGGCTCTCCAAGGGAGAAAGTCCTCCTCCTTCCTTCTTCCTCAGGGGTATCTTCTTCCAGGAAAGCTCCTCCACTAGATGACTCAGATGTGGATGCAGAGGCGGGGTACTAGGGACTTGCCCAAGGCCATGGCCTGATCGGATCTAACACTGCAGCCTCTTGGCTGATAGCGCTCCGCCCTCTCTCAGCCCACTGGGGTGCGTAGGGATTGCCAGTCAAGGGCCTGCTGGGCAGGCGGTTGTGCTCTGAGGACTCGGGCTGTGGCTGGAGAGAGCAGGGGTGGTGTGTGCCCCAGATGTTTCACTCCCAACAACTGGGCCAACACCAGACACCTCGCTGCCTGAGTGTCTCTTGAGTGCTCAGTCATGGATCATTCTTCTCTTTACTTAAAAATATTTCATTTTCTTCAGAAAATCATTCCATCTGGGCCAGCAGGTGGTGTAGTGGTGAAGGTGCTGGATTTTCATATGACCGAAGGTGGTTCAAGTCCCGGACCTGGTGACTGGGGTGTGTGTGTGTGTGTGTGTGTGTGTGTGTGTGTGTCCAAATCCCAGGAGGACAATAGAGGAGAAGGGATTGCAGCATGGCCATCCCCAGGGGATGGTTTCTCACCCTCCTTCTCACACTTTCTCTCTCTCTCTGGCAAGCACACATACCCTACGGCAAAAACCTAATAAAAGAAAGAAAAGAAAGAAAAGCAGTCCATCATCCTTAAGGAGAATTTAAAGAACAGAAAGATGGGATAGGAGGAAATCGCCTGTAACCCCATTAATTGTAACACAGCAATTAATCACTTGATGTATTTCCTTCAAATAGTCATTGTAGTCACATGCATTGACAGGTTAGTGTCGGTGAAATTGTTAGAAACAATCCCTACTCCTGACCTACATCAGGAATTCTGCTTTGGAACAACAGCAACAACAAAAAACAACACCCTTGATAGTGTAATTTCTCTCTGGTACCCACGCGGACAGGGTTGGCCCCAGCAGATCAGGGACTCTAGGAGAGCCCGTGGAACTCAGACGTAGTCGCTGACCAGACCAGGGGGACGGCCAGACGGGGCTCCTCCCTCTGCCGCCCCCCACTCCCACGGCTTCACCACTGTACCTTCCACAGGTAGCTCTGCTCTCTGGCTAGTTAATTTGGGGTGTGATGAGAGCTCGTTTTTCAGGGCTCATTTTCCCCACATGGATATTTAATTGTTTCCGCTACATTTATTGAAGAGCTCATCCATTCCCCTGCATACTGCAGTGTCACCTTTGTCATAAATCAAGTGACCTCATATGAGCGGGTCTATTTCTGGATTCTCTCCCCTGCCCCATTGGTCTAGTTGCCAGTCCTTGTGCTAAGCCCAGGCTGTATTAGTTACCGCAGCTGTATAATAAATCTTGATATCTGTTTAGTCTCCAACTTTGTTCTGTTCGTTCGTTCTTTCTTTCTTTCTTTCTTTCTTTCTTTCTTTCTTTCTTTCTTTTTTAAAGAGACTTTTGCTGTGGGGTGTATGTGCTTGCCGGAGAGAGAGATAGAGAGATAGAAAACAAGAAATCACCTCCCAGGGGGATGGCCGTGCCCCAATCCTTTCTCCTCCATTCTCCTTTTGGGATCTGGCATGTACACGTGCCTGGCTTGAGTTTGAAGCTGTTGGGTCTGGGACTTGAACCACAGTTGGCCATATGGGAGTCCAGTGATGTAACCATTATGCCATCTGCTGGTCCTTGCAACTTAGTTCTTTAAGATCATCTTAGCTATTTCTGGTCCTTCCTGCCTCTGGGAAGAACTTGTTCTAGAATCGCGGTTGGCTAGGATGCTGGAGGAGAGTCCCAGGACCATTTAGACCATTTGCCAGAGACTCTCCTCCGCAACCTCGTGCATTCCTGAAGCAACACTGAGCACTTGGGGGTGGGTGGGTGAGGGAGAGGACTGTTCTGGGCAGGCGGTAGTATTCACCTGCTCTCCTTCAGCTCTGAAGTGTGTCCTTCACCTCTGGAAGGTGTCACAGAGTCAGGGAGGAGGTGAAAACGTCAGCTAAACTAAGTTAAGCCAGGGTAGAGGGTCCGCCAGGGAGGCTGAGGATAGACCTGCTGATTGGACACTTCTGTAGCAACAGGCAAAGGCGGAGAGGGAGGAGGTGAGATTTTTACTGAAGCAGAGTCTGCATAATGGAGCAGGGTGCAGAGTAACAGCACTGGAAGCAGCCACCATTCCCTGGGTCTCCGTTCCCTTGTACTCTCTCTGCTCTGTGAGCTCCCTTTCACAAACCTCACCTGCTAGATGAAGATCACTGAGGCTCGAATCATTTAGGTACCTCGTTCAAAGCCTCTTCAAAGTAGTGGGATGGGACCAGCAGGTAGCGTAATGGCTATGTTGCTGGACTCCCACGTAGTCGACCGCGGTTCGCGTCCCGGACCCGGTGGCTTAAACTCATGCCGGGTGCGTGTGCAAGATCCCGAGGAGAATGAAGGAAAAGGGATTGCGGCATGGCCGTCTCCCCTGGGGGGTGATTTCTCACTTTCTGTCTCTCTGTCTGGCGAGCACACGCGCCCTATAGCGAAAACCTCTCAAAAAAAAAAAAGAAAAACAAAAAATAGTGGGAGATGCCTATAATGTACCTGCCGCTCAGACAGGCGTATTTCACTCCAGAGCCCTTGGTCTTTGGGTTCTGCACATGTAGCTCTGCCATTGGAGGGTGTTTGATCCCACTGAACCTCCAGGCCCAGAAAAGCAGCTGTCACTCCCAGAGGTACGACATGGATTCAGGTTGATCTGTGCGGTTGAACTCCCAGTGGGGACACAGCGACCATTCTCTGCCCACTGTCTTTCTGAGTGCAGGACAGCTGCCGCCTGGAACCTCATCCTCTTCCAGAAATGCTAACATGACCAGGAAAATACCATTTCCAGAGCAGGAGCCGGCATAATGCCTCTGCACTGCAGACCCGAGAGATGAATAATCTGACCGTTTGGTTCAAGACACATTTCAGTTTGTTTCTTGAAAACTGGAAGTGACCTTTCTGGGTGACTAAGAACCCACTGAGCTGTTTTGTAGTTCTAAAAGCATTCAGATGGGCACCCCAGCCCCACCTCCCATCACCGGGGTCCCAGGCCCGGGCTCCCCTGAAGCTGAGACCAGACCAGTGCAGCCCTCCGAAGTGTCACCCCGCCTCCTGGCTTCCAGTCTCTCTCTCTCTTGAATCTAGTCACCTTACCCTTTGCAAGCCCATGTCACTTCCAGCTGTCGATGGAGCTTAGTGGGACTCGGGCCACCCCCAGATCAGCAAGGCGAGGGAGGCAGGCTTGATGGCAGGTGACGTTTGGTATAGCCAGAGTCCCGAGGCTGGAGAGGAGTCCCAAGGGGAGGTGAGACTCGTTGGGCTCTCACCCCCAGCACAGCTGCCCCTCACTCTCCCAGGCTGTCCGCGTGGCTCAGGCCTGGTGATCACGGGAGCCCTTTGGGTCCCCTGGTCCTGAGATGAGTGGTCCTAGACCGGTGGCTTGTCAGAACCAGCTGGTCGGGCGTTTCAGTAACATCGTAGATCACACTGAATAGTTCCCCGTGTTGAACCATCCTGGGACAAATGGGAGTTGGCTGTGATAAAACACAAAACACGAAAAGACCAACCTTAACACACCGTTGGATTCCACTTACTAGTTTCCTTTAGGATTTTCACATTTATGTTCGTGAGACGGGTTTGAGTTTTCCTGTTCTTGTACTCTTATCCGGTTTAAGAATCAAGGTCATTCTTGCCTCATAAAATGGCTTTGCTAGCTCTCCTCCCCGCCCCCCCGTAAATGTTTTGACAGTGGAATGATATTTGTAATGAGCTTTGGGTTTTATAAAAACACACCCCCAGAGTCTGCCTGCTCGGCAGGGGACTTGGCACAGACGAGAAGGCAGACACCTCTTCTCCATGTTTATGGTCTGCGGCGGCTTCTTTACGGCACTTCTGCTGTTTCTGGGACCGTTCTGCTGGGAGCCAGGCATCTCCCTGAGGAAGCAGGGATGAGGGGCGAAGGGAAGCCCTAGACAAGGGACGGGGCAGCTGCACTGAGGGCAGGAGCAGGGAGCCTGAGCCGGGTGCCCCGGCACCCACTGCAGCCACCCCGAGTCTTGGCCCAAACTCAGCTTGACCTCCCCCTGCAGGCACCATGTTCCGCAAGAAAAAGAAGAAACGCCCTGAGATCTCAGCCCCACAGAACTTCCAGCACCGCGTCCACACCTCCTTCGACCCCAAAGAAGGCAAGTTCGTGGGCCTCCCCCCACAATGGCAGAACATCCTGGACACGCTCCGGCGGCCCAAGCCTGTGGTGGACCCTTCGCGCATCACGCGGGTGCAGCTCCAGCCCATGAAGGTGAGTAGGGAGCAGGGGTGGCGGGGCGAGCTTGGCCTTTCCCTCCCACAGCCCTGCCTGAATTACGCTACGGGCACCCGGAGGACAGCCTGCCCGTCAGCTGACAACGAGCCGCTGGCCTTCAGTCCCTGCCTCTCAGCGCTCGGTCTCTCGTTCTCCCCTGGGTGGCCCAGGGAGGCGGTCCAGGAGAATCCCCCTCTGCAAGGTGGTAGGGTTGCCAGACTTAGCAAATGAGAACACAGAATGCCCAGTTGCATTAGAATGTCAGATAACAGTGAGTAACCTCCGAGCACGTGGCCACTGTAGGCAGTGTTTGGACCAGCAGTCTCAAAGGAGCTGGGGCTCTCACTGACCAGGAAATAGAGTTGAAGGGTCAAGGAGCTCAAAGAGCCTGGTAGGATTAGGGGCCAGGGGCCCGGCCAGGGCTTGGAAGCCTCCATAGCCGGTGAGCGGAGAGGTGGCCTGACTGGCCCTGTCTCTTTGGCTGGCCCTGCTAGCCTCTCAAATGCCACAGGCAGAGCTAAAGGGAACCCTCCCGGGGTTCAGCTCCCAGGCCCAGCTGGCCACGCGCTTGCATGCTGCTCTGGGCCCCACAGTCACTCAGACGCCGGCCTGACCCATGGTGGGCCCTGGGAAATTACAAAATGAGAGAAGGGTGGCTGCCCCAACAAGGAAGCTCCTTAGATGTCCCACACCCCAACTAGGACACTTTGATGCTGGTCTCCGGGCCACCCCTTCTGGCCATGAATAGGCTGCCCACCACGCTCTTTTCTCCTCCTCTTGCAGACAGTGGTGCGGGGCAGCTCGGTGCCCATGGACGGCTACATCTCGGGGCTGCTCAACGACATCCAGAAGTTGTCGGTCATTAGTTCTAACACCCTGCGTGGCCGCAGCCCCACCAGCCGGAGGCGGGCACAGTCCCTGGGGTTGCTAGGAGACGAGCACTGGGCCGCCGACCCGGATATGTACCTCCAGAGCCCCCAGTCTGAGCGCACTGACCCCCACAGCCTCTACCTCAGCTGCAACGGGGGCACCCCAGCAGGCCACCGGCAGATGCCGTGGCCTGAGCCACAGAGCCCACGGGTCCTGCCCAATGGGCTGGCCATGAAGGCCCAGTCCTTGGGCCCCGCCGAGTTTCAGGGTGCCACGCAGCGCTGCCTGCAGCTGGGCGCCTGCCTGCAGAGTTCCCCACCTGGCAGCTCACCCCCCACGGCCACCGGGAGGAAGGGGGTGAAGGCTGCCAAGCATGGCTCTGAGGAGGCCCGGCCACAGTCCTGCCTCGTGGGCTCGGCCGCAGGCAGGCCGGGTGGGGAAGGCAGCCCTAGCCCGAAGACGCAGGAGAGCAGCCTGAAGCGCAGGCTGTTCCGAAGTATGTTCCTGTCCACTCCTGCCGCAGCCCCTCCGAGCACAGCCCCTCCGAGCAGCAGCAAGCCAGGCCCTCCAGCACAGAGCAAGGTAGGCCAGCTCCTGGGGCCGCTCTCTGCGAGGAGGGAGCAGGGTCATGGGCGTCCACTGTGGTATCGGGTCAGGGACACAGGTCCTGCCTTGCCTTCCCCACTCACAGGGTTGAGGTGGGCAGGACGTGAAGACCAAGATGATAAGAAACCAGCTCAGCCCCAGCTGAGTCTCCCCTGGACCTGCCGAGCCATTCCTGCAAGGGCTCGGCATGTGCGAGTCCGAGATTCCTAGCCAGGTCATGCTGCACAGCCCAGGCAGGGTGCTCCAGGGGACTTAGGCTCGTCCCAGCCTACCCTCCCACCCTCTGGGGTCTGGCTGAACCACACTGGGAGGCAGATACCCCCTGGAAAAGCTTCTTTTACCCTCCCTACCCCCCGGTGCCCAGCAAGCAGCGAGATGGGTGCGGCAGCCTGGGGGCAGGCTCCCTACCTCCCTCCTCTTAGAACATCTGCCTCCGCCCCTCATTTGCCCAGCACTTCCCTGAGGACTTGCAGAGGCCCCCCGACTGCCTGTCCCCATGGCAGCCACAATGTGCTGATCCTTTCTCTAGCTCTCTCTCTTCCTTTTTTTTCCTCTTTTTTTGGGTAGCAGTTGTTCATTTCACATTTCTGTAATTACCCATTCTCAAGTGCGTGTGCCGTATGAGAACACCAAGAATGGCGAGCGAGCCGACTTGGCATGCGGGCCAGCCTCAGGCGCACGTTCCTGCAGGGAGCCGGAAGGGAGCCCTGCTGGCCACATTTCCTGGCAGGCAGATTGGAGCCTGTTGTTGCTTCTCACGTGCCTGTGACCTCCTGCCCATCGTGACAGTGGTGTCCTTTCCGGTTTGGTAGACGAGAAGACTGACTCAGGGGGAGACAGCCCTCAGGTGTCGTGAATGCCTCAGAGAGGGGAAGAGAGGGTGCTGGCTCGGAACTACACATCCTGTCGGGGCCCTCACGGCTTACGCTGACGAAGGCTTTGTGGCCACGGCAGCCATGTGTCTGCTGGCTCCTGCTGAGGGACAGGCAGAAATGAGCTTAGGCTACAGCATCGGGGTTGGAAGTCGGGCCTAAAACCAGCTGCGGACTGTGGTATGAGCAACGGGGCTTCCTCTCCATCCTGGGAGGGCTTTAAGAACAAGCCCGGATCCCCCTCCTCTGTAGGCCATGGTTCTGGAGCGCAGGGAGGCAGGCTTGGACCTACAACCTCTTGGGCCACTGCCAGCCAAGGCTCCCAGGGAAGCTTCTGGGTTTCATGCACTCCAGTCCCCACTGGGACAAAGGACAAGTGGTCTGGGGTCCTCCATGGGATGTGGCTTCACGTGACCAAGTAAGGCACAGCAGTGTCTGAGCTGAGGGGTCTCTGGAAGAATGTCCCCCTGGGGAGACATCCCCAGAACGCTACGATGGAAACAGGGTGAGCTCACCATGAGAGGTGAGAAGTGGAGTCTGATTCCTCTCTGGCCTCTTCGGGGTCCTGCTGGGTGGGCTTGGGGGGGCTAGAGCGAGGGCGTGTCAGCACTGGGCTGGGCACTGACATGGATCTTTCTGAGCTGCTGTTGGCACTCCACAGTGGGGGACAGGCCTGCCCACCCCTGCGTACTTCACTGAGTCCCTACTGTGGGCCTGTGCTGCTGGGGTGTCCCCATACCAGAGAAACAGCTGGTGGTCACCTTGGGCTTGGAGACGCCACAGTTCCCTCCAGGGAGGGTTTCCGTCTAGACACCTGGGGCATAGTTTTCTAGATAAATGCTCCAAGGCCATGCTCTAGAAGGCAGGGCGAAGGCTCCCCCTGAGCTGCTCTCACCCTCCACGCTATTGACATTCGGGTCAGAGAGTCCTTTGTTGTGGGCGTTCCTGTGCATTGTGGTAGCACCCCTGGCCTCCACCCACCAGATGTCAGTAACACCCCCAGTTGCTATCATCGACACCTCCAGACAGTGCCAAGTGTTCCTTGGTGAGCAGGATCTCCCCAGTGGAGAACAACTGCTGTAGGCAAACTGGCATAGCTGGAGCATCGGCCCTCCTCCCCCGCCCATACCAGCCCTCTGTACTGGGCACGTGCCACAGCGGCTCCCGAGGGTCACGGCAGCTCTCGCCGCCACAGCCCATGCACTGGCCCCTCCCAGGTGAGCCCCGGTGTGCCAGGCACGCTGCAGGAGGGTCTGCGCTCAGCCCCAGGCAGTGCGGCCTGTATTCATTCACTTTGTCTAAAGAGCAAAGGACGACCGTGAGTGGGAACAGAGAGGCCAAAGAGCTGAGAGACTGCTCGGAGACTGGGGTGTTTAGAGGTGGTTTAAATTAGAACCGAAATGACAAACACTGGTTATGCACCTACTGTGTACTACACACCCTGCTAGATGCCAAGGACATGTGGTACCAGTAGGACCGCAGCATAGGCACGACAGGGTCCACATAGGTTGGCCAGGGCCGAAATACGGCTCTGCCCCTTACTACTGAGTGACTCCGGGAAGTCGCTTAACCTGTCTGAGCCCTTGTCCTTGTACACAGGCTGGTACTAACACTGGCTCCGGCTACTAGTGCCTGTGAGATGAGAAAGCCTCCTGCAGGAGTGAGAAGTAAGCGAGGCGTGTACGGCAGTTGTCAGCGTGCCGGCCCTCAGACAGTGGCTGTGTTATTTTAAAACTATCTGGCAAGGCCTCTACCTTTAGGCTACACACGGTGCAGTCCCCCAAGCTCACCACTGGAACACCAGGGCCGGGGAGGGACAGCTAAACACCTCTGCCACCGCGTGCATGGCTGTCCTGGTGCAGTCCTTCCGAGAGGACTCAGCCGCTCAGGTACTCCAGAATTAACCCAGAGCCTGTAACCAGTAGTTAGTTCCATCACAGCGCCCCCCCTTCCCCTCTCCTGGCGTGGCTCAGGTTTCACCTGGTCCTTGCTGTGGTTACGGTAAGCAAAGCTTCCTCCCTGTGGAGACAGGCAGCCCGGTGCCGCTCACCCAGCCCACAGCCCAGACCACAGACCACGATGTGCTCCCTCTTGCCCCAGGCCTCCATGAGCTCCCCCCCGCAGCTCAGCTAGGCCTGGGCAGCAGGCATGGGAGGAACCCCAGTGCTCACCCCCAGCCCCGCCCGCGCCCACACCCCCACAGGGCGGAGAGCTGTGCAGGAGTGCCCAGCCCAGAGGTGAGAGCAGTCGTTGTCCAGTCTTCCTCGAGGACCAGAGTCACATGCAGCCTCATGAGGGACTTTACAGGTCCTCTCGCGCTGCCCCACCCTGCACAGCTTGCTCCGACGGCGAGCTGTCTGCATTGAGGCCCTGCCTTGCAGGCTAGCGGGCGCCTCCTCAGTGCCCTGAGCCTTGTTACAGGGGCTTGTGGGCAGCCTGATGCTGAGTGATGGCATGAACCCTGCCCTACCCCCTCCCAGTCCCGCCCGGACATTTCATGGCACTTCTGTACCCAGGACCAGGCCTCACAGCCTCAGTTGAGGCTGTGTTCCCTCCCAGAGCTCCAGAGCTCCCTGAGCCCCTGCAGTCATAGCTTTTTTTGGGTTTTTTTGGAGAGGTTTTTGCTATAGAGCACGTGCGCTCTCCAGAAAGAGACAGAGACAGAAAGCGAGAAATCACCCCCCAGGGGGGATGGCCACTCCGCAATCCCTTCTCCATTCTCCTCTCAGGATCTTGGGCACGCACGTGCACGCACACGCAAACACACCCGGTGTGAGTTTAAGCCACTAGGTCCGGGACTTGAACCGTGGTCGACTACATGGAAGCCCAGTGACATAGCCATTACGCCAGTCCAGAGCTTTTCAAGGTGTGGTCCGTGGACCTCCTACACTGAAACCCAGGCACCTTGCTAAAATGTGGAGTCTACTCTGGGGAGCTCTGACTCGTCTCCCAGGCCTACAAATCTGCAGTTTACCCAGCTCCCAGCTCAGTGCACACAGCCCCCTCTTTACAGAGGAGGCTAGGGCTTGTGACTTGCCTAGGGCCCACCACAGGGCAGAGCAGACCAGACTGGAGCCCAGGTCCTGATGTCCAGAGGTCCTGCTGTTCCACCTCACAGAGGAGGGAGCAGTGGGCGAGGGCCAGGTGCTGGCAAAGTCGAGAGAACCTAGTCACTGTCCATAATGCTCACCAAGGATGCAGTTGGTCCAAGCAGTCTGGCGGCCTTCTGGCACCTTCCCTGTGAAGGTCACACCTGAGCCAGGCCCAGAGGCTGGCACAGGTAGGTGGTGTAGGGGTGGTTCTTGACTGGCAGGGGCATCTGTGTACATGGTCAACCCCAGGCAAGGCTAACGACTGAACTGGAGGGCGGGAGCCCCAAGGCCTGGAGTTTGAAGAGCATGGCTGAACCTGGCAGGGCCAAAGGCCCCAATTCGGGGTTCCTGAGCAAGCAGCCCAGCCCAAGCTGAGTGCTCAAGGTGGATTCCTGGAAGTCTGCAGACCCCTAGACAGCTCTCCATGTGACAGGTTTGGAGACGTTCCAAGAAGGTCTCTCAGCAGCCCCTGGAAGGGGTCATCGTGCACATCACCAGCTCTTGGGGGAAGCTTCAGGACGGGCCCCTTTTCTACCAGGGATAACAGGAGGGTTTGGACTGGAAGGCCAAGGAGTCTTGAAGGCTTCCACTTGTGGGCCTGGGCGGGGCTCACTGGGGGCCCAGGCGGCCTCTCAGCTCCACCTTCAGAAGCCACGAAGACAGGCCCTCTGCCTTCTCTCCCTGCTGAGCGGGTCCTTGGTAAGGAGGAAGAAGGGGGACTGCGAGGAAGAGACGGGGCTGCTTTGAGGAGTCCTTAGACCACGTCCCCACTCCCAGCCTCAAGGCTAGACATGCTCTCCTGGTTCCAGCCCAAGAGGGACACCTGAGATGGCAACAGCTCTGTGGTCCTCCGTCTGGGACAACGCTCCCTGCCACAGGCACAGACCCCTGCTGCGGCTTCCTGGCCCTGGTTCTGGGAGTGGAGTCACAGCTGCCCCGCTATCCACCCCACCCTGCTGCCCAGGCCTCTTCCAGCCACGGGGCCATGGGCAGGGGAGCCTTGGGAGTGAGGAATACCTCTGACCCAGATTCTCCACCAAGCCCCACGGCCCACAGGGAAGGCTGCCTGGCAGTGGCTCCCTGGGGTCTGGCTGTCAGTTACCATGGAAGAAATACCCAGCGCCAGGCCCCCAGGGACTCAGCTTTCTCCCAGCCGAGGGAACGTACAGAGCGGCTGTTCAGCCTGGAGCCGGGGCTCCTAGCCAGGCTCAACGTGCAGCGCTGGGGGCTGGGGGCTGGCTTCCCGAGCAGGGTCGCGGCTGGATTCAGCCCCACTTGACGCTCTGTGCTCATAGCATCTGCCCAATTCTGTCTGGCGCCCCGCCTGACCCCACCAGGGTCCAGAGGTCAGGCAAATACCCCCTGCCTCTGGGACGGTTGTTCCAAACACGCCCACAGCCACAGCCCTTCTGTTTCTCTCTGTCCTTGCAGCCCCACTCCTCTTTCCGACCTCCGCAGAAAGACTCTCCCCCGACGCTGGTGGCCAAGGCCCAGTCCTTGCCCTCAGATCAGCCCGTGGGGACCTTCAGCCCTCTGACCACTTCGGATACCAGCAGCCCCCAGAAGTCCCTCCGCACAGCCCCAGCCGCCGGCCCACTCCCAGGCCGGTCTTCCCCGGCAGGCTCCCCCCGGACCCGGCATGCCCAGATCAGCACCAGCAACCTGTACCTGCCCCAGGACCCTGCAGTGGCTAGGGGTGCCCTGGCTGGCGAGGACACGGGCGTCGTGACACACGAGCAGTTCAAGGCTGCACTCAGGATGGTGGTGGACCAGGGCGACCCCCGGCTGCTGCTGGACAGCTACGTGAAGATTGGCGAGGGCTCCACGGGCATCGTCTGCCTGGCCCGGGAGAAGCACTCGGGCCGCCAGGTGGCTGTCAAGATGATGGACCTCAGGAAGCAGCAGCGCAGGGAGCTGCTCTTTAACGAGGTGGGAGGACAGCGCAGGGCGGCGGGGCACGGGGGACAGGCAGCACGCGCAGCCAGGCCGCCTTCTGCGAGCAGAAGCAATGGGGTGGGCGGCTGGGGGCACTGAACCGGGCACTCAGGCTTCCTCCTGCCGCAGGTGGTGATCATGCGGGACTACCAGCACCTCAACGTGGTGGAGATGTACAAGAGCTACCTGGTGGGTGAGGAGCTGTGGGTGCTTATGGAGTTCCTGCAGGGCGGGGCCCTCACAGACATCGTCTCCCAAGTCAGGTGGGCAGCCGGGAGGGCTGGGCCCACCATTGCCCTGGCAGGGGCATCTGTCCCTGAAGCCTTGGGGTGCCTGTCAGATCGCCCTGGGGCCCCCTGCCTATGTGGGATCCCTGAGACCCAGGCCTCAGGGGCTGGGGGAGAGAAGGGTGGCTCCAGTTTCCAGCAGGGCTGTGGCCTGACTGGGCTGCCGAACTCTGCTCGGCCGCCTTGGGGCCTGGTCCTAGGCACTCCTACTCCGCCCCACCTGTCCTGCAGCCCTGCCAAGCTAACGCTCTCTTCTGTCGGTGGTCCTGCCTCCCCTGTCCAGGCTGAACGAGGAGCAGATTGCCACTGTGTGTGAGGCCGTGCTGCAGGCCCTGGCTTACCTGCACGCCCAGGGTGTCATCCACCGGGACATCAAGAGTGACTCCATTCTTCTGACCCTCGATGGCAGGGTAGGCACAGCCACAGCCCGTCCCTGCTCCCAGCACCTCTCCGCCCCCTGGCCCGGCACTCACGGCCCTCTCACACAGGTGAAGCTCTCAGACTTCGGATTCTGTGCTCAGATCAGCAAAGATGTCCCTAAGAGGAAATCACTAGTGGGAACTCCCTACTGGATGGCTCCGGAAGTGATCTCCAGGTCTCTGTATGCCACCGAGGTAACCCTCCATCCCCCAGGTCTCCCAGAAGAGGCTTGGGGACACATAGCTCTTCCCGTGCACCCTCTGGATCACCTATCAAAAGTAGCCCTAGTTGGGACCAGCAGTTAGCGTAATGGCTATGTCGCTGGACTCCCACGTAGTCGACCGCGGTTCGAGTCCCGGACCCGGTGGCTTAAACTCACGCCGGGCGCGTGTGCGTGCGTGCCCAAGATCCCAAGAGGAGAGTGGAGGAGAAGGGATTGCGGCGTGACCATCCCCCCTGGGGGGTGATTTCCTGCTTTCTGTCTCTCTGTCTCTGTCTGTCTGGCGAGCGCACGCGCCCTAAAAGCAAAAAAAAACCTCTCCAAAAAAAAAAAAAAAAAAAAAGTAGCCCTAGTTCTCAGATTCCCACCTCATCAGTAGCCTGGTCCCCCTTTTGTATGCCAGTGTGTGTGCATACAAAGGCAATGAGTTCTTATCACACCACGAGCCCCCTCCAGCCACTCAGGATCCCAGGTGCCCATGTGCACATGTGCCATGAGTATTTTCAAGCAGACCTGGGGATTCGAACCTGCAGTTGGCCATGTGGCTTCCAGCCAGTGGCTGGGCTGTCTGCCCCCCTTTGATAAGGCTGCTGGCACTTGTGCCTTGCTGCCAGGAGCAGGTCCTGCAAATGCTCCCCCAGGTCGAGGGCACAGGGGGTGTGGCCAGGCTTCATGATGGCTTTTCTCAGAGTGACCCTACAGTTGTGGTCAGTCTTTCGGGAAGTGACTGACTACAAGGTAGGTGACCAGAGGGAAGAAAGAGGCAGACTCACCTGGAGAGCTGGGGCCAGCTGCTCCCCTCCCCCCTCAGCACGCTGCTACCCAGAGGCCAGTGGGGTCAGGGACATTCTCCTCCTGCAGGTGGATATCTGGTCTCTGGGCATCATGGTGATTGAGATGGTGGATGGGGAGCCCCCCTACTTCAGCGACTCCCCAGTGCAAGCCATGAAGAGGCTCCGAGACAGCGCCCCACCCAGGCTGAGAAACTCTCACAAGGTCAGTCGGTGCAAAGGTCCGGCCCTGCAGACTCCTCCCTCCTGCAGCGAGGGGCCTGGAGCCTGGGCTCCCAGCCAGGCACAGCCTCCCCCTTTCACAGAAGTGGAAGGGACTGGGCTCCTGGAAAAGGCACCTCTTTCTGCACACCAGCCCTGCTTCTGGGTGTGGAGACGCATGTGTGCACTGACGCCCGTGTGCATTCCAACAAGTCTCCACCCGCAGCAGAATCGATCCTTGGCAGGCACTTGACAGGGCCCAGAGAGTCCGCTGAGCAGGGAAGCACAGATTCCAGGAACCCCTGCCGTCCCCGGAGGGGTGGGGGTTGCAGAGACTGAACACAGACCCTCTAGTCAGGGGACCCAGACCATGACAGTATTCCTGTCTCAGCACACCAACCTGTCCTCCACCACTGCACAGCCCGGCCACAGCTGGGCCACAGCTGGGCCACAGCCCTCTCCTTAGAACTAGTACATATGGATGAGGAGTCTTCAAAAAGTTCACCAAAAATGTGTATTATGGAAAAATAACTAGGCATGGATTCAAAAAATGTTTGCAGCAAAACAATTCATACTTTCTATTTTCCGTGAGCTTTTGGAAGTCTCTTCATATGTGTACATATCTAACCCTTTTCTGCTTATCCACCCCAAACCCTGCAGGCTTTATGGTAGACACCCCCTGCTGGCAGGTCAGCGCAGGGCTGCTGAGTGGCACTGCCACCTGGTGGCCACAGCAAGAAATGTGGCAGAGGGCTGAAGCCCAGTCTAAGTGGCAGACGAGATCTGTGGCCCCACCACAGATGGAGGAGAAGACTTATGGGAAACGTCTGAGACAAGAGGTCCTTGGAGCCCCCACTGCTGACCCCAGGGTAGCAGAGAGAGATCTCCAACCGGCTACTCCTCCAGACGATGTAGCCTTCTGTAGCGGCCCTAGCACAGCCTCACCCCCAAGATATTTGCTCCAGATGAACTAAGATAAGCCTTGCTTCAGGCTCTCCGGTTTAGAGCAACAAAGAAATCTTCTTTTTCAGGTCCCACCTTGTTCTTTCCTACTTTTCAAAGCACTTCCTTAGCCCGGAGCTTTTTTTTATCTTCACGAAAGCCCTTTGTGGCACACAAGACAAGCATATTTCATCCCATTTTGCAGATGAGAAAATGGAGACCTGGAGAACTGCAGGTTGCCCGAGATCAGGGACAAATGCAGGGGTGGAGTGCTGATGCCAGTCATGTGCACCTTCCCCAGAGCCTGAAAGCTCGGGGCTTGGGGGTGGGGGTTGTATTCTGGAACCCCACTTCCCCGAGTTCCGCCACCTCAAATCCCACTGGTCAGCAGCTCCCGCTACAGTCAGACCGGTCGCTTTCTGGTACTGGTGCTGACCTTACCTACCTGACCATCCAGAAACGACTGAGCCTTGGAGGAACCAGGAAGTAAGAAGTCAGAGAATTCCAGACTTTCAAACAATAGGGGACAGGCAGGTCACCCCAAAGTGATTGCGAACCGTGGCTTCCACTCGCCGCTCTGTCTTCACAGGTCTCCCCGGTGCTGCGAGACTTCTTGGAGCGGATGCTGGTGCGGGATCCCCAAGAGAGAGCCACGGCCCAGGAGCTCCTGGACCACCCCTTTCTGCTGCAGACGGGACTGCCCGAGTGCCTGGTGCCGCTGATCCAGCTCTACCGCAAGCAGACCTCCACCTGCTGAGCCCACCCCCGGAGTACACCTGCCACCTGTGCCCACAGGCAGGGGACACTGGGCAGCCAGCCTGCCGGCAGGACCTGCCTGCCTCATTCTCTCAGTATTCTCTCCAAAGATTGAATGTGAAGCTCCACCTCACCCACCCCCTCCTGCCCCTCAGCCCACTGGGCCAGGCAGGACCTGCCCCTCGGTCTCTCTCCCTCCTCAGAGTCCCCAGTTGCCTTTGAGATGACGGAGACCCCTTCTGCAGGAGGCCCCTTGTCACTGGTGTGGGGCTGTTTGTAAGACACGCGGAGACCAGCACCCCCGGCCACTTGCAGCCAACTCAGCAGGAAAGGCCGCTGCAGATTTTGTAAAGGTAGTTGTACACGAGCGCCCCAGGCTCCCGAGAGGGCCGACGGCCGGACTTCACATGGATTCCCGCTGTTCTCAGCTCCAGCTTCCAACCTTGGGGTCTCGAGAGGTCCCTGAGGAAGGCTTTTATTACCTAACCCCTCCTCCTCCCTTGTGCCTGACCTGCAGGCACGGTCCCACCCGCACCTGCTTCCTGACCCACCTGCACTGCCTCTCCCTACACAGCCTGCCCAGATCTGTGAACGGCTGCTCGTGGGCCGTGGGAGCAGTGAGGGGGCATCTCTGAGTGAGAAGGAAAGAGTGGGGTTGGTGGGTAAAGTGGTCTCCGTTTGCAGGGTGGAGAGAACGTGTGCGCGCGCACGCGTGACCCCACAGCCAGCCTCAGGAAAGCCACTCCATCCTCTCTCCCACCGAGTTCTGCTCTGCAGGGACCTGCTTTCCTGGCCCACCTCCCGCCTCTCAAGGCCTGACCAGAGAAGGGGTCTGTGTTGAGCCCAGCCCGTCCTGGGGCCTTGAGAGGTTTCTGAGTTTCTCCTGTACTTGGGGTCCAAGGGATCCAGATAGGCACACCCCGAGGATCTTTACCTGTCAACTTCATCCCCATTGCCAGGTCTTCTCTTCAGAACCCTGGTCTAGGGGAGATGGTCAGCCACCTACTGCGGTGCCGTCACGCCAAGGGAACAGACACCCCGTTTGTACAAACCATCTGCTCGAGCTGCCTCTTCCCTCCCCTCCTTCAGGGCAGTGGAGACAGGGAATCCCCGGAAGAGCATCCGGTGTCAGGGCCCTAGCTATCTAGATGCTATTTTTAGATTCCTCTGCTCCCTAGGGGCCTGTTTGGGGCAAAGAAATTGCAAGAACTTTTTTTTAAGGGTCAGAGTTTTAAAAACAAAACATCCCTAGAAATTTTTGTGAATTGTTTGCACTCGTGCCTGTTTTAAATTAAACTGAGTGTTCAAAATCTCTGGGTTCCTGTTGTCTTTGGGAGTGGAGCCAGGCTGTCCTTGATCCTGTTGTGTCTGGTGTGGCCCACCCTCCTCCCCACCTGAGTCCCCATGAGTCACTCTGTCCTCAGAACATCCAGCTTTCCTGGTGACCTGTGGGCCTGGACCAAGGGCAGAGAAGGAGAGAAAGGAAGGGGAGAGTCCTTGGGACTGAGGGAGAATGGGAATAGAGGGCTCCGTCCCAGGGGACACTGGGACCGTGCTGCGTTTGCTGGTCCCACACGGTGGCTGATGAGCAGCCTCTCCCTCCCTCCCCGTTGTTTCTCATTCCCTGGACCTAAAACTGTCCAGAGGAAGTGGCCTGAAGCTGCTACCAGTAAGAAAGCAAGTCTCTGTTTCGTTTCTCAGAAACGAGGGAAACAGGGTGGGGTTAAGAAAGCGGGAGCTGTGACTGGAAATGAAGAAACCCGGGCTCTCGTCCGAGGCACAGGGAGCTGGATGACATGGCCTTTCAGCTTTGGGGGCCTGACAGCGGCACAGCCACAAAACAAAAGATCTGAGAGGCAGTCCAACCTGGGAGGGTTGCCGGTGCAAGTCCAGAGACCTGCGGGCGACGGGCACTTGTCTGCCTGAGATCCAGCGCGGGCTCAAAGCGGGGCCTGGATGACAGCATCAAGACCCAGTTGGGAGTGTGGTCTCCCAGTCATGTTCGACTTTAAAGGGCCAGCAGATGGCAGAGCGGTTATGTGGCTGGACTCCCGCATGGCTGACTGCAGTTCAAGTCACAGACTGTGTGGCTTGAAAATCACTCTAGGCACAGGTGTGTGCATGCCCAACATCCCAGGAGGAGAAGGGATGGCAGCTTGGCCATCCTCCTGAGGGGGTGATTTCTCATTTTCCCTCTCACTGTCTCTATTGCTTTCTTTCTCTGACGAGGACATGTGCCCTAAAGCAAAAACATCTTTTAAAAAAATGAAGTAAGCCTTAAAAATGATCTTTGGAGATAGCCCAAGTGGTTGAGGGAGCAGGAGCCCACCTGGTCGACCACAGTCTGAGTTCTAGCCCTAGCAGCTTAAAAAACACGTTGGGGGGGGCAGCAGGTGGCATGGTGGTTAAGGCGCTGGAATTCCCACATGGCCGACCACAGTTCGAGTCCCGGACCTGGCAGCTTGCTTTCTCACTTTCTCTCTCTCTCTTTCTCTGGCAAAACTCAAGTGAAATAATAAAAATAAATAAATAAAATAATTCTTTAAAAAAAACCCAACATGTTGGGCATGTGTTTGTGCATGTTCCAAATCCAGATGGACAGAAGAGGAGTCATGGTATGGCTATGCCCCATTAGGAGGTGTTCTTTCTGTCTCTCTCTTTCTGTCTCCAATAAACACATGTGCTCACTGGCGATTTTTAAAAATTCTCTTCCAACATCTATCTCCAACACTAATTCTAGCACTTCCCTTCTGAGCTCTGCCCCCAGCCCAGGCCTCATGGAAACCTCTTAACCAGGAGTAAGGGACCACGCGGACCTGCTCCCACTATGCTGGCACCCAGTCTGACGCCCTGGTCCTCCAGCCCCAAGCCCATTAGCTCATCGGAAGCAGCATCTGTCCGTACCTGCAGGAGCCAGTCTGGGTGGGATGGACAAAGAGGGGGGCTAAGAAGGCAGTGCCCTCCACAGGAAGCAAGAGCGTCCTTCCCGCTTTCCGAGAGGCGCCGAGAGTCAGGCGTGGTTGGTAAGGCAAAGAGAGGCCAGTTCTTGCAAAGGGTAATACTGGGTTTATTAACTATTGGTTTTGCATTCTGTGTCCTTCCACCACACAGGATCACTTCAAAAGGGCGCGCGTGTGTCCTTTAGCCTCACAAACCAGCTCTGAGCTTGCACTTAGCATACCCAGCTCCAGCAGCCTCTTCACAAGGACGAAAGCAACAAGAATTGGCAAAGCAAAGTACTTAGAAAAGTTTCCTCCAAGGGAGAGAGAGTTAAAGAGGACCCCAGCCTTCAACACCCTGGGGCTGACAATGAGAGGAAGTTCAGGGGAGCGAAACGTGAACCAACTGTGGAAGTGCGAAGCGGGGCCTCCGAGAAGGCCCTGTGAGGACGGCGAGGCAGGCAGACTCACGGTCGGGTTCAGACAGGAAAGATCTGCCCTCGTTGTTTTAGAAATCTCACTTTCAACCACCAAGCTCTGGGCAGCTCCACAGAGAGGAGCCCTCCTGGTTGTTTACTCAGTACAGAGGGCCCAAGGTGACTTTCAACCAGAAAGCCACGCGTCAGCAGCACTGGAGAGATGCCGGCACCTCTGATACCATGGGCACCGGCCCTCACGCTGTAAGCCAAAACACCGGTATTCTTACGCCATTACAAACTTCAGCAAACTGAGCACAGTTGGAAAAGGAGGGAGCAAGCAAGGATCAGAAAAAAGCAGTTTGCACCAGGGGTGTCCAATGGGCTTGCACCCCACTCCAGACCCTCTTCCTCAGGCCTCTCAGGAAGGGGGGGGGGACAGCTCAGAAACAAAAGTGAAAATCATCAGAAGGAAACAGTGCATAACCGCCAGGTCCCAAGGTTCAGATAATCCTAAAGGAAGGGTGGGCAGCTCGTTTTTTTTGGAAGAGCACAGGAACTCTCAGGGCAGGGAGCCTTAATTTAGAAAATTAAGTCCGGGTCCCTTCGTGAAGGGTCTGGGCTCCTGCTACTTCCAAAGCGAGATTTTTGTGCAGTGTCCCTCACTTCACTGCTGTGAAGTGACTTCAAGTATCCGGATTTAGTATTCTACAAGAGGACGAGTGTTCCATGGGTAAATGCATAGAGGGAGAAGTCACCATGATCCCAAATAAGACAAGTCTGGGCGCCGAGCTAGCGCGCAGCAGGGAGAGCGCCGCGCTGCCACCAGGGGGCACCAGAGATCGTATTCAGGGTGAAGGCCGGCGCGGCCTCGCTGATTGGGGGAGGGAGGGAGGCGTGGAAGGACTAGGGAAGTGGCTGACACCTGCGTCCGGCCCGCAGGTGACCTCCCACTCCTCCTCCCCCAGACCCAATTTCTCAGCACGGTCATTCTTGCTCTGGGGAGTTCCCTCGGAGTTACTGGTGAAAAACCTTCCGTTCTGCAAAGACGAATAGAAAGACGTCTTGAAAAGACCCCATCGCAGGCAGGCTCGACCCTCGGGGTACACAGGAACCCCATCGACCACCCCTCCGCAGACTGGGCGCGCTGACACTTGGGCTAGCGCTTCCTCCGGGTCCTAGCTCCGCGATCCGCCAGACCCTCGCACCCTCCACCCCCGCCCTCTCGCTAAACACATACCAAGACTAGGAGGGCGGGGGCGGGGAGGGAGGAGACAAAGGACCTGCTGGGAGAGGGCCTTTAACCACCTCTCCGCGGTCGCCTCTGACTCACTAATCTGCCCAGTAATAAAGATGGGCCGGGCCTGCGTCCCACGCGGTGGGACAGAGGCAGGGGTCCTTGGTCTCGACCTCTAGCGTCCATCATCCGCCTTGCCCTCCATTAACGGCCCAGCGAGAAGCAGGAGCCGTTTAACAGGCCCCTTCCAGCTCTCGACGGAGTTTGATGTAATTTAAATCTGGACCTGCGGCTTGTGTGGGCTCCCGACTCCCGCGCGCCGCCGTTTAACGTGGCAAATACTTCAGTCAATTATCCCCCTCGCGGAGCTTCTATTTAAAGAGATATTGTCAGGTTCTTAAGCCTTGGATCAGACCTGCTGCTTTCTGCTTCATACACAAAGCCTCAAAACACGAGTTCTCGGAGGATTGGAAGAAATACAATTAAGCACTGCCTTCGCAACCGTTCCACCCTGCGGGAGCACCCACGTGCGGGACAGGGAGTGGGGAGGCGGTGGGGGCGGGAAGTGCTAAGTCCTTTCCATTTCAGGCCTGTGAGTGAGTGGAAATAAAGCTGGACAAGAGGGGTGAGGCGCTGAACCTCAAGAATAGAATTCAAATGCTTCTGAGCTGACGAGCAGGTTGCTGGCTCAGGAGCCCCCGAGCTGGGCTGCAAAGAGGTTGCCTGGAGAAGTCACCCCACATTGTCAAGTTGAATCCTGGGTCTGCCTGGGGCAGAGGCAGAGGGAGCTGGGGTTACCCAGAAACTGGTTCAAAAAACAACTAGTATTCAACTTTGGAGGCTCTGCCATACCCAAAACATGCTTTCATTATCTTGAGGCAGGAGTTTCTACCCCACCAAATGAATTTTTCCAAATCAACCCTCCAGGGGTCTCTCCATGCTCCCTTTGTCCCACACTTGGGGAGAGGGGGACTTGGGTACTCTGTGGCATTACCATCAGCATCGCTAAGCAGAGGAGGAGTGGGCTGGGCTTTTGTTCAAGGTCGGATCTGTTTTGCCTGGCTTTCAGGTGTTGGGGAACCCAGCGAGGGCAGGGGAACCTGAACCTGGCCGGACCTGGGCAGACCCAGAACTGAGCCTTAGGACAGGAGGAGGAAAAGGATCCACCTTCCAGTCTGGGAGGCTATCGCCTATACAACCAGGCTTTGCCTTTCAGGGAAAGGCAAACTGAGACCTAGGCAGGAAATACAAAGCAGAAAAAAGATGGGGTCCCTTTCTTATTTCTGGGTGAAGGTCACATTTTGGCAGCAGAGACAGGTTCTGAGATAGGGGACAGTACCGACTGCCAAGAATTCTTGGGACCTGGAAAAACGGAGAAATAGAGTGGAGCAAAGAGGGGGCTGGGACGGGGAGCAAGGCCTGGGCCTCGGCGCTGTTTACCGCTGAGCGTGCAGCACCACTGCCTCCGTGCCGGCCTGCCAAGACTTTGGCTCAGGCACCGAGAGAGGCAGAGCGTTGGCCTCTGACTCTGGGCCACTCTCGGATCCTGGCCCTTCTCCTACCAGACTGGGGATGTCTGGGGCTGTGGAGCGTCGGCGCAAACCCAGGCGGCCAGAACCCGGGCCGCCCTCTGGGTGGGGGCTAAGGCCAATGGGGGCTTGCACTAAGCTTGGGGGCGCTCCCTCCAGCACCTCCTGTGAACGCCACCGCCCAGTCCCCGAAGACTGGGGCGAGTTTGGTCGGGCCATCAGGGCCCCCGCCCTGAGGCGAGCCGCCTCCTCTTCGGTCACGGCACCCAGAGCCAGGCTCATGCTCCGACCCAGCTCTGGCCGCTCGTTGCCCTGAGCCCGGTGCCGGCCCGAACCCTTGCCCGCTGAGCCAGCCTCGCCGCCGTGGCCATGGCCGCCAGTCGCTCGCGCAAAGCGCGCCAGGAGAGGCCGAGGCAGACGGCGGGGGCTGGGTCGTCGACGCTCCGGGCTGGGCGCCGGGGCCGGGCGCCCAGGGGGGCTGTCGGAGTTGGAGCCCCGGGCCGCCGCGGCGGCAGCAGCACGGCCCCAAGGCCCGGTGAGAGCCTGCACACAGGTCCCGTGGCCGCGGGCGGCGGCTAACTGCAGCGCGGTGAGCCCTGCACGGTTGGTGCGGTCGAGGCGCAGGCCGAGGCGGCGGAAGGAGCGCACCAGGAACTCGAGCACCGCCCCATGGCCGCACGCCGCCGCCCACATCACAGGGCTGTTGCCCGCTGAGTCGGCCGCCTCGGGGTCACCGCTGAACTGCACCAGCAGCTGCACGGCGTCCAGGTGGCCTCGCTCGCAGGCCAGGCTGAGTGCGGTGCGGCCGCGCTCGTCCCGCAGGTTCACCGCCGCACCCTGCTCTAGCAGCAGCCGCACGAAGCGCGCACGCAGCGCGGGATCCGGCAGTCCCACGGCCACCATGAGCGGCGTGCGGCCCTGCTCCGCGCGGCAGTCGATGATACTGCGGTCCAGAGCGTCCAGCACAAAGCGCGCCAAGTGCACTTTGCCCGCCTGCATGGCCTCCAGGAAAGTGCGCGTGCCCGCTCGGGGGCACAGGTCTTTGGGCTTGAGCATGGTCCCGGCCGCTGCGCCCGGGCGGCCCGGCCGCTCCGCACGGGGGCGCCCCTGTTCTCACGCCCCGCCGGGCTCCGGTCCGCCTGCGCTCCGGTACTGCTCCCTTCGCGCGTGGGTGGCTGCAGCCGAGGGTCTTGAGGTTCCCGCTCCGGTCGCTCCCGCTGCCCCACCGCGCCTGGCCGCACGCCTAGCGTCTCGCTGCTCGTTCCTGGGCTTCCCGCCCGGAGGTGTTGGCTGCTCTCTACTCTGCTCTGTTCCCAGCCCGCCACGACACGATGGGAGCCCTCCTCCTGAAGCTCAGCCCCCTCCCGAGTCTCGCGCTGATCTCCTTGTGTCCGGCTCCTCTAAGTCCCTCGTGGCTTGGAACCGAGCCACTCACCCGCACCCGGGGCAGCCCCCGCTCCCCTGCTGAGACGGTGGCGCCCGCCGTGCGCGCCTGCCTCCAGCCCTGGCTGGGCGCGCCGCTCCTGAAGCTGCTGGCGCCGTTCCTCCGCCTCCTCCCCTCTCGCGGGGGCCGGGCCACGCCGGGGCTCTCGCTTCTTATTTGGGGGGCTCAGCGGCGCTGGAGCCGCCGCCTGCCTAAATACCTAGCTTTATAGGCTTGGGGGGTCTCCATAGCAATGGCTGCCCTGAAAGCGGGCTGCGCCGTCAGGGCAGAGACGGACCTGGCTGGGAGACCGCCCCGGACCCCCCCCACCCTTCGTGGGCCACGAAATCGGGGAGCGGCTCCTCCTCCGCGCTCCCCAGGGAATGCGGCGGCGGTTGCGGGGGCTGCTCGCCGGGGGCCACATGCACCCGACCGGGCCAATCCCAAAGTCGCAGTCTTCTCTCCCCGCCCTCCGCCCCCTTCCGAGTCGGTGCCCTCGGCTCCTTAGAAACTGGCGGGATCTCGGGCTCGCCGGGAAAGATCGAGAGCTATTCCCTGGCGGGCCAGAGTGAAAGGAACTGGGACCCCATGGGGGCAGAATGGGACCAAGAGAAAGTTGGAGGGGGGATGGCTAAAGGGGGACGAGGAGTCTGTGGGGGAAGGAGCGCTTGGGCTGCTTGCGGCTGGGGAGGCACGCTCAGTGTGGCTGGGAACTGCCACTCGAAGCGCGGAGACTCACGCACTCACACATTGTTCCTCCCGCACACGCTCGCTCGGAGCGGGGAGGTGGGGGCTCTCCAGTCTCAGACGTCTCCAACCCCAACCACGCGCCCGCGTGCCAGCTCCTGGCGGCTGCCAGCAAGCCGAGCCTAGACGCCGCGGCCGCCGCAACCCAGAGCTCTGCGCCTCGCCTCGGGACCGAAAGTGTAGCGGGCACCTTTGCAGCTTCCCGGCAGCCTCCCCGCTGCTCCAGGGCTTGCCGCCCTCCCAGCCTCCCCGCTGCTCCAGGGCTCCGCCTTCCCTGCCTCCCCGCTGCTCCAGGACTTGCCGCCCTCCCGGAAAGGGAAAGAGACACACACAAGGCCCCCATGGTTCCTGTCTCTCTCTTGGAGTCAAAACCACCCCCCAGGCCTTAGACTCTAGCCCTGGCCCCAAAGGAGAAGAAGGACAGAGGGAGAGCACGGGTTCCATTTTCCACAACTCGGTGGAAAAATCCCTCTCCAGCCTGCTGTCGGTTCAGAACTGCGGCGGGAGCGGGGTGGGTTAAGGGGAGCTGGGTCGTCTTGGACTTGCAGGGGTGGAGAGGGGTGAGTAGTAGTGGAAGGGATATTTATAAAGTACGTGAACCAAGTATCGACTACAGAGTTTTTTTTACTGAGATTTCAGGAGCCGGCCATTGTTCCCGGCAGTGGGAAAAAACGGAGGCAGAAGCTGGGCTCTGGGTGGAAGCGACTTCCCCTCAAGGAGACAAGGACAGAACGTAAAAGGTGGAGGTTATCACCTGAGGGCTGACTACATCTGCTAAATACAAACCTAGGCAGTCCTTGGAGGAAAAGATGGGGTTGTAGGGAGGAGAGGGCTCCAGGTCTTTTGAAGATAAGGATTTCTGAGTGTGGGATCTGGCTGCTAAGACGAAGGGAGCCCTTCCACAATGGGTAATGCAGGCAAAGGCATGGGAGCAGGAAAACACCATTTCAGGGCGCAGTGTGGGGGCCTGTTCGAAGGGGTTCCTTCCTGGAAGGGAAGAATGAAGGTGTCCCCTGCCTAGGCAGGGCAATGACAAGATACTTAGTGACAGGAGAGGCCCAGGGAAAGGCATTGGCCGAGGAGAGCGGCAAATGCTGGGTAGAAAATAGGGAGTTCACGTGGGTAAAGGAGGCTCATGGCCCTGCACCCCAAGTTTCTCCTGTCTCTCCAGTTCTGAGGATTCAGGGATGCCCACCTTGGATTCCTGGCCCAGGCCATGGAGCAGGGTCTCCCACTCCTGGTGTGTGTGTGTGCGCGCGCGTGCACACGTGTGCCCGTGGGGTGGTGTTGTACACTCGCACACGCTGCACATCCTCCTCTTCTTTCTGCTCTTTTTTTAAAAAAGAATTATTTAATTCCATTTGCCATTATTATTTTTTAATTTGACCAAAGAGAGACAGAGAGAATCCAGCACCCTTAACTACCACGCCACCTGCTGGCCCCTTCTTTCTGCATTTTAATAAAACCCTTGGTTGGGGCTCTGCTAGTTTCCCATCACGGTGTCTTAGCAAGGGCACAGTATTTGCCATCCAAGTCCCAGCTTTAAGGCATTTACCAGCAATGTGGCTCCAGGCCTACATATTCTCATCTGCAAAATAAAGCTGATAATACCAGCCCAGCCTGCCTCACACAAAAGCAAGTGAGAGAGTCAGGGAAAGAGCTGCGGATATTTGGAGTGTAGCCCTCAAAGTCTGGTCCCACCCGCCGACCAGGAGCCCCTCCTGGGCGTTGCGTGAGTGGGTGAGTGGGTAGGTAGAGACTTTCCGTCCTCAGTGAGGGAGAGATGTTTTCTCTCTTTACTCAGATAACAGAAGAGAGCCTTTTCTTCCCTTTAATGACTTAATTTCCCTTTTCTGCAGCATGAAGGAAATGGATTTTTTCCCTTCTCTGTTTCCAGGGTCAGAGAAGGGGGAACCCTTGGAATCAGTGTGTAACAGGCCAGCCTGCCAAGCAGGGCTGTGCACCCCTCAGGTGGAAGAGAGAAACAGAAGGGCACCTCTTTGGTCCTGCAGAGCCAGGTCCCCTCTTTCCCAAGGCTCTCTGAGACCTCTCTGCTTCATTTACAAGTCTCTTCCCTAGGGTGGATGCAGATTGTTCCAGGGGACAGAAGTTGGGGGAGGTCCCTTTAGGCCCTCCCCCTGGCCTGGCAGTGCTGGGGACCCTGTGGAAGGAGCAGCCGGTTCCATTGGCCCAGGCTGGCATTGCCAACCCACCCAGGCCCATGGTGGAGTGGAGTGGGGTGGAGGTGCCAGGTCTCAGGCCCTGGCACCTTTGCTCTGACTTGCCTGTGGGCTCAGTATGTTCTGAACAGAAAAGAAATAGCAGAGCTGAAAAAAGCTGAGACTTCCCTGCAAAGCACAGAGGCACCGGCAGCCGGAATTAGAAGCTGTCGCTGAGAGAGCTGAAGGCTGACAGGAGATGGAGCGAGGCAGGCAGGGGGCAGGCAGGCACTCCACACACCCCCTCCCCTCCCACCTGCTGAGCCTCTGCTCCAGCAGGCCCCAGGCTGGCAAAAGGGCTTTCTCCCAACGGCGCCCCAGTCTGCAGTCTGTCACTGTGTCTACAGCTGCCCCCCTCCCAGGGCCCCTTCTTTCCTCAAGTGTCACCAGCCCCCTCACCCTGTCACGTTGCACCAGCTTGGCAGGGTTGGGCCTGGTGGCACGTGTCTGGGAGATCCAGAGAGTTGCTTGGGGTGGGGGGGCACCGGGGGTGTGATGAGTCAGCAGGGGACTCTGGCGTCTGAGTCAGCAATGGGACTGGAAAAGGGATGAGGACCCTTCTCTCTATCCAGAAGGTGAAACTGAGGCCGATGAGTGGAAAGGGAACCTTGCCCCAGCCCCAGCCCCAGCCCCAGCCCCATAGCTTTGCAGCAGGAATGGAACCCAGGTGTCATCACCTGCCCCAGTGCCCGAGGGAGGACGTCAACTCTTCTCTACCCATCTGCAGCAGAGGTGAACTCCTCTCCAGGGCCCAGAGATGGCGTTTGCCCAGGGGGCACCTTGCCCTTTTTTCCGAGGACCGAAAGCAGGGAGTATGGGTATCCATTCCTGGGCTGCCCAGCTCCAGAATGGGCATGCAGGGACTCCACGGCCTGGCAGAGAGATGAGGGGAAAGGCAGCTTCTCCTTCCCTGGAGCAGTCATTGGCAACACCTGAGGGCCGCCCACTGGGCTCTGTCGTCTCTGGCTGCTTTAGGGCTCCCTGCTTGAGTCAGTGAGTTCCTCTAGGCCTGGATCCTCATCCCTACAAGGTTCTGCCCCAGCGGTGGATGGGAGGAGAGCAAGAGCTGGGGTGGCTGGAGGGTGGAAGGCAGGACACTGCCCTGGGGCACAGGTGTCCCATCTGCCACTATATCCAGTGCGTGCATGGGGTGGGGGTGGGGGGGCAGGCTGCTCAGTACCAGGCGTTGGTCCGATGAATGAGCAGGCCCTTAGCCTCACCCGGCAACCGGGGACTGGTGGGATCCCAGAGGTCAGGCCTCCAGAGTGATGGTGAGGAGCAACGGTGACATTTATTTTCCGAAGGCACAGGTGCTCACGGCTAATGGCATCTGCTATGACTCTCTGATAAGAAAACAACCTTTTCCCAGAATCAAGCCCCACTCGGCCTCTCCCAAGGCAGTGCCTGTCCCCATTTGGGATTTGAATGGCTACCCACAAGCCCCTCGATGGCAAGTTCTGGGGTCAACCATGACCGTTCCTGAGCCCTAAGCATCTAAGCACTCTAAGACCCTAAGTCTTCCCAAAGGGGGCCAGATGGCAGACAGATTTGTGGCTCCCAAAGAGGGCGGGGCACCTTTGTCTAGGCTCTTCTGTTCCATCCCCGAGGGAGAGACAAGGGAGGGCCACATCATGGGGGTGGAGAAGAGGGGTGACATCATTTTCCAGTGGCTGTGGCAGCAGAGCCAGCAGAAGGGGAAGCAAATCCTCATCTAGCCCACAGGAAGGGGACTCACTCTAGGTTCAGCTGCCAAAGGGCCTTTTTCCCAGCCTGCCTCATTTCAGGGGCACTCTACTCCCCTACCCACCCCCAGCCCCGATTTCCGAGTGCAGAACAGAGGCCAGGCTTAATTCAGCCTGGGGGAAGTACTGGGACAGAGTTTTCTACTAAGGGTAGGAAGGAGGAAAATAAATAAACCTAATAAATTCTGGAGACAAAATGAGCTGACCTTGTAGGGCAGCCTGAGCAGGGTGCACCCTAGCACGTACCCAGCGCCAGCCTGGGAAAGGGGTGAGCCAGGTGCAGAGTGAGAGGCTGTCCTCCTCCCCTCACCACCAGCCTTGACCCCACAGACCTGAGGCCCAGTCATCTGAGGCAGCTTTTCCAGGTAGTCCCCCATTACCCCCAGGCAGGAGGCAAGGGAGGGTTCTCAGCCTGGGGTCCTGGGAGCAGGTGGCCCCAGGGACCTTCAAGGTAGTGCAAGGCTCCTTTTCAGGAGCTAACGATGGGCCAGCTAGTGGTGTGGTGGTTAAGGGGGCTGGATCCCACACGGCCAACAGCACAGTTCGAATCCTGGCCCCAGTGACTTGAAAAACACACTAGGTGCATGTGTGTGCATGACTAAAATCCCAAGAGGAGAGTAGAGGAGAAGGGATTGTGGCATGACTCCTTCCTCCCAGGGGGAGCTTTCTCACTTTCTCTCTATCTCTCTGTCTCTCTCCAGTGAGTGCACATACCATATATATATATATAGCATACTTAAAAAAAAAAAAAGCCATCAATGAGGCGAACTCAGGGTAGGCTCAGGAGGGGGCCTGGAAGGCTGAGTGAGTGCCCACACTGGGGCAGGAGGGTTTGGAGTTTGGTCCTGCCCAGACCACAGGTGCCAGGTGGCCAGGGGCTACCTCCAGGTGAGGAGACCGTGCTCGTGGTGGGGTACCACTAGTTGCACACTAGGGAAGGCAGGGTGGAGCCTAGACCCCGTTTCTTGCCAGCCAGTCCATATTCTTTTGCCCTCAACAAATGTGTGATGCATATCTGGATTTGGGGGAGGGATGCGAAGCAGGAAGCCATCCGCGAAGACCTCTGGGCCTCAGCCCTGATGGCACCGCATTCCTGCCTCCTCCCGTAGCCTCGCTATTGAGGAGGGGCTGCAGCACCCTAGAGTCCCAGCTTCCCACAGCCTCCGCACGTTAGGCCTTTCCTGAGTGGTGGAGCCTTATCCCAGAAAAGGGTCTGAACGTCCTTGCTAAATGTCCCAGCAGGATGGAGGTCTCAGAGGTGGCTCTCCTGGGCATCCGCCTTTGCTGTGAGTGGGTCCTGCTCACTCTGCTCCCTGGAGGCCTCACAGGGTCTCTCTGGCTTGTCCTCGGCCTCGGGGAGGAAGCAGGCTCTGAGGCAGGCCCTCACCGACTCCTTCACCTCGGCCTCCAGGCCCTTCATCCTGGCCTCGTACTCTGACTGCACCTCCTGCTGGAACTGTGGAGACAGCAAAAACCACCACCTAGCTCAGGAGGGGCCCCTGCCCACTCTCTCTCCCCTAGACAGTAGAACAAGGAGAGCCCCAGTCTTCGGGGCCCCTGGGTGGGAGGTATAGGGTAGGGGATCCATCAGGGAGCCTCTCAGGAGGGATAATGTCAACCACGCAATGAGATCCACCTTGTTTGAAAGAGCTTGGGAGAGGGCAGCCAGAGCCTGTGAGCCACGCCGAGATACAAGGTGACAGCTCTTCCCCCGACCTCTGAAGGACAGCTTCCCGGAGCAGGGCCCTCTCACACCTGGGGGCCAGGGTCGTGGTCTCCCTACCTGCTTTTCCATCTCCTGGATCTGTTCCAGGCAGGCCGCCTGCTTCTCTTCCAGCTTCTCCTGCTGCCTCTCCAGGCTCTCCGTCAGCTTCAGGGAGTGAGAGGCAGGCAGTCAGGGCAGCAGGACAGGCAGCCTGGGCTGGGGTCCGGCTGCAATCCAGCTCACCAGCTGGGGGACTTTGGACAAATTCCCTATCCTCTGGGCAGTTGTCATTGTTTTAAAGTTTACTCACTTATTTCATAAGGAAGAGAAGCAGAGCAAGAGACAGAGAGAGAGAGCGCGCGAGATAAATGCCCTCAACCAGGGTGCATATGCCCCTCCCCCAGCCTTCCAATGGGGGGGCCAAACCCCAATCTCACACATGGCTTCCAGCATTGCAGAGCATTGTGCTGTCACCACGCCACCATGGCTGGGCCTGGGCAGCTTTTTACACTTAATAACAGTACCTCACACAATCCTGTCTCCCTAGGTTGTAAGCGATTACACCAGACGTTCTTGTGAAGCCCTGGCCCAGGGCCCACCTAGAGGTCAGGGCTCGGTAGACGGTAGTTGTGACTGTCATTAACAACTCCTGAGGGAGCATTAGGCCCATTCTCAGAGGGGGTTCCTTCCTCTTCAGACTCCTGGTGCCTTAGCAACCCCTTCTCCCTTCTTCTGTACCCACCTACTCCAGTCCCATCCTTCCGGGGCCAGCCTGTATTGTTTGTAGCCAGGGAAGCTAGCCAGAGACAGACCCTTTCAGGCTGGTTCCTTAACCTCATGCAGCCCAGAGCCCCAGGGTACCCCGTCCTACCCCTCGCTGCATGGGCAACCCTGGACAAGGCATCTCCTAAGGGCAAAGTAAGGCTCTGGGGCCACTCTTCCCACCTATAGGGTAATAGAGAGAGTAGAGAGAGGAGAGGGTGCATGCGTGTGCACGTGTGGCATGTGTGTGTGTGTGTGTTTAGGAAGGACACAGCTCTTACACACCTGCTTGATGACCTGTACCACTTCCTGGATATGGGAGTTGTTAATCTCTCTCTTCAACCTGTTGGTGTAATCAGTTATAGAAAAGGCAGGAGGCAGGCCAGCCAGTGGCCTGGTGGTTAAGTGGCTGGATCCCACATGGCCAACTGCACAGTTCAACTCCTGGACCTGGCAACTTCACTAGCACACTGGGCATGTGTGTGCATGCCCAAAATGCCAAAAGGAGGAAGAAGGAGGAAGAGGTGGAAGAGAAGGGACTGCACATGACCATGACTCATGGGGTGGGAGGGCTCTCTCTCTCTCTCTCTCTCTCTCTCTCTCTCTCTCTCTCATCAGCACATGCACCCTCTGGCAAATTAAAGAGGAAAGAACGGGCAGGAGGTCCCTGGGGAAAGTTGGGTGAGATGAGGTCCCCTCAGGATGTAGACAAATGAGAGATCCATCATAGGGATGGGAACCAGTCAAGGGGCAAGCACGGGACCCCAGAAGGACATAGTGGGCCGCTGGGAGTCCTGGTTCTGAGGGAACGGTTTCCTCATGAAACCATGCTGCCCTTCAAGGCTCCGAGGGAAGCGCAGGTGGGTGGCAGAGGTGCTATCCCCCCCTTGCTCTCCCTCTCAGCAGGCCTGACGCCCTCCCGAGCTCCTCCTTGCTCAGGTAGTGCTGGCATCAGGAAGAGGCTCTCTGATCAGACTTTTCAGAGTGCCCACGGAGACGCACACCTCTGGGCAGCCAGTCAGGACCCACGTGTAGGGAGGCCTCTTCCACCTGGAGTAGGGTCTGGCCAGCCCTGGGGCGCCCCTCTGGGGCTCACCTCTCCTGGGCCATCTTGTCTGTGGTGGCTTTGGTCATGGCTTGGATCCGCTCCAGCCTCTTGGCTTCCAGCTTTTTCTTCATCTCTTTGGTGTCACTGCAGAGAGATGGCAGGGGGCAGGATGTTTGCAGAGGGCAGCCCTTGCAGGGAGGTGAGTCAGGCGTGGGAGGGAGGGACCTACGTCTCTGAGGTCTCCTTGAGGGTTTTCAGTTCTGCCGCCTGTTTCTCCCTGGCCAGCTCCATCATTTTGGAGATTTGCTGCGGGAAGAGGAAGGCTGTCCTCAGTCGTGCGGAAGGAGTGGGTTGTGCGGGTGCGCGGGTCCCTCCCGGCCGCGCCGAGGGCACCTCAGCCACGTGCTGCTCCTTGCGCTTCAGGACGCTCTCACACTGCTCCTCGCCGAGCTGCAGCAGCTCCAGCTCCAGCCTGCCCCTCAGCTCCTTCACGCGCGCGTCTGTGTCCTCGGAGCCCTCGCCCAGTGAGGTCCCAGCAGGCTCCTCGCCAGGCTGGCTTCTGCGGAGGCCACGTGGAGACAGGCCCTGAGCCATCAGGCGGCCGCCGGCGCCGCGCAGGACAGGACGCCGCTGCCCTTACCTTTTCTTGCGCGATCCCTTGCCGGGACAGAGCTTGCGGCCCCCGCCGACCCCCGCGCCCGGAGGCCCGAGCTCCGCCAGCTGCGCGGCGCCCCGCTGCAGCAGCTCCTCCCAGCGCCGCGCGCAGCGCCGCTCCAGCTCGCGCAGCTCCTTCTCGTGCCGCCGCTGCAGCTTCACCACCGCCTTCAGCTCCCGCACCTCCTGCAGGCTGGCGGTCCGTGGCTCTACGGACGCCAGGGTGAGGGGCGTCGCCGCCGGGCCGCCCGCCTTCCCACCCACCAGGAGTCCCAGACCCTCCAGCTCATTCAAGATCACCCGGGCCCAGCAGGCCTTACCGTCAGCTTTTGTGGCCTCCTCCTTGGCCTTGGCGGCAGCTGCTGCAAGAGCCACAGGATGGGCTGGCCAGTGCCCTGGGAGCCCCTTGACTCAGGCTCCTCCCCGCTCCCGGAAGGTCCAGGGTGGGTGTATGAGCCCTTTGCAGGGCACTTTGACACTGCTGAGGTGCCGCGCCCATGGGTGCAGCCAGGAGGTTGGAGGTCCCTGCAGTAAGTGGGCAGACCCAAAGGGCTTACCTGCCGACCCATTGCTCATCCCGGCCGGTGCCCCATTGACCTGGTCCAGAACTGGGCTCCCGGGTGAGAAGGGCTTCTGTGTAGGGAGAGCAGGTTAGGAGGTGGCTCTAAGGGCCCTCTCTCACAGAGCAGGGACTCCCCCTGCCCCTCTCACCCCGCACCCACCCTTCCGCAAAGGGTAAAGCTCCTGCCTAGAGTGGTTCAGGCCACACAGACCTCAGGGAGACCGCCCATGGCTTCCTTGAGCTTCACCGACTTCTTATCGTGGGCACTGAAGAACTTGATGGGGTTGGCCAGGGCCACGGTGAGATCTGAGTGCACAGGGTGTTGTGACCAGCCTGGTGTTATGTAGACCTACCTGGAAGCCTCCCTTGTGCTCGTCCACCCCGCCTGCCCCGTCCACTCGGATGATGCCAGACTCTGGAGGCTGGCCTGGGGAGGGGGAGGGAGGACAGCCCGACACTCCCAGCATGCCACGGGCTTCCCACCTGCCCAGGTGTCAGGTACATAGTCCTTCATCTCCAGGAAGACAAAGAGCGCGGGCATGGTGAGGGGCATGTTGCTCTCGCTGTGCAAGCACAGGTGGTGGTACCCTGCGGGACACGACGGGTGAGCGGAGGGTGAGCCGTGAGCAGGGCCGTTCCTGCCAGCATTGCACAGGGACGGGTACCGAGAGAGCGGCCAAGGCCTGGTACTGCGCCGTCCCAACCGGGTGACCTTGGGCGGATAACTAACTCTGAGACTCCTCATGTGTGAAGTGAGGATCACAGCGTCTGCCTCGTGTGGTTATCGTGAGGATTAAATGAGAACGTGTCAGAAGCCCTGAGCACATTCTACGTGTCCATAATGTCGGCTACTGGGAAGCTGTCCCTGCGGTTCCAGACAAATTACAGACATCCTGTTAGGTGGGCAGAGTTCCCACCGCCAGCAGGTTCCTGGAGAGGTCTGATTCCCGCCCCAGTCCCGAGCAAGCCGAGAACGAGAGAGTGAGAGGGTTCGGGAAGGCCTTAGGGTCTGGTCTGGAATGCCTCACCCTCTACACGGGCTCCTGGGGCGGACCGGGAGCAGGGAGGAACCCCCTTCTTACCGGAACTGAGGGCGTTGATGGGGATGATGCGGTGTCCGAGGAACCTGTTGCCTTCCTCCATGACAGCCACCCTGAGGGAGGCCAGCTCAGGCATCAAGATCTGGGGAGAGGGGACGGGACAGGCTGGGGGGGCAAGGGAGCCTCTCTGCCCACTCCCTGGCCCTAGAAGTCACAGCCCAGTGCGAGAACACGGCAGGTGTTCCTGGATTTGGTGAGGACAGACAGAGGGCACGCTCGAGGCCGCACACACTGAGGTCCTCACAGCTTGCGTCATGCCTGGCCCTGCTGGGGGAGAAGGGCTGGAGGCGATCCAGGGCCGCAGATGCTCATGCACCGGGCTGGCTGTGCTCCCAGAGCTTCGCTAACTGGACCCCATGGGGGCAAAAGACCTCCGTGATGTGACCCATGGTCCCTGAACCCCAGTTCTGCCCCTTGTCCTGACATGTACAGATGTGCACACACACACACGTACACACACACACAACTGCCCACCCAGTAAACTTCTGCAAACATAGTTTTGGTACTCTTGAAACTCAGGAGGGCACAGGGTGAGGGGAGGGGGGCTCGAGGAACTCCTTTGTTTATTTCTTCCAAAGACCCCAGCCCCTGCCCCACCCTAGCCCCCACCTTCTCGAAGACAAAGGGCTCCTCTTTCCATACAGGATTGATGGAGTTCGTACTGGGTGACAACTTGGTGCGATAGCGCCTCTTTGGGTCCCCAGGAAGGCCAAACAGCTCCACTTCCACATAGGTGCGTACACTGCGTTCTGACAGGAACTGCCCAGAGATCACCTGGGGTGGGGGCCCATGGAGGCCAGCATCAGACCCACTCTCCCCTGAGACTCTTCCCCAAGCACGGGGGTCTTTGGGCTCCCTCCAGCTGAAGCGTCCCTCTCGGGTATTGTGAAGATCCCCACTCAGCTCCGGCCGCCAGCAGAGGCTGTGTGGCTCAAGGGTTACAGCCCTGCTCGAGGACTAGAGCATGCTGCCAGCCTTCAGGGAAGAGGTGGGCTTCCACAACACCTTCCCGCTGGGCCAGGGGTTCCTGCTGCCCCACTCTGCCCACTCTCCCCTCCCCCAGCCCAACCTCAGCCCTTCCCCTTGGTTTCCATGGGGACTAAGAGGCAGCTTCAGTGCTGAGGAGGAGGCAGTTTCCAAGGCAACTTGCTCCTGCACGAGCTGGCTGGGCCTGAAGTTTTCAGAGTATCTGGGGAGGGGGTTGGGATTGGAGGGGACTCCTGTGCCCTTCTGCTGCAGACCCCAGCCCTCCCTGCCCGAGGTCCTTGCCGTAATGGAAAGGGTAGTGGCCACCACCACGTCGATGCGGTCCACCGAGAAGGGATTGAACTGCTTGTCCGGACGGCGCATGAACTCATGCTTGAGGAGGTAGCCACTCTGCCCGTTGAACTCAAACAGTGCCATGTTCTGTTGCATGGGCAGGTCTGGGGGGACAAGGGCACTCACAAGGATCTAGGTCTGGGCCGAGTCTCTATTTTCTATGTTTCTTAGCCTTTCTATCTAGAAAATTAAAGGAGGGGGTGAACCATGAGGGCAAGGGTTTGTTGTGTCCTCGGGGTGTCTCATTACTCAGGAACATCCATGACCTGCAGTCAGCGAGGAGCGACGCCGTGACCAGGCTGCAAGTTCAGAGTGGGAGCTGGGCCAGGTCGAGCAGGTGTTCCCACAGACACACTTGGGCGGAGTAGCCAGAGCCCGTGCGCACACGTTTGCACCTCCGCGGACATTCTCACACGTGTGTGAGCCTCAGGGCGCAAGCCGATGCATTCATCTCCAGATTTCCCCCAGGGCTCGCATGTCTAGGGATGTTCCCAGGGCCCAAACGAGCATCAGGACAGCCCAGCCCCCCAGGGATGAGGTGGAGGAGGGAGGGCCAGGGCTGGCGAGCACCCTTACCCATTGTCTGGAAGTTCAAGGCGACCATCTGGCATCCAACATTCCAGAACATCTGGGGCATGTAGTTGGAGGAGTCCATGCGGGTACCCTTGGGGTAGATGCGGCTCATCTGGCGCTTGTTGTAGCTGTCCCTGAGTATAGGAGCCTGGCCCAAGGCCGCCTGTACCAGGAGGACCCTGTCCCCAGGCTCCCCCAAACCCCACCCTAGCAGGACCTTGGCTATTGAAGCCTCAAGGATACTCCACAAACTGCACTGAGGCCTTGGAAAGCAGATCATAAGCCTTGAGCTCTGTGAAGGAGGAGATGACGTAACTTCGGTTCTTCTCTGGAAGGGGAGAAAGGTGGGAGGGGCGTCCACATGAGGCCGTCCTCCCTGCCCCCCCAGCCTTGCCCTCCCCTTTGGATCAGCTCCCTCCAGCATAGAGACACCTCCAACTCAGCGTTTCCACAGAGGCCTGGGGAAACGGGGGTGATGGTGCATGCTGGGGGTATATTCACGGGGGTGTACGTGAGACCAGCCTGGGCACCATGGTCCCGGAGAGAGTGAGAGCTACATGCCGTGAATGGGCACAGAGAGTGTGGGGAACGTGCTGGACTGAGCCCAGGGGTCTGAAACGTGCTGTGCAGGTTCGCCGTGTGAGCGTGAGCTGCAGTGTGCAAGCTATGGCTACATGTACAGGGGAGAGGTGAGCACGAGGGTGGTCCAGGCTGAGTGTGCCCAGGCTGCAGAGAAGGGACGAGGAGTCAGTGATGCCAAGGCCCAATTGTGCACGGGAGTATGCAGGAAGAGCTGCTCAAATGGGAAAGAGACATGGCGTAAATAAATAGTGGCATGTATATGCGAGGGTGCGGTGCTCTGCTTCCTCTACTTTCTACCCCCAGCCCCCTGCTCCGGGGAGTCTCGTCTCCCAGGACTGGGGCTTCCGGACGTGGCCCAGCTCAGGGTGCAGTTCAGCCCCAAGAGCCACAGAACCTGCGGGAAGCTGGCTGAGGTAGCCGTCATAATGACCTGCCTGACACCGACACACTCCAGAGCATTCCGCTTAGTGCCAAGTTCCTCAGTGCAGAGCCGGGAAACTGGGAGCCACTGCCACTTAAACGTGCCCTTTGTCTGACTCCTCCGCTGGGGATTTATAGCCAGGGCCCCGAGTCCAGAGAAAGGGGAGAGTCTGATCCCACTCATCAAGCCTCTCTGGCGTCAGGACCGGCTTCTCCTGAATCTAGCCCACCCTCCACTCGCCACTACCCATGCCAACTTACGGGCAGAGAACTCGAAGGAGATGAACTTCGTGGGCTGAATGTAATTGACTAGGCTGGACATCTCCTCATAAGCTGTCACCTCCAGGCCCGCGGTGCCCTGGGGAGGTGAGAGGAGAGTGAAGAGGCGGAGAGGACAGAGCCCAGGGGAATACCCCACCCCCCACCCACAGGTCTCTGCAGCCCAGGATGGTGCAGGGCCTGGGCTATCCCCACACACCTCATCCGACTGCATCTTCTTTATCTCTTCTTCATCCAGGCTTCCTGACTCTTCCTCCTCCTCCTCCTCGTCTACCTCCTCCTCCTCTGGCTCAGTCCCTTCCTCGCCAGCCCACACTGCCACACAGGGCTGTGTCAGCACTGGCTCACAGCCCGGCTCCTCTGGGCCCGGACCCTCTCCCATGCCAGCTGTTCCCAGGGCCCCCGGCCAGTCCTCGCAGACCCACCTGTGTCCTCGCTGGCAGGGGCACTGGGTGGGCAGCTGCCCTCAGCCTCCCCCGCAGGCTCCTTGCTGGGGGCTGCTGGACCAGAAAACTGGTTCTTCTTGTTCTTGATGAGGATCTTGCCCCGGAGATCCTCTGGACTGGGCAGCGGGACTCCAGGTTTCAGCTGTGGTGAGGGGACAGGGCATGACCTGCTTCCTTTCAGGGGAAACTCGCTCCTAAGGCAGAGCCACGCTCTCCGACTGCTCCTCTCCACTCACCTCTGCACCGAACTCCCACCTGGCCAGACTTCTCCCTATTGCTCAGCATGATGTTCTCTCTCCCTTGTTCCATCTGCCTGGAACGCCCTTTCCATCTGACCATGCTAAACCCAGCCTACCCCTCAGCTTTCGGCTTAGCCATCACTTCCTCCAGGAGGCCTTCCCTGATCCGACAGGACTCCCTAGGTATGTCCATAGCAACTACGGGGCTGCCATGGCTCTGTTTCTTATTCATCTCCTCACTGGAGGGTAAGAAGCTTGCAAACAGGGACTGTCTTTGTCACCAATAGACCCTGAGGTCTGGTGCCTGACAGCGGTGGATGACCAGATCCCAGCTGCACAATCCTCCCAAGTGAGCCCCAGGATCCTCCAGCTACATCCCCCCTCCCTAACGTGGCTCCCACCCTACCCAGAGCCCCAGCACCCAGGCCCAGATTCCCCACGGTGACGGCCACTCACTGGGAACTTTTCCAGGGGTTCTGTAAGGAGCATGTCCCCAAACATGGTCCGGCAGTACTCAGCCATCTTAGCCTGCTGGCGGGGTCTGAGGGAGCAGAGGTGGGGCTGGGCTCAGCAGCTCAGCCCAGCTCTCCATCCACCCTTCCGTGCTTTTGGTGACCCTGAGCGGGGAGGCAGGAGAACCCAGGCTCCCCGGGAGATAGTGCTGAGACCCGGGAGAGAGCTGCTGGAGGGGATGGCCAGAAGCTGGGGACACTTGGGCAGGAGGGCAGGTGCAGGCCAGGCATGGGAGAATACGCGGAACGGGCCTGGATACATACGAGTCCACGTGGTTTTCAAAGGACAGGATGACGGGGTAGGGGGAGGTCTTGAAGGCACTTTCTGCAATAGCTTCGATCGCTTCCTGGAGGAGAACGGGACTCAGGGGAGAGGTCAGTACTGCACGTGCCCCTCCCCATAGCACCTTTCCCTGCTGTCCAGGTCCAACATGCACGTACACCTGGGTGACCACTGCTGGTCCCTGGTCTTCACTCTGGTGCAAGGCCTTCTAGCCACCCTTCCCTCTGCCTGTACTCCCTCAACCCCCAAATCTTCCGGAGCAGGGCCGTCCCTCCTGCCTCTGTTACAGTTCCACACTCCAGCCTCACCTTGAAGAAGATGTCTGTGGTCATGGTGAAGCCGTGGGTGATGATAGGCTCCTCGTCGGGGGGCTTCCCCTTCCAGCAGTCCAACTCCACACAACGGCAGCCAGACAGCAGCACCTGGCGGTACATCTCCGCCGAGGAAAGGCCTGAGAACTGGCCGGCTGAGCCAGAGGGTGGGTAAGGGTCAGGGTGACACTCCAGGGCAGCCAGTCCTCCCGCAGCCCACCCCCCATCATAGCCCATCCTGTTGGCAGGATTGGCAGCCCCTACCGAGGATTCAAGAACAGGATCTGCAAAAGGAGAGGTCGGCAATGAAGTTGCCAGGGCGCACCTGTCAGGTAGGTGTTATGTGAGGAGTTGATGAAGTAATGATTGAGGGGCTGCGTCATGTCGTGGTGGAGTAGCAGCTTGTCCTGGGCCAGCACACTGTTCTCTGGCCCACAGAGAAACCAGACCATACCCTCAGGTGACAGCTGGCCTGGGAGAAGGGAGAGCCGTCAGGGCTATAGTCCAGCTGCCAGGGAAGGACAGAACCAGGGGGAAAGGGGTGCCCTTAGTCCTCACCCCTCTGCACGTTGATGCCACTGGGCTCGTACTTGTCGATGAGACCTTGCACCTGGTCAGGCCGTGCTGGCGGGAACAGCAGGGAGTTGAGTCTTGAGTCTCGCTGTTTCTGGTTGATGAATTTGGTCAAGTGCTCCTTGGTCATGTAGGGTTTGGCCTTAGAATGGCTGCAGGCCAGAGACAGGAGCACAGGTCCGTATCTCTTGGGCCTAAAGCCTTGGCCTAAAGGCCTTCTCCAGCGAAGCTTCCTGATTCCTGGTATGGCAGGAAGGTGGAAGGATTGCCAGCCACCACCCCTTTCAGGCCCAACCCGGCCCAACGCAGCCCAGCCCAGAAGCTCACTAGGAAGTAAAGATCTCGTCTATTTCTGGCCGAGGACAGAGGTTCATGAGGAAACTCTTGTAGACAGATTCTGGGAAGTCCTCAGGATTGATGGCATCGTTCTGGGGGAACAATCACTACATCATCCCTGCTCCATCCTCCTCGGTGCTAAGAAGGCCCAGCCCCGGGCAAGGGAGGCTCCAGGCACACAGCAGAGCACCGGGGGCACCCTCACCTCCTTGTCACGGGCCTGAGTGCTGGGCAGGCATACTGTTTGGCTCTGACATGAATGTCACAACAACACAGTGTCCACGAACTTTGTGAAGACCCCCGTGTACTGATACATGCTACAATATGATGAACCTCGGACACATAATGCTGAGTGAATACAGCCCGACATTGAAGACCACATATTGTACGATTTCATTTACATAAAACGTCCAGAATAGGCAAAGCTGTAGGACTAGAAACAGCTAAGTAGATTAGTGGTATTCAGGGACTTTTGGTGCTTTTGCATCTCATCCTCTCAAAAGCCCATTAGATGTTTTTCAGGCTCTTGTTGGAAGATCTCAGTGTGAGTAGGGGCCTGAGCAGAAGAGCCTGACTGGGTCTCTTCAAGGCCCCCCTGCCCCTAGGGCTGCTGTTCTGAGACAAGAAGGGCCAGTGGCTTCCGCTGGGGCACAGGAACAGAGCAATGAGGACATCTCCCCGTGGGTGGTGAGGTGGCAGGAGAAAAGGAAGGTGACATGTGTGACGGCAGGCAAGTGGTCTGCCTTAGGGACAGGGCAAAGTCTACTTCTCCCTTCTCCCCTCTCCCCACGGGGCATGGGCCCCTGTGACCACATGAAGGAGCCACCGACTCTGCAGAGCTCTGACCAAGAGGGAAATGTCCCTCCTGGGAGCCGTGTGGCTGCATGATTGAAGGGGTCTTCGTTTTATTTGTTTATAACGGTCCAAATTCTTCCCAGGAGAAAACACCACATGGGTGCAGGTTGTGATCTATATGAGGACACTGGCCAAGGCGGGGACAGGGGCTGAGACCCAGTCCCCTGGCCAGGCTTGAACCTGCCCTGAAGGCTCCATTTGTAATTCATATGAGGGACCTCATGAGGTGACCCTGTTTATAACTTGTCGTCTAAAATTATTTACTTAATGAGGCCAGCAGGAAGTGTTGGACTCCCACGTGGCCAGCCAATTTTAGTCCTGGACCTGGTGACTTGAAACTCATGCCAGGTGCATAGCGTGCATGCCCGAAACCCTGAGAGGAGAATGGAGAAGGATTGTGGCATGGCTAACCTCCCCTAGGGGATGATTTCTCACTTTCTGTCTCTCTCCCTCTCCAGTGAATGCATGTGCCCTATAGCAAAAATCTCTCCAAAATAATAATAATAATAATAATAAATTAATTAACTCAAAGGAAAAAAGGCTTTCCTGTACTGAGGTGAAGCCCATCCTGCCAGCCTCCACCGTTGGTTCTGTTCCTGTCCCCCAGGCCCCGCCACAGTATTCCTTTCCTAAAGCTTTCAGATCCCTGCAGGCCACCTCGGACCCTGCTGACCTCCTCTCACTCCTCCAGGCTGGAACTTTGGCTCTCGACTTCCGTCCCCAAGGCTAGAATGGGACCGCATGCCTTTTCTGCTGCACGCACTGACCACTGCCCTCCAATCTGGACACAGGAGATGCAGACACCTGCTCTGAACATCCTCTCACCCCTGGCCCTGGTTCCACCTCTGTGCTGGTACCAATAACTAGGGCTTCTTGGGTTAATTGGTTTTCAGGGCTATTGATTGGGACTGTGATACCGAGTCCACCCTCCCCAGCCACCACCATTCCTGGCCCAGGTGCTGACTGGCGGTAGCACCAGCTCAGGCGGGAGTGAGAGCCGAGTTGCGGAGTCACTCACTTTGCCTTTCGGGAGGTGGCAGGCGCTGAGAGCAGCTTCCACCCGCTTGCGGTCAGCAGGAAACATCTGGAAAAGACTGTAGAACCAGAGAAAGGAGTCAGGCTGGAAAGGGAAGCCTTTGGGGGAGCCGGGGGGAGTACGGGGAGGGCATCGGGGAGACTCACTTCTTCACAGGAATCTTCCCTTCCGGGTTGAGCTGCATTTTGAGCTTCACCAGGCTGGAGGGGCGGAAAGCAGACTGTCAGGGACCCAGGGCCGGCACACCCAGCCCATGGGCAATGGCCAGGCACTTACATCTTGTCCAGGAAAGTGCTGCGGGGGGCGTTGGCTGTCAGTGGGTGCTTGACCAGGGCCAGCACGTCCTTAGCCCAGTTCTGCAGGACCACAGAGCACAGATGTCAGATTCCTGACCTCAAGGGACCCCGACCACCCCATGACTTAGGCCTCTGGCCCTCAGAAAGCCCAGGCTATCCCAGATGCCGAGACCCAGGCCAGCCAGTGTTCCTGCACACCTTGCCCACGTTCTCCTTGTAGGAGACGAAGTTGTGGAAGGTGAGGTCCACCATGTCAGGGCCAGACACCACCGTGAGGGTCTTCAGCAGGAAGTTGTTGTCAGGAAAGTCCATGTTGAAGACCTCTCGGAGCTTCTGGCTCTGCAGCGAGTGTGACAGTGAGGACGGTGGGTGGGGATGGTTGCGCCCACCCTGCCCCGTGAGGTTCTCCCTGTGCCTCCCCTTCAGTCGCTTGACCTGTGGCCCACTGGGACGGAATTCCATCCCGTCCTCGGAACCACAGGACTCTCTCTCTATGTCTGACGCCAAGGGCTAGAGGGAAGGAGAGGCCTGCAGGAAGAGATCAACCACGGCAGGGGAGGGGGCCTGCGAGATCTGTGTATCTTGCCAGCCACTTTTGTTTGAAGATGGGTAGTCAGCTCCCAATCCTAGGGGATCCTGCTTCCTTCCTCCACTTTCCCTACCAGCTTTAGGTAAATGAAGGCAAACCAGTCAGGACGCCAAATGTGTAAGTAACAGTGCCCGGAGGCCTGGGGAGCCCCAGGGGCAGGAGCCGGCCCCTCCCGGAAGGCTCCCACTCTACTCTACTCATTCCAGGGCCCAGAGCCCAGGCAGCTCTAGGAGAGGCTCCCCCAGGCTTTTGCTGCCCCGCCTAGACTCCATGCCCTTGCTCCAGCTCCCGTCCCTGCCAGGACTCACATGTGACCTAGGGGGTTGGTGGCTACCCCCAGCTGCTACTGGGCCCACCCACCTTGGGCATCTTGGCAAACTTCCCAAAGCGGGTATCCCGGATGCTGGTGATATCCAGAAACTCCATCTCCTGCAGGGAGCTCCCGGTGGGAGCAAACAAAAGGTGTGGAACAAAGTCACAAATGAAGAAGGAGGAGGGCACGTCCTTCCCAGTCCTGGCCAGCTGCCCTCTCTAGGTGCCCAGACTGTCTGGGTTAGCCAGAACCCAACCTCCTCTACCTACCTGTCAGGTTCTCCTGCTCATAACCCTCATCCCTTCCCTGGGACAGGCGCTGTGGCCTGCAAGCTCTCCTCCTCTGTCCTGGACCCTCCCCAGGCCCCCTCCCATCCTTCTGTCCCACTGCCAAGGCCCTTCTCTGATCTCTCGGAGCCCTCAAGCAGAGAGGAACTCTTAAGCAGTCCTTTCCTTTTTCTTTCTCTTTTTCCCTTTCTCTTTTTCTCTTTCTCTTTTTCTCTTCCTCTCCCTTTCTCTCTCCCTGTCTCCCTCCCTCTAAGGGCTGCTAAGGCTGGAGCATCTGGCCATGCATGGGTTGGAATGACTGCTCTCCCTCCCAGAGCAAATGGCCCCTGCCCGCAGGATAGCCCCAGAACCACCCGTCCAGGCCATTCTCCACTCCCCAGTATCCACACCTCCACCCTGTGCTGTCAGGAGACTGTCTGGACCCGATGGGTAAGTGGGAGCTCAGGGTCACGGTAGGTAGGGGCTGTCTCACCTTACTCTGATACGTCCAGTATAAGTAATAGCCCTTGGGATCCACACGGAGGATTACTGGGGAGGCTATTGCCGTTTCCTGCAGAGAAAGGGGGTCCGTTCTCTGTTCTGAGACCTCAGGCCAACCTTCCGTGGCTCCGGCCAGGGCCTTCAGAGCTCATCACCTTCCTAGGAGGTGCCTGTCCCAGGTACCAGAGAGCATTTCCCTTTGTTCTAAAGAGCCAAGAGCTGGGAGGGATGAACAGTTAAAGATGAGGGTCAGTCCTGTAGCCTAGTGGTTAAGGGATTTGGATCCCACCTGGCCAACTGTGGTTCAAATCTTAGCCCCAGCAGCTTGAAAAACAGCAACGGTGGGTTGTGTTTGCTTGCCCAGTATTCCAGTGAGACAAAGAAATGGAGGAGGAGGATTGCAGCATGACAACCCAGTGGAGGCTGCTTTCTCCCTCTCACTCTTTCTGTCTCTCTCTGGCAAGTACACAGGCCCTGTGGTGATTAAAAGCAAGCAAGCAAGAGAGACTAAGAAAGAATGAACAAATGGGCCAGCCAGGTGGAGTGGTGGTAAAGGCGCTGGAGCCAGCATAGGCTAACTGCATGTTTCGAGTCCCAGACCCAACTGCTTGCAAAACGCTCTGGGCATGTGTGTGTGCATATCCAAAATTCTGAAAGCAGAATGGAGAAGGGATTATGGTGCAGCCATTTCCCCAGGGGGTGTCTTCTCATGTTCACCCCACACACACACAAAAGAAAGAGGAAGGAAGGAAGAAAAAGAAAGAACATTGGAGGTGATACTTTAGAAGGGAAGAGAGTTCCCCTCTAGACCCCGAACATAGTCTTGGCCCCCATCTTATTGTACTCCAGGCACATGACTTGGCCAAGGGGATGGAATATCTCTCCTTAAGGTTCCCTGCTACCACCAGGAGAGCCTGGAGTCCAAACATCGAGGCCTGCAACACCAGCTGCAACCTAACTTGCGTGTGCCCAGTCCTCCCCTCCATGAACACCCCAGCCCATCCATCCACCTGTCCTGTGGAGACGCCTCCCCACCCCTAAACCTGTGTACCCAAACCTCCTCTGTCTGAGACATCTCCAAGGGCCAGTCCAAGCCTCACCCCTACTGACAAGCCTTCCCTGAAGCTGCTGTGATAGGCAGCGGAGGGCTGGTTTACAGACCTAGAAGTCCGTCTGGGAAATTGCCAGGGCTCAGGACTCCAGGACAAGAAGCCTGTGCTAGGCCAAAAGCTTGGTGCTGGGTGCTTGAGCTTGGTGTTTGCTGAATAGAGAATGAACTCACCTTCTAGATTCCCATTCCATTCACAGAGCACACGGGCTCCCTTTTACTAGGTCTTTGCATGAATATATAACAAGACATTAAAATTGAAGCTCTAGGGGCCAGCAGTTGGCATAACAGCTATGTCTCTGGGCTCCTATGCAGTTGACCACGTTCAAGTCCCAGACCTGGTGGCTGAAACTCACGCCTGGCGCATGTGTATGCATGCCCACGACATGGCCATCCCCCCTGGGAGGTGATTTCTCGCTTTCTGTCTCTCTATCTCTCTCTGTCTTTCTGGCGAGCGCATGTGCCCTGTAGCAAAAGCCTCTCCAAAAAAAAAAAAAAAAAAAAAAAAAATGAAGTTCCAAAAGGCAGGGGAGCTGCTACATGGGGTGGTTGGAGCACAAGGCAGAGATTTTGTGAGGAGGCCAGCGTTGGAGAAAGCTGTGTTGTGAGTTCCATTTCTTGCCCTCCCCGAGGGAGGCGTGGGGGTACCTGGCCCCTCAACTAAAGTCTATTGAGGGGGTTGGCCAGCTTTTGTGATCCCTGTAGTTATGGGGCATAGCAGCCTGGGGTTGGACTCCTCCCACGAAACCGAGGGCGACAGACAGGCTGACTCTGTGCAAGGCAAAGCAGAGAGGTGCTGGCGTGTGGGACAAGCTGGCACCCCCTGTGTCGGGGCAGTAAACGCATGAGCATTTGTGGGAGTCCAGAGTCAGCCATGGGAGTGAGGGAGCTGGAGGGCCCAAGGCCATGGGAAGCTGAAAGTGGTAACAGGGGGCCCAGGAAGTAATTGCAGGTGACTCTGAAGTAGGGCTGTCAGGGGGACCTCACTTAAGAGATCCCCAAATGGGGAGGAGTGGTAAAGTCTCCCAAGAATCCTAAAAATGCCCACCAGAGTAAGAATAAGCTTTCAGCTTCTGCCAGGCTCAGAGAGCAAGGGCTGGGTATGACAGCGCTGGTCTTAGAGAGGACTTGTTAGCCCGGCCTCCCTCCCTGCCTGCACCCCACCCCCACAGGGGCCTGAGGGAGGAGGAAGAAATCCCAGAACAGCCCTTTCTAGAGGGCCCGCAGCCCACCTGAAACCACTCCTAAAGGGAGGAGGGCAGAAGATACTGTTCCAAGTTAAGGCTGCAGTGTTTTAAAACATTATTATTTAATTTTATTTGTTATTATTATTTATTCATCAGACAAGAGAGACAGAAAGGGAAAGTGAGAAAGCAGGCCACTATGTCTGGCACTTGAACCTCAGTTTGCCATGTGAAAGTCCAGCGCTATAAACACTACGCCACCTGTTGGCCCTTTTAAAAATTATTTAATTTTATTTATTATTATTATTATTTAAAGAATTATTTATTTATTTAATTCCTTTTTTTTTTTTTTTTAACCACCAGAGACAGAAAGAGAGAAAGGGAAAGCGAGAAAGCAAGCCACCAGGTCTGAGACTTGAACCATGGTCGGCCATCTGGGAATCCGGTGCCCTTATCCACCACACTGCCTGCCGGCCCCTATTATTATTATTATTATTTTAATTTGACCAGAGAGAGACAGGGAGAGAGAGGGAAAGTGAGAAAGCAAGTCACCAGTTCTGGGATTTGAACTGCAGTCAGCCATATGGGAGTCCCGCACCCGAACCACCATGTCACCTGCCAGCCCCATGGCTGCAGTTTTTATTATGACTCACTTCTGAAATACGACTGGGTTTTATGAAGAAAAGTGACAGTTAGCCTATTACCCGAGAGTGGATGCAAGTGCTTGCCAAGTTCCCTTCCACGGCCAGGAGCTTCTCCCACAAATACATCGTAAGAGGGGCCGTGGGAGACTGAACCAGGCTGGGGTCTGGTCACACCCTGTGCACGGTGCTTATTCCCCACGCCATCTGCTACTTAGGCTGAAAGTGGCTGAGAGCAGAGCCCTGTTTTGTAGGTACAGCTGCCCTGTGTCTAGGCCTGGACATTCCTCGGGGAAAGGAAGGGTACAGCCGGGCATACAGGCACAGGTCTGGGGAGAAGGCCATATGGCACGTTCCAGCACCGGGGACCCTCTGCCCGGTCAGGATATCCACACTGCCCAGAGGAACCGAGAGAGGCCACTTCACTTTTCATTCTGAGCCACTTCCCTCATTCCACAGGCTCCTGGGGCATGGGCATGCCTCCTTCAGGCCACCACCATGCTATATCTAGGGAGGCAGGAAGCAGCTCACCACAGGGCCCCTCCCCGTAGCCATGGTAACCAGGTCCCTCAGCCTGGCCAGTCCTGAAACGCCTCAACCCAGGCCCCCTCATCTCACTCATGAGATGGGCAAGCCAGGCCTAAGGGCCTTCTCCCTCCCCCAGGGAGCCTTCCCTTCTCCTGCACCCAGCCCAGCACTGACTCTCAGGCTGGACCAGCCAGCACCTCCTCTCCCCAGAAGAGGGTCCCCATGTTGTCTCCCCTGGCCCGAGAGAATCCCTGACCTACAGCAGGGCCCAGGGTCCGGGAGGACCAGAGGCTGGGAAGCAGCCCCAGCTTAGGAAGGAGCAGATGCAGCGGAGATGGGGAGTGGAGTGAAGCAGCACCTTCCCCTCGTCCTGCTGACAGGCCAGGGCGGCTGCACCAGCGAGAGAAACAGAAGTCAGTGGGTTCTTTCCCTGGGCCCCCAGGAGCCCAAGCCTCCCCTCCGCACTTGGCTGCCCCCACGGCAGCCTCAGGTGGAGCAGGGCTTCCCGGGGACGGGGCTGGTACCCTGGAGAGGGGCTGCAGATGGCAGGTCTGGCAGCCAGCCTGCCGGAGCAAAGCCAGACCTCTGTGCTGGGGTCTCGGCTCTGGAGCACACTTTCCTCCCACCACCCCCACAGTCAGGAGCAACCGCCTGCTCCTCTTGAGAGCTTTGCAGGAAGACAGTTCCAGACCCAAAGAAACGGCCTCCCATGACCCTCCTGGTGTCCCATCCCCTTCTCGGGCCTGACCCCGAGACTCAGACCCAGCAGCCCAGGACACACACCCAGAGCCCCAGGTTTATTTATCCACGCAATTGTGTCAGCTGCCTGGCCAAGGTAGTCACACAGGTGGCTGAGTCCTGGCAGGCCACCTCCCGCCCCAGTAAAGCCACCAGCAACCCAGCCCCCAAGGTCCCCATACCCCAGTGGCCGAGGCCCCTGCCCCACTCACATCGTCCCATTTGATGAAGCGCTCCCCTTGGCTCAGATAGGCCGGCACCTTGGGAGGCAGCAGGACAGGGTTGAGCAGAGACATGGTGCCAAAGTGTCCCTCTTAGGAGAAGCTGGGCAGACACAGGCACGCAGGAGAAGGGAAGGAAAGAGGGCGGGCAGGAGGGGGAGCCTAGCTGGGCTCACATGGCTCCCTCCCTGAGCCAGTCAGGAAGTCTGGGTGCTCTTATAGCCCACGGGGTGGCAGTGGCTTGTGCAGGCCCCGTCCAGCCAGAGGTGCATCTGCCTTGTAAATCAGCTTCCTCCCTCCCTGCCTCCAGCGGGGTCTGCAGATGACGGCTCCTGCCCAGGGCAGCCAGGCTCCCCTCCTGGAAGCCCCCGCCCACCCCTCGCCTCAGCACTTCCTGCTCAGGGCTTCCTTTTCTGCGCCTGTTTAGAACTGAGGCAGGTCATGAGGCCTGGTCGCCTTGGAGCCAGGACCTCTTAGTCCCAGGGACAGTGCCCGGTCAGAGTTGGCCCAGGGGGCTGTTGAAGAGTAATACAGAGACCGGTTGAGGATATTTTTTGCCAGGGCCCGGACAGAGTGGCATGTGCAAGGAACCCACGGTGGGGAGGGGTCCTGCACAGGAATGGGGTCCCGAGTGCGGCGGGGGTGGGGGGGCTGTCCCCAGAGGCTGGGACTACCCTGGAGGTGGGAGTTGAGGGTGAGGCCAGGGCCCAGCTGGGATTGAGTGTTTTGAATAGCAAAGTTTGCTGAACACCCAGCTCCTCTTTCTCAACGCTTCCTCCCTATGAAAATGAGATGAGGAAATCATAGCCCTCACCCCAGCTGTGACTCTCCTCTCGGCCTCTGGGCCTGGCTGAGGCCTGGGACCTCCACTGACCACACTGACCAGCCACTGGCCACAGGGCTCTGGGAGCCCTTTGCCGCCAGTCTCCAAGGCGCTGTCCTCCCAGGTGCCTTCCCTCTGCACCTATGGGGAGCCCACCAAGGGGGGAGCATGCAGCGGGATGGCAGCTCCGCCTCCACGGGTGGGTGACCCTCAAACTGGCCCTGTCCCGGGTGTGCAGCCCAGCCCAGCTCAGCCCCAGCCCACTTCCTCTTAGCTAACCTGCTCCCCTTATCGCCCTTCTTAACTCAGCTGGGGAGGCAGGGAGCTCTCCCCATGACTTCCTTCCTCTCTCAGGGCCTCTGTGCACCCCTCGACACGGCGAGACCCTCCCCCAGGCCCTAGAACTGCCTCTGCTAACCCATCAGGCCAGGGCAGAGGGAGGGAGGCAGAAGGAGGACAATCTTCGGTCAGAATTATAACTTGCATACTGCCCAGTGGGGCTGGAGCTCAGGGGACTCCAAGTACAAAATTAATCCCGGAGAGCTGGTCCCATAGGCCAGTGTTTAAGTGCTGTGCACTGGTAGCCAGGTCCCACATGGCAGACCACAGTTCTAGTCCTGGCCCTACAGCTTGAGGAACACACCTGGCATGTGTGTGTGTACCCAGAATCCTAATGGGATGGGAGGAAAGGAATCATGGCATGGCCACACCCTGTCGAGGGGTGTTTTCCCTTTCTCTCACCCTTTCTGGCAAAAGTGCATGTACCCTCTGGCAATTATAAAATAAATAAGTAAATATTTAAAAAAAGAATCCCTGGAAAAGCAATTTTAAGACCAGAGGGATGGAGCCTGGAGCAAGAGCTGACTGAGCCTCATGGAAACCGTTCTGAATCCTCCTCCTCCTCTCTCTCTAACCCTCTGTGTCTCTCATGTCTCTTCTCTCCCTCCCGGCAGCTGTGGGACCCTTTGAAGGGACCTAAGGCACCCCGTACTCTGGTTCCCGCCTGGGGTCAGGTTCCCTCTCTGTTTGAATGGGTTTTGCAAGGGAAATTCCTGCTCTTTCCTAAAACCTTGCACCTGTCACCTGCAGCTGTCCTGTCCAGCATGCACGTCCCTCCCTCTCGTCTTCCCTGGGGCCTCCAGGCCTCTCCACACTCTCATCCTGGAAAGACAAGCCCATCCCTCGGTCTCAGCCTGGGAAGTGGAAGGACAGGTTTCTCTCCTCATTTGGAGGACTTCAGGGCCACACCTTGGTCCTTTCAATCTCTGAATCTACAGAACAAAGCCGCACCCGTCTTTATGCAGGGATGGCCCTGTCTGGGCCATTCTCTAGATCCCTGCTGTAGCTTCAGTGGGGGGCTGTACTCCCCTGTCCACATCCGACAGCCTGCAAAGGCAGCCCTGAGAATGCAGGAAATCCAGGTAGCAAGCACAGCCAGAAAGAAAAAAAAAAAAAAAAAAAAATCAAAGGTTTTCTTTTAAAAACGCATTTGGGTTTTTCAAAATGTGTCATAGAAAAACGTTATGGTACTTAGTCATAGAATGGCTATGGAGGTCAGGGGAGCCGCATGTGTACCCAGTTTAGGAACCGTGGCTTTGGGCTTCTGGGTTGGGCAGGTGACAGCTCACCCCAGGCAGTGGGCCAGCCTGCTCCACACCCCACTCCCTGCAGGGTGGGCAGCTGAAGGGCGAGGATGCCCCCTGCTGGGCACACTGGGAAGCGTACACCTGTTGGGGAAAGACCAGGGAAAGCAGTCGGGAAAGTCGCTGGTGGGTCTGTGTCATTTGTGATCCACGGTACTGCAAAGGCTGGAGAATCTGGCACCCGGGAGCCTTGGACTGTAGAAAACGGCAACAACTTATATTCAACCACATGCCACTTCCTGGTGGCATGCCTGTGACCTAGAGCCCAGAGGCAGGTAAAAGTTCACTGGCTCACTTGGCATTTTTGTGTGGAGACCCTGTGCTTTAGTCTCCCAAACTGTTCAATTTAGTGGGAGAGGCTAAACTCAGATCTTCTGGTGCCCCAGTTCCCAGACAAACAAGAGTAGGCCGGTATCTCACCCGATGCCATGACTGAGCGGTGAAGCCGTGGCTGTAGGAGTCCTGAGGCCCACGGTGCAGCTTAGGCCAGCAGCTAGTTTACTTTTGGAACGGATGGTTCAGTCGTTACATCCTTTGGAGTCTGTTTCTCAGCCTGGCACAGGGACCTACGTTCACTCCTCTGTGAACCCAACCCCTTACTGGTTTACCTTGTGATATTTAACCTTCCTGGGCCTCAACTTTCTCATCTGTAAAGTACGATAATTACGCCTCCTGGGAATGTGAGGATTTAAAAATACAATGGATGTAAGTAATCAATACAGTGCCAACACAGGAACTCAGAATAGTTGTCGTTAGTGTGAGTTGTTATGATCATTTTTTAATTTGCCAGAGTGCATGCACTTGGCAGAGGAAGATAGAAAGAGAAGAGAGAATTAAGCACCCAACGGTGGGCTGTGGTCACACCACAATCACTTCTCGTTTGCCCACTCTGTCAGGATTTTGGACACACTCACGTAGGCCTGATGTGCTTTTCAAGCTGTTGGGACCAGGATTAGAATCATGCAGTAGGCCATGTGGGATCTGGCTTTCTTCTTTTCTTCTCCTTCTCCTCCTTCTCCTCCTCCTCCTCCTTCTCCTCCTCCTTCTTCTTCTCCTTCTTCTTCTTTTTTTAATTTGCCAGAGGGTGTTTGCCCTCGCTGAAGAGAGAGACAGAGAGAGCAAGAGGGAAAGCCAGAAAGCTTCCCCAGGGGGGGTAGCCACACCACAAACCACCTCCATTTCTTCATCTTTTCAGGATTTTGGCCATGCACATACATGTGCCCAGTGTGGGTTTTTTTTTTTTTTTTTTTTTTTTTTTTTTTTTTTTTGAGAGGTTTTGCTATAGGGTGCGTGCACTCACCAGAAAGACAGAGAGACAGAAAGCAAGAAATCACCCCCCAGGGGGGATGGCCACGCCGCAATCCCTTCTCCTCCATTCTCCTCTCAGGATCTTGGGCACACACACACATGCGCCTGGCGTGAGTTTAAGCCGCCATGTCCGGGACTCGAACCGCGATCGGCTACATGGGAGTCCAGCAACATAGCCATTATGCTAACTGCTGGTCCCTCCGGTGTGTTTTTCAAGCCAGCAGGTCCAGGACTCAAATCACACAGTTGGCCACATGGGACCCAGCTTTAACTACCAGGCCATGAGCTGGCCTAATCACCTTTAAGATTTCTTCCAGCCTCAGTCCTCTGGGTGGCCGCGATATAGTGCATGTAAGAATTCCTCAGTATGATCAGGACCTGGGCAAAGCCACAAAGGACAAGCCCCTCAACTTCTTGAAAAGCGGGAAGCCAGCAAAGACAGGCAGTATGTTGAGAGACAGACTCGGGATCCCAAAACATCTCAGCCTGCCGAAATGATGGCTTAAGCCTCACTAGGTAAAATGAACAGGCCTAACGGAGCGATCCGGGCTTGGCTCCAGGGCACCGACTGTACAAGGACAGGGTAGGGAAGTGGCGGCTTAGCAGATGCAAGTGTGAACAAAACTGAGGGGTTTTGCTGACAGCCAACTCCATCTGAGTCAAACGACAAGAGTTGCCAATGAAAGCGGACGCACTCTTACTGCCAAATTGAAGTCAAGTATTGGTACACGCCAGTGAGTCTCCATCTTGACACCACGTCAGAATCACCTGCAAAGCTCTGGTGACACTGTATTCTTTTTGCATACAGACTTTCTGGCTCAGGATTTGGGATGGAGGGGGGTGAGGAAAGGGGAAGGAAGATGAGGAGTCTGCATTTCTAAAAAAGTTTTACCCCAGGTATGAGGTGCAGCCAGGACTCTAGAACCAGGAGACTCAGTCCCATTCTCATTCTTAGCATGTCAGACCACACCTAAATCACTTAGCGGCATTCATTTTAGGTTGCTTTCTCAAGGGAGAGCTCACAAACTGGGGGACATTTGGTGGAAAGTGGCCAGGCTGTAGGATGTACATAGCACTTGGTGAGGAAGGACGGAGGGAATTATAGCACAGAAGATCCAGGTGGCCAGGAGGTCAGATGGATGACACTTGTTCTCCAGGGTCGCAAAGGTTGGAAATCTTAGTGGACTATCTTGGTTAGGTTTCTCAAGAAATAATCTGAGACAGAGACTTGCTTGTAGGAAGTTGATTGGGAGGATGCTTTCAGAAACACCACCTCTGAGAGAGTAAAGAAACCAGGGTTGAGCAGAAGAAGAAATGGATCAATGATGCAATCACAATAAAGAACATCTCTACGGGGGTCCAGGGTTAGGATGACCCTTCAGAGTTGGCCCCAACTGAAGCAAGAGGGCTATAACTAAGTCTAGAGGACTATACTTTGAACCCCTCCTTGACCAGGCAGACTGCTCCAGTGAGGGGACATGAAGTCTGGTTGGCCAACATCAACTCCAAGTCATCCCAGCTGCTTGGTTGTTTAGCGGCCTCCTCCATGGTGGGTGCTATGTGGACCTTAACCCATGGTATACAGATCTTCGCGCTTGTGCCCGCTCCCAGAGACACATCCACATGCTCTTTTCCCAGACCTTCTTGTGTGCAGCCTTCCAGTATGTCTCTTTCTACCCCTCTAACCAACCAGGTAAGCCATTTGCTACAGCTCAGGAGCCTGTACATGTTTCTACCTCAGGCCACTCTCTCAGGAGGCCATGATGATGATTCAGTCCCCAGTCAGGTATGTACCAATGTCAACTCAGACACTGTATCCTGCAGACCTTAAAGCATTCAGCTATTCCACTTTTCCCAGGGTACAGATACCCAAGTAAATGGCTATAGGTCCCTTTGGGGAAGGAGTGGGAAAACTGCCACTATATTGCCATAGGATTGCAGGAATTTTCCTCTTGGCAATGTGATCTCTAGATTTTAAAATTTAATCCAGTCCGGAAGCTAGACAAGTTATTGTGACTTTTATTGGAGCAACTGCCATCAACCTTTTGGTCTTTTTTTTTTTTTTTTTTTTCCCTATAGGGTACGTGAGCTCGCCAGAAAGACAGAGCCAGAGAGACAAAAAGCGAGATATCACCTCCCAGGAGGCATGGCCACCACAATCCCTTCTCCTCCGTTCTCCTCTTGGGATTTTGGGCACACACGCACATGTACCCAATGTGAGATTAAGCCACCGGGTCCAAGACTCGAACCGTGGTCGACTACATGGGAGTCCAGCAATGTAGCCATTACACCATCTGCTGGTCCCAGCCTCCTGGTCTTTCATCCTTGATTTTTATTGTACAACTCAACAACTCTCAGTGTGTGGTCTACAGACCCCCTGGGAGTCCCTGAAAACATTTAGGGATTTCACAAGGTCAAAATCATTCTTATAATGGGACCAGCAGTTAGCATAATGGCTATGTCGCTGGACTCCCACGTAGTTGACCACGGTTCACATCCCAGACCTGGTGGCTTAAAATTCATGCCGGGAGTGTGTGCGTGCGTGCCCAAGATCCCGAGAGAATGGAGGAGAAGAAATTGCGGCGTGGCCATCCCACCTGGGGGGTGATTTCTCGCTTTCTGTCTCTCTGTCTCTCTCTGTCTTTCTGGCGAGCGCACGCGCCCTATAGCAAAAACCTCTCAAAAATGGGGCCAGCAGGTGGCGTGGTGGTTAAGGGTGCTGGACTCCCATGGCCAACTGTGGTTCGAGTCCTGGACCTGGCGGCTTGCTTTCTCACTTTCTCTCTCTCTCTCTCTCTCTCTTTCTCTCCTTCTCTCCCTCTCTGGATAAATTAAAGTAAGTAAATAAATAAATAAAGTTAAATTAAAAAAAACTCTCAAAAAATCATTCTTATAATAGTACTAAGATATTATTTGATTTATATATATATTTTTAATTTTGCTATAAAGCACGTGTGTTCTCTGAGAGAGACAGAGAGGGAAAGAGATAGGGAAAGTGAGAAATCCCTTCTCCATTTCCCTCTTGGGATTTTGGGCACACATGTACATGCATCTGTTGTGTTTTCCAAGTCATCAGGTCCAGAACTTGAACCATGCAGTTAGCCATGTGGGATCCAGCCATTATAACCACCAGAAGACCTGCTGGCTCTGTTATTTGTCTTTTTATTTTTTCAGAATTACTTATTTAATTTAATATTATTATTATTATTAAATTTGGCCAGAGAGGCAGAATAGGGAAAGTGAGAAATCCAGCCACCAGGCCAAGGCTTGGATCGGAGTTGGCCATGTGGGAGTCCAGCACCTTAACCATTATGCCACCTGCCTGCCCCGTGTTATTTGTCTTATTAATTACATTGACATTCGCACTGATGATGCAAAAGCAATGGTGGTCAAAACTGGCATCTTAACAAACAAAGGCAGTGGCACCAATGTGAACAAGTAGTTCACTGTTTAAGAAAAAGAAAAAGAAAAGAAAGGAAGAAAGGAAAGCAAAAAGTCAGCTTTGCTTAAGAATATCTCTAACATGGGACTAGCAAATGGTTATATCACTGGACTCCCATGTAGCTGACCACAGTTCAAGTCCCGGACCCTCTGGCTTAAAAGTCACACCAGGCACATGTGCGTGCATGCCCCAAATCCCAAAAGGTGACAAGGAGAAAGGATTGCAGCGTGGCCATCCTCCCCTGAAGGGAGTTTTCTCGTTTTCTGTCTCTCTGTCTCTCTGGCAAGCACATGTACCCACAGCATAACTCTCTCTCAAAAAAGAAATATTCCTAATGAAGCAGTATAAATTGTTAAATTTGCAAATAGTATGACCTTTAAAAACAAACAGTAACCAACTTATGATGTATGATTCTTTTGACTTTATCAAAGGTTGAGGAGCATCTATACATGTCTTTTTTTTTTTAACTTTTATTCATTTATTCATTTTATTTCAATTTGACCATAGAGACACACAGAGAAACAGAGAGAGAGAGAGAGAGAGAGAGAGAAAGCCACCATGTCCAGGACTCGAACTGTGGTTGACCATGTGGGAGTGTCCAGCACCTTAACCACCATGCCACCTGCTGGCCCTATACATGTCTTTTTAATATTCTGTGTGATTAAATGGAAAATACTACACTGAACACAGAAATATAACGGTTATTTCCTTTTCTTTTTTTCAGAAGCAGTATCTTGAGGGACCAGCAGTTGGCTTAATGGCTATGTCACTGGACTCCCGTGTAGTTGACCGCGGTTTGAGTCCTGGACCCGGTGGCTTAAACTCATGCGGGGTGTGTGTGCGTGCATGTCCAAGATCCCGAGAGGAGAATGGAGGAGAAGGGATTGCGGCGTGGCCATCCCCCCGGGGGGTGATTTCTCGCTTTCTGTCTCTTTGTCTCTCTCTGTCTGTCTGGCGAGCGCACGCGCCCTGTAGCAAAAACCTCTCAAAAAGAACAAAAAAAAGAAACAGTGTCTTGAGTCAGCAGGTGGCATAGAAATTAAGGTGGGATCCCACATGGCCAGCTTCACAGTTTGAGTGCCAGTGGCTTGAGAATCACACTGGGCGTGTGTGCACACGTCCATAAAATTCCAAGAGGAGAGTGAAGGATGAAGGACTACGGCATGGCCATTTCCTCTTGAGGGTGATTTCTCAGTTTCTCTCTCTCTCTGGTGAGTGTATGAACCTTACAGCAAAAACTACAAAAGCTTAGAAAACAAAAACAGTATCTTGCTTTCTTGCCCAGGCTAGCCTCAAATTCGTGATCTCCTGCCTCACCCTCCTGGGTAGCTGGGATTATAGGCATGCCCCTCAGCACCCAGCTTGAACGAGGCACTTTTTTCACAGAGCGGCATTTTTACTTGAAAGAATAACTGACAGATAAACTATGGTTATGCAGACTTGGCTATTTGGGAGACATCTTGTCAACTTTGAACCAAATGAGCCTGTCACTTTGAGAAAAAAAAAAAAAAACTGATAATGTTTGTAGCCAATGATAAAATTTGAGCTTTCAAGTAAAAATGAGACTTCTAGAAAACTTGTATACACTATCATAAGCTTTATAGATTCCCGGTACTTAAATGTTTTCTGATATTATCAAATGTGGGTCCTTTCCTTTCCTTTCCTTCCCTTCCCTTCCCTTCCCTTTCCTCTTTTCTTTTCTTTTCTTTTCTTTTCTTTTCTTTTCTTTTTTTTCTTTTCTTTTCTTTCTCTTTTCTTTTCCTTACTTGCCAGAGGGTGCATGTGGTTAGAGAAAGGGGGAAATGAGGAAGGGAATGTGAGAAAGCATTCCCCAGGGGATGGCCACTCTGCAATTTCCTCTTCATTTCCCCTATTGGGATGTTGGACATATTCCCACAAATGCCCAGCATGTTTTTCAACCTGCTGTGTCCAGGACTTGAACCACATAGTTGGCCATGTGGGATCCAACCACCCCAACCACCATGCCACTGGCTGGCCTGTCTTATGTCTAATGGGAAAATAGCAATATAGAGAGAATTCAGTTTTGAATAGTGTTAGCTGATCCTGGGGCCAGGCAGTGGCATAGCAGAAAAACATGACACTCTGCCAGGGGGTTCCAGTCCAGTCCACAGCTCTGCTGGTCAGGACCCCACTGCCACTCCAACTTGCTGCGTATGACAGTAGCTGTGCCACTGTCTGGCATCCTTTATTTAATGGTCTCATCAACCCATTGTTATCAGGGAGCCAGTTCTAGAAAGCGCTCTTGCTGTCAGACTTAGCCCATGGAAACAAAGCTGGCACTCTCAGTGATGCTGGCACCCCTTTCACCAGTGTGTTCCTGGTTGTGTCAATACCAGTATCCTCTCAGCCTTCCCGCAGAACTTAAGGGGGGTTCCTGGCCTTGTACAAAATATCTACCATAGCAGGCCCACTTTTCTGGGCTTTTTGAAGCCTTCTCTATGTTCTGTCATGGGAGTTCTGGCATTTCTATTTCAGTTTGGTGGGCCATTGCCTTTCTCCCATCTCCAAGGATCCTTGTCAGGGTATTAAATTCCATTTCATAGGCAAGTCCTTCCCTAACAGTAAGGTCTCTCCCTTATTCAACTTAATGTTCACCCTCTCCTCCCGTACTCTAGCCTGTGCATCCGCTCCTGGCTCCCGCAGTACACGCTGCTTCTGCTGCTCGTTCAGGGCATAGCCTTCCTTCCCTAGCAGGCCCCTGCACATCTCTGCCTGGGCTTAGTTGCAACTTGGCTCTATCTTTTGGGCTTGTAGGCAGGGAGGAAGAGGCAGCTTCCTTTCGTACCTGGGCAACTCCCAGTGATGGTGGAAGCCGAGAGCCATCAGTAGCCAACATTCTTGGCTGCTGGAGGAAAACACCTCCATCCTAACGGTGACCTGGGGTGTACCCTGTAACATCCACCACTGAGACAAAGCTCAGCTCCACCTGTGAGATGCCGTAGACCTTACACTGAGAACCCAGTGTCAGGCCAGCCCGGTGGCATGGCGGTGAAGGCAATAGATCCTACATGGCTGACTGTGCAGTCTTGTCCAGCGGCTTGAAAACACACCCAGCGCATGTGTGTGCATACCCAAAATCCCAAGAGGAGAGTGGAGAAGGGATTGCGACATGACCACCCCCACCCCTCGCCAGGGGGATGCTTTCTCACTTTCTCTCTGTCTCTTTCTGGTGAGCACACGAGCCATATAGGAAACCAAAAGAAAAAAAGCCAGCAGATGGCGCTGTGGTTAAGGCACTGGATCCCACAAGGCTCACTCTGAGGTTTGAGGCCTGGATCCCAGGGGCTTGAAAATCACACCATGCACATGAGTGTGCATACCTAAAACCTTGAAAAGAGAATGGAGGAAGGGGATGATTTCTCACTTTCCTTCTCTCTGTCTCTGTCTCTCTCTTTTCTCTCTGTTGAACCTGGCAAAAAACATTAAAAAAAGAAGAACCCAGTGTTCTGGAAGCAGAAAGACTTGGGTTTGAACTCCGTCTAGCTATGAGGCCTTGGACAAGTCACTTAACCTTTGAGGTTGGGGAGCAGTTTCTTCATCTAAAATGAAGATAAATAGTAACTTCTTAGGTGGTTGTGAGACAAATTAGACAAGACATGTAAGTGGTTAGTATAGTGCCTGGCACATGCCGAGGGCATGATCGTGGCTGCTGATACGATTGATCAGGACTTTCCAAAGCTTGAAAGGGCTGCCTCAGTGCAGACAGTAAGTACGTAGTCAAATATATATATATATATATAAGGTATTTGCCATAGGGCGCGTGCGCTTGTGGAAAAGTGAGACAGAGACAGTGAGAGAGAAAGAAAAGTCACTCCCCGCCCGCATGCACATGTGCCCAGTGTGATTTTCAAGCTACAGGGTCTAGGACTCGAACCTAGACCGTGTGGGAGTCGGTCACGTGGGAGCCCAGTGAAGTAACCACTACACCATCTGCTGTTTCCCACAGATGGTTAGCTGAGGCTTGGAGGTACCCCATGGGAATGCTGCAGTGAATTTAGGGTCCATAAGGACATTCACCAAAGATGACCTTTTGGGCCCAGTCTGTCCCCAAGTGGCCTTCCTTCTCTCATTTCTCTGATTCCTGCTTTCCCTTAGTGGGGGAGAAGCACTTAGAGAAACATATTCACTTTCAGGCCACTAGGGGGCCATTCAGTTGCCTGCAACAGGAATACACTAATGGTTTCTTAATGGCTCAGGCACCAGGGAGATCAGGCTCAATTATATCTGAAAGCATTTTGAGTTCCTGGGGTAAAAGACACTATGTAAATCCAGATAATAAATAGGGCTTATTGATGGCAGGTTAAAGAATCTGGCACTGTTTGGTTTGGAGAAGAATAGGGTGAGAGGAATTGAATAAAGGCTTCAAGTATATTATTCTTAAGTATGGAAGACTGACACACTGTTTTCCTACTCCACTGGGAGCCAAGCAAGAAGAAAGAAGTTTGATTTGCAGCAGAATTATGGAGAAGAGATATGGAGTACATTCAGGAAAGGAGATCAAAGAAAGCTTTGTATGGGCCTTACCTGGAATCTCTCTGAATAATCCACCTTGGGATAGTTGGAAGATCTGTCTGGCCAGGAGAGCAGGGGAGAAAAGAAGAGACAACCCTCCCTCTTGAATCCTGAAACAAGACCAGGATTTCAGTTTAAGGGTTTAAACTCAACTGCTGCCCTGCTAGGCCAGCTCTGGCTGACCTGTGAGCAGGTAGGGAAAGAGTGGGTTATTTTTGCCCCGTCAGCCCACCAAGGGCAATAAACATTCCAAACTTGCAGTGTCCTTGAAATTTCTCAGAAAGCAAAAAGGTAGCCTATTCCTTGAAATATTATAGCGTCAGTCTGGCTGTTGCTCGTGGCAGACCTACACCTGGGCCTCCATCAGGACTGGGCCTGTGGGGTTAGGTTAAAGGCTTGTGGTTCCAGCAGGCCACCAGCACACTCAGCTCTCCTAGCCACTTGTTTGTATGCTGTGGAGGTGGAAGAACAGCCGTGATGGGGAGATGGGGGGTCTGGAAGCCAGAGGTCGGTGGAAGAGGAGGGAAAGCAGGAAGGAGGGAGAGAGTTCTGCCCCCACAGCATCAGAACCCAGGCCAGGCTCACACCTGCAGGGACAGGAGGGAGGGTTTACCCATAGAACCCCATCAGGGCCAGTGTGCGTGCACACATACACATACCATACGCACACGTCCACACAGTCTCCCGCATCCGTTCAGACAACCAGGCAGTCTGCGCACCCAGTGCTGGGAACACAGGAAGTGGGATTCAAGGAGGTAAACAGAAATTCTGGAACTCCTTACAGAGAGAGAAGGAAGGGAAAAGGGAGCAGAGAGTATGATGGGAGGGGGCAGGTACATGGACAGGGACAGTAGCACTTTCGATCCACGGAGGGGATCCAAAGACCAGGTACAAAGCCCACTGCCGAGCCCCTGGCCTGGAGCCAGCGATGACAAAGCTCTCAAGAGTTGGAGAAAGAGGAGGCGGGGGCAACCACCCGGCTCCGGGCTGCGGGCTCCGAAACGAGGAGAGGAGCCGAGAGAGAAAACGCTCTGAGAGCCCGAGAGCCGCTGTCCGCTCAGTGCAGCGCCTCGGGTCCAAACCAAAGACAAATGTGGGAGTAAGAAGACTCAAAAAGCTGGGCCTGGGACCTGTTGCAAACTTGAACCTCAGGACTAAGGTTCTGGAGAACCCGCCCAGCCGGTATCTCTGTCCCAGAAGCTCCCAGACTCTAAGAGGACAGGGAATTGCGAAGAGTCCCGCGAAGCCCCGACACCCAGCCTGAACCCGGCAGGAGGAGCGGCCGGGTGCGGCCTCGATGCGCGCTCTGTTCCCGGTGGCCTGCGCGGGACCGGAGCCAGCTCGCTGGGTGTGAAGGGGCGGAGGAGGGCCGCCCGGGCGCTACGTGGGGCGGGGTGCCAGCCGAAGGCACGAGTGCGGCATCACCCCACCCTCCGCTCCCGGGGGTAAACCGAGGCCCGGGGCCGAAGCGCGGCCACTACCCCACCTGTCCCTTCGGAGCTCGGGGCGGAGCGGGGAGGGGCCAGGGTTGACAGACCTGCGCTCCGACCGCCCCTCCCCGCCATTTCCGCACTCCTCCTGGCCAGACGCCATCCCCCCTTTTAAAGAAGCGCCCGGGGCTCCCGTCTTTGTCGCGCCTGCCCGCGCGGGGCCGCGGCGACGTCGCCCTTTTAAGAGCCAGCCGCCCTTAACCCTCTGTGAACCGGGCGTCCCGGCGGGGCTCGCGGCGCCGGACCGCAGCCCGCCTCCCGGCGCGGCACTTCCGGACCCCGGCGTCGCCCTTTTAAGGGGCAGCCCCCAGCGGCGCTGTCCCCCGCCCCTGCTGCCGGCGCGCGAGGCGGGGGAGCCGGGCTGGAGCGGAGCGCGCGGTCGGCGCGGCCACTGGAGACCGGGCGGCCGGCGGCCGGGCAGGCGGCGGCGGCGGATGGGGACTCGGAGCCGGGCGGCTGTGGCGGCTGTGGCTGTGGCGGCGGCGGGGAAGCAGCTGACGGGCCGGCGGCGGCGGCGGCGCTGGCGGCGGTGACTGGCCCAGGCCCCGGCGGCGGCTGCAGCGACGCGGTGGCGGGCTGCGGGCTGGCGGCGTGAGGAGCGGCGGCGGAGCGCGGGGCCGCGGGGAACCGAGGGCGCCGGCCGCCCCTGCCCAGTCCTCGCAGGCCGCCAGGCCCCCTCCAGCCGGGGCCGTGGAGCACCGGGGCAAAGGCCGGGGCCCCCCCATGAAGGAGCGCGACTCGGCCCCGGCCGAGCGGGGCAAGCCGGCCACCTACACCGGGGACAAGAAGGCGAAGATGGCGGCCAAGACCAACAAGAAGTGGGTCCGGCTCGCCACCGTGTTCGCCTACGTGCTCTCCGTGTCGCTGGCCGCCATCGTGCTCGCCGTCTACTACAGCCTCATCTGGCAGCCGGTGGGCGCTGGGACCTCGGGGGGAGCCGCCGGCCAGCACCCCGGCGGCTCCAACGCCACCGGCCCGTCCGGGACTTCGGGGGCAGCGGCCGCGGGGCCCAACACCACCGGGTTGCCCCGCCGCGAGGCGCCGCGAGACGCGCCCCCACTGCAGGCGGCTCGGCCCGCGCCCCCTGACCTCCCTGCGGACAGCCCCCCGGCCCGGCCGCTCGAGCGGCCGCAGGGGCCGGACGAGGACGAGGAAGACGCGGCAGCGGTGCCCGGGAGTCGTTGAACCTCACCGCGCTGGGGGCGACGGGAACCATCCTTCCCAAGCCCAGAGGCAAGACTTTGCAGCAGGACGGGCCAGGGAGCCCGCGGCTCCCCACGGGAGTGAACGTCCGCTCAAACGGTTCCACTATCTCCAGCTTGCCCCGGGAGAGGATGACCCGCAGCCTGATCTTCAGCCAAGGGACCACAATTCGCTGGGGTTCGGGGCTTTGGTCTTCCCGGGACCGTGCTGCGCCAGGGCCCTGAGCTATAAGGGGGATGGGGGAGGGGCGGGGAAATCCCAGCACTGAACCCTTTTGCACCTTTGCACCGCTCGCTCTGCTGTATCCTATGTGCAGGGGTGACTCGGGCTTTCCCCCAAGACTCAGGGGAAGGAGAGAGCTCTAGGAGCCCTTTTTTAATAAGCTGAAGCTCTCGAAAGGAGGAGGGCACCAAAAGTAGTGGAGCTCAGGTACGTCGACCTAGTTGCAGTGGCCAGAGATGCATTTAATTTATAGATCCCTGTATATAGTTGTTGACATATGCACTAGAAGCTATAATCACATAGAACTCTATGTAGCCTCCCACACCCTGGGTAGCTACTCACTGATGGGGTGAAGCAAGGGCTATTTGCTGGCCCCCAAAGTGCACCTAGCCAGAAGGGCACAAACACAGCTTTTTCCATCACTCACCCTTTCCCCATTTCCCTCCTAGTTCAGAGAGAGAGGTTTCTGACGTTGGTACACAAGAGTACGACCATTCTTAGATTGTTGACAGGCCAGTGGAAAACCTTGGGGAAGCAGAAACAGCTTAGGAAGGGTGGGAAAGGTATCGATTCCCTGCTCTTTCCACCCTAATTCCCACCACCAAAGAGGCTTCCTGTTGCAGCCCTCAGGATCTGGATATGGGCCAAGGAGGAAGGAAGGGAGAGAGCAATGCCTTCATCCTCGGCTTCCCCTCACTGAATTCTTTTAGGAAGAGCAAGCTTTTGCAAATGGAGTGATTGGCAAGTGTTTTATCTTTTTCCCCCTCCTACTCCTCGAGATCTTGTCTTATTCCAAAAATTGCCCTTAAGCCTGTAGTGACAAGCTGCCCTGTGGCTGGGAAGAAATCTGCTGTGAAGCCAGCATTTTGATTACATCCTCTGGTTTTGAGTTAAGTCATAAAATCAGAAAGGCCAGAAGGTGGGCCTCATACTCAGGATCGTGCATCTGTGCTGTGCTTAATGACTGCTTTGGTAGCCAGTTAATAGACCGGCCATGGGCACATTGATTGGCTTGCCTTTACTCCTCCTAATAAGCCCCACATACATGCAGCCTGTAATTTTTTTAGAGATAAGAAACATCAAGAGAAATGACATACATGTGGCTCTGGGGCCGAAAAATTGTACTTCCTCAGTTTGGATTCCATTTTCTTGTGCCACTTGCTTTTAGGCAATTGAGTGTGGGTAGTGACAAGCTATCAAACCCCTTAGTGTTTCCTTTTTGGGAAATGAGGCACTTTTTTTAAAAAAGACAATGTATTCACCTGAGTCCTGAGACAGTCTATCTTTCCAGTTTTCTGGCCTCTACTCTTCATTAGTTCTGTTCCAAGTCTACAGGACAACAGCCTTGCTTTAATTGATGTCCTGTTATGGGCAAGATAATAGCAACCGAGTGGTCCCAGCCTACTGGCAGGCTGGGACCACCCCAAGGTCTCTTGGCTAGAAATTTCTTAGTAGCTGATCAAGACTTCAGTCATTAGGAAGCCTATGAGGCCTTTTTAAATTTTTGGTGGGAAACGGGGGGAAGAAACATACAATGCCACTTTATAACTTCAATAATAGCCTATAATTTATATTTACTGTGTGGATTTTTAGTCCTATATTTTAATAATTTGTAAATTGATCTCTTATTCCAAGAATCCCTTGAACTCATAGGAGAACATCTGGGAGTATAATCCCTTGCTCCCTTCCTGACCCCTGCTGTCTGGACTGTTTAAATCCACTGGAGGATGGTTCAGTCTGGAGAGACAACTAGTAGGTCTAACTGCTGGCCTCCGGACCCTCGAAAGCCTTCACTGGAACTGGGACCTTTGCTCCAGCCCTCGCTGTGAGCATGACCAGAGACATTATTTATAACTCAGCCATTTAAGATATACCTGTACTCAAAAAGTCCTGTATATTTTTTAAAAGTTTTATTTTTCAGGTGAACAAAAAATACATTCTAAGAACTCTACCTACGCCAGTGTAAGTTGATCATTTCTCTTACTGTACTTCGTGGGGAAGAGGTTGGGGTTGGAAGAGTAAATGGTCTGAGACGTGGTAGATGAGCGGTTTAGGAGGAAAAAGCAATTGCCCTGCTGTTCTCAGTGCCTGCTAGCTTGACTGAATAGATTAGCGAAGGGTGGTGGAATCCATCTGTCAGGAAGCGATCACGAGGTTGGAAAAGCAGTGATAAATCCAGCCCAGCCACCTTTTGCCAACCTTAAAAAGGCTGAAAAAAAAGTTCTGCTTTACTGGACTCTGAGCAGATGCTAGCTGGCCCAGCTAAGGGACCAGTAAACATGAATATGAAGATTTATCCCAAACACTCAGCTGGGTGACCGCTGAGGTGAGGATGAGCTGCCTAATAGCATCACTGTTCTCACCTTTAAACCACTGGCCCCTCGGGAAGGAAGGACAAGGTGGTGCATCTGTAACGCTTGGTCAAAGCTTTGTTTACCGTGGAGCAGGCAAGAGAGTCAAAGGGCTGAGAGGTGTGGGTTGCTTCAGAGGTGACGCTTTTCTCCCCTTAAAGCAAGCAGAAAAGACATGTGGGTGAAAAGCACAAATATAAGGGATTAGTTATGCTGCAAAATACATGGTAAGCAATTGAGCTCAGCTTATTATTAGACAATGCTGCCCAGTACAAATCCGGAGTGAAAAGCTAGTGTCGGTGGGGCCCCCTGGGGCCTGCACTTCACTAGAGCTGTTGGGGGGTAGCTACTGTGCTTTAACATCACCTTGTAGTCTGCAGGAGGCATGGAAAAAGTCCGCCTTCTTTTATTTCCCTCTTGAGCCTACACAATGGCTTTCTGTGAGAGGGCTTGGTAAGGCAGAGCAGAGGGGAGTGAAAGAGTTTCTGAGGCGCTTTCAGTCAGCCCCTCCTTTCCGCAGACAGTGACATGTGGCTGGTGCAGCTGCTCACGGCTTCACACGTTGGGCACATACAGCAGGAGCCTGCTGGCCGGTTAGAGCGGGGCCTGGTAGACTGGAGAGCAGTGGTCAGAACAGCTTTATTTTCAAGGGCGTCAATTAGCTGCCAGATTGTCCATTGGGGTTTAAGCCAGAAAGAAAAGTCTGCAGAGAAATGACTTCCCTTCAACTGCTTTGCCCGTGGACCACCAGACTATTTCTAGGTTTGCCTATATTGGAAGTTACAGTGTGCACTTATTCCCTGACAGCCTGATTTTGGAGGAAGAGATAGATTCTTTGAAAGTGAGGTTCTGGGGACCAGCAGTTGGCATAATGGCTGTGTCGCTGGGCTCCCATGTAGTCAATCGTGGTTCAAGTCCTGGACCTGGTGGCTTAAACTCACACTGGGCACGTGTGTGCCCAAGATCCGAGAGGAGAATGGAGGAGAAGGGATTACAGCATGGCCTTCCCCCCCTGGGGGGTGATTTCTCACTTTCTGTCTCTGTCTTTCTGGCGAGTGCATGCATCCTATAGCAAAAACCTCTCCCGGGAACCAGCAGTTAGCGTAATGGCTATGTCGCTGGACTCCCACATAGTCGACCGCGGTTCACGTCCCGGACCCGGTGGCTTAAAACTCAGCCGGGCGCGTGTGCGTACGTGCCCAAGATCCCGAGAGGAGAATGGAGGAGAAGGGATTGCGGCGTGACCGTCCCCCCTGGGGGGTGATTTCTCGCTTTCTGTCTCTAATGTCTCTCTCTGTCTGTCTGGCGAGCGCACACGCCCTATAGTGAAAATCTCTCCAAAAAAAAAAAAAAAAAAACCTCTCCCAAAAAAAGAAAGAAAAAAAAAAAAAAGTGAGGTTCTAGAGGGTGGGAGGAGAGGGAGCCCTTTAGATTGAATGTATGAGGGAATCTTTTCTTTCCTCCATTGCTGCTGAAGTGTTGAGAAGTGTTTCTGTAAAGTTTTAGAGATAAGGAATATTTCTCTTCCTACCAACTGTGGATTTCCACATGGTCTGAGACCACAGTTTGAGGAGCTTCTACCTTGGTTTTTGGTTTTCACTGGGGAATCTAAGTGTGTTCTCTAGTTGAGTGTTGATATCCTGTTTTGAAATGCTGAATGCAGAGCATCTACTTGTTTCTACAAGGTTCTTTTAGGAGAACTGAAACATCAGGTCCAGAGCTTTAGGGCTACCACAGTTATTTAAAAAGGGTAATAATTGTCCTTCATTCCCGGTCCACAGAGAATGGAGGTATTTCTGGGATTGCAATTCAGTAACAAAAGGACCACTGCCATCCTTTGTTGTTGTCATCATTCTCCCTCAGCGGAGGGTGGACCTGAGGTGTCTTTGCGCCTTGTGACCAATGCTAACTCAGAGCCTGGCACGGCAGTAGGTGCTCACAGTGGTTGACTGCCTGGTTGATCACTGTTGGATGGAATTGGCCCTAGTGTCTTCGTGGTGTCTGTGTCATAATCCATTTGTGGACCTGCCCATAAACTGGTTCAAGGGAGTGAATTGCTCCAGAGAACCCTAAGTTGTAGTTGCATGGACCTTTCTGGCCTTGGTTTCTATTGAAGTTGAGAGACTCAGGTTTGGCCTTCCATTCGTTCGATGTGCCGGCAGTTCACGGCTGTATTTCATGTGCTGCTTAACAGACACAGCATCAGATATGCAACCCATTCATTGTCTCCCAGGCCCAGTCATGGGCTAAGGTTGAGCTGTGAAAATGCTTGTCAAAGGTTTTTTTTTCACACCTGTTGCACTTGCTGACATACCCTGTGGTTTTCTGCCACCAGAAAGCCTGTGTTGTGCTTTGCATCCCCTCCAGCAGCAAATTAAACAGACAGATTTCTCTTCACCACACACCCAGACCATCCTAGGTGCAGAAAAGCTCAAGGCTTCCCAGAGGAGGGCCTACATGTGAGCCCCACGGCCAGTGAGCACACTGGCCACTCTGGCTTCCTTGTGCCCCATCTAATTCTATAAACGTTTGTTAAGCTGTTATAAGGGACCAGGAAATTACCCCATAGTTCTTGTCCTCAAGGAATTTAAAGTCATGCACACAAAAGTCTTCCTTTGTTAAACAGCCCTTTGTCTTGACTTCAGCAATCTGTTTTGCAATAGCTTATCAGTTCAATAGCAATAAGGTTCTAGGTAATAGCCCTAGAAATATTGTCTATAAACCAAGAACTATTTGCCATGTAAGCCTCGAAAGTCCTCAAACCAACTTGTCTGAAAAAGCAGTTGTGTTGAATATCAAACTATGCTTTCAAATATGCCTTCCTCTGCTACCTCTGTGGTCAGTTAGCTGAGGAACTTGTATCCTGGAGGCCTTCCTGTCCCTTCAGGAAGCCTGGACAGTGTCCTGTCTCAGCAGCTAATCTGAGCTGTAGGCAGCTCCCAGCACATGCTGACCGGGGTGGGGAGGCAGTATGTTCTGGAAGGGACCCTGAACTGGAAGATAGGAAATCAGGAGATGGCAATAGCATTGTCCGAGGCCCAGTCCTCTCTCTTTTCTGCCAACCAAATAGGAATTCATGAGAGCAAACAGTGGTAGTAGATCTGAAAGGGCTTTGAGATCTTGGGAATACAACTACAACTATGAAGTATATTTTCAAGGGAATGTCTGCCCCTTTGGGAAAAAATGATGCATGGAAAGAATTGTGAAGGGATGAGTAGTAAACATTATACCAGTGTTCAGACCGACAGCTGATGCTGTTCAGAAAATGCCCACAGAGTCTCCTGTCAAATTGCCCTGTTTTCTTTTCTTTCTTTTTCTTTTTTTCTTTTCTTTTTTTGAGAGCGATTTTTGCTTTAGGATGTGTATACTTGCCAGAGAGATAGAGAGAGACAAGAGACAGAAAAAAGAAATCACCCACCATGGGGGAATGGCCATGCAGCAATCCCTTCTCCTCCATTCTCCTCTCAGGATTTTGGGCATGCACACACATGCACCCAGCATGAGTTTGAACCTCCGGGTCTGGGACTTGAACCACGGTTTACTATGTGGGAGTCCAGTGCCATAACCATTACTCCATCTGCTGGTCCCATCTCATTGTTATTTAACTAATAAGCTATTGCTTACTTATTGATTACTGAAGTTAAGACAACAGAGCAGTTTAACAAAGGATAGCTCTGGTGGGCATGACTACAAGTCACCTGGGCATTTGTTAGAATTATAGAACAAGATCCCTTAGGTCCCATCCCAGAACAACTGCATGAGTGATCCAGAAAGTGGGCCTCAAGTTCCATTGCAGCCAGACTTCCAGGTGGTTCTGACAACACGAAAGTGAGAACCACTGGCCCACCCCTTTCCTCTGATTCTGTAGCTTAGGGCATTTCTGTTTAGACAGATGGCTATCAAGGTGACTTTTGACCCTTTTTCTTGGTTGAAGCCAACTGCCCTGCTGGAGGAAAAGGAAATACTGTGTCCCAGAGTGTGTAAGAAAAGGGAAAGGAGCTGAAAACATCCATTATTTCTGACAGTTGCAGGAGAACTTGCCCTGGATTGCTTGTTAAGGAGGCAGACAGGCCTGAAGGAGCCCCCCTTCCTCCTCCTAGAAAGGTACTGATGTGTTTGCCTCACCTCCTGCCCGGGGGCCTGCTGCTTCTCGGGCCAGTCCTTAAAAGGAGCAGTGGGTGCCACATTTGTTCTTGCTGGTGCCAGGCCTGTGCTATTTCACTTCCCCGCGTCAAGTGGATGCTTAATGAGAGGCTGTGACGCAGGCCCAGCAGACTTGCTGGGAGGCAGCAGCCCGGTCCGCACTTCTGCCTCCTCTCACTCCCCTTCCCCACCCTGAGTTCTGCCCTTCCTCTAGGCTGTGGTCACCCTGAGTCAGCCCTTCCTTGTAAACTCCAATGACCTTGCTCAGGATGAGATGTTCGTGGGGTCTGTGGACACTGATAAATGACTCCAGAGACAGAAGAGAAATTGTGTCTTCAGTTTCTCCTATTCCCTTGACCTCTCCCTATTTAGTCCCCCAAATAAAAAGATATGGACATATGGGGATTTTTGCCATTTCCTTTGTTCTTTTTTGGGGCTAGTGCTGTCTCTTCCTGTTATTCCTGTCCCTACAGCCAGAGTTAGGGCTAGAGTTGACTGTGGTCAAACCTTCCAAATGTGTGCCCTGTCAGATAGCTGGGGCCCCCTGCTTCCCCAACCACTTGTCTTTTGACTGTGAAAAATATAGTCGGGTTGCTCCTTTTTTTTTTTTTTTTAAAGATTTTTTTTTTTTTTTTTTTTTTTTTTTGCCATAGGGCACATGTGATCACAGGAGACACAGAGACAGAGAAAGAGAAAGTGAGAAATCACCCCCCGCCCCGGCGGGGATGGCCATGCTGCAATCCCTTCTCCATGCTTCTCTTCGGATTTTAAGCATGCACCATGCACCAGACATGAGTTTCAAGCTGCCGGGTCTGGGACTCAAATTGCCATCAACCATCTGGGGTCCAATGCCTTAACTCCCACCTTTCTCCTTAACTCTGGGAGGCGTGGAATAAATTTCACAATGGGATTTGTTTGGGGGAGTAATACAGAAATAAAAAAAGGCTTGTGAGTTCGTGAGAATGCCACGCAGGGTGGGGGGATGATGCAGGGAGGACCACTATGCAGCAGGTTGCATGGCGGTTAAGGTGTTGGACAGCTCACATGGCCGATGAAAGTTTAAGTCTCAGTGGCTTGGGAGTCACGCTGGGCACGTGTGTATGTCCAAAGTCCCAAGGAGAATGGAGGAGAAGGGATTGCAGCATGGCTATCCCCCCAGGGGTGATTTTTCGCTTTCCCTCTCTCCTGTCTCTGGCGAGCACCTGTACCCTATAAAAAAATAAAAACGACCGCTTCACTTCTGAGGTCTTTAACTCCTCTAGACCACCCAGGGAGGTTAAAAGAGGCTGACTGCCCTTCCAGGGCTGGGTAACTTTACAAACCATTATTTATTTCCTTGGGAGTGTCTCAACTCCCAGTGAAGATGAGCCTAGAAGAGAAGGTGAAGGAGAAAGAAAGCGAAGTAGACAGCGCTCACTCCAAATAGCTACTTCATTTATTCTGGGAACACTGACTGGCCTTCTGTGTGCCAGGTTACTGTTACTAGTGTCTACTGCGTGCCAGGTCTATTTTGCATACTCTTATCTTTAATTATCACCATAACCCTTCACGGTAGGGATAACTGTCCTCGTTTTGCAGAAAAGGGGACTGAGGCTTTCCAGGTTAAAATTGACCAAGGTCACCCGCTGCCAGGGGAGAGACCTAGGTTCAGGTTCAGTCTGCTAGATTCCAAGGCCTGTGTTTGGTCCACTGTCCCGTGCGGCCCTGCCGTCTAGACACATGACTCTTGCAATCTGGTCTCCTGCGTTTCCTTTCGGCCGAGGTGAGATGGGCCTGGACCTGCCTCTTCTGCCCTCCTTGTCTAGAAGTCTTGGGCACAACTGTCATCTCCCTACCGGCTCCTCACGTCAGCGTGTCTTCCTTTCTCGGTTCCTCTGGCCTGTGCTGGGATCCCAGTGGCCTTGTGGAATGGAATCGTCCACCTTTGAAGAGTAGTCTTGTCTGTCAGTCAGAGAGAAGAGCTTCCAAGACGCAGGCTCCCAGACAGGCGTTTACACACAGGAGCCGGGAGACCCTCCAGGCTTTCCGTGCCACCGCATCTGTGGAGGGAGTCTTACTGGGCTTCCCTCCTAGAGCGGCAGGGGTGGCCATGTCTGGATGGCTAGTGGATGGCCTCCACAGCTATCACTTCCCTTATCTCGAAGAACTCTCGTTTTCTGAGAAAAGCTCAGCGTTACTTGCCCGCACTGTAAACCTGCAATGACGATGTCGGTGCCAACCCCAGTGACTCCTGTGACACCCGTCCTCCTGACGTTCTGGATGTTGCCCCACAGAGAGAAGCCCTGTCCCTCTGCGTAGCCCTTCTGCCAACCTTCCTTCCTGCCTAGGTCCTGTTGTGAGGCTAATCCAGAGTCAGCCTGATCTCTACCCCACCCCACGGTCAAACATGCTGTGGCATCTACCCTCCAGAGAAGGCGCATTGGTACAGTTGGCAGTGCTGGGGAGTTGGAAGCAGATTGTGCATCTCAGAATTCAGTCTTGATCACAGTCATTTTGGGAGACATCTAAATTCAGCGCTGCGCTCACAGCTGCTCCACCTCAGCCCCGTCAGGAGTCACAGGTTGTAGGGCCCGTGCACTCAAAGCCACACACTTGTGACCGGGTCCGCAGGAAAGCTTGAGCTTGGAGTCTCCGCCCTGGCAAGGCATCTCACGAGCGAGCGTAGGAATGTTTCCGAGCCTCTCTACAATTGCTCTGCTCGGCCCCACACCAACCTCCTCCACCCTCACCCCGTCCCATTCCTGACCACCTTTCTCACTGCTCACCACAGGAAGTACACACCACCCACTCCCTGCCCTTGAAAGCATCTTCCCCAGAAGCCTCAGCTTCCCACCCAGTTCTGAGGGCAGAAAACCCCCTTCGGGACCAGCAGATAGCATAACGGTCATATTGCTGGACTCCTGCATAGTTGACATGGTTCAAGTCCTGGACCCGGTGGCTTAGACTCATGCTGTGGGGAAATACAGGCGTGTATATGTGCATGCCTAAGATCCCGAGAGGAGAATGGAGGAGAAAGGATTGCAGCCTAGCCTTCCCCCCTCGGGGGTGATTTCTCTCTTTTTATTTCTCTGTCTCTCTCTGTCTTTTTGGCGAGTACATGTGCCCTATACCAAAAACCTCTCAAAAAAAAAAAAAAAAAAAAAAAAGCCCCCTACCACCTGACAGGAGCTCTCCTCCTCTGCTCAGCCCCGGGCCCTGCCAGCCGTGTGGCCGCCCCCATCTCTGGGCCTCAGCCTTCTCTTCAGGAGGGGCAGGGGGTTGGCAGGTGGTTGCTGAAATTCCCCTGGTGCAAGGTAGGCAAGGGGAAGGGCCCAGGCCTGGCTGGTCCCCCAGTCCCCTGCATAGCTCGAAACCTGCCCTAAGAGTCCAGAGTCTGTCTTTGCCCTAACCCTCCGTATATGTGAGTCCAAACCCCTAGGACTCAGCGTGTGGCCCAGGGCCCAGCAGCACAGGCATCTCCTGGAGCCTACTAGAAATGCAGGCTCTCAGGCCCTCCCTGGGCCTCCTCACATGGAAGTGCCAGAGCACGTTAGCTCCTACAGTCCGGTCTGTGAGGAGATCCCTCTCCTCAGCTCCCTGAGTACAGAGGTGTGGGTGCTGAGTGCCGGGAGGATGGCTGAGCTAGACCCCACAGTTTAGGCCTCCGTTGGACAGGGGAGAAATCCTGAGGGTGGTCTGGACTCTCCCTAGGGCCACAGAGGGGCACGTGAGCCCCATGACCCTCAGGAGACTGGAGCAGGAGGGGCCAGGAGGTGAGATCCAGGCAAGGGCTTGGGAGCCAAAGACAGGCACGGGGAGAAGGAGGGGGCACTTGCCTCTGGCGAGCAGAGGTGCATGGTTGCCTCTGGGCTCCTACCACCACCCTCCCAGCCCGCCAGCCAAGAGCAGCCCCGCTGGAAGTGCTGGCTGAGCTCCTCTCCCTCCTGTTGGCAAGTCACATCGCCCACCGGCTGGATTACTGGTAGTGGGTGCTCAGGAAATGTTTGTTGAATTGAGAGGAAGCTACAGCTTGTGCAGAGTCTGGATAATTTACCAGCCTTGGGCCTCGGGGAGGGGGGCAGGAATGGAGATTAAGGAGGAAAGACAAGTCCTGATGTCGTTCTTAGCGTCTCTTGAGAGCCTGTCTGAATCCTTGCTTTTGCACAGCCCTGGTGCAGGGAGGGGCTGGGGGAGAGGAAGTAGGAGAGGGCAGGAAATGACCCCGGGCTGCAGGGCCAGGCCCTGGCCTCCCTTCAGGGTGCAGTGACGTCTGACCTGGGAGTGGGGGAGGAGCGCCTGGTAGCGAGTGCTCCTGCCCTGCTGTGGAAAGAGGAGGCTGTCCCCTCCCCACCCCACCCCACTTCAGAGAGGGGGAAACCTTTCCAGGGACCCTCCTTTTCAGAGACCTGAGCTCTCCTCCTCTGCTCAGCCCCGGGCCCTGCCAGCCATGTGGCCGCCCCATCTCTGGGCCTCCGCCTTCTCTTCAGGAGGGGCAGGGGGTTGGCAGGTGGTTGCTGAAATTCCCCTGGTGCAAGGCAGGCAAGGGGAAGGGCCCAGGCCTGGCTGGTTATGCCAGCTCTGAGGCTGCCTAGACCCGAGTGGGAGATCAGGCCCTGCAGACCAACAGGGAGCAGGAAGAGCCAGCTGCTGGGCGCTACCAAACCTTGCTCGCTTGCCGCGGTGGAGAATGCTGTGGCCTGGGCGGCAGTAGGCCCGGGTCAGGGCACACAAGGTCCCTGCACAGGAGCTGTGCTGCACGTGAAAACCCACATGACCCCAGGGAGGAAGGCAGCTTGCCCTCACGTGGTCACCCTGCCAAGAGTTTCTACCCTGCCCAGCCAGACTGGCACGAGCCGTCGGCTACCAGACACCCATCACACAGAAGACTCCTAACTGAGTCCTTCTCTCCTTCCCCATCCCGCTGCCCAGTTCCCAGGGACTTTGCTCAGCATCTTCCTGCAGGGCCAGGACCCCCTGTCCTGCTCCTCACACCTCCTGTGCCTCTCGCCCTTTGGCTGGTTCCTCTAGGGGGCCTGCTTCTTGGTGCCAGCCCCTGCTGGGCCCCGGCCTTGCCAGGCCTGTCCTCTCTGGGCTCTAAGGCCTCTGCTTCTCTCTGTGGCTCAGAGCAAGTCTGGACTCTCAGCTCAGCCTGGTGGTCGGTCCACCCTAGAGGTTGCGCAGAACCATCGGGCCAGGACACAGGGCTCTCCTGAGCTTCCGACCTTGGACTGAGCACACAGGTGCTCCCCTCAGGCCCAGCGCTCCTGGCCCCTCCTAGTGAGAGGTCAAGGGGAGCTAGGTCAGTCTTCTGTGGAGGGCTAGGGGCCAAAATGGCTTTCGAAGTTTCTGACTCCCCCTCTGGCCCCTCTGGCCCCTCTGGGGGTGCTGGGGCTGGGCTGGTTGCTGGGGTACTCCCAGATCTGCCAGGCTCTGTCCCACTCTGCTTCCGCACGTGTTCCTCCACACCAGGACTCCTTCCGGGCTGGCTTCCCTGAAACGAGAGCAGCCCAGCCGGCTTGGTGAGTTCAGGGATCAAGCCCCGCACCCGCTCATCCTCTGTCCAAGTAAGTACCCACCTCCTGTCGCTCGGGCTCCTCCTTGTCTTCCTTCACATCCCACCTGCAGAAACAGCAAGTGACACAGTGGTGCCCTGCACCCACCCCACCCCCCACCGCAACACCCCTCCGTAGCCCCAGGAAGAAGCTAAAGCCTGTGGGTCTCACAGCACAGAGCCAGGCGGGGCTCCAGGATTGCTTCACTCCCACTGACCTTGGTCCTCAAATCCAGCCACTTCTACTGAAGTCCCCCCCCCACCCTCACCCCATCCCAGATCCCCAGCTGCTGTTTATGGCCAGGCCTGCAGCAATGTGAGTTCTGTGGGGACTCCAGGCATGTCCCTGCCTGTGCTGCCTGGGAAAGGCGCACTCACCTCCCGGGGGAAGAGGACTGCTGTAATTACCGCCGCCTCCCTGGGCACAGCCTCTTGCTGCTGCTGCCGCTGCCTCTGCAGACAGCCTCTCCCGGCATCTCATTAACTTCCTGCTAGGCAGCACTGGGCCAGGAGGCCGGTTCCCCAACAGAGCAGGTACCTGGACCTGTGGTGGCCCAGGGAATCCGGGACACCTGGATTTGTCTCCTGCCACTTGTTACCTTCGGGCCCTGCCAGTCAGTCTCTCCTTGCCACGGGCTTTGCTGCCTGTGACCGGTGCCACCAAGGGTCTGCCAGGATGCCCACCCAGACCTGCAAGAGTGAGGGAGAGAAGAGGGTCTTCGCGGCAGGCTCCTTCACCAGCCGATGGGACCTTGCCCGTTGTCCTCCTCCAGCTCACCTTTCCCATCAGGGGGCAGTGGTGGGGGCTGCAGCTTCCGGTGGCTCCTGGGACCTAGGCCACAAAGGCGATAAATAAGCAAAGGTGGGGTGACAGAGGACCAAAGCAGGAACACTGGTTCTTCCAGCACCAGGAGCTGTCGGTCCTCAGCTCAGTAGTGGATTCTCTGCCTCCGGAGAGCCCTGGCCAGGGGGTCAGGAGCGTCAGCCCCTGCGCTTGGTTTGCCTAGGTGACTGACCCGTATGTGAACTGAGGGGGCTGGAAAGCCACAGAGCTGTCCCTGCAGCCGGCCAGGTGTAGATCATCAGGGTTCTCATCCATTAGGGACCAGCACCTTGCAAAGACCCCAGGGCAGGCTTCACTGAGCCTCTCTCAGGCCCTTTGGGGTCAGAGCCCTAGCAAAGGTGTGGGCTCTGAGGGCTGGAGGGGAGGGCTCGGTGTCCTCCACAGTGCAGGGGAGGAAGGAAAACGCTTTCCAATGCTTGCTTTCTGCTCTGAAAACTAGGAGAAGACTGAGAGACAGAGAAAAGAGGAGACCGAGGGGTGGACAAGTCGAGGGGGGAAGGACGAGGCGGGTGCTGGCTCACCCTTTCTGCCACCTGCCCTGGCTGGGCCCTCTTCCCTGGGCTTGCTGTAGTCCTGTAGCCTGTGTAGACAGAGGAGGGAGTCGGGTTGCTGGTGGCAGAGACAGAGGCTTCAGCAGGCCCCATACCGATACCACCTCCCTCAACCCCAGCATCAGAACTGAGGGCAGCAGGGCGATGGTGGGCCCAAGAAAGACGGGGGACCCAGGGCCCACACAGAGCCCTGAGCCCAGGGCCTGGCTAAAGGGCCCCCATCCCAGGGAAGGTCTGCCTGCCCGCTAGGCAGTGCCACAGTTAGCCCTGCCCCAGCCCCATGAGCACGTCAACCCAGCCACCCGGCCCTGCCACCCACGTGGGCTTGGCCTTGTCCAGGTCCCATGGGCGGCGCCAGTCACCCTGTGCATCTCTGTGCCGGGCGAGGCGGGCCAGGTCGATCTGCTCTCGTTCCTGCTTCCACTGGGCATAGTCCCAGCCCACCTCGGGGGGCTGTCCCGCTGGCCATCGGGGAGCTGGGCCTGGGACCACACCAGGACTTCGGGGCTCCCGCGCACTCTGTAAGGGGAAGACACTCAGCACCATGGGGTCCTAGGGGAGAGAGACCCTCGGGGTGGGGAGCCGGAGAGCCTCCTGACCCTACTTCCTCTCTCAAGAGTCCCGTGTCCCTGCCTAAGCATTAGGCTGTTCTCTGTGGGTACGGGTCCCTCCACTTGCTAGCTGTGTTTGGGGCAAATAACCGAACCCCGCAGCACCATTTTCTCATCTGTAAGGTGGGGTAGCAATAGCACCTATCCATAGGAAGACAGCCCAGGGTGGGAGGAGCACCCAGGCTGTAAGCAAGGACAAGGACTGGGGGCTGCTGCCATCTAGAGGCCACGCCTGGCACAGGGCCAGTCCCTGCACCTCCTAGCCCCTTCTTTCCCACTCGCCCCCAGCCCCACTCGTGGGGCAGGGGGCAGGGGCTGGGCCGGTCTCTCACTGAAGGGCCCACCCGCGCGGAGGCTGGCCAGGGAAAGGAAGGGGAGGGCTGGCACTCCCACAGGGGCTGCCTAGGCCATGGCCCCACACGAGCTTCTGTGCCGCCTGCAAATGACGACCCCCACATCCCTATCCCCATGCTCTCTTGAAGATGTACCTTCCGTGCAGAATCCGAGCTGCCGGTTGTTCGTCTGGGGGGGCTCCGGCCCAAGCCCCCTCCAGGTGGCCCCTCTGCCCCCGGGTTCCTTGCATTAGTGGGCTTTTCACTTACGGTCCGTTTGGCCTAGGGACGATGAAGTTGGGCAGCATGGCAGAGACAGCGAGGAGGCGCCTGCCGGGACGTCCCCGCCCTCCCTGCTCACCTTGGCTTTATTTTCCAGGGTCACCGCCAGCTCCACCCGCTCCCCCAGGCGGAAAGCACCCACACAGTCCTCCGTGACCTCATCCTCAAGCATCTCCCTGGCTGCTCCAGGTCCGAAGGTGCTCCTCGCCCAGTGCCTGCTGACCACCCGCTTCTCCTGCAGAATAAGGTGCTCAGTCCTCCGGGTGCCCCCCAGGCCCAGGTCCGAGCCCTGCCCTCCCTGGAATGCCTACAGAGAAGCTGACTCCCAGGGGGCTCACATGTCAAGGACATGAAGTTATCCAGGGCCCAGGGCCACCCGGGGACCCAAGATGCCATAGTGGCCTGTCATCTCGGAGCTGGGAAATCCAGAGCACTCAGACAATGGGGCTTTGTCCCTCAGACTCTGATCCTGGTATTCGGCTCAACTTCTCTGTCGCCTGCTTCCTGTAGGGTGTTCGGGCCTGGGGCCAGGGGTCAGGAGCAGAGGGCTTTGAAGCACAGGTGCAGGGCCATGCAGCCAGAATAAGGTGTGAGGCTCCTACTGGGTGGCCTTCCAGCTGTGACCCTTTGAAGAGGGGACAGAGGAGCCTGGGTTTCATGGGCTGGGAGCTGGTCAGGACACCCCAGAACGGTAAGTGGGAGGAGAGAGAAGCAGGAGCAGCTTGTCTTCCCTGACATGACTAGGCCTCCGCCTCCTTGTCACCCTGCCCTATCTTCCAGGGAGGAGGCTTACACCTGGGATCTGGCTGATGGTGACAGTGAGGCCATCGGGTCGGAGAAGCTCTGGTGTGGTCACAGCCATGTCCCCCTGCTCCGCCTGCCGACGGTCTTCCTGGATCTCCTGTGGGAGGGCCCGGAGTCAGCACAGGCGATGGGCCCCCCGGACGCACAGAGACACAGATGGTGACAGGCCTACACAGAGAGACACCAGTGGGACACCAGGGGGCAGAGGCACCACATCACAAGTCCCCGAGACCCTGGCCTCTGAGAGGGACCATGCTCCACCCCAATCCTGGCCCTAGGCCCAGAGTCGGGGTCCTGAGCCCACAGGGAGAAACCACCATGCAGATCTCTGTGGGTCAGCCAAGGAGTGGCAGTCAAGTCGGTGCTCCCAGCCTCCACCCGGCCACTCACCTGGTACCTGCGCAGTAAGGCTTCGTTCTTCCTGCGCAGGGCCACTATCCTCCGGTCCAGTTCTGCATCCTTCTCCTCCTGCCTGCTCATCTGGGACTCGGCTTGGTGAGGCTCCTGCAAGGGCAGGGAGCCCAAGCTCCAGCCTGCTGGCCCACCTCTTACCAGTTCCTTTCACATTTGCCCATCCATCCTTATTCTTCCCACCTCAGGGACAGACCCCAGGCCCCCGGTTGAGGTCCCACTGGAAGGAAGGGGTTACTCAGGGAGGTGGCCCAAAGGCCCCATCCCAGCTAGGCCTGCCTGCCGGTCTCTGTCTCCTCGGGACTCAGGAGGGGCCTAATCCCAGGACCACAGCTCCCAGCATGGGCTGCCCCTCCCCCAACTCCCCCGGGAGCCCCAGTGCTGAGCAGAGCCCGGAATGGGAGTTATAAATGGCTCTGGCAGCAGAACCTGCCGTGACTGGGAAGCTGCCAGGGGATTCTGGAGGTCGAGTGAGGAGCTGTTTGGCTCCCAGATCCAGAGCCCCAGAAGAAAGAGAGGCCCCGGCTCCGTTCTGGGCTCTCAGGCTCTGGACCCCGCTCCGAGGTCGGTACCCAGCCTGTGAGAAGACAGGCCCAGCCTCTCCAGACTGTGAGCTGCTGGCAACCGGGCCAGGAGACAGCCAGCTCTATTGGCGGCCCCAGCCGGAGCCGCCAGGGTGAACTGTGTTAAGATCTTGGGTCCCTCCCAGTCTCCTGCAGGGTCTCTGCTGTGGCCACCGCCCCTTGCCCGGCCCTCCACCTGCCTAGTCACAGTCCTCTTCCTCCCAGGCCCAGCTGTCCCCTGTTTCCCTGGGAATGTGGCTGCCTGATACCCCAACACCCCCCCAGCCCCAACCAGCCCCCCACCAAAGGCAAGGTGCCACTCACAGCCGAATGCATGGCAACAGCGGGCACCGGAGAGAATTCCAGAGCAGCCCCAGGGGAGCCAGAGCAAGAGGGAAGCAGGAGCCACCGGAGCCGGGCCTCTGCCGGCCTCTCCCTGCCGGCCTCGCTGCTCAGCACACCAGATCATGTTGTGATTACAAAAGACTGCTCTGGGCTCCCAGCCAGGAATGCCGCGGCCGCCACCCCCACCCTTCCACACTCGGAGGGCGAGGACGAGGGCACTGGCAGCCAGCAGGTCCTGCCCAGCCCAGCGTCCCCAGACAGACTGGCAGGGACTTCTCTGGTGGGTCGAGCCCACACGGGAGGCCTGGCAGCCCAGGCCCTGCCTTCCCCCTGAGGGTCTACATCCCAACAAGACCCCAGCCTGGGCCTGCCTGCAGACAAGCAGCTAGTGCAGGCCTCTGCCCTTGCATTAGTAGACAAAGGCCCACGGGCACACCCAGGCATTAGTCTGAGGTCCCCACCCCGAATGTGCCTCTCCTCTCCTGCTTGCTGTCATCAGTATTGATTTAGGTTTATTATTATTATTATTATTACCATCATTATTTAACTTTACTTATTGTTATTGTTTTCCAGTTTGATCAGAGAGAGAGAGGGAAAGTGAGAAAACAAGCCACCAGGTCTGGGACTCAAACTGTGGTCAGCCACGTGGGATTCCAGCACCTTTAACCACCATGCCACCTGCTAGCCCAGCACTGATTTAGTTTAAGGAATGCCGAGGTATCAACAAGCTCACCTCTCTAAGCCCCAAACACTGCCACATACCTAGAATACCACCATTAGTCATTCATTCCTTTGGGGTGAACATTGTCATCTCTGTATTTTTAAGCATTCCACTCCTGGCAGGCCCAGCTGTTTGGGTCTCAAGCACTTGGCGTGGTGAGCTGGTCCTTCCTCAAGCCCTTGCCACTGCAGCTCAAAGTTGGCCAAAAGCCTTCCTCCCCTGGGCTCTGAACTTGGGGCTCTTCTGCTTTTATTCTCCAAGGCTGGCCCTTTCAGACACTCTGATCCCGAGAAAGGAAGCAGCCTTGCTCAGGAAAGCTTCACCCCAACTCTGCCTCACACAGCTGAGCTGGTCACCCTGCCCAGGGGACAGCCTGCCCAGAGTCGCACCCTACAACCTCTGGAACCAAGGTTTGGGGTACTGGGAAGAGGGGTGGCCCTACTGTAGGGCCCGAGGTGAGTGTCAGGAGCCCCTGTATTCCCTACAGCACTGATTGGTCGGCCTCCATGTCTCTATCTCCAGAGCAGGGTGCCTCACAGCCTTCTCTCCTCCCCAGACCAGCCTAGGCAGCTAGAGGTGCATCGTTGCTCCCCATGAACTACCCACCCCTCCCCACTGCTCAGCCCCTTCCCTGCCTAGCACCCCTGCTCCACACCCCATCTCAGTTGTCCCAGAGTTCCCATCCTGCTTGCAAATGCCACTGCGTGCTCTCCCTTCCCTTCCTGCCGGATGTTCCCACTGAGTCAGACCCATCTACTTTCCCAGCACCGTGACGCACCAGGCTCCTCATCCCGGCCCCTCTCACACATGTTCACACACACACTGCTCCTTCTCCCACCCTCTCTGCGTGCTGCCCCCCACAGGCTGCCGCGTTCCAGCTCAGTTTTAGAAGGCTGCAGAAGCCTCCAGAAGCCTCTAGCTCCCCATCACCTGCCCTACTCGGTGTTGTTGGAGTTGGGAAGTCCTCCCTCTTTGGAACTCAGGCCCCCAGGTCAGGTCTGGAGACCAGTCTAAACAGGAGGCTGCAGGGATGAGGTAAGGTCATCCTCCTCCTCCGCCCATTGCCAGTCAGGGTGGGAGCAGAGAGCAGCAGGGACAGCAGGCACAGCCATCCCAGAGGGAGGGCCTGCAGGAACAGACTGCCCTGAACAAGAGGCCAAGGCCTCCTGGCCCATCAGGCTGGAGGAGCATGTGCCCAGGACAATCCAGCAGTCAGATGGGGACCCAAGTTGCTGGCCGTGTGCTTCCCAAGTCACTCACACAGCATGTCACGGCTCCAAACAGACCTTGCATTCTCCTCCCACTTTCTCCAGACACCGGAATGTGTCTGACCGCTCTTCCGTTGGACAGAGGCTCTCTGAGGGCAGGGCGGAGTACCAAGAGCCTCTGGATCCCCAGGGCCTGGCACAGTGGCCCCCACACACTACAGAGCCTCTATCGGCACCCGCAGAAGGAATACGTGATCCTGTGCAGAGTGTGGGTATCCTGGGTGTGGCTGTGTTGCCTTTCTGTCCCCTGAGAGTTCACACAGCCCCAAGGGAGCTGGTGGGTGGTAAAGGCCCCTAAGAGTGCCCCCTCTCTGACCTGGGGAGAAGTCCAGAGGCGACAAGGATGACAGCAGGAAGTTGACCAGCCTCCTCTCCTCCGTGAGACTGTGGCTGTTACTCTGTGCTGCCACTAGGAGGCAGCAGAGTTGTGAAAGCCTGATTCTGGCTTTTGTCCAGAGCAGGTCCCTCCTTCTCCCCAAGCCTCCATAAGCACCTCCTTAAAACGCCATCAGAATAGAGAAGCCATCTGGTTGTAGAAGCCTTCTTTTGTTTATGGCTTGACTGAAACCCCCTTAAAGGTGGCATCTTCTGCCCAGGTCACACAGCTTGTTCAGGCACAAATGAGACTAGAAACCAGAGTGGCTGCCTCCCCGCCCACGGCTCTCCACCAGCTGCCAGGCCGGTGCTGTTTCTGTTGAGACTTCAGTGTGTGCCCTCCCTCTCCCAGCGCCTCAGAGCACAGGCCTGGGTCATGTCCCTTCCTTGCTGGTCTCTACCCTCCCAATCCCCTGTCAGCACAGGAATCAGCCTCCCCCTGGGGTGGACTGTATTTGGACCTTATCTGTGTTTCTTAAAACACAGACATGGCTGGGACCAACAACTGGACTCCTGTGTAGTCGACCGCGGTTCGAGTCCTGGACTCAGTGGCTTAAAACTCACTCCAGGCATGTGTGCGTGCGTGCCCAAGATCCCAAGAGGAGAATGGAGAAGAAGGGATTGCGGCGTGGCCATCCCCCCGGGGGGTGATTTCTCGCTTTCTGTCTCTCTGAGTAAATGTGCCCCATAGCAAAAACTCTCTAAAAAATAAAACAAAAGAACAGACATGGAGCCGACCCTGAGTACTGGCCGGCTGCAGGTTGGGATTCTCACTGAGGAGAACAGGAGAGGGAAAGGCCCCCTGACCCGTGAATGGAGACACTTGGATACCAGGAACACAGACCTGGCAGAGGCTCCGCCCCTGGGCCTCAGTCACTGTTTCCAGAATGGCCTACCCCATAGATGACCGGCAACGTGCAAGTGTTCTCCCCAGCCCTCCTCCCCAGGATGTCATGGATGAGGCAGGGTGGGGTGGTAGATTCCAAGTGAGCCTCACCCTTACAGCTGTGTCCCTTATCTCTGTGGTCCTCAGCTACACAACGAGGGCGTGTGCTTCACCAAGCCGCCTGGAGATGAAATGGAATATCACCCGTAACATCCTCACCTGGAACGTGTGGCCCAGAGTAAGGGCCCAAAACAGCTTTCTCCGGGGCCAGCAGATGACGTAGCAGTACATCTCTGGACTCCCACCTGGCCAGTCACGGTTCAAGTCCCAGGCCCAACAGCTTGAAACTCAGCCAGGCGCATGTGCACGCATGCCCAAGATCCCGGAGGAGAATGGAGGAGAAGGGATTGCGGCGTGGCCATCCCCCTGGGGGGTGAGTTCTCACTTTCCCTCTCACTATCTCTGTCTCTCTCTCTCTTTGGTGAGTGCACACGCCCAAAACAAAAATCTCTTAAAAAAAATAGCTTTCTCCTTGCCTCAGGGAACTTTGAGAAAGCCACCTTCTGGATGCTAAATATGCAGCGTCTTTGAGGGGCTCCATACCTGCCCACTGGGGCCTGAGCACACTGCCCATTCTGGGTCGTGAGACCTGGTGAGAGAGACCCAGAGGTACCCCGACAGCATGCTCTCTGCGCCTCTCTGCAGGTCTCCTGCTCAGCAGATCCTGCAAAGCCGGGCTCCCGACCTACTGCTTCAGGGAGCCCTCCCCGTCTGCTCCCCTGGCCCTCGCCCCGTGCTTTCTGCAGTCCCAGGCTCCAGCTGCCCTCTCTCCCCTCCAGCACTGGAGCTCCTGGAAGCCGGCTGGGCACTTCTCTGCCTCTGGATCCTGCTAGCCACTCCAGGCACACACCCCAGAGCTCAGAACCATTCTTCTTGCCTGGGGCCTGGGCCCTAAAGGGTCACTGGTACCACTTTCTGGCTGGCTGGGCGAGCATGAGGGAGGTGAGCAAGGCTGGGTCACATGGCAGCCCAGCTACTAGGCAGGTTGCCCTGGGGTGGGAAGGGCGAGAGGGTGGCTAAAGCCCAGCGTCCCTTTCCTACAACCCCATCCCCACCCCACCATGGCCATTCCTGTCTCTAGAAACTGCTGTCCTGACCCTAGGATTAGGAGTTTGTGTGTGGGCCTCTTGGTCAGGCCAGCCTGGCCCTGGGTGGGGAGACCACTGAGAACATGGCACTGTGGGGACAGCCCTGGGCAGGTGCCAGCTGCCAGGGACAAAGTCTGAGCCACGCCCTTCCTAAGAACACACATGCCAGCACAGGGCGGTGCCCCGCTGGAGCCCTCTGAGCAGTCTGAAGGCGGAGGAAGGCCGGGCTGGGAACCTGCTCCTGTCTGCTCACCAGGGCACACCCAGGCCTGGGCTGTCACACACATCTCAGCTCTGGGCCCAGCAGGAGGAGGCGAGCCTGTCTGGGGCTCTGTTCTCCACAGTGGGTGCAGAGGGGACTCGAGGTGTTTTCCCAGAACCTCCACCTTGCCGCCTCGGCAGAGGCTGAGTACTGCCCCTGCCAGGGCTCGCCACCACATGGCATTCACAGGTACCAACATGTGCTCCGGCTGACCACAGCACTGCAGGGACGAGGAGGTGAGGACCCAGGCTCCACCTCAGAGGCACAGGGCTCAGGCCCACCAAGGAGTTTTCCAGAGGAGGATGAGCTTCAAGGGTCAAGCCAGACTCAGGCAAGGGGGAGGCAGTGGAGGGCATTTCCTGGGTGCACAAGGAACAGAGAGGCAGCACCCTGGGCAGGGTGGAAGGGGCAGGGACCCAGAAGAGAACAGGAGACCAAAAAGACACGAACCAGACTGGGGAGGGTGCCAAAGGGCAGGCAGAGGGGCCAAGGAGCTCCAGGGAGCTCACCAGAGCTTCGCAGTAGGGGTGGCTGAGGCTGCACAGTGGTTTAGTGGGGTGTAGGCAGTTAGGGAGCTGTGTCCAGATGCCCGAGGGAGGCAGCTGGGCCAGACAAGAGGCCCCAGGGCCTTAGCGTGGCTGAGGGTGGCCACGGGATGCCAAGAGAGCATTCGGGTCTCAGGTCTGGGGTCCTCCCAAAGGCAGGGAGCAGAACAGTCTGGCCTGCACGGTCCCTGCACTGAGCAGGCAGAGGCTGGAAGGCTGGCATGGAACAGATGGGCTCTGCACCTCCTTGAGGCCCCGCATGTGGGCCAAAGTATGGGTGAGGTCACACCCCACGGGGCAGGGAGAAGATCTGGCAGGAGTGAGAGACAGGGCGAGAGATAGCCCCTCCATATACCCAGCATGTATATACCTGGTGTGCCCAGGGAGCTCTGTGCAGACTTGAACCCAGAACCTTCCCACGTGGGATTGCCTTCCAGAGCATTGCATTTTACTACGGTGTCACCATCTGGCTCCAGACATCATTTTGAGGGGTGGCAAGGAGGACAGAGTCCAGTAGAAGGCTGAGGGGGTAGGTGGGAGCTGGCTGGGTCCCACTGAGAAGAGAGAGGGTCTTTGGAGTGGCCGTAGGTGGCGCGGCTTGGGGGTGCGAGACCACTGAGATCCATGACTGGGACACCATGGTTGCTGTGGGGAGAGGACGCAGCCTGTGAGTGGGGAGGGGGGGAGGGGGAACAATTGCTCCCATTTGGAACTGGGCCGGGTTTAGCACCGAACATCCTGCATCCAACCCGCGCCGCGGTCCTAGGGCACCAGAATGCTCAGTGGACCTGGGGGAAGGACGGTGTTGCAGGAGGCTGAGGCGGGAAGGAGCCTATCGGGAGCCTCAGTGAAATGCGGAGTGGTGGCAGAGGCCAGAGACAGGTGGGCAGGTCCTCAGTGCTGAGCAGGGACAGAATGATGAGGCTGGAGATCCAATGGGTCATCAACACTTACTTACACTAATAACGACAGTAACGCCTTGCACTTCTATTTCACACTTCCAAAGCCTCACACATGTGATGTCAGCTCTGAAATCTGCGAATTAGCCAGAGCAGGTGCTGTTAGCCTCTCCTTGAAGATCAGGGCCGGGACCAGCCCAGGAGTCTCTGAGGCTGGACACTCTGCGCTGCACCTGAATCATTGAGGCCAGGCCCAGGGCCGGTCACCTTTGCCGTCAGCCATGAGAAACCTGTCCACATAAACTGAGGCGCCTGGCTGTTCGGCCTCTGCCCTGCCCTGGAGGGCAACCCGGGAGGCAGAAAGTCTTGCTGGCTCTGGCTGTAGGCGCTGGGTATCGTAGAGAGGGCGATATCTTCCTTCAGTCCTTCACTGCATGTCCGCACCCTCCCAAAGATCCCCACACAGCCCCCCACTCCCCCAGGAAACGCCCTTCAGCTGCTTTCTGTCCTCCCCTGACCTCTCCCTGATCCCAGGCTCTCCTCCTGCTCCACAGAGCTCCCTTCCGGCAGGCAAGCCCCGCCTCGGTCAGGCAGTACCTTGGAGCACTCCGGGAGCGCTGACAGTCTGAAGGCACAGTGTGAGAGGGTAGGAGGGACACACATGGTGGAGGCTCTGCTTGCCCTCACAATCTCAGGGCTGGGTAGGAAAAAGATCCCATGGGGGCTGGCAAGTGGCAGATGAGTTAAGGTGTCTGGACTCCCACATGGCTGATTGCGGTTCAAGTCCTAAACCTGGCAGCTTGAAGCTCACGCCAGGTATATGTGCATGCATGCCCAAAATCCCAAGAGGAGAATGGAGGAGAAGAGGTTGCAATGTGACCATTCCCCCCAGGGTAGTGATTTCTCTCTTTCTGTCTCTCTGGCAAGCACACATGCCCTATAGCAAGAATCTCTCAAAATAAATAAATAAATAAAGCCCATGAACACATGTATTCTGCTATGGAGTGACTCCAGCGTGCCCATCACGGTAAGAGGAAGCCTCACCTCCCACAGGCCTCCTAGCCCACCTAGGCCGCTCAGACCACACTGTCTTTTCTCTCTCTCTTTTTAAAACTTGCTGTGGGGGGACCAGCAGTTAGCGTAATGGCTATGTCACTGAACTCCACGTAGTCGACCGCGGTTCGAGTCCCGGACTTAGCGACTTAAACTCATGCTGGGTGCGTGTGCGTGCGTGCCCAAGATCCCGAGAGGAGAATGGAGGAGAAGGGATTGCGGTGTGGCCATCCCCCCTGAGGGGTGATTTCTTGCTTTCTATCTCTCTGTCTCTCTCTGTCTTTCTGGCGAGCACACATGCCCTATAGCAAAAACCTCTCCCCCCCAAAAAAAACAACAACAACTTGCTATAGGGCACATGCAGAGAAAGAGAGAGAAGGAAAGTGCAAAATCACCCCCAGAAGAGATGGCCACGCCACAATCCGTTCCTTCCCCATTCTCTTCTTGGGATTGTGGGCAAACATGCACACCTGCCCGGAGTGTTTCCCAGGCCACCCAGACTGGGACTCAAACGGTGCAGTCAGCCATGTCAGAACCACCTGCCTTAACCACATGTCGCCAGCTGGCCCGTTGCCCCATCTTCTCTGACCAACACAGGGCCTGCCTCTTCTGCCCAAGACCTCAGTGCCTTGTCCACCTGCCTGCCACAGCCCAGGCCCGGAGATCAGACTCTGACCCCAGAGATGGCGAGAACAGGGCCCTGAATGCGGAACCAGAGCTCTGGGCCCATGCACCCGCAGCCTCACAGACTCTGCTTCCCTCTCGGAGGTCCCAAAGGACACGGCCCTCTCCTTTCAGCTTCCAGCCAAAAGCTCGGGGTCGGGGTAGACGGGTGGTCCTGTCAGGGTCCTGGAAGGGGGGCGTCTGGAAGGCAGGGCCTGGGTGGATGCAGGCAGTGCCACTCACACAGTGTGGGCCTAGTGGGAGGGAGTCCAGCAGGCACCGCACCCAGGTAACCTTCCCGGGGCCGCCGCCCTCCCAGCAACTGGTCCTGCCTGCAGGCTCACGACACTTGTGTGCAGAAGGGACTGATAACTCCCCACCTAGTCATAATCCAAAGTCCTCTGACCATAATGTTACTAAGCAGGCTGGAATTTTTCAGAAAAGTATTCCTGAAAGGGGCGAGAATCCCCTCAATGTGAAGAAGGGGCCCGGGCTTTGGACTCCAACCGTGCTCAACTGGGACTGACGACACACGGACTGGGTGACCTCGAGCAAGTTTCTTGATGTCTTTGGCCCTGGCTTTTTAAAAAAAAAATCTGTAAAAGATGGAGCCGGCAGGTGGCGTGGTGGTTAAAGGCGCTGGACTCCCACATGGCCGACTGTGGTTCAAGTCCTGAATCTGGTGGCTTGCCCTCTCTCTCTGTGTCTGTCTGATCAAACTGGAAAGTAACAATAATAATAAATAAAGTTAAAATAAAATAATTATTTAAAAAAATCTGTAAAAGAGAGGAGATAATAACACTTGCCCCCGAAGCTGATACAAGATCATTGATCCTGTGAAAGAACCTGACACACGGAAATACTTTCCTTTCCTGTCTACCATGGAAACAAAGTCGAATCCCTGCTTTTCCTCGTCTCCATGTGTCAGATTGTTTTCTGCTATGGTAATGTTTTGTTTTTATAGCTCCAACTGACGTCAAATTGGCCTACCATAAACTGCATGTACTTAAACTGTGCAATTTGATGTTTTGCCTGGTGTATACTCCGTGAACCCCCCTCCCCACGATCAGGGTAATGAGTCTGATCGTGGGGGTGTCTTCGTGTCCTTTGGTCGTGTGGTTTATCTGCCCCTTCCCCATGCGTCCCTCATTCCCAGGCAACCACCGATGTGTTGTCACTATCAACGAGATCACATTTTCTAGAATGCTACAAAACTCTAAAAATGTATAGATAAAATTATACAGCTTATCTTTTTTGTTTTGTTTTGCTTTTTTTTTTTTTTTTTTTTTTTTTTTTTTTTTTTTTTTTTTTTTTTTTTTTTTGCTAAAGGACACGTGCGCTCACCAGGGAGAAAAAGAGACACAGAGAGAAGGGACGAGGAGAAAGCACCCCTGGGGTGTGGCTGTGCCAAGGTCCCTTCTCCTCCATCTCTCCCTCATTTTGGGATTTGGGGCATACAAACCTGCCTGGGGTGTTCCTCAAGTCACTTGAACCCACAAAATCAACCAGGTGGGACTCAGCTGTCTTCACCACCGGGCCATAGACCTGGCTCCAGTATTACATTCTTTATATCTAGCTTCTTTTACTTAGCATGATTGTTTTCAGATTCAGTCAGACGTTAGCCTGTATCAACAGTTTACTCCTTTTTATTTATTTTTTGGAGAGATTTTTTTCACCAGAAAGACAGAGATAGAGAAGGTAAGAAATCACCCCTCAGTGGGGATGACCATGCCACAATGCCTTCTCCTCCATTCTCTCTCTCTTTTTTTGGAGGGAGAGGTTTTTGCTATAGGGCGCGTGCGCTCGCCAGAAAGACAGAGAGAGACAGAGAGACAGAAGGTGAGAAATCACCCTCCAGGGGGAATGGCCACGCTGTAATCCCTTCTCCTCCATTCTCCTCTTGGGGTTTTAGGCACACACACATGCGCCTTGCATGAGTTTCAAACCACCAAGTCTGGGACTGAAACCTCTGTTGGCCAGGTGGGAGTCCAGCACCTTAACCACTATGCCACCTGCTGGCCCCACTCCTTTTTATTATTGAGTCATATTCTATTGGTCACAATTTGTTTATTCATTTGCTTAGTGATGAACATTTGGGGAGTTTATGGTTTTTAGTTATTCCAAAAGCTACTATGAGCTTTCACGTATAAACCTTTTTGAGGACTATATATATTAATTTCTCTCAGGTATATGTTATTCTTATAAATGAGTCTAGGGACCAGCAGGTGGTGTGATGGTTAAGGTCCTCAACTCCCACCGTGGTCTACCATGGTTCAAATCCTAGAGCCGCAGCTTTAAAATTACATCAGGCACATGTGCCTACATGCCCAAAATCCTAAGGAGAGAGTGGAGGAAAAGTGACTGCGGCGTGGCCATCCCCTCTAGAGGGTGATTTCTCACTTTCCTTCCCTCTGTCTCTCTCTGATGAGCACACGCACTCTTTGGCAAAAACCTAAAAAAAAAAAAAAAAAAAAAAAAAAGTCTACTGCAGTTGAGGTGCAACCATTCATTCAGGCTCGTGACAGGTGAACCTGGAAACACTGACTCTTTTGTTCTCTTTGATCGAAATGAGGGCTGCCCCAGCCCCCGTGCCCAGCTGAGTCTCAGATGTCCTCAGTTTTGCACAATATTTGTGAGCCCAAGAAAGAGCAGCAGGAGCCCAGGTCAGCCCTGGGGATGAGGTCATGCAAGAGGTCCTCCTTTTTCTTTTTTTCAGAAAAACATTTAATTTTGAAAAATATGTTAAAAAGAGAGGAAAGGGGACCAGCAAATGGCATACTGGTTATGCTTCTGGACTTCCACATGGCTGACCACAGATGGAGTCCCAGACCTGGAGGCTTGAAACTCAAGCCAGGCAAGTGTGCGTGTGTGCCCAAAATCCCAAGAGGAGACTGGAGGAGAAGGGATTGCAGCACGGCCATCCCCCCGGGGGGCAATTTCTTGCTCTCTGTCTCTCTGTATATCTGGCAAGTGCACGTGCCCTATAGCAAAAATCTCTTTTAAAAAGAGAGAGAGAGAGGAAAAGTAAACACAAAATAGTAACCACGGAAATAGGAGGCCAGTTATTATTGAGCAATAACTGACTCCAATCCTTCCTTCATTCACCAAATATTTAGTAGGCACGTGCTAACGCGAAGGCGATTGCTAAGGGCCAGTCTCTGGGAATATAAAGAGGACCAAGAGAGCCCCTCGGTCCCTGCATAGGAGGAGTATAGAGTCCAGTGCGGGCAGGAGACATCAAAAGATAAGGTCCAGGGGCCAGGAAATGGTGTAGCAGTTACTTCGCTGGACTCCAACATGGCCAGCCACGGTTCGAGTCCCAGACCCAGTGGCTTCCAACTCATGCAGGGCGCATGTGTGTGTGTGCCCAAGATCCTGGAAGGAGAATGAAGGAGAAAGGGATTGTAGTGTGGCTATCACCCCAGGGCGTGATTTCTCATTTTCCCTCTTGTTGTGTCTCTCTCTTTCTCTTTCTCTCTCTCTCTCTCTGTCTCTCCAGCAAGTGCATGAACCCTAAAGCAAAAACTTCTCAAAAAAATAAATAAGAAAGAAAGAAAAGGTTCAGAGAGAGCTTGTTACAGGGGCATCAGGTCTGTCTGCAGGGACTCAGGGAGGCCAGTGTGGCCAGAGCGCACCCAGCAAGGGGTTGGCATGCCACAGAGGCCACCAGGGGTAGGGGGGCTTGCAGAGTGCGGAGCAGGCTCCAGCCTGGGCACCAAAACCCCAGGCTCCCTTCCCACTTGCCTAGATCCTATCCCGGAAGTCCCCTTTCTGCATGCAGTTTCCATACCCAGGCTAGCCCCTTGGGCTGGTAGCACACTGAGAATTCAGACTTGGGGCTAGGCAGCCAAGACACAGGTCCCCACAGCTCAACCTCGAGGGTCGTGACTTTCTCCCCACCTGCTGGACAGAGGTGACCGTCCTGGCTAGCTGTCGGAGTCAGTGGGCTAACGTGTGTTTAGAGCCGGCCCCTGGGTGCTGAACAGCCTTGCCAGAGTTGGGGACCCCTGCCTGGGCTCTGTGGCATCTCATCACGACCAGCCTGGTAATGGGTTGTTGCTCTCTCCTCCACCCTCCCACTCCCCACCCCCACCTGCTTCTCTCCTCACGCACCCACGTCCTGCTTCCAGCTGCTCCTTGCTCAGATAAGGACTAGCCCATCCTTTCCCATCCCCATCACCCCACCCTCTGCCCATGACCTTCCTAGTGCACCTGACCAATCTCAGCCCCTCCCTACCCTGTACAAATACACCTGAACGGACGGAGCCCCAGATTCCCTGCCTCTGCCCTGCACTCTCAGGTAAGGGTCTGGCTGACTTGCTGTGGGCAGGGAGCAGGAGAGTCTGTGTGTGTGTGTGTGTGTGTGTGTGTGTGTGTGTGTCTGGTTGTGGGCCCTCCGGGGATGTGTGTGTGCTGGACTGGCATCTGGGCCTCGGTGTCCTTGTGTGGGCATCTGCACGCCAGTCTGTGCTCTCAGAGTACAGCGTGTGTCTGTGCCTCGTGCTGTATCTGCGTGTGCCTGTCCCCTGCCCGGCACCAGCCCGTGAGCGGGGCCCTGCACCCCCACTTGTTACAACCGAATTGACAGCTCTACCACGCCAGGCAGAGGGGCTTAGATGTAGGTCAAAGGGATTGCACGAGGTCCCTTCCAGACTGCCCATTCCTGTCTTCCCAACTCCTGGCCTGAATCAGAGACAAGGCCCGTCTTTTCTCCTTCTTCCAGGAGACTGGCTCCAAGGGGGTTTTGTTTGTTTGTCTATTTTACTGTTCCCACCCCCAAGTCCAGCCCCATGGGCCTCTTCCAGCCTCATCTCTCACTACCAGAAAGGGTAAGGGAGCAGAAGGGTCGTGGGCTAGTTCCGAGGTGGATTGTAACTGGGCATCTGAGGCACAGGTAAAAGCTAATGAGAAATGGGCAGTTTAAGAGATGCCGTGGACTGTGTCCTGCCAGGAGCTGGGGCTGTTCCTTTCACACCCATTAAGGGTGTGTGTGTGTGAACAATTGTGCTTGTGCTCTCAGCAAACACAGGCAACCAGAGAGCCCTGATTGTCAAGTACTCGGTGCAGAAGTCACATGCTATACTCTGATTTGTGACTCAGAAAAAAACGAGTGCACCGTGTGTGTAGGGGGCCGGGGGATCCATTCTAGGGGTACCCACTGTGACTTGGCCAGCCCCAGTAAGGCGAGGCCAGACCTCAGCAGCTCCACCTGCTGTGTTGGTGAATGACACGTGGAGGGACCTATGCCTCGCGCCTGGAGTGCCAGCTCCAGCCTGGGTGCTAAACTAAGCCAAAGGGAGCACTTTTATCCCTTTGGTCCTTTGAAGGGGCTTTGAGTGCATTCCTGGAGGGAAGGAGGAAGTTCAGATTGTAATTACAGTCAACTGAAATTTGACCTGTTGAACCACAGGTGTTCCTCGTGTCACTCTCCGCTCTGACCTCATAAAGATGGACCACCACGGTAAGCACCATGGCTGGGAGGCTGTGGGAGAGCAAGGGGCAGGGGCGATCAGTCATAGCTACTGCATGCCCGAGATGTGCACGTGCATGCGTGTGTGAAAGCGACACGGAAACAATCCCTTCTCTCAGAGACGTGTGTGTGCCCTTCATCTCACTAGATCTTCCACCTCAGGAATAAAATAGGCAGGTGCATCGCACACACGAGGCCCAGGGAAGGTAGGGGTCATGCTCAAGGTGAGACCACAGAGGTGTGGCTGAGTCTGGAGCCCAGAGCCCAGTCGTTGGCAGCTGTGCCATTGGCTTCTCTCAAAAGCAACGGAAGGCCACTGTGGCCTTCAAGAAATAGCAGGTGACTTCTGCTTAAGGGGCACTGTGAAAGACCCAGCACCACTGTGGGAGGCCCGTGCTGGGCAGGCTGGCTGGCCCATCGAAGTGCATTTCCTACAGGAAGGCAATGAGAGCGGAACCGCAGAGGTTTCCTAGTGGCAGGAGGTATGAGCAAAGATCAAAGCTGGGACCGTAGGGCCATTGGCAGTAGCCAACCAACAGCTCTGAGGAGCTGAGCAGAGACTGGGCTAAGATGAGTGGGAGATGATGGGGGCAGACAGGAGCCGGCGTGGCCCGGGGGCAGGTGGAAGCAGAAGAATCAGGATTTGCCACTGTGAGTACCTCCCTCGTAACATGGAGCTTGGCTGAGGTCAGAAGGGCAGACAGCTGACAGACCAGGGACAAGAACCCGCACCTCCTAACTGGCCCCCAGCTAACCAGGAAGACTCGCCAGCTCTTGAGCACACCGGAGTGCACAGTTGAACTCTGAACTGACTTTCGATATCTATCTGTTGCTGAGCGATTGATAAGGAATGATGTCAGGAATGACGGTGTGAGGAGTCGCTGGGATGGGGCTGTGGGCACAAAATCAGAGCAGGCTGCGGGAGACTGGTTTTTCACTGCAGAAGCAAATGACCGACAGCTTCTTCTTTCCCTTTCCTCTCCCACAGGTCCAAAGGTGAGCAAGTTCCCCACCCTTTCACCTTTTTCCTCCCCTCTGCTTTGTCTCCCAGGCTCCCAGCCTCCTTGCTAGACCCCAAGCGGAAGGAGAGCAGGCTGCTGGGGTGAGGCGCTGCTCGCTGCTCTTCATCCAGCCCCTGCTGGCTGCAGCCTTCTCCTTGGCGTCTCTTCTGTTTGCCCATCTGTCTCTCTCCTCGCCTCACTTCCCTCCCTGCCCCAGCAGCCCTCCTCTCTCCTGCTGCTTCCCCGCCTGTTCCATGCTTCTCTGCGTTCCTGGCTGCCCCCACACGCCCTCACTGGATGGTGGGCTTGCTTCCAGCCCCAACCACATTGCGGTGCCCCGGGATCTGCTTCTGCCAGGGAAGGCAGGCTACCCCTCCATCCTCCTCTACCCATTGGCTGCCACCAGCAGACCCAGCTCCCAGGCCTGGATCTGTGGCCCCACCACAGAAGGAGCCATAGAAGGAGCAGGGGGTAGGAAGAGCCTGGATGGGGCAGGGGCTGCTCTAGCGTGGTCACAGGAAAGCCCCCAGCCGTGGAGCCGGCCTCTTTCCGGCTTACACCAAGTCCTAATAGGGCCCTAGGAGGCAGAAGCTGACTGGGAGTTCCCCCACCCCTGCTCTTCAGGGTCCCAGGCCCGGTGTCCTAGTGCAGACGCAAGGTGGTGTCCCTTCTCTTCCCTGGGCCTGTGGCAAGAGGCAAAGAAACTTCTCCAGCCTTGGGGACTCAAGAGTGGTTCCAATCAGGGCTAGCAGGTGGCATAGTGGTTAAGGCATGGACTCCCAAGTGATTGACCATGGTTTGAGTCCTGGACCCGGAGGCTTGAAACTAACGCTGGGCGCCTGTGCGTGAGTGCCCAAAATCCTGTGAGGAGAAGGGAAAAGAAGGGATGGCAGCATGGCCATCTTCCCAGGGAGTGATATCTTGCTTTCTGCCTCTGTTTCTCTGTCTCTCCAGCAAGCATACATACCCTATAACAAACATCTCTCTCCCTAAAAATAAATAAATAAATAAATAAATAAATAAATAAATAAATAAATAAAATAATGGTTCCAACCAAGACAGAAAGTTAAACCACACCCTTCCAAGGCCTCTTCTGATGGAGGCAGTAAAACCTGGAGTTTACTTTCTGTTCTTCCTGATTTCTTGGGTTTGGCATCTGCTTCGGGACAGGTGTGGGCTCACACACACATCCATTATGATGGACACACAACCATGTACCCCATGCGTAGGTCTCCATGCAGAGCAAGCATGTATATGTGCACACTCACACGCTTGTACACAGACACCGCTGCAGGTGTGTAAGGGCAGCACACACCTGGGCATGCATGCGTGCACGTGCATGCCCACTACCCTTACAGAGGGCACGTTCTGACCTTGCCGCTTCCTTCCCTTGCTCACCTCTCACCCTCCAGCTGCCCTCCTCCTCGGCTCCTGCATCTGCCCTGACCCCGCGTTCTGGCTCCCCTACCCTGGCCTCAGTCAGCATCTCTGTAGCCTCTCCCAGCTGCAGCCTGGCCCCTGAATACAGTGAGCCTGCAGCTCTCAGCATGGCAAAGGCAGCTCCTAATAACTCTGTATATGTTCCTGAGCGAGCAAAGGAAGACCAGATGCTTCGGCTTCAAATTACAGATCAAATAAGCTCAGGTCCAAGAGCAGGAATCCTATCTCAGCTCAAGGGACAGAAACCAATAAATCTGGGTGCTACTTCTTTTGTCCACTCAGTGCTCTGGCTTCACTAAGACAAAAGGCACAGGTTGGGAGTGGTCACTTGCTGTCTGTCCCTCCTGGGCACCAGCCCTCTACTCCATCCTTGCTGGTGTCCAGGAATCCCGAATCCCCTGGGGAGGTGAGGTGAGCGGAGTTGATCATGGGTGAGAACGGCACTGAGCTCTAACTGATACTGTTCCTTTGGCTTTTCACAGGGGCACTGCCATGGTGGAGGACATGGCCATGGCCATGGGCCCTGCCATGGCGGGGGGCCTGGCCATGGAGCCAATCCTCCAGGTCACTGTGGACCTCCTCATGCCCATGGTCCTGGGCCCCACCCACCCCCAGCACCTTGCGTGCCCCCTCCTAGCCACGGTCCTGGGCACCACCACCCCCCAGGACACTGTGGGCCCCATCCTGGTCCACATCACTGAGGAAGCAGAAGAAAACAAGACAAGTTGAGGAGCCTGAATGGGTTGCCCTGCTGACCTGGCAGGTGGCCTGAGCTGTAATCTTCCCAGTAAACAGCCATGTTCTAGTCTTAAAAGAGCCTGTTTTCCTTCACATCCAAACTGACACTCAGGAAACTGGCTGTTTCTGAGTTCCCTAGTTGTGAAAACAGGTGTGTGGGGGGGGCATTCTCAGAAGCTGGGCTGGTGCTGCAGCATGTAAAGTCACCCCACCTTTCCTTTTCACTTCTGCCTCCTCCCATCAGGGGGCCTGAAGTGTGGCCTCATCACCTCTACCCCATCTTGTACACCCAGACTTTGTAAGCCTTTTAAAGCTCCAACTTGTGTGCCCCACTCTATAGATCAGAAGCCTTCAATGGCTCCCTCTCTCCAGATAAATTTCTCACCATTCCTTGAAAATACATGAAAACTTTCAACCTCCTTAACTTTGCACGGTTCCCTGCTCCCCACACCAGGTCAGGAATGCTTTTCTTCTTCCCTACTTCCACATTTTCAAAGTCTACCTTTTCTTCCAAGCCAGCTGAAGCCCTACAACTCCATAAAGCCTTCAGGAAGAGAGTGGGCCTCCCCCTGTGTACACTGCCCCCTTCTCTGCAGAGAGGGCCTCAGTCATCAAAGCCTAAACACACCCCGCCCTCGGCTCAAGTTTACGGGTGTGGTGCTTTATTTCTCCAATCAACCTATAAGCTATTCAGGGCAGGCTCACTTCTAAACTCTACCACCACATCCCCTGTGCCCTGTGTTTTGAACAGACTAGCACTGGTAGACGTTTTATGGATACCTATAGCCCAGCCTGGGTTCTGACTCTGCCCAGGCCTACGCCTTCAGCAAGGCCTCCACCCTGCACACACAGCCAGGCCCTGAATGACCAGTGCTGTGAAACCCTTTCTGCCTACCCACATCCCACATCCTGGACCGGCTCCTCTCCCCAGTCCTCAGGCTTCTCACACTATGGATATCTATTCTAGTTCTGCCACAGCCCCTAAGCCACGCAGGTCCAAGGCCCATCACTCTCAAATGGGCTCTACCCTCCCTCCCTCAGGCCTGGTCCCTGATGGGGGAGCCACCTGGCTCTGGGGTGAGTGGCTTCTGGGTACCTCCCAGGCTGAGGTGGGGGATGGGGTGACAAGAAAGGGAGCTGGGGATGCTCTGAGTAGCCGCTCCCTCCCGCTCCACCGTACTCCACTCTTGAGTAACGGACTGAGGAGCACAAATCCAGGTTCAGGTCGAGTTGAATGGGAAGAAAGACCCAACTTGAGCAGACGCCTAGGCCCACTGGAGAGGAGAGGAGGGCGCTAAACGGATTAGAAAGAAACGTGGGACTACAGTCTCTCGGCCCCTGGATCCCCGGCGTCCTGCGCTACACCCTTTCTGGCTGGAAGGGTCTGCGTTTCACGTCTGCCTGGGTCACGCTCCCTGGTGAAGGTCCCCAGAACAGACCGAACCTCAGGGCTAAGAGCAACTCTCAGACCCGGACAGATTATAGGGGCCCGCACAGCCTGGCCCCGGGCTCAAAGCCCCAGATCCCCCAGCCGGGCGCCGCCGCGCCGCAGGAAGCCTCCGCCCCTGTCCGCCGCGCCGCCCCCATTGGCTGAGCATCTCCTCGGCCCCGCCCAGCGACGGGACCGCCTGGCATGACGCATGCGCATGAGCCCGCCGCCGCTGCCGCCGCCACTGCCGCCGCCGCTTCAGCACCAGCGCCCGGACAGCGGCGCCGCCCACGGGCATGGACGGTGGTAGCAGCAGCAGCTGCGGCAGCGGTCCGGCTCCCGGCCCGGGTCCAGAAGGGGAGCAGCGGCCCGAGGGGGAGCCCTTGGCCCCAGACGGCAGCTCCCCGGACAGGTAGGGCGGACTGCTCCGCAGACCCAGCTCGCAGACCTTCCCAGCTCCCCCGCCCCAGGTATCCCCAGTAGCCGCCATATGCCTCCCCATTCATTCCCCAGCCCCTCCCAGAGCCCCTTTGCCCCCGGTCGCCACGCTCCCAGTCCCCCTTGACACGCCCTCATCCTGCAGAGTCAATTTTCTCGCTCCCCGACACCCCCTAGTGTCAACCCCCATCACCCTTACCGCCTAGGGGACCTGCCCCACCCACTGTTTCTACATTTCCTTTAAAGCCCCTGATCCCTGCTCCACTAGCTTCCTGAGCCCCTCCCTCTAGGCCCTACCCCTGCGTCTTCTCAAGATGCCCCAAGCACGCAGCAACCTCAGTCCGGGTTCCAGAGTGTCAAGGTGCATGGGGGTGCGTGTGTTTCTTGTATGGGAGGCTCGCCAAGGCAGTGTCCTGGGGAGGGCAGCCTCTGAGCAGTCACGTCAGAGACTGTCTTTGTCCATCACCGTCAGCCGCTTGCCTGCCCTGCATGACCCCCCACTGTGCACGTGTGGGTTCAAGTCTGCATGTGGCAGTCACCAGAAGCTGCTGGGGCCACTGAAGTGGACAGGCTCTGAGGCTCAGGCCAAGATCTGTATGGCCCCTGAGGGAACCCAGGCTGCGGGACAAGAGGGACACCTTCCTGCGGAGGGCCTAGATCTCTGCGCCCCTCCTGTCTCTTCCTCCACCATCTGTGGGAAGGAGCAGCCCAGCCAGGTAGCAATATGGCGCAATTTCTGTGCCCTGCCTGACTCTGCTGCCTCCAGAATCCCTCCTCTGACATGACACTGCTGCTCTCCCGCCTGGACTGAAATAAAAGACACTGGGGGGGAGGTAAAATACAGAGATGGACACAGTGTCTCCAGATTGCCCCAGTTAAAATGTACCTCAAAGGGAAGAGAAAGCCCACAAGTGGAAAGAAATGTTTTCTTCCCTCTGTCATTAACACATCCCTAGATAGATTCAGCCATGGCTCAGTCTGAAAGGCACAGCGCTTTCTTCAAGAGGGTGACACACAGGACTGGTATGTTCTCCTGCACAAGGGCTTGCCTGGAACTATGGCCTGGCCACAGAAGCCTGGGATGGAAAAGTGATAGCACAGAGCAGGGTCCTGGGGCCAGGAGAATCTCCAGAAGGGGTTGGAGGGTCACTTCCTGTCTTGGATATCTTGCCAACGGTCTGATCTGCTCATTTCCCCTGGACACAGGAACCACTTGCCGTCTTCCAGCAACTGCCTGGGACCTCTGGCCCCTCTCTGCACTTCCTTTTAGGCTAAGGACACTTGCCAGGTATAGGGACTGAGTTTAAGTCAAGAAACACAAATATTCTCCACTGAGTCAAGTAACTGGGGATAAACACACAGTAATATGACAACACGTGCACACACATATGCACACACACATGCACACACACACATGTACACATACACATGTGCACGCACACACACACATGCACACCAGTCCGTTACAAGTGCATTGCCTACACAAAGAAATTTCACATTGTTTTTAAAATACCTTTTCATTTTCTAGTGGTGTGAGCTGCTCTCCCATCTGTGGGTCATGTTCATGTCCACATGGCTGTGTGTTTGTGGGTTTGGGGACTTAGTGGCTATATGCAGACATTTGCCCTTTATGGGGCTCCAAGCTGGCCCTCTGTGTCTGGGGCCCCGATTGCTGGGATGGTGGCCTCTTGAGTGAGCCCTGCATCCCCTGCCTGCCTGCCTGCCCTAGTGGCTTGGTTTACTGGCCACTGGGCCCAGGCAGGCAGCCCAGGAAGTTACTCAGCCCTGCCGGGGCCATAGAACTAAAAGGGGGAGAATAAAAGCTTCCTAGGGAGGCAAGACCTGGATCTTTTAGAGACAGAGGGAAGCTATGGCAGGAGAAAGCTTTTTTGAGACAAGTGGAATTTGGCTCTTCTCATTGGGAGGGTTGAGACTAAGGCCCAGCTTGACAGCTAGGAATGTGGAGAGTTTTTAATTCTGCCACATTGAAAATGGTGAACACAGTTCATAAGAGTGAGATCAAGGGCAGCTGATTCTAGGTCCCTAGAAGAACTGGAGGAAGGAGCTGCAGACAGTGAGACCCTAGTGGAAGCAAACCAATGGTGAGGCTAGGATTCCCATTGAATACGAGTCTGCTAAGGAAGAAGGTGGGCTCATGAGTTTTGACAGACGAGGGAAGAGTGCTCCCATTCTCCTCCAATACCATGTGGAGTGCTGGCTGCTTCTTGCACGAAAGAAACTGACATTACACCTGGGGGCCTGGCTCCTGGGACAAGCCCAGTGCTCAATAGGCTGTGGGTAGCTGGACAAGGCTTCTTGCCTCACGCTAGCTGCCCCACTCTCCTGAGCCCTGAAAGGCATGCTCTGTTGTAGACAAGAAGAACCAGGCTAATGGGTCATCTTCATGCCTTCAGAACCCAACCCAGAGCAAGTGTAGTGCCAAACATATGGCAGAGGCTCACAGAAGACCTACAGAATTAAATGTCTAAGATTTTTTTGCCATAGAGCATGTGCACTTGCTGGAGAGAGACAGACAGAGAGAAGGAAAGTGAGAAGTCACCCCCCCCAGGGGGGAGAATGACCATACCACAATCCCTTCTCTTCTATTCTCCTGGGATTTTGCGTTCGCACGCACACACACCTGGCATGATTTTCAAGCCAGCAGGTCGGACCCAAACCACAGTCGACCATGTGAGAATCCAAAGCCTCAACTACCACACCAAATGCTGACCCCTGAATTAAAAATCCTTTAAGAAGGAGCTGTCAGGGACCAGCAGATGGTGTGGTGGTTAAGGTGCTGGACACTCCCACATGACCGACCACAGTTCAAGTCCTGGACCTGGTAGCTTTCTCTCTCTCTCTCTCTCTCTCTCTCTCTCTCTCTCTCGTGTGTATGTGTGTGTGTGTGTGTGTGTGTGTGTGTGTCAAATAAAAAAAAAAGAGAGAGAATGAATAAATACAGTTTAAAAATAAAAAGAAGAAAATGTCATACCTAGTCACATAACCCAGGCCATTTATCCAGCTTCTCTTTGGCCCACAGGGATTGGCCTATAAGGGTCTTTTATCTGCCAGGATACTGGTTGCTTTATGTTATTAACTTTAGGGGGTCATCTGAGGTCTTGCTTTAGAACAACTTTGGCCTAACTCCTATTTTTCTAAATATCAAATTAATAAAAAAAAAATCAGTGATTTAACATGAGATCTAATTTTAAAATTATTATTATTTATTATTATAATCTTGTTTATGTTACATTGAATCACATATATCTTTACAGTGTATTACATTTTTTTTCCAGAAGGAATACTTTGCAGATTAGTTAAGACAAAGACATTACTATCCACATCATCATCAAATAGCTTTTCATCCTTTTTTTCCAGATTATTATTATTATCAATTTTTTAAACATTCAGTCACTATCTATCATTTTGCTTGTAAAAAGAATTTACCCTACATGAAATACTTCTCAGACCAGTCCAGTTGAGAATACTATACATGTTATCATCAACAGCTAATAAATCATTTCTGTGTCCCACTAATGGTGAGATCAAATTTTAATGCAGCCTTTGAGTAACAAAAAAGAAATTATTTATAATTATATCTGTAGTGAGATTGCCAAGGTGTGAGAAGTTCTAAAATGGAGATATAGTGGGTCTTCAGGAAAGTCATGACATATTTTGCGTAGAAAATGCGTCATGACTTTCCTGACGACCCAATACTGTCTGCAGTGTCAAAAGAAGACAAATTGTAAATATAAATATACTCCTTAGAGCACATACTCTCTGCAGCACTGAGTGTGGGAGGGGTCAGAAAAGCAAATATGTCTTCTACACACCAGGCACCTCACATTTGTTACATCTGTTCATTTCTATACCAAATAGACCAAATCATTTTTTTTTTTGACCAAATCATTTTTAAAAATAGCTGGAAGGGGGAACCAGCAGTTAGTGTAATGGCTATGTCGCTGGACTCCCATGTAGTCGACCGCGGTTCGCGTCTCGGACCCGGTGGCTTACAACTCATGCCGGGCGCGTGTGCGTGCGTGCCCAAGATCCTGAGAGGAGAATGGAGGAGAAGGGATTGCCGCGTGACCATCCCCCCTGGGGGGTGATTTCTCGCTTTCTGTCTCTATGTCTCTCTCTGCCTGTCTGGCGAGCGCACGCGCCCTATAGCGAAAAACCTCTCAAAAAAAAAAAAAAAAAAAATAGCTGGAAGGTGCATGTGTTCATCAGAGAGGGGCAAGGAGGAAGAGGGAGAAAGCACCCTTCACTGGCCATGGTCACGCCGCAATCCTTTCTCCTACATTCTCCACCCTTTCAGGTTTCAGGGCATTCATACACACCCCATTACCCATCATGTTTTGTTTTGTTTTGAAAGAATTATTTAATTTTATTTGTTATTATTATTATTACTTAATCTGGCCTGAGAGAAAGAGAAAGGCAAAGTGAGACAGCAAGCTGCCAGGTCCAGAACGTGAACCGCGGCCGGCCATGTGGGAGTCCAGTGCCTCAGCCACCATGCTGCCTGCCAGCCCCACCCATTGTGTTTTACAAGCTACTGGGCTGGAATTTGAATTACACAGACCATCAGGCTACCAGGCCAGCCCAAATCTACCCAATCAAAGCAGGGGACTTCATCATCGTATCCTCAACACACAAGGGTGCCAATTCTCCAAGAATGATGGAGAGCTAAAGGGTCATGGAGCACAGAGGCTGCTGCCCCCCACCATTTTATCCTCATCACGAGAGTCATTCTCTCTCAGATTGCTGGGCCAGCCAGTCATCCTCTAAGAGGGAAGGCTTGCCTGTGTGCTCCAGTTCCACTTGAGCTCAGGGCTGAACTCAGGCTCTGTGTGCCATGTCTGCCTGCCTCTGAGGCTGGGACTCTGGCCCACAGCCCGTTCAGCAGTGCAGTGGGGGACTGGAGGCCAGGATTGGCTCAGCACAGACCCCGCTCTCCCATGGACACTGTGCAAGCTCCCGGGCAGGCTGAGCAGGCAGGATCAGAGGAAGGAGACCCTCCGAATCCCTCTGAGAAGCCCCCAAGGCCCTCAGGCACTCTATTCTGTGGCTGTCATTTCCTGTCCTGGGTCTGGCAATCCTGTCACTGGGTGGGACTCCACTTCCACCTGCACTGGGGAGTGGGGCTGGGTCTGTGCACAGAGTGTTGTCCCGATGCGTGATTCTGGGGGAGGAATCTAGTGCTGACACCTTTCTGGCAAGTTCCTTGGAGGGGGTCCCATCTCCCTCTCCCAACTGGGCATGCCCGGGCAAGGCAAGCCTGCTTTGCTTATGGCCCATGGCCAGGCTGGTGGAAGGGCAGCAGTGACCCCCTCAAAACTTCCCCTGACTGTCCTCGCCCTTGTCAAGGTGGGCCGTCTCTGGGCCCCCTCAGCCCTCTGTGACTTTCCTGCTCACAGCACTCAACATGTCGGACCACCTGCATCTCCCAGCTGCTGGAGGACCTAGTCCTGGAGGGCAAGGACGGGTCTGCTTCATTCGAGCACAGGCTGAGTGCTCTCTTGAGCACTCAGTCTTCATGCGACAAACATTCCTGGGCCACCGTCAGTGTGCAAGGCACTGTTCAAGGCACTGGGGGCGTGGAGATGAGCAAAGGCACCAGGCCCTGCTCTCCCGGCACTCACATCCCGTCTGATAGGCAGGAATAAACATGGCAGCGCTCGTGTAACAATTGTTGGCAGAAAATGCTCCGAAAAAAGATTCAGCAGGGTAAGGGGATGGAGAGTTGGTGGGTGGCCATTTCAGAGAGTAGTCGGGGAAGGCGGCGTCACTGAGGAGGTGATGACTGAACTGAGACCAGAATGAAAATGAGGCCAGTACAGTTCTCTGAGGGAGGAGCCACCAGGCTGAGGGAAGAGAAAGCGCTAAGGCTTTACGATGAGCACAAGAGTGCTGCAGGTGCTGAAAAAGTGTCTGTCAAGGGGCCCAGCAATAAAATGAGACACTGCAAGGCAATCCCACATGGGAAGATGCCCAGTTCAAGCCTGGAGGCTTCCCTGCACGCACTGGGCACACGTTTGCCCATGTTCCAGAGCCGACTGAGGGGTGGGGGTGGATTGCAGAATCAGGACTCTGTTGGGGGTAGTCTCTCTCTTTCTCAGTAAATAAACTTAAAAAAAAAAAAAAGAAAATGTTGGATCGGGGCCACCAGGTGGTGTGGTAGATAAGGCGCTGGGCTCCCACTGGCCGACCATGGTTTGAGTCACAGACCTGGTGGCTTGGCTTGCTTTTCCTTTCTCTCTCTCTCTCTGGTCAAATTAAAAAATAAAATTATATATATATGTGTGTGTGTGTATTTTTTTAGAGAGAGAGATTTTTTGCTATAGGGCACATGCACTTGCTGGAGAGACAGACAGAGAGACAGAAAGCAAGAACTCACCCCCCAGGGGGGACGGCCACGCTGCAATCCCTTCTCCTCCATTCTCCTCTTGGGATTTTGGGCACGCACGCACACGTGCCCAGAGTGTTTTAAGCCGCCAGATCTGGGACTCAAACTGTGGTCAGCAACGTGGGAGTACAGCGATGTAACTATTACGCCATCTGCTGGCCTCAATAAGTATGTTGGTCCCAATGAATAATTTTTTTTTTATTTTTTTAAAGAATTGTTTTATTTAACTTTATATATCCATTTATTTATTTATTTTAATTTGAACCACGAGGGACAGAGTGAGAGAGAGAGAAAGCAAGCAAGCTGCCAGGTCTGGGACTCAAACCACGGTCGGCCATGTGGGAATCCAATGCTCTTAACCACCACACCACCTGCCGGCCCCAGCAATAAATAATTCTTACTCTTTTTTTTTTCTTTTTTTGGAGAGGTTTTTGCCATAGGGCGCGTGTGCTCGCCAGAAAGACAGAGAGACAGAAAGCAAGAAATCACCCCCCAGGGGGGATGGCCACGCCGCAATCCCTTCTCCTCCATTCTCCTCTGGGATCTTGGGCACGTACGCACACATACTCGGTGTGAGTTTAAGCCACCGGGTCCGGGACTTGAACCGCGGTCGACTACGTGGGAGTCCAGCAACATGGCCATTACACTAACTGCTGGTCCCAGCAATAAATAATTCTTAAAACAAAACGAAAATAGCCCTGAGCCCCTGTCCCCTTGTCTTGTATTCCTGAACAAGGCTGGGCATGGACCAGCCCACATCATCGCCCACTCCAACCTTCCCTGGCTCCTCTCTCCCCAGGTCCCAGACTGAAGCCGTGGCTCCTGAGGCGAGCCCAGAGAGAAGCTGCTCTCTCCACAGTTGCCCCCTGGAGGACCCTTCCAGCTCTTCAGGACCCCCACAGACAACTTCCACCCTCCAACCTGTGGGACCATCCAGCCCCTTGGCCCCTGTCCACTTTACCTATCCCCGGCCACCACAGGAGTACCAGGGGGGCAGTTCCCTGCCAGGACTCGGGGACCGGGCAGCCCTGTGCTCTCATGGTCCCAACTTCAGCCCTTCCCCAGCCCCCTCGCAATGCGATGGGGCCTGGAAGCCACCTTCTGTGCAGCACCATGTGGTCAGCGTCAGGTAAGGAGTGATCCAGCAGCCTCCAGCTGCCACTGGAAGGTGGGGCAAGGCAGCGCCCTGGGGCCCGGGCTCCTGTCTTAGGAGGCAGCTGGGGTGGAGCAGGAAGTAAGGGCCAGAATTTGGGAAAGGGAAATCTCTGAATGGAATTCTCCATCCTTCACTCACCCACCCCTGCCCCACCTCTCCCCCACCCCACTTCCAGCCCCACAAGAGGATTTTTGCAAGCAAGTGTCTTTTCTCCTCTTTTACAGGCAGGAACGGGCCTTCCAGATGCCAAAGAGGTAGGCTTGGGCCTTCCCTGAACCCCAAGGGGTGACCAGGCTGGTGCCCAGTGTCACCCTGCCGCATGTGTCACCCTGCCTCCCTTCCTGGATAGACTCTAAGCTTACCAGCCCCCCATTACCATAACACCACCAGCTCACGTGGAATCCCTCCTTCTTTCCTAGCTATTCCCAGCTGATTGCCGAATGGCCAGTGGCCGTGCTGCTGCTGTGTCTGGCTGTCATTCTCCTCTGTACCCTGGCTGGACTGCTGGCGGGCCAGCTGCCTAACTTCTCCAAGCCTTTGCTGGTGAGGGTCCGAGGGGAAGGACGGGCACCCCAGGCCTGGCCATCTCAGCACAGCCTGATGCAGAAAGTTGGGGTGGCCTAGCTGGGGAGAGGGTGCAATGGTGGGTGAGCTGGGAAGGTGGTATAGAGGGCATACGCGTGCCCACCACGCAGGCCAGCAGGCTGCCCACCCTGCTCCAGGGAACCAGAGGGACAGGGCTGAGAGGGGTCCAGATAGAGAAGTCCCCTCCCCACCCCAGCTGCTCTTCTCTGCTCTCTCCCTGCAGGGATTTGAGCCTCGGGACACAGACATCGGCCGCAAGCTAGTGGTCTGGAGAGCACTGCAGGCCCTCACGGGGCCCCGGAGGCTGCTTTCCTTTTCCCCAGACCTTGAGCTGAATAGGTAACAGGTTCCCATCTTTCCACTGAGGGTGGGAGAGAAAGAACAAGGCCTCCACGGACCTTGGCTGACCTCCCTGAAGGCCACTCAGAGGCTTGCTCGGGCTTCCTGAGGCGTGGTCTCTGATCTTCTCTGAGCGCTCTGCCCCTAATGGTGCCTGACATGGATATTTCCTTTCCCTCAGCTCAAACCCCCACACCACTCTGAGCCCTGCCTCCTGGGGCAGTGCCCAGGAGGGTGCTACCCGGCCTCGCAGGATGGTGGAGCCCCTGGAGGACAGAGGGCAGGAAAGCTTCTTCTGTGGTCCCCCTGGTAAGTTCCTGGCTTTAATGGTGGTCCCCACCTGTTCTAGTCCATTCTGTTGCTAATCATAGAAATACCTGCATTGGGACCAGCAGTTGGCATAATGACTATGTCGCTGGATTCCCATGTAGTCGACTGTGGTTCGAGTCCCAGACCCACCAGCTTAAACTCACACTGGGTGTGTGTGCGTGCATGCCCAAGATCCTGAGAGGAGAGAGGAGAATGGAGAAGGGATTGCGGCATGGCCATCCCCCCCGGGGGGGGGGGGGGTGATTTCTCACTTTCTGTCTCTCTGTCTCTTTCTGTCTTTCTGGCGAGCACACGCACCCTAGAGCAAAAACCTCTTCCAAAAAAAAAAAAAAAAAAAAAAAAAGAAATACCTGCGTCTAGTTTCTTTAAAAAGAACAGGTGTTTATTCACAGTTATTAATTTTCTTTTTTAGTTTGCTGCAGGGCACGTGTATTCACCAGAGAGAGGCAGAAAGACAGAGAGAGAGAAAATGAGAAACTGCCCCCCACGGGGGGATGACCACCCTACAGTCCCTTCTCTTCCATTCACCTGTCCGGATTTTGGGCACCCATGTGCACACACCAAGTGTATTTTTCAAGCCACCATGTCCGGGACTCAAACCTCACAGTCGGCCATGTGGAACCCAGCACCTTAACCTCTACACCATCTGCTGGTCCTCAGTTCAGAGTTTAGAGGTCCAAGATCCAAGGGCCACATCTGATGGCGGTCTAGTTGGCAGAATCACATGGTGTCACATGGTAAGAGGACAGAGTATGCAGAGCGGAGCACGTCTCCATCCCAGTCCCTCCCTCGTAAACCCACCAGGACTCAATCAAGGGTCCCACCCCGATGTCTGAGCACTTCCCAAAGGCTCTGCCTTCCAACATCATAATCAGACTGTCTCCTCTAATACTTTCACAACACATCCCAAATCCAACACGTGCATCTAAGGAGACCTGCTCAAACCGTAGCACGATTCCACCATATCTGGGCAGACGGAAGGGAAGGTGGGACCAGATTGCGACCTAGTAGTTAAAGGTAGCCAGATCCCACAAGGACAAATATGGTTCGAATCTTGGCCCTGACCGCTTTAAAAAGATGGTAGTTGTGGGACCGACAGATGGCGTAGTGATTACATGGCTGGACTCCCATATGGCTGGCCTCAGTTTGAGTCCCAGACCCAACGCCTTAAAACATGCCGAGCGCATGTGCATTCATGTGCATGCCCAAAATCTCAAGAAGAGAATGGAAGAGAAGAGATTGCAGCATGGTCGTCCCCCCGAGGGATAATTTCTCGCTTTCTGTCTCTCTGACAAGGGCATGCACCCTATAGCAAAAAATCTCTTAAAAAAAAAAAAACAAAACAAAAAAACAAAAACAAAAACACAACTATTCTGGTTGCATTTGCATGCTGCTCACCATCTCAACAGGATGGAGAAATGGGAAGAAAGGATGGCAGTGTGACCACATCCCATTGGGAGGTGCTTTCTCCCTCTCTCTATGTCTCTCTGTTTCTCTCTCTTTGGCAAGCTCCAGCTGGCCAAAAAAAGAAGAAGAAAAAAACCCCACAATAACAGCAACAAAACAGAAAAGATAGGGAAGGTGGCCAGCTGGCCATGTTCAAACCAAGGAAATTGGGTTACAGCTGGAAGGAGAAGGCAGGTCTCAGGTACTCCAGCCAGGCTGGGTCTGCTGGGGCACAGGGGCAGGCTCGGGCTCTTAAATTCTCCTATGGCAATGGGAACCTCATATGGCCCTGGGTAAGCACCCTCTCCGTGGGGCCCCAGGGCCTGGGCTACAGGGCTGAGCTCTGAGGTCTGGGCCGGGTGTGTTGCAGAGAAGAGCTACGCGCAGCTGGTGTTCATGTCCAACTCTGCGGGCAGCCTGTGGGACCTGCACGCCATCCATGCCATGTGCCGCATGGAGCAGAACCAGGTGAGCCGATCGCGGAGGTGATGGGCTTGGGGACGTCGAGGGCACGAGGCACCTGATCCCAAGGAGATTCAGCCGAGCCAGGCCTGGGAGGGCTAACTGGAGAAGATTCCCTACTTAGAAAGTGATTCTGAGCCTAGTACAAGGCTCTAGATTGGGGTGGGAAAAGAAGAGTCAGCTGTTTTCAGAAGAGCCAAGGTATAGGTGCTGGAAGAGAACCTGGAGATTTTCAAAAGCTCCTGAAAAGGCGCCCCAAGCGTTGTGAGGAGACTCTGGCCCAGGGAACTAAGACCGTGGGCTTAAAGGCCCCAGCTCCCATTACCAAGCAGCACCAGTTTGATTATGCTAAACGGAGAACCACATTCAATAGCATCTGAAGAAGAGTTGCTATTAAAAACAGTGTAGAGGGACCGGTAGTTAGCGTAATGGCTATGTCGCTGGACTCCCATGTAGTTGACCATGGTTCGAGTCCTGAACTTAAACACACTGGGCATGTGTGCGTGCATACCCAAGATTCCGAGAGGAGAATGGAGTAGAAGGGATTGTGGCGTGGCCGACCCCCGGGGGAGTGATCTCTGGCTTTCTCTCTCTCTCTCTCTCTTTCTCTCTCTCTCTCTCTCTCTCTCTCTCTTTCTGGCGAGCACACGCGCCCTATAGCAAAAACCTCTCAAAAAAAAAAAAAAAAAAAAAAAACAGTGTAGAAATCACTCAGTAGCCCAAGACCCTCACTTTAGGGATATCTAAAGAAGGCTATCTGACGTACCAGACACTGGTGAATAACACATGCTCCAGAGTCAGAGGGCCTGAATTCGAGGCCAGCTCGAAGGCTCCACTGCCGTGTGACTTCACACATTTCTTAGCCTCTCAGTGCCTCAGTCCTCACATATGATAATAGAGATAATAATATACTTCCCTCTCAGGGATACTGTGACAATTAAGCAGGATAGAATTGGGAAAAATAGAAGGCCAGCAGGTAGTGTAGTGGTTAAGGTACTGAACTCCCACATGGTCAACCACAGTTCAAGTCTGGGACCTGGCAGCTTGAAACACACTGGGCATGTGCATGTGCATGCCCAAGATCCCAAGAGAACGGAGAAGGGATTATGGTGTGGCCAACCCCACAGAGGTGATTTCTCACTTTCTGTCTCTGTCTCTCTCTGATTCTCTCCAGCGAGCACATGTGCCCAATAGCGAAAATCTCTCTCAAAAAAAAAAAAAAAAAAATTGGAAAAAGATAGCATCATGATTGGCAACAGTAATCTTTCAATAAAAGTCCCTGCTGTCACCATGATCTCAGGCCCGAGGCCACATAGCCAGTTAGTGGCAGGGCGGGTTCTCTGACTCCCAGGCCAGTGCTCTCCCTACTAGAACAGCTGCTGTGATGTCAACAGGGCGGGAGGAAAAAGAAGGCTGGGGTAGGAAAAAGAAAGAGCCCTGGCCCTTGGAGGGTTCAAGCAGCCCACAGAGGAGAGGCAGGGGGCTGGGAGTGGGCAGCGACCTTGACCCTGGAATGTTTTGACTTCCGCTGTTCCACTGCTTGCTTCCAGCTGCCTGGACCCTTGTCTGTGGCCACCACCTCCACTCCCAGTGCTGGCTCAGGCAGTGCGGAGTTGGGGTGTGTAATCTATAGAGGCTCTTAGGGCAGGGCTTCTCAAGCTGAGGCTCTGGGCTGCATCACCAGGTTCCTTTGACGGAATCAAGATATAGCCGCTGGCATCTGGGCCAGGAGCCGAAGGCCGCTCTGAGACAAACCAGCTCTGCTGGGCTGTCAACATGCCCCCTGCCTCTGCCCTGCAGCCTGAAAGGACAGAGAGGGCCTCAGACAGGGCTGGGGAAACCTGGGCCCCTGGACTGGCCCTGAGCTCCCTCCTGCTGTGTGTGCCCTACAGATTCGCTCCCACACCCACTTCGGGGCTCTGTGCCAGCGGACGGCAGCCAATGAGTGCTGTCCCAGCTGGTCCCTGGGCAACTATCTGGCTGTGCTCTCCAACCGCTCATCCTGCCTGGACACCACCCAAGCTGACGCAGCGCGCACACTGGCCCTGCTGCGCGCCTGTGCCCCCTACTACCACCGCGGTGCCCTGGTGCCCTCTTGTCTGGGGCCCAGGCAGGACAAGTCCCCACGCTGTGCCCAGGTCCCCACCAAGTGCTCCCAGAGCAGTGCCATCTATCAACTCCTACACTTTCTGCTGGACCGGGACTTTCTGAGCCCCCAGACTACCGACTACCAGGTACCCTCCCTCAAGTACAGCCTGCTCTTCCTGCCCACCCCAAAGGGTGCCTCTCTGATGGACATCTACCTGGACCGCCTAGCCGCGCCCTGGGAGCTCTCTGACAACTACACCGCCGTCACCGGCATGGACCTGGGCCTCAAGCAGGAGCTGCTGAGGCACTACCTGGCCCAGGACACAGTGTACCCCTTGCTGGGCCTGGCTGCCATCTTCTTCAGCATCGGCTTCTATTTGCGCTCGCTCTTCCTCACGTTCATGGTGCTGCTGGGGACCTTGGGCTCCCTGCTGGTTGCCTTCTTTCTTTACCAAGTGGCCTTCCGCATGGCCTACTTCCCCTTCGTCAATCTGGCGGCCCTCGTCCTGCTCAGCAGCGTCTGCACCAACCACACGCTCATCTTCTTCGACCTCTGGCGCCTCAGCAAAAGCCAGCTGCCCTCGGGGGGCCTGGCGCAGCGCGTGGCTCGCACCATGCACCACTTCGGCTACCTGCTGCTGGTCTCCGGGCTCACCACCGGCGCGGCCTTCTACGCCAGCTACCTGAGCCGCCTGCCGGCCGTGCGCTGCTTCGCCCTCTACATGGGCACGGCGGTGCTAGTGCACCTGGCGCTCACGCTGGCCTGGCTCCCCGCCTCCGCCGTGCTCCACGAGCGCTACCTGGTTCGCGGCTGCGCGTCCGAGGCGCAGGGCCCGTGGGGCTGCAGCACACCCCGGCGTCTGGTGCTGGCGCTGCACCGGCGGCTCCGCGGCCTTCGGAGGGCCGCAGCTGCCACCACGCGCCTGCTCTTCCAGCGCCTGCTGCCCTGTGGCGTCATCAAGTTCCGCTACATCTGGATCTGCTGGTTCGCGGCGCTGGCGGCAGGGGGCGCTTACATCGCCGGCGTCAGCCCGCGCCTGCGGCTGCCCACGCTGCCGCCGCCGCACGGCCAGGTCTTCCGGCCTAGCCACCCCTTCGAGCGCTACGACGCAGAGTACATCCAGCAGTTCCTGTTCGAGCAGCCACCTCAGGGCGAGGGCGGCCAGATGCCTGTGGTTTTGGTGTGGGGCATTTTGCCCCTGGACACTGGCGACCCCCTGGACCCTCGTAGCAATAGCTCACTGGTCAGGGACCCTGGCTTCTTAGCCAGTGGCCCCGAGGCCCAGCGCTGGCTGCTGGCACTATGCCACCGGGCTCGGAATCAGAGTTTCTTTGGTGCCCAGCCGGAGGGCTGGCCCACGCTGTGCTTCGTGGAGGCCCTCCAGAGTTGGATGGAAAGCCCTAGCTGTGCCCGCCTGGGGCCTAACCTCTGCTGTGGCTACTCAGGCTTCCCCTGGGCCCCCCAGCTTTTCCTGCACTGCCTCAAGATGATGGCTCTGGAGCAAGGTCCTCATGGCACCCATGACCTGGGACCCCGTTTTGATGCCCATGGCAGCCTGGCTGCCCTCGTCCTGCAATTTCAGACCAACTTCCAGTATAGTCCAGAGTATGGCCAGGTCCACCACTTCTACACTGAGGTCAGCCGCTGGCTGGCAGCAGAGCTGGCCATGGCACCTCCAGGCCTGCGGCACGGTTGGTTCACCAGCCGTCTGGAGCTGTACAGCCTGCAGCACAGCCTGAGCACTGAGCCTGCCGTGGTGCTGGGCCTGGCTCTGGCACTGGCCTTTGCTACCCTGCTACTGGGTACCTGGAATGTTCCGCTCAGCCTGTTCTCCGTGGCGGCTGTGGCAGGCACCGTCCTGCTCACTGTGGGACTCCTGGTTCTCCTGGAGTGGCAGCTCAACACTGCCGAAGTCCTCTTCCTCTCGGCCTCCGTGGGCCTCTCCGTAGACTTCACCGTCAACTACTGCATCTCCTATCACCTGTGCCCACACCCGGACCGCCTGAGCCGCGTGGCCTTCTCGCTGCGCCAGACCAGCTGTGCCACGGCAATGGGGGCCGCAGCCCTGTTCGCAGCCGGCGTGCTCATGCTGCCGGCCACCGTGCTGATCTATCGCAAGCTGGGCATCATCCTTATGATGGTTAAGTGCGTCAGCTGTGGCTTCGCCAGCTTCTTCTTCCAGTCTCTGTGCTGTTTCTTCGGGCCAGAGAAGAACTGTGGGCAGATCCTCTGGCCCTGTGCCCACCTGCCTTGGGATGCCGGAACTGGGGAGCCCAGTGGGGAGAAGGCAGGCCGCCCACGACCAGGGCCAGTGGGAGGGGCGCCCGTGTCCTGCTCAGAGCACTACGAGCTACAGCCCCTGGCCCGGCGCCGGAGCCCCAGCTTTGACACCAGCACGGCCACTAGCAAGCTGTCTCACCGCCCCTCAGTCCTCTCAGAGGACCTGCAACTACACGATGGCCCCTGCTGCTCCCGGCCCCCACTAGCCCCTGCCTCCCCGAGGGAGCTGCTCCTGGACCACCAGGCCGTCTTCAGCCAGTGCCCGGCCCTGCAGACCTCCTCCCCCTATAAGCAGGCTGGGCCTAGCCCCAAAACCCGGCCCAGGCAGGACTCCCAAGGGCAGAAGTCTGAGCCCCCACAGGCCTCCCCAGAAGCCCCAGCCCACTCCCCCAAGCCCAAGGTTGTAGAGCCTCCCGATGGCCTCTGCTCCTCAGCCAGTACCCTGGAGGGGCTCAGCGTCTCCGATGAGACCTGCCTCAGCACCTCGGAGCCCAGTGCCCGAGTCGCAGATTCCATGGGTGTCTCCCCAGAGGATCTGGATGACACTGGGCAAGTAGTACCAGAGCGGGGCCAGCTGAATGGGAAGCGGGACACCCTGTGGCTGGCGCTGAGGGAGACTGTGTACGACCCATCACTGCCTGCCTCCCACCAGAGCAGCTCGTCCTGGAAGGGCCGAGGGGGGCCAGGGGATGGCAGCCCCGTGGTGCTGCCCAACAGCCAGCCAGACCTGCCAGATGTTTGGCTGCGCAGGCCCAGCACGCACACCTCGGGTTACAGCAGCTGAGGGAGGCCCAGGGAGGCCAAGCCGGGGTGCAGAACCCTTTCAGGGACTACCGAGCAGGAGTAGCACCAGCTGGAGCCTGAAGGTATCTCTCCAATATGGAGAGGTCTCACTCTCCGGCTGTGGATTTGAAGCCCTGCCAAACGTTCCAGCCCTGATCTGGCTGCTGCCTACTCCTCACATCTGGAGGATTTAGCGGGGAGGGTCATTGGAGAGGAACATCAGGCTCTCCTTCTGACCTGCTGAGGGCTCGTCCGCCCCCACAGCACCAACCAGGACCCCCTCCTCTGGAAAGAGGAAAAGCCAGATGTGTAGCTCCAGGTTTTGGGGGGGTTGATCTGGACTTCTCCCCAGTGGCAAGAAGTTCAGTGAGACCAAGGGCTTATCCTTGGGACCCTGCCAGGGTACCTTACTGACCAGAAGAACCTGGGGGACCGCTACAGCCTCCTGGGCCTCATCCCTTTGGAGGGCTCTTCATCAGGACTCTTTTCTCTTTGGGGGGTTCTCTGGGCCAGAACTGGGCTGGAGCCTCCGTCCCGAACTGCCATGCTGCCCTCACACCATCTGACCAGAAATTCTCCAAGGCCAGGCAGAGGTGACTGCTGGGAGTGACGCAAGAGGAGGGATGTCAGCCTCGGAGCCTCCCAAGATTGCAGGACAGTCCCTTGGGAAGCAGGCCCTGGTGCTCCCTCCTGTTAGAACAGCGATCCTTGACGCCCCTGGACCTGTCAGCCTTTTTGTAACCTCTCAACTTCACTCCGGGCTGGCCTGCAGGTGGCCGGGCTCTCACTCCCGATCTACAGGCAGAGATGCTGAGCTAAGAAGGCGCCCGAGTTTCCAGTCACACGCTGGGACATGGCAGAGCAGGTTTCTGACTCGTTCCACCCTGTAGCTCCCAGTCTCCTCCTAGCTACCTGCCTCAGGGACGTTGGTCTGTGGCTGTCCCGATCCTTTACCAACCCTCCCTCTCCCTCTGGGCCTCCATCTCCAGACAGACCATTACTCTGAGCAAACCCTGGAGTTCCTCCCAGCTCCCCTGTGCTTCCCACTGGAATCCGGCCGAGGTGCCTCCCAGCTAGGGGCCATCAACTGGTCTGGCCCTCAGGCCTCAGGGTCATCCTTTTCAATGACCATAATGTATGGAGAGACCCTGACGGCAAGATACTGAGAGATGGAAGAAGCTGAGTAGAATCCAGGTAAGGCAGGAGCTCAGATGTGGCCTTTGGGGAGTGTGTGAGTCTGCAGCTTCTCCCCAGGTTGGGCTCCCCACGTGCCTAAGGACAGGTCTCCTTTGGGGGCCACTCAGCTGACCAAAAGCTGACTCCCCTTCCCCAAAGCAAAGTGTCTTTGACCAAGCTGTGCTGGTGTCAAACCTCTGGGAAGTTTGATCCCGTACAAGAGCTCCTACACTAGGTAGCATCAATAAAGTTATTGCATAGGGTATTATGAGGGGACAGAGGTGTGAAAGGAAAATGGAACATTCGCCCTCACCAAGCTTACTTTCCAGCTGAGGAGACATTTTATGTACACACGCGAGCACTGGAACTCAACCTGGACTGGGTCACCAGGAAGGCTTCCTGGAGGAGGAGTGACTTGAAGCAGGCTTCAGAACATCAATGACCTCAGACTGGAAAGGGCCTTAGCGATCATCTATTCCAGCAGTTTTAAAACTTTGTAGCCTCAGGACCCTTTCTTCAAAGAACCCGTGTGTGGAAACACAGTATGTAAAACGGACGAAAGACAACTGTTCTAGGGGAGCTGGGCCTCCCTTTCTACTGAAGCCTCTCCGGGGGCCTGGGGACCCCTTCAGGCTCCTGTCAGCTCCACAGAATGCTGTGAAATGTGGCCACTGGACCAAGCCACTTTACAGATGAGTGGCAGAAAAGGGAAGAGTTTTTTTTTCCAGGACCAGATAGTCTGTGGCAGAGCTGGAGGCCGATCTGAGGGCATTGCAATTTTCTTTGTTTTGTCCCCCCTGTTATTATTTATTTATTTATTTATTTATTTATTTAAAAAATTTATTTATTTATTTTAAGTCCCCCCGTTATTAAGACCTACCTCCCACCACAAGAAGCTCAGAAGAAGTGAAGCAGAAACCCAAATGAGACAAGGGCCTTGTGGAAGAGACAAAAGACAGTGGCAGGAATGACAGGATACACTGGCTGTTTGCGAGATAAGTAAATTGAGGTAACTCTAACTCCTGAGTCCCCAATGGGAGGCAGTGACTAGGACCTTATTTGGATCTGCCCCAGGGGTCTGCTGGGCCTCTCTCTTCACGTCCAAGTAGCAGCCAGCCTCTCCAGCCTAGGACTGCTCATCCGGGCCCTGTCTTCTCTGCAGCACCATGGACACGTCCCTCTGTTGTCACACAGCTGGGCCGAGAGCATCCTGGCCTCATCTGGGACAATGAGCCCAGGGAGGACAAAGTGACCTTTCCTCCTGAGTATGAGTGAAGTCCTGCCTTGACTCAAAAGAGAATCCAGCATCTTAGTTGCTTCTCCTCAACTCACCTAAGGTCTTTCACCCGTGCTATGGGAGGCAGCAGGTACTTGGACTCAAAAGAATCTCCTCCCTCTGTCGTTTCTCGCAAAGGGTATTTGGGACTGCAGCTTCGCACATTTTGCCTGAACATAGGAATGTTAGAGCAAGTATGGAGGGGTGGGTGGGTGGGCAGGGGTCAGGGGTTTGGTCATGCCTGAGGACCCTCCTTGGGAATTTCGGGGTCTCGTTCCTAGAGCCCATGGCCATACAAACCTACAGGAAAACAGATGAGCCATAGCAGCCGTTGTAAAGACTGTGTTTATTCCTTTGGTCACCAGGCCCGAGGGCTAGTGAAACCCAGGGGTAATCTGTTACCTCTTACCTGGAGTGGCCCAAACCCTCAGCAGCCGAGCTGAGCAGCCACTCCCACTTCCACAGGTAATCTGCCCTCCTCTCTAGCCCTGACTTTGAAATGTAGAACTTCAAGTATTTTCAGTTTCCTTTGAGTTTCCGCAGATAAGAATCGCTTTCTTATTGTTATGGGCAGTTACAGTGAGTGTGTGATGTGGCTTAGAAGCATGCTGTGAGGCCTACAAAAAAAAAAAATCAAAACATCCATGTTTGCCCTGCAAAGTTCAAGAAGTGGTTTCTCTGCGCTGAGACACTTTATAATAGAACTACATTAACACTCATTTGGGACTTGAGTGTATTTCTCTTATTTGTGCCACAGATCCTCGAACTTATACTCAACACAAGAGTATGTGTGCTGTATGTTTTCAAATTATAACTCGGTGTAGTTTGGTACCATGGGAAACCCATCCTCCCACGCTGTGGTGCTCTGGGGACTTTGAGAGTGCCAAGGTTAGATAAAGGTTGATTTGACTGGCAGAATCCTAGATTTTACTAATACGTGGCATAGCCCATACCTTGATATTCAAATAATATTCCTGCTTGAGCTGAGACAGTTTACAAGAGATTTATAAACCACACTTTCCCCAGTCTCCTCTGACTCATTCCATTCTCCCAATGCATGACAGGACAAGGAGACAAGCAAAGGGCATCAGGAAAGAGGACACATCGATGTACGGCCTTTCCTGTTGTCCAGAGAGTTTCTGATCTTTCCTTCTATGGTGGCCTTATCTCGTCCCTGGATAATATAAATGGCAAGCTCTCTGGCACCCCCACGCCATGCGTCAAGGTCCTGTTTACCTGGGGACAGGAAAAGCAGACGTTTCTTACCCTCCCTACCCTCACCCTTGTTCATAGGGACGACTATAACTCCAGGTCTGCAGGTGTCTGTGCTTAAGAGAAGAAAACAGAACTCAGTTCGCCCAGATGAGGACGAGCAGAAAGTTACCGAATGCTATATAAATGCCAGGCTGCCTGAAGCCCTGTGTGGAAGACCCCTAGAAAGACCTTCATAAATGTCTCTCATAATTACTATCAGGCCTCTGTGTCCTTATTCACATTATATCTCATCATAGGGGAAAGATTAGCATTTCACCAAACTCATAAGCATCAAACAAATAAGAATTTAATATTGCTAAAGTCACACATCTGACTCCTACATCAGCTACACCTCAGCCTTGCCAAGCTAGTTTCTGTTCCAGTTACTAGTTTCCATTCTTTTTTTTATTTTTCTTGACAGATATTTGCTATAGGGTATGTGTGCTTGCCAGAGAGACAGAAAGCAAGAAATCACCCCCCAGGGGGATGGCCACACTACAATCCCTTCTCCTCCATTTTCCTCTTGGGATCTTAGGCATGCACGCACATGTGCCCGGTGTGAGGTTTAAGCCACCACATCCGGGACTTGAACTGCAGTTACCTATATGGGAATCCAGTGATGTAACCATTGTGCTATCTGCTGGTCCCACTAGTTTTCATTCTTTGCGATGATCATTTCTTTCTTTATTTCTTTTTTTTTTTTTTTTTTTTTTTTGCTATAGGGCTCGTGCGCTCTCCAGAAAGACAGAGAGAGACAGAGACAGAAAGTGAGAAATCGCCCCCCGGGGGGATGACCATGCCGCAATCCCTTTTTTCTCCTCCATTCTCCCCTTGGGATCTTTGGCACGCACGCACACGCGCCCGGCGTGAGTTTAAGCCACCGCGTCCGGGACTCGAACAGTGGTCGACTACGTGGGAGTTCAGCGACATAGCCATTATGCTAACTGCTGGTCCCTGGACTCTGCATTTTAAAGGAATCAATTTCCATAGCCACTTTCTTCATCTGTTCCCTCTCCTAAGAAGCCTATAGTCAACCGGTTCTTCCCAACCTCCCTTTTCGCAGTCACCCTACCTCCCTCATTCTGAATCCTACTCTGTCACCTTGTTCTTCAGTCTAGACAATAAAAGCACTGGGCCAGTGGGTGGGTGGTGGTCATGGCCCTGGATCCCACATGATGTACTCTGCAATTCAAGCCTGGATCTGACGGCCTGGAAAACATGCTGGGCGTGTGTGCGTTTCCGCCCAAAACCTCGACGGCGAATGGAGGAGAGAGTATTGCCACATCGCCATCCCCCTGGGGGAGGTGATTTCTCACTTTCCCTCTCTCTCTGTCTCTGTCCAGCAAGTGCATGCACCCTGTGGGGGGAGGGTAAACAAAACTTAAATAAATAAATAAAAGTAGTACTTGAGAATGCTCTGCTTGAGAAATTCCTTAAGAGAGCAAAGTCCAGGCACCAGCAGTTAGCATAATGGCTATGTCGCTGGACTCCCACGTAGTCGACCGCAGTTCAAGTCTTGGACCCGGTGGCCTAAACTCACACTGGGCACATGTGCGTGCGTGCCCAAGATCCCGAGAGGAGAATGGAGGAGAAGGGATTGCGGTGTGGCCATCCCCCTGGAAGGTGATTTCTCGCTTTCTGTCTCTCTGTCTCTCTGGCGAGCGCACGTGCCCTACAGCAAAAACCTCTCAAAAAAAAAAAAAAAAAAATTGGGGTTAGCCAGTCGTGTGGTGGTTAAGGAAGCTGGATCCCATGTGGCTGACTGTGCGCTTTGAGTCCCAGACCCTGCGGCTTGAGAAATATACTAGGCATGTGTGGGTGCATGCCCCAAATCCCAGAAGGAGTAAGAAATGGAGGAAAAGAGATTGTGGTGTGACTGTCCCTCACACGAGGTACTTTCTCACTTTCCCTCTGTCTCTCACGGCCAAGAGCATGCACTATTTGGTGAATTTTAAAAATAAAATCAAAATCCAAAATGAGTTGGCTGAGAGCCAGCCAGTGGTGTGGTGGTTAAAGTGACTGGATTCCACATGGCCGACTACAAGTCCAAATCCCAAACCCAGCAGATTAAACAACACCAAGGCTCACGTGCATGCATGCCAGAATCCCAAGAGGAAAATGAAGGAGAAAGAACTGTGGCATGGCCTCCCCCGGACGGTGATTTCTTTTCACTTCCTCTCTCTCTGTCTCTCTCCCCCTCACTCCCCTCCTCTCCCCAGAGAGCACACACACCTTACAGCAAATGTTAAAAAAAGGGGGGGGGGGGGATAGTTGACATAGGATACACATTAACCACATTCATTTGAATGAGAAAACAAAACTGGACTTTTTCTGATAGTCAGTCTGATTTGGCGGATGGGTTTAACAAGACTGGCTTTGCAAACAGTATAGATGGTGGACATTTTCCCAACATGAAAAACTCATCTGCAGCTCCATGGTTTGAACAAAAAACTACACTTAAAGTACATATGCAACACCCTTTTCTCACCAAGATGGAGCAGCAGGAACCTAATCTACCCTCTTGCTTGAAACAACCCAGCAGGAAAAGAAAATTAAACGTGGTTCCTAAGACACTGGACAAGGACAGTCATCCCTGGGAGACAAGAAACGGTGAGGTGAGCCCGACGACCGCGGGCCCAGCTTACTGAGAGTTTCCGGGTTGTATCGCAGGGAGGAAAAACCCAGGCAAAGCCATGCAGAGTCCCTGAGCTGAGGGCACAGCTCAGAGTTTGGGGAAACCAGGGCGGCTAGACAGCTCGGGACAGAGTACCGGGAGGAGAAAAGAACACAAGGAGAGAATTCTGGGGATCTGAAAAGGCCCCTTCCCATGTTCAATGGAGCAGAGCGCCTCGGCTAGGTGTGGTTGAGAAAACTGCTTGAGGCCAAGGGAAGAGCCACCCAAAACAAAGCGAGGGAACAGTAGTCAGTAGCCACAGAGGCCTGAACAGTGCCTGTCGCCATAGCTGGAATGGAAGCTTCTTCATTTGCAGAGCATTGGTCAGAGTTCTTAGAGGGTCTTGCCTCAGTAGTGGAGACTCACTAGCCTAGTTCAAACACAAACACATCTCAGTTCCACCCAACACTTTTTTTTTTTTTTTTTTTTTTTTTTTTTTTTTTTTTTTTGCTATAGGGTTCATTGGGGAGAGAAAAGGAGAAATCATCCCCCAGGGGGATGGTCAAGCTGCAACACAATCCCTCCTCCATTCTCCTCGGGATTTGGGGCACATGCGCCTGGTGTGTTTTTCAAGCCACCAAGTTCAGAACTTAAACTGCGACGTTGGCTATGTGGGATCCAGCTGCCTTAACCACTGCATCCCCGGCTGCCCCCATGAACAAATCTAACACCGAGACCTGAGGTCTTTGCTGCATCTACTGTGAGGATGAAGACCGTTCTCAGCAATCAGACCATCCACAGTCCAGAGGATCCACATCACTCTGTAGGGACGCACAGTTATCGTGAAGGACCCCAGGGGAACCCTGCGGAGGGACTTCAATCACATCAGTGGAGCTCAGTCTCCTCAGAAAGAAGAAGAGGCTGAGGGTGACGAGTGGTGGGGAACGGAAAGGCACTGACCACAGCTCGCGCATCTGTAGTCACGTCCAGAACACGGCCAAGGGTGTGACGCTGGGCTTCCGCTACAAGACGAGGTCTGTGTACGCTCATTTCCCCATCAACGTCACTCAGGAGAAGGGGTCTCTTGTTGAAAGACGAAATTTCTTGGGTAAAAAATACATCCAGAGGGTTCAAATGCTACCAAGTGTTGCTTGTTCAGTATCTCAAAGCCAGAAAGAGTTAATCCTCGAAGGCGACGACATTGAAATTGTTTTAAATTCAGCTGCTTTGGTATAGCAAGCCATGACAGTTAAAAATAAGGATATAAGAAAGTTCTTGGAGGCTATCTCTGTCTCTGAGAAGGCTGATGAGTGAGATCTAAGAGTGCAGTATGGCTTCTATGCCAGACTCTTGCCAGACTCACCAAGGACTTCTTTGTTGCCAAATTAAGAAATATTTTAGAGACCAGCAGCAGTGTAGCCGTTATGTCAGTGGACTCTCATATGGTGACAGTGGTTCAAGTCCTGGACTCGATGGCTTCAAAATCACGCCAGGCACATGTACGTGTGTGCCCAAGATCCCGGGAGGAGAATGGAGGACAAGGGATTGTGTCGTGGCCATCCCCCTGGGGGGTGATTTCTCACTTTCCCTCTCACTGTGTCTGTCTCTCTGTCTCTCTCTGACAAGGGCACAAGCTTTAAGGGAAAAACCTCTTAAAATTATTTTATGTTTAGCTTAATTTATTTATTATTACTGTTATTTTTAATTTGCTGTAGGGCACATATGCTCACCAGAGAGAGACAAAGTGAGAAAGCAAGCCGCCAGGTCCGGGACTGGAACCTTGCTTAGCCTTACGGGAGTCCAGCAGCTTAACCACCATGCCACCTGCTGCCCTCCCCCTCCCACCATTAAACAGATCCTTTTCAGTTCTCATTTTGTTTGCCCATTCAATCGCAATAGTTTACCACTCACTCAGCTCCGGCAGTTTACCACTTCCTCCTCTGGCTTCTGAGATGTCAGCCTTTTTGTTTTCTTCTCACCTCTCCGGGCACCTCTTTATCGGGTTACTTGGCAGGTCCCTTCCTATCGTTGCAACTTCTAAATGCTGGCGTCCCTGTCCTTGGCCCGAAAGCTTTCTTCCACACTTCTTTTGACGATCTGTGCAAATATCACTCTTTGATTACATCCCTATGCCAGTAACTCCCCGGAGTGTCCAGTCTGACTCTTTTTCTAGGCTCAGGGCATGTGTTTCCCACTGCCTGCTCGCCACGCCACCGAACTGTCTCAAAGGCATTTCAAGTTTACCATGTTCAAAACTGAACTCTCAGTCCCTCCCCAAACGCACACGATTAGTCAAGCCTGGGAGCCACCTTTCTTTTCTTTTCTCTTTCTCTCTCTCTCTTTCTTTCTTTCTTTCTTTCTTTCTTTCTTTCTTTCTTTCTTTCTTTCTTTCTTTCTCTCTCTCTCTCTCTCTCTCTCTCTCTCTCTCTCTCTCTCTCTCTCTCTCTTTCCTTTCTTTCTTCCTTTCTTTTTCTTTCTTTTCTTTCTTTTTTTTTTCTCTCTCTCTCTTTCTTTTTTTTTTTTTTTTTTGCCATAAGGCCAATGTACTTTCCTGAAAGACAGAAAACAAGAAATCGCCCCCCGGGGGAATGGCCCCACAACAATTCCTTATCCTCCATTCTCTCAGGATTTGGGGTATGCACACACTCGAGCCCAGCACGTTTCAAGCCACTGGGTCTGGGACTCCAACCGCAGTCAGCCATGTGGGAGGCCAGCACCTTACCCACTACCCCGCCTGCTGTCCCAGGAGCCATCTTTAACATCTCCGTCTCCCTTACTCCTCCCTCTGCTCCAATCTAGTTCTGTGGTTCTGTCTCTGAGAACTGGCTGATAGGTGGCTGTTTCTCTGCACCTTCACTACCACACCACCATCATGGCCAAGCCACCATCACTTTCATCTGGAGGATGACAATAGCCTCCTAATGTCTCCCTAGTTCTGAGGTGGGAAAACTCAACTCTTGGAGGTCTCTACCTGGGATTTGAGGGTCCTTGGCTTTGTGCCAAGAGCTCTCCCTTAAGGAGTGTGAAAGCAGGATTATTACAGAAAGCATACTGAGTGGATTACTCCAGATGGAGCAGCCACGTGAGGAAAGATGGGTGAAGTTTCATTCCTTTTTCCGAGAGGAAGAGGAGAATTGTTACCTGGAAGGAAAGACAGAAGGACTACCCCATAGTCAGGGCCACACTGAACTTTGGTGGGTGTCTGGCTTATAGATGTCTTGGATTAATGCCAGACTAACTAAGAGGTTTACTCATGACTTTTTTCTTTTCTTTCTTTCTTTCTTATCTTTTTTTTAGAGTTTTGTTATAGGGCACCTGCACTTGCCAGAGAGACAGAGTGACAGAAAGTGAAAAATCACCTCCCAGGGGGGATGGCCACGTTGCAATCCTTCCCCAATCTCCTTGGCATTTTGGGCATGCACTCACATGGGCCCAGCATGAGTTTCAGGAAGCCACGTCTGGGATTCAAACCGAGGTCAGCCGTGTGGGAGTCCAGCGACATAACCATTATGCCATCTTGCTGGTCCCTATTCATGACTTTTCTGAGAAAGGAGTAGTGGTTTTCCTGAAACCACTGTCCCTCCCATTTTCTGACTTTATTATGGGGTGACCTGGTCATTGCCATTGTTATTCTAAGCTATCAAGGCACAGAGGGGCTGTCATCTAACACGTTAACACCGTACAATGAGGGCATAATGATTCCGAAGGGTAAGCAGCTGAGGTGCCATCTTGGTTTCAACCAGTCTCTCAGCCACTCCTTGCCTGTCAGATTTAAGTGTTTGGAAGGTCACCTTGCTTTGGAACATCCTTCCTGTGTCAGTTCCATTTTTGCCCTGTTTCAATTCATTCTCCATGGAGTAGACAAAGTGAATTTTTAAAAAAACATTTATTTAGTTAATAATTTGCTGTGATTTCAAGCTGCCAGGTCAGGATTTGAACCGCAGAACTGGTTGTGTGGGAATCCAGTGCCTTATCCACCACACCATCTGCTGTCCCAGACAAAGTGAATTTTTTGAAACATGAATGACATGCTCTTGCTATAATGCTTCAGTGACTTTCCATTACTCTTCAGATAAAAACTAATCTTCTTACCTTAGCCTCCCAAGCCGGCCACTTGACTTCTTATCTCTCCAGCTTTATCTGTCTCTCTCTCCTCCTATCTCTTAGTTCTGTTAGGCTGAGAAATAAGCTGTCTGGTCCCTATCTCTGATTGCAGCAAAGAATTGAAGGACAAGAAAACAAACTGAGCACAAGGTTTATTAAGAGAGAAAAAGAGGGCCAGAAGATGGTTGACTCCCACATGACAGACAGTGGTTTCTCACCTTCCTTCTGCCTCCTCTCTCTGGTCAGTTACGTGCCTGACAGCAAATTTTGAAAATAATAATGGGGGAACCAGCAGTTGTCGTAGTAGCTATGTTGCTGGACTCCCATGTAGGCTACAGCGATTCAAGTCCCAGACCCGGTGGCTGAAACTCACACCGGGCATGTGTGTGTGCGTGCCCAAGATCACGAGAGGAGAATGGAGGAGAAGGGATTGTGGTGTGGCCCTCCCCTCCTCTCACTTTCTGTCTCACTCTCTCTCTCTGTCTGTGGTGAGCGCACACGCCCTATAGCAAAAACTTCTCCGAAAAAATAATAGTGATGATGATAATAATAACAATGAGGCCAGCAGATGACGTAATGGTTATGTCACTGGACTTACACAGTCACCCAGGATTCGAGTCCCGGATCTGGCGGCCTAAACTCACACTGGGTTCATGTGTTCGAGTGCCCAAAATCCCAAGAGGAAAATGGAGAAGAGACTGTGGCATGGCCATCCCCCTGGAGTGTGATTTCTCACTTTCTGTCTCTCTGGTGAGTGCATGCACCCTATGGCAAAAATCTCTCCAAAAATAAAAAAGAGAGAGAGAGATACACATACCATAGACTGGGGCCATTGCCAAGTAGATTTGTGTTCTTTCTGGGTTCCCTTTAATCCTGTTTTACAGCCTTTGTTTATCTAAAATATGTGCCTTAGACGTCCTTTGACGTGTTAATTTTTTTTTTTTAGCGTGTTTTTCATTCTTGCTTCTGTGAAACTCGTGCCGCAGGGAGTTCTTCTGCATAGTACAGATGGTCATATGTCCCTCCTTAAAGGTTCTTTGGGCTCCAGGCTAGTTCCCTGATGGATATCTGCCTAACCAAGTTTATCATCCCTAACAACTCCTAAGAGTCCCTGTAGGAGAAAAGCCATCTCTGCCCTGGGGCTTTGCACTCCTGCCCCCTCCTCCACTGTTCACATGATTAACTACCTCTCGTTGCTCCTTAACCAAACATCTCCTCTGAAAGGTCTTCCTTTGGGACCAGCCAGGAGGGGTGGTGGCGAAGGTGGCTGGATCCCATATGGCTGATTGCGCAGTTTGGGTCCTGGATTCTGTGGCTTGGGAAACGCATCGGGCATAAGTGTGCACATGCGCCCAAAATCCCAAGAGGAGAGTGGAGAAGGGACTGCAGCACGGTCAACTCCTGGAGTGTGCTTTCTCACTTTCACTCTCTCTCTCTCCCCTTCTCCAGCTCTCTCCTGGCTAGCACATGTGCCCTACAGCAAACGAAAAAAGAAAATAAAGGTCTTCCCTGACTCCCCAATTCAAACTAGATTTTTCTGCTTTTTCTCTCTTATAACCCTTTGGACCTTCCTAAATAATGTTGCAGGATGGCTTTGGTGATGACTAGGTTCTTAGTTTTTCTATCAAAGAATTGAATAAAACAGGACAACAGTAAAAGGAAGAGCTAATTTATTAAGTGAAAGCAAAAGTATGCACCTGGGAGGTAGGAGCAGGCCTGAGAGAACAGAAGAAGAGTGGCTCAAAGGCTGACAGGGACATTCTGTGAGGTTTATAATTTTTTTTTCTCAAGGAAAGACTTTTGCTTCAGGGTGCATGCACTCTCCAGAGAGATAGAAAGAGACAGAAAGCAAGAAGTCACCCCCTAGGAGGGACTACCATGCCCCAATTCATTCTCCATTCAGGATTTTGGGCATACACACTCCCGACATGAGTTTTAAGCCACTTGGTCTGGGACTCGAACTGCGGTCGACTACATGGGAGTCCAGCAATGTAACCATTACACCATCTGCTGGTCTCGGTTCATAATTTTTAAATCTAAGTCAAGTTGGTTGATCATTGGCTGGGCCCACTGATTTTTTCTCATCTCATTGACTCTATCAAATGTAACTGGGCTAGGGGCCAGTAGAAGGCATGGTAGTTAAAGTGTTGGACTCTACATAGTGGATTGCAGTTCTAGCTCCAGGCCTGGCAGCTTGTTTTCTCACTTTTCCTCTCTCTCTCTCTCTCTCTCTCTCTCTGGTGAACAATTGTACCCTATAGCAAAAATTTAAAAAGAATAATAAATAAACTAAACTAAATAAATCTTTAAAATAAGGCAACCGGGCCTGTTGATTTATCTCATTGGGTCTATCAAATGTGGTGACCCACTGATTGATCTGACTGGCTATCTCAAATGTGGCTTAAGCAGCTAGACTCTCTACTGCAAGTCTCCTGCCTATGTTACCCTGTGCTAGAACTCTCTGCCCTGATCAGTTTTTCTATCTAGCCATGTAAGCAGAAGCTCTAGTCCCCTTAACCTACTACTTCCATTTGCTAGCTGTCTCCTGTCTCATTTATGTTATCACAACTGGTAAAACAAATATATTCTATTTATTTGTGTGATTATTTATTTACTGTGTTTAGGTCTTAGGTTCGTAACTTCCAGAGAGCAGACCCAAGGGCTGTCTTGACATTTGCTGTCCCCTACAGCTCACTTAGGATAGCGTTAGGCACATAACAGGGGCTCAGTAATTATTTGTTGGATTAAATGCATGAGCATTGCCGACAGAAATAACCAAGTCTACACAAATAATAATTGATGCAATTTAAGCACAAAATTGAGTGACTGGCCAGAGAGACACTTAATGTGCTTAGATACAGTGGTTCTTTTTATTCAGTTCTGAGAGTAGGAAGTGCAAATTCATAAATTAGCATAAGGAATCTTCACATTTGTCTGGCCTCAAAAGGCTGGACATCTAGAAGCAGAGGCTTGTAGTGCCGGGGACCAGCCTCGGCAGGGGTGGGTTGACTCGTTGGAGGCGGCAAAGGAAAGGAAGACTAAGGTCTCGGTGCCTTTTCATGCACGTCCTCAGCTGGACACTCCCCAGAGATTGCTCTCTGAGGAGTGACAACTGTTAGGAATAATCATGCCTTTTTATTGAAAATGTGATACATGCAAGTGAACGGGAGAGGGGCTACGTGTTCTGATTATCAATTCATAAAGTTTTAACAATAAAGACCATTCAGGGTTTGATTAAGGGCAGGTCTATTAATCATCGATACAGTTCAACAATTGTTTGATTGATGAAAGCAGGTTTCTGGTAACTTCAAGCAGTGCGGTTTCAGGAAACAATTCCAGCAAGTAGAGTTAATTATCAACCAATGTTCAGCAGCAGCCATCTTATGATTACTAAAAGAAAATCTCAAGAATAGATATTAGTTCTTATGGATTTTCATAAATAATGATACTTAAATAATTCTATAGGGATCCAAAACTTAAGGAATCCTAATATATTTGCCTATCCTGAAGGGGTGAAGATACTGTTCACTTGGTGAGGGCTGGGACAGCATTTTCAACTGGAGGTAAAGTGACTAATAAGTTAATGAAAAACTTTAAAATGGGTTTATGGTGTTGTGGATTCACTTGTGTAGCCCATGGCACCACTGTTGTGTATTTTGTTAGAACATTAGTTACCATGGGGCGAGTGTGTCCTGGGCCAGTTTTGGCCTAGTCCTATTGTATGTAAAAGGATTATTTATATTAAATGTGTCTTGAAGGGTCTTCCAAATGTCAAGATGATTTCTGCCTAGATAGAACTTCAGCACACCCTCCATTGTGCCCACTGGGATGAAGCACTGTGATTAACAGTAGGTGGTCAGGGTAAAGGGGAGCGGTCGGGGAACTTTTGGGAAATCTTACCACACACTCAAGATGTAGGAGGGAGCTATGTAATTCTTTTATAGTAGTATATCGGGGAGTCAGAGGGGGGTCACTTCCCAGCAAGGCTACTACATTTCCCGGAGCGGATAGCAAACGGCCTTGCCGACATGCTAATTGACCCAAGTATTGTTCCAAGGTTGGGGGGCGTACAGTAGCGGCCTTGCCAACGTACTGAACCAACCAGAAGCGGAGCTCAAAGGTCAAAGGGCTCAGACGGGTCCTGGAGCCCCGCCGGGTCGGACTCCTCCATTGTAGGTTATAGATGCATTTAGAAATTCTTAGGTTTGGGACCAGCAGTTAGCGTCATGGCTATGTCACTGGACTCCCACGTAGTCGACCGCGGTTCGCGTCCCGGACCCGGTGGCTTAAACTCACGCCGGGCGCGTGTGCGTGCGTGCCCAGGATCCCGAGAGGAGAATGGAGGAGAAGGGATTGCGGCGTGGCCATCCTCCCTGGGGGGTGATTTCCTGCTTTCTGTCTCTCTGTCTCTCTCTGTCTGTCTGGTGAGCGCACGCGCCCTATAGCGAAAACCTCTCAAAAAAAAAAAAAAAAAAAAAAAAAAAAGAAATTCTTAGGTTATGGGATCAGCAGACGGCATAATGGTTATGTTACTGGACTCCCACATAGTAGGCCACAGTTCAAGTCCTGGATCCAGCAACTTAAAATGCACGCCAGGCGCTTGTGTGTGTGTGCCCAAAACCCAAAGAGGAGAATGGAGGAGAAGGGATTATAGCACGGCCATCCCCCCAAGGGGTGATTTCTTGCTGTCTGTCTCTGTCTTCCCAGTGTATAACAAAAATACCTCTAAAAAAAAATTAGAAATTTAAAGGTTAGCAACTAGATTTTTTTTTTTTTTTTGGAGAGGTTTTTGCTATAGGGCATGTGTGCTCGCCAGCCAGACAGAAAGAGACAGAGAGACAGAAAGCGAGAAATCACCCCCCAGGGGGAATTTGCGGCCACACCGCAATCCCTTCTCCTCCATTCTCCTCTCAGGATCTTGGGCATGCACGCACACACGCCCAGCATGAGTTTCAAGCTACCGGGCTGGGACGCAAACCGTGGGAGTCCAGCGACATAGCCATTACACTAACTGCTGGTCCCGGCAACTAGATTTTTAAAAGTCTTTGTTTGCAAAAGAAATCAGCAAAAGAATGTCTATGTTCACTCTTGACAGAGATAAGAAAGCTTTACTACACATCATAAAAATACTAAGCCAAGGAAGCAGTAAGTCAAGGATAGGATGTAGGGAGTATCCCACAGCCATCACTGACCAAAGTGGTTTGTTAATGTTTATAGGAATGACTTTCCCAAGCCTTTGGAAAGGATTTTGGAATAGAAAAAAGTGGTCAGAATTCTGTCCTGGGTGTGCTAGGAATTGAGACCTCTTGCTGTATTGATAGATGTAACTGAACCTCTACTTAAAATCACCCAAGAGGGCCAGCAGTGGTGGTTAAAGGCGCTGGATTCCCACATGGCCAACCACAGTTCAAGTCTTAGACCTGTGAATTGTTATCTCACTTTCCCTCTTTCTCTCTCTATCTCTGTCTCTCTGTTGAGTCCATGTGCCTATGCAAACTGAATAATAGGGACAGCAGATAACATAATGGTTATATTGCTGGACTCCCACATGGCTGTTGGCAGTTTGAGTCCCAGACCCAGAGGCTTGAAAGTCACACTAGGCACATGTGTGTGCATGTTCCAAATTCCAAGAAGAATGGAGAAGAAGGGATTGTAGCATTGCCATTTCCCCTGGGGGATGATTTCTTGCTTTCTGTCTCTCTGTCGAGCACATGTGTCCTATAGGAAAAAAATCTCTCTTAAAAGATAAATTAATTGTTGGGACCAGCAGTTAGCGTAATGGCTATGTTGCTGGACTCCCACGTAGTCGACCGCGGTTCGAGTCCCGGACCAGTGGCTTAAAACTCACGCTGGGGCGTGTGTGCATGCGTGCTCAAGATCCTGAGAGGAAAATGGAGAAGAGATTGCGGTGTGGCCATCCCCCCAGGGGGTGATTTCTCGCTTTCTGTCTCTCTGTCTGTCTGTCCGTCTGGCAAGCGCACGCACCCTATAGCAAAAACCTCTAAAAAAAAATACACACACACACACACACACACAAATTAATTGCGACCAGCAGATGGTGTAGTGGCTATGTCGCTGGATTCCCATGTAGTCGACCGCGGTGCGAGTCCTGGACCTGGTGGCTTAAACTCATGCTAGGCGTGTGTGCGTGCCCAAGATCCCAAGAGGAAAATGGAGAAGGGATTGAGGGATAACCATCTCACCAGGGGGTGATTTCTCGCTTTTTGTCTTTCTGGTGAGTGCATGCAGCCTATAGCAAAAACCTCTCCCCCCAAAAAACAATTAATTAATAATTAATTAAATTAAATAAATATATATTTTTAAAATTCTGCCCAAGAACCATTTAATATTTCAGGCCACAGGCCCTCTCCTTCAAGCCTCATCAGTCACTCTCCACCAGGTAATGTGTAGTTTTCACCCAAATAACCTATGCTACTGACCCTATTCCTAACACAGACCAGATAAAGGAGATTGTGACACGCACGCCACGTTTGCCTCCCGAGCCCTGAAAGTGACGCTGGTGGTTCATTAGCTGCTTTCAGACCTGTGAAGTGCGCCACACCCTCCGCCCAGGTCCGGGGAATCGGACACCTATGCTAAGCTCCTCAGGCTCCCCCTCCTCCCGCACATTCCGTACATGATGGCGGCTCCCAAAGGCGTGGGCCAGGACGCAATCTTCCGTACAATATGGCTGCCCACGGAGTGCGAGCCACGCCCTCTTCCGCCCAGGTACCGGAAGTTTCCGTTTGAAACCCAGCCGGCAGACCCGCAGACCCGGCTGGCGGCGGAGCGGTTGCTGCTGAGCATCTTTTGAACCGGGGCAACGAGGACTGCGGGCGGGAGCGGTGGGCTCCTGGGTTTGGCTCTCCCGGGGCGAAGGGACTGGGCGGGATATGGGGGACGGGCAGAATGGGCGGGGGAGAGAGGATTTTCTCTTTCCTGACCCCGAGCTTGGGCAGGCCGGGTCGCGCAATTCGGGCCCGCCACCGGCCCTGACCTGTGGCGGTTAGCTGTGGTAACGCATGCCTCTTGCACTTTCTAGGGCCGACCTCATCACGATGACCAGCGTGGTTAAGACAGTGTACAGCCTGCAAACCCCCTCTGTGCCGAGCGGCGGCCTGCCCGCAGGTGGGTGGTCAGCAGCCCCCAGGCTACTGCGGACCAGCCAGGGGTGATCAGGCCAGCGAGTGTGGGATGGCTGGGAGTTGGGGACACAGACGGAGAGAGGGCATTCCATCGGCTCTGACAACCTGATAACCCCCTACCTAGAGCCAGACTGTGTAGGTTTATGATGAGAGTTCAGGGGAAGAGCCATGTGGTAGGATTTTAGACCTGCTCTGCTCACACCCCTTCCCCTATCCCCGCTGCATTCATCAAGTAGATTCAAATTGCTAGTTGTTGTACAGTATTATTCCCATTAAGCTAGGAACCCCTTTTAACCAGGTACTCTTTTTATTTCCAGACCTGGGCTTAACTGTGGGACTGGGTTTGTTTTGGGGAGGAGAGAGAATTATTTGATTAGGGTTCTTGGTTCACATTTATGTATATAGTGTCTCTCATTAGCACATTCTCAATAAGTGTTCCTAGAAGTGGGGAAGAGGGATCAGACCTAACCACCATATTTAAGAACCGAGGGAAAAGACAGAGACATGACTGAAAACCTGTTTTGATTGCTTTTCCATCTCGCTTTGTGTTACTCTGCTTGGGGTTGAAAGTCAGGTCATGTGTCTGCACTCCTGGAGCTGCCTAATCTAGAGATGATAGCACAGAATAAGCTTCGGGCACCAGAAAACTGTCATGGGAGATCATGACCATTTGTGATCCCTTCTCAGACGACTCCCTGCAGCTGGTTGATGAGCAGTGGCAGGTTTGATCTGTGAAGTAAACAGGCTTTCTTCAAAGGCTTAAGAGGTTCTATTCATCTTTTGTTGCCTCAGAACACCCGAATGGTGTTCTGGCACCTGGAGGGTCTAGGACTTGCTGGAGGTACTGGAGCCAGGTCTTGCACAGCTCTGCTGTCTTCCCCTTAGATTTAGTGCCTTTCAGCCAGAGGCAGTGACCTGCTCTCTAGCTAAATTGAAAGTTTTTTGTTTTTTAGAGAGGGATTTTTGCTATAGGGTGCATGTGCTCGCTGAATGTGAGAAATCACCCTTCAAAGGGATGGTCACACCACAGTCCACTCTCCTCCTGTCTCCTCTTGAAATTTGGGCATGCATACACATGCGCCCAGTGTCAGTTTTAAGCCACCACTTCCGGGACTCAAACCGTGGTTGATTATGTGGGAGTCTAGCAATGTAACCATTACGCCACCTGCTGGTCCACTAAGTTGGAAGTTTTGAGCATGATTTGACAGACAGAAAGAAGGAGAAAGCAACCGTCCCAGTCCCATGTGCTGTAATTCTTTTTTTCTTCCATCTCTACATCCATTCAGGATCCTGAGCACTGGGTTGGTTGGGTTTTTTTTGAATAGTAATGTGGGCACTTGTAGAAAAATCAAAAGTAGAAAATCATATACACTAGAGACACCAAGATGTCTCGTACAGTGGTTAGAAAGACATTCTGGTAAAACAAAACAAAACAAAATCAAGAAACAACTAAAAAAAAAACCCAGAGCTCCTTAGTGTTGCCCTAAGAGAGTGGAAGGGGCTTTGGGTCCTTAACAAAGTAGTAAAGGGTTCAGCTGTTTCGCCTGCTAACTTCACACTGCCCTTCATTTAGTTCTTTGCTTGTATAAATCTCTGTGTTCACATTTATACCCTCCATTCATTCTGTTTGACGTATCTTTGAGCTTTTGGACTGGCCCTGTAGCACAGTGGTTAAGCACAGTGAATAGGGAACTGGATCCCGCATAGCCAACACCTGTTTGAATCATGTCCCCTGTGGCTTAAAAAAGCATGCTGGGCTGTGTGTGCGTGTGCATATCCAAAATCCTGATGAGATGGAGAAATAGGAAAAGGGATTGTGACTGCACCCCATGGCAGGATGCTTTCCCATCTCTCTGGCCAGTGCACACACCTTCTGTCAATTAAGGGGAAATAAAGGTTTAGGAGCCAGCAAGTGGCGTGTAGGTAAGGCACTGGACTTCCGCATGGCTGAGTACAGTTTGAGTCCTGGACCCAATGGCTTGAGAATCACACCAGGTGCATGTGCATACATGTCCAAAATCCCGAAGGAGAATGGAAGACAAGGGACTGCAGCATGGCCATCTCCCTTGGGGTGTGATTTCTTTTTTTTTTCTTTTTGAGAGGTTTTTGCTATAGGGCGCGTGCGCTCGCCAGACAGACAGAGACAGAAAGCGACAAATCACCCCCCAGGGGGGAATGGCCACGCCGCAATCCCTGGAGGTGTGATTTCTTACTTTTCATCTCACTCTGTCCCTGTCTGGTGAGCTCACATGACCTATGTCAGAAACCTTTCAAACAAAACAAAAAAAGATTTAGGGATCAGCATGTGGCTTAATGGTTATGTTGCTGGGCTCCCATGTTGTTGACTACAGTTCAAGTCCCAGTCCCGGTGGCTTGGACTCACGCTGGGTGCTTGTACGTGTGTGCCCAAAATCCTGAGAGGAGAAGGGAAGAGAAGGGATTGATTGAAATCAGGGATGATTTCTCGTGGTTCAAGTCCTATATGCAGTGGCTTGAACTCATCCTAGGTGCATGTGCATGCATGCCCAAAATCCCAAGAGGAGAATGGAGAAAGGATTGTGACGTGGCCATCCTTCCTAGAGGTTGATTTCTGACTTTCTCTCTCTTTGTCTTTCTGGCAAGTGCAGGTGCCCTATAGAAAAAATCCTCTCTTAAAAAAAGAGAGGGGCCAGCAGGTGGCATGGTGGTTAAGGGCGCTGGACCCCCATATGGCTGACCATGGTTCAAGTCCTGGACCTGGCAGCTTGCTTTCTCACTTTCCCTCTCTCTCTGTCTCTCTCACTTACTCACTCTGTCTCTTTGGTCAAAATTAAATACAGTTTAAAAAAAATAGAAGAGCTCTGTTACACAGTTGCTACTATTAGGTCATGATGCTTGAGGTTTCCCTCTTGTTTTTCCTTTGCAGACACACAAACTCGTGCCAATTCTAAAAGTCTATTACCTGTTAGGACCAAAGAAGTCGATGTTCCCAGGCATTTTCAATCAGGAGGCTCTGAGAATGATGTTACAAAAACAGCCAAGCCAAGACAAGAGAATGGGTGAGAGTCAGCATTGGTCTCCAGTTAGAATATCTTGTTAGATGGGACCAGCAGATGGGGTAATGGTTATATTGCTGGACACCCACCTAGTCAACTGTGGTTCAAATCTCAGGCCCAGTGGCTTAAAACTCATGCTGTGTGTGTGTGTGTGTGTGTGTGTACGTGTACATGCCCAAAATCTTGAGAGAATGGAAGAAAAGGGATTGAAGCAAGGCTATGCCCCCTGGAGGGGGTTGATATCTCGCTTTCTGTCTCTCTGGCGAGCTCACGTTCCCTATAGCAAAAATCTCTCTTAAAAAAAAATAATATCTTGGTAGAAATTGTTCAGTATGAACAGGGCTGACAGGTGGCGTGGTGGTTAGGGTGCTTGACTCACACATGGCTGACTATGGTTCAAGTCTTGGACCTGGTAGCTTGCTCTCTCACTTTCTCTTTCTCTCACTCCTTCCCTTGTCAAAGTAAATAACAATAATAAGGAACATTAAATAAATTAATATTTTTTTAAAAAAAGAAATTGTTAATTTCGAAGAATTAGAAAATAGGGTTTTGGGTGGTTGGCCTGTAGCCCAGGGGTAGGGGAGCTGAATCCTACATGGCTGACCATGCTTTTCGAGTCCTGGACCTAGTGGCTTGAAAGATGCCCTGGATATGTGCATGTTCATGCCCAAAATTCTGACAGGATGTAGAAATGGAGAAGGGATCGTGGTATGGCCACGCCCCATGAAGGGTGCTCTCTTCCTCGCCCTCCTTTCCTGAATCTGTCTAGTAAGTGCACAAGCTCTCTGGCACACACTCAGACATACTTATAGATGGTTTTTGGGAACACAAGGCTTCTGGACAGCTGGCCCAGAAGTATAGCATTGCTGGGCTGTTGTTCAGAACATTCCATGCTGATTTGCTCTGAGTGTACACATGGCAGTACTCTGGTCAAGCAGCAACCCTCAATGGCGGTTGTGAGGAGAGGGGCATGTTGTCAGCCTAGGTTGCTGGTCTGAGTGCAGTCCAGCCCTAGCACAGTGTGTCTGTGTGCCCCCGACACCCAGCATTCGGTTCCCAGGTAAATGAGGCCGAGATACCATCTCGAGCACAAGCAGGCCTGTCGCAGTTGGGGTGATCACTTTCCCTATTAATAAGCCTTTTTCAGTAGTCTGAGCTGAAACCAAAGTGCCTGGGCCCTCAGAGCTCTCAAGCCTGTGCTGTTTGCCTTATATATAATCTCGGCGGGGGGGGGGGGGGGGGGTTGTTTTGTTTTGTTTTGAGACATTTTTTTGCTATAGGGCGCATGCATTTACCAGAGAGACAGAAGATGAGAAATAACCCCTGTTGGGGGTTGGCCACACCATAATCCCTTCTCCATTCTCATCTTGGGCATGCATGCACACGTGCCTGGTGTGAGGGTTTTTTTGTTTTTTTTTTTTTTTTTTTTTTTTTGAGAGTTTTTTTTTGCTATAGGGCACATGCGCTCACCAGAAAGACAGAGACAGAAAGAGAGAAATCACCCCCGGGGGGGATGGCCATGCCACAGTCCCTTTCTTCCATTCTCCTCTTGAGATCTTGAGCATGCACGCGTATGTGCCCAGCATGAGTTTAAGCTACCAGGTCCGGGACTCGAACTGTGGTCGACTACATGGGAGTTCAACCACATAGCCATTATGCCAACTACTGGCCCCTAATCTCTGTTTTTCTCCTTAGGAACTCAGACTCTTTGTTCTACCTTGTTCACATAGTACAGCAGTACTGTGATTCCGTAATGAATGAATGTTTTTTCTTCTCTAGGCAGGCAAAAGCTGCAGACACAGCCAACAGGAGAAATGTGAAGAAGAGGTGAGCATTAGAGTAAATGAACTTGGCTGCTGTTTTAGGGTAGTGGGTCTCGGTCCTGGTGTACTTCAGAATCACTTGTGGGCCTTGTTTACCATGTTATGGTCTGGGTACCACCACAGAAACTTGAGTGGAATTTTCAGGGTGAGACACAGCCAGGTTTAAGAACCATTGTCAAGGTGAGAGTCAGTAGTACTACCATCTTGAGTCCTAGACAAGAGCATTTTGGGCTCCATGCCAAGACCACCATTGATTGGAAATCATACCCAGGTATGGCATATCCACAGGAGTCTGACGCCTTCAGGATGAGGAGGTTGCACGTGGTTGGTGATACCAGGATGAAATTCTGCTGGTGGTGGGGAAATCACAGAGAAGAATCTCTCTCTCTGTTGGAGTATAGCTTGGAAGTTTTGCAGTCTTGAAAACAGGAATAATAGACTGAAAAGTCTATATAGATAGGTTCTAATTCCAAATCTATTATCCGAGCATGTCTTATTTGAAGACAAAATGCAAGCAAGCAAGATTGAGAAATTTAAGATTTAATATTGATGATTTATTAAATGCTCACCATATGTCAGTTCCTGAGCTAAGAATTCATTGTTTGTGTGTTTTCTCTTTTATTCTTTATAATAACAATATTACAAGATGTTGGGACCAGCAGTTGGCATAATGGCTATGTCGTTGGATTCCCATATAGTCGACTATGGTTCGAGTTCCGGACCCAGTGGCTTAAATTTATGCCGGGTGCATGTGCGTGTGTGCCCAAGATCCCGAGAGGAGAATGAAGGAGAAGGGATTGTAGCATGGCCATCCCCCCTGGGGGGTGATTTCTTACTTTCTGTCTCTCTGTCTCTCTGGCGAGCACACGTACTCTATAGCAAAAAAAAACTCTCTAAAAATTAATTAATTAATTAAAACAAGATGTGGGTATTATCCTAATTCTAGGAATGAGGAAACAGAGTCTCAGGTAGGTCATAGAACTTACTAAAGGTCATCTACCACTATTTATGAAGCCAGGATTTGAACCTGTTTATGTGGTTCCATAGCCCACGGTTTCTTTGTTTATTTTTAGTTTTGCTTTGGCAGGTGGGATCATCCCCCTGGGAAAATGACCATACCAGCTTCCCATCTACTCCATTTTCTTCTTGGGTTTTTGGACATGCATACACACACCCCATGTTTGAATCCCTGGGTCTTGGACTTGAACCACACAGTTGGCCATGTGGGATCCAACACCTTAACTCCTACACCACCCACTGGCCCATACTCTTTTTAAGAGAGATTTTTGCTATAGGGCACATGTGCTTGCCAAAGAGATAGTAGGTGAGAAATCACCCCCAGAGGGATGACCATGCTGCAATCCCTTCTCCTTCAGTCTCCTATTGGGATTTTGGACAGGTACGCACATGCGCCCAGCATGAGTTTTAAGCTGCCGAGTCCGGTACTCAAATTGTGGTCGATTACATGAGAATCCAGTGACATAACCATTATGCCACCTGCTGTCCCCCACAGTCCATACCCTTAACCCCTGTACGTCTTCATGTAAGTGCAACTGTTATTACAGCTACAAACCATTGAGAAAGCAAAAGTCAGAGGAAGAACTCAAGGATAAGAACCAGCTCTTAGAGGCTGTCAACAAACAGTTGCACCAGAAGTTGACTGAAACTCAGGTGAGACCCACTGACCTCTTCAGCAGCTGCCACTGAGCGATGCATGTGGAATCCTGACAGGTGGTCCGTGGGTGGGTACAAGCTTGTGACACCTAGCTGCCCAGAGGCAGAAAGGGAAGCCAGGCCTATGCGATGGATGTTCAAGAGAAAGCAGGAGAGACTGACCCCTCCTGGGGAGAGGGACTTTCCTGAGCTGTCTGTGTGACACTCTGTAGGGAGAGCTGAAGGACCTGACCCAGAAAGTGGAGCTGCTGGAGAAGTTTCAGAACAACTGTTTGGCACTTTTGGAGAGTAAGGGCCTCAACCCAGGTAAGAGCACACGGATGCCTTCAAGGGAATCGTCGACTCCCCTTTCCGGGGTGATGCTGGCAGCATGGCATTAGCTGGGCCACTTAGTGCAAGGCTTGCTTAACAAAGAGCTGAGGATTTTTGAGAGCCTCAGTTCTCATGCAGTGTTGGTTTTGTCTGATGAGAATTTCAGATGATGTAGATAGCAGCTGATCTCTTTCCTATCTTAAACATTCTTTGCCATTCATTTGGTGCCGATAGTTAAGACCTTCAAAAAAAAAAACACAAACTGTTTCTAGGGAGATAAAAGCATATGGTAACTTTCTGAGGTGGGAAAAGAGAGGATACTGTTTCAAGGGCTTCTAAACCTGGTTAATCAGTAGAATTGTGGTTGAAGTGTGACTCCTGTTCTGGCTCTGTCCTTGTTTAACTGAGTCTGTAGCCAAGAGATTAGAAAAAGGAATTGTCCAAAGGCTGTCAGGAAGGCTCAGGCCTCTTTGCATTCAGTATGGTACTGATTAATCTGAGGGTTGCAGACATTCTTTATAGTCAGTGTAAACATTTTGTACTATTTTAATTTGCTGCATATATACTATTAACCAAAAATAATAATTTTGAAGGTCCAAAAAGACTTAAAAATAGTTTTGTGGGGGTGCGACAATGGTGCAATGGTGAAACGTGACACTCAGGCAGGCAGACTCACCTGGGAGGGTTGCCAGTTCCTATCTGTCTGGAGACCTCCCTCCGTATGCCAGCTGAGTGTGCCCTGGTCTAGGCTGGCTGAAGCTGGGGTGAATCATGGCATTGGGACCCTGCCAGGGGTGCTGTAACTTTGTGTCTCTGTCTCACTCATGGAATAAATAAACAATATGCCAAAAAAAAATGGTTTTGTGTATAGTAGACAAAACAAAAAAGCCCAATTTATACATTTCCTTTGGACAAATTTTCTACTGAGCCAAGGAGAAAGCAGAATGGATTTGGGGCCATATCCAAACTGAGAGGAAGGAGGTGAAAAACAGCTGTGCAGGGCAGGTGTGTTTGACTCAGGGCAAAAACCCAGGGAAGAGAGTTCAGGACACACTGAGCTAGGTTTCCCTCATGAATATGCCATACTTGTGTCCAGAGGGGGATTTTGTTTTCTGTTGTGTGAGGCACAGTTGCCTGAGTGACCCTTGTGTATCTGTTAGTTTTAGGCAGTGAATCTCTGACATCACAGCAAGAATCCACTACGGATCACACAAGCTCTATGGTAAGGGCGTGGGTGGGAATGGGCAAGGACCAGGTGAACATAGGGCTCTTTAAACCTGTGAAGGTCTCTGCTATATGCTCAGCAAATCCCAAGAAGTGACCTTTGGTTATCCATGATAGTGGAAGAGAGTTGTGGGATTTGTACTCAAAATAGCATATTTTATTTGAATGGTAGCTTTGTGCTTACAAATGTAAGTCTTAATTGAAAATATACTGTTTTGGGACCAGCAGTTAGCGTAATGGCTATGTCACTGGACTCCCATGTAGTCGACAGCAGTTTGAGTCTCAGACCCGGTGCCTTGAACTCACACTGGGCACGTGTGTGTGCGTGCCCAAGATCTCAAGAAGAGAATGGAGGAGAAGGGATTGTGGCGTGGCCATCCCCCCTGGGGGGTGGTTTCTTGTGTTCTGTCTCTCTGTCTCTCTCTCTGTCTTTATGGCAAGCGCATGCGCCCTATAGCAAAAAAAAAACTCTCAAAAAAAAAAAAAAAAAGAAAGAAAGAAAAGAAAATATACTCTTTTAGGGGCCCAGCAGGTCGTGTGGAGGTTAAGACACTAGACTCCTACATGGCTGACCACGGTCAAAGTCTCAGACCTGGCAGCTTGAAAATCACATCGGGCATATGTGGCCATTCTCCTGAGAGGAGAATGGAAGAGAAGGGATTGCAGTGTGCCCCCTCCCCCAGGCGGGGAATGATTTCTTACTTTCCCTCTCCCTGTCTCTCTGACAAACACAGACACCCTATAGCAAAAACCTAAAATAAATACTAGACAATTACCTTTGATTCTAGACATTCCAGTAAGAGACTGTTGCTTATGAAAGTGACATAAATACAAAAAAATATAGCAATATAGAGTCATTTGGTATGGTGCCCCCTCCAAAAAACATGTACTACTTTAAAACACCTAAAGAGGTGAAGCTGTATAGCACTGTCTCGTTTCTGCGCTGCATACGTTACCAAATTTCCCCCTTATTTCTTTGCTGGGCATTGTATGATACAGAGCTCTAGCCCATCAAATTTCCAGCTTCCTGTTGGTTCTTTCCCTGAAATATAGAAAGATAGTTGATTGGGCTTAAAGTCTTTGAAACTTTTGTGATCTCTTCTCCAGAAGATCAATTGTCATCTTAGAATTATCTTGGAAGCCATTCTCAGCTTCCGCAGACTGTTAGTCTCCCCATCTGTGGCTTCTGCATTTTGTTGGTAAGGTCTGTGTAGCACGGAGCCCATCACAGTGGGGTTATCCATCTGTGCTGTGGACTAAGTTTTTCCGACAGTCCAACAGAAATGCTTAATAAGTGAGTGGATGGAAGCAATGTTAACCATCATCTACGTTAAGTCTCATTTTGTATGAAATACTTACTACTTTGTACTTTCCTCTTAGTTGCTGTTAGAAACTTTGCAAGATGAGCTGAAGCTTTTTAATGAAACAGCCAAAAAGCAGATGGAGGAGTTACAGGTAAGAAAAGGTAGACATCACCCTGAGACAAGATTATTCCTACCACAGTCGGTAGACTTGTGGAGAAGTCTTTTTTTCCTACTTTTCTATTTTTCATAAACTTTTTTTTTCTTTTTTTGGCGGGGAGCGGTTTTTGCTATAGGGCGTGTGTGCTCACCAGAAAGACAGAGAGAGACAGACAGACAGAAAGCAAGAAATCACACTCCCCCCACCCCCCCCATCCCCAGCGAGGATGGCCACGCTGCAGTCCCTTCTCCTCCATTCTCCTCTTGGGATCTTGGGCACATGCACACGCGCCTGGCGTGAGTTTAAGCCACTGGGTCTGGGACTTGAACCGCAGTTGTCTACATGGGAGTCCAGTGACATAGCCATTACGCTAACTTCTGGTCCCCATAAACTATTTTTAAATAATTTTAGATTTACAGGAAAATGAAAAAGATAATACAGAACATTCAAGTCATATCTTGTATTTGTGAAAACTAAGAAACTCGCTTTGGTGCAGTACAGTTAACTAAATTCCAGGGCTTTATTTGAATTTCACCTAATTTCCATTGTATGGTTCTGAGGACCTCTCTAGGGCATGAAGCAATAAATTACACAGTAATTGCTCAAGTTGAGACTTAAGACCTACATGAAATCCATGCTGTGGAAACTCAATGACTCAAGCAGGAGACCTATAGTAGGAAACCCAGATTCATGGATCTGGATTGCTTCAGGCTGATTGGATGATCAGGTGGCATGTTGGTTAAGGCACTGGATTCCCACATGGTCACCCATGGTTCAAGTCCCAGACCTGACAGTTGAAGATCATACTGAGTGTATGTGCATGCGTGTCCACAGTCCCAAGAGAAGAATGGAAGGGAAAGAATTGTAGCATGGCCATCCCTGTGGAGGGTGATTTTTCTCCCTCTCTTCCTCTTTCTCTGTCTAGTGAGTACACCAGACAGAAAGCAAAAACCTTATGGCAAAAATGTAAAAACAAAAAACGAACCAGTACAAATAAAATCTAGGGTAAATACTAGGTCATCAGTAAGTAATGTTGTATTTTCCTATGTTTTTCTATGCAAAAATGTGTCATGACTTTCCTGACGACCCAATACTACATCTAACAGTATTTCCGTAGTCTTCCTCTTTGGAATAGGAGCATAATGTCCTGGGGAGTGATGTCATTCCTGTGGCTCAAGAGTTTTTGAGGTTGTTTTCCCCCCTCTTGGAATGTCTTTCCATGCAGGCTTTGAAGGTAAAGTTGAAGATGAAAGAAGAAGAAAGAGCCCGATTTCTAGAACAGCAAAGCTTATGTAATGGTCAAGTAAATGATTTTACAGCAGCCCTCACGGAAATGGAGCAGCTATTAGAAATGTAAAAGGCAAGTGGCCAGATGGCTCCCATTTGGAGAGGAAGCCACTCAGGACATCTTCTTGGTCATGCTCTTCTAGGACTCACCGTCCCCAGAATGAAAAGGTTCTGCAGTAGGGTTAAGGACAGTTTATGCTGGAGTGGTGGTTCCTCCTTTAAGGAAGTTCTCCCAACCTTCCGATTGCTCAGCTCTCCTGAGCCTCACATACTTGAGACTCACAAGATAGGGAGCTGGCAGCTTGCATCGTCTTCCTAAGCGACGAAGCAGCCCACCAATAGAATCAGGAGATTGAACCAGCCACAGCCAGAGGATCTAAAAGACCACATTCAGATTTGCAGAAAGAAGACCTTCATTATAGTGGAGCGTAGGTGCTTCATGGGAGACAGGATGGAGGAGCCACGCTGTGCCCTCCTAGCCTGGAACGTGTTCTGTCCCATCCTGGCCGGGCTTCTGTACCTCACTGTAACTTTGTGACCTTGGAAGTTACTAAAAGTGTTGTTGGCTTAATAAAGGGGTAAAGTTACAGATGGTAATGACACCTACCTGAAACATTGTGCCTTGGAACTTTTCATTTAAATTATCTCTGTTTTTTAAAAAGGGCCTCTTTTATAATAAAATTTATTTAAGTATTCTTTAACATAAACATGTTAACTGAACATTATTGAGCTAAACTAGTTAACAAGTTCATAATATCCTGATTTAACCCAGGATGTTTTTCTTCCACACATGAAGTGCTATGGGCCAACCCCCCTCACCGCGCTCATCTTCTGGGAGCATTGGCTAGTCTTCTCGGGGTTCTCCACTTATAGCTGGACTCCATTCACCAGGTGTGTAGTTCCCTACTCCCTGCCCACATTCTTCCTATGTTCCTATGCATAGTTGTATGCCTGCTGTCTGCTGTGCATAAGCTCGAGTCTAGTCCCACTGATCTTTAATCTATGACCTGACCTGACTCCCTGGCATAGCCATATTTTAATTTTTGGTTTTTTGAGAGTTTTTTTTTTTCTGCTTTAGGGCGCGTGCGCTCGCCAGACAGACAGAGAGAGACATAGAGACAGAAAACGAGAAATCACCCCCCAGGGGGGATGGTCACGCCGCAATCCCTTCTCCTCTCGGGATCTTGGGCATGCACGCACACGCGCCCGGCGTGAGTTCTAAGCCACCAGGTCCGGGCCGCGAACCACGGTCAACTACGTGGGAGTCCAGCAACATAGCCATTACGCTAACTGCTGGTTCCCAATTTTTTTTTTTTTTTTTTTTTTTTTTTTTTTTTTTTTTTTTTTTTTTGAGAGAGTTCTTACTATAGGGCACCTATAAGGCTTATCAGAGAGACAGACAAAGTGAGAAGCCACCCTCCAAGGGGGAGATGGCCACGCTGTAATCCCTTCTCCATTCTTCTCCTGGGATCTTGGGCACTCAAACACACACACCTGGTGTGACTTTCAAGCCATCTGGTCCAGGACTTGAACCGTAGTCATATGGAAAAACGGTGATATAACTGCTATGCCATCTGCTGGCCCCAAAAATTCCTTCTTCAAAAGAGAGGGTAGCAAACTTATTTGTGGTAAAATCCTTTCCTTGCCATGCCTCCCTGGTTTACTCCTTGGATGTTAACTATCTGAATACCCGTCATTACTCATCCTTCCTAGTGTGGGCCCCTGTTTGCCTGTGGACTGGCCTGACAAACAGCCTCAGCCCAGGGTTCCACTTAGACCACCAGCCAGTGTCTGTGCACTCTGACCTCTTCTCTTGGTCTCTGACCTCTGCTCCGTGAGTTTCATACACATGGAGGTGTGTGGGTACTTAATTTGATCTGGAGCCTGAATACATGTATACATTACTGCAAGTATTTCCTGTTCATTTATAGGAAACTAATATTGCGTGACATTGCTGACCTCAAAGATGCTTACAGTCTTGGGGAACAAAATGTGCAGGGCATATACCAGTTAAATAACAGATGGCATTACTAGTGGTCAGTTGTGTGGTATGGTTGAACACTACTGCAGTTAACTATGGACTACTTTGGGTAGGGAAGGCTGGATGGAGGAGGTGAACTGGGGCTTGAAGGAAGAGTAACATTTGCGAGGCTAGCTGGAAAGTTCAGGGGGATATCCAAGTGAGTCGGGGAACTGGGTAAGCCACTGGGTTATACAGAGGCTTCAAGGTGAAAGGGGATTACGTTTACCACTTAATTGGGCATTCATAATATTTATGCCACACCTGGTGTTTATGCACATCCCCGTGTAAGTTCTCCTGTAATCCTTGTGACATCCATACAAAGAAAGTACTAGTCTCTCTTTCTATAGCTGGGAAAATAGGCTCAGAGAAATTAAGTTGATTTGCCCAAGGCCAAACAACAAGCAACTATCGGAGAAAGATTTGAGCCAAGGACTAAAGCAGATTAGGGCCAACAGTTGCTGCGGTGGTTACATTGCTGGACTCCCACATGGCCAGCCGTGGTTTGAGTCCTACACTCATGCTGCTGGTGTATGTGTGTCTTCAAGATTCTAGGAGGAGAATGGAGAAGGGATTGTGGCGTGGCCATTTCCCCTGGGGAGTGATTTCTCACTTTCCCTCACTGTCTCTGTCTCTCTCTAGCAAGTACATGTGCCCTATGGCAAAAACCTCTAAAAAAAAAATAACAAAATTTTTTTAAAAAAAGGATGAAAGGTCATGGTTATACCAGAAATTTTGAAGCACCTTGAATGGCAGCTAAAAATTGTGAGTTTTCACTGGACGCATGTGCGTGCATGCGTGCCCAAAATCCTGAGAGGAGAATTGAGAAGGAATTGCAGTGTGGCCATCACCTCTGGAGTTTGATTTCTCACTTTCTGTCTCTAGTAAGCACAAGTACCCTATAGCAAAAAAACTCTTTTTTTTTAAAAAAAATGAGTTTTTATCACTTATGTCAGAGGTTTCCAAACTTTCTCGGTTCATAGTGTCCTTAGTGTTTCTGATGTTTTATGACTCAAAAAAAGAAATACCTAACTGTTCTATTCTGTTCAGTCATTTGGTTTAGACAGTAAATGTTTATGTCTTTAGTAAGTGTTTGGAAAAGTAATACACATAAGGAAACTTTCTTTGGAGAGGTTTTTGCTATAGGGCACATGCACTCTACAGAAAGACAGAGGGAGGCAGGGAGACAGAAAGTGAGAAATCACAATTCCTTCTCCCCCACTCTCCTCTTGGGACCTTGGGCACACACACACACACGCTCAGCGTGAGTTTAAGACACTGGGTCCAGGACTCGAACCACGGTCGACTACATGAGAGTCCAGCAACATAGCCATTATGCTAACTGTTGATCCCCTGTATAGAAGTTTTGAGTGAGGATAACAGAATAAGAATTGGTATAAAAATTAGGATGTCCTGGTACCAACAGACGGCATAATGGTTTTGTCGCTGGACTCCCATGTAGTTGACTGCTTTGAGTCCCCAACACTGTGGCCTAAAACTCACGCTAGGTGCATGTGCGTGTGTGCCCAAAATCAGAAGAGGGGAATGGAGGAGAAGGGATTATGGTGTGGCCATCCCCTCCTAGAGGATGATTTCTCTCTTTCTGTCTTTCTCTGTCTCTCTGGCAAGCACATGCGCCCTTGTAGCAAAAATCTCTCTCAAAAAAAAAAAAAAAAATTAAGATGCCCTTGAAACTTCAGCTGGTAGCTCATTTCCAGTTAGATGAGTCTGGACTGAAGTCCTGGCCTATCTGCTGAAAATGCCTTTGACAGATTACTTTTCTCAGTCACAAAATAGAGATAAAACCAGTTTTGCTGGGTTGTTAATAGCAAAAATTTACATGGAAACCAAAGGAAATAGCTGGAATGGGGGGAGGAGGTGGTAAGTGGAGTCTGTGAGCACCAATCCTGTGCTCTTCTGGCCTCCTCCCCTGTTTCTGGGTAGCACTGCTGTTTATGGAGTGGGGCAAAATTAGCTAGCCACGCATGCACGTGCACACACTCTTACACACACACACACAGACAAAAGTGACCAAAAAGAAAAAAGAGGAAAATTACTAACAAAATTTTTTTTAATTTTAAGAATTATTTAACTTTATTTATTTATTTACTTTAACTTGACTAGAGAGGGACAGAGAGAGAGAAAAAGTGAGAAAGCAAGCCACCAGGTCTGGAACTCAAACTGCGGTTGACCATGTGGGAGTCCAGCATCCTTAACCACCACGCCACCTGCCAGCCCCACAAAACCCTTCGATCCCCTCAAAAAACGAGAAACTGAAAAATTAAGTCCAGCACCTAACCCTTGCCGGCAGCTGCCAAAATTAGTCAAATTTATAATGCTTGGCAAAAGATTCCCTTCAATACCTTGCCACAACTACGCCAGCACCCCGCATCTCCTGTCCCAGCAGAGCTCCCTGATTTTCCTAACCTTTGCAAGCCTCAGTCAACTCACCAGAACTGAGAATGCTCAACTTGGATTGTGAGGCTCAAATGACAATTACAACCATCTTTTTAAAATACTTTTTAAAATTATTAAGTTAATTTTATCATTATTTTTAAATTTGCTCTAGGGCACATGTGCTCACCAGAGAGAGAGAGCAAAAGAAAGGGAAAGTGAGAAAGCAAGCCATGAGGTCCGGGACTTGAACCCTTTCCCGTCATATGGGAGTCCAGCACCTCAACCACCACACCACCACAACCAAGACCATCTTAAACACAACTAATATCCCTCCCCTACTCAACCCCTTCCAGTCCTATCCTGTATTCATAGCCAAATGTCTCAAAAAGTGGGCTTACTGACTGTTTTCTTCCTATCTGACTTTAAAACACACAAAGGGCAGCTGGTAATGTTGTTATGGTGGCTAGATCCCCTATGGCCAACTGTGAGGTTCAAGTCTTGGGCCTACAGCTTAAAAAACATGCTGGGTGTGGATACATGTGTGCCTAAAATCACAAAAGGAGGGAGAGATGAAGGAGGGATTGCATCACGGCCATTCCCACAGAGGGTGCTTTCTCACTTTCCATCTCTCTTTCTGACACACCCTCTAGCAAATTTATTTTTTAATAATTATTTAATATTAGTATTTATTATTTTAATTTGACCAGAGAGAGAGAGAGGGAAAGTGAAAATGCAAGCTACCAGGTCTGGGACTCTGTGGTCAGCCATGTGGGAGTCTAGCACCTTAACCACCATGCCACCCGCCAGCTCCAACCCTCTAGCAGATTTAAAGCACACAAAGGGGACCAGCAGGTGGCGTGGTGGTTAAGGCTCTGGACACTCCCACATGGTTGACCATGGTTCGAGTCCTGGACCTGGTGGCTTGCTTTCTCACTTCCTTTCTCTGTCTCTCTGTCTATCTCTCCAGTCAAGTTAAAATAAAATAAAATAAAATAAAATAAAATAAAATAAAATAAAATTCTTAAATAAAAAAAAAAAAATTTAAAGCACACAAGAATAGTACAATAACTTCTGCCAAATTAAACACACACACACAAAAAAAAACACTAAAATGCCCTCTGCCAAAATACACATACATGCACATGGTAGATGACCTCTACCAAATTAAAAAAAGAATTCAAGAACTCTAAGATGAGGTAGTTAAAGTCACATAGAAGCAAATAATAGAAGCTACCAAGGGCTGAAGGGAGGAGGGAAAGGGGAATTACTGTTGAATAGGTGCCAAGTTTTTTCTTGGGATGATGAAAAAACTTTGGAAATAGTGATTCCACAACATCATAAATGTACTAATGCCATGAATTGCACAGTGAAAGCAGTTAAAATTTTATGGATCATAATTTTAAAAACATAGAGGCTTGGGGCCAGCAGATGGCATAGTGGTTAAGGCACTGGACTCCCACATGGCCAACCACAGTTTGAGTCCCTGGCAGCTTGAAACTCAAGCCACATGTGCGCACATGCCACAAATCCTGAGAGGAGAATGGAGAAGAGACTGCAGCATGGCCATCTCCCTTGAGGGTTGATTTCTTACTTTCTCTGTCTCTCTCTGTGTCTCCAGTGAGCGCATCTGCCATATAATAAAATCTCTCTTTCTAAAAAAAGCAGAGGCTTAATAAAGTGTACTAACCTTTGTCATGGTTTGGACTAAGACTCAGGAGGCGGTCATGTCAAGAGAAAAAAGTTTATTGAGAGAAAGAGCACCTGGGGAAGCTGAAGCCAAAGGTGCCTCAGCTCACCTAGGAGATGTGATGTATTTATATGGGAGGGGCAGAAGGGAAAGGTCACAAGAATAGCAGTTATTTTCGCTTACTTGCCATTGTGACCTTATGGGCCCGTCTGTGAACATCAGCTGCCAGTAAGGGAGGGTTCTGGCCAGAAGGTTCTAGCAGAAGGTTGTTGTAACCATCTCCTTATTTTCTGATGGGAAATTATCTAAAAGCCATTCAGGGGTTGATCTAACAACCTTAAGTATACAGGTAGATCAATTTCTGCCCTCCCCCAGAGACATGCACTACTTGGACAAAGCACTCTGTATTAGTATTGTCTGTTCTTGAACCGTGCATAAATGGACTCAAACAGTATGTACATTTGTGTTGGTTTCTTTTTTTAAAAAAAAATAATTATCTATTTCCATTTGTTATTGTTATTTTTTTTCTTTATTTGATAGAGAGAGAGAGAAAGAGAGAGAAAGGGAAAGTGAGAAAGCAAGCCACCAGGTCCAGGACTTGAACCGTGGTTGGCCATGTGGGAATCCAGCGCCCTTATCCACCATGCCACCTGCTGGCCCCTTGTATTGGTTTCTTTAGCTCAACGTGCTATCTGTGTAATTCATCCATATTGTTGAGTATATCAGTATTTACCATTCGGCTGGTAGGCATTGGTTTCCAGGTCTAGACTATTAACAAACTGTACTCATTACCCTTAGGTAGATGGCCATGAATAGAATTGCAAAGTCATAGTAGGCAACTCAAAACAGTTTCCCAAAATAAATGTACCTGTCTGTACTACCACAAGCAATGTATGAGAGTTGGAAGTCTTGTTATAGTCTAATTTTTAAAAAAAATATTTTTATTTTGGAATGGTTTTAGATGTACAGAAAAGTTGCAAAAGTAGTCCGGAGAGTTCTCGTATTCCACTCACCCGGTTTCCCCTAATGTTAACATCTTACATTACCATGGAATGTTTGTCACAAATAAGAAACCAACGTCAATACATTCTTCTTTATTTTCTTTATTTTATTTTATTTTATTTTATTTTATTTTATTTTATTTTATTTTATCTTATTTTAATCATCCCCTAGCAGGGATGGCCACACTGCAATCCCTTCTTCTCCTCCATTCTCCTCTTGGGATTTTGGGCACATGTACACATGCCCCGGCGTGAGCGTCAAGCAGCCAGTCATGTGAGTTAAGTGCCTTAACCATCATGCCACCCACTGGCCCCATTAGTACATTATTCACTACAGACTGTATGTAGGTCTCACCATTTAGTCTACTAATGTCCTTCCCTGTTTCTATGATCTCATTTAGGATACTATGTTTAGTCATCATGTCTCCTTAGTCTCTGGTTTATGACAACTTTTCTTTTTTTTTTTTGAGAGGTTTTCGCCATAGGGCGCGTGCGCTCGCCAGACAGACAGAGACATAGAGATAGAAAGTGAGAAATCACCCCCCAGGGGGGATGGTCACGCAGCAATCCCTTCACCTCCATTCTCATCTCGGGATCTTGGGCACGCGTGCACACGCGCCCAGAGTGAGTTTTAAGCCACCAAGTCTGGGACACGAACCACGGTCAACTACGTGGGAGTCCAGTGACATAGCCATTATGCTAACTGCTGGTTCCCCAACTTTTCAATCTTATTTTTTATGACCACAACAGTTTTTAGGGATACTAGTCAGATATTTTGTAGATTTTGATCTGATTTCTGTCCCCATGATTAGACAGACTGTGGTTATGGGTTTTGGAGAAAACTACCACATAAGTGAAGTGTCCTCATCACATTAAATTACAGGTACATAATATTAATTTGGGGGCGCTCTGGGCCTGCACGGGTCCGGGTGCTCTGGGCCTGCGCGCGAGCGGCATCTCTGCTTCACATTCGGCAGCCGAGGCCGCCCGGCCCCCTCTGCCTCTCCGGTGCTGGGTGTGTCCCGCGCTCGGCGCCGATGCCGCCCGGCGGCACTCTGGCCGGGCGGGCGAACCGGAGATGGCGCTGGGTCCCGTGCACATTTGCGCGTTCGGGGGCTGGCGTGTGCTCACCGGGCCTGCACGTGGCCGCCGGGCCTGTGCGTGGCTGCTGGGCCTACGCCTGCGCGTGGTCGCTGGGCCTGAACATGGTAGCGCGCTCTCAGGGCTGGCGTGTGGCCGTTGGGCCTGCACGTGACCGCCAGGCCAGTGCGTGACTGCCGGGCCTGCGAGTGGCCGCTGGGCATACGCGTGGCCCCCGGACTTGCAAGTGACCGCCGGGTCTGAGTGTGGCTGCTGGGCCTGTGCCTACGCGTGGCCGCCAGGTCTGCACGTGGCCACCGGGCCTGCTCCTGTGCGTGGCCGCCGGGCCAGAGTGTGGTTGCCGGGCCAGCGTGTGGCCGCCAGGCCTGCATGTGGCTCCCAGGCCTGCGAGTGGCCGTCGGACTGCGCCTGCGCATGGCTGCCGGGCCGGAGCGTGGTCGCCAGGCTGGCGTGTGGCCGCCAGACCTGCGTGTGGCTCCCGGGCCTGAGAGTGGCCGCCGAGCCTGCGCCTGTGCGTGGCCGCTGGGCCTGCGCGTGGCTCCCGGGCTGGAGAGCGGCTGCCAGGCTTGAGCGTGGCCGCCAGGCCTGCGCCTGTGTGTGGCCGCCGGGCCTGTGAGTGGCTGCCGGGCCTGAGCGTGGCCACCGGGACTGCGCGTGGCTGCCGGACCTACGCCTGCGAGTGGCCACTGGGCCTGTGCGTGGCCGCCAGGCCTGCGTGTGGCCGCCGGGCCTGCATGTGGTTGCCGGGCCTGTGCCCGTGCGTGGCTGCCGGGCCTGTGTGTGGCCGCCGAGCCTGCGCGTAACCGCTGGGCCTGCGTGTGGCCGCCGGGCCTGCGTGTAGCCGCTGGACCTGCACCCGTGCGTGGCCACCGGGCCTGCCTGTGACCACCGGGCCTGCGCATAGCCGCCGGGCATGCGCCCACATGTGGCCGCCGGGCCTGCGCGTGGCTGCCGGGCCTGCGCCCGGGCATGGCCACTGGGCCTGTGCCTGTGCGTGGCCACCAGGCCTGCGCGTGGCCACCAGGCCTGTGCGTGGCTGCCGGGCCTGCGCCTGGGCATGGCCAACGAGCCTGCGCATGACCGCCGGGCCTGCGCTTGGCCGCTGGTCGCGAGCGGCAACTGAAGCCGAAAACAAGGATTAAGATCTTGCAAATATAAGCAACAGAAAGAAACTTTAGTTGTCTTAAACCAATTGAGAAATATATTGTATAGGAGGATTTTCGCTGCCTATGGGCAGTGAGAAGATGATGGTTACCAGCCCTGCATTACCTCAGGGGAAAAAAAAAACTATTCTGCCATTCTTAAGGAAGCCAGATACTCGAGGATGACTCACGCTGCAGATCCCCACAACACCATTCTCGGTAATCACAGGATGGATGCTGGGCCGCATCAACTGATAACCATCTCTGCCTACCAGAACTGCGTTCCTGAAACTGTATTCCATAGAGACTCACCTACAAATGTGGAACTGCACGAGACCCATCCTTGACCCAACCTTGAATAGAATCTATGTTTCCTATTGTGGAAAACTTTATGAGCTCATAATTGAAAAAGGAAAAAAAAAAAAAAAAGGGTGAAAGATCTGGAGGGTATGGTCACAGGGATGGCAACTGCGGATGTTGGAGACAGCATGGGAGAGGTAATGGGAATGAGTGATGGAGGGCGGTTCAGGGAACGATCATCACGTTTGATGGACACAGGGGTGAAGGGTGGTCTGTTGATGATGATGTATGTGGTGGTATCATTGTCTTGACTAATGTGAACTATACTCATGCTGGAAAAGACCATGGTGTACACTGTAAAGATGTGCAATGAAAAAAAATGATAATAATATCAGCACTCTGGCAGAAGGAGAAAGATCTGATGATATGATAGCGGAAAGGATAAATGTAGATACCAGAGGCTGTAAGGGAGGGGAGTGGGTGGTCGGGAGTGGGTGGTAGAGAGTGGGCGTGAGGGGCAAAGGGAAAAATCATTTAACACCAAAAAATGTAGAGTTCTCTGTTGAAAACTATATACATATATGTATATTGTATACATCATAATGGGAACTTTATGTAAAATGAATTTAATTAATCTGAGAAAGAAAAATAAAAGGAAAAAAAATATGCAAAAAAAATATTAATTTGACTTGTTATTGGTGACATTTACCTGGATCATGTGATTAAGGCAGTGTTTGCCAGATTTCTCCACTGTAAAGTTATTATTTTTCCATACTCTTTTTTTTTAAAAAGAATTACATTTATTTAACTTTATTTATTTATTTTAATTTGCCCAGAGAGGGACAGAGTGAAAGAGAGAGAGAAAGAGTGTCCCGACCCAGTTCGGGTGCCACGCGTCCCGACCAGGGGGGACAGTTGAACAGGTTTCCTGAGGGAAGGAGTGAGAGCCGGAACAAGCGGCGCAGTGTCACAACACGGAGACGATACAGTGTCTTCAGTGTCCTCTGTTTATTGTGGGCAGCACGGTACAGCACGGAGACGACGCAGTGTTACAACTCTTCAGGGTCGTCCGGAGACGATGTAGTGTTACAACTCTTCAGGGTCGTCTGGAGACTGTGAGGTGTTTCAGCTCTTCAGGCTCTCCAGGGTTGTCGTCTTCCTGGTCTTCTGTGTCGTCTTCGTTGTCTTCCTACTCGTCTGTCTGTTGTGGGCCAGACATCGTGGTTATATACATGCTGGTGGGCCATGATTGGTTGAATGAAGGATCGTAAAAGGTGGGTTATGATTGGTTGTAAACGGTGGGCCGTGATTGGTTGTAAACGGTGGGTTATGATTGGTTGCTTTTGGACCAATCATGAGGGCTGGATATGCAAATCTGAGGGATTCTAGTGGCCAATCAGAGCAAGGTTTCGAAGGTCAGGTTTTGAAGGGAAGCCAATCATGGCTTTTGGCATTATGTAATTGTTTGCTCTCTGAGAAACCAGGATATTCACTGGTGCGCAGCCTCCCACAAAAGAGAAAGTGAGAAAGCAAGCCGCCAGGTCCAAGACTCAAACTGTGGTCAGCCATGTGGGAAGCCAGTGCCCGCAATCACCACGCCACCTGCTGGCCCCTCCACACTCTCTTTAGAAGTAAAACACGGTAGGACCAGCAGTTAGCATAATGGCTATGTTGCTGGACTCCCACGTAGTCGACCATGGTTTGCGTCCTGGACCCAGTGGCTTAGACTCACGCCGGGCGCATGTGCGTGCCCAGGCGCATGTGTGTGCGTGCCCAAGATCCCAAGAGGAGACTGGAGGAGAAGGGATTGTGGCGTGGTCATCCCCCCTGGGGTGGGTGATTCTTGCTTTCTGTCTCTCTGTCTGTCTGTCTGGCGAGCGCACACACCCTATAGCAAAAACCTCTCCAAAGTTGAAGCACTTGATTCAAGTCTGACCTGGTGGCTTGCTTTCTCACTTTTCCTCTCTGTCTCTCTCTGGTGAGTGCATGTGCTTTATAAAAGCAAATTAAAATAATAAAAATAATATAAATAAAATTAAATCATTCTTTTTTTTTTTTTTGAGAGGTTTTTGCTATAGGGCGCGTGCGCTCACCAGAAAGACAGAGAGAAACAGAGAGACAGAAAGCAAGAAATCACCCCCGGGGGGATGGCCATGCCGCAATCCCTTCTCCTCCATTCTCCTCTTGGGATCTTGGGCACACATGCACACGAGCCCAGCATGAATTTCAAGCCACCGAGTCCAGGACTCAAACTGTGGTCAACTACATGGGAGTACAGCGACATAGCCATTACACCGACTGCTGGTCCCAAATAAATCATTCTTTTAAAAAAAAAGAAGTGAATCACTAGGGACCAGCAGGTGGCATGGTGGTTGGGATACTGGACTCCTACATGGCTGACCACAGCTTGAGTCCCACACCTGGTGACTTGCTCTGATTTCATTTCTTTCTCTCTGGTGAGTGCACATTCTCTATAGCAACTTAAAATAATAATAATAAATTACATTAAATTTTAAAAAAAGAAGCAAATCACTAAATCCTACACATACTTAAAAGGAAAAGAGTTTGTCAAATCAGCAACTCTACATGTGGGTCTATTTCTGGGCTCTCATCTGTTCCATTGATCTCTGTCTATTCTTGCTCTCTAATACCAAGCTATATAAATTTCTGTATTATAGATCTTGTCTATATGAATTTCTGGTAGTATAAGTCTTCAACTTGTTCTTCAAGATTTTCTTTGTTACTCTAGGTCTTCTGCATTTTCATAGACATTTTAAAATCAGTTTTCCAATCCTTTTTTTCTCCTTTTTTTCTTTTTATAATTTTGCCATAGAGTGCATGTACTCACTGGAGAGAGAGGGAGGGAAAGTAAGAATATACCCCCCGGGGAGGATGACCATGCCACAGTCCCTTTTTCATTGTTCCTTTGGGATTGTGGGCATGTACACATGCCTGGCATGTTTTGCAGGCTGCTAGGTTCAAGACTCGAACCACACAATGAGACATGTCTGATCCAGGTGCCTTAACTACTACACCACTGGCTGGTCCCTCCAATTTCTACAGACATGCCTATTGGGATATTCATTAGGATTGTAGTTCATCTGTAGGTCAATGTGGAGAAAATTGTCACCTTAACATTACTAAGACTTCAAATCCATGAACATTGTATATCTTTTTATTAATTTCAGTCTTTAATTTCATTAATAACATTTTTATAATTTTCAGTGCAGCAAACTTGTACATCTTCCATTACATTTATTTCCATGATTGATATTTTTACTGCTTTTATAAATTATATATATATATATTTTTTTAAATAATTATTTAATTTAATTTTATTTACTCATTCATTTATTTTAATTTGACCGGTGAGGGGGGGAGTGAGAAAGCAAGCCACCAGGTCTGGGACTTGAACAATGGTCAGCCATGTGGGAGTGTCCAGCGCCTTAACCACCATTCCACCTGCTGGTCCCTTGTAAATTATATATTTAAAAATCTCATTTTCCAACTGTTGTTGTAAATAATACCAATTATATACTGACTAAATTCACTTACTAATTCCAGTAATTTATTTTGTCATTTTTATTTTTTTTAAGAATTATTTTATTCAATTTTATTTATTTTAATTTGACCAGAGAGGGGCAGAGTTAGTGAGTGAGAGAGAGAGAGATGGAAAGTGAGAAAGCAAGCCACCAGGTCTGGGACTAGAACTGCAATTGGCCATGAGGGCGTCCAGCACCTTGTTTTATTTTATTTTTTATTCTGACAATGATGGCAAGAAAAATGAAAGACAAAGACAGTGAAGAAAAAATTAGAGAAGCATTTCATGTTTTTTATAAGGATAGCAATGGCTATATTAGTGTAGCAGACCTTCGACATGTGATGACAAACTCTGGAGAGAAGTTAACTGATGAAGTTGAAGAAATGATCAGGGAAGCAGATATTGATGGTGATGGTCAGATAAACTATAAAGAGTTTGTACAAATGATGACATCAAAGTGAAGACAGAATGTGTTAAATTTTTTGTACAAAATTGTTTATTGCCTTTTCTTTGTAATTTATCCATAAAATATTTCTCCTTTCTGCCAAAAAGATATGCATGTATAGTAATTAGGACTCATTCCTACATGTTTTCTTCCTTATCTTACCGTCATTGTCCTAAGTCCTTATTTTAGAAAATTGATTGAGTCTAGGATCAGCAGATGGTGTAATGATTATGTTGTTGGATTCCCACATAGGCGACTAAGGTTCAAGTTCTGAATCCAGCAGCTTCAAACTCTTGCCAGGCGCATGTGCGTACATGCCCAAAATCCTGAGAAAACAAAAGAGAAGGGATTGCAGGTTGGCCATCCCCCCACGGGGTTATTTCTCACTCTCTGTCTCTCTGTCTCTCCAGTGAGCACACGCACCCTATAGCAAAAATCTCTCTTAAAAAAAAATTGATCAAGTAACATTTGTATGTGGCTTCCTCTGGATATATCTAAGCCCTTCTGCACCAACTTAGATGGAATTGGTCTAATGAGGGGACATCTAGGTTGCGCCTTTAAAAAAAAAGAATTATTTTATCTAACTTTATCTATTTATTTATTTATTTTTATTTGACCAGAGAGGGACAGAGCAAGAGCGAATGAGAGAAAACAAGCCTCCAGGTCCAGGACCCAAACCACAGTCGGTCATGTAGGAGTCCAATGCCTTTTTTTTTTTCTTTTTTTGGAGAGGTTTTTGCTATAGGGCGCGTGCGCTCACCAGAAAGACAGAGAGAGACAGAGAGATAGAAAGCGAGAAATCACCCCCCAGAGGGGATGGCCATGCCACAATCCCTTCTCCTCCATTCTCCTCTTGGGATCCTGGGCACATACGCACATGCGCCCGGCGTTGAGTTTAAGCCACCGGGTCCGGGACTCGAACTGCGGTCGACAACGTGGGAGTCCAGCGACATAGCCATTACGCTAACTGCTGGTCCCCCCAATGCCTTTTTAAAAGTAGTTTTATTTAGGAACTAGCAGCACATTGTTGTTGAAATGTGGAGTTGTAACTTTGTGGACTATGGGCAGTCAACAAAATATACCTAAAAGTTGTACTACTGCAGAACCAGCTGTTAGTGTAATGGCTATGTCACTGAACTCCCATGTAGTCAACCGCGGTTTGAGTCTTGGACCCGGTGGCTTAATCTCACGCCAGGCGCATGTGTGAGCATGCCCAAGATCCTGAAAGGAGAATGGAGAAGGGATTGCGTCGTGGCCATCCCCCCAGGGGGTGATTTCTCACTTTCTGTCTCTGTCTCTCTGGCAAGCACACGCACCCTGTAGCAAAAACCTCTCCCCCCCAAAAAAGTTGTACTATTATGAAACAGGTGTATTGTCCAGGTACTCATATACTATTTTTTTTTTTTTTGTACTGTTGGTCTTGTACCAGAAACACTTTCTTTTATTGTTACTTGCTTTTTAAACTTTGTTTAACCAATTAAAGAAAATCTGCTTATGGCACAGTTTGCCTCGTATCCATTCAGGTTGTATATTTGTTTTCCAATAAAAAAATAAAATACAAGACCAGCAGATGGCATAATGGTTGCATTGCTGGACTTCTGTGTGGTCGACTGCGCTTCGAGGCCTGGGCCTCGCAGCTTGGGACTCATGCCCGGCACATATGCATGCATGCCCAGGGTCCCAGGAGGGGAAAGGAGAAGGGATTGTGGCATGGTCATTCCCCACCCCCCAGAGGGTGGGGGTGAGTTCTTGCTTTCTGTCTCTCTGTCTCTTGCTGTCTATCCAGCAAGCACACGTGCCCTGTAGCAAAAGTCTCTTTTAAAAAATTACAATTTACTGCCCCCTGAAAAATTTGTAAGATGAACTTCTACCTGATTTGAAAAAAGGAGGAAGCAGTGCTGTCACTGGGCATTGACTTCTCAGTAGAGTAGTCCCAGAATGTGGAACTTTTACGTTGAGGGGATAGGGTACACTGGAGAGATCCTACTGGGGGCTGGGTAGTCTGGTGTCTAGGATGATCTGAACAGGTAGAAAGATGTTGATCCCAGGGTACAACAGTCTAGCTAGACAGGGAGAATAAGCTTTAGTGATCGGCTGCACAGAATGGTGACTATAATAAGAAGCACCGTATATTTCAAACTGGCTAAAAGAGTAGATTTTAAATGTTTCAGAGACCAAAAAGATCCAAGAAACTTGCTCAAAGTTCAACAGCTAGGTGGTGGGACTCCAGAGCCTTGTTTCTGGACTGAGGGTGGGACACTACCTGAGATAACCAAGGGCACTGATCCCCACAGAGGAATGAAAAGAGCAAAGAGCCAATGGGAATAGAGCCCAAGGCCCCTCAGCTCTCCTCTTTTCCTCACACCACTCTTCCTTTTCTGTCCGTCCCCCAGCCAAGTTCTGCCTGGGCCCAGCAGCCTACTTTGCACTCAGCGCTCTGGTTGATGCTGCTGCTGGGCAGACTGAGGCCACCGGGCAGGCGGTGTTGATTCCCTACCCACCCTAGAAGCCCCGTGTGATATGGATTCGACTACTCAGCGGCTGAGGCAGGATGATCTCGACCTAGCAGGACATTGTCTTTTTAAAAGTGCTCTTCTTTTGATATTTTAAATAACTTGGCAGCTACTCTTATAATCCCTTTCTCCATAAAATGAGCGAATCGAGATCGACGACCCTTATGAGCGAAACCTAAGTTATAGCCTGTGCGCACACTAGAGCGAGTCTATTCTTACCTATTCCACGTTTGACCAATTTATTATCACATGCTGGCCTTTGGGCCATTTTCCGCTTTAACACCTTGCTTTCCCGCGGAGACAGGTGCAACGGAGGGGAGATACTACCTTCCCGACTCCAAAAAAGACCTTTTCCTGTTCCTCTATCCAAAAAAACACGCCCAACCTAAGTAGTGAGGACGCCAGCAGATCCCGAGCCCGACACACAGGAGGGCTGGGGGACGGCCAACGCGGATTGGCTCCTGTGGCTGCCAAAGACCACACCGCCCCCAGCCGCCGGCGGAGGGCGATTGGCTGCTGGAGACCTACCCCCTTCGCCGATTGGGCGGGGCGGCGAAGCCCGGATTGGTGGGATCCAGAGCTGGCTCCATCGCTGCTGTGGCTCACAAGGCGGCGGAGAGATGGCGGCTGCAACTCGGCTGCTGGGGCGGCGTGTGGCGAGCTGGAGGCTGCTGCCGCCACGGTCGCTGCCGCGGCTCTCTGGCCTCGTTCCCCAGCGGGCGCACTCGCTGTTACCCGTGGATGATGACATCAACGGGCTAAACGAGGAGCAGAAGCAGGTAGGAACACTGACCCCCTTCCACCCCAAGGCCTCTTCCCCCAGCCCTATTGGCCTTGCCCGGTGGTCGTCGCCGCGCTCGCCGCCCAGCGCCCGCCCTGCTGCGGGAGCTCCGACTTGGGGACGGGAGTGGAGATCTGGTCCTCCCTCTTTGGGACCCGGTTTGTGACCTCAGCTTCACCTTTATGGAGGGAAAATTTGACGCCATGAGGCTGGACTGCCAGAGGGTAGATTAGATTGGAGTCGAGGATCGGAAAGCTTCTGGAAGACCAGCGGTACTTTAGTAGACGACTGACCAGGGTGACCGGTTGTGGCAAAAGGGCCCTCAAACTTCCTGTAGTCCTTTTATACGGGAACTCTGCCAAAAGCTATGGTGCTCAGACCTGTATGAGTATGACAGTATCACTATCATACTCACCCGGCATCTTCTTCAAGGAAACACTTTGGTGGGTTTGAAATGTAATGTGACCTGCTATCATTCTTCAATCCGTTGGGTCAAAGCACAAAGTTGAACAAGAGCTTGAAAGGATCTGGCGCAAGGACGCTGTGTTCACTAGGAAGCTGGATACTGTGCCTGGGAATGTAATTCCCCTGTTCTAAGCATGTTTGTGAGCTTGCCAGAAGTCCAAACTGTGTTTGAGTTTATAACCAGCCAATAGAACTTCATTGAATCACCTCAAGCAGAACGCTTTCAATCTTGGTTCTCAGACTTTCCTGCCAAGAGCAGTTTGTAATGTTTATTCAGACTCTAGCAGAAAAGAACATGACTTGTGCAAAGAACTGAAAGTGGTGTGGCGACTTGTGCAAAGAACTGAAAGGGGTGTGGCTGGAGCCCAGTGAGTGGGAGGTGCATGCGCTGGGAAGGCCAGCAGGGTCAGCAGCTCATGCAGGGCCTTGCAGAACTGGGTAAGGAGCTTGTGTTTTATTCTTGGTCAATGGGAAACCATGGAATGATTTTATTTGTTGCTATAGGACATGGGTACTTGCTGGAGAGAGAGAAAGTGAGAAAGCATCCCGTGGAGGGATGGCCATGCCACAGTCCCTTCTCCATTCTCTTGGAGTTTCAGGCACATTTGCACATGCTCCCAACATGTTTTCCAAGCCACCAGGTCCAGGATTCCAGCCACACAGTTGGCCATATGGGATCAAGCCACTTAAACCACCATACCACCTGACTGGCTCTAGGATGATTTTATGTAAGGGGAGCGGCATTTAAAATATTATCTTCAGGGCCAGTAGGTGGTGTGGTGGTTAAGGTACTAAACTCCCACATGGCCAACCATGGTTCAAGTCCCGGACCTAGCAGCTCATATTCTCACTCCTCCACCCCCACCCCCCCCCCGTTTCTCTCTCTTCCTCTCTCTCTCTCTCTATCTGGTAACCACATATGCCCTATGACAAATTTAAAAATAATAATAATCATAACAATTTAAAAATAAATAAATAAATCTAAAAAAAAAATCATCTTCAAGCTATCCAGACTGAAGACCTTAAGAAAGAAAGGTAGGGCCAGCAGGTAGCTTGGTGGTTACAGCAGTTGGATCCTATATGGCCAGCTACATGATTAAGTCCCAGACCTGGTGGCACAAAATACATTCTGGGCATGACATGTGTGTGCATGTCCAAAATCCCAAGAGGGGAATAGAGGAGAAGGGATTGCAGTGTGGCCATCCCCTCTGGGGAGTGCTTTCTCGCTTTCCCTCCCTCTTTCTCTCTCCACGTCTCTAGCAAGTGAATGGTCCCTACAGCAAACAGAAAGGAAAGAAGAAAGAGAGTGAGAGGAGGAGGAAGGGAAAAGAAGGGAAGGGGAGGGAAAGGAAGAAGATGAGCTCTGAGGAAGCATAAACTAGTGGGTCCTCTGTTGCAGTCTGGTGGTGTGTGGTGAGGCTGTGACCTCTTGCCTTTAATGTGCTCTCAGCGGCAGTGATGTCCTGGAGTCAGTAGCACCTGTCCACCTCTCTCATAGCTTCGACAGACCCTGGCTAAGTTCCTTCAGGAGCACCTGGCCCCCAAGGCCCAGGAGATTGATCAAGAAAACGAGTTCAAGAACCTGCGAGTGAGTCGTGAGGCCTGGGCGGGGGTGGTGGGGACGGGGCTGAGGTGTCTTGGCATTGCACGGCTGCCTACAGAGGCTCACACGGTCTTCTGATTGGCGATGCAGCTCCTTTCTCTGAAGCATTTGGGTCTCATTGTTTCAGCCACATATGACTGGCTGCCTTCTCGCAACTCACTCCATCTGTTCCATTCCATTGGCAGGAGTTTTGGAAGCAGTTGGGAAAACTGGGAGTGCTGGGCATCACAGCCCCCGGTGAGTATAGTTTCTCTCAAGAGAGAACTTTTCTTATGTGTCCTTTAACGCAGTTCCTCACAGAAGCCAGAAGGGAGGGGAAAGATGATATTCAAAGACATCTAGAATGGGTTGCCTCCTCTTGGACCCAAGAAAGTGCCTGTTGACTGACTACCAAGGGAAGAAGGCCTCTTCTTTAGGCAGTGCTGTGCAGAAAGCATGAGGATTAAGCCAGTGTGTTTTACTCGGATCAGAATCATTGACTCGTAAACTCTGTATACTTTTCATTTTAAATTTATCTATTTTTTTTTAAGAATTATTTTAATTTGGGGGATCAGTGGTTGGCGTAATGGCTATGTCTCTGGACACCCATGTAGTTGATTGCAGTTCGAGTCCCTGCTCCCAGATGAGCTCCAAGGTCAAGCTGTAGGGAGAGGACAGCAGCAGTCCCTAATGGGACACACATTTAACTTGTGTGTTCCTGCCTCGAAGCCAGGACAGGGCTTAGCAATTAGGGGAGGTATAAGACCAAGGTACTGGGACACCTACTATATCCAGGAAGTGTCTAAACTCCCCAAACCACCTAGAGGAGCCTATGCAGATGGGCCAGACAGTGGTGCAGTGGGAAAAGGTAACACTGCAAAGCTGACCCACGTGAGTAGGTTCTGAGTTCATGTCTGCAGACCTTCCTGGGCACGCTGGGGACATGCATGCCCATGATCCAGAGTTGGCTGACACTGGGGGTGGATTCTGGTGTCAAAACCTGGTCAAGGGTATGGTCTCCCTACTATTGTATCTCTCTCACTTAGAAATAGATTAAGTTGGGGACCAGCAGTTAGCGTAATGGCTATGTCGCTGGACTCCCACATAGTCGACCGTGGTTCGAGTCCCGGACCCAGCAGCTTAAACTCACGCTGGGCACGTGTGCGTGCATGCCCAAGATCCCGGGAGGAGAATGGAGGAGAAGGGATTGTGGCGTGGCCATCCCCCCTGGGGGGTGATTTCTTGCTTTCTATCTCTCTGTCTCTCTCTGTCTTTCTGGCGAGCGCACGCACCCTATAGCGAAAACCTCTCTCAAAAAAAAAAAAAAAAAAAGAAATAGATTTAGTTGGGGCCAGAAGGTGGCATGGTGGTTGAGGCATTGGACTCCTACATGGCTGACCACGGTTCGAGGCCTGGATCTGGCAGCTTGCTTTCTCACTCATTTTTTGTCTCTCTCTCTCTCTCTCTCTGGTCAAATTAAAATCTAATAATAATGAGGGACGAGCAGTAATGGCTATGTCGTTGGACTCCCATGTTTTGAGTCCTGGACCCAGTGGCTTAAACTCACGCCGGGCACGTGTGCATTCATGCGTGCCCAAGATCCCAAGGGGAGAATGGAGGAGAAGGGATTGTGGTGTGGCCATCCCCCCTGGGGGGTGATTTCTCGCTTTCTGTCTCTGTCTCTCTGTCTTTCTGACAAGCGCACACACCCAATAGCAAAAACCTCACCAAAAAAAAATTATTATTATTATTATTATTTTATTTCACTTTATTATTTGTTTTGTTTTGTTTTTTCAATTTGACCAGAGAGAGAGGGGGAGAGTGAGAAAGCAAGCCACCAGGTCCAGGACTCGAACCATGGTCAGCCATGTGGGTGTCCAGTGCCCTTAACGAACATATTACCTGCTGGCCCCCAGATTGTATTATTCTTAAGTTTATTTATTTCATGAGCTAGAGAGACCGAGGCATCCACAATAGGGTCTTGGTACCATGATCTCCCCCACAGCCTCGACCAGGCCCGGATCCTGGGCACTTCGTGAGTTCAGTGTACTCAGGGAGGTCTCTGGAAGTGAACCTGGAACCTTTCCATGTGAGTCAGCCTCACAGAGCATCGCACTTTACTGCTGCACTGCTGTCCATCCCCTGAACCAGACTGTATTTAATAAAAGAGGCAGTGGGGATGCAGATGAAAACCCTTTCAGGAGAAAACCTCGAGAAGAAAGTTACATACGGTTCTGCTTTCTGCATGTTGTCCTGGCCGCTGTTTCCAGTGTCACCCACTGAGGGGACTGTAGGGGTCAGACCACGTTTTCCCTAAAGCCTAGGACCAGTCTTCCCTCATGGTCTAGTGAACACATACAGAGGCCTCGCCAGGCTTTACCTGAATGGCAGAGCTGGATGGCAAAGATGGCCCAGCCACTTTGATTTTGGATCTGCTGCCAAGGGAAAACCTCATTTTTTATGAAGAATTCTGAAAGTCCCTCCCAGGATCTCTTCAGCCCTTGCTACAGAGCATACCCCCAGAGTTCCTTCAGGCAGTGGCTTTCTTGTCTCCAGCCTTGCTCCTTTGGGTCTAAACCTGTACTATAAAAGTTCCCCTTTAGGGGTTAGCAGATGGCATGGTGGTTAGGGTACTGGAATTCTCACATGGCTGAATGTGGTTCGAGTCCCATACCTGGCAGCTTGTTTCCTCTTTCTCTCTCTGGCAAACTCATGTGGAAAAAAAAAGATAAATAAATAAAGTGAATAATTCTTAAAAAAAAAAAAAAAAGAAAAAGAAAAAAGAAAAGAAAAGAAAAAGAAATCCTAAAAAATAAGCTCACCTTTAGGTATTTCCTTGGCTTTGTATCTGTTCTTGGTGCCTCAAACACCCCCTTCCCCACCCCCCAGCTTTGGGCTTCTCTGTTAAACTTCTTTTTTTTTTTTTAAGAGAGATTTTTGCTATAAGGCACATGTGCTCACCTGAGACAGAGACAGAGAGACAGAAAGCAAGAAATCATCCCCTGGGGGGATGGCCATGCCACAATTCCTTCTCCTCCATTCTCCTCTTGAGATTTTGGGTGCACACGCACATGTGCCCAGTGTGAGTTTTAAGCCGCCAGGTCCGGGGCTCAAACCACATTCGACCATGTGGGAGTCCAGTGTAACCATTAGGCCATCTGCTGGTCCCCTTTTTTTATTTTTGCCTTAGGGCACATGCGTTTGCCAGAGAGAACAAGACAGACAAAGAGGGAAAGAGGAATCACCCTCTGGGGGGGATGGCCATGCCGCAAAGTCTTCTCCTCTGTTCTCCCAGGATCTTGGGCACACACACATACGTGCTCAAGGTGATTTTCAAGCCGCTGGTCGGACCCCTGCAGTTCCCACAGTGGGTACAGGACTCGTATCAGGTTGGCCATGTGGGAGTCCAGCACCTTAACCACTACACCATCTGCTGATCCCTGTTAAATTTCATTTATCTGGGGGATAGCAGGTGGTATGGTTAAGGTCGCTGGACTCCCACATAGCCAACTATGGTTTGAGTCCCAGACCTGGTGGCTTGCTTTCTTACCTAACCCCCCTTGCTCTGTTCCTCTGTGGTCAAATTAAAAAATAAATAAATAAATAAATAAATAAATAAATAGAGTTAAATAAAAGAATTCTTTTTTTTTTTTTTTTAGAGTTTTTTGCTGTAGGGCATGTACGCTTGCCAGAAAGAGAAAGACAGAGAGACAGAAAGCAAGAAATCACCCCCCAGCATGGATGACCACGCTGCAATCCCTTCTCCTCCATTCTCCTCTCGGGATCTTGGACACGCACGCACACTCGCCCAGCGTGAGTTTAAGCCACCGGGTCCAGGACTCGAACCGCGTTCGGCTACATGGGAGTCCAGCGACATAGCCATTACACCAACTGCTGGTCCCAATAAAATAATTCTTTAAAAAATTTTTTTCATTTATCCATCTGCCTCTACACCACGGTACCTTTCTGAACAGTGGGCACTTGGACTGTTGGCTTATCTTCATTAAAAGGTCTGTCTGAGCTAAAGCTGGAGTTATAATGATTGTTTTCTGAATCACACCTAAGCTGACTGATCCCAGAGGTTCTGTGAGCTTGAAAGCAGTGTCCATGCCATGGGCCTGTCCTTACACTAGAGGGAAGTTGGAAAAGGTGCCACGGGTGTTTCTGTTCTGCCAGTAAGTGAGATTCCCAACAGTGTCTCCGTGACCGGGACTGCCTTTCACATCTCCTTTCCCACTCCCATGTTCCTCCTACACTCCCAGGTCAGTATGGCGGCTCTGGCCTGGGCTACCTGGAACAAGTATTGGTGATGGAGGAGATATCCCGAGTGTCCGGATCGGTGGGGCTCAGTTACGGTGCCCACTCCAACCTCTGCCTCAACCAAATTGTACGCAATGGAAATGAGGCCCAGAAGGAGAAGTATCTCCCCAAGGTGAGGAAATGGGAATGAAGAGATCACCAGCCCCAAGACACTCCCCCACGCCACTGGTAGGGCCCGGTCAGACTCACTGCCTTGAACCCGATACAAGGAGTCTTCAAAAGGTTCACAGAAAATATGTATCATATTAAAAATGATGCATGGATTTCAAAAAATTTTGTACCAAAATAAACTCATACTTTAATTCCATTTTTCCCTGAACTTTTTGAAGTGCCCCTGCCAGCACTGCTTTGAAATACTCAAGTCAAAAATTAAACATTGGGCCAGAACTCCTGAGTTGGACATTTAAAGAGCACTTTAAGAAATAGAAGACTAAGGGGCCAGCTGGTGGCATGGAGGTTAAGGCACTAGATTCCACATGGCCGATTGCATAGTTTGAGTCCCAGAACCAGCAGGTTGGAAAATTTGTCAGCCATGTGTGCATGCGTGCCTCAGATTCCAAGAGGAGAATGGTGGAGAAGGGATTATGGCATGGCCATTCCCCCTGGGAGGTGCTCTCTCACTTTTTCCTCTCCCTCTCTGTGAGCATACACACCCTATGGCAAACTTAAATGATAAACCAAAAAAAAAAAAAAAAAAAAAAAAGACTAAGACTAACTTTCTTGAGAAGGGACTAGGGGAAGGAGTGACCTTTTTCAGCCTTGTAGATGTTGGGGTTCTCTTCTAAGACTTTCCTAGTACCCTGGTTTGTGAGTGGTGTGAAGGGGAGTACCGTGAACAGGAAGAAGCAGGTGCAGTGAGCTGCTGTCGGGCACTCCTGAGGTCATGACCGGGCCTGTTGGACTTTTCCTTGCAGCTGATCAGTGGGGAGTACATCGGAGCCCTGGCCATGAGTGAGCCCAATGCTGGCTCTGATGTTGTCTCCATGAAGCTAAAAGCTGAAAAGAAAGGTAAGGTGATTCTCGACTTGGCAAAGACTCAGAGGGACCGATCTTATTAGGGGAAGAAAGCAGCAGTGAGGAGTGGGCCTGCTGGGTTTCTAGGACTGTTTGTTCCTCAGCTTTTTTCTCAGCAGAAGGTCTGTGGACCAACTGGCTGAGATAGGCCAATACAGCTTGAGCCAATTGTCAACGTCCTGCCTTTAGGAGATCACTACATCCTGAACGGCAATAAGTTCTGGATCACCAACGGCCCCGATGCTGACGTCATTGTTGTCTATGCCAAGACAGATCTGGCTGCTGTGCCGGCCTCTCGGGGCATCACGGCCTTCATTGTGGAGAAGGTGAGTGTAGGTGGTGCGTGGGTCAGGAAGGCGTCTGTCTCCTGACAGTGGTATCAGAAACTGCTGGAGCTGAGCTGGAGGCAGAGAGGAGGCTTCGAAGGAGACCTAAGGGAGGGCTGCCCAAAAGTCAAGTCCAAGGGGGATAGGTTGGATCTGAAGATAGTGCTGCCATCCACGGAGCCAGGCCATACAAAGAGGCAGAAAGCTGAAGAAGGCCACTGACTTTGACAGTCAGGAGGATGTCCGTGATGAACTTGATGAGGAAGTGGAGGGAGCCTGAGGAGCGGGTGGAAATGCAAATGGAGACTGAAGACCACAGTGTTTTTTTGTTTTGTTTTGTTTTTTAAGAATTATTCTATTTTATTTTATTTATTCATTCATTTTAATTTGACCAGAAAGATACAGAGAGAAAGTGAGAAAGCAAGCTGCCAAATCCAGGACTCAAACCGTAGTCAGCCATGTGAGAGTGTTAACCACCACGCCACCTGCTGGTCCCTGTTTTTTTTTTAAGAATTGGAGGGGGGGGCTGGCAAGTGGCATGGCAGTTAGGGGCACTGAACTCTCACATGGTCGACCGTGTTTCAAGTCCCAGACCTGGCAGCTTGCTTTTTCACTTTCTCTCTATCTCTCTCTCTCCTTTTCTGGTCAAATTAAAAATAAATGGATAAATAAAGTTAAATAAAATAATTCTTAAAAAAAATTTTTTTTTATTTATTTAATTTTAATTTGACCACAAAGAGACAGAGAGAGGGAAAGCGAGACAAACCACCACATCTGGGACTTGAATCATGGTCAGCCATGTGGGGGTCCAGCACCTTAGCCACCATACCAATTGCTGGCCCCAAGACTACAATCTTAACAGAAGCAAGAGGGAAACAGCATAGGAGTTAGAATTAAAAGTTGGAAATTTGGGTTGTCTTTAGAATGCAGGAGACTAAACAAATTTGTTAGTAAAGAAAGTGGAAAATATGGGGCAAGCAGGTGGTATGGTGGTTAAGATGCTGGATCCCACATGGCCAACTGCAGTTCGAGTCCTGGACCTGGCAGCTTTAAAATCACACTGGGCATGTGTGCACGTGTGCTCAAAGTCCTGAGAGGAGGGGCCGGTAGGTGGCGTGGTGGTTGGGGGCACTGGACTCCCACATGGCTGACTACAGTTCTAGTCCCAGACCTGGCAGCTTGCTTTCTCACTTTCCTTCTCTCTCTCTCTCTGTCCCTCTCTGGTCAAATTTAAAAAATAAATAAAGTAAGTAAGTAAGTAAAATAATTCTTAAAAAAAAAAAATCCAAAGAGGAGAATGGAAGAGGTATTATAGCATAGCCATCCCCCCTGGGGTTATTTCTCACTCCTTTGCTCTCCAGCAAGCATATGTGCCCTATGACAAAAACTTAAAAATAGAAGAAAAGAAGATGGAAAATAGGAGGGGCAGAAACTGAAATGTGTAGAAATGAATGAGAAAAGCACAATATTGAGCTGGGGCAGAAGAGGTAAGGATGGGTCACTGATGGTGGGGGGTCCATCTGCCTAATGATTGTGGATCATCTATGAGAGCGGGGACCACAGGAGTGAGGGCGTTGGTAGGGATTAATGCGTGAGTACAGTGAAGGTTTGACATACCCACTCTACAGTGTGGGGGAAGCCCCTGATAGGATTAGAGCAAGACGGGCCTAGTCATGTGGGAGGCCTCAAGGTCATGTAATACCGTTCTCATCAGCCTGGAGGGGAGGGCAGGCCACACATGTTGGCACTCTGCTGGGCACTCGCCAACATGTGCTGCGTCTGAGTAGCCCAGGTTAGAGCACACAGATGGCTGAATTCATCCTGGGTGGGGATGTCCATTAGGGACAGATGGCAGAAGATCGAGGTGGCAAAAGAATCCAGTGGGCTGGTGAGAATGTCTTGAAGATGATGTCCCCTGGGGGAGGACAGCGAAGCCAGGGAAGGTCCGGAAGGCTCAGAGGACTGGGTGGGTCAGTGAGAAAACTCATGAGAGTGCAAGTTGGACCACCCCTTGGCATGGTGGTTAAGGCGATTGGGCCACACATGACCAACTGCGCAGTTCAAGTCTTGGACCCGGCAGCTGGAAAACACACTGGGTGCATGTGTGTACATGCATAAAATCCCAAGAGGAGAATGAAGGAAATAAGATCCTCCTCCTCACTTTCCTTCTCTCTCTCTCTTTTAGAGAGAGATTTTTTGCTATAGGACCTGTGTACTAGCCAGAGAGACAGAGATACAGAAAGGAAGAAATCACTCCCTAGGGGTATGGCCATGCTGTAATCCCTTCTCCTCCATTCTCCTCTCTAGATCTTGGGCACCCACTCCCAGCATGAGTTTTAAGCCCCTGGGTTGGGACTACTATGGGATTTCAGCGACATAACCACTACGCCATCTGCTGGTCCCCTTTCACTCTTTTTCTGTCTCTCTTTGAGCACATGTGCCTTGTAACAACAACAACAAAAAGGCACAAGCTAGCGGCCAGGAAGACTAACATGTTAGGGCTGGAGGGCCCAGAGGTGGGGCAGTCTCCCATCCAGAGTGGGGGCATGAGAGCAGGATGCTGGTGCTCCATGCAGGTACAGGGGCTTGACCAGACTGTGGGCTTCATCTCCCCAGGGGGCCTGCCCTTTACTAGGCTCTCGTGGCTGGTGTGTAATCAGCCACCTTTTCTTCCTTGTGAAGGGTATGCCGGGCTTCAGCACCTCCAAGAAGCTGGACAAGCTGGGGATGAGGGGCTCTAATACCTGTGAGCTAATCTTTGAAGACTGCAAGGTTCCTGGTAAGTGTCTCTGAGGATGCGGAACCCTGTTCTGACCTCTGCCAAGGCTGATCTTGCTGTTTCGAAGCCAAGGAAGCTCCTCTGTTGGCTAGAGGCTCGCTGTTGTTGGCTGTCAGGGACCTGTGGCCAAATGGGATCGGGGCTGTTGGAGGGCTGTTCTCCTGGCTCCAGTGGTTGCATGCCTACCGGCTAAGTAAGGAAGGTGTTCCCACCACCCCACCCTGTGCCGGAGGCTCATATTCCGGTAGCTGGGAAGAAAGGCAAGATCTCCCAACCCACTAGCGTCCTTCAGAATTCCCGTTCGTGTGCCCGTGCACCTGCATGAGCTGTTCATTAAGGACGCTAAAAACCAGCTGAATGAAGTGACGGGAGCCAGACCCAGTGCAGGAGGGCAGCTCGGCTGCAGTGTTTTCTCCCAGGTGTGACACAATGTAGTGTCATGAAGGAGCCCACAGCCCCCTTGCACACCTCACTGGAGTGCTGGGGAGATCCAGGACAGGGATTTATCCGGAGTTATAGGAGCATCTAGGCAGGGGTCTGTCCGGATCCTGCTTTGGCAATGGACCTGCATTAGAAGCAGGTCAGAGTGAGCCCTTTCTGGGTCGGTCTCCTGCCCACACCTCCCTGGCCACCCAGCGTCCAGGCTCACTGGGTACTCATGAGAGGCGCTCAGCAGCTTTGTCACCAGCACTAAATGGCCATCTCCTGGACAAAGACTCTTTCCTGGACCACCCTGCAGGGAGGTGACACCGGACCAGAGCAGGGAGAGAGTAATTGGTTCTTTTATGAGTACAGGTGTAGAAAGGACGAGGGGGGGGTGGGGTGACTTCTAGACCAGTCAGCTTTTCCTCTTTCCCATCCCAGGGAGTCCGGGGAAAGGTCTGTCAAGCTGGGGCTTTGTGTCTAGCCTTAGGGAGGGCGTGGCGGTCCTGGAAGGCCCACGTCTGACCGGAAGTGGTAAACTCCATCCTGTTCGCTCTTCCCCAGGACCCCAGTTGAAAGCCAAAGGATGTAACTTTTGTTTTGTTTTTAGTTTTCTATAGGGTGCATGCACTCACCAGAGAGAGAGAGAGAGGGAGAAAGCGTGGAGTCACCCCTCGGGGGCATGGCCACACTACAGTCCCTTCTCCGCCAGTCTCCTCTCAGGATTTTGGACACACACGCACACGAGCCTGGCGTCATTTTCAAGCCGCCTAGTCCAGGACTTGGCTCGCAGTTAGCCGTGTAGGATGCTGCACCTTGACCTCCATGCCATCTGCAGGACCCTAGAGGACATACTTTAGTGCATTGCACAAGAGCCATGTTACCGAACCTAGTACCTTTTTTGGGTATATGTAGATTTTTTCTATAGGTCATGTGTTCACTGGGGAGAGGGAAAGTGAGAAATCACCTGCCGGGGAATGGCCACTTTGAAATCCCTTCTCCCTCATTCTCCTCTTGAGACCTTGGTACACATGCCCGGCTTGTTTTCCAAGCCTCCAGGTCCTGGACTCCCAGGAGTCGGCCGTGTGGGGCCTAGCGCCTTAATCACCTCACACTGGCCCCAGCTAGTGCCTCTGCTGAAAGTGAGGCGGCCGCGGACAGCCCTCTCCCCTGACCAGCTCCTACCCCACAGCTGCCAACATCCTGGGCCATGAAAGTAAGGGCGTCTACGTGCTCATGAGCGGGCTGGACCTGGAGCGGATGGTGCTGTCTGGCGGACCTCTCGGGTAAGTGTGTGGCGTCAGGTTGGTAGAGCTGGGCTGTCTCCACCTCACTGACGCCTGTTGCCGTGTGCCCTCATAGACGGCGGCAGCCTTCCCCGTGGGGGCAGCAGAAGCCTCCTCCTGGCTGCTGCACTCTTTCCTAGAGACAGAAAGGACCTCTTCCTCCCGTGTTTACAAGGGAGACCTCAGGTGAGGACTAGTTCACCAGGACGTGAAACGAGATGCCTGGGCTCTAGCGCCACTTCCTGCAGAGGCTGCCCTCCTGACACTGCTCTCGGAGGAAGGGCTCAGTGCTGGGCAGCACCAGTGGGCAGGGCTGGCCAGGCTCCTTTTCTCCCTGGGATTCCGGCTCTTTATCTCACTAGCTTCCCCTCCAGGCCTGTCGGTTTCACCACCTCCCCTGGCAGTGGTGGCACAGTGACGTGCCTCTGCAGTGCCTTTTCTCCTTCCGGCAGGATCATGCAAGCCGTCCTCGACCACACCATCCCCTACCTGCACGTGAGGGAAGCCTTTGGCCAGAAGATAGGCCTCTTCCAGGTGCGTGGAATCCTTTTGCTGAAATATTCTCTTCCATTGGGCTAAAGTTTTCTTTAAAGAATGAGGAAGCATGGGCTAGCAGGTGGCGTGGTTAAGGCATTGGATCCCACATAGCTGACTGCAGTTTGAATCCTGCACTCAGCAGCTTAAAAATTACACCAGATACATGTGTATGTGTGCCTATAAATTCCACGAGAATGGAGAAGGGATTGTGGCATGGCCACCCTCCCTAGAAGTGATTTTTCACTTCCCGTCTCTCTCTCTCTCTCTCTGGCAAGTCCAGGCACCCTGTAGCAAAAATCTCTCTTGGAAAAAAAAAAAAGGTTGGAGGGTGGAATCAGCTGGTGACATAGTGGTTAAGGCAGCTGGGTTCCATGTTGCCGCCTTACGGTGCAAGCTCTGGACTCAGCGACTTGAACACATGCCATGTATATGTGAACCCAAATTCCCAACGAGAGAAATGGAGGAGAAGGTATTGCAGTGTGACCACCCCCCACAACATGTGCTTTTTCACATTCCCCCTCTCCGTCTCTCTGCCAAGTGCACACACCCTCTGGCAAAACTGAAGAAATCAAAAAGGCTGGAGTTGAATCATGTAGGTTGTGGAGGGCGTAGGGGAGAGGCGTGGCTGGTCGTCAGCAGAGCCACACTGCAGACCTCCACCCCCCCGCCCTCTCCCTGGCACCGGGAGGCCTTTCTTGGAGGCCGTGAGGTGGCAGCTCTCCTACCTGCCCGAGGTGGCCTGTGCGCAGCTGCCCTTCTTGCATCTGCTCTCTGGCCTCCAACAAAAGCTAATTTTCCCACAATGGCTGCCGAGCTCCCTGGGCCTCACTCCCAGGTGCTCCCACTGCTGGAGCCCATGGCTGGCTTAGAGAGAGGTGTCCGTACCCTCTCACCCAGCGTGAGCTAGGCACAGCTGGTCTGGCACCGCGGGGCTCCGTCTGCCCGGTTAGTGGGCTCTGCCTGCCCAGTAGTGAGGAGGCAATGGCAAAGCATTTCTTCAGACCCGGTCCGAAGAAGCTGCAGGAAGGTTGGCAGGTGGTGCCTCCGGGCAGGGCCTCTCAGAGGTAGCGAACAGCAGCTCGCTGACCTTCAGCCCAGGCCTGCTCTCCTGTGTCCCCTGAGGCAAGTGCCATCTCCCCTCTGTGCCCCCGCTTCTCCTGTTCTGGCTGTCAGGAAGCCAGTGCTGGCCTGCTGAGTAACCAGGCAGAGCGTTCCTGCATGTTGACCTGTGACCTCCCTTGTGCCCAGTTGATGCAGGGGAAGATGGCCAACATGTATATCCGCCTCATGTCGTCACGGCAATACGTCTACAACGTCGCCAAGGCCTGCGACGAGGGCCACTGCACTGCCAAGGTGAGGAGAGGAGAGGGGCCAGGCCAGCGGCTGGCTACAGGAACGTGGGCTCTGTGTGCTGGCAGCCCGCTGACCCAAACGTCCCATAGGACTGCGCCGCTGTGATTCTTTATGCAGCTGAGTGTGCCACCCAGGTAGCCCTGGACGGGATTCAGTGTCTCGGTGAGTGCCCTCCCCGCCCCCCAGGACAGCACCTCACTCTGGGCATGAGCTAGGCCAGCCCACTGGTGTCTTCAGCTGTGTGCCCCGGTGAGTTGCTTCTGTCTGCAGCTACATGCCCCTTCCTCTCTGCCTGGTCTCGGGGACACTGGAAATAGGGAAAGAGATGCCGCGAGAATGGGACAGCCTTGTCTCAGTGCTTCAGAGAACTCAAGAGCAGCGGGGGCTCTAGCTCCGCCATGCCAGCATCTTCCAGACCCCCTTCCACGTCTGCCAGAGGTTTCTACTGCTCTCTGCCTGGCACCTGTGGCCCTGTGGGTAGTCTTCCAGCCCCAACCCTTTGCCTGACCTCCCCCAGAAAGGCATCTGTTACCCCCCCCCCCCGCCCACCATTTGCTGCTTCTCTAATTAGCTGCCCCTCCCGTGGCCAGCTCTGCGGCCCGGACTCTGTCTGTACTCCTGGCTTTGCACCTGCCCATCACTTCTGTTCTTTTTGCCCAAACCCTGGCTGCAGGTGGCAATGGCTACATCAACGACTTCCCCATGGGCCGCTTTCTTCGGGACGCCAAGCTGTATGAGATCGGGGCCGGCACCAGTGAGGTGAGGCGGCTGGTCATCGGCAGAGCCTTCAACGCAGACTTCCACTAGCTCCATGCCCTACTCCTTGCCAGCACCTCGAGGCCTTTCTCGGAAGTGAAGACCCGGCAACGCTCCTACCCTGCCCGGGCTGGCCTGCTGCTTAGATGCTCTTCTTGTGCCAGTAATCTGGCCTCCACCTGCAGCTGAGTTCTTCACGATGGCTGCCAAGCCCCGCGGGCCTCACGGCGGGGCCAGCCAGCCAGGAGAGTGTTCAGTGGCTTACAGTGGACTGGGCAGGAAGCGTGTTGGCTTTCCTGGGGGTTGCTTGGTCTCCAGCTCCTAAGGCTATTCCCACCTCCCAGAGTGGACACTGGGCATGCAGGCGCCTACCCTTCTCTCGGTTGAGCCTTGGGAGGGAGCCCTCTCTGCTTAAGTCCAGCAGAAGCAAGCACTGTGCTCTTCCACGTACTGGGACATAGTGTTTCTGTGGGGAAGAGCCCACACCGAGCCCTTGTTTCTGCCAGTGTCTAGAGGCATCAGCTCCAGCAGCCTGTGCTGCCGACCGTCGGCGGTGGGGCCTGGGGCAGGGGGCAGCGTGCGTGTGGAGGATCGCCTCAGCGCTGGCCTCCTTGGCAGCACCCCAAGACCCTTCCTGCTGCCCTGCCATGGGCACCGACCAGTCCTGGCCGTGTGACCATCTGCGGCTGGCGGGCAGCAGACGCAGGCCCTGCCTGAGCAGCCGGCTTGGCTGGCTCCACTCCAGCCCAGGCTGCCTGCGTCCATTTCTCTAGACACCCCACGGCCGATTCTGTTACAACTGCACAGCGGCTGCTGCCATTTTGTATTAAACATATGAGGAAACCCATCTGCCTCCAAACCAGTGCTTCGGGGAGATGCAACCCACTTGCTTCCACTTCCTGTTTGGAGCCAGCCCATGTCCTTAGTGACTGGTCCAGGTCCTCTGCTGACTCTCCAGCCTTTGATAATGGGGGACGAGAGGGTAGAATTAGCCTTTGGGAGAGCCAACCTCAGCCTCTCTTTCCCAGATCGCTTGGTGATTTTTGAAGGAAAAGAGATTGTTGGGGTCTTAGAGCTAGGGGGAATCTTATACATTTCTGGAAACTATCCGTACGGTCTTTTTTATAAAGACAGTTTGATTTTTCCCAAGGTTAGAAAGGGAGCTATTGGGTTGTCTGAAAAGTCATGATGCATTTTTGCATAGAAAAACAAAAAAATACACAATGAATTTCCCAGTGACCTAACAGAATCTAAACCTGCTAGCCACAAAAATGGGTGTGTCCTGAGAATTCCAGTCTCCCTGCCCCCCCCCCCCCCCAGCCCTTAGCAGCGTGGGTGGTGCATGGTCTGAGCAGAACAGCCGGGTCATTCACTCTGTAAGTTCCTGAACGAGGGAACTGGATTTCTTGGCTCCTGGCCTCGGGTGCCTGTTCCCGGTAGACCCATCCTGAGGGGCTGACCCAGCGTTCACGGGCCGGCTCTTCCCTCCCCTGTCCTGCTCCCTCCTGTGTTGGAAGTGAATGCTGCTGAAATGGTGACCTCGCTGGGTTAAAGCTTGCCGGAGACATTCAGAATGTGACAGAATGGGATGTTTCGGTGTCTACTGTCAGAGCCCTGCCAACCTGGGGAGAACATGGTTATTCTTCTCGTGGTAGCAGAGAAATGTTTGAAAATGCAACCAAAGAAGGCCAGCCACAGCGGTGCAGTGGTCAGGCAGCCGTCCCTGATGGTGAAGCCACATGGGAAGAATCTGGGTTTGGTTCCTGCACCCGACCTGGGCTGGCTGAAGGGGGGGGGGAGGGGCAGTGGCAGAGTAGAAACCCGGCTGGGGCTGGCTTGCTCACTTGCTGTCTCTCTCTCATGGAAGAAATCAATAAACAGATTTCTTTTTTAATTGAAAAAACAAAACACTATGTAGCCTGGATTGGAAATGGAACAGCGGGAGGACTTTGGTTCTGGTGGGAGTTTTTGCCTGTCAGCACGCAGTGCGCAACTGTACGGCCAGCTGCAGCGCCCCGCTGCTGCTTTCTCTGGCTGCCTCTCCCCTCCAGTTTGGGGCACACTATCCGCCCAGCGCAGGCTGACACTGCCTGCCCTGTGGGAGGGCAAGAGAAGCTAACGGAACGTTATTAAGTGTGGTGTGGGCACACCCCTTCTCAGAATTTGGCAACCTGTAAAAAATGACTCCTGGATCCCACCCCAGACTAATTACATCTCCCGGGGTAATTCCAAGGACCGCAATCTTTCGCAACATCCAATCTGGAGCTTCCTCAGACGCCTGAGTTCTAATTCTAGACCCATATGATCTAGTGATAACAATCCCTTATCTACGTGACTTTCTCAAGTCTCATTTAACAGATTGGCTCCCTGATCTCCACCGGGTGCAGACGCCAGGTTATGCAGGACGCTCAGGGGGGCCGGGCCGCGGAGAAGTGAGTTGCCCACCTGTGCCAGAAAAGACTAGGAACTGCGGGGAACAGGCCACTCCCAGAAGCCGGGTGGGGCCTGAGCTGGTGCAAATGCAGTGGGAATGGGAGGGGCGCCATTCACTGGTCTACCGGTGCAGGACCCAGATGGCCGCTTCAGTAACTCCTGCCTCTTCCCGAGGCACAACGCGCTTGCGGAGCGAAGGACCGAGCGCGGACGCTGCGTGGAGTTCGCCTGACCCCTGCCGGCCGCTCGCGGGGTTGCAGGCGCGCGGAGCCTTACCTAGGTTCCGTCTTACAGTCTGCGATTTCTGAATGCACAGAGCTTAATGTTTTATTTTGTCAAATGAAGACTTTAAGGGGATTATACTCACGCACGTACACACAGACCAAAAAAAAAGCTATCCTCTCTCGCCATTTCATATACGAAAGGCCACTTTTTTTTGAATTATTTAACTTAATTAAATTATTTTAATTTGACCAGAGAGGGACAAAGTGAGAGAGAGGAGAGAGAGAGAGAGAGAGAGAGAGAGAGAGAGAGAGAGAGAGAGAGAGAGAGAGAGAGAGAGAGAGAGACGGAAAGTGAGAAAGCAAGCCGCCAGGTCCAGGATTCGAACCACAGTCAGCCATGTGGGAGTCCAGCACTCTTCACCACCACACCACCTGCCAGCCCCATGAAAGGCCACTTATAACAAAAAGTAGGACGGACAAAAACTCAGAACGAAAACCACTAGGGTTTTTATATTTTTAAGGTTTTTTTCTATGCTTTACATTCATCATTTTAAATATTGTAGTTCTAAAACAAATTGTTTTAGAAAGTCTCCTGTCTCTTCCAGCCCATTTGCTCTCTCAGAACAAAATCACTTTTGAACGTTTGAGGGGTTTCTTCTGGGAATTCATTCCCTGTCTCTCAGTGATCGTGCTGACTTATAGCTATCACTGTAGACACGTCTGAGGCCGTCACACATCAGATCTGCGAGCCGCTCATTGCATGCCCAGAGTCTCCCCCCACTTTCTCAGACCAGCCCTGTCTGCCGACCAGTGTTGGAGCCCCAGGATTTCATGGTGTGGACCTCCCACTGCCACGCCCCCACTCATGACTGTCCACTGCCTACACTCGGTGACCCTGAGTGCCTCCAGCCCAGAGCCCGCTGGTGCAAGGGGGGAGCTGTCCTCTCCACCTCGTTGCTTTTTCAGGAGCCATTCTGGAATTTGTTCTCTCCTGCGCCCACCACCTCTCAGCCAGAGGCTAGCCCGGTAGCTCTTAAACAGTTTGTAAATTTACAACAACCAGCCAACGTGCCTCCCTTTTTCCAGGCAACACTGCTCAACCTTTCCTCCGACTTGAGCCAGAGGAACTATCCAGCTCCCCTCTAGATCTTTCCGTCACTCCCAGCACCTATAAGATTTAAAGTTTTGGAAGGCAAACACGGGGGCAGCCAGTGACATGATGGTTAAGGCTGCTGGATCCCACATAGCCAAGTGGGTTCAAGTCTCAGACCTGGTGGCTTAAAAAACACCCCAGGCAGGTGTGTACGCACCCCCCAAATGCTGAAAGGAGGAAGAAATGGAGCAGGGACTGTAGTGTGACCATTCCCATAGAGGTGCTTCCTTTCTCTCTCTCCTCTCTCTCTCATCTCTCCCTAGAAAGTGCTCTGGAAAACTGAATGGAAAAAAATAAAAAGAAAGAAAAAGGAAAGGAAAAAAGAAAGAAAACATGGCTCTGGTCACCCAGGCCTTCCCCTCCTGCCGCTCACCTTCCTCCCAGCCGCTGTCCTCACTGTCAGGATTCTCGCCCCTTGGCTTTGCCCTGGCCAGTCCCACTGCTTGGAAGGCCCTTCTTTTTTTTTTTTCTTGGAGAGGTTTTTCACTACAGGGCGCGTGTGTTCGCCAGACAGACAGAGAGACAGAGAGACGGAAAGCGAGAAATCACCCCCTAGGGGGGATGGCCACACCGCAATCCCTTCTCCTCCATTCTCCTCTCGGGATCTTGGGCACGCACACACACATGCCTGGCGTGAGTTTTAAGCCACCGGGTCCAGGACGCGAACCGCGGTCGACTACATGGGAATCCAGCGACATAGCTACTACGCTAACTGCTGGTCCCTCGGAAGGCCCTTCTAGTCCTTCATTCTGCTCTTGTTTCCTCGTCCCTAAAGTCCAGGGCCAGCCTCCTTCAGGAAGACCTCTCTTCTCCAACCTTGCCCCACTCCTTTTGCCAATCTCCTCCATCCTGGGTGAGTCCCCATCCTCCTCCCTGGAGATATCCACACCAATGGGCTGGCCATATTCATTGCATGTGTGTCCATTTCCCCCTGCATTAGGCCGCCCGCTGGAGGGCCAGGCCTGGGATATAACTGTCCTTACATGGTCACCACCCAGCACAGCCCCTGGCACGTTGAGTGTAGCTGGGTAGTGACGTGACACTGAGCTCACACCTGGCTGGTACAGTGGTTATTTGTGTACGTGGTCACCTCTGAGTATATTGTAAGACTCTGGAGTTCAAAGTCCATCTCTCACTGACCTGCGCCCTCCCACCAGCACCCAGTGCTCACAGTAAGGGCTCAGCGGCTACGTTCATGCTGAATGAGTGAAATGACAGGTGGACCGAGCCCTGCCTAATCCCCAGCGTTGGCAGAGACAGCAGGACCAGCCGGCTCCGCCTGGCCCCGCTTCCCCCAGGCCTTCCTGCACTGCAGTAGCCAGGGTCCAGCTGCAGAAGGGAGGCCCTCACACAGAAGAAGCCATCACAAAGGACCTTGGCCCCTCCTCTGCCAGCTAAGGATGAGAATGGGGGCTGGACAAAGAACAGGAACAGACGAGGGCCACACAGCTTCCTGTTTTCCCTTGTGTGATTGTGCGGGATATATGGGAGAGTATGTGGCATGCATACATGCAGTGGCGAAAACAATAACACGAACTCCTGTGAACCCAGGCCCCAGGTCAATGACCAGAACATTCCACCACTTTGACTTATTCTCCCCAGAAAAACCACCCCCTGGGACTTTGCGATAGTCCTCCTTTAACTTTCCTTATGGCTTCCTACGCCTATATGGATCCCTGAACAATATTGTTGAGGTTGCCTGTGTCAACCTTTCGGCAAATTCTCATACGAAATATATTCTTCTGTGTCTGACTTCTTTGGCTCATCATTTTATAGTTTTCTCATGAGCTGTGATCTGTTCAGGTTTTTTTCCTTGTATAATATTCCATTGTACGGCATTACTACAATGTAGTTATCCATTCTCCTGTTGATGGACATTTGGGTTGTTCCCACTTTGGGGCTACTCTGAAATATTCCGTAGGTACCTCCTGTGTGTGCATAAGAGTGTCTCTACTACCTTCCTAGGAATGGGACTTCTCTGATAAAGGGTGTGTAACTGACCAACTTTGCTAGGTAATTCAGAACTGTTTTCCAAAGTAGTTGTGTGTTTATAATTTTTAGAAGGTGCCACCAGGAACCAGCAGTTAGCATAATGGCTATGTCGCTGAACTCCCATGTAGTCAACTGCAGTTCGAGTCCCGGACCCGGTGACTTAAACTCATGCCGGGCATGTGTGCGTGCGTGCCCAAGATCCTGAGAGGAGAATGGAGGAGAAGGGCTTATGGTGTGACCATCCCCTCTGTGGGGTGATTTCTCGCTTTCCAGCTCTCTGTCTTTCTGGCGAGCGCACACGCCCTATAGCAAAAATCTCTCCAAAAACAAGAGAAAGGTACCACCAGAGGCTATTGGGGGAAAGGCAGCATGCCAGCCCTGGGGCCAACTCCATGAGCTTATTTTCAGCAAGAGAGGAAAGTTAGATGGCAAAAGAGTGTGTGGTGTTGCTCCCTGGCCAGGCCTATAAACCACACATTCGACAAACCTTTACAGACAAGCTACTGAGAGTCATGCACGGGGAGGCAGAGCTGGGGCCAGGGCCTGGGGACACCGCAGTGAGTGAGCACAGACAAGCCTCAGAGAGGGACAGTTATGTCTGCATTTACTCTGCCAGGCAGCCTGGCCCTCCAGCTTTGCCCAGGAAGACGCAGGAGAATAAGTGGACGGCTCAGTAGGAAAGAGAGGAAAGCCTTTCTGCATGCAGGGGTGGTTTAGTCAGGCAGTCTCTTCCCTCCCCAAAGTGGACAGTGGATCCGTGGAGGAGGTCCAGAGGGCTGCCCTTGCCAGCAGGAGATGGAGGGAAGGAAGGAAGAAGAGTAGATTAGGGCTTTGTGTGTGCCGACAGAGAGAGACACATATCCAGATCCTTCCGAACACACCTGTACCTTGTCCCAGCCAGGAGCACACTCAGGTGAGCAGGCCCCACGGACATGCATGCTGTCACACACACCGAGACAGAGGCTGTCGGTCAACTGCAGGAACAGAGGCAAGGAGCAGGAGCGCACAGCTGCTCGTGGGAGATAAGCCCTGCACCGGGGCAGCCTGCCTGGCCTGCCGTGAGCGTCCCCTTGAGCATCCGCCCGGGCTCCCAAGACGCAGCCTCTGCAAAGCCCTGTGTTTTCAGAGCAATTCCTCCCGACACACACACACACACACACACACACACACACACACGCCTATTCTGTTTATGGGAATGGAGTGCCAAAGTCCATGCAGCCCTGAGCCCTGTCTGATGCTGCCAGGTTGGGCAGGACTGAGGATACAGCAGGCCCCTTTACCTTTGCTTGGTTTTTTGTTTGGTTTGGTTTTGTCTTGAGAGAGAGAAAAGCACCCAATTCCCTTTCCCCAGCCCTTTAGTTTGTTAGGATCCTGGGTGCTAGTACCCCTGGCATGTTTTTCAGGCTGACTATGGGTCTAAACCTGTGGCTGCCATATGGCTTCCCACCTTGCAAGGCACTTGTGTCACCACTACACCACAGTGGCTAGGCCGGTCCCCCTTTATTAAAGTAAAATTGTTTAATGAGGGGCCAGCAGGGGGCATGGTAGTTAAGGCACTGGACTCCCACGTGGCTCACCATGGTTCAAGTCCCTGACCCAGCAACTTGAAACTCAGCTGGGCACATGTGCATGTGTGTCCAAAATCCCGAGAGGAGAATGGAGGAGAAGGGATTGTGGTGTGGCCATCCCCCCCTGCGTGGGTGATTTCTTGCTTTCTGTCTCTGTCTCTGTCTCTCCGGCAAGCACACACACCCTATAGCAAAAAATCTCTCGCAAAAAAAATGGTTTAATGAAATTTATTGGGCTATCGGAAAAGCCATGACATGTTTTTCTATACAAAAATGCATCATGACTTTTCCAACAACCTAATACTATAAAATGAATTAAGATTTAAAGCAAAGTGGAGGAGGACTCTGCAATGAAGAAAGACTAGTGACAGGAGACTTGTTCATAATTGTCCTGCAGCCTGCCCAGCCTTGCTTTCTTTTTTTTTTTTTTTTTTTTTTGGAGAGGTTTTTTGCTATAGGGCGCGTGCGCTCGCCAGCCTCGACTACGTGGGAGTCCAGCGACATAGCCATTACGCTTTCTTTCTGGAATCCCACCATTGGCCCAAAGCAGAAGGGCGAGGGTCAGGGTCATTGGAAAGTTGCTAGGTGGGCGGGGATATGTGTGAATTTTATATGACTGCAATTAGTTGGGAGAGCTGGGTTCTGCTCCCAAAGTCTGAGACTGCTTCCAAGGCCCAGAGCCGGCAATTGTTCAGGCTAAAGAAGTACCACCTGTGGGACCAGCAGGTGGTGTAATGGCTACCTCGATGGACTCCCACAGAGTCAACTGCAGTTCATGTACCAGACTTGGCAGCTTAAAAACTCACACCAGGTGCGTGTGAATGTGTGCCCAAAATCTCAAGAAGAGAAGGAAGAAGAAGGGGGCCATCAACTGGTGTGGTGGTTAAGGCGCTGGACTCTGACATGGCCAATTGTGGTTTGAGTCTCAGATCTGGTGGTTTGCTTTCTCACTTTCCCTCTCTCTTTCTCTTTCTCTCTCTCTCTGTCCTGGTCTCTCTCTGATCAAATTAAAATACAATAATAATAAATAACATTAAAATAAATAATTCTTTTTTTTTTTTTTGAGAGGTCTTTGCTATAGGGCATATGTGCTCGCCAGGCAGACAGAGAGAGACAGAGAGATAGAAAGACAGAAATCACCCCCCAGGGGGGATGGTCACGCCGCAATCCCTTCTCCTCCATTCTCCTCTCAGGATCTTGGGCACGCACACACACGCGCCCGGCATGAGTTTTAAGCCACCGGGTCCAGGACGCGAACCGCGGTCGACTACGTGGGAGTCCAGCGACATAGCCATTACGCTAACTGCTGGTCCCAAAATAAATAATTCTTAAAAAAAAAAAAAAAAAAAAGAATGAAGGAGAAGGGATTGCAGCGTGGCCATCCCCCCCGGGGGGTGATTTCTCACTTTCTGTCTCTCTGTCTCTCCAGCAAGCGCACGTGCCCTATAGCAAAAAAGAAAAAGAAGAAGTACCACCCAGATATTCAGACCTAGCAAGTCCCAGTCCCTCTCTCAGGACCTTTCTCCCTGCGCCCACCATGCAGGCGCCCTTGGGCAGAGTAAACGCTGAGGTCCTAGGAGGCAGGAAAGTGGGTAGGGATGGGAAGGAGACTGACTTTTTTTAAAAAATAAGATAATATAGTCGTACATTTTTTTTTTGAGAGGTTTTTGTTATAGGGCGTGTGCACTCACCAGAAAGAGAGAGAGAGACAGAAAGCGAGAAATCACCCCCCCCAGGGGGGATGGTCACGCCGCAATCCCTTCTCCTCCATTCTCCTCTCGGGATCTTGGGCACGCACACACATGCACCCAGTGTGAGTTTAAGCCACTGGGTCAGGACTCGAACCACGGTCGACTACATGGGAGTCCAGCAACATAGCCATTACACCAACTGCTGGCCCCAGTTGTACAGTTTTCAATTTTTAGTTGCTAAAGTGGACTTGTCAGTGAGAGACAGAAAGAAACAGGGAGAAGTAGAGGGAGAAAGAGGGAGGAAGCACCCCCTTCCCCACTGAGTGTGGTCATGCTGCAATCCGTTGTCCATTTCTCCATCCTGTCGGGAATTCTGGACACATGTACATGCCTGGTGTATCTTACAAGCTGCTGGGCCAGGATTCAAACCACTGTTGCCCGTGTGGGGATCTGGTTCCCTCAACCTCTAGGCCCCAGAGCCAGCCCTGTACCTACTTTTTTATGCCAGAGGAGACATGTGTGAGCCAGAGAGAGAGAAAGCTCCCTCCTGTGGGGTCTGGGCGTGCCGCAACCTTTTCTCCTGCATTTCTTCATCCCATCAAGATCCTGGGCATGTGCACGAGTGCACTGGCTTGTTGCTGCCAGGTGGGATTCAAACAGCAGTAGGCCATGTGGGATCGACTCCCTGCACAGTATTAACGACTGTGCTATGGAGCGGCAGGCCGGCCTTTGAGATCATCAGCCCCTGTGCAGTCTCCCTCCCTGGGAGGTGGCTCCAGAATGAAGGAAGTGGAAGTCCTTGCTGGAAAGCAAGCGAGGCCCTCCTCAGTCTTCTATGGCTGTGCTGCTTAGGTGCTTGGAATCCTGCCTTGCAAACCCCTGTGCCCATTCACTGCCCTGAAAGGCTGTTAGAGACCTTCATGCTACAGTTTTTCTGCACCTGATTGTCCGTAACTCCACAGGGCTAGAGCCTTTCATTCTAGACCTCTGAGCCTGGAGAGACACTGGCGGGGTGAGGCAAGAGCCCAGGAGATGCCTTGGCGTGTGGTGCCTTCCGTTCACTGGCCATAAGACAACCTCTCTGCAGGAGGGGCTGTTAGGTCTCCCCAGTGTAGGATCAGAGAAATATGGGCTCCCCAGCCCTGCCTGGTACATCGTGCTGCCTCAGAGCTAATACTACAGCCCCAACAGCATCTGCCTTGTGAATGGTACCCCCTTCCCAATCCTGTGTTCTGCATTCCCAAGGAAACTTCTGAATCCCCTTTTTCCTAAGGCTGGAAACCCAAAGTAGCCACGTGGTGGGCTCAGCCACCTTAGTCTTTGGCACAAGGTCATCCGACAAGCCCATCCCTCCACCCGCTCTCAATGAGAACAGCCACCCAACTCATTTCCCTGATGCCACTGGACACTGTGTCTCTGCTCAGAGAATCACCAGGGCTCCCTGTGGCCCACCCTGCCAACCTGGCCAATGGATGCTCCTGCTTGTCTGGCCAACTTACTCAGGCACCCTGCGTGCCCCGGCTGGCACTCCAGGCTCAGTCCACCTGAGTAAACAGTCCCAATGTCCACCAAGCCCCTGCTCAGTTAACACAGCTAGCATTTGTTAAGTGGCTACACTGTACCAGTAAGCCGGGATTCAAAGAACAGTTATGGGGTTAAAAGAGCTTACAAGGGGCCAGCAGGTGGTGCAGTGGTTAAGGTGCTGGACTCTCACATGGCCAAATGGGTTTGAGTCCCAGACTTGGTGGCTTGCTTTCTCATTTTCTCTCTCTGTCTCTCTGGTGAGAGCACATTACTTGTAGCAAATTAAATAATAATAATAATAATAAATTAAATTAAATTAATAATTCTTTAAAAGGAACTTACAAGTTGGAGAGACAGGCATAAACACATCTCACTGTAGGGGGCAGGAGTAGTGTAGTGGTTAAGGTGCCGGATTCCCATATGACTGACCATGGTTCAAGCCTCAGATCTGGCAGCTTGAAAATCATGCTGGGTGTGAGTTCCTGCACACCCAAAATCCCAGGAAGAGAATGGAGGAGAAGGGATTGTGGTGTGGCCATCCCCTCTGGGGGTGATTTCTCACTTTTCCTCTCACTGTCTCTGTCTCCAGTGAGTGAATAAGCCCTATGGCAAAAACGTCTCAAAAAAAACCCCAAAATCTCATTGTGATCATTCCAATCAATTTTAATGTTATCCTTTTATTTTCTGGAATTATGTATTTCATTTTATTTGCTATCATATTTTTTAATTTGATGAGAGAGAGAAAGTAAAGAAGCAAGCCACCAGACTCAGGGCTTGAACCGTAGCTAACCGTGTGGGAGTCCAGCACCTTAACCACCACACCATCTGCTGGCCCCATGTTATCCATTCTTTTTTTTTTTCTTTTTTTTTTTTTTTTTGAGAGGTTTTTGCTATAGGGCGTGTGTACTCGCCAGACAGAGACAGAGAGACAGAAAGCGAGAAATCACCCCCCAGGGGGGATGGCCATGCCGCAATCCCTTCTCCTCCATTCTCCTCTCAGGATTTTGGGCATGCACACACACGCGCCCGGCGTGAGTTTAAGCCACCAGGTCCGGGACTCAAACTGCAGTCGACTACGTGGGAGTCCAGCGACATAGCCATTACGCTAACTACTGGTCCCAATGTTATCCATTCTTGAAGACCCAGCATGAGCACCATCCACCAAACAGCCAGTTGTCTCCAGATTGCTGCTGTATTGCCCAGCACCTTGCACCTGGCTTGATGGAGATGTCCACCCAGTAAGTACCTACACAATGAATGCCTGCCCTGGGGGCTGCAGAAAGGGACCACCTCTCTTCCTGCAGCCCTCCCCAAGCTTATCTAAATGAGATCAGATTAAACTGAAACAGCAAGGACATCCCTGGGGAGGGAAGAGCAGGAAGGGACAGGTGCAACCTCAAGGCTTTGCCTTCAACTAAATTCTCCAATCTTTTCAGTAGCAACTAAAAGAGTGCAAAACAGGCCAGCGAGTGGTGTGGTAGTTAAGGCATTGGATCCCACATTGCCAAGTACATGGTTTGAGTCCTGGACCTGGCAGACTGAAAAAACAACCAGGCATGTGTGCATGCATGCCCCAAATCCCAAGAGGAGACTGGAAGAGAAGGGACTGTGGCATGACCATCCTCCCTGGGGGGAGAGGGGGATTTCTCACTTTCCCTCTCTCTCTCTCTCTGTCTTTCTCTCTCTCTGTCTCTCTCCAGAGTGTACATAGGCTCTATGGCAAAAAATAATAATAATAATAATAATTTCAAAATTTCTAAAAAGCATGGATCTGGGGCCACAGCCCCTAGCTTTTTTGGGGAAGCCATCTGAACTGCCAAAACCAGAGTAACTTTTATGCCTCCAGATAGCAATGAGTCTGCCTTGTCAAACCCATAGCCATTGTAACCTAGTTATTGAATGAATCAAGTCAGTAAATTTCATAGTAACAATATGCAAAAATCATTACAAAGGATTTAGAGGTCAAGGTCAAGATGCAATTACTCCTGAAAACAGGCAAACTGAATCAGGAGGAGTGACTCTAAGGGCAGCTGGCAGCCTGGCGCACAGTGGGGCTGCAGGAGGTGGTCCAGTGCAGGGCCAGCGGGCAGAGCAGTCAGGCTGCAGAGCCTCCACAGCATAGGCCAGGGCTAGGTTTCCCTGCCATTCCTTCTTCCTGAGGACTGTAACATGCAGACATGGTCACCTCCCCTAGCCTGGTCCGGGAAGTAGGTCTTGCCCAGGACCTGCCAGTTTGCCAGGCTTGCTGGGGCAGGAGCTCAACATGGCAGGTTAGGAAAGTGGCTGAACCCAAGCGCAAGATCAGACAGCCCGGGCTGAGGCGGCCACAGTGCTCAGTTCCAGATTTGGATCTGTGTCCCTAGGGCGAGCAGGAGCCACAAAGGTTTAAGCAGGAAAGTGATATGATGCGGTCTGTTTTGGAAAAGAACCTGTGACTGTCCCTCAGACCGGGACAGAGAGGATACGGGAGGCCAGGGCTCTGGTTGGTCAGTCGCTGGGTGGAGGAGGAGGTGTGCTTGCAGGTAAATGACAGGTTGTGAAGATGAATGAGATTGGGCGATAGCTGGGGAAGGAGAGGGAGGTGCCGGGATGACTGGAAGGTTCCTGGCTTTCAAAACTGGATGGGAGGTGGTGCCTTTACCCTAAATTGAAACACTGGGAGAACACCAGGTTTGCCTGTAGTGGGAAGTTGGCTAAAGTGTATCTGAGGTCCTGAAAGACCACATTGTTATTTCAGTGTCAGACTGAGTGCAGAGGGAAGGGAAAGGGTGCTTTAGATGAGGCTTTGCTAAAGGAATATTCTTTTTGTAAAGAAATATACCAATCCACTTGCAACATTCTGCCCCTAATCTAATACTGAGATGAATGTTTCTCACAGAAGCTCAGTGCATAAAATCCAGTTGAGTTACTAACAGACATTTGGAAAACGGATCAATAGAGAACTGTTTGGAGGAAGTTCACTTAAGAACAAATGATGGAGGAATAATTAAACCAGCAAGAGTGGGACCTAAACCCTGGCTCTGCTACATACAAGCCATGTGCCTCTGGCCAAATTACAGAACCTCCCTGTACCTCGGTTTCCTCATCGGTGAAATGGTAACAGTAGTAGAACTTATTTCACAAGACTGGTTGAGGATTAAGAGTGAATATAGGAGACCAGCAAGTGGTGTGAGTGGTGTGGTGGTTAAGGCACTGGACTCTCCCACCTGGCCAAACATGGTTCAAGTCCTGGACTTGGAGGCTTGAAACTCATGCCAGGCGCATATGTATGTGTGCCCAAAATCCCAAGAGGAGAATGGAGGAGAAGGGATTGCAGCATAGCTATCCCCCCTGGGGAATGATTTCTCATTTTCTGTTTCTGTCTCTCTAGCAAGTACCCGTACCTTATAGTAAAACAAACAAACAAACAAACAAACAAGAAAAACTCTACCCTCCAAATTAAAAAACAGTGAGTCTATAAAGAACTTAATGCAGGTCCTAGCTGGTGGACTCTCCCAGGACTGTTACCTATCACTATAGAATACACCCTAACAGAAACAACGAGAGGCCAGATGGTGACGCAGCAGTAAAACACAATGCTCCCCTAGGCAATCCCACATGGGAAAGTTCCTGGTTCTTTCAGGAGACCCAAAAGCACATGCCCATGGACCCAGGGCTGGCTGAAGACTGGGGCTGGATCGCAGCATCAACCCTCTCGTGCAGAGGTGAAATGCAATGCTCTGTAGCTGACCCCCAGGGGAAAGCTCTGGGTTTGTATCTGGAGACCTCCCTGTTAGGGGCGTTAGATCTCTCTTTATATCTCCCTCTGTGTTCCTCTCACTCGTGGAAGAAATGAACTTGGGAGAGAGAGAGAGAAACCATGAAAAAGGCAATTACTGACTTCCACATAATGCTTTTCTTTCTTTCTTTTTTTTTTTTTTAAAGAATTATTTAACTTGGGACCAGCAGTTAGCGTAATGGCTATGTCGCTGGACTCCCACATAGTCGACCGTGGTTCGTGTCCTGGACCCAGTGGCTTAAACTCACACCGAGCGCGTGTGCATGCGTGCCCAAGATCCCGAGAGGAGAATGGAGGAGAAGGGATTGCTGCGTGGCCATCCCCCCGGGAGGTGATTTCTCGCTTTCTATCTCTCTGTCTCTCTCTGTCTGTCTGGCAAGCGCATGCGCCATATAGCAAAAACCTCTCAAAAAAAAAAGAATTATTTAACTTTATCTATTTATTTGCTTATTTACTTTAATTTGGCAAGAGAGACAGAGAGAGACAGAGAGAGAGAAAGTAAGAAAGCAAGCCACCAGGTCTGGGACTCGAACTGTGGTCGCCCATGTGGGAGTCCAGCGCCCTTAACCACTACGCCACCTGCCAGCCCCCTCCTTATAATGCTTTTCAATAGAGAAGTTACTCCCTATATAACGGTGTGATTTTTCACAAATGCCCTTGTAGGATATCAGGAAGAATGTCTGCCAGATTTCATGTCTACGTCTTGGTGTCACTACCCAGCCATTTACTGGTTGGCCCAGTCATGCTTGGGTCATACACTCTTCAATGGGTTCTTCAGTGTCAGGGTCTCTCTTCTGCTGGGTAGAGTGGAAGCTTTCCAAGGTCAGAAGCTGTGCTATCTGCATGACCTCCCAGTCCCCCAGCGCCTGAACAGCGCTGAGTACCATAATCATGGCCCTGACTACTGACTGCTGAGGAGGGCCTGTAATGGCTCTGGCTGAGAGTTCGCTGAACTTGAGGGAAGATGGCAAAAGAGCCACCGCTGACTCTTCTTTTTGCTCTGGGTTTCCGAGACTAGGGAGGTTAGTGGCTATGGCTGGAAGCCCGTAAGAGGTGCGGCCACCTCACCTTGGGGAATATGATGAAGGATGCCACTGGGAATCCTTCCAAATCCAAGGAAAATGGCTGAGGTCAGGGACACAGCCTCGGTGCTGGGAAGGCGCAAGGAGGAAGCCCAGGGGATAGGGACCAGCCCCTCCCCCAAACCCAGCAATGGAGCCATCCAGCCAGACTAGGCCAGGGTGGGGCACTCTGCAGCCTGTGGGCAGAACACAGCCCCAAGCACCACATAGCCAGGACTCCAGAAGCCAGACTGTGCAAACAGGGGGTTGAGGACTGGATTTCAGGAAGGAAACAGGGCAGGCTGCAGGCATGGCTGCATGGGGGCGAGGTGAAGTAGACTGGCAATTCCTAATGCTTTGTAGGCACTTGGCTATGGGGCAGGCACTCTTCTAAGTACTTCATATGTTTTAAGAAGCAGTAGAGCCAGGACTCCTACTCAGGCACTCCGGCTTCAGATGCTGCATTCTTAGCCACTACATTACGTGAAATGTGGTAAGAATAAAGGTTTTAAACCTACAAAGGGTTAGATCTCTGCTTATTCTTTGTGTTAAACGCTATATCGAAAAAAGCAAAGCCATTGGAGCCACTCCAAGCCTGTGTGATCTTGGGGAGTCTCTTAGATTCTCTAGGTCTCCGTTTCCTCATGTTTGCAAATACAATAATATTTACCTACTAGGGTTGTTGAGGATTAAATAAATGAATGAACATTAAGTGCCTGCCCATGCCTCCTGTAAGATCCCTAGCTTAAAAGGCTCCCAAGACACTGCTCATTCCAGAGCTGGATTTCCTCATTACCCCAGGGGTCTGTAGGTCAAGGAGCCACAGTGGGTACACCCTGGACTTCCAGTCTGCAACCTTGGGGGATCCTTGGGAGAGGAGTCCCTCTTAACATACTCCAATTTGGATCTGAGCAGACAAGTGTCCTGGTAACAGTGAAGGAGATGGCCTTGAAAAAACTGGGGTTCCAAGAATTCTACACCTAGAACATCACAGACATTTCGTGCTTCTTGAAGTGGTTTTCCCCTCTCTAAAAACGTATTCGCTTGGTTGCTATTCCCCATATTTACGGTTCAGCTCACCAAACACTACTAGGCACCTATTGTTTGCCAGGTAGTATGTGTTCTCAGGAGTAGTTACCTAGAAGAGCCCAAAAACTCTGGATCATGTTATTATTTTTTCTTTTCCCTTTTTTGATATTTATTCATGATAGACTGTGTGCATTCACTTAAGAGAGAGAGAGAGAGAAGAGAAAAATGAGTACCCTCTACAGGGTCTGGCCATCCAAGATCCTCTTCCTCCAACCCTCCAGCCCATCGGACCTTGGACACTCAGGCACATGCCGGGTGCCAGGCTGACCAAGCTGGGGATTTGAACCGCTGTTGCCATGTGGGATCTGCTTTTCTCTAGCAGTGCATTATTGCTCTGCTATTGAGGCAGCCCAGGACCATGTTTAATTTCCCTTTCATCTCCAACCTGAGTCCATGGATCCTGGTCTGTGCTCGGTAAACATCTGCTCTCGGGGCAATAATGAAGGTTCTATTAGAGACGGATGTGAGATTGTGCAAGATCTTGGTGTAGGTCTAAGGGAGGTGGCCTCTCCGCAGGCCCGTCTCCGTGGCCACAATGCAGGGCAAAAATCACAAACGCGAAGACCTTCTTGGCTCAGGCAGATCACATGGATGCCATGAGCAGGCAAGATGGCACCGTGGGAACCAGAGCACGCCTGCCCCACAGAGGTGGCATGTGCTACGTGGCGCGAGCCTATCACTGCAAGTGAAAAGTGAGCTACAGGTAGCAGACCTCTGATGCAGCAAGAGAAACTAGAAATCTAGATTTTTATTTTAAAATTTCAGCAATGGCTCCTGATTGTAATCTTTTTCATCTTTTTGAAAGCCCTGTGAACGGCTAATGAAACTTGTCTGCCTGCTGAATTCTCCTCAAAAGCTCCCAGTTTGGGACCCTCAGGTGGGTCTGTGGAAGGGGAAAGAGGTGGCGGGTCGTGCGACCTGGGGACAGACCCTGAGGAACCTGGGACGCAGCCTTCCTCTTGTGCCAGGACTGCACTGGACAACTAGAAAGCCATAGGGGGATGTGGGAGCCATAACCTTGCCCTCCAGGGGTTTATGGTCCCATTGTAGAGACCAGGCAAAAGGGCAGATGCTCAGGAAGGCGGGGCAGGTGACAGTGTGAAGCCCCTAGCATTCAGTGCAGCAGGGAGCGAGGTGGATGTGAGGTTCGAAAACGCTTTCATGGGAGGTCTGGCTTGAGGCTCTAGGATGAGGATTCCAGAGGCAGAGTCTGGGCGCGCCAGGAACTATGAATGGGCATAACCTTTTCTGGAAACCCTAAAGAAAAGGCATCTCCCCCCACCACCACCACCGTTTGCTTCCAGACATCGTGGGAAAAGAGTTTCTGGAAAGGGCTATAGTATGTATGAGGCTTCCCGGATACCCCCACACCTTGTCCCAGTGGATCTGACAATCCTGGACTGAGGTGTGAGCCTGGGACGCCTCTCCCTCCAAGCCGGCAGAAGGCAGCGGGGCGGGGCGACTGGAACAAGTCCAGTGGGAGGTCGGGCTGGGGACAGATATGAACCCCTTTAAGCCCCTATGGGATGACAGTAATTGTGCCTACGAACCCGAATTGGGGGTGAGAACAAGAAACCAACCCCAAGGTCGTTTACCCCCTCCCCCACTCCCGTTTCTGTGTTTTTTTTTTTTTTGTTTGTTTGTTTGTTTTTTAATCAGCAGTGTCTGAACCTAAGAGTTGTAGTCTCAAGTGGGGTGGGGGAAAAGCACGTGGAAGCCAAAGTTAGTCCCCATGTTTGCCAGTGTCTTTGTCGCTGCTCCAGGAAATGGCATTGATTCTGGGAGGGCAGGGCTGCCTAGCAAGGCGGCGAGGGAAGAGATGGAGACGCTGGTCCCTTCTCATCCTTGGGGTGCAGGGGAGTCTAGCGACTAGCGGCAGGGCTAGGCTGAAGTTGGAAGTGCGCCGGGAGAGGGCTCTTCCCTCCAGGATGGACCCTTTCCGCCCCGCCTCCTGAGGGAGGACAGGGAGGGCGAAGACCTCAGGTCAAACATCCCCGGGGTAAGGTGAACACTGGAAGGAAACTGAGGTGCAACACCCTCTCCCCCAAGTACGCACACCCCGCTGGGCCCCAGTGGGCCCTTGCTGTTCTCAAATGAGGAGCTTCCTTCCCTCGAATCTTCGTGTTCCCTAACGCCTTGGGGAGGAGCTCCCCGGCAGGTCTTACAGAGCTCGGTGACACCCGCCGCCTCTCCCCCAGTTTCACAGCTCGCACCTTTGCTAAAGCGGGTTACTCTGCCCGGGGTGTCCTCGTCTTTCCCCCCAGCAATGGCAGGTCAGCCTGAAGAATGCCTGCGCCTTCTTCGAGACTGCTTCCTAAGCCCAGGACTGAGCCCCGCGTTAGAAGTCCCCGCGCCGCGCCCGGCCCTGCCCCAGGGGCAGACCTCGGTAGCCTCCCCGACCCCTCCGGAGCCATCCCGAGCTGCGGTCAAAAGTTAACACACTGTCTCCGGTCTCCCCGGCCCTCTTCCCGCACCCCAGCCCAGCCCCGGCCGGACTGGAAGCCTGCTGCGAGGAGGGACACAGCCGGGTTCCTCGCGGTACCCCGAGGGCAGCCCTCGGCGGGGGCACGCCGGCCACTCGGGGAGGCCGGAGCGCTGGGCGGGGGCACGGGCGAGTGGGCGGCTGCAAGGAAGAAGCCGAGCAGCGGACGGGGCTGCTTTTTGAAGCCGCGGGGGTGGGAGAGGTTAGCACTTCGGCCTCTGCAGCCGACTGCGGCCGAACCCAGCCCACCCGGCCCCGGCTCTGGCTCCTGCTCCAGCTCCGGCTCCCGCTCCATGCCCACCGGGCCAGGTGATCTCGAACCTTCTACCGCTCACACCCCAACAACAAACAACCCTCCGCGCTCTCCCTCCGGAGAAAGTAGGTGGAGCCTGACCTCAGCCGGAGGCTGCCGCAGCTGCCGGGGGGAGGGCGCAGAGCTCCAGTCCTTGGGGGAGTCTCTCCTCTAGGGAGTGGCAGGAGTGGGGGCCTTGGCGGGCTCTCAAGCGCCTGGGAAGTCCTCCCTCGGCAGCCTCGACCCTCCACCGGCTAAGGGAGGAGGGGCAGACGGGGTGGCTTCAGTGAGCGCCCGCTTCCGACTCTGAGCCCCTCTGTCTAGAGTGCCCTCGGACCCCCATCTCGAGACCCCATAGACACCCACTCCTCAAACCCTGCGGCCCCGAGCGCAGGCGAGACAAGGTGCGGGATAAGCAGGAGGGAGAGGGTGCAGGTCTGCCGGGCTCCCTGGAGCCGAGGTGTGCCCATCCCCCACCCCTTGACGGAGGGTGGGAGCGGGTGGGACGGACCCCAGGGAGGACCCCTGCCGGGCAGGAACGAGCCCGAAATGGGGTGTAGTGTGCAGTTGTTGATGCTGCGGTGGAGCAGCTTGGGTGAGGGGCAGAGAATGCGCCCCCAGGGAAAGACTTGGGGCCCCAACGAGGGCAGGAGTTGGGAGTCAGAAAGGGAAGGCGAATGCCGAAACTGCCTTTGCGAGGCTCGAGGCGGCCTGCGAAGACGTCCCCTGGCCAGTAATTTGGAGGCTAGCGCTGGACAGATGGGGGTTTTGGACACAGCACCATGAACATGTGTTCCCCAAAGTCTGAGTGCAAGTAGCCCCCCTTGTTCCTTCTTGTGCGGAAACTGAGTCCCACACAGGCCCCACCTCACCTTGACCCCGGCCCCCCTCCCCCCAGGCTATGGCTGTGGATACCCTCGGGAGAGAGGTCCTGTGCTTTGCTAGGCATTCAGACCTGGCTCCTTGGTGGCAGGTGGGGGCCGTGCCCCTCCAGCTCAGAATCACAGGGAGAGCGCTTCTGCCTCCCCCATCCCTAGGGAAGGGGGCCCCAGCAGGTACAGACCAAACAGACTTCTGCACTTGGATTTGCCTGGGGGCAAATAATTTCTGGAGATCCCTTTAAGGAGGGGTGTTCCGATCCCTTTAAGAGGGAGTGGGTCACAGCAAAGGACTATAAAAGTCCAGCTTTCTTTATTCCCCCACCCCCGGGGGGCTTCCTATGATGGGGGAGGGGGTTAGTGCTACTGCCACATTTAATTGGTGCCCTGGTATCCCTCCCCCAGAGAGCTGTGCCCTTCAGTTTTTCCAGGGAGGCTGAGGGGCCAGGTGGCTCAGTAAGTGTTCCTGGGACCTAGAATTCAGGCACTCTGGGGGGAGGGGGAGGCGGAACTGCCCCTCTCTGGGGAGAAGGTGGGACCTTGGCATCGAATGGAGGAAGGGGAAAGTGGTCATTGCCACCACCGCAGGGACTGCACTGCCCGCAGGGGTGCCCTTCCCAGTGCCAGGTGGCTGGATCTGAGGGCTAGGCGGTCTGCAGGGACTGCGGCGGGCAGTGGGGGGAGGTGCTTGGCGGCTGGACTGGAGATGACGGAGCAGCCAGTCTGTCCCGGCTGTCAGTCTGGTTGTGTGCGGTGGGGGAGGGGTGTGCGGCGCGTTCTCTCTGGCCCTGGATGTTTTCTTCTCGGCATCTCCCTCTCTCTGCTGTCCTGCTCCGAAGCAGTTAACCCTTCCTGATGGGTCTGAAGGGGCTTGGGTAGAGACAGCCCCTGCCTCACAGCAGGGAGGGGGTGGCCCTGGAGACTCGTTGGATCCTCTCCTCTTTCCAGACCAAGTGCCAAACCTTTTTCAGTGGGGGACCTCTGGGGTCCTAGATGTGCCAGGGAGAGGAAAGGTGGTGGGCCCCAGGTGTTGGCATAGCTGCCCTGGTTGAGTGGGGTGGGGGCAGCATTCACTCGGGAAAGGTTAGAGGAGCTGAAGAAGGGAAGAGGTGTGGAAGGGCTCTGGACTGGGAAGCAAGGAGGCCGACAGACGTCCCTGGAAGTGGGGTGAAGGGCAGAAGAGGCCAAAGGTCCCTTTGGGAGACAGGAGAGGAGACAGGCAGGGTCGCTGGTTTGTTCACCAGCTTTAACAAGCAACGGGTAGGGGTGGGGGCAAAGGGGCAGATCAGTGGGCTGGCATAGGAGGAACACCAAGTGCCCTTAGCCAGCCTGTGTCCCCGAAGCATAGCCCACTCGTTAGGTGCCTCCTGCGGCAGAGACAGCCACCCACATGGGCAGGCTCTGAGCCTAAGACTCTTCCAGCTGCTGGGCAGGCTGGGTAGCTGGTGTGGGCTTTCATGACCACCCTGGTTCCTCTCTGGTCAGTTTTCCCTCCCTTCCCTGCTACCAGGGACCCAAATAACTGTACTCTTCTTCCTCTACTCCAGGATCTTCACCCCCTGTGACCGAGTACAGTCCTCCAACCTCACCCTGCCATTTCATAGGCTGAGTGTGGGCTTCCTGCTGTTTGTGTCTCCTTGCCTGTCACCAGGTACTTTCTTCTGCTGACCCTCTCGGCCTAAATCCCTGCCCATTAGCAGGCATGGAGCTCCTGTCAAGGTCAGTGCAGGCTGGGCTGACCGGAGCCCTGTCCCCTCTTCCACCTCGGCCTGGGGCATGGCTCAGCTCCAGTAGCCACTGCTGCTTGTTACCCTCCACCACCAAGCTCTGATGAGGGGTGGGGTTCACCATGGACACACAGGGGACAAGGAGAGGGGACTTTAGTGAGGTAAGAGCAGGGCCGTCCTGGTGTGTGTGTTTGTGTGTGAATGTGTGTGTGCGTGTTGGTAGGTGGCTGCCGGGAATGTGTGTCCTGGGACGCTCAGGGGAGAAATCCTTCAGCACTGTACTTTTGTAAGTTTGGAGATTTTGCTTTCCCGAGGGTGGGAGGTGGGAGGGGGGAGGAAAGGTAGTCCTAAGAAAACCTGGCCTTTGAGAAGGTCCTGTGCTAGTCCTAGCTTTCATTCCCACACTTCTCCTGTTGGGTGGGCCCCTTCATTAAGTGTCTCCCCCCAAATAGATAACACAACCTGGGCCCCCCAACACCTCTGTAGGCAGATGGGATCTGGGCTTTTTGGGATTTTCTTTCCCAGCTGCAGTGGCTAGCAGTCCTGATTGTCTTAAAGGCTGCCTGGGAGAGTGCTTGAGTCCAAAGTCTAGGAAGGGCTGAGCACTGTGCTTCTGCAGGAGGAGCCCCTCAGGAGAAGCCCCTCAGCCACACTCCGAGGCTGGGTTCTTCTTGCTTGCCAAGGCAGCCTCAGCACTCTGGGTGCTTCTCTGCCCAAGGCGTTCCTGGGCCCAGCCCCTCCCTGGGCTGCTCCCAGCACTCGGGTGACTTGACACTACCCTTTCTGCTGCTGCTCCTTTTACCTCCCAAAGCTCCCCTCCCCCGCCTGAATTGGGAATGAGGCTTTGTTCAGGGGTGGACTCAGCACTTCTCGAGAGCCTACTGTGTGCACATCCAGTTCTTGCAGAAGCGAAGTCCCGTCCGGGCTCTGGCGCTGTAAGGTGTTCAAGACACAGCCCTTTACCGCACCTCACAGGGACCTCCCACCCTCCGTGTGACCTCAGCCTGCTGTGCCCACCCACCCTGCTGACCCCGTGAGCGTGCTCAGGCTTGGAAAGGCACGTCTGTGGGTGTGAGAGACGGCGCCACTGCATTCGGTGACCAGGGAGAAGCCAGGTAAGTGCCTGCGCTGGGTCCCATCCTGGCTTGGGGACGCGAGGGAGGGAGTCCAGCCACGCCTGTCAGGCTGCCCGCCCCCTTCCCCCTCCCCCGGAGAGCTCTGATGTTCCCCGCGGTGGTGGAAGAGGGTGTGTGGGTGTCAAGGACTCACAGACCAGGCTCTGCTGTCAGCTGGAAATGGATGAGGGTTCCACACTCTGCTTCTGAAGAGGGTGAATTAGGAGCTGGGGTTGGGGGCGGTAGGTGAAGGGCAGAAAGAGGAAAAGAGACGCGGGTGAGGGGTTACCGAGCCAGGACCGACCTTGCTAGAAAGGAAAGGAGACGTGGCAGGCAGGGAAGACGGAAAGATGAGGCAAGGGCGGGAGGGGCTTCTCAGCAGTCGGGGCCCTTTCGCTGGAGTCTGGGGCCCTTTCTGCAAGAAAGGGGGGTGGTTCTCTCTTGATTTTCGGCTGGTCTTCCCGAAGATTTGCCCTGGGGGCAGCAGCCTCCGGCGAGGGTGGGGTGTCCTCGGCCCGCAGTTTTTTTTCCCAGTGGGTGTTGGAGAGAAGGATTAGGGGGAAGAGGGATGTAGAGGGGTGACGGTCAGGGCGGGGGCGAGATAAGATTTCTCCGGGGGGGGGGGTAGCAGCAGGGAGATCTGGGGCTCCAGGGTCGGGTCACCATGGGATACGGGCTTAGGCTCTGGAGATGAAGAGAAAATGCAAGAAGCCGGCAAAGAAAATTACCCCCCGCCACCACCCTTGGCACCGTACCCCTCCCCCCAGGCCCCACCACTCCCCGCACCTCCTCCCCCGGCCGCCTCGTGCTGCCCCCTGCGTTGGGACGACCGACCCACGGTTCTGATTGGTCGGAAACCGGGAGGGGGAGCCGAGGGCCGGATTGGCTGGCGGGGCCAGCGCAGGGCGGGGCGGCTGATTGGCGGAGCTGGCCGAGGGGCGCGCCGCTGATTGGCTGGGGACGAGGAAGCAGGAAGGAGGGCGGCGGAGGCTCCGCTCTCGGGGAGTTTGTGGGGGAACCGCGAGCGGCGTAGCGGATCCCGGAGCCCGGCCCCTGCCGCCCGCCCGTCCGGCTGCCTGCCCCGCCCGTCCGGCCCCCGCCGTCCGCCCGCCCCGGCCAGGCGCGCCCGCCCCCCCGACGGCCCCGCCCGGCCGCGGCCCCCGCTCCGCCCGCCCGGCCCCGGCCCCCAGGAGGAGGCGCTGACGCAGCAGCGTGGAGCCCGGGAATTGAGCGCCCCCGGGGGGTTCCAGCCGCCGGATTCCAGCCCGGCCGGGGCCTGCGGGCGCCCATAGCCGCGCCGTCCGCTCCGCCTGTCCGGGTGAGCTAGGGGCCGGGGTCGAGGAGGGGGAAGGGACGTGCAGGAGGGAGCGAGCGAGCGAACGAGGTAGGCAGGCGAGCGAAGGGGGAGAGGACCGGCCGCCCGTCAGCGCGCCCCACCGAGCGCGCCGCGCCGCCGCCCCCGCCAGCCCGGGAAGGGACGGACGGACGGACGACGCGAAGCAGGTGCGGCCGCTCGCGCCGCCTCCCTCCCTCGGGTCCGGCGCCACGATCCAGCCATCGGGGAGCGCCGCGCGCCTCGAGGTGACAGCCCCCGGGGGCCGCCAGCCTCGCAGGCCGGAGGCGGGGTGGGTGGCGGCCGCAGGGTGGCAGCTCGGCCGGGTGGCGGCGGCGCGGGCGTCCCGGGCTGCGGAAGGCGGGAGGACGCCGGTCGTTTCCTCGCGGCGGCTGAGCCGGCTCGTCTCCGAGTGCGCGGGCGGCCTGGCCCCCGCCGCGCCCCCTCCCCCATCGCGGTCCCCCAGGCAAGGGGCCGCGGCCGGGGGCGGCGCCGCGGGATCGCCCGCTCTGGGTGGGGGGCGCCCTCCCGCGCTGGGAGCTGATGGGTTATTGCTGGGTGTGGGGGGCAGGGGATAGGGGCTGCACCAGGGCGGGGGTTAGTGTAGACCCGACCTGATCGGCTGGAAGGGAAGGAAGGCGCCGAAGACGGAAGGGGACCGGTTCGAAAAGCGAGTGTGGGCCGCGCGGGAGGTCAGGCGGGGACCGTTCAGGGAGGCGACCGAGTCCGAGGTAGGGCGGGGGGAATCGAAGTTGTCAGACCGCCTCCAAGTGACAGCGGGACCCTGTGCTCGTGGCTTGGCTTGGTCCTGCCCTGCTCGCCTTGCTGCCTTTCCTCCGGGGCCGGGGGCCGGGTCAGGTCGGGCCCAAGGGGCCCGCTCGGCCAGGAAGCGCCGGACAAAGGCGGCGCCCGAGCTGGCGCAGGTGGTGGCGTCGTGGAGGGGAGTGGGTCCTAGGTACCCATCCCGAGGGGTGTACGACAGGGCGGCACTCTGCTCGGGGGACTGCGGGAGGCCCGGGCGCCCGCCGGGAGGAGCTGCGGCACTGGCTCAGGGCTCCAGCCGCTGATCGCCTCACGGCACTGAGAAGAGTGGGGTCGACTGGGCCAGGGCGGAGGGGCAGGGATGGGGGTGTGCACACTATGCACCACGCACCCTGGCCAGTGGCCATCGGGTTGCTGGACTCATCGAGGCGACAGTCCGGTGAGCCACTCTAGAGCCTGCCAGGAATGATGGGTTTTCAGCAGAGTCTGCCTATGGCAGAGGTTTAACCCCTACCTGGGACGTCTCCTGATTGTCTATTGTGGACAGTCTTAAGAGTGCAGAAGACAAGTTCTGTTAGGACGGATAGACACCCCTTAAATGTGCTCCAGCGGCCCCTCCATGACTGTCTTTAGCACTTTTCCCTAGCGTAGAAGGGAAATGAAAAGCTGAGTTTATAAACGCAGGCAAGAATTTAATGATTACATAGGAAAGGTTTCGGTCCTTTTCCTTTGTGCCACCTGAGATGCCTCTCTATCCCCTTCACCTTTTCACCTTCCACAAAAAGGAGAAAGGGCCCCAGAGGGACCATATGTCTCAGAGTTACACCACTGTCCTTGGCCAGCTGGAGGACACTTGGGAACCATTGGCTTAAGCTGTGCATGCTTCTAACCCCACCACTGAGCAGTTCTAGGCTGGATGCTGCTTACTCGCTTGCAGAAAACCTCCTCAGGTACCCCTTCGTGTGACCCTACACCTGAAAAAAGTTAGGATCACAAAGGCAAGGAGATGCAGTCTGTTTTTAGAACGTGAACTTCCGCTGAGAGTGTGGGTCCGATTCCCACATCAGGTAGGGTTGATTAGGGGCTGCTTTCAGCAGTGGTTAGCTGTAATCCCATTCCGGGAAAGCCATCAGCCTTCTAGAGGGGCAGTGTGTGCATGGAGTTAATTTATGGCCATCCCCTTCCCAGGAAGGTCTAGACCCCGCCTGGGTGGAGTTGAGGCTTGTGGGAAAGGGAGGTATTACCTCACGCAGGAGACTAAAGTTCGGCTTGAGGGAATTTAATTGTATGTCTAAATCCAGAGAACGATGAAGAATCTCAAGGCCTTGGTGCCTTCTGTGGGGCTGCATGCTGTGTAATTTCTTTTGGTAGTGGTCACAAGGGGGTGACTTAGTTTGGATGTTGGAATATGAAGGGGAATTGCCAAAATAACATTTCTCTCTTTGGTAGGGCTCTTACCTGGCTGGAGACTCAGTCCAGTCAGATCAAGTGTTGAGGATTTGCTCTGGAGAGTTCAGCCAGCAATGAGGGTCTCTGTTTGCTCGTTTTCTTTCTCCCTTTCTCCTGTTCTGTCGTCCACCATCCCCGCGTCAGGCCTGTGTTGTCATAGCCTCCCTTGCCCTCCTGCTTCTCTTAGCCCTTCTGATCCAATCTGTACACAGCTGCCAGGTCGTTATTCCTAAAGCACACCTTGCCTTTGTCACTCCCCTATTCACAAATGTGCAGTGGCTCCCCTTTTCCTGCAGTCTAACCCTAGTTAGTGTCCCCTAAAGCTTTAACCCTAACTGTGCATGTTTATTTCCCTGCATCTCTGTCTTTGCTCCTGCCTCTTCCCCAGCCCCTTTCTTTCCCTGCTCCTCCGCCCCTCCCATTTGAGTCCCACTTGTCCTTAGTCTTACTGTCGCGCAGGCCACTCCAGGCCAACATAGTCATCTGCTTCTGCGTTCTGAGCTTGCGATGCTGGATTTTCTGATACGATGTCTTCCCGAGTAGTTGTATAGGTTTGTTAGTTTCTTAGGGACAGGGACATAGTGAGTATTAAACCTGTGTGTTTGTGTGTGTGTGTGTGTGTGTGTGTGTGTGAGAGAGAGAGAGAGAGAGAGAGAGTGTTCCATTATTGTTCATGTAATGCTGTGTACATCATTATTGCTGAATGGAAAAAGGCAGCGGCTGCTGAGTTGGTTGAGAACGGAGGGGAAATCTCTCCTTCAGTTTCTCTAGGAATGCTTAGTATGGAGGAGTCTTTGGGGGTTTGTATCTTGTTCTACTAAGGAATATAGGTAGGGCATATTTGGGGTGCTCTAGCATAGGAAATGGAGCAGTTGCTCCTGACATTTCTTTTTGCTGGTGAAGAGTCTGTCCTGTGAATTGCTCACATGACACCATATAGACATGAATTGGAAAAGGGCCGTAATCGTGTTTTCTTCCTCCCCACCAGACCAGTCTCTGCCCAGCTTTGCTTCTCTTATGCAATTTTCCTTGTTGTCCATGCTAAATGAATCCATATGTTTTATCTCTTCTCAATCTGGGTGTAAATGAGAGAGAAAACACCATTCTGAAAACAGAAAAGAAAAATACCCCTGAGTCTAGCCTGTGGACGGGACTTTTGGGGCAGGTTTTGGATGAGGTGTTGATGGGGGCATCACTGACATGAGAGGCACTGTCAGCCCCTCATTGGATCCATCAGAAGGGAAAGCTACTAATCCCAGTTCTCTCAGAACTTCGTCTTTATTCACCATCAACCCTGGACTGTGGGAGAGATAAGAAAGAGGACCCATGACTGGTTTAAGGCTAGATGATGAAAAAATACATTTTGCGTCCACCCCCTTACCCCCCAAACCTCCCTTTTGTGCCCCAGTTTGATGATTAATGGACCAGCATTTCCCTTCCAAGCGGGAAGGCCACCCCTCACAGTTGCCATGGCAATGCAGACCGCTCCCCCGTCAATTAAAAAACAGCCCTACTACTTTTCTTCTCCTTCTACTATGGAGGAGAAAAGCTACCTCCAAACGTCTCTCCTGGGCTCCCCCCCCCCCCCCCCGAGCTGCTCAAGCTGCTTTTGCTGTGGGTCCCAGAACATAGTCCTTCCTCTCTTCCTGGGGATTGCCCGAGTTTCTTCACCCTGAGCACATTATGCCCCTCTAGGAGCCAGCAGCCCCTGGAACACTTCTGACAAGAAGAAAGGAAAATTCCTGTTTGTTTATTCACCCACAGTGCAAATTAAAAAGCGGGAAGAGCCCTCCTCTATCTGTTCGTTTGGGTTTAAAAAAAAAAATCCTCTTTACATCTTTTCTGGTATTTAGAGTTATAAGTTTGGGAGCATTTGACATCCATAAAGGAAGTTTCAGTAAACCTGGAAAGAATTCAACCTCCTAGCACACATACTTCAAATCGGAGTTCTGCGGGGATTTTCAAATTAGTTATTTTCATTCCTCCTCACCTCTCTCTCTCAGCATCCAGGAGGACTTGTGTGTTTTCATTTTATCTGTTCTATTCCTCTTGGCCTTGCTCCGGCAACATCTGGCCTCTGTGCCCTGTTGCAAGGTGAGTCATTAAGAACAAAAAAAAAAAAAAAAAAAATCTTAAGGAAAAAAGTCTCTGGAGTTAAGAAGTAGCCTGTGCTCAAGTAAGGCTGCCAGCTGAAGCTGCTGAGTTTATGGAGCATTATACGAACAGCCCCGACATTAAAGGGCCTCCTTTTTATGAATGGGTTGTGAAGAATGTAAATAAAGCAGCATCTCTCAATGGGGAAGCATTTTACATAAGCAGGACTACCCTGGCCCAAGTATTTATGGGAATTTGCTAGCACAGTCTGGCAAAACTCACTTCCTTTGTGAACTTGCCATTGTGCTGGGGACTTGAGGGACACACAGAGTGTGCTTGGAGAGTGTGCTTCGTTTCTGCAGGCAGCTGCAGCACTCCTGCTCTGCAGGTCTCCCAGCCTTGACTTGATGGGCCAGCTCTTGGCTGGAAGTGCCTGTTAACCCTGGAGAGACAGAAAATGCAGTGTGTAGTCAGGAGCTCATCCTGACGGACAGCTTAAACTCCTGACACCTGGGGTCCTGGGGGCCAGCTATTCTGCAGCTCCTCACCCCTCAGGCTGCCCAGACCTCCCCAGGACTGGGACAGGGAGGTCCTGGAGGATGAAATCCTGCCTGGTTTTATGGGAGGCACCTAACTGGAGTAAAATGGACTGGTTTGAATTTCAGCTCCTTTATGTTTCCCCTGCCTACCTCCTGGTACTGCCACTAATGAGCAGTAAAATGGCTAAAAGGCTGGAGGAGGAAGACAGCAGCAGTGAGGCTGCAGACGGCCTGCTTGAGCCAGGCGGCCTGACAAGTGCTTTCGTTCCACTGAGCACACCACCCGGCCCTGGGTTTCAGTGGGCGTGTTGGTGTTCTGGCCCAGGAGGCTTAGTCTCAGAGCTGGGACCAGAGGACTGCGCATTTGGTGGGCAGGCCCCGGTGTGTGGTCACATCCAGGACTTCAGGTTGTGTCCTGGCAGGAAAAGGGTTGGTTCATTAGATTCCACTTTTCCCAGTGGGAAACACCTGCAGGTGTGGCTATTTACCTTACTCAGTCTCCCGCACCCCACCCCCAATAGCTGTGTCCTTGAGATTCTCTGCAGGGCTGAGACCAATGTGTTTGTCTCTCAGTCTTGACGATTTGGATTGAGCTTTAGTAGTAGTAGTATTATTTATGCCAGTTTCTTTTGCAGTGGGTTTGGGGGGAAGAGTACTTTAACCACCTTGTCCTTGGCCTAGCGTCTTCCTACCTTTCTTGTGACCTCGAAGAACTCAGTTGGAGTAGTACGAACGACTTCTGCTTTCAGTCTATCTCCAGTACCTACTGGGGGCTCCCAGCCAGCTTATTAAAAATTGTTTGCTCTAGGGAATGGCCATGCTTTTCCTCTGGGAATTTTGGGCACATATGCACAGGTGCCCAGCCTGTTTTTCACGCCCCTGGGTCCAGGTCTCAAACTGCTCAGTTGGATGCAGGATTTAACCACCTTAACCAACATTGCCAGCAGCTCGCCCTCTATGCAACTTTTCCTTCTGCCTTCAGAGGAGAGTGTCCCACATTTAGACCCTTGTCCAGCTGTGGCTACTTGTTTGAGATGTTTGGGGATAATTGAGTTTGTTAATCACATTCTCATGTGGCCTGGCAGTTTCGAGATGAGTAATTATATTTGGGGGGGGGGGTCCCTATAGAAATCCTGGGAAAGGTATTATTAGGGTGCCACCTGGTATTAGATTTTGACGAGTGCCAGAAAGAAGGGTGGGGTCACGTATCCACTAAAGGCAGGGTTGGCCAGGCCTTCCCCAGCAGTGAGGGGTGTTCCCTGCGTTGCTCCTAGAAGGGCTCACACATTTTGCACAGAATGTAGGAATGATTTTTTTAAAGAATGAAAAGACCATTAAGAGAAAATGGAAAAGGCTGTTCTGCTGAAGAGAGGTGGTAGCCAAGGGGCGGCTAGTAAGCCTTCGTATGTGAAGGCTTGGCTGTTTGGAAGGTGATGATCAATTTTCAGTCTTCGTTGTAGTCTGAGCTAGAGATAGATCACTGGAGGCGAGAGGTGTGGCTGGATGCACGGGGACAGTTTATAGACGCCTTTTCTGGATTTACTGTAAAATCAGGAACATTATCTTTGAAGCCTTCACCTTTTCTAAGATATATGATGGGTTTGTTTCGGAAATGCATGGAAGAGTATATTGGGAGTTTTGAGCAAACTTTTCTTTAGAAACAATTTATTGAATGGTACTTCTGTTCCCCGGCCAGCCCACAATGTCATTTAATTGGAGTACACCTTCAATTCCTTCGCGGTGAAAAATCAGGGAAAATGAGTACTGTGATGTAGTGCTATAATAGGGATACCCAAATGGAACGTGTCAGTTCCCTTCAGTGTTGGCCTGGGATCCGGCAGCCAGCCTGCGGCCCTCTGCAGAAGCGGCCGTCACAGTGCAGGCGTGTGGGCTTTGGGGTGGCCACCTGGACTCCCGACCTCTACCCTCACAGCAGTTGGATTTGGCAGGTTCTTCGAACTCTGTACCTGTGTCCTCCTTGTTAGGGTGAGATGGTAACAGCTACCTCTCGGGCTGTGGTGAGGGTAAATGAGACAGTGGATGTAGAGAGTGCTTGACAAACATTAGCGTTCTGTTACAGTAGAAGCCTCTGCGGTGAATCAGGAATTCCCTATCCTGCACACTTAGGGGATCTGGGGACAGATCACGCCAACTCTTGTTCTTTGCTGCTGACTTCACCTTCATATGTGTGTTCACCTTTGTCTTAGCATAAGTGTGCCGAGTGCCACACTCACTCGCTTAATGGCCGAGGGGTAAGAAGTGAAATATTTCCCTGAGGTGGCAGGTTGGGAGAGAGAGGAGAGAGGATGGTACTGAAAGATCGTGCTGTGTAAATACAAGAGGTTTCTTAAAGTAGCCCTATTAAACCGTGAATTAAATTGAAGCAGGACAACAGACTCCTGGGGGTCAGGAGCTCCTGTCCTGGGTTCCAGGTGTTATTCTAGTACAGAAATGTTACATAGGGTCAAGCAGGTAGGCAGCCAGATTGTCACCCAAGCTTTTTTTTTTTTTTTTAAAGTTTATTTATTTCTTGAGAGAGAGAGAAACAGGCACCTTCATCGAAGTTCTGCACTGTTAGAATTTTTCAAGCCACTGGGTCTGGGACTTGAATTGTGCAGTCAGCCACATGGGGGGATCCAGTCACCTTGACCTCCATGCCACCTGCTGGCCCTGCCCAACAAACTCTTATTAAACCTGGTGAGTGTGATTTAATGTAAGGAGAGGAGAGCCCACCTTGTGTCCCGGGTAGGCGGGACTTCTCACATAATGAGTTAGCTATGCGGTATTTATGTTGGATGCCCGTAACTCTGGTAGGGTTTGCTTTGTGGAGTGATGGGAAGGCCTGGTACTGGGTCTTGTTCCTCACGGCTGGCGTATTCAGAATGTTAGTGCCCTGTTGGGAGGATGGGGCAAAGCTCTCATCTCAGCCTGGCTGACCAGTTTCTGCACCTTCAGTTTGACAAGCCAGCTTAGAAATCTCTGCTCTTAGTGCCTGGAGTTTCCCGGTGTTTGAATCAGCACATCCTTTACTGCTTCTGGGCAGTGCCTGGAGCTGGCTGCTGAGCTGTGGATGTGTCTTTTTGAAGACTGATGCATCAGGAGCTCATCGTTCCCCTTTGGTTGGCTGAGGACCTGTTACTGAGCTGTGGGGTGCCCTGTCCATCTCCCTGTTTCTTCTTTCCCACATTGTTTACTGCCCCCGAGCAGATAGGTCCTGTTGCAGGTGTAGGCTTGTTTCACACCGAGGCCCTGTGCCGGCTGGGTGGGAGGGCCTGAGGGAGCTGCAGCCTGGAGCTCTGGGACTCCCAGTGCGGAGCAATTCTGCGTGGAGCCAGTGGGGCGAGTCTGGGAAGAGGTGAATTAGTGTCCTGCCTCAGGACCAGCTTTCGGCTGTCACCACGTTTATGAAATGAACTTTTCAGAGCACTGCCCACTCCCTACAGAGCTTTTGTTCCCACAGTGCACATGGCATGACGTGGGCCCTCAATAAGTGGATGAAGGCTGAGCTCTGAGCATGCCACCACAGCCCTTGTCTTGTCCTCTCTTCCTGCCAGCCCACACTCCAATTTCTTAGGCTTTTACTTTTTTTTTTTTTTTTTTTTTTTGAGAGGTTTTCGCTATAGGGCACATGTACTCGCCAGAAAGACAGAGAGAGACAGAGAGATAGAAAGCAAGAAATCACCCCCCAGGGGGGATGGCCACGCCGCAATCCCTTCTCTATTCTCCTCTCGGGATCTTGGACACGCACGCACACGCGCCCGGCGTGAGTTTAAGCCGCCAGGTCAAGGACTTGAACTGAGGTCGACTACGTGAGAGTCCAGCAACATAGCCATTACACTAACTGCTGGTCCCCAGGCTTTTGCATTTTTTTAAAAGCACTTAGAATGGAGAGGGGTGCTCCGGCTTAGCTGGGGCAGCCCTGAGGATACAGGTCTACCTTGTGTGCGCTGAAAGAACCAGGGGAAGGCACATCATCTAGGTGGGCACTTGAACCTTTAAGGAAGCCTCTGAAGACTAGTTTTGCATTGCATGTGATCACCTCATTTGTCCGGGTGGCGTCTCTGTGATCTGACTGACCATAAAGTCTCTGTACACTGTCCCTGCTCAGGGTCCCTGTGTGTGGTGCACATGCTCCCCGCTGCTGCGAAAGTGCTAACGTATTCAGTAGAAACCCCACTTAGAATAAGTAGTCGAAATGGATTTTTTGACTTTGGAGATTTTCAATTTACAATGGGTTTAGAGGGAGGGAACCCTACTGTAAGCTGGAGAACATCTGGTTAGCAGCCGCGGCTACCCTTGTTTCTCTCAGCCCCTCATGTAGGAAGGGCCTTGTTTCAGGATGAGGGTACTGGCAGTTTCTAGCCATGAGACGATTCCACCAACTGTATTACTACTATATTCCTGTACTTAGTTGCATGATATGAATTGGGGTAGGTCAGTTACGGTCTTAAGTTAAAGCTCCCCTCCATACTGGGACTTGAATTCCTTCACACTTACAAGGTGTGGGATGCCTGGCTTGGCCTCCCAAGTTAGAAATAAGCAGAACTGGGAACCAGCAGTTAGCGTAATGGCTATGTCGCTGGACTCCCACGTAGTCGACCGCGGTTCGCGTCTCGGACCCGGTGGCTTACAACTCACGCCGGGCGCGTGTGCGTGCGTGCCCAAGATCCCGAGAGGAGAATGGAGGAGAAGGGATTGCGGCGTGACCATCCCCCCTGGGGGGTGATTTCTCGCTTTCTGTCTCTCTGTCTCTCTCTGTCTGTCTGGCGAGCGCACGCGCCCTATAGCGAAAAACCTCTCCAAAAAAAAAAAAAAAAAGAAAGAAATAAGCAGAAGTTCTGAACACGTGAGTGGAGCCCCAGCCTGCGTGTCTGGGCCTTCCTGTGGGTTGTCAGCATGGACAGAAGCAGCCAAAGGTGACTGGCTGCAGGGTGGGCCACCCTGCCCACCAGACCCCACCTGGATGGGCAAGAACCTTTCCTACAGGGCTGCCACTGTCTGGGCTCCTGGGAGCCCCCGTGGGAAGTGTGAGGAGCAGGTGGTCGGACGGGCCGCAGCTAGGACTGGTGCCTCCCGGGGGCCCGCTCAGTTCCTCAGATGGCTGCCAGACTCAAGGGCAGTCTGAAAACAAGTCAGTGTCAGATGGGTCAGGCCCTCTCCCTTTGCTCGTGCGCTGGGCTTCCTGCCCAGGTGTTTCTAGGATCCCAGCCCAGCTGCAGAGAAAAGTGTGCCTGCAGCAAGTGAGGCCGAGTGGGTACCGAGGAGGTGGGGCTGGGGGCCCAGGCACTGCTCTCTGCTCAGGGGCAGTTGTCCCGGTTTGGAGCTCTGCTGCCAGCGCTTCAGTACAGCACCGAGACTTCTGCTCTCGGGGTGTGTGCGCTGAAGCCTCAGTCAGCTGGCAGGAGCAGGCCGTGTGCATGCCCTCTGACCTTGTCTCCTGGGGTGAGCCCTGCCCCGAGCATCTGAGAAACCGCAGTAGAGGTGAGTGTTTCTCAGAGGGATAGCACTTGGCGCAGCATACAGTTTCCGCCCCTGGCCTCTTGCTGTGTTATAAACTGAGCCCCCCGCAGTTCTCCCTGCACTGAGCCCTGCAGGGGAGAGGGAGCGGCACTGTCATTGTTCCTGGGGTGCACACTCCGGTGTTCCCAGCGCAGTTGCGGCAGAGTTCAGACGCAGGATGGATTTCCCGCTTTCTCACAGCAGCAGCCCTAGAGGACACTGGCATCTCCGCCGAAGCTGCCCTGGGCTCCTGCCTTGGGGCACCCTTAGGCCAGGGCAGGCTGCCTCCCTGTTTATGGGTCTGGAGGAGGATGAGGCGCGTTGGCCTGCCTGGTCCTGCTCTCGCTAGCCTCTGCACAGTGACTCGTCACTACCACTCTTCAGTCAAGTGTCTTTGCTGTACCCACTTGGGATGAGAAGTCTGAAGTTCAGAGAAGTTGAGCAAGTAGCTCATGAGTGCTGGCACCAGCACTAAGTCCAGGTCCGCCCGACTCAGAGCTCTGGGTCTTTGTACAATACTTTACCAGCTCTTGAAGAGATTCGAGGACACCAGACACCTTCGTCTGACTTGACCATAAGAATTCCAGCAGCTGCCTCTGTTTTGCTGTGAAGTAACATCACCCAAATTTAAATGAAAGGGAGTCTAGCTTTGTGCTCTTTCCACTTTTCCCCGTTAGAAGACTCAAGAACTGTGTTCATGCCAAGTGTTATTCCTTTCAGGCATGGGAGAGGTTATTCTGAGAGAGAATGCAGAAGAGGGCTACATTAATTCAGTTCCAGTCATGGCGGCAGCTGCCATTGGAGGGAGGTGGCTTGGAGTAGGGCCCTTCTGTCCCTTACCTGTGATTACCTGGTCTGCCCTTACCTAAGCATTCCCCCCCCCCCCCCCCCAGTATTTTCCTCCCATTGAAAATAAACTAGAAAGCCCGAAATGCACATTTTAAAGAGCAGTGGGTAAGAGGGCTTCAGGAAAGGCAGTGGGGCGGAGCCCTTGTCCAGAAATCTTGGGGGCTTGGCTGCCAAGGGCAGTGTAGAGCTGCCTAAGGGGAGAGCTGTGGTTGGGCTGAGGGTCTCCTCCTGGCTTGTGGGAGTGATTCGAGCTGTGGACGGCCCCCACCCTGGCCTTCCCCTCAGCAGTGCCTGCAGCCTGTGCCCTTCTGGCCTCTGAACCTGCCTTGCCCCAGCCCTCTGCTGGCCATACAGCACTTTGGGGATGCTCGGCCGGGAATGGGGTGAGGGGGGCGATAGAGCCAGTGCTGCAGCAGCTGAGGGCAGACTCAGGGCACCTCTTTGTTTCTGCCTCTATGCTAGCAGCCCTGAGGCCCAGACCTCACCCGTGACACTTCAGCTGAGCCTAATCTCCCCCTTGATTTCGACATCCCAGTAGCCGGCTTGCTCTTTGGAGTACATTTTCGGAGATTTTTGACTCAACCCGTGCTTCTCTGGGCCTTTGGCCGGGAGGCCCACTGGCCAGCCATAATCTTTCATGGCAGCTGTTCAGAGCCAGGGACAGTCAGACTGGTTTTCTCCAGTGAGAGCTTGTTTGACACCGGCCAGGTAAGAGGTGATATGCCCTGGGGAGTCCCTCGTAGGAACTTTCTCCCAGAGGGGCCTGGACTGCCGTGCCTGGGAAGCCCTGTCTTCTCAGAGAGGAGGAGGGTGGTGCCCAGAGAAGCAAGCGCACCTTGTCCCTTGGCAGTGGGAGAAAGTTCCTGGTTGAGCCAGTGTATATGTGGGAGGGGCAGCAAGAGGGCTGGCCAGGCTAAATGGGATCCAGGCCTCTTGCTTTTCTGGGATGATCTTCCCCCAGCCAGCCCCACTGGGCCAGCCCCTGCAGGCTAGAGGGGCCATGGCAGGCTGGGACCCCTCCACCCAGCCCCACCCCAGGGAAAAGTGGCAGCTGAGGTTCTCACAGGTCTGCCTGGCTTCAAAGCATGACTCAAGCGCACTCTCAGTGTGGAGCTAGAAAGAGGCAGGCAGCAGGGACCCCAGCCCCAACGGTGAGTGGCTGTGTCAGCCGGAGGCCACGTGAAAGCCAGGGTTGTTTTGCCATGTGCTTCTGACAGCCTGGGGGGATTTTAGGAGAGGCAAGTGGGAGGCTCTTCTGCTTTATTAGGAAATGTGATTTGGAGGCTTCCCTGGGTCATTCAACACCCCCTGTGGGGCCAGCGGGTGTTCCGAAGGGACTGGAGGATTGAATGGGAGGTTAAAGAGCGGATTCTCAGGTTCTAGGGACAGGCTTCTGGAAGCAAAAGGTGTCTAGTGGAGGTCCTGCGTCTCCTTCCCACCTCCCTGCCTGGGACCTTCTGCGTCTTTCGTCTTTCGTGGTAGAGACTGGGCGGGTGTCCCAGGATTCTCGGCTGTGCAGCCAGTCACTCCTGCTAAGAGCGCTGCCACAGCTGGGCCTGAAAGCACCTCCCAGTTTCCCCTCCCTCTTTCCCGTTCACTCGCTTCTTGCTCTGCACTCGGTGTCCACGTCCTGGAAGGCCACAAGCCCAGGTGACCTCAGCCTTGGCCCTCAGCCATCCAAGGCCCAGCTCCTCTGGTAATGGGGCCTGTGAGGGGCTTCATCCTTGCTCAGCTGCACCGTCTGTTCATGGTCCCCCATCTCTGGGCCCCTGGGGGCAGGGGAGAGCTGGCCCTGGCCATCCTCAGAAGGACAGATGTGCTGCCGCTTCTTGCTTATTCCCCTGCCTCTGGCCCAGGGTGCCCTGGGTTTGAAAAAAGGGCTATGTGTGGTCGGGCCAGAGTAAAAAGAGGCATTGCCACCGACCCAGCTGAGCAGACAGGGCCAGGTCGTGCTGACTAGAAGCAGGAAAAGTCCATGGAGCCTAGCAGGAGCCTGGAGGTTCTAGGAGTATCTGGTCTGTGCTTCAGGAATGAATGGATTTGCCTCCCGTGGCTGTGTCTTGCCTGGGGCCTGGACTCCGGGCAGTGGCGTGTCCCCACACGTGGCCAGAGTAAAGCCTGGCACACTGCCTCCCCTTTCCAGTTTTCCAAGTCCTTTCTCAGGAGTGAGGGTCGCCCACGCTGCCCTCAGCCTGCTTCTCTGAGCTCTTTTTCTCAACTAGTGTCTCTGGAAAGAAGATCACAGCAAGGCCACAGGAGCTCACAGGAAGGGACTCAGGAATCCCTGGGAGCCCTCAGGCTGGGGACTTCCAGGACTAAATCCAGGCCCAGAAGTAGAGAGATTAGACCGAAGAGCCTGAGCCTACTGGGGAAAGGTCACAGAGGCTGGCGAGGGGCAGTGTTGCCCGGCTCGTCTTTGGTAGCGTGGGGGCGGTGGTGAGTAGGAAGGGATCAGCTTAGTCGTGTCTGACCACTGACTCCTGGCCCCAGAGCTCTTCAAAGTGCTGGCCAGGCAGCTGCACTGGCCTCTTTGGCTCAGACCTGGGGCTCAGGCCACCCCAGGTAGATGTGGTGTGGCCACGCCTGGGCACAGTTAGGGGATGATGCCTGGCCATGGGCATTTTCTGTCAGGGGGCTCTGGTCTTGCTGAGACGCTCCACCTCCCCCAGTCCTACCCCCTGCTAGCACCTTGCCCACTGAGAGGGTAGCTTGCTGAGTTCTTGCTCTGCTTTGATACTTTTTCCCCCCAGCTGTGGTGGCTGGTAGGGTTTTATGTCCTACCACAGGCCAGTGCACGGTCCCCGGGTTCCTGTCCCGCGGGAGTATGCTGGTCCCAGCCTAAGCAATACCCTTTTCCCAGGCACCAGCGCGCTTTGGGAGCTTTTCTCTGGAATCTGAACCAAAGTACATCTGGCTGTTAGGACTGGCCCAGACCTCCCTGACCTCAGTCTCCTCAGAGCCTGGCCACACCCTTCACGGGGCTGTTCTGGCAAGACCTAGCTATCGCTGCCCAGACAGGGAGTCCTCAGAGGCTGGATATTGCCTCTTCCATGGCCCAGCAGGCAGGCTGCCCATCTCCACACCTCACTGTCCGTCTCATCTCATGGCCAACCTTGGGAGTCCTGAGCTGAGTGGCGGAGGGGAGCCGTAGTGCGTTGGTAATCTGGCTCCGTGTCTTCGTAGCCCTGCAGTGAGTACTGGGAGAAGGGCAGGACAACAGAGAGCTTTGCCGCCACCTCATCTGGCCCCTGGCCCTGGGCTCTGCATTGCTCACAGGCTCTCCTGAAGCTCAGTTCAGAGAGACCCTAGGCTAGAGGAAGTAGAGGAACCAGTCCTTGCATAGCTGCGGGTAGCCTGATTGCTCTGGGCCATCACACTCTGAAAGGGAGATCCCTGGAAAACCCAGACTGGGTAGGCCAGGGTGCTGCAGGTAGAGCTGGGTGGGCTGCAGGCGGGGGCAGGCCAGGGAGCCTCTCATTGCCCACGTCTGTCCTGCAGGTTGGACGTGCTCCATGACACACACTCGGAGGAAGTCCCTTCCCATGCTGAGTTCGGGCCCCACTGGCCACCAGGAGCCCCTGGAGATGGAAGACACCAATCTGGAGCAGGGGGCTGAGGGTGTGGAGCCAGGCATACCAGACAGCCCAGGGCATCTCTCAGGGCGCCGCAAGAACTACCCACTGCGCAAGCGCCCGCTGGTTCCTGAGAAGCCTAAGGCCTGCAAAGTGCTGCTGACCCGCCTGGAGAATGTGGCTGGTCCACGGAGTGCAGATGAGGCTGATGAGCTGCCCCCTGACCTGCCCAAGCCCCCCAGCCCTGCCCCATCCAGTGAGGACCCTGGCCTCACCCAGCCCCGCAAACGGCGCTTGGCGTCCCTCAACGCTGAGGCCCTCAATAACCTACTGCTGGAGCGGGAGGATGCCAGCAGCCTGGCAGGCACCCGCCGCAATCGAGGGGGGGACCCCCACCGCAGCCGAGACCGGGCCGCTGGGGGCTGGGCCTCCTCCAAGAAGCGGCCTAGGCTGGGGGACCTCGGAGGAGGAAGTCGGGACCTGTCCCCAGAGCCAGCACCAGATGAGAGTGCTCGCCGAGAAGGAGACCCAGCTCCCAAGAGACTGGCTAGCCTGAATGCAGCTGCCTTCCTGAAGCTGAGCCAGGAGCGGGAACTACCCCTGCGGCCGCCTCGTGCCCACGCAGAAGCGGATGGGTGCTCTGCTGAGCCCCTGGCACCCAAGGCCCTGAGGCCAAAGTGGGCCAAGGTCAATGGCAAGAACTGTCCCAAGGTCCGGCAGGGGCCTGGCCCTGGGGAGGCTGCAGGCCCACCTGGCTGGCAAGAGCGCCCTGACGAGCCATGGCCATCTACCACGCCTCATGGGCCATCCGTCCAGCCACCTTACCAGCCCCTGAGCAAGGCTCTGGAGAGGCCGTTGGGGCTGCGCCCCCACCTGCCCCTGCTGATGGGCGGGCAGGCGGCACTGAAGCCAGAGCCTGGGCGCCCTGGCGAGGAGTCTCCTGCCCCCAAGCAGGAACTGCACCAGCCCTCTTTCCCTGCACCTCAGTTGTCCCCTCTCCCAATGCCTGGCAACCCTGCCGACTACAGTGGCCTGTGTGGTGGACCCGAGCTCACCGCAGTAGGCAGCTTCTACCTGTACTGTGGCCAGGACGGGCTGCAGTATGGGGGCTACTCCCCCTGCCCCATGCTTCCAGAGGGCAAGTTGTCCCCAGTGGCTGCACCTAACGAGGGGCTCCTTTTGGCCCCGAGCTCAGTACCCTCGGGCACCCCTTTCCAGCACCCTCCCTGGGGCTCCTCTCGCTACTGCTCCAGTGAGGACACTGGAGTGAATGGCTACAGCATCTGTGGAGTGCTGCCTCTGTCTGTCACCCATGTTGGCACTACCTGTGGCGGCTGCCCCTACAAAATGCCTTTTGCAGCAGGTAAACCTTATGGGGTGGGATATGCTGGAGAGTCTCTAAACATGGCTCCCTAGGAGGGCTGTGGTTCTGGGCAGGGGCTCCCTGGGATCTCGCTCCTGCCTGGAAGATGAGGGGAACCTCTCTGGTTTGTGCCCCAAGCCCAGGAACATTCCCAGGAAAGGGGTCCCACGTTTAGCCCTTGAGCCTTCTTTGTTTTGTCCAGGGCGTGTGTAGATATTTCTTGGCCTTGTGGTTTGGTAGCATTGTATCCGTGAATGGGGCAGGAGGGCCTGTCCTCCCTCCTCACTGGGATAGCCATTCTTAGACTCTGAGTAAGTAGTTCTTCTACCCTCCGGGAGGAAAGCTAGCTTTCCTTACTTTCTAGAATCCCAGGCCATATGGGGGCTGGGCAAGTGTAACATTCATGGAGAATGTGCTGAGCACCCGCTCAGCATTGCTCCAGCTGCAGTAGGACAGCTTTGCCCTGGCCATACAGGCCTTGGGAGAAAAGAGCTGGGCCATCCCAGAGCGCCCCCTCCCCTGGACTCGCTTTGGTGTCTGCCTTCCTAGCAAGACCCAGATGCCTGGCTGTTTCTTGCCCCAGCTGCTGAGACACCCTCAGAGCCCCCTTTTCCTGCAGATAGGTAGGCATACCTGTCCCTTCAAGCTCCTCTCTGGTTCTTGGAAATGAGTTGAGCAGAACCAACCTGGCCAGTAGGTCTGTCCTTCCCAGGACTCTCCCCTCCCTCACTCATAGGGGTCTATAAAACAGCTTTATAGACCAGTTGGCTCTGGTCAGACTGGTTGTTTCAGGTTCTGGCTGAGTTGGAGCTCTTAGGAATGAGACAGACGTCTTGAGCTTTTTCTCTCTTGTGCCACTTCCCAAATCTAGCCACCTAACCTATGGGACCCAAGACCCTTGCCCCTTTGGCCTAGTGATGAGGCCACGAGTAAAACACCATGTGCCAGACAGTATCTTAAGTGCTTTACACAGGGGAGGCTGCACGCACATAGAGACTGCAGTCAGACAGCCTGGGGGGCACGTTACCCCTCCTCCTTGACCATGGGACAAGTCAGGAACTGTGTCTCAGTTTCCTTAACTGTCAGCCCTAGTACCTGCCTCACAAGTTGCTCTAAAGATGAGATGAACTGGTACGCTCATAAGAACAGCAGGGAGATAGCACACAGTGTTTATAACCACTGCTTCGTGTGGCCCTGAGGGGCCTGAAGTCACACAGCTAACATGTGACTGGTCCAGGATTCATATCCTGAGGGTCTGACGGCAGAACCCCTGCTCCTCAACACTGCGGGGGCCTCCAAGAAGTTTAAGGCAGAGCTAAAGAGGCTTTGACCCACCCTCTGTCTCATTGCCTTTCCTCTGGACAAGGTAGAACTATGTGCTAGCCAGTCTCCAAGGCCAAGAAATGCCCCTCCCCCTTGGACGGTCTGACGACCTGTCTGTGAAGGCCCCGGTCCCATCTACCACCTCAGTGGCCCTTGGGTGGACGCTTAGAAGTAAGATAGGTGAGGGGTTACTGCTTGTCCTTGCCTGCCCTGACCTGCTCTCCCTTTCCTAGAAGGCTGCAGGTCCCTGGGCCAGCTGGAATTTCCTCTCCCAGAAGCTGGCCACCCTGCCTCACCCGCCCACCCACTCCTGGGATGCCCTGTGCCCAGCGTGCCACCTGCAGCGGAACCCGTCCCCCATCTTCAGACACCCACCTCAGAGCCCCAGACAGTAGCTCGCGCATGCCCTCAGAGCGCCAAGCCTCCCAGCGGCTCCAAGTCAGGTCTGCGCACGGGCTCCAGCTGCAGGCACACCGTGAGGAGCAAGGCTGCCCGCAGGCCCAGCCACCCCAAGCAGCCGCGTGTCCAGCGCCCACGCCCTCGCCGCCGTCGCCGCCGCCGCACTAACGGCTGGGTGCCCGTTGGGGCTGCCTGTGAGAAGGCCGTCTATGTCTTGGTGAGTACCACCTCTTAGTGATGGGGGCGGGGAGGGTGGCATTGGGGGCCTGGGACCTGTTGTGAGGCAGGTCCCAGGGGCTCCAGTTACTGTACCCAGGAACCACTTGGGCTGGCCTTGCCTGTTCCCCTTACCCCTCCTGACCATTTTTACAGATGCCCTGGGCAAACGAAGGGGTGCACAGTCAGTCACAGCCAGTGGCTGCCCCCTCTGTCACTGATGTCAGGGCAGCCGTCTGAAGTGTCTGCATCCTCACTCTGTTCACTTTGTCCCTTCTACCCTAAACTGTAAAATGGAGAGTGTTCATAGAGGCCTTGTTGATCAGTGAGGTGCCTGTGTCTGTTGATGAGAAGAATGTCAGCTAAAATTTATTGAGCATGTCTTAGATGCCAGAACTGAGCTCAGCACTGCGTGTATTTACCCCCTTTAACCCTCACTACTGCTCTGCATAGTGTTCCTATAATTATGCCCTTTACAGATGAGGACGTTAAAGCTTAGCAATAGATTTAGTAGTTTGCCCAAGGCTATACCACAACAATGGTGCTTTAAGGGTTAAAGGCCACACTGTCCCATTAGGGAGTGTGAATACTTACCTAGCATTGGGGGCTTGGAGCGAGAGAGCCTGCTTCAGGAGTGCTCAGAGCTCAGTCCGCAAGGTTGGGCCACGTCCTCATTTGTTTTCCCATTTTCCGTCTTTTCTCCAACCATGGGAATCCTTCACCCTCATCCTGTCCTAACATGCAAACTTGAAGTGGTTCAACTGCCTTGAGGAAATTGTAGCAAGGACATGACTTCCTCCCTCTCTCTGTCCTCACGCTGAGTGTGGCTTTGCAACCCTGACTGTGCCATTGGGTTGTTGTCTAGGATGAGCCAGAACCAGCCATCCGAAAGAGCTACCAGGCAGTGGAGCGGCATGGAGAGACAATCCGAGTCCGGGACACTGTCCTCCTCAAGTCAGGCCCGCGAAAGACATCCACCCCTTACGTGGCCAAGATCTCTGCCCTCTGGGAGAACCCTGAGTCAGGTATCCTTCCCTCAGCCTGGGAACCCAAGGGACTGCTGCTCTCACCTGGACTCCAGGCCCCAGACTGGTCTCTGCCTGGAGCGGACCTAGCCTAGGATCTGCCTTCTACCTAGCCAGGTCTGTCCGAGAGCGGCGGACGGCCTTGTGGCTTGGGTTTGATCAGCTCATTAACCTTTCCAACCACCAGGGACAGGGCACTGGCCCCCCCACCTCACCTGTCAGTGCCTTCTGCCCCCCTCTCTCTCCATGCTTAATAGCATTTCAGGCCACTGAGTATGAGACCTGGGGAAGGAGACACAGGTGGCCGGAGCCCACAGGATTGGCCCAGGCATTGGGTGGGAGGAGCCTCTGGGGCGGGCGCAGCCTGCCAGCCTGTTTAAGTAACTCTGGGGTTGCCAGCCCACGTCATGACCACTTCTGTTGTCCCCCCAGGAGAGCTGATGATGAGCCTCCTGTGGTATTACAGACCTGAGCACTTGCAGGGAGGTCGCAGCCCCAGCATGCATGAGGTGAGCTGCTGGCGATGGGTCGGGAAGGGCAGGAGTGACAGGGGGAGGTCGTGGCGCTAAGACGGTATGGGGAGGACAGCCGTGAGTGGCCGTGTCCCTGTACTTATTACCTTGGACTCCGGGGAGTCTGGGAAAGGACCTGGGGTTTATGTAACCTCTTGTCCAGCATGACCCCAGTTCATGTTTCAAAGGGACTAATAACCTTCATGTTAAAGGGGGACAGAAAGAGAGCCTTGAGGGCAGGGTTGCCAGAATGGGAGCAAGTGAATATGTCCTAGTCTCGGGAGAGGTGAGGTGCAGCTGCCCGCTGAGCCCCGACTCTGGGGTTGTCGGCAGCATGAGCATGAGCAGGAGGGGAGAACACTCCTAGCACGCCCTAGCCTCTCCACCAAGCTAAGGGAGGTGACCGTGTGGGCGTGGTCTGGCTTACCTTCTGTTTTGTTTCCCCTTACAGGGACTTTTCTTCTAACTGGGAAGATGGGGATCAGTTCCCCTTTCCTCCCCTGGGCAGGGGGTGGGGTCAAGAGGTCAGTGATAGGGGCTGGAGCAGTGCCTGCGCACTTCTGCCTACTCCCCCGGAGGATAGGACTGAGGAGGGACTTAGGAGGAATGCCTGGGGGACGGGGGCAGTCTGTGGAGGTTACATTTCCAGGGAGCTCTCTGGCGACCTGGAATTACCAGCTGGAGTTGCCTCATCAGCCGCCTCAGCAGCAGGGCGTGTCTGCCTTGCTCCTGGAGTTGGGTGCTTCCCAGCCCTGATCACCAACCTCCTCCTGTCTCCCCTTGAGCCTTTGCAGAATGAAGTCTTTGCGTCGCGACATCAGGACCAGAACAGTGTGGCCTGCATCGAGGAGAAGTGCTATGTGCTGACTTTTGCTGAGTACTGCAGGTGGGTGGTGCCTGTGGCTGGCCTCTCCCCCCCACACTCCCTGGGGTGTTTGGGCTGCTCGGGATCCCCAAGGGGGTCTCATTCTGCTCTGGGCCTGATCTCCCAGAACTTTCTTCCTTATAACCTGCCTCCACTATCTATTTTTTTAGAAGAAAGAAGAAAAATTATTGCCCCACTGAGGTAGAGTGGTTGGAGCAGAGTTGGGGGGTGACAGTACTGCTCTAGGAGAAAATCTAGGAGACTTGGCAGGTGATTGGGAAGGAGGCCCTGGCAGATGTGGTTCCCCAGTGACAGAAGATGGACTGGCTTTGGCAGAGTGGGCATGGCCCCCCCCAGGACGGGTAGAGGCAGCACCACCCTTTGGGTTTGGGAGGGGGCTGTCCCAGCTCCCTGGGCAGGGTGGGGAAGGAATTGCTCTTTCTGCAGAGGTGCTGTGGTAAAGACAGCAAATGGTGTGTCACTGCAGATTCTGTGCCATGGCCAAGCGCCGAGGCGAGGGCCTCCCCAGCCGAAAGACAGCACTGGTGCCCCCCTCTGCAGACTACTCCACCCCACCACATCGCACAGTGCCCGAGGACACGGACCCTGAGCTGGTGTTCCTTTGCCGCCATGTCTATGACTTCCGCCATGGTCGCATCCTCAAGAATCCCCAGTAGCCTCTTCACGCCCACACTGGGGCTGCCCATGGGCAGGTGGGGCTCGGGGCAGGGGCACTGCTTGAAGCACAGCACTTGGTTAAGGGGCCACAGGGGCCTGAGGTTGCTGGCCTGTGGTCTCTGGGGGCAGGAGAGGGCATGGGTTCTGGGCCCCCCGGGAGGGAAGGGGAGACCAAGGTTATAATGAAAGCATCAGAACCCTCAGCTTGGCCCTGGGTTCTTGTCTGTGGTCCCCTGGGTGGAGACTTCCAAAGAAGTAGTCTTCCCTAAGGTTGGGCCAAGCCTGAGGGACATGGGCCCTTAAAGAGGGGAGGGGGCGGGGGAGGAGGGACAAGGTCCCTCAGGAGCCAGGGACCCAACGGTCCCTTCTGTAGCCTCCCCCGGGCCTTCCGAGGGGGAGTGGGAGCCAGCTTTACCTCACCCACTGTGACCCACTGCTTCCCTATCAGCCTGGGACCAGGCACTCCCAGATTCTAGCACAGCTCTGAGCTTGTTCCTTTGTGGCATGGAGAGCCAGAGTCTGGCTTCCAGAATCGACTTCCTCTTCCTGAACTCGGGGCCTTTCCCTGGCTTTCCTCCTTTGCCCCTGCAGTAGCCACTGGTGCTGGGACAAGTTGACCCGGCCCTCAGTCATGGGTGTGGCTCTTGGAGTCAGCCTCCTGTCTGTCTCCTTCCTGGGCCACCTAGCAGATCTGGCTTCCCAGAATGCTTGCTGATCCATGTGGAGTTTGTCACATCTGGGAGGGCAGATGGGTGCTGAGAGAGGGTGGGGGCAGGGGGCAAGGAAAATTGCTACCTGATTTGTTGAAGATTTTTCCTCTTGCCTTACACGTGGAGGTTCTAGGAGACCTCTTGCAGAACTTCACACATGACTCTTCAAGCCACACCCACCTGAAATCAAACCAAAGGAGTGCTGTGGCTCCCCTTGCCCTGCCTCCCCTTACCCTAGTCTTTTGTAGATTGCACTAATTTCCATCCCAGCGAGAATCAACACTGTATCAGTCCATGGACCTGCTGAGCTGCAGCTCGCTCTGGGAGCTAAGGACCTGCATTTGCAGTTTGTTCCTGTTGCTCAGAGGCTCTGTTCTCACCTCATGCTGCTCAGAGTAGATTTAGGAGTCTCAGCCCCTGTTGTCTTTGCCTGGCTCTGGCCCTGCCCTAGGGCTCTGTGTGAGGGGGCTGGAGGGGCCTGGTTATTTCCTATTTGTACCAAAGAGGAGCATGGGGGGGAAGAGGGAGTGGAGTGCCATGTGGCTTGGACTTGGCACTGGGAACCTGCTAGCTGAGCACTTCCACAAGGGCATACCCCCCGGGGCCAGGAGTGAGGAGGGCAGCACTGAGTCTTCCTCCTAGGGAAGGTCAGACAGACCCAGCAGGCTGAGGAGGTGGCACTGAGTGAGGAGAGGCAGGCAGGGGCTGCAGAAGGAGGTAGACATGAGCCTTGAGGGCACCCTGCAACCCCCATGTCCTGTTCTGTTCCTTAGACAGGTTGCTCCTGAATGGTCATTGGGCTTGGGTGAGGCCTGGAGGCTTCAGTGGTGAATTTATGCTTGGGAAGCCCAATCCCAAACTTGAAGGGAAGGGACGTGGGTCTCCTTGTTTTCGATAAGCTGTTTGGAGGGAGGTGTAGGTCTGGGAGGGCAGGGCAGTAGGAGAGGTTGGCAGATTGGCAGGGGGCTCTGGAGAGCCAACCTCGGAGCCTGCTCGTTCCCAGGGTGCTGGTGTGGGGTCCTTGCCCACCCAGCAGGGAGGAGATCCCAGGAGGCAGGGTCTGCTGCCCAAAACGGAAATGCTTTTGAAATCTCTTAGATGTGGAAATATTTTTTCGAACCTGAAAATGCAGCTGGTAGAATTTCAATGGAAGCATAATCCATGTAAAATATATTTTAGTTGATATTTTGTAAAAATGCACTTTTTGTGTGTGTCGATCCTGGTTTCCCAGATCTGTATTTCAGTGTTTACAAGGGAGGGGAGGACCTTTCCTCCTCCCTTTTGACAGAGATTAGAAGTACTTCTTTAAGAAAAAAATAAATTTGAGAAATTGTATTGATTTAGAAAAGGATCATTTCTTGTGTCTCTTGTCATCTTTTGCTGTGTGGGTGTGGAGGGATGCTCTATTCTTTTTTTTTTTTTTAAGAGATTTTTTGCTGCAGGGTGCATGCACTCGCCGGAAAGATAGAGACAGAAAGCGAGAAATCACTTTCCAGGGGGATGGCCATGCCATAAACCCTTCTCCATTCTCCTCTCGGGATCTTGGGCACACATACACATGCACCCCACGTGAGTTTAAGCTACTGGGTCTGGGACTCGAACAGTGGTCAACTACGTGGGAGTCCAGCGACTTTAATGCCATCTGCTGGTCCCAACACTATTCTTATTTAAGGGGTCCCTCTTAACCCTTATAGGGCAGGCACTCCCTGAGGCCAGTAAGTAAATACGGCAGGAAAATGGGGGAGGAGGAGACAGGGAATGGGAACTTGAATCATGGTGGCCATAGCAGCCAGCCTGTGTCTGTGAAATCCTTGGGTTGCCATCTCATACCTGCCACTGACCTGGGATCTGGTCTGCAGATAGATGTCTGGTGAGTCACCACCCCATTGCCTTGGGGGACTGGCCAGCAGAAACTCGTCAAGGCCCTCAGTATCTTGCGACTGGCACTCCTGGCTGAGGGCGTGGAAGCCACATCGTGAGCCAAGGGTTCACTGACTAGCTGGACCCCTGGTTTGGTCCAGCCTCAGCCTCAGGAATGCCCTTGCTCAAGATGGGCCAGCTGAAACGCTGTGGGGACCTGAGAGGCAGAACATGGTCACGTCTCATTTTGGTAAGGATACCGGGGCATGAGGGCAGTTAGATTTCCATAGAGGCTATTGGTGGCACACACACCACCATAGACTTGTCACAGCCCTGCCATCAGTGTGCTGCCCTGAGTCCCTTGAGACAGGTGGTAGCCTTTCCTCACTTTACAGACAGCAGACGGGTGTGCAGAGAAGTACGTCACCCCAGGGACTCCCTCAGAGTAGGACTGCTTCGCTTGGTAACAGAAAACACTTACCTTCTAACCAAGGTCTTTTTCTCCCTCTCCTAGTATTTAAAGTGATTTTATAGAAAATATTCCCACCACCAGAAATCTATCTTTAGTTATTGGAAGCAGGGTTCAGTGTGGGGAAGGCTAAACCTTACACAACTTTGAACTCTGGGCATGTGACCTGAGGGCCTACCCCTGCATTCTGGGATGTGGGGTGCCTGCTCTGGGAAGCCGGGAGACCACCAGGCTCCCCTTCCTCCCCGTCACAGGCTGTGTGCTCCCCTGCTGCCGCTGATCTAGGGGCCACCCTGGAGCCCTCTAGCTTCATCTCATCCGCAGGGAAGTGCTTGTGGATTCTCCAGTCAGACTAGCTCATTCTGCTGGCCCTTCCCCAAGGCCAGTAAGCAGAGCAGGAAAGCGAGGCAGGGAATGGAAATTTGGGAGTTCTCCCCACCCCCCTCGTACAGCCTGGCCTGGGGTCAGCTGCTTTTCCCTTCCCACCCATTCCAGGTGTGCGTGAGCACCACTATGTCTGAGGGACCCCGAGTAGGAATTTTGTTTGCCATAGAGTACGCATGCTCACTGGGGGGAGAGAGAGTGAGAGATCCCCCAGGGGGGAATAGCCCTGCCACAATCCCTTATCTGTCAATTCTGTTTGAATTTGAGGCACACATGTACACTTGATATATGTGCCCAGCGTGCTTTTCCAAGCTGCCCTGTCTGGGACTAAAACTGTCCCATTAGTCTATGTAGATCCAGCCGCCTTCACCTCCATGATGCCCGACTGGCCTGAATTTAGGTTTTAGAGCCTTCCGGAGCCCGTCTTCGCTGCAAGTGGGGATGCTGGCAGTGCCTATCTGCCAGGTGGCTGTGACACTGAAGGTGAGAAGGCTTCAGGACACTGAGCAGGTGCCTACCTGGGTGCACACATTGCTACTCTGCCACCCAGCCCCGCTGGTGACCCGCGCATAACACGTGGTTTTGACTCCCCGTGCAGTTTGATGAGCTGGTTACTGACATTCAGAGCACACACTGGAGGGTCTGCCTGTGGCCCATGTGGCCAGCCTGGTGGCACCAGGCACACGTTCAGCTACAGGCAAGGAGGCTGCTTGCTCTTTGGTGCTCAATGCCCGAGCTCTTTACCCTTCAAAATGTGTCCTGGTCCTGAGGCACCAGGTGTCACTGGCCCCTCCCCAGAGTGTCCCAGTTATCCCTCTGCTCTGGGTCTAGAAGGAAGTCGGAGGGGAGATTGCATTTCAGCATCGCCCAGAGGATAAGCACTTGTAGGCCCCAGGTACTCGAAGCCCCACCGCGGAGACACTGCTCAGCGCCTCCCAGTCTTGTTCCTCTTTCCTGGAGAGTTCAGGGGCTGAGGAGGGTAGGCGTGGTGAGAGCACCCGGGATGAAAGGTCGGCCTCCCGCATGTCTGGGCTGGCTGTGCTGTGGGCCTCCCGACCCGCTGAGGAGGAAGGGCCTGGCCGGGCGAGTTGGCGGCGGACTGATGAGGACGGGTCCTCCCCGTCCAGCTCCCTCAGGCCTCGCGCTGAGCGAGAGGGGGACCGCCGAGGTCTTAACTGCTGTTAGGGTCTCAGTAGCTTTTGTTCCCAAGTCCAAGGCACCGGGACAGCCTTGGCTCGGGAGACCTCTGGGGTGTATGTGGGGGCGGGGGTCCGCGTGCGCCCTCTCCAGCGCTCCCCGCAGGGGCTCCCGCCCCTCTCCCCGCCCCTGGCGTGGGCCCGCCCCTGCGCCTGTGTCACGGCCGGGCCGGGGGCGGAGAGCGTCCGGGCGGGACATCCGGCCCTGGTCCCTCGCTACGCCCGCCCGCTCCGGCGCCGCAGGCCAGGAGCCCACCACCCCCGCACGCGCCAGGGCCTCCCGCCAGCCCTTTCCTCCCGGATTCCTTCCCGGCTGTGCCGACCCAAACCCTCCTGCCGTCCCCAGCCCGAGCCCGCCACCCAGGCAGCCCTCGGATCCCGGGCCTGCGCAGGCCCCCACCTCGGGAGCGCTATGTTCCCCCGCCCGCTGACCCCTCTGGCGTCCCCAAATGGCGCCGAGCCCCTGGGCCGGGCGCTGAGGCGGGCCCCACTGGGCAGGGGCCGGGCCGGGCTGGGGGGGCCACCCCTGCTGCTACCGTCCATGCTCATGTTCGCGGTGATCGTGGCCTCCAGCGGGCTGCTACTCATGATCGAGCGGGGCATCCTGGCCGAGATGAAGCCCCTTCCCCTGCACCCTCCCAGCCGCGAGGGCGCGGCCTGGCGCGGATCAGCCCCCAAGCCTGAGGGGCTGTCCCTGCAGGCCGGAGACTCGGACACACAAGTGCGGCAGGACGTCCGGAACCGGACCTTGCGGGCGGTGTGCGGACAGCCGGGCATGCCCCGAGACCCCTGGGACTTGCCGGTGGGGCAGCGGCGCACCCTGCTGCGCCACATCCTCGTAAGTGACCGCTACCGCTTCCTCTACTGCTACGTCCCCAAAGTGGCCTGCTCTAACTGGAAGCGGGTGCTGAAGGTACTGGCGGGCGTCCTGGACAGCGTGGACGCTCGCCTCAAGATGGACCACCGCAGTGACCTGGTGTTTCTGGCAGATCTGAGGCCTGAGGAGATTCGCTACCGCCTGCAGCACTACTTCAAGTTCCTGTTTGTGCGGGACCCCATGGAGCGCCTCCTCTCTGCTTACCGAAACAAGTTTGGTGAGATCCGAGAGTATCAGCAGCGCTATGGGGCTGAGATCGTGAGGCGCTACCGGGCTGGAGCCGGGCCCAGCCCTGCGGGGGACGATGTCACCTTCCCTGAGTTCCTGAGATACCTGGTGGACGAGGACCCCGAGCGCATGAATGAGCACTGGATGCCCGTGTACCACCTGTGCCAGCCGTGTGCTGTGCGCTACGACTTTGTGGGCTCCTATGAGAGGCTAGAGGCTGATGCCAACCAGGTGCTAGAGTGGGTACGGGCACCGCCCCATGTCAGATTCCCAGCTCGCCAAGCGTGGTACCGGCCAGCTAGCCCCGAGAGCCTGCACTACCACCTGTGCAGTGCCCCACGGGCTCTGCTGCAGGACCTGCTGCCTAAGTATATCCTAGACTTCTCCCTCTTTGCCTACCCACTGCCTAATGTCACCAGGGAGGCCTGTCACCAGTGACCATGGGTATGGGGCCAGCAGCTGTTGGGTCTAGTTTCAACAATGCCAACTTCTTGTGCTTCTGCCTGCCATTCAGAGAAACCCTGGCTCTGGGACTTGGGGCTTGTCCAGATGCTCAGATAGCAGGGACTGTCCTCAGAAGGTCCTTGTTACCTGCAGAGGCTCAAAGAACTGGGCTAGGCAGGAGGCCTGCTGTTCCCCACTGGGGCGTCTTGGGGGTCAGTGTGATTCTTCTTGCCCTGGCAGGACTGGATACCAGTTTGCTAGCAAAGTGACACATCTAATGTAAAACCTGGTCCCAGGCTCTGGCTGCAGGGTTATGCAATCCAGTTGGTCCACTTCATTTAACCTGTGGCCAAACCCAGAGGTGGCGCCAGTCAGGAGCAAGCATGACCAAGCCAGGGGCCCTGTGGTTCTGATCCCTCTCTCCCACCTCCTGTGCCTCAGAACTGAAGTGAACAGTGGTGCCTTATAAGTGACTTTTGTGCTTTTCTGCTCCAGACTCGATATTCCACACTTGCCAGGTTCTGTCCATTTTCCAGGACCCTTGCCTGGTAGCTCCAGGACCCAGCCCTGTGTGCATCCAAAGACCCCTATGCCCAGCCTCTTCCTAGGGCTCTGGGAACCTCCTCCTTAACCCCCCACCCACCCCCAGGTCTTCAAGGTTGCCACTGGGCACCAAGGCCAGAGTCAGAGGGCTCTGCCACCTTTCTGATGCATTTATTTAAAATCCGTACTTTTTGATAGAACCCTTATAAGGGTTTTGTTTTCCTAATAGCTGAATTTTTAATAAAGGTGTTTTGTATACAAAAACATTTTTTGGTGTTTTCCTCCCTGAGCACCTATGGGACTAGCAAGTCTCCTGGATGTCTGTTTGAGTCAGGGGAGAAAGTTTGAAGGTACGGAAAGTAAGACAAGTTAGCAACTTGCTTGGGCCATGCAGTAGGTCACTGCCACACCGTGGAGCCTTTAGGACCTTCTAACAGGCCACAGACTTCCTTTCTGGGACATTACCAAAGGGCAAGGCAGGTCAGGAGTGGCTCCAGGTCCAGAGCACGCCAATGTGGATTATTCCCTGAGAAGGGGGTTGGTAGGAGGCATGGGTTCCTCCTTCTCTTAAATAGGAGTACATATTCAGATGACAAAGGAGAGGTTATTCCTGGGATGAGAATTACAAGGAAAGAAGACAAAGGTTGAGTGAGGGGCAGGCTCTTGCTGACCAGGGTCCAGAGGAAGTCGTGGGCAATGTGAGAGGAATATAGTCGGAGTGCTAGAGGCCAGGTGTCAGTGTGGCCTGTTCCTCCTGGCTTGCCAAAGACCCCAGTTCCACCAAGGGGTGCACATCAGGAGGCTGGGCCTGCCATGCCATGGGAGAGGTGGCAGGCCAGAGCTGGCTGTTCTCTTAGTCCTGCTTCGTACACTCCCCGGAAATGGCTGGGCTGCAGGGACCTGAGGCTACGGCGAGAATTGGGGCCCAAAGGAGTAAGGTGCCCCCTGTAGTAGCCTTGCCACTGGCCGGGTTTTGGAGAGGAAAACAAGCCCCATTCCTAAAGTTTGGGGAGGGGACTTCTACAGGCACTTGCCATTCTCTGCCCTGGCTCAGCAGGTTGTGTTGCTTCCAGAGGCTTTACCTGGTCCCCTGAGCCAGATGCCCTTGCCTTTGGGAACGTCACCTGAACTAATGAAGTCCCAGCCTGAGTCCTCACTAGCTGCCAGACTAGATCTCTCAGCCTGTGTTCTCAGCGTGTGATGGGAATATTATGGCCCACTTTATGGAGATTGCTAGAGGGATTAATAAAGACAAAGCGAATGGAAGGGCCCATTCCAACACCTGGATTCATGGGTCTTCATCGAGATGCTGGTTCAACACTTAATCCTTCAGAGGCCTAGGGGGACAGGGTAGAAGCCAAGACGCTGTCTACCCCAGCTGGAGGCCCAACTTGCCTCTGGGCGGAGCCCCTTTGGACCCTGGATTCTCCTCCTCTATCAGTAAGGTGATCCTTTGAGCTTCAGGCCTCTCAGGAGCATCCCACCCCAGTCACTCCCAATAGCAGCAAGTCCAGACCTACAGCTGCCAATCAGCCACCTCACAAGGGCCTAGAACAGGGAGCCCACAGAATGCTGGGCTTGGCTGTAGTATTTACCTTGTTTCGTAAAATCCTTTCTTACGAAATTTGCCAGAGGAGAGCTAGCTGATGGTGTGCAGTTACATTGCTGGACTTCCAGTGGCCAACTGTGATTCAAGTCCAGCACCCAGTGGCTTGAAACTCAAGGCCCAGCACATGTGTGTGTGTTCCTAAGATCCCAGGAGGAGAACGGAGGAGAAGGGATTGCGGCGTGGCCATTCCCCCTGGGGTGTGTGTGTGTGTGTGTGTGTGTGTGAGTGATTTCTTGCTTTCTGTCTCTCTGTCTCTGTCTCTTCAGCAAGCACCCTATAGCAAAAATCTCTTCAAAACAATTTGCTGGAGGGTGCATGTATTGACCAGAGAAAGACAGCACTCCTAAGGGAGCACCGTCAGACCACAATCCCTTCTCCATTTCTTCACCATGTCAAGGTTTGGGGCACGCACACACACTTAGTGCCCAGTGTGTTTTTCAAGCTGCTGAGGCTGAGATTCGAACTGAGTTTGGCCACGTGGGATCTAGCTTCCATAACCACTAGGCCACCAGTTAGCCCTCACATAATGCTTATAACAGCTCAGCAACACATCGTTATCTGTTTACACACGTGGGAACCGGCACGGAGAGAGTAGGTCACCTGCCAGAAGTGTCCAACCCAGGTCTCCCAAACAGGAGGGAGGAAGGTCAGGAGAGGGAGGGAGACAGAGGGGCAGTAGAAGGCAGAGGGAGGGAGGGGTGGGCAGGTGGATTTCAATGAGTTCAGTGGGGGAGTAGGCAGGTGGGTGGGGTCATAAATGGGCCTTTGCAACCATTCTCCCTCCTCGGTCCTTTCATTCCTTCCTTGCAAAGAATCCAGTCCTGCCTGGCTGACTTTTACCGGGCCCGGCCCTGGAGAGTGGGAGACAAATGAAATCCTTGATGTGGTGAGTTTACTGGCTACTCTCCTCCCAGGCAGAAAAGGGGGGTGCCAGCCAGAGAGCATCCTGACAGCCAGAACTGGACACTGCAGCGCGGGCGAGGTAAGAGGAGAGGATGGAGACTGGGGAGACAAGCTGCCTGCCACTGCATCGTTTTCTCCCAAGTCAGTCCCTTGGGGAATTTGATTTGTTCTCTATCCTTCCCTTCAGGAACATGGACTTTGTAAAGGAGGTGGCAGAGCTGTAGGGTCCAGCTGGGTCCAGCAAGACCCGCCTGACGCTGGGCACCAAGGCCAGACTGGGTCACCAGGGCGGGTGCACTCTCGGGACTGGATACCTGGACTGTGCCTTCCTGGAATCTCCCACTCCCTAGGTCTGCTCCAATCCCCAGAGTCAAGGCCTATGTGAGTGTCTGGTCCCTAGGAGGACAAGGGGTCCGTTTCGAACTTACTCCATCCTGCACAACCCCAGTCCCCTGGGCGCAGGACAGGGTTAACTTCTCTCCCTGCTGAGGGCCATGAGCGAGGGAAAGGGGAGGGGCCCAAAGGGGCCTGGATTTTTAAGTCTGGGCCCTGACTCTACTTCCAGGCTCCAGTTCTGGCCCATTTCTCATCCTAAGACTTCTGCCCAGAAACCACCTTTAATTCTGAGGTCCATTCCCACCCCCTTCTGTCCCTCTCCTCTGCCCCCTGTCCTCCCCACATGCCTCTGCAGAAAGTAATAAGGGCCAGTGGAGCAACTGAACCACCACTGAACGCTCACCTTTCCCAGGGGCCCTTCCCCAGAGGGGCCCAGCTTCCCAAGCCCCTTCCCAGAATGGATCCAGTGCATTTCTCTCTCTCTTTTTTTTTTTTTGAAGAGGTGTTTTTGCTATAGGGCATGTGCGCTCATCAGACGGACAGAGAGAGACAGAGACAGAAAGCAAGAAATCACCCCCCAGGAGGGATGGCCGTGCCGCAATCCCTTCTCCTCCATTCTCATCTCGGGATCTTGGGCACGCACACACACGCGCCCGGTGTGAGTTTTAAGCCACCGGTCCAGGACATGAACCGCGGTCAACTACATGGGAGTCCAGCGACATAGCCATTACGCTAACTGCTGGTCCCCAGTGCATTTCTCTTTGACCCAGCTCCTGACTGACTGCGAGCAAGAGGAAGACATTCCTTCTCTTCCTAACGGGAAATACTGATAATTAACAATAGCTACTCTGAACTGAGAACAGCTGTGCCAGTGCTTTGCATGATCATCCTCTTCATTCTTACAACAACTGAGCAAGGAAAGTACTATTCTTATTTTACAGATGAGGACTTTAAGGATAAGTCACTTACCTAAACAGATGGTGGGGTCGGGATTCAAACCCAGCTCCAGCCCGGCCTGGTGGCAGTCAGTAGCAAATTGAACTGCATGCTGGAAGCCACGTGACTGACCATGGTTCAGATCCCTGGGTTGGCCTGAAAACACACTGGGAATGCGTGTGTGTCTAAGATCCTGTGAGCTGGAGGGCTGGGAAAGGGGGGAACATTTTCCCCTTTTCTCTCTCTTGTACATGTACCCATTCTCTTGAATGAACTAAATAAATGTTTAAAGTACCCCGCTCCATTTAAAGTTTGCTCCCCCAAAGTGAACATGCGTTATAAATAACCCAGCTCATTACATTTGCTGGCGAACGCTCTGTTAATTTTCTCTGATTTTTGCACGCTTCCCTATTCCTCCTCCCCAACACTGTGCAAATGATTCTGTTTACAACTATTCTAAAATCCCCCAGCTATGTCCACCCAAGGATCAGCTTTCCAGTACTGCTGGGCCTAGACCATGAATAGATTAGACTGTCAGATTGAAGTCTTTGAGGAGCAGATGCAAAGACAGAATTAGAGGCACCAAAATTAATTGGAGAAAACACCTGTGAAGCATAAAGAGGATGGGAGTAGAAGCAGCAGGAAGAGCCTACACCTGTGCAAGGCACAAGCAGGGAGGACCGGGTGGGAAGAGTCTCACAATCCTGAGTGAGCCAGGCCAGTGGGGAATCCCAGCAAAGATCGCCTATGACATGAGTCCTCTGCGGGCAGAAATGGTTCAGCTTTAGCTCCTCAGGAGTGCTCAGTCATTGGCTGGAAGCAGCCAGGGGCAACATGGACATGGAGGCAGACAGAACGTGCAGAGGCTGCAGCCTGTTGGCCAGCTGCCCGTCTCCCTGCAGATTTTCTCAAAGGGCGAGTGAGCAGTGCACTTCCTCTGCCACACAGACCCGACTTGCCCCTCTGACTTATGGACATCAACATCCACTTCTGTTCACATAACCACCTTTCAAACAAGAAAACAGCTGCTGGTGGGGCCGGTAGGTGGTGTGGTGGTTAAGGGCTCTGGACTTCCACATGGCTGACCGCAGTTTGAGTCCCAGACCTGGCTGCTTGCTTTCTCACTTTCCCTCCCTCTTTCTCTCTCTCTCTCACTCTGTCCCTCTCTGACCAAATTAAAAATAAATAAATAAATAAATTCTTTAAAAAGAAAACAGCTGTTGGCCTAACAAGGGCCTCTAGATATGTGGAGGCTCCTGAACTTCATGGCCATCCCCTGGCTTTACTAACAGTAGAACTGCTAGCCCTGCCCTTCAATGGGGCAGGAAGACGTACGTTGCAAAGTGCCCATGCTATCATTTCCAGGATACCTTCTGAGTTGTTTCCCCAACTTGCAGCAGGTTTTGATTATGTCTGGCCTGTGTCTTTGTTGTTCATTTGTGAAACTGACGATCCCTTTTGCTTAGCTTCCCTCTCTCATAGGCTTGCATCCTTTTAGCTGGGGTGGGAAGAACAGACTCGCCCAGAGGTTGAGCTTGGATGCTGGTTCCATGGACCTCTCCGAGGATATAGTCCAGGGGTGGCCTCATGGAACGCATGGCCCCAAAGAACGCATCAGGGCCCCATGTGCAAATCTCCTGTAGCATTCCTCTATGAAGCTCTTTGGCTCATTACTTCCTTATCCTGGCTGCAACGGAGGACTCTTGCCAAGTTCCTACAGAGGCAAAGAGAATCACCCACTCGGCCCTCATTTTGCCATAGGAGGGTATGAGGAGGACCAAGGCTGAGCCAGTCACTCACCTCCCTGATCCTCTGGCAGGAAACCCGTGCCAACCTTGTTCTTCGGGTGTGGCTTTGGGGAGCTAACAGACAAGGAGGCTCAGGAGCTTGAGAAGAAAGGACCTATGGTACCCTCCCACCAATGGCCCAGCAGTGTCCTGGAACTCTGGGGCTGCTGCCTCACTGCCAGTTTGCAGATGGAAGAAATCAGTTATTCAACCTCACACCAGGCATGTGTGTGTGCATGCCCAATACCCTACACAGGAGGAAGGAGTGTGGATGTGGCATCGCTTTGTATACAGGACTCCCTGGATTCACACTCTCACCCTATTGCTCAGCCACTTGCTAGCTGGGCCAATCGAAAAAAGTCTCTAACCATTTCTCAGCCTGTTTCCCCACAAGTGAAATGAGTAAAATAACATCTATTTTGAAGAGTGATTGTGAGGTTTCACAATAAGTCACAGAAAGTGCCTGACTTCACTAAGCAGAAGCCGATATTGCACAGAAGGGATCAATCAGGGCGGCTGTGTGGCCGGGTCTCCTGAAGGAAGGAGCACCTCCTTCTCACCCTCACAAAGGGACCATCTGCTCTCCATGTTCTGCACCAAAGGGGCTGCCTCCAGAAAGCTTGGGATTCAGTGTCATTTCTACCTCCAGGTCCTTAGCGTCCAGAGAGAAGTGTGAAGGCCGCACTCTGAACCTAGCTGATGACCTAGGGCTGGCTACACATCTTCCTCCCATGACAGAACATGACACGATGCTGCCACTGTGAGGGGAGGAGCTCTCTGTGTGTGCAGGAGCATTTTTACATCCCTCAGAGAGCCAGGCAGAGCAAGGGAGGCTCTGGCGCTGCAAGTCCTGCCCCGTTCCAGGCTTCACCAGAACCCTGTCACCCCACTGCTCTATGGCACTGTTCTCTGGGTGGAAGAAATCGTCCCTTCGTGGATGCGAAAGACAGCTAGTCACAGCGGTGAGCCACCATGTGCTCACTTTCTCCTTTGTGCTATGTCCTAAGGGATGTCCCCATACCTTTTCCTATTTTTTTAAATTTTGAAAATGTTTAAACTTACATAAAATTATAAAAATAGTTCATGAACACCCATGACCTAGATTCACCAGTTGACATTTCCCACTCTTGTTTGATTGCTCTGTATATGCATGTTTTGCAAAACCAGCTCAAAATAGACTCGGACATCATGGTGCTCCACCCCAAGCAACTTCGGCAAGCAGTTCCTAAGGTGAAGCATGTTCCATCTGTAATCAATACTGTGATCAAAACTAAGACGTTTTGCATTAATGCCACAGTATTGTGTAAGTCTAGATGCAAATGTTCCCAGTTGTCTGAAAAATGCCTTTTTTATAACTTGTCTAAATCAAGGATCGTGCACTAAATTTTATTGTCATGGCTTATTAGTCACCTTTACCCTAAAACAATTCCTCTTTTTTTTTTTTTTTTTTGGTCTTTTATGCCATTGACATTTTGAAGCATTCAAATCAGCTATTTTGCAAAATGTCTTTTGATTTAGGTTTCCACCTGTTAGATTCAGGATGCCCTGAACATTTAGTCCTCATAGCGACTCTGGTGGATTTCACCACTTTGTTTTTATTTTAAGAATTATTTTTATTTAACTTTATTTATCATTATTATCATTATTATTTTCCAGTTTGATCAGAGAGAGAGAGAGGAAGTGAGAAAGCAAGCCACCAGGTCCGAGACTTGAACCGTGGTCGGCCATGTGGGAGTCCAGCGCCTTTAACCACCATTCCACTTGCTGGCCCCTCACCACTTTGTTTTACAGAGACGGAGGCTGTGGCTCAGAGAGGGCTGTCGCACAGCCGCTGAGAGACTGACCCGGGTCTGGGCAGAGCGCTCAGGTCTAGTCTGTGCTCAGACCATGCTGGGGGTGGCAGCTGTAAAGTCTTATCAGTCCTGTTCTTCTTAGGATGGATTTGTTTATCAGTCCCCTTTAGCACCTTGGCCACAAATGGAGAGCAGATTTTGACAGGGTCTGGCGTGAGAAGAAGCGGTGTACCCCAGGGGAGGGGATACCTCCAACCTTCTCTGCAGTGAGCTCTCACCTCCACGGTCAGCCCTGCCTGGAACCCGTCAAGAGCTCCTTTAGGCCACTTTAGAAATTTGACTTTTTCCACCCCCTTCCAGCCCTCCAGGGGAAGTGATGCATCACGTCACACACGCACACACACCACACACTACTGAGGATGTACAGTCCTCTGGGTACAGTCGGCGCTGAAGTCTGTCCCGTTGCCTAGCAACCCTAGGACATCTCAGCCCTTTTCAGCCAGAGGGTGGGTAGAAGGGGCAACCTCATGACTGGCTGGGTCCTTCTGACTCGAGGGGGCGGGGGTCCTCTTCATGTCCAGTTGCCTAACAACCAAGGAGGTCCTTGCACTCTAGGGACTTACCTTATTCTTCCCAGGGGATAAGCAGTTTCTTTAAGGAGCCACAAAGGCCTGGGAACTATGGAATGTGGAACTCCTCCCAGGGAAGAGTGCCTGAGAGCTAAGGGGAGGATGCACACCTCCCCTGCAGTAACTCTGAAAAGAAAAGGGTAAAATGAGAAGATTCAAGTAAGACCCTCCTCATGCCAGGAGAGTTGTGCTTCTCTTAGGCTGGTCTCCAGAGGCTCAGAGACTTGCTGGCCAAGGGTACTGGTTTTGGGTCCTGGTCAAGATTTTCTGTGATGGGGAGAGTGGGATAGGCCACATACTTGGGCTGCTCCCTAATCATCCCTGCCTGCAGTTCATCTTTTTTTTTTTTTTTATTTTTTTAAGAGACTTTTGCTATAGGGCGGGTGGGAGAGACAGGGCACTCGTGGGAGAGAAAGACAGAGGAAAAGTGAGAAATCACCCCCCAGGGGAGATGGCCACCCCACACTCCATTCTCCTCTCAAGAGTTTGGGTATGCACACACATGCACCTGGTGTGAGTTTCAAGTCGTTGGGTCTAGGACTCAAACTGTGGTCGACCATGTGGGAGTCCAGCACCTTAGCCACTATGCCACCTGCTGACCCCAGTTCATCCTGAATATATGTGTGTTATTTTATTTTTATTTATTATTTTTTTAAGAGAGATTTTTGCTGTGGGTGCATGCACTCACCGGAGAGACAGAAAGACAGAAAGTAAGAAATCACCCCCCAGGGGGGATGGCCATGCCACAATCCCTTCTCCTCCATTCCTCTCTCAGGATCTTGGGCACGCATGTACATGCACCCAGCGTGAGTTTTAAGCTGCCAGGTCTGGGACTTGAACCTTGGTCAACTACATGGGAGAACAGTGACATAACCTTATGCCATCTGCTGGTTCCATGTATTTATTACTTTATTTTATTTGGGTAAGGTTTAGTTCAAGAGTCTTTACCTGGGATTTTTGGGACCCCTTAGGGATCTGTGGATAAAATTCAGGGAGTTAGTAAGCTTGGGGAAAAATTATCCCTTTATTTCTACTAACCTTTTATGAAATTTATGAAATATTTTAACTATACATAAACTATTAGTAAACTCATAGTTTTATAAAATAGTAGTAAAATTTGTGAATTTGTCATTTACAGAAATCACAGATTTTTTTTTCTTTTTCTTTTTTTGGAGAGGTTTGTGCTATAGGGCACATATGCTCGCCGGAAAGACAGAAAGAGACAGAGAGACAGAAAGCAAGAAATCACCCCCCCTGGGGGGATGACCATGCTGCAGTCCCTTCTTCTCCTTTCTCCTCTCGGGATCTTGGGCACGCATGCACACACGCCCGGCATGAGTTTTAGCCACCGGGTCCGGGAACGCGAACCGTGGTCAACTACGTGGGAGTCCAGCAACATAGCCATTATGCTAACTGCTGGTCCCCTAGACCTATCTTTGACCCTTAAAGAGTTCATAAAGAAGTACATATCTATATCATATTTTTGGTTTTTAATATTTTTTCAAAGAATTATTTAATTTTATTCCTTTTTTTTTTTTTTTTAATTTGCTATGAGGGGCACATGTGCTCACCAGAGAGGAAAAGAGAGAGAAAGTGAGAGAGTGAGAAAGCAAGTCACCACATCCAGGACTCAAATTGTGGTTAGCCAAGTGGCAGTGTAGCACCTTAATTACCATACCACTTGCCAGCCCCTGCTTTTTTTTTTTTTTTCCCCCAGAGAGTTTTTTGTTATAGTGCACATGTGCTCACCAGAAAGACAGAGGGAGACAGAGAGACAGGCAGAAAGCCAGAAATCACCCCCCAGGGGGATGGCTACGCTGCAATCTCTTCTCCATTCTCCTCTCAAGATCTTGGGCACCCATGCACACGCACCCGGTGTGAATTTAAGCCACCGACACAAACCATGGTTGACTATGGGGGAGTCCAGCGACATAGCCGTTACTCCAACTGCTGGTCCCTGATAACTCAATTTCAATATTCGTTTCCTTTGAATCCTATACAGACAGCCCAACAGGGCTGTGGTACAAAAAAAGGTTAAGGGGACCAGCAGTTAGCATAATGGCTATGTTGCTGGACTCCCACGTAGTCGACCGCGGTTCTAGCCCTGGACCCAGCCCTGGACCCAGTGGCTTAAACTCACGCCGGGTGCGTGTGCGTGCGCGCCCAAGATCCCGAGAGGAGAATAAAGGAGAAGGGATTGCGGCGTGGCCATCCCCTCTGGGGGGTGATTTCTCGCTTTCTGTCTCTCTGTCTCTCTCTGTCTGTCTGGCGAGCGCACGTGCCCTAAAGCAAAAACCTCTCAAAAAAAAAAAAAAAAAGGTGAAGAACCTCAGTTTTACATCATGGAAGTTTTGATTAAATCAAAGAAGTGTTTTGAAGGGTCTTCTAGTTTTGAACTTTCAGTGTTGATGGTAATCTAAACAAATTACTATATACTATTTCTAGTGGTTTTAACAACTACTTCGTAACTGAGGACTGCCATACCACCTCAGCTGCTGAGTTTGTCTTTACATCAGAGATGTGACCAAGCAGCTTTACCTGAATTTTCCATTCTGATTAAAAAAGAACAGAGCCAGGACCAGCAGTTAGCGTAATGGCTATGTTGCTAAACTCCCATGTAGTTGACTGCAGTTTGAGTCCTGGACCCAGTGGCCTAAACTCACACCGGGCGCATGTGTGTGCGTGCCCAAGATCCCAAGAGGAGAATGGAGAAGGGATTGCGGCATGGCCATCCCCCGCCCCCGGGGAGTGATTTCTTGCTTTCTGTCTCTCTGTCTCTCTCTGTCTTTCTGGCCAGCGCACGTGCCCTATAGCAAAAACCTCTTAAAAAATTTTTAAAAAAAGAACAGAGGTGAGGGTCAGCTGGTGGCATGGTGGTTAAGGCAGGAAAAGAGCAGAGGCACATGTAATATGTAAGTAGTGCCAATGCCCCCAAAAATAAAAGCTGACGTTGATAATACAAAGTGTGTTAAATGCAAATAACCTGCAACCTGGGCCAGCTGGTGGCCTGGTGGGGGCAGCTGGCTCCCACATGACTGACTCCATGGTTTGAGTCCTGGATCCAGCAGCTCGAGAACTGCACCAGGCATTTGTGTGTGTATGTGCCCAAAATCCTGAGAGGAGAACGAAGGAGAAGAGATTGTGGTGTGACCATACCCCCTCGGGGGTACTTTCTCACTTTCTGTCTCTCTCTGTCTTTACAGTGAGTGCCTATACCCTCTAGCAAAAATTTTTAAAAAGAAAAAAAAAAAAGTAGACTTAGCAGGTGGTGTGGTGGTTAGGATGCTGGGCTCTCACATGGGTATCTGCAGCTCGGGTTCTGGATCTGGCGGCTTGCTTTCTCACTTTTCCCCTCTCTCTGGTCAAATTAAAAAATAATAATTATAAATAAACAAAATTAAGTAAATCATTCTTTAAAAAGTTGGCCATCCTAATGGATGTAGGTGATATTTCATTGTGTTTTGATTTACATTTCCCTGATGAGTAGTGATGTTGAACATCTTACTTCCTTTTTTTTATTTTTAATAGAGTTTTGCTATAGGGTGCTTCTGCTCACCAGAGAGACAGAAAGCAAGAAATCACCCCTGGGGGATGGCCATGCCACAATCTTTTCTCCTTCACTCTCCTCTCGAGATTTTGGGCATGCAAGCACACGCGCTCGGCATAAGTCTCAGGCCACCAGATGCTGGACTTGAACTGCAGTTAACCGTGTGGGAGTCCAGCACCTTCACCATGCCACCTGTTGGCCCCATTTGCCCACTTTTTAATCAAGTTATTTATTTATTTTGTTGCTGTTGAGTTGTAGGGGTTCTTTATATATTCTGAGTATAAACCCATGGTTAAAGATATGCTTTGCAAACATTTTCTACTATTTCATAGATTGCCTTTTCACTTTCTTGATTGTTTCCTTGGCTTTGCATAAGATTTTGAATTTGATATAGCCTCATTTAGTTTTGCTTTTTGTTCCCTGTGCTTCTGGCATTACAGCCAATAATCTACCATCCATTCTGACATTATGAAGCTTTCCCCTTATGTATTCCTCTAGGATTATGATAGTTTCAGGTCCTACATTTAAGTCTTTAATCCATTTTTAGTTCATTTTCATATAGGATGTAAGTTAAGGGTCCAGTTTTCCCAATACCATTTGTTGAAAAGACTGTCCTTTCCCTACTATGTAGTCTTGGCACATTTGTCATTTGACTGTCTATGTGAGGGCTTATTTCTGTGCTTTTTATTTTGTTCCCCTGGTTTATATGTCTATCTTTATGTCAGTTACAAATTATTTCAATTACTATCTCTTTGAAATAGGTTTCAAAATCAGGGAATGCGAGGTCACAGACTTTGTTCTTTTTCTCCAGATTATTTTTGGCTATTCAGAGTCCTTTTTGTTATTTATTTATTTATTTATTTATTTATTTATTTTTAATTTGCTGGAGGGCACCAGAGAGAGACAAAGAAAGGCGAGGGAAAAGCATCCTGCCCAGGAGGCAGGATCACTTTGCAATCTCTTCTCCTCCATCTTACCCTCCTTTTGGGATTTTCAACATATATACAGACACACCAGCATGGTTTATTTTCAGTTTTCTATAGGACATGTATACTCATTGGAGAGAGAGAGAGAGAGAGAGAGTGAGAAAGCAACCCCGGAGGGATGGCCATGTTGTAATCCCTTCTCCATTCTCCTGCTGGGGTTGTGGGCATGCCTGCAGATACACCTGACATGGTTTTTTTTAAGAATTATTTTATTTAACTTTATTTATTCATTTATTTATTTTAATTTGACCAGAAAAGGACAGAGAGAGAGAGAGAGAGAGAATGAGAATGAAAGTGAGAAAGCAAGCTGCCAGGTCCGGGACTCGAACTGCAGTCAGCCATGTGGGAGTCCAGCACCCTTAACCACCATGCCACCTGCCGGCCCCACACCTGACATGTTTTTCAAGCCTTCGAGTCTGGTACTCAAACCCCACAGTCAGCCATGTGGGATCCAACTGCCTTAACCGTCACTTTACTGGCTGGTCTACCAGAGCATATTTGTTTCAAGCCATTGGGTCCAGGTTTTAATTTGCATGATCCTCCATGTTAGCTCCAACTCCCTTAGTCACCAGGCCATGAGCTGGTGCTCAGAGTCCTTTTAGATTCTGTATGAATTTTAGGGTGTTTTATTCCTGTTCCTGAAAACATGCCATTGCCATTGATAGAACAGGGTTGTTTGTGTGTGTGTGTGTGTGTTTTTTTTTTAAAGGTTTTTGCTATAGGGCACGTGTGCTCGCCAGAAAGACACAGAGAGACAGAAAGCGAGAAATCACCCCCCAGGGGGGATGGCCATGCTGCAATCCCTTCTCCTCCATTTTCCTCTCAGGATCTTGGGCTCTTGGGCACACACGCACATACGCCCGGTGTGAGTTTAAGCCACCGGGTCCAGGACTCAAACTGCGGTCAGCTACATGGGAGTCCAGCGACATACCATTACGCTAACTGCTGGTCTCCAGGGTATCTTTTTTATGTCACATGTATTTTTTCTTTATTCGTGATAGACCATGGGTGTATGCGTGTGAGAGAGAGACAGAGAAAAAGAGGAGTGCCTTTTGGAGGGTCTAGTCACACTGCAATCCACTTCCTCAATTCCCCAGCCCTTCAGATCCTGGGCATTTGCGCACATGGCCGGTGTGTTTCAGGCTGATGGGTGGAGATTCAAACTGTGGCCATCACGTGGGATATGGCTTCTCTTGAGCACATGTTGCCACCGCACTACAGAGGCAGCCAAACTGAGCGTCTTAACCTGTAGTTCCAGAATCTCTGCGCTGCATTTGGTTGCAGAGGGCCACCTGAAACTATGTCCAGCTCAGGAATTTTGTTTGGCCTCTGCTCAGACGTATGAAGGTTCCCACGAACCTGCAGATTAGGCTCCTGGTCACATAGTCCATGCAAGTTCAGAGTGATGGCCATGGGCAGTCAATTTGTCATGATGCAAGAGGGACTAACAGAAAGGCATAAATCCAAAAGAGTTTATGGAATACAAATTTGGGTTTATTGTTACTTGTCTTAGTCTATTTTCTGCTTCTATAACAGAATACAGGTTGAATATCCCTTGTCCAAAATGCTCAAGACTAGAAGTGTTTCTGATATGGGCTCTTTCCGGACTTTGGAATATTTGCATAAGCATAATGAGATTTTATAGGGAAGGGACTCACATCTAAACATGAAATTCTTTTATGTTTCATATACACCTTAGACACATAACCTGAAAGTATTTTATTTTTACACATTTTTGCTATAGATTGCATGTGCTCACCAGAGACAGAGAAAGACAGAGTGACAGAAAGCAAGAAATCACCCCCCAGGGGGGATGGCCACGCCATAATCCCTTCTCCTCCATTCTCCTCTCAGGATTTTGGACATGCATGTACATGCTCCCAGAGTGAATTTTTTTTAATTAAATTAAATTAAATTTATTATTATTACTATTATTATTATTGATTTGACCAGAGAGATACAGAAAGAGGAGGATAGCAAGAAAGCAAGCTGCCAGGTCCGAGACTCAAACCACAGTCGGCCATATGGGAGTCCAGTGCCCCCAACAACCACACCATCTGCCGGCTCCCTGGCATGAATTTTAAGCTGTCAGGTCCAGGACTCAAACCGCTGTCCACTGTGTGGGAGTCCAGTGATGTAATCGTTACACCTTCTGCTGGTCCCAAGCCTGAAAGTAATTTTATGCAATATTTTTATATTGTAGATTTTGTTTGTTTTTGCCATAAGGGTGCATAGATTTACCAAAGAGAGATACAGAGAGATAAAGTGAGAAATCACTCCCTGAAGGGATGGCCATGCCACAATCCCTTCTCTGCTGTTCTCCTGTTGGGATTTGGGGCATGCAGGCACATGCACTCAGTGTGATTTTCAAGCCACCAGGTCCAGGATTTAAACCACAGTTGGCCATGTGGGAGTCCAGCGTCTTAACCACCATGCCACCTGCTGGTCCCTGGATGGCAGCATTTTTTTTTTTTTTTTTTTTTGGAGAGGTTTTTCGCTATAGGGCGCGTGCGCTCACCAGACAGACAGAGAGAGACATAGAGACAGAAAGCGAGAAATCACCCCCCAGGGGGGATGGTCACGCCGCAATCCCTTCTCCTCCATTCTCCTCTCGGGATCTTGGGCACGCACGCACACGCGCCCGGCGTGAGTTGTAAGCCACCGGGTCCGAGACGCGAACCGCGGTCGACTACGTGGGAGTCCAGCGACATAGCCATTACGCTAACTGCTGGTTCCCATGGATGGCAGCATTTTGACCATGACCTGTCACATGAGATTAGGTGAGGAATTTCCCGCTTCTGATATCCTGTCAGCACTCAATAAGTTTTGGATTTGGGGGCGTTTTGGATTTTGGATCTTTAGATTAGGATGTTCAATCTGTATCACAAACTGAGAAATTTATAATAACACAAATTGATTTCTCATAGATCTGGAGGCTGGGAAGTCCAAGAGCATGGTGCTGGCATCTGCCCCTTGTTTGGTGAGGGCCTTTTTGCTGAATTATTCTATGGTGGGTGGGCAAGTGAGCACACAAGGCAGAGAGAGCACCAAACATACTCTTTTTTCAGGGACCCACCCTAGCAATACTGGCATCGATTCACCTAGTTACTTTCTAAAAGTCCCACCTCTTAATACTATTGTGTAGGGATTGTTTCCAATGCATGAACTTTGGGGGACCATTCAAGTTGTCACATTACTTAATATTGTTGTAAACATAGACTTTTTCAGTTATGGAGAAAATAATGCTATCTTATTATTTTTTAATAGAGATTTTTGCTGTAGGATGTGTGTGCTCGCCAGAGAGACAGAAAGTGAGAAGCCACCCCACAGGGGAGATGGTTATGCCACAATCCCTTCACTTCCATTCTCCGCTCAGGATTTGGGGAACATACTCACATGAGCCCAGCATGAACTGAAACCTTCAGGTCCAGAACTCAAACTGTGGTCTGTCATGGGGCAGTCCTGCAATGTAACCATTATAGCATCTGCTGGTCCCCAAAATAATTTTGTCTTGAGCTGTACCCTTACTAAGACTGTTATGTAGAAAGCATTAACTGATTATTGTAATAGTAGTGTTTTACATGAATACGGATTCTGCTTCTCTCAAAACCTGCCTCCCATTTCTGTTTGGTCTCTGGTAATGTATCATCCCTGACTGGAAGACCCACAGGTGCAAGACATTGTCCTTTAAAAAAAAAAAAAAAGTTATTTATTTAATTTTATTAATTATTATTAGTGTTTGTTATTCCTTTTTTTTTTTTTTAGAGAGGTTTTTGCTATGGGGCCACGTGCACTTGCTGGAAAGACAGAGAGATACATAGAGACAGAAAGCGAGAAATCACCCCCCAGGGGGGATGGTCACACCGCAATCCCTTCTCCTCCATTCTCCTCTCGGGATCTTGGGCATGCACTCGCACGCTGCTTGAGTTTAAGCCACCGGGTCTGGAACTTGAATGGTGGTCGACTACATGGGAGTCCAGTGACATAGCCATTGCGTCAACTGCTGGTCCCTGTTGTTGTTATTTAATTTGCTATAGGGCAGTGTGCTCAGCAGAGAAAGAGAGAAAGCCATCAAGTCCAGGACTGGAACCATAGTCATCCATGTGGGAGTCCAGCACCTTAACCACTATGTCACCTGCTGGCCCCGACAGTACCTTTTTAAAATGTTCCTGCCTTCGTCACAGTTAGGTGTGGGAGTTTGCTGATGAAATTACTGTGTTCCCTGGTGGGGTAAGGGCAGGTGAGGGACAGCTTCAGAATATGCTGTTAGATTTTGCTCAGCAGCCTGTATATATAGATAATTTTTTTTTTTTAGAGATTTTTGCCTTAGGGGCCGGGAGATGGCATGGTGGTTAAGGATGCTGGACTCCCACATGACTGACCGCGGTTCGAGTCCCGGACTTGGCGGATTGCTTTCTCACTTTCCTTCTCTCTCTCACTCTGTCCTTCTCTGGTCAAATTAAAATAAATAAATAAATAAATAAATAAATAAATAAAGTTAAATAAAATAACCCTTAGAAGGAAAAGAAAAAGATGGGGCTGGCAGGCGGTGTGGTGGTTGAGTGTGGTGGACTCCCACATGGCCAGCTGTGGTTCAAGTCTTGGTGGCTTGCTTTCTCTCCTCTCTGTCTCTCTCTCTCTGTTCCTCTCTGATCAAACGGAAATAAGTAAATAAATAAATAAAATTAAATAAGGTGGTTCTTTAAAAAAGAAGAAGAAAGAGGAAGAGGAAGAAGAAGAAGAAGAAAAACAAGAGATTTTTGCCTTAGGGCACGTGTGCTTACTGGACAGAGACAGAGACAGTGAGAGGGAAAGTGAGAAATCATGGCAGCTGAGGGAAGGGAATGACTATGCCACAGTCTTTTCTCCTCCATTCTCCTTCCAGGATCTTGGACAGGCACACATGCCTGGCATAAGTTTCATGCTGCAGGGTCTGAGACTCCAATCTGAGTCAGTCACATGGGAGTCCAGCAACATAACCACTATGCCATCTGCTGGCCCCGAAATATACATTTAAAAAAATTTTTTTAAGAGAGTTTTTTGCTCTATGGTGTGTGCACTCACCAGAGAGACAGAAAGCGAGAAATAACCCCCGGCGGGATGGCGACTCTGCAATCTCTTCTCCTCTATTTTCTTTTGGGGATTTTGGGCACACATGTCAGCCTGTTTTAAGCTGCCAAGTCTGGATTCGAACCACCAGCTGACTATGTGGGAGCCCAGCAATGTAAACATTATGCCATCTACTGGTCCCGCAGCTTGTATTCTTAAGCTGCCAGTGGAACAACAAACTTGTTTTAATAATTGCTAATGTCATTGTTGTTAGTAAGACTCTTACTGATTAAAGCACAAGTCAAATAACAAGACTTTATGCTTTATTTTTCATAATTTGGGGCATTTCTCTCCTTCTGAAAACTACCACCTGAACTAAAGACATTAAGGTAATGTTTCCTTGGACCAGTAAAGCAAATTTGCCCGTCTTGGATCGGCTCCTTCCTCTCCTTCCTTTGACTAGAGCATCTACAGCTCTGTCCCCTTGCCTCCTCCTTCCCTAGTCTCTGCTTTACTCAGGGGTCTAGAGACAGTTTTCATGCATAGTGTGCTGTCATTAGCATCTCTGGTCAAGAAAACATCCATGCACGACACAGACATTAACGAGTGCCTGAGGTAGCCAGAGGAACACAAATTGCACTCTGGTGACAGGCCTGGTGAAACATGTTGGAGGTCAGATATGCTGGGGAAACCCAGAGTTATGTGGAATTTAAAAGACTATTGGGACCAGCAGTTGGCGTAATGGCTATGTCGCTGGACTCCCATGTAGTTGACGGCGGTTTGAGTCCCAGAGCGGGTGGCTTAAATACAGCAGGCGCGCGTGTGTGTGTGTGTGTGTGTGTGTGTGTGCCCAAGATCCTGAGAGGAGAATGGAGGAGAAGGGATTGTGATGTGGCCAACCCCCCTGGGGGGGTGATTTCTTGCTTTCTGTCTCTGTTTGTCTGGTGAGTGCATGCGCCCTATAGCAAAAGCCTCTCCTCCCCCCCCCCCAAAAAAAAAAATGATAATTGGTTGGGCCACAGTGGTACGGGCAGAAGGAGCACCGTGGGACATGTTGAAGACTATGTGGGAAGACTCAGGGTTCAAGTCTTGGGTCTGTCTTAACAAGCTGTGTGCACGCATAGTCCTGGTTGACTGCAGACTGAGGGAAAGGCTGGCCTTGGGAAGACCCTATGGAGGGTTTCCCCACCTTCGCATAAAGGAATAAAGAAGCTTTGAAACGTTTATCGCAGGGTGTTTCTTTCCTGATATGTTAACGCATCTTCTAGACTTGTGTGGAAAATGGAGACGGTGGAGCACACACTGTTATTGCAAAGTTATTTGACGACTGATGCCTTTCACGGGTCTGGGTTCCTGGGAATGCACTTTGGGAAAGACAAATCTCTAGGAAGCTCACATCTGCTCCTAAACCAACTTTGTTATTTTGACTCCCTCCTGTAGATAAACACATGCACTAAATATTTTTATCTACTCCTAAGTTCTCAATTAGTAGGTTATGATTTAGGTAGAAAGATGGGAGTGGGTGGTTACATGCATATTTTATTTATTACTTTTTTTTTCCTTTTTGCCATAGGGCACATGTACTTGCTAATGAGACAGAGAGAGCGAAAATGAGAAATTACCCTCCAGGGGCCACTCAGCAATCCTCTCTCCTCCATTCTCCCCCTCGAGATTTTAGGCATGCACACACATGCACCTGGCATGATTCTTAAGCTGCTAGGTTCAGAACTCAAAGCACAGTCAGCCGTGTGAGAGTTCAGCACCTTAACCACCACATCACCGGCTATTTTTTTTCTTCTTAAATAATTATTTTATTTAACTCTCTCTCTCTCTCATATATATATGTGTGTGTGTGTGTGTGTGTGTGTGTGTATGTAAATTTGGCCAGAGAGGAATAGAGAAGGGAGGGGCAGTGAGAAAGTAAGCCATCAGGTCTGGGACTCAAAGCATGGTCGGCCATGAGGGAATCCAGTACCCTCAACCACCAACTCATCTGCTGGCCCCTGCTGGCCCCTATTTTATGGCTCTTTAAACCGTGCATTTATTTTTGGTCTACTGTTTCGTATGTACAGTTTTTCAAAAATTGGGTTTTTATCTTGTCTTAATACTAAGCACCATAGCTTTTATAATGCACATCCTGTTTGTTGACTCTAGAAATCTAGAAATGTAGTTCCTGAAGCTTTGTTTATTTATTTATTTTAAATTCCTGTATTGAGATTTTTTAAAAATGAGTAAGAAAGACAACAGCAAATTGCTAACCATCCCCTGAGAGTAAGGGGTAACTCCTCCTGCCTGACTGCCTGGAGTGGAACATTTTTGTGCCTTCAGACTCAAACTGAAACAGCAGCTCCATTTTGGTCTCAAGTCTGCCACTTTTGGCTGCCACATTGGCTCTCCTGGCTCTCAGGTCTTTGAACTCAACTGGAACTATTCCTTCAGCTCTCCTGGGTCTCCAGCTCACCAACTACAAATCTTAAGACCTCTCAGTCTCCTAATCGTGTAAGCCAGTTCATTATAAATCTTCCTATGTATGTATACAATCTGTTGGTCCTGTTTCTCTGGAGAACCATGACTAATGCAACTTTTTTTTTTTTTTTTTTTTGAGAGGTTTTTGCTATAGGGCATGCGTGCTCGCCAGACAGTCAGAGAGAGACAGAGAGATAGAAAGCGAGAAATCACCCCCCCGGGGGATGGCCACACCTCAATCCCTTCTCCTCCGTTCTCCTCTCGGGATCTTGGGCACGCACGCACACGCGCCCAGCATGAGTTTTAAGCCACCAGGTCAGGGACGTGAACTGCGGTTGACTACATGGGAGTCCAGTGACATAGCCATTACGCTAATTGCTGGTCCCTGCAACTTTTTTTTTTTAATAATTATTTTATTTAATTGTATTTGTCATCATTTTTTTTTTTTTTTAATTTGACTACAGAGCAACAGAGAGAGAGAGAGAGAGAGAAAGCAAGCCACCAAGTGGTCGGCCATGTGGGAGTCTGGTGCCTTAACCACTATGCCACCTGCTGGCCCCAACTAATACAACTTTAATAGATTTTTTTTTTTTTTTTTTTTTTGGAGAGGTTTTTCGCTATAGGGCGCGTGCGCTCGCCAGACAGACAGAGAGAGACATAGAGACAGAAAGCGAGAAATCACCCCCCAGGGGGGATGGTCACGCCGCAATCCCTTCTCCTCCATTCTCCTCTCGGGATCTTGGGCACGCACGCACACGCGCCCGGCGTGAGTTGTAAGCCACCGGGTCCGAGACGCGAACCGCGGTCGACTACGTGGGAGTCCAGCGACATAGCCATTACGCTAACTGCTGGTTCCCAAATTTTTAAAAAATGTTTCTATGGGAAAAAAAATTAAATAAAAGGGACCAGCAGTTGGCATAATGGCTATGTCACCAGATTCCCATGTAGTCGACCGCAGTTCGAGTCCTGGACCCAGTGGCTTAAACTCACGCCAGCACATGTGCATGCATGACCAAGATCCCGAGAGGATTATGGAGGAGAAGGGATTGTGGCGTGGCCATCCCCCACTCCCGGAGCGGGGAGGGTGATTTCTCACTTTCTGTCTCTCTGTCTCTCTTTGTCTTTCTGGCAAATGCATGTGCCCTATAGCAAAAATCTTTCCAAACATTTTTTTTTTCTATAGGATATATGCACTCACTAGAGAGACAGGGGTTAGGAGTATGAGAAACCACCCCCCAGGGGGGTGGCCATACTGCAATTCCTTCTCCTCTATTCTTCCCTTGTGACTCTGGGCATACACTCCTATGTATCTAGTATGTTTTTCAAGTCATCGGATCCAGGACTCCAACTGCACAGTGGGCCATGTTGGACTCAGTCACCTTAACCTCCACACCACCACTGACCCAAACTTTAAGAGATATTATTACTTTTTTAAGAGAGAGTTTTTTGCTATAGTTTTGTGCACTCACTGGAGAGACAGACGAAGACAGTCAGACAGGAAGTGAGAAATCACCCCCCAGGGAATGGCCACACTGCAATCCCTTCTCTTTCAGTTTCCTCTTGAGATTGTGGGCACACACGCATGCATCGGCGTGAGTTTAAGCCTCGAACTGCAGTCAACTACGTGGGAGTCCAGCCACGTAACCATTATGCCATCTGCTGGTCCCAGTTGATATTCTTTAAAATTCAAAATTAAGACAATCAAAATGATTAGAGAAACATCAGTCAAAAGGCTAGTAGTGACCAGTTACTCAAAGAGCTAAGATTGAGCAAAGATGAAAAGAGAGAAAAGGTAGTGTGTAGAGACCATATGCTCATATAGTGTAGCCGTAGAAATGAGGGGAGAAGAGGGAGAGTGCAGGAAATGATTTTGGGACCACAGTTCTGGACCTGGCCACTTGCTTTCTCGCTCTTCCCACCCCCACATGAGTGCATGTGCCCTGTAACAAATTTAATAATAATAATTACTAAACTTAAATAAATAGGGTCTTTTAAAAAATAAAAAAGAAATTATGAGAAAAATGATTTTAACTGCTCTCTGTATTGTATTGACAGTGGTAGTTTAATGTTATTCTGAGCCTGTTGTGTGCATGATGTGGGATAAAGTAGATTATTAATAATGTGAAATTGTAATTGTATTCTTCCCTGTGCCCTTGAGAATGAGGCTTCTTGTAGTGAAATAAAGGACAGATAGATGTAACATAGAAAAGGTTAAGTGCACGAGAGCAGCAGTTGGCGTAATGGCTGTTGCTGGATCCCACATGGCCAGTCAGGAATTCCAGACCCGGTGGCTTAAACTCATGCCGGGTGCGTGTGCGTGCATGCCCAAGATCCCGAGAGGAGAATGGAGGAGAAGGGATTGCAGCATGGCCATCCCCCCTGGGGGATGATTTCTCACTTCCTATCTCTCTGTCTCTCTCTGTCTTTCTGGCAAGTGCATGTGCCCTATAGCAAAAACCTCTTAAAAACAAAAACAAAAACAAACAACAACAACAACAGGCTAATGACTAAGTATCTATAGTCCCCAAACTGCAGTCTTGAAATACCATTTCTGGGCCAGTCCTTTAGCCTTGTGATTAAGGCAGTTGGATCCCATGTGGCCAACAGTGGTTCAAAACCCAGTCCCTGTGACTTGAAAAACACTCTGGGCACATGTGCGTGCACACCCCAAATCCCTACAGCATAGAGAAATGGGGGAGAAGAGATTGTGGCATGACCACACTCCATTAAGGACGAGCTTTCTTTTCTCCGTCTCTCTCTTTGACAATTTAAAAAAGAAGAGAAGAAGAAGAAGAAGAAGAAGAAGAAGAAGAAGAAGAAGAAGAAGAAGAAGAAGAAGAAGAAGAAGAAGGAGAAGAAGAAGAAAGAAGAGGAAAAGAAGAAAGAAAGAAATACTGCTCCCTACTGAAAGAAAGCAGAGCCTCTTAGAGACTCGGCACCGGCGGGTGGGGGGATGCGCAAGCGAAGCAGGCACCTCACTTTAGTTTTACCGGATAGCAAGGAGCTGCTCGCAGACCACTGGGGTCATGCTAAAAGACTCAGGAGTCAACTTGAAAGGCTCTCACCATCCGAAGACGGGACAACTTTAATTTCAAAAAGGATAATAATTGCAACTGATTGAAATCGTTACCTGCATTCAAATCTATGAGTTCACACTGCTATTTTAAAAATAGTCCTCTTCAGAAAATGACTGTCATTATCTTGAACACTGGTAAATAAAGGGAAATAATCAAGCATTTATCTGGCCTTTCTATTAAACTTGACCACGGCCTAACCAAATAGTAGATGAAGGGATGCGTCTTTTACGTAAAGTATCCCAATTAATAAACGGAAAACCCATGACAGAACACCACTATTTTGCAACCCCCAAGGAACTGGGCACTGAGTATCAACAGCGATTGACATCACAAACCTTGAGAGAACAGATTTTATGTTCTTCCTCATGAAGGGCACGTCTCCACCGGCAGATTACTGGAGCTGCCAAGTTGCAGGCAGAGGACTAGAGGGCAGCCCGGGGAGCAGGAGAGGAAGGGAGGCAACGTCCTAAAACACCAGCTGAAGTGGGGAACATGTATTAGGGGCTACTATGCGCCAGGCATTGTCCCGGCTTTTTATATACGACCTCAGTCTTCATAACAACTCCATGAAGCAGGTACAGTTTTCGTGCCTACTTTACAGATGAGGAATGTGAGACACAGAGAGGCTTAGGAATTGCCCAAGGTCACACAGCTAGCAAATAGATGAGCTGGAATTTAAGTTTCTCTCCATCTGGCAGCAGGCCTACTCTTTCTCTTAGGCCAGAGGGTCGGTCCACATGAAAGAGAAAGAGAAACAGAGAAAGCACCCTCGGGGCGGTGTTGAAGGCAGCTGAATCCCACATGGCCAGTCAGGAATTCCAGACCCAGTGGCTTGAAAAACATGCTGGGCATGTGTGTATGCAAGCCCAAAATCCTGAGAGGAAAATGGAGAAGGGACCGCAGTGTGGCCAACTCCCCCAGGGGAGTGATTTCTCACTTTCACTCTCTCTCTCTGGTGACGCACTCTATAACAACAACAACAACTGAAAGCACCCCTCAGTGGGACCTGATCACGCCATAATCGCTTTTTCCTCTATTTTTTAATCCTATGAGGATCTTGACATGTGTGCTTGTGTCTGGCATGTTTTCAAGCAGCAGGACTAGGACTCGAACCCTGGTTGACCATGTGGGCTCTGGCTTCCCCTGCACAGCACTTAACTGGTGTGCTATGGGGCCAGAGGGCCTACTCTTCTAAACACATTGCCTCTCATTGGAAGTTGTTTGTTTTCTTTGTTTTGTTTTTGAGAGGTTTTTGCTATAGGGCATGTGTGTTCACCAGAAAGACAGAGAGAGACAGAGAGACAGAAAGCAAGAAATCATCCCCCTGGGGGGATGGCCATGCCGCAATCTGTTCTCCTCCATTATCCTCTCGGGATCTTGGGCACGCACACACATGCGCCTGGCGTGAGTTTAAGCCACTGGGTCCGAGACTCAGACTACCGTCTGCTACATGGGAGTCCAGCAACATAGCCATTACACAGATGGCCATGGTTTGAGTCCCGGATCCAGTGGCTTAAACTCATGCCGCGCACGTGTGCATGAGTGCCCAAGATCCCGAGAGGAGAATGGAGGAGAAGGGACTGTGGTGTGGCCGTCCCCCCTGGGGTATGATTTCTCACTTTCTGTTTCTCTTTATCTCTCTGTCTTTCTGGCAAATGCACGCACCCTACAGCAAAAGCCTCTCCAAAAAAAAGAAAAGAAAATGAAGGTGGTGAACAAGGTCGTTTCTCCTGAGCATATGCTCCACAACGCGTATCTTGTAACAAATGTTAAGGTCCTGCATTGGTCTGGAAGATGTCAAAACTGCTGAGAATTTGGTGGAGGCAGCCTGAAAGCAAGTACCTGAGGCTGCAGAGAGAACAGCCAGAGGGAGGCACGTCTTTTACCTGTCTATTATGCAATGACCCAGCTGAGCAGGCCTCAGCACCCACACTTTGCTCAGGTTCCCAGGGTGAAGAATTCGTTCCACGGGACCAGCAGGTGAGACGGTGGATAAGGTGTTGGATTCTGGAGGTTTGAAAATCACACCAGGTGCGTGTGCCCAAAATCCCGAGAGGAGACTAGAGAAGAAGGGATTGCAGTGTGGTCATCCCCTTGGGGAGTAATTTCCCACTTTTTCTCTCTCTGTCTCTTTTCAGGGAACACATACACCCTATAGCCAAAAAAGAAAAAGAAAAGAAAAGAAGTCATTCCCATCTCATGGTCTCTCCTCCCCTCCCTTCTTCTCAGACCCAGGCCTGCGCTAATGGGCCCCCTCCTCCCCTCCTCTTGCCAAAGTTCTTTCCCTCATGGATCCTGCTCCCACCTTCTTTCAGGCCCAAGCAGTTTTCTAGAAACATCTGTTCCCACCTCCTGGCCAAGGGGGATCCTTTCTATGTTCCCATCCCAGCCTGGAGGCTGCCATCTGCCCCCTGTAACGAGTGGCTCTTCCAGGAGCCCCCAGGCATCTGTCCCACCTCACACAGGCATTCTCAGTTGGCCACCTGCCTCATTCCTCTATTCCAGAGACAAAGAGTCATTGGTATTCCCCTCCCTCCAGCTGTATCGCGGTATAATCGACAAATAAATGTTGTATATTTTTAAGGTTTACAGTGTGAGATTTTTAAATTTTTGAACTAGTTTTGGTTTTTGAGGTTTTTTTTTTTTAGAGAGTTTTTTTTGCTATAGGGTAGGTGCGCTCTCCAAAGAGACAGAGACAGAGAGTCAGAAAGGAAGAAATCATCCCCGGAGTGATGGCCATGCTGCAATCCCCTCTCCTGCATACTCCTCTCAGAATTTTAGGCACACACACACACACACACACGCATCTGGCATGAGTTTTAAGACACTGGGTCTAGGACTCGAACAGCTGTGGACCACATGGAAGTCCAGCAACATAACTCTGATGCCATCTGCTAGTCCTAGTCATTTTTTTAAAGTTTCTTTCTTTCTTATACGAGACAGAGAAACAGATAGAAAACGAGGGACAAGCACGCCCAGCAGCACCCTCATGCCACAATCCATTACCAGCTCAGCCAGCTCAGATGGTGGGCACGTGCTCCTGCCCAGGACGTGCAGGGAAGTCTCAGATCCTGGACCTGCCCACATGGCTCCGGCCTCCAATCCCATCACTGTGCTTCTGCTCTGCCATCCTCTGCCGCTCAACGGGAGGAGGTTTTGTTTTGTTTGGTTTTGGTTTTCATAGGGCACGTGAGAGATCCTGCAGGGTGGATGACCATGCCACAATACCTACTCCTCCATTCTCCTCTTGGGATTTTGGATATGCACACACTTGTGCCTGGCATGATTTTCAAGCTGTGGGATCCAGGGCTTGAAGTGCTTTTAGCCACGCGGGAATCCAGCACCTTAACTGCCCGGCCACCTGCTGACCCCTGAAGGTGATGTTTTGAGTTGCATCTACATTGCGAAGCAATTGTCACAATCAACCTTATTAATGTATCCATCACTTCACAAAGTTAGCTTTTGGGTCTGTGGTAAGAACTCTTAAGATCTGCTCTCTTAGCACATCTCAAGTATACGATACATCCCTGTTAACCAGTCACCATGCTGCACGTTAAAGACATCGGTCTTATTAAAGTGAATCTGTGGCAGGAATGAGCTATTTTGGCAGCCCGGGTGTCTTTCTTAAAATCAACAAGCTCACGCATGGGGAGAAGCAAGCACCAGATGTCTGAACATAGATAACTGTCACTGTCGAATAACTGTCTCTGAAAACCCTTCCCGTTAATGTATGCGCAGTCTATGAATAAATACGTTTCAAGAGTGCCCGGAGCCGTTTTTAAGTACTGACGCTCTCCTGCACGGCATCTCTGCTGTCACTGTGATGTGTCGTTGAGATACTCGCCTTAATGAACACCAATTTGAAAGTTTCAAACAATCTCTATTCTCCTGACATGTATTTCAACTTTTCAGGATCCGCTTCTTTCTAGGTAAAAAGGATAAAATGGGAGGAGGGGTGCCTGCTACTAAAACCGCCACTTCAGGTGTCAGAAATTAGGGTTAGGAGACTTGGGGCCCATGAGCACCGATCGGAACGATGTGCTGATTGTTATTCAGTACCAGATGAATGTCATCGATGTATTCAAAGGGGTTTAAATGACTGAAGTATTAAGATCCAGAATGACTGAAGTTACAGCCTGTTTCTGACATCATGTGAGTTTTAGGGAGTGTTTCGATCCGATTCCCTGTTCCCTCTTAGTTCTCACTTGTCAGCTGAATGCATGCCACGTGCCGTTTCCACAGCAGACCCTGCCTCTCAGTCGTGAGGTGGCCTCGGTCTGTTTGAAGTGTCACGGGCAATGATGGTGAGACCTGAGTGCTGATGCACGCTCCGAGTCAGGAATTCCAGTGTACACATCCATCACTGCGATTAGTCTCTTTTCCTGCCACTTCCTCTTCCTGGTAGATCAACAGGCTAAAAGACACCTCCGGATCAGTAATTGTCTACCAAACCATCTGCACACACAGATCACGCTGGTTAGGTTTACAGGTTCATATGGAAAGTGAAGAGCACTTGTCTTGTTGCTGCCATGATCTATGTAGTCCTGCCAGAATCAATGCTCCGCAGACTCACTGCGGGGTGGGGAGGTGAGACACCGGATCTGTTTTACTGTGTGGACTTCCCATTCACAAATGATGGCTCCGCTCGCTTTCCATTGAAATGTAATTTTGCATCCGTGAAACCTAACGGAAGGTTTCAGTGTCACGATTGCACATGCTAGCAGAATGCTAGAAGTTCTCACAAGCTTCTACAAAGAATCACTTATGCTCAGGGTTGACAGGTGGCTTAGTGATTAAGGGTGCTGGACTCCCACAAGGCTGACCACGGTTCAAGTCCCGGACCTGGTAGCTTGCTTTCCCACTTTCTCTCTCTCTCACTTTCACTCTCATTCTGTCTCTCTCAGGTCAAATTAAAACAAATAAAGTTAAGTAAAATAATTCATTTAAAATCACTTATGCTCGGGACCAGCAGTTAGCGTAATGGCTATGTCGCTGGACTCCCACGTAGTCGACCGCGGTTCGCGTCCCGGACCCGGCGGCTTAAACTCACGCCGGGCGCGTGTGCGTGCGTGCCCAAGATCCCGGGAGGAGAATGGAGGAGAAGGGATTGCGGCGTGGCCATCCCCCCTGGGGGGTAATTTCCTGCTTTCTATCTCTCTGTCTCTCTCTGTCTGTCTGGCGAGCGCACGCGCCCTGTAGCAAAAACCTCTCCAAAAAAAAAAAAAAAAAAATCACTTATGCTCATTGTCTCCATTTCCTAACTTCTTATTTATTCCCGTCACTCAATAAAAACACCTCTCCCTATAGCTGCCAGTGACCTCTGACCCACTCAGTCCAGTAGGCATCTTCAGGCTTTGTTCTTGACCGCTCAGCAGCATTCAGCCCTGCGAACCACACTCTGCTGGTCACCCCTCCTACTGGTATTCCTCCTCACTCCGACCCTGCCTCCTCTTTCTATCATCTCCTGCATTCGATCATTGGATATTGAGGCCCATCAACATTTTTTGGGGGGAGGGGTCAGGTTTTTGCTATAGGGCATGTGAGCTTGCCAGACAGAGAGACAGAGAGATAGAAAGCGAGAAATCACCCCCTGGGGGGGATGGCCACACTGCAATCCCTTCTCCTCCATTCTCCTCTCGGGATCTTGGGCACGCACGTACACACGCCCGGCGTGAGTTTTAAGCCACTGGGTCCAGGATGTGAACCGCGGTCAACCACATGGGAGTCCAGCGACATAGCCATTATGCTAACTGCTGGTCACATCAACATTTTTCTTGGGTACATGATTCGAGTCACTTTCTCTTCTTATAGTAAGCTTTCTCCCTCCCGCCATCACAGTCAATGATGTTCTAAGTACCATATGAAGAGACTTCAAAATTTTCATGGAAAATCAGTACTATGAAAAAATTATGCATGAGGGGTCCAGGAGGTGGCATGGTAGGTAAGGCACTGGATTCCCACATGGTGACTATAGTTTGAGTTGCAGATGTGACAGCTTCTTTTTCACTTTCCCTCTCTCTCTATCTTTCTCTGATGCACATATGTGCCCTATAGCAAAATTTTATAATAAATAAATAAATAAAATTAAATGAGTTGTTTTCTTTTTAGAGATTTTATTTTATTTTTGCTATAAGGCACGTGTACTCACTGGAGAAACAGAGAAACACAAAGCGAGAAATCACTGCCTGTAGGGGGTGTACCACAATCCCTTCTCCTCCATTCTCCTGTTGGGATTTCGGGCACACATGCACATGCACCCAGAGTGATTTTCAAGCCCCCCAGTGCAGGACTTAAACCACAATCAGCCATATGGGAGTCCAACCACCTTAACCTTCTGCTGGTCCCTATTTTTATCTTTTTTTTTTTTTTTTTTTAGAAAGAGAGATTTTTGCTATAGGGCACGAGCGTTCACCAGAGATACAGAGAGAGAGAAAGCGAGAGATCACATCTCAGAGGCTATGGCCTCTGCAATTCCTTCTCCCCCATTCTTGTCTAGGGATTTTGAGCACGTATGAATATGCGCCTGACATGAGTTTCAAGTCAATGGGACTGGGACCTGAATTGCAGCTGGCCATGTGAGTCCAGTGCCTTAACCACTATTTTTAACTTTTGGTTCCACTTTTCTTTTTTTATTTTTGTAGAGAGATTTTTGCTATCAGGCACATGTGCTTGTCGGAGAGGCAGAAAGTGAGAAATCACCCCCCAAGGGGAATGCTCACACCGCAATCTCTTCTCCTTCATTCTCCTCTCAGGATTTTGGACACACACGCACACACACCCAACGTGAGTTTGTTTTTCTTTTTTTACTTTTTTTTTTTTGAGAGGTTTTTGCTATAGGGCGCGTGCGCTCGCCAGACAGACAGAGAGAGACAGAGAGATAGAAAGCGAAAAATCATCCCCCAGGGGGGATGGCCACGCCGCAATCTCTTCTCCTCCACTCTCCTCTCGGGATCTTGGGCACGCACACACATGTGCCTGGCATGAGTTTAAGCCACCGGGTCAGGGACTCGAACCGCGGTCGACTACGTGGGAGTCCAGCGACATAGCCATTACGCCAGCTGCTGGTCCCACCCAACGTGAGTTTTAAACCACCAAGTCTGAGACTCGAACCGTGGCTGACCATGTGGGAGTCCAGTGACACAACAATTATGCCATCTGATAGTCCCTTGATTCCCCCTTTTCCATTAATTTTCTTAATGTGCTCTTTTAGTCTGGTTTATTTTTTCATCATGCATAATCTGAATCCATCATTAGTTTCTTCCACAAGTGTCTCCAACAGAATTTTAATGTCCTAGCTTATGTTAAATAGAAGTGAAATATTAAAATAGATTTAAGGGAAAATTGTGTAACTTTTTTTTTTTTTTTTGGAGAGGTTTTTGCTATAGGGTGCGTGCGCTCGCCAGACAGGCAGAGAGAGACAGAGAGACAGAAAGCGAGAAATCACCCCCCAGGGGGGATGGTCACGCCACAATCCCTTCTCCTCCGTTCTCCTCTCGGGATCTTGGGCACGCACGCACACGCGCCCGGCGTGAGTTTTAAGCCACCGGGTCCGGGATGCGAACTGCGGTCGACTACGTGGGAGTCCAGCGACATAGCCATTACGCTAACTGCTGGTTCCCAAACTTTTTTAAAACATTATTCTCAACCATTTAATTTATTGAAAGATGGTGCTATAGTTTTTGATTTAGCAGAAATCATTCTTTTGTTTACATAGAGTTATAGTTTATTTGTTGTTTTGCTCTATACTAGAAACAAAGTTTTCTACATTATTTTCAGTCAGAGGTTGTGATAGTTTTTTTTGTGTGTGTTCATAGTAATATGCACATTATCTTTGTCTACAAGGATACTCTGCCTACCATGGAGAAAAGAGAGCTTTTTGGTTCTTTTCAATATATGTTACACTTTAAAAGTATGCTGAGGAGTCACTGGGCGCAAAGGATATAAATGAGACCCAAATACTTAGGCACTAGGTGCCCCAGTTCACAAAAGCAGTCCTCCACCACTGAACTCCATTCTCTCGGGGGCTCAATGCAGGCTAACCAATCTGATGCACGTGTTGGCAACAGTACCATGGACTGACACTTGTAAACAGCCAATGCCAAACCCATCAGGTTCCCAATGAGATAGACCAAACCCTGAAGAAACTTCTGGCTTAAACTTTCTAGCGTCTTGAAAGTTGTTGAAAGGGCCGTAAGTGCCTGAATGGGTCTCCAGGCCATCATACACACCATCATAATAGGGAAGATGGAGATCGTATTGCCCTCCATGTACATGATGAAGAGGTTCATGGGAATCTGTTTGAGGGGGCCCAAGGCAACGTCCCAGCAGTGCTTCTCCACCAGGACCCAATCTGTCTCTTGCACGCTGGTATCAGGCTCTTGCTTGTCCAAGTAACCGACTGGGTGCAGTGAGTCTCCCTGGCCACTGCCTCGCCACTCCAGCCCCTGCTGCCTCCTCCAGGCCCACTCAGCTCAATGGCCCACTTGAAGTGCCGGCCTCAGTTGGCCACCAGGCCTCCCTGGGCCATCATGGCAAATGCTGCATCCTAAAGCCACAGAGCTGCTCACTCTGAAGTGTACACTAGCCACCAGCTTAACTCGAGTCCCCGACTTCTGCATCTCCCACTGCAAACCCACTTCTCCATTAACTTTTTAAAGTCCCTTTTTAAGCCAATGATCTCTACTATGGATCTCTAGCCCAGGCCTTCCCCTCCAAGTCACAGAATCATGTATCCAGCTGCTAATCAACATTATCACTTGGATGTCTCAAAAGTACTTCTAATTCAAGATATCCAAAATAAAGCTTTCCCCCAAGAAAAAGAGAGAGGAGGGGGAAGGAGGAGAAAAGAGAAGGAATGAAGAAGAGGAGAAGGGACAAGTAAAACAAGCCAGCCTTGTATTTTGTGCTCTGTTGCCACCATGATGAACGTGACCACCATTCATCCATTTCCACAGGCCTCGTAACAGGATCGCTGGACACTTTTCTCCAGTCGGCCGTCAGCCCTGTCTGTGCTACCTCAAAAATGTCTCTTCCTCTATTTGTGTGCTCTGTTTCCCTGTGCCACAACTGAAGTGATGGCTACCATCATCTGTGTCTGAATGACTGCAATAGCCTCCTTCCTTCCTTCCTTCCTTCCTTTTCTTTCTTTTTTTTTTCACCAGAAGGCATATGCACAAGCCAGAGAGAGAGGGAGAAGAGGAAGCACTCCCTGTGGGGAACGGTCACGCTGCCATCCCGTCTCCTCCTTCTCCCCCTCCTTTTGAAGTATTGGGCACTCATGTATACAGCATATTTCTCAAGGAACCGGGATGAGATTCAAACCATGAGGTTGGCCATGTGGGATCCAGTTGCCTTAACCCCCAGGCCCTAGAACCAGCCCAGCAATAGCCTCTTTCCAACTCCCCAGATAGTCATTGTCCCCATTCCCACCAACTCTGCTTACATCCTTCCAAAGCTCCTCTCCACTCCAAGGATAAAGACCCACATACCCAGCATAGCTATTGACCCTGCACGGTCCGTCTCATGTCTTCCTCTTCAGCCTCCATTTCTAAAATACTTTCTCAAGTCACATGGGACTTTCAGGTCCTGTTACCCCTGCTTCTGAGGGCCTCTGCTCATGCTGTTACTTCTGTCCAAAATGCTCTCCCTCGTCTGCCTCCACCCCGACTTTGCCTCCTTCTCATCCTTCAGATCTTCTCAATAGTCATTTATTCAGGGGAGCCTGCCCAGTCCCCGTGAGTCCATCAGTCCTGTCATAAACTCTCACAGTGAGATGCACTTTTGTTTTTTTAAAAATAGTTATTTATTTAATTTTATCTATTTAATTTATTTTTAAAAATATGTTATAAGGCACATATGCTCACCAGAGAGAGAGAGAGAGAGAAAGCGAGAAAGCAAGCCACCAGGCCTGGAACTCAAACCACAGGCAGCCATATAGGAGTCCAGCACCTCAACCACCATGCCACCTGCTGGCTAATTAATTGATTTATTTTTAAATGAAGTATTTATTAAATTTTATCTATCTATTATCTATTTATTTATGTATTATTTTATTTGTCCAGAGAAATATATAAAGAGAGAGAGAGAGAGAGGGAAAGTGAGAAAGCAAACCTCTAGGTCTGGGACTCGAACCGTGGTTGGTGATGTGGGCATCTAGTGCCTCAACTGCCACCTGCTGGCCCCTCCTTTATTTTTTAAGATAGAATCTTGGGGGACCAGCAGTTAGCGTAATGGCTATGTCGCTGGACTCCCATGCAGTCGACCACAGTTAGAGTTCCGGACTCGGTGGCTTAAACTCACGCCAGTTGCGTGTGCGTATGTGCCCAAGATCCCAAGAAGAGAATGGAGGAGAAGGGATTGCGGCATGGCCATCTCCCTGGGGGGTGACTTCTCGCTTTCTGTCTCTGTCTCTCACTGTCTTTCTGGCGAGTACATGTGCCTTATAGCAAAAACCTCTCAAAAAAAAGAGAGAAGAATCTTGTTGTCCATACCAGCCTTGAGCTCATGATCCTCCTACCTCAGCCTCCCTAAGCTGCTGTAATTACAGGCACATACCACCACGCCCAGGCTGTAGATTGGACCAGGAGTTGAGTCTGGGCCTCTCATATGGTCTCAGCCTGGAGAGCACAGCATCTTAGCAGCACACCGTGGCAGCTGCACACCAGGAGGCACTTCATCTGCATGGCACTCCTGTCTGTGTGCAATTACGTATCTACTACTGAGTTACTTAACGGATGCATCACCATTAGCCAATGCGTTTCATGAGCATAGGGACTGTGTCTAATTCTGCTTGCTTTTGTATGCTCAGCTTTGCCGTGGAGTTTCAGTTACTGAAAATACTACAAATGTTTAACTGCTGGTCCAGCAGGTAGTGGGGTGGTTAGGATACTGAACTCCCACATGGCCAACAACAGGTCAAGTCCCAGACCTGGCCACTTGCTGCCTCACCTTCTCTCTCTCTTCCTCTCTCTCTCTCCCTCTTTCTCTCTGTTTCTTTCTAGTGGATGCACATGCCCTATAGCAATTTTTTAACAAACAACAATAATAATAAATAAAATAAAATTAATAATTAAAAAAATAAAGGAAATCTATGAAAAAAAAAAACTGCTTGGGTCAGTAGGTGGCGTGAAGGTTGAGATGGCTGGATTACATACGGCCAACTCCATGTTTAGAGTCCTAGACCCAGTGGCTTGAAAAACACAGCAGGTGCATGTGTGTGCACACCCGAAATCCTGCGAGGAGAATGGAAGAGAAGGGATTGTGGTGAAATCACCCCGGGGAATGATTTCTCCCTTCCCCTCTCTCTCTGTCTCTCCAGTAAGTGCACATGCCCTATTGCAAACTAAAAAAAAAGAAAAAAGAAAAAAAAAGAAAAAGAAAGAAAAGTTTAACAATAAAAGTGGCTTTTCGATTTTTCTTTAAAGACGTATTTTAATGGGCTTGTGTTTACTTTTCCTTAAGTAATCATAAACATAAAGGTACCTTATTCTCATCTCTTTCCTTTTGACACGTCTCAGTGGAGAGTGGATGTACAAAAGGGAGGGAATCACGAGCACCCAAGGAGTCAGAGCGGCATGTTTTTCGTGTCCCAGGTCTCATTTAAATCATGACTGTGCCAGGTGGTGATTGTGCCTGTTACTGCGCGGCTGCTGAAAATGTCCCCTGGGAGCTGCCGCCTGTTTCAAGGGACCGCAAGCTATGCTGCCCACAGTCACTTCCTAATTCTGCACATTTTCAAACTGTGTCGCCATGTTTTCACAACCTGGCAACCTGGAGGTCGGCACAGGTCGGAGAACAGTGCGCAGTGCTACCTGGTGGCAGGCCCCCGACACGGGAGTCAGGATGCACTCCGCACCTAGGCCTGGGTCGCACCACTTGCTCACGCTCGGCTGACACTGCTCGCTGCTCTCACCTCTCCTACTTCTGTCGCTTCCTGTAGCTGTCATTGTGTTATTGCTGTAGCCACTGACTGCCAGAAAGAGGCCAGAGCCACTGTCCTAGCCCTCCTGACATTCAGCCGCAGCTGCCGTCCCCATCAGTGTGAGGGGAGGGATGGCTTCTTCCCTGACACCAAGCCCAGCTCTCCCGAGTCTGTGCCAAACCCTGAATAGTCTGCCCTATGAGTGGGGTATCAGCTAGTTCCAGGGTGGCCATGTTCCGCAACCCCCACCCCGGCCTTAGGGGGAGTTCCTGCCCACCCTACTTGCTTCTCTTCAAAGTTTGGAGCAGTGTTTTTCCACTTTTCTTATTTAGGAGAGTTGATATCCGAGCACCGAAAGCCCAGCCTTGAATCCCAGTGCCCCCTCTGCAGTTTCTCCAGGACACACAGTGTATAAAAGGTGGCCTGGATAGCCAGCTCTGCTATCCTAGACATCAGGGTGACCCCAGCATTACCCCTACCCCAATTTCCTCTCTGCCAAGACCTCTCCCCTCTCCCCACACCCCGTGGTCTCTGCCTCCTGAGCACAGTCCTTTCCTTTCCAGGGAGCCTGCTCTGACCTGCAGACCAGATCGGGGAGCAGTTTGCTCCCCGATCGCCATGTCCCCTCTCCCCTGTACTCCTACTGCAGCTTGTAATTCCATATGTGATTCATATCAACATCCCCTGCGGGGAGATAAGGTCCTGGAAGTCAGCAGTTTGGTCTTTCTGGCCCTCCACTGCATTCCCAGCACTCTGCCTCGTGGTAAGAGCTTAATAAATTTTGTTCAATGAGTGAATGAACTATGATTTTCTTCATTTTGTGTGGGCCGTTTGAGCACCTGTCTTCAGTAAGCCCCTTCCCCTACGATGGCGAGTAAAGCACCGCCGGGGGCCGTCACTGACCAGCGTGGTGGCCAGCGTCGTGGCATATGTGAGCACCACCATATTTCTACTGTGGGTGTGGTACTCCAACCGCATGCTTTATTAAAGTATTTCTTTTAGAGTGGTACGAAGTGCGGTTACTGGCTTGCGGGCAGTCAAACCTGGCTCTGGAGGAAGGGGTCACGTTACGACACTGCAGATAAGTGCGGGTACAGGTGCCAGGCAGGGAGGAGGCTGTGAGGACACCCAGCTCCTGGCTGGGCACAGTCCCCTTCAGCTTTGCAGAGTGCAGACGACTGGAAAAAGTGAGTAGAGCGTTCCAGAACTGAGCTGCTGTGGTCCTGAGACTGCTCTCTAGAGGGGTCTTAGACGGGACTCTATGATTTTGTAATCTGGCTTCAAACATCGCTGGGTCGGCTTTGTGGTTTGTCGAGTCATTACACCGTGTGCATGACAGCAATCGATTCGACCCGAAACTGATGACAGAGCCACTGGGATGTAGAAGGACGAGGTTAGGCTTGGGGTCGGAACCATTGTCCAGAGCCCTGGTTCTTGGCGAAAGTCACACACAAGGAATGGACCTTCGTGGAGTGGAAGGAAAAGCTCCTGGGAAGCAGTGTGGGAAGACGGAAAGAACTCTGACTGGTTGTCAAGGTAATAAGCATTCGCGTCGGTGGAGCACCTGCCATGGGTGAGCACTGGGCAGAGCACTCTGCCTGCGTCATCTCATTTAATCAGCAGTAACTGATAAAGGTCCTTATTACCACGGCTAAAAGGAGCCAAGTGTCAGGATGAAAAAATGTGCCCATGGTAAGACAGCTAGTAAATATCAGGGTCAGGGTTTGAATTCAGTTCTGTTTGACGCCACATTGAACCATTTAACCCTGGGATACACTGGCTGTCAGGAAAGCTGAGTTTGAGCCCTGGGTCTTTCCAGCTGGATGTATGTCATTGGGTAATTTCTTCACCTCTATAAAGACGTTATTTTCTGCAATCCATCAATAGCAGAGGTTTTCTGTGAAGATTCAATGAGACAATGTGATTAAACTCTTTAAAACTACTGTGGCCAGCCCCACAGCCTTGTGGTTAATGAAACCTAGATTCCCATTTGGCTGACTACAGTTCGAATCCTACCCCAGGGGCTGGAAAAATACACCAGGAGTATGTGGTGATGCCCCAAATTCAACGAGATGGAGAAATAGAGGGAAAGTATTGCAGTGTGGGGCCAGCAGGTAGAGTGGAGGTGAAGGCAGCTGGATCCCACATGGCTGACTGCACGGTTCCAGTCTCGGACCCAGTAGCTTGAAAATCATGTGGGGTACGTGTGTGTGTACCCAAAATCCCAAAAGGAGAATGGAGGAGGGAGAATGGAGGAGATGGGGTTGTAGTATGACCATCCCCCCTGGGGGGGGGGGGTGATTTCTTACTCTTCTTTCTTTCTTTCTTTCTTTCTTTCTTTCTTTCTTTCTTTCTTTCTTTCTTTCTTTCTTTTTTTTTTTTTTTGGTTGTTGTTTTTTTGAGAGTTTTTGCTATAGGGCATGTGCACTTGCTAGAGAGACAGAGAGACAAAAAGTGAAAAGTGAAAAATCACTCCCCAGGGGGGATGGCCACATTGCAATCCCTTCTCCTCCATTCTCCTCTCAGGATGTAGGGCATGCACGCACACACACCTGGCATGAGTTTTAAGTCACCAGATCTGAGACTCAAACCGCGGTCAACTACGTGGGAGTCCAACAACATAACCATCATATCAATCATCTGCTGGTTCCCTTACTCTCCCTCTTTCTATCTGTCTCTCTCTGGTGAGTGCATTTATTTAAGTAAATAAAGAAATATTAAAAACTGTGCTAAGGGACCAGCAGACAGTGTAATGGTTATGATGCTGGACTCTCACATAGTCACCTGTGGTTTGAGTCCTGAACCTGGCAGCTTAAAACACACCAGGCATATGTGCATGTGTGCCCAAAATCCCAAGAGAAGAATGGAGGAGAAGGAATTGCAGTGTGGCTATTCCCCCTGGGGGTGAATTCTTGCTTTCTGTCTCTCTGTGTCACTTTGTCTCTCCAGTGAGTGCACACATCTTATAGCAAAGTTTCTCTAAAAATAAAAATTTAAAAACTATGCTAATACTACAGCCACTAGCCACATGTAGCTATGGAACTTGGAATATGGCTAGTCTGAATTGAGATATTCTCTAAGAGTAAAAGATCTATCAGGCTTTAGGGACCAGCAGTTGGCATAATGGCTGTGTCTCTGGACTCCCATGTAGTCGACTGCGGTTTGCATCCTGGACCCGGTGGCTTAAATTCACATCAGGCGTGGGTGTGTTCATGCCCAAGATCCTGAGAGGAAAATAGAGGAGAAGGGATTGCGGTGTGGCCATCCCCCCTGAGGGGTGATTTCTCACTTTCTGTTTCTCTGTCTCTCTCTGTCTTTCTGGAGAGCACATGCGCCCTATAGCAAAAACCTCTCCAAAAAAAAAAAAAAGAAAAAGAAAAAAATATATATATATCAGGTTTTGAAGACTTATCATTTTAAAAAAAGAAAGTAAAACATCTCAATAATTCACATGAATATGTGTTGAAATGAAATTGGGTTAAATAAAATTTATTACTAGACCAGCTGCTGGCATGGTGGTTAAGGCAGCTGGATCCCACACTGCTGATCCCACGTGGTGGTTTGAGTCCTGGACCCAACGGCTTGAAAAACACACTAGGCATGTTTGCATGCATGTGCAAAGTCCTAAAAGGGGAAATGGAGAAGGGATTGCGACATAGCCATCCCCCATGGGAGTGCTTCCCCACCCCCCTCTCTCTTTCTCTGGCAAGGCACATGCCCTTTAGCAAAATTGGGAAAAATAGGGATCAGCAGATGGCATAATGGTTATGTCACTGAACTCCTACGTAGTCAACCAAGGTTCGAGTCCCAGACCTGGTAGTTTAAAATTCACTCTGGGCTTATGTGTGTGAGTGCCCCAAATTCCAAGAGGAGAGTATAGGAGAAGGGATTGTGGCATGGCCAATCTCTGGGGGGGGGGGGGGGGGAGTGATTTCTCACTTTCTGTCCCTCTGTTTCTCTGTCTCTCTCTCTGGCGAGTGCATACACCATATAGCAAAGATCTCTCTACATAAAAACAAACAAACAAAAACACACACACACAAAAAAAAAAAACTGGGAAAAATAAATCTATAGTAAAAATATATATGTAACTAAAATAAAATTTCACTTATTTCTTTTTACATTTTAAACAAGGCTCCTAGAATTTAGAATTACGTATGTGACTCACATTATATTTTCATTGTACTGTACTGCTCTAGAGCCTATAAATATGGTTTATTATTATGGTAATTTTACTCAGAATGATATTCCATCTCACCACTGAGGTCAGAACCTAGAGAGAGTCTGACATGGGGACTCATGACAATGAGTCCCCATTTTTCTATAAATATGAGTTTTAATGAATAAAAATCTGTACATTTTCATCTTTTGAATCCAGTCTTTCTAAGTGTGTTTCATTGTTGTTTTTCAAATACACAGGGCCTTCCAAGCAAAAGAAAATATCTATGTCTATAAAAATTAGCCCACTCAAAAGTATATACGTGACAATTTACTTTTTATTTATTTAATATGTGACATTTTACAACATTCTGAAAAGTTCCTTATTCAGGTAACTGGAAATTAAGCTGCATCTCATGGAGTACCAGAATCACTTCGCCCTTATATAGTGGAAATAATCTCTTTCCCCCCCATTACTTATCAAATGTTGCATATCCTAATTCATAATTATTTCTGAATCCTCACAACTGTTTCAAACCATTGTCTATGAAAGCATATCATTTTAATGCATGCTCAAATTTCGTCTTCTTATTCTTGACCCATCATTCCCAGCCTAGATAATTTTGGATCTTGCTTTCCTCCCTGAGCATCACGCTATCCTTTTCAACTACGTGTTTGTCTGCAAATTTCATTTTATACTTACTCTTATTCATTCAGGTCACTAAATACTAAAAGAAGACATGGCTAAAGACTAAACAGTCAATTAAATTATAATTCTATTGGGACCAGCAGTTGGCGTAATGGCTATATCGCTGGACTCACACATAGTTGACCGCGGTTTGAGTCCCGGACTCAGTGGCTTAAACTCAAGCCGGGCGCATGCGCGTGTGTGCCCAAGATCCCAAGAGGAGAATGGAGGAGAAGGGATTGTGGCATGGCCATCCCCCCGGGGGCTGATTTCTCACTTTCTGCCTCTGTCTCTCTCTGTCTTTTTGGCAAGTGCATGCCCAATAGCAAAAATCTCTCTCAAAAAAAGTATAATCTCCACGAGGGCAGAGGAACAAAACCGGTATAGCTGAAATAGAGAGCTCATCTATAGTCTCTTTTTTTCTTCAGATTTTTGCTATAGGGTACATGTGTTGGCAGGAAGGAGACAGAGAGACAGAGAGGGGAAGTGAGAAATCACTCCCCACAGGGATTGCTACACTACAATCCGTTCTCCTTCTGGGATTTTGAGTACATATGCTCAGGAGCCTGGTGTCACTTTCAAGCCACTGGGTCTGGAACTTGAACCACGCAGGAGGCCAAACGGAATCCAGCACCTTAACCTACATGCCACCTGCTGGCCCTTGTATTTCAAGCTGCTGGGTCTGGGACTTGAACCACAGAGTTGGCCATGTAGGATCTATTGCCTTAACCAACACACTGTCTGTTGGTCCTATATTCCATTTTGAAGGTATATTCCAGCTTGCAATAAAAGGGCTCTTATTTCAGTGAGGGGAACACTAGCTGGTAACGAATGATCCCCAACCTTGCAGAGGTGCAGCACAATGGGAGTTTATTTCTCCCTGAACAGCTCAGTGCTAGTATTCCTGGTCAGGAGGGTCTTTTCTTCTGCTGGTACAGGCCCAGTTGATTTCCTGCATCTCACGGCTCAGTCATCTCCTGGAGCCTTGTCATCCTTGCAGACAATAAGCAAAAGACAGAACTTGGAGAAGGCACCACATTCCTTAAACCTGGCTGGAAACAACGCACAACTCCTCCTTTTCACATTCCATCAGTGCAAATGGATCACTCATCCCCACCTAGACAGAAGGGAAGCTGGAAATACAGCTTCTGGAGAGGAAGCTCCTTCCTAGCCATCTAGTATACTGTGAGCATGAAGTCCGGTAAACAGCTCTGTCTCTGCTATAACTTACAGCTAGAAATTAGTTCTAAAAGGATGATGCAAAACATTGAGATATATTTCCAGACTTCACTTTGCAGCACTATCCATTATCACTACCCCTGGACACATTAAATGACACTTAAAATGCATTGTGTAAAATATTATGAATAATAAAAGACTGTATAATTATCTATTCCACCAAATGCAATGGTCACAAAAGTATCCCCCAGGTGGACTAAAGTGGGGAGTGGAAAAATGACCAATATGCACCTCCATTCACTCCCTTAGGGGAGCAATACAGTGAGGACAAGATGCGGTGTGAGGGATGCTTAGTCAGGTCTCCTCCTCATTGCTCTTCAAGTTGGCGAGAAGTGAAATGGCAACTGTTTTCCTCTTTTAATTTTTTGTCAAAGAATTATTTCCTTTAACTTTATTTATTTATTTTAATTTCACCAGAGAGGGACAGAGTAAGAAAAAGAGGGAAAGTGAGAAAGCAAGCCACCAAGTCTGGGACTCAAACTGCAGTCGGCCATGTGGGAGTCCAGCGCCCTTAACCACCACGCCATCTACCGGCTCTTCCTCTTTTAATTTTATTAATAAAAATTCCATGGTTATTTATATTTGCTTTCTCCTGGCCAAGTTTTAGATAACTTGCCAGCTAAATATCTTGGAAAGGTGGCTTAATACCCTAATTATCATATAAACACACGCAAAATAATGTAAAATGTTAAAGGGTAAACGTGAACAATGACTGCTCAATTTCTCTACATTCCCCACAGTGCCTAGAAATGCCTTGTCACAGCAGGCACCTGCTAAATATTTATTGGCTTTTTGATGGATTAAGGTGGATCCAGAGACTGTTATGATGGGCCTTACCTGAATATTCTGTTCTAAAATATTTATTTTAAACAGTTTTTATACTTTTATGGCATATATATAATATATATTTTATGTATATGAGACAGAACAGGCATCAATTTTCTCAGGGATACTTCTTTCTTTGATGTTAAAAGTAGAAAGAAATTTTTATAGAATGTACCCTAAATTGAGGTCTTCCTATGTCATTAGTTCTGACTCTGCTAGCCAGCTCTAAATCAACCGATTGGCCGAGAAAGTAAATTCTGTTTGTTTTTTTGTTTGTTTTTGATACATTTGCTCTAGGGCACATGTGCTAACCGGAGAGACAGAGAGAAAGATAGAGAGACAGGAAGTAAGAAATCACCCCCCCTGAGAGGATGGCCATGCTACAATCCCTTCTCCTCCATTCTTCTCTCAGGATTTTGGACCCACACACATCTCTGCGTGGTCATGAATTTCAAGGTGCCAGGTCCAGGACTCGAACTGCCATCAGCCACATGGGAGTCCAGCTCCTTAACCACTATATCACCTGCTGGCCCTTAAATTCTGTTATGTTAATTATTATGTTAATTATAATATTAATAATATTATAAATAAAAGTGTCTAAAAATATCTGGATATAGACGTTTGTTTAAAAAAGCAAACACTTTTGATAAAATGCTTATTTATCTTGTGGAGTAATGTGGGGCAGGGGAAAGGATCAACATCATACAATAAATGGCCTGCTTTACATAGTCTTAGGAAGATGTAAGATGTCCTGCTGTTTTAACAAGCTTCTCCCTTAAAATAGGGAGACCTTTGTATCTATGACTAAACTCCAGCAGCCACAAAAGGGAAGATGGATATACATAGTTAACCACATTTAAAGGAAAACCACTGGGGATGGGGAGGCCAGCAGGTGGCATGGTGGTTAAGGCATTAGATCCCACATGGCCAATTCCAGAGTTCAAGTCCTGCACCCAATGGCCTGAAAAACATTCCAGGTGTGTGTACGTGCATGCCCAAAATCCCAAGAGGAGAATGGAGAAAAAGGGACTGTGGTATGGTCATCCTCCCACCCTCCGAACGTGATTTCTCATTTTCTCTTGCTCACTCTCTCTCTTTCACTCCTGGCAAGAGCAAGAACCTTATGGCAAAAAGTTGGGAAAAGAAAAACACTAGGGTCAGCCAGGTAGTGCCGTGGTTAAGGCAGCTGGGTCTCACATAGCTGACTGCACGGTTCAAGTCCCAGACTAGGTGACTTGAGAAACATGCACAGTACATGTGTGTACACGCCAAAATTCCTGAGAAAAGAATCAAGAAGCCTTGCAGTGTGGCCATCCATCGGGGAGGTGTTTTCTCACTCTCTCTGTCTCTCTGTTTTTGACTCTGTCTCCTTTGGCTAGCGAACACGCCCTATAGCAAATTTAAAAAAGGAAAAAAATAATGAAAAACACTTTTGCCTGGCAAAAATATTATAAGCAAAGTCAAAGAGCAAAGTCAATAAACAATGAAAAAATCTGTGCATTAGAAAAAGTTTATTTCCGGGACCAGCAGTTAGCATAATGGCTATGTCGCTGAACTCCCATGTAGTCAACTGCCGTTCGAGTCCCGGACCCAGTGGCTTAAACTCACATGTGCGTGCGTGCCCAAGATCCCGAGAGGAGAATGGAGAGAATGGAGGAGAAGGGACTGTGGTGTGGCCATCCCCCCCGGGGGGTGATTTCTTGCTTTCTATCTCTCTGTCTCTCTCTGTCTTTCTGGTGAGCGCATGCACCCTATAGTAAAAACCTCTCCAAAAAAAAATGTTTATTTCCTTATTACAGGAACAATTCTTAGAAACAAACAAAACAGGGGCTGGCAGATGGTGTGGTGGTTAAGGTGCTGGACTCCCACATGGCCAACAATGGTTCAAGTCCCAGACCTGGTGGCTTGCTTTCTCATCTTCTTTTCTCGTCTCTCTCTGTGATCAAACTAAAAATAATAATACTAAATAAAAGTAAATAATTCTTTAAACAAACAAACAAAACAATATAAACCCCCAGACTAAAAACCCAGTAGTGGGCCAGCAGGTGGCATGGTGGTTAAGGCACTGGACTCCCACATGGCCAATCAAGGTCTGAGTCCTGAACCTGGAGGCTTGCTTTCTCACTTTCTCTCTCTCATGAGCACACGTACCCTTCCACAAATTAAATACTAATAATAAATAAATTATATTAAATTAAAAATTCTTTAAAAGATAGAAAAATGGGTAGAGGGGGGATGGATAGCAGCACAGTGGTAGAGTGCAGTGCCCTGTGAGACTGGTCCACGTGGCAGGGTTCCAGGTGCGAGTTCGGTGTCCTCCCTGAGTGTATGGGATACACCTGTGCACCCCGATGCAGTGATGGCTGGAGTTGGGGATGATTCCAGCATCAAGAGCCAGGTGAAGGTGCCTGTCTGTGTCTGTCTGTCTGTCTGTCTCTCTCTCTCTCTTGCTCATGGAAGAAAGTAAATTTAAAGAAAAGGGAAAAAAAAAACAAGCTTTAGATATTTGAAGAGATGTTCAGCTTTCATTCATAAGATAAATGCAAATTAAAACTGAAAACATTTTTCACTAAGAGTTTGGCAAAAACCTGAACTTCTGATAACACACTCTGTAGATGAGGGTAGGGGGAAATAGGAAGGTCAAGTGGGACAACTTCTGCAGAGAGCAATTTTACAAGATCTCAAAACTGAATACGTACTTCCTTCCAGCCAATAAATTTCACTGGTATGAATTTATCCTAAAGATAGAACTTATGCAAGTGACATGTATAATAGATTATTCATTTCATTATTGTTTATAATAACAAAAATGTTGGAAACAACCTAAATGCCCACCAATAAAAGAACTGGATCATTGATTTATGGTTCATTCAAACAGTGGGATATTATCATATTACGAAACAAGATTCTAATGAGGAAGCTGTCTGTGAACTAATAAGGAAAGAATTTTAAGATATGTATTAAGGGGACCAGCAGTTGGCATGATGGCTGTGTCACTGGATTCCCATGTAGTCGACCATGGTTTGAGTCCCGGACCTGGTGACTTAAATTCATGCTGAGTGCATGTGCGTGCGTGCCCAAGATCCCAAGAGGAGAATGGAGAAGGGATTAAGGCGTGGCCATCCCCCCTGGGTCGTGATTTCTCGCTTTCTGTCTCTCTGTCTCTCTCTGTCTTTCTGGCAAGCACACTCACCCTACTGCAAAAAACCTCTCCAAAAAAAAATTATATTTTATATATATATATATATATATATATATATATATACACGTATATATTTATATTAAGAAGAAAGAGCAAGGTGCAGGACAGTGTGAAGAATATGCTATATTTTGGGGAACCAGCAGTTAGTGTAATGGCTATGTCGCTGGACTCCCACGTAGTTGACCGCGGTTTGTGTCCCGGACGCGGTGGCTTAGAACTCACGCCTGGCGCGTGTGTGTGAGTGCCCAAGGTCCCAGGAGGAAAATGGAGGAGAAGGGATTGCGGTGTGACCATCCCCCCTGGGGGGTGATTTCTCGCTTTCTGTCTCTCTGTTTCTCTCTGTCTGTCTGGCGAGCGCATGCGCCCTATAGCGAAAACCTCTCAAAAAAAAAAAGAGTATGCTATATTTTGTACAAAGAGGAGGGGAGGGGACTAGCAGTTAGTGTAATGGCTGTGTCACTTGACTCCCATGTAGTCGACCGTGGTTCAACTCCTGGACCCGGTGCCTTAAACTCACGCTGGGCACGTGTATGTGCGTGCCCAAGATCCCAAGAAGAGAATAGAGGAGAAGGGATTGTGGCGTGGCCATCCCCCCTGGGGGGTGATTTCTCGCTTTCTGTCTCTTTGTCTCCCTGTCTTTCTGGTGAGCGTACGCGCCCTATAGCAAAGCCTCTTAAAAAAAAAAATAGAAGAGAGAGAGAGGGGGAGATTATCCCTATGTGTTTGTTGGCACATGAAGAAACTCTGGGATCAGACTAATAATGCAGAGAACAGCTGGGAACCGGTGGCTAACAGAAGCCCCAGGAGGGAGACTTCTGTGAAAATGTTTCAAGTGTTTCCTGATGTTTGAACTTTGTTAATGTGTTGCTGTTCAAAATGGCAAATTTAAAAATTCACAAAATCGGGACCAGCAGTTAGTGTAATGGCTATGTCGCTGGACTCCCATGTAGTCGACCATGGATTGAGTCCCGGGCCCGGTGGCTTAAAATTCACGCGCCCTGGGACCAGCAGTTAGCGTAATGGCTATGTCGCTGGACTCCCACGTAGTCGACCGCGGTTCGAGTCCCGGACCCGGCGGCTTAAACTCACGCCGGGCACGTGTGCGTGCGTGCCCGAGATCCCGAGAGGAGAATGGAGGAGAAGGGATTGCGGCGTGGCCATCCCCCCTGGGGGGTGATTTCCTGCTTTCTATCTCTCTGTCTCTCTCTGTCTGTCTGGCGAGCGCAAGCTCTCTATAGCAAAAACCTCTCCAAAAAAAGAAAAAAAAAAAATTCACGTGCCCTATAGCAAAAACCTCTTAAAAAAAAAAAACACACACAAAATCTCTGTGAACGTGTGTTGTACTGTGTGTGGGAGGGGGTCTTTTTTTAGACAGTCTCACTATGTCGCAATCCTCCTGCCTCAGCCTTCTAAATCACTGGGACCAGAGGTGCAAGCCTCAGAACCTGGCTTTACCATCTCAGTGAAGCTTTCATTCAGCTTTGGTAAGGAATTTGGTCTTAGGAACATGTGAACTTTCATGACTAGTGACAATTTGGTGCAGACCAGCTGGTATGGTTCACTGGTAGCTTCTTAGGCCTCAGTCTTGTCTCTCCAGGGAAATTGCCGGTCTGCTCCTCTTTTGGAGCCTCGCTGGTGTTTAACCCTGGCCAGACCCAGAGCCTGTCTGAGGACAACTGATTGATGGATTAGGCCTCTTGGACTTTCATCTCATTTCATTATGGACAGTGCTGACACATTTCCACTTCTTTCTTCGTTTTTGTTTTGTTTTGCTTTGTTTTGTTCTGTTGTTGTTGTTGCTGCTGTGTTTTTTGTTTTAGTTTTTTGCTATAAGGCACTTGTACTCACCAGAGACAGAAAGAGAGATGACCACAAGGCTGTCTCATCTCCTCCATTCTCTTTCTGGGGTTTTAGGCACCTATGCACACGTGCTCAGGGTGATTTTCAAGCTGCAGGGTCAGGGACTCCAATCTCAGAGTTGGCCATATGGGATCTGGCTGCCTTAATCTCCATGCCACCTGCTGGCCCATATTTCCACTTCTTCCGTTCAAGTAAATACAAATATTAGAGCAAGAGGACAAGTGAAGTAGAAAGAATGCCAATGCCAGGGAAATTGGGCCTCCTGAGAGTGTAATCTTCAGACTCAAAAAAAAAGCAGCTTCTATCTTATTGATGAAATGTGTTTGCCTTCTATTCAGTTACCCATTGTATGTTCGATGGTATTTTCGGGTTCAAATAGTTGTCTGTATAAAATGCCAACATTTAAAAATCTATTTCCTCCCGTTCCAATGTCGACAACTCTATTGTTAGAATCTGAGAGTTGGTGTCTTCAGAGCCAAAGCATAATTCAGTTGAGATGTTCAATTTTATGATACAAATGTGATCTCACTTCTCCGAGGAGTAGCTTCCTCGAAAATCACTTGGAGAGAAGAGAAAAAGACGTCAGAGCCCAGCGCAAGCCCTGGCGCCCGCTGGGGTTGGCGGTCGGGAGCGGGCTGCTGAAATACTCTGCTCCGGACCTCCCCTCCCAGAGCAAGAAATCCGCCCTCCGCCAGCCTCGGGTGGTGCGAGCGGGTCCCCCTGCAGGCTCCGCGGAGAACTGCCCAGGGCATAGCGTTTCAGGCTCGGTTTCCTGGGCGTCCAGGGTGTAAAAGGCAGCTTACTGCTGTGCCGGCCTGCTCGCTGCTTCCTGGCCGGCATCTGAGGGCCAGGGGGCCTAAGAAGGTGGCCAGATGTGGTGTGGTCTGCCAACCGCCAGGCAAGAACCCCAGGACTCAGCCTGGACAGCCCTGTCCCGACTGCACACGCGCACCACCACCACCCCGCCCCAACACAAAGGGCAGTTCAAGGCTGGCTCCCTTGGGTCTAGCATCTCTTCCCAGTTCTCTCTTTTCCTAATTTATTCCCTACTAGAGATTCTAGAACACGTATGCTTGGGCAAGTTATTCTGGGGCAATTAATTAACCTGGCTGGGCTTCAGTTTGCTTTTTTGTATACAAACAGGGGATATATAATCCCTTTAGAAAATCATTGTGTAATTTCTTATGAAGTATATAATATTCTCTCTCGCTCTCTCTCTCTCTCTCTCTACACACACACACACACACACACGCACACACACGGAGAATAAATCTCATGAACAAATGTCAAAGGTATTATACTAAATAAACCAGATTCTATGACTCCACACTAAGTTCTAGGGAAAAAAAAATAAAATTAATCTATGATATTAGAAATCAGAACAGTGGTTTCTTTGGATGGTATGAACTGATAAGGGCAGAGGGAACTTTCTGGGGTGATGAAAATGTTCTATATCTTGATTGAAGTGACAGTTACATGAGCACATAATTTGTGAAAAACTCACAGAATTGTACTTCAAAATCTGTACATTTTGAGGCCTGCAGGTGGTGGACATGGTGGTTAAGAGCACTGGACTCCCACATGCCTGACTGCAGTTTGAGTCCCAGACCTAGCAACTTATTTTCTCACTCCCCACCTCCCTTCCACCCCGCTTCTCACTCTCTCTCTGTCCCTTTCTGGTCAAATTAAAATAAATAAATAAGCAAAGTTAAATAAAGTAATTCTTTTTAAAAATATGTACATTTTATTATATGTAAATGAAACCTCAAATTTAAAATGTCTTTGACGGGGCCAGCAGGTGGTGTGTTAGTTAAGGCACTGGACTCCCACATGACTGACCCCAGTTTGAGTCCTGGATCTGGCAGCTTGAAAATCACATTGGGCACATGTACATGTTTGCTCAAAATCCCAGTTGGAAAATAAAGAAGGAATTATGGCATGGTCATACCCCCTGGGGGTGATTTCTCACTTTTCTTCTCATTGTCTCTCTCTGTCTCTCTCCAGCAAGTTCACACAAAAATAATTTTTTAAAAAAAGTTTTTTAAAAAGTCTTTGAAAAATAATAGTACCTACCTCATAGGATTGTTGTGATTATGAGATAACGCACAGAATGTTTAGAACGGAGTCTGAGTTGGATGTCTGTATAGCATTCAGAGTATTACATGTCGTATTTGTTTAGTATTTGTAGGTAGTAGTTATATAGTTCAACACAGTTCAACATCTGTGACATTATAAGAAAGACATAACGTTAAAGTTCTTTTTTTTTTTTTTTTTTGAGAAGTTTTTCGCTATAGGGCGCGTGCGCTCGCCAGACAGACAGAGACATAGAGACAGAAAGCGAGAAATCTCCCCCCAGGGGGGATGGTCACGCCGCAATCCCTTCTCCTCCATTCTCCTCTCGGGATCTTGGGCACGCACGCACACGCGCCTGGCGTGAGTTGTAAGCCACCGGGTCCGAGACGCGAACCGCGGTCGACTACATGGGAGTCCAGCGACATAGCCATTACGCTAACTGCTGGTTCCCAACGTTAAAGTTCTATATGTCAGAATTTTTCATAAAGAGAATCCACAATGGACAAAAAGGAATCACTTTACCACTATCCCAACCTCACAAGGGGTCATGAGGCTCAAACGGGGTCATATACCTCAGCTACATTTGTGTTTAATTAATACAAAATAAAATAAATGTGGACAGTTAATTATCCAATTAACTTTCTGACATCACTCCTATACCTGAGAAACTTTGTTTCAAGTGCAAATACCAAAGAAGTTCAGAAAGATATAAGGGACATCACACATTCTTGTGAGCTGGATGCCCTACGTGCAGCAGTCCCATGGTGAATGCTCAAGGCGTACCAGAAGATATCACACCAGGTGTGGCTCTTTAAACTGCCCCTCTGTGAAGCTCATGAGGAGAAGGAAGAGTTTGACCGAGTGGGATCGAATGCTGCATCTATCACTTATGCACATGCAATTGAGAAATTACTTAACTTCTCTAAGCCTCAATTCTTCTGCAAAATGGGAATACCTACCTCCTGTGGATTTCTGGGCAAGTTAGATGAGAGATGGGATGTGTTTCCAAAAAATGAAAGCTGTTGAATGGGACCAGCAGTTGGCGTAATGCCTATGACGCTGGACTCCCATGTAGTTGACTGCGGTTCAAGTCCCAGACCCGGTGGCAAAAACTCAAGCCGGGTGCGTGTGCATGCGTGCCCAAGATCCTGAGAGAATGGAGGAGAAAGGATTTCACCATGGCCTTCCCCCCGGGGGTGATTTCTCGCTTTCTGTCTCTCTGTCTTTCTGACAGGCGCACAGGCCCTATAACACAAACCTCCCCCCGCCCCCGCAAAAAATAAAAAAGAAGAAATGAAAGCTGTTGCAGAGTTCTGCAGAGGGCAAATGGTGATGAGAGGGTCTTGAGCAATTGTCTGTGAGGGTGAGGGTGTCTGCTAACACCAGCAGAATTGGAAACCCAGGATCTAGATGCTCTTCTCTGCACTGGGAAGGGGTAAAGATGGACAAGCCCAGAAGCCCAGACATAGATCTTGCAGGGGACCTGGGACTGGGCTAGATCCAGAGGCTGCTCTGAGAAAGGGTCCCCGAGAAACAGTAGGAAAGGTGAATAAGGGAAGATGTCATTGAGCGCCACAGCTGCTCCTGCAGCTGAGTGTGCTGAGCCTGGTTTTAGCCTCGCGTGTCCCAACCCAAGCAGCACCAGAGTGTAGTGGAATGAAATGCTGTACCCTGTCCTGTATCTATGAAATCTCTCTCCTTGCTCTCCTCTATACGCCTTCCGTAGAATCTACATGACTTACTAAAAGCTCTTGTGTAAAGGAATTTTTGGGGGGAGGAGCAGGGCAATTGCTAAATCTGCTTCAAGGGCGGCACAGGAGGAGAGACAGGCTCAAACACCCAACACTTGGGTTACCTACCTAACGTGCCTTGCAAGTTCCAAGTTCGGGTCATATCCTCAATAAGTGACTGACATTTTCTGTTGTGTCGCGCGGGTGTGCACATTCTGGCAAAAGAACGTGCCTCATTCCACGCCCTGGGTGCATGTCGGTGCCCCAGCACAAGTGTTTCTATAACAACGAAGGTGTCTTTGCGCCTTCAGGTGGTCGCTGGTGCGGTGGGGATGTGGAAAGAATGGGCTCCAGTTTTGCCTTGCCAGTGAACTAGCAAAACCTCCCTCTTGGGACCAGCGGTTGGCACAATGGCTATGTCACTGGACTCCCATGTAGTTGACCGCGGTTCCAGTCCCAGACCCGGTGGCTTAGACTCACGCCGAGGGCGTGTGCATGTGTGCCCAAGATCCTGAGAGGAGAATGGAGGAGAAGGGATAGCGGCGTGGCCATCCCCCCTGGGGGGTGATTTCTCGCTTTCTGTCTCTCTGTCTCTCTCTGTCCTTCTGGCAAGCGCAAGGGCCCTATAGCAAAAACCTCTCAAAAAGAAAAAAAAAAACCTCCCTCTTTTGGATGCAGATTATTCCCATTTTCACTCCACTTAGCCTCGTGCTGATCTTGGCTCTGGGCAGTGTCTCAGCTACCCCGCTGAGCGGCCGCCTGGTGGGACTCCCTCAAGCGTTCTCGCCCTCCTGCGCAGGTTCACGGCTGGCCTCGTCTGGAGGAATCAGTCCACCGTGGCTCATAACGCCGGCCGGAGCAAGACGCTGTGCTCTCTGTTTGACCCCAGCACTGACCCCTGTGCCGAGGTGCACCGGGGGCTCCCCGCACTGTGCGCTCTCGGCTCGTGACTCTGCCCTGGTGCGGGTCAGCAGCCCCACGCGAGTCGAGGAGTGCGGAGCGGCACGTTTCCCCGCCCAGCGCTCTCTCCCCAAGGGCCTGCTCAGGGTCAAGGTCTCGGCTCTGTCGGCTCCGGCGCCGCCCCCTGGCTCTGAGCCCGCGGGAACGTGCCGCGCCGATCTCGCGCAGCCGGTTCCGCCGCTGCCGACCGGGCGGAGACTGGGCGCCCGAGTGAACCCCGCGGCCGGGAGGGCGGAGGCCGCGGGCTGGGCTGGGCTGGGCCGCCGCCCAGATCTGCGCCTCGCGGGCGGTGCGTGCGGCCCGCCACGGCCCTGGGGCCTGCGCTCTGCCTGATCCGAACAGAACGCTTTAGATCGGAGTTTTCCATCCCTCTCCGGGTGCCGCTTCGATTGGGACCGGCATGGGTAGGAGCAGGCTCAGTGCGCTCGGCTGGGGACCAGGGCCTCGCTTTGCTGCAGGCAGCCCTCCAGACCCGCCGAGGAGCCCCGTTCTGACCTCTCCTGGTCACCGCACCGCTCCCTCTCTGCTCCCCAGACCTCTATATTGGGGACGACCAGGAACTCCCTTGGCTCCGACACCCCCAGCTGCCGAGTGTCCATCTGCACTGACCTGAGTCGCCCTGCACGTGTTGGGCCCTCTCTTTTCCGGCCTGTATCGGCAGACCTTAGTCTTTTGTCCTCCTGTTTCCTCCTTTATCCTGCCTATCCGCAGGGATCCAGGCTTCCCTACCCCCATTAGCCCCACTCCAGACGCTTGGCCCTAGTCACAGGTCAGCCCACTCACCTCCCTCAGCTCTAACCCTCGTGTTCAGCTCCCACGCCTATTCTCATCCCTGGTTCCCAGGCTTCACAATTCTTAGGCTACTACTTCTGGTATTTCCCCTCTTCAATAATCTCCAACTTTAATGTGCTCCCAAAGATTGCCCTCCCCGGGCTGCCATCACAGTTCCTCACCCAGGTCTTCCATCTTGAGTCAGCCCCCACACACGCCTGCCTTGAATCTGGGATGTCTGTCCTAGCACAGTGCAGAACCGTCTCCTGACATGGGCTGATGGCGTTTGTGTGACCTGGGGTCCTCATGGTGAGGACCAGCTACTGTCCTGTGCCAACTTCCATCCCTCCCCTATACCTTCTCTGGTACTCCCTGAACTGTGACGTCCAGGCGTTTGGCAGGGTCCTCTCTCCCTGTCGGGCAGACCTGCACTGGTTCACCGAGCAGTTCCGGACTCCTGCTCCTTTTGCCCAAGGGATTAGAGCCCTGTTTCTTAATCTCGTGTGATGTTGAGAGGATCCTGCCTCTCCTGGGACTTCCTGGGACAGAAGCCACACCAGCCTTCCTGGTGAAGGGGGTGGGGAGCTTGCCTCATCCTTCCTTCTGGCACACCCAGGGATGCTGCTGAGCCAGCCAAATGTGCCCACCAAGAACCAGTACAAGGAACAAGGGCTGGTTTGATACTTAAAGTCTCGACTGCTGGTTTCCTGAAGTTGATGTTGGCAACGTCAACAGTACGTACAGAGTGTTAAGGAATCCCCCAAAGGGCAGACCATCGCCCTCTCCCCTGGCTTAGCTAAATCCTACTCTCTCCCTCAAGGCTCAAGTCACACACAGCCGAGGCTTTCTGAGAGCCTGCTTTTATCACTTGCTATGGCCTTCTCACTCTGCTATTGCTGTTTCCAGAAAGAGACAGTGATGCTAGCTCTGGCCCTCTGGCCAGCTGTGAAGCACTCACCACACCTTGGGCTGGACAACCAATCACATGCTAAGGGGCCTGGCTTCCCTTTCTGAGGGCGCTCAGGATGTGTGTGATGGACGCGTGCTCGAGACGTGTGCTCACACGTCCCCCTGCCTCGCGAGGCCTCTGCAGAGCTGTTCTTGCCCGTCACTGAGGACGTACTCAGTCCTGCCTGTAGATGAAGGCAGGAGTCTGTCCTTTGAGGAACACGTGCTAAAGTAGCACTTCACACATTTTAGAATTTTTTGCACCAGGAAAAGCGTTGAGAGAGGCTAGTAAGAGTTAGCTAACTTTTTACTTTGCCAAGGACATTCACTGAAAGTAACTACTAGCAGACCAGCCCAAGGCCTGGTGGTTAAGGGAGTTTCATCTAACGTGATCAACTGAGTAGTTTGAGTCCCAGACCCAGGGGCTTAAGAAATATGCGGGGGACGGGACCAGCAGGTGGCATGGTGGTTAAGACGCTGGACACTCCCACATGGCCAACCAGGGTTCGAGTCCTGAATCTGGTGGCTTGCTTTCTCACTTCCTGTCTCTCTCATTCTCACCCTCTGTGTCTCTCTGCTCAAACTAAAAAATAAATGAATGAATAAATAAAATAAAATAAAATAAATAATGATTAAAAAAAAAAAGAAAAGAAATATGCGGGGCACATGTGTGTGCCCAAAATCTTGAAAGGAGGGAGAGATGGAGAAGGGATTGCTGTGTGACCATGTCCCACGGCGGGGTACTTTCTCTGTCTCTCTCTTAATGAGTACCCACACTTGCTGGCAAATTTTTTAAAAATTGCCATCTACAATCACTGTTATTTCATACATAAACAAAATTTTGAATTCTAAAAATTTGGGAATGACATTTAAGGATTAATAACAAATATTTGCTTTTTTCCCACTTTTTGATTTGAAATCTCTTCAAAATTACCAAAAACATTGTGGGATTACAGAATGAATCACCAATTACTAAAATTTGCTGTGTTGGGGACAGCAGATGGCATAGTGGTTATGTCGCTGGACTCACACATGGCCAACCGCGGTTGAAGTCCCAGACCCAGTGGCTTGAAAATCATGCCAGGTGCATGTGCACGCATGCCCGAGATACCAGGAGGAGAATGGAGAACAGGGGTTGCAGCATGGCCATCTGCCTGGGGGGGGTGATTTTTCACTTTCCCTCTTGTCTCCCTCCCCCGTGAGCACATGTGCTCTAAGGCTAAAACCTCTTTTTAAAAAATTTGCAGGACTATGGGGGACCAGCAGTTAGCGTAATGGCTATGTCGCTGGACTCCCACGTAGTCGACCGCGGTTTGAGTCCTGGACCCGGCGGCTTAGACTCATGCCGGGCGCGTGTGCGTGTGTGGCCAAGATCCCGAGAGGAGAATGGAGGAGAAGGGATTGCGGCGTGGCCATCCCCCCTGGGGGGTGATTTCTCACTTTCTGTCTCTGTGTCTCTCTCTGTCTGTCTGGCGAGCGCACGTGCCCTATAGCAAAAACCTCTCCAAAAAAAAAATGAAAAAAAAAATTTGCAGGACTAGTAGATGACATAATGGTTATGTCGTTGGACTCCCACGGAGTCGACTGCGGTTTGAGTCCTGGACCCAGTGGCTTAAACTCATGCTGGGTATGTGTGCGTGTGTGCCTAAAATCTCAAGAGGAGAATGGAGGACGTGGCCATCCCCCCAAGGGTGATTTCTCACTTTCTGTCTCCCTGCCTGTCTCTCCCATGAGCACATGGCCCTATAGCAAAAAACCCTTCTAAAGAAAAAATAAATTGCTGTGCTTACTGTGCTTAGTTTAGATTCTCTCTCTCTACATGTATACCTACATACTGAGAGAGAGCTAGCATACTTACAAGAGAGAAGATACTCTCTATACACAGATTTCTTTGAACCATTTGAGAATAAATTGCTGACACTAAGCCTTTTTACCCAGAAATGTGATAGTACTGTCATCAAAATCAGGGGGGAAAAACACATATTTCTAAGTTTATTTCTCCCATGAGTGAGAGAGATGTAAGGACAGAGACAAAGAGCGCCTCCAATACAGTCTCGATGCTGTGATACACTCCCAGCCTTAGCCGGCCCTGGGTCACGGGCACATGTGTGTTTGTCACACTCAGGGAGGTCTCTGGACATTAACCGAGAACCTTCCTATGTGGGTCATCTCACAGACCGTCACGTTTTACTGCACCACTATCTAGTCCCTCTGACCAGAAAACTTAATATCACTGATGCAATGGGGCCAGCAGGTGGCATGGTGGTCAGGGTGCTGGACTCCCACATGACTGACTGCAGTTTGAGTCCCAGACCTGGCAACTTGCTCTCTCTCTCTCTCTCTCTCTCTCTCTCTCTCTCTGGTGAGTACACATGCCCTGTAGCAAAAAATCAAAAAATAAAAATAATGATAAACATGGGGGTGGCAGGTGACGTGGTGGTTAAAGGCACTGGAATCCCACATAGCTGACTGTGGTTCAAGTCCTGGACCTGGCAACTTGCTTTCTTGCTTGCTTTCCCTTTCTCTCTCTCTCTGTCTGGTTAAATAAAAACATAATAATAATAATAACAACAACAACAACAAGGCTTCTGCTTCAGCCCGTCTGGACACCAGGCGGGGTTGTTCTATTTGCCTGAAGTTGGGGATGGTGTGGGCCCCAGGCTGGACTAGAAGGCCCCAAGGAGACCCCTTCCACAGTGCCTGGCTGAGATGGATCCGCCATGGGCCCAGCAGCTGGCAGCCGAGCTGGAGGTGGAGATGATGGCCAATATGTACAACAGAATGACCACTGCCTGCCACGGGAAGTGCATGCCTCCTCACTACAAGGAAGCAGAGCCGTCCAAGGGTGAACCTGTGTGCCTAGAGTGGTGTGTCTCCCAGTACCCGGACATCCATGAGAGAATGGGGAAAAAACTGACAGTTGTCTATGCAGGATGAAGAGCTGATGAAGAGGGTACAACAGAGCTCTGGTCCTGCATGAGGCCTCAGACAGCATGCCCCTTCCCACTTCTTCAGTAAAAGTGCCCATATGACTAGGTGTAATCTGTGAACACTACCACGGCTAGGCTCTCTCTGTAGTCTCTCCAGAAGCTGGGAGGGTGGTGTAGAGCTCTCCTGGTTAAAAAGAAAGGTATTGTGGGGACCAGCAGGTGGCGTGGTGGTTAAGGTGCTGGACACTCCCACATGGCCGACCATGGTTTGAGTCCCAGACCTGATGGCTTGCTTTCTCACTTTCCCTCTTTCTCTCTGTATCTCTCTCTGGTCAAATTTAAAAAATGAATGAATAAATAAAATTAAATAAAATTAAAAAAAAAATAAAAATTGTCACTTGTAATAAAGAAGAGTATTGTTAAAAAAAAAAAAAAAAAAGAAAGGTATTGTTACACTGGGATGTGACCGTATGTGTAAGTACGTGTGTGTGTGTACACACACACAACTTCGTTGGCATCTACTATGTGCAAATCAGTGTGCTTAGCATTGAGGAGTAAAGAAAACAGCCTCTACCAACGACGACAACAAAATAATAATAATAACAAATGAAATTAAATAAATAAATAATTCTTTAAAAAATAATGATAAATAAAATTAAATACATAATTCTTATTTTAAAAAATCATCATTGCAATATCATAATGTATGTATCTTGTTAAAATGTTGCCAATTGTTCCAGTAATGTCCTCTGCCCCCTGCCCCTGCTAAGAGTACTCACTCCTCCCCTTTTCTCTCTCTCCCACCTCGTTCTTCTCTTTTTTTCTTTTTCTACTTACTGCTTTCCCTGGTCTAGGATCCACTCCAGAATTACACATCGCTTTTAGTTGTCCTGTTTCCTTAGTCTCCTTCAGTTCTTCATCCTTTCTTTGTCTTTGATGATGCTAACGTTTTATGTGTGTGTGGGGTTGGGGGGGGGGCGGGGGAGTGCAGGCCAGATATTAAGTAAATATCCATGGGTAGGGCTTTGTCTGATGTTTTCTCTCGATTACATTCAGGTAGTGAGTTTCTACCAATAATATCACAGAAATGGCAAGTTCTTTCTCAATGCATGACATCAGAAGGAACATGACGTTGGCCTGTCCTATTTTAGGAGATATTAACTTTGATTACTTCGCTAAAAATGGCCACCTGGTTTCTCCCCCGTTAAATTACTATTTTTCCCTTTGCAATTATAGTAGCTCTCCTCCCCCACCCGCAAATTTGCTCTCTGCAGTTTCAGTTACCCTCCATCAACTTCAGTCTGAAAATACTCAGTGGAGAAGTCCTGAGATAAGCAATTCACAAGTGAGTTGTGCTCCACTCTGAGTCACACGGGGAGATCTTGCACCACCTGCTCCGTCACACCTGCGACTCAGCCCTGCCTTTGTCGAGAGTACCCATGCTGTGTCTGCCCCCTGCCCACTGGCCACTTAGCAGTCACGCTGGTCATCTCTTCTTTCCTCTTTCACAGAGGATTCAGCACTATCTGCAGGTTTAGGTTCCCAGAAGGTCCTGGAATGTATCCCCTGTGGATAAGGAGGGACTCTGTAGTGATGAGTCCTTTGAATGAAGTAAAACTGACTTTTTGAACAAGTCGCTGATGATCTTTACTTTCCTCATTTTTCTCTTTTCTGGTAAAATTACATTCAGTCTCATCAATGACTGTATCTGTGTTTTTTCTTTTTCTTTTTCTTTTTTTTTTTTTTTGGTAACTGTCAGAGGGTGTGTGCACTCATGAGAGAAAGAGGAAGCCCTCCCCAGGAAGAAGTGGTCACGCTGCAGTTCTTTTCCTCCATTTCTCCATCCCATCAGGATTTGGGGCAAACACACACATGTAGCTGATATATTTTTCAAGCTGCCGGGACTGGGATTTGAACCATGGTTAGCCATGTGGAATCTGGTTTCCTTAACCACTATATGCTATAAAGCCAGCCCTCTAGCTTTTTTTAATCCCCCTGAACAACAATATAACCAGATCATCAATTTATCTAACAAATACTTGAGTCCTGTGTGTGCCAGCCACTGTTCCAGACCCTGACTTTTCCATCTAACCCTGTGTTTAGTCAACTTGGACAGACCGGCCCCAGGCTAAGCCTCCAAAGCCATTTCTTGAGCCACTTCAGGGCAGGAACTGATACAGAGACACAGTAGAAGTGATTCTGGAATCCAAGGGACCCAGAATGTTATAAGGAGTCCTGCCCTCAAACCCCAGGATAGGGTAAAGATTGTGATGAAATAAATAGCATCATTCACATATGTGTTTATGTGTGTGTGTGTGTGTGTGTGTGTGTGTATATATATATATATGTATATTTTAAAGAATTTTAAAATTTAACTTCATTTATTTCTTAATTTATTTTATTTTAATTTGACCAGAGAGGGACAGAGAGAAAGAGAGAGACAGAAAGAGAGAGAGAGAGGGAAAGCAAGCTGCCAGGGCCAAGACTCAAACCACAGTGAGCCATGTGGGAATCCAGTGTCCCTAACTACAACAGCCCCCATATGTGTTTATATTTAACTAGATTTCTCTAAGTTGTACTGCAGTGACACCCCAAAATCTCAGTGGCTTGCAATCATAAAGCTTTACCGCTCATGCATAATTTCTGTTGGCTGTGGTGGTGGGTGATCCTGCTCTGTGAATCCAGGCAGAAGTTATAGCCTCTATCTGGAACATGTCATCCTCATGGCAGAGGGGGAAGAAAAATGGCAGAAGCATGCCATAGTTCTTAGGGCTCCTGCAGGGAAGAGTATAGTCATCCCCACTCCCATTTCATTGGCCGAAGCAAGTCACATGGCCGTTCCTGCCAGTACTGGGGTCACAGAATACATTGCTCCTACAAAAAGGAGTGCTCCAAGGCACATAGCAGGAGGAGGAGATGTTTAACCCCCTCACGAGAAACGGTAGGACATAATCAGGACCAATAATATAAACTACTATGACACAATCTTTTCTTTAAATAATTATTTATTTTATTTTATTTTTTCATTTATTTATTTTAATTTGGCCACACACACACACACACACACACACACACAGAGGGAGGGAGAGAGAAAAAAAGTGAGAAAGCAAGCCAGCAGTTTAGGACTCAAACAGTAGGGAGTGTCCAGCACCTTAACCACCATGCCACCTGCTGGTCCCCCCTTACACACACACACACACACACAACACACACACCGTCTTTTTTGAGGGGGCCTCTGGATGTAACTTCCAATTTATAGAAAACGCAAGGGGCAGAGAAACAACACCATGAGGAGACAGTCACCAAATTCGGAATGCAGAGTATTCTGTAAGAAAGCTGGCCAGGGGTCAGCAGGTGGTGTGGTGGTTATGGCGTTGTACTCCCACATGGTCAACTGCGGTCTGAGTCCCAGACCCGGCAGCTCGAAACTCATGGTGGGCGCATGTGCATTTGTGGCCAAATCCCAAGAGAAGAATGGAGAAGGGATTGTGGCACAGCCATCCTCTTAGAGGGTGATTTCTCACTTTCTCTTCCTCTGTCTCTCCAGTGAGTGCATGTGTCCTCTACAAAATCTCTCTCTAAAATAAACAAATAGATGATGGCATATAAAAGAAAAAAGTAAGTCTTCCATACTAAAAGACAACAATTCATGAGCCTTGATTACACCTGATTTTTTTTTTTTTTTTTTTTTTTTTTTTTTTGAGAGGTTTTTGCTATAGGGCACGTGCGCTCGCCAGAAAGACAGAGAGGAACAGAGAGACAGAAAGTGAGAAGTCACACCCCCAGGGGGGATGGCCACACCACAATCCCTTCTCCATTTTCCTCTCAGGATCTTGAGCACGCACGTACATGTGCCCAGCTTGAGTTTAAGCCACGAGGTCTGGGACTCGAACCGCAGTTGACTACATGGGAGTCCAGCAACATAGCCATTACACCAACTGCTGGTCCCCGATTACTCCTGATTTTTTCAAAGGGCTTCAACTGGGGATAAGTGAGGAAACTTTCTTATAGACTAAATATGAGATAATATTATGGAATTATTACCATTTTTGCATTTTTAAAGAATTATTTTACTTAATTTTATTCATTGTTATTTGTTTATTTATATTTTTGACCAGAGAGAGACAAGAAAGGTGAGAAAACAAGCCACAAGGTCCAGGACTCGAACCGTGGTTATCCATGTGGGAGTCCAGCTGCCATCACCGTGCCACCTGCCAGCCCCCCAATAAAATAATTCTTTAAAAAATGTTTTAAAATAAACGTTGGAATGAAAAGTACATAGATGTAATGATTAATACAATTCACTTTAAAATGTTTCTGAATTTATGATATAACTTTAATCATTTTAAGTTTTCTCTACCAGTTGTTCCTCCTTAGAAGGTCCTTACATTTTTTTTTTTTCAGTTTGCTATAGGATGCATACACTCACCAGAGAGAGACAGGGACAGAGAGAATGAGAGAGAGAGAAAGTGAGAACTCACCCCCTTAGGGGGGATGGCCACACCACAGTCCCGTCTCCATTTTCCTCTCAGGATTTTGAGCATGCATGCATACATATCTGGCATAATTCTCAAGCCATCAGGTTTTAGACTCAAACCGCACAGCTGGCCACATGGGATCCAGCACCTTAACCTGCATACTATCTGCTGGTCCGTAAGGTGCTTAATTATTTTTATTTATTATTATTTTTTTTTTGAGAGGTTTTCGCTATAGGGCGCGTGCGCTCGCCAGACAGACAGAGACATAGAGACAGAAAGCGAGAAATCACCCCCCAGGGGGGATGGTCACGCCGCAATCCCTTCTCCTCCATTCTCCTCTCGGGATCTTGGGCACACACGCACACACGCCCGGCGTGAGTTTTAAGCCACTGGGTCCGGGACGCGAACCGCGGTCGACTACATGGGAGTCCAACGACAGCCATTACGCTAACTGCTGGTTCCTTTATTTATTATTTTAAAAGGTTTCTGATGCAGCTCTTCCTGAAGGTCTTGGAGATGTGTGTGTGTGTGTGTGTGTGTGTGTGTGTGTGTGTGTGAGAGAGAGAGAGAGAGAGAGAAAACACCTTAAAAACTTCCTATGTACTTTGACTCAGAAATTTAACCAATAAAATAACCATGGATTAAAAAACAACAGCAAACATGGATTTCTATAGATATTCAGCAACAAGTAAGTTTATCCCAGCATTGTTATCTCAGTGAAAAAGGGAATATAATTTAAATGTTCAACAATAGTTTGTTAAATAAACTATGGCCCAAGAAATGAATACATTATAGCCATTAAACTTTACCTGAGTGGGGGAGGGGCTGCCTATGGCTTGATGGTTAAGGCAACTGGATCCCACATGGCTGACTGTGCAGTTCAAGTCCCAGACCCTACAGCTTGAGGGGCACACTGGGCATGTGGCATGTGGCACGCATGTCAAAAATCTCTAGAGAATAATGAAGGAGAAAGGATTGCAGTGTGGCCATCCTCGGCAGGAAAGGGGGGGGTCTCTTTCTCTCTTGCTCTCTCTCTCATGAGCACATGTGCCCTATGGCAAATTAAAAAAAAAAAATCACCTAGGCTGGCCCCATAGCCTAAGGGTTAAGGGAGTCAGATACTGCATGGCCGACTGCGGTTCAAATCCTGGCCCCATTGCCCAATGTGTTTTTTCAGCAGCATGGAGAAATGGAAAAGAAGGGATTGCTACATGACCATGCCCCATCAGGGAGTGCTTGCTCCTGCTCTCTCTGTCTCTCTCCGGCAAGCACACGGGCCCTCTGACAACTGAAAAAAAAAAAATGTTGTGAGGCTCAGCCACAGTGACACCCAGATAGAACCACCGTTTGGGAGGCTGGAGTCTACAAGACCTTGGTTCAGTTCCTAGGCCAATCTCGTCGCGTGTGCCTGCAGTTCTAGCTAATTGGGGAGGATTTTGACATGCAAGACGCTGTGAAGAATAGCTAATCTCTCTCTCTCTCTCTCTCTCTCTCTCTCTCTCTCACAGGAAAATTATGTTGTGGGGTCAGCCATGTGCTGGTAATAGTTGAGGCTGAGTGATCTGTATATAGCAAACCACTACATTAGATTTTCTACTTTGGTACATCTCTTTTTTATTTTAGAGAGATTTTTGCTATAGGGCACATGCGTTCACCAGAGAGCCAGAAAGACAGAAAGCGAGAAATCCCCCCCTATTGGGAATGACCACACCTCAATCCTTTCTCCTCCATTCTCCTTTCAGGATTTTGGGCACTCACACAAATGTTCTTGGCATGAGTTTAAGCCACCAGGTCTGGGACTCAAACCGTGGTCGACTACGTGAGAGTCCAGAGACATAATCATTATGCCATCTGCAGGTCCCATACTTTTGTATATTTTTGAAATTTCCCATAATTAAAAAAAGGCATTACAAAACAATGCTTTACAGAACAATGTTTAACAAATGAAAGATACTCATGCAATACATTTAGTTTATGAAAAAATAATATGTACTATATAATCTTGTTTTTTTTTTTTTTTTTTGAAAAAAAACTTTGAAACTTAGAAGAAAGATTGGAAGAATATATACCTAAATGCCTAATCTCGTGTTATTTCTGGGGTTTGGATTTATAGGTAATTTTTATCGTTTTCTTTTTCCTTATTTCTGCTTCCTAAATTTTACTAGGTGAATATGAATTACTTTTATATTAAGAAAAAACAATTAAAATGCTATTTGAAGGAGTATTACTGAATTACTGAATGTTTTCTTCTGAAGAATATGGAGAGGGTCACTGAAGAGTCCCCAGGGCCTTAGCCAGAGATGGGATCAACCCAGGCCACCAGGTGGCAGTGCAGCTTTCTGAGGATGCCCTCCTTGGGCTGAGCACCCTCTTCTGCACCCTGAGAGTCCTCCTCGCCAGCTCCTCTCTACCCCTACAGACAGGGGTGCCTCCTGAGAGAAGATACAGCCTCATGCGCAGTTTCTCCTCCCCTCTTTAACCCTAGGTTGAGGGTACAGTTGGTGTGGGGGGAGTGGGGATGGCAAACCAAGAAATGTCCCTTTCTTTGGAGGAAAATAGGAGGCTTCCCCACCAATTGTCTTTAGATATAGCATTGGCATTCTGTGTGTGTGTGTGAGAGAGAGAGAGAGAGAGAAAATGTGTTTTTAAAAATGTATTCTGGGACTGGCCCTGTAGCACAGTGGTTAAGAGGGCCAGATCTCACATAGCCAATGCGGCTCAGATCCTGGCCACAGTGGCTTGAAAAACATGCAGGGTGCATGTGAGTGCAGGGTGAATGTGTGTGCAGTGGCCAAGATCTGGACAGGAAGGAGAAATGGAGAAAGAAAGATCACAGTGTGACTGGACCTCACCGGGGAGTACACCCTCTCTCTCTCTCTCTGGTGAGCATGCATACCCCTTGACAATAAAAAAAGTATCAATATTTTGCATGTTTTCCTTTATCATTTTCCTGGAGTTTTTGTGGGTTTTTGTTTGTGGCATAAGTGCTCACCAGAAAAAAAAAGCAGAGGGAGTAAGAGAAAGTGAGAAAGCACCCTTGAGAGAGAAAGTCAAGCACCCTCTGGGGTCATGGCCATGCCACAATCCCTTCTCCATTCTCTTCTTGGGATTTTGGGCACGCATGCACATGTGCCTGGCCGTGTGGGATCCAGCTGACTGGACCGCCACGCCACCAGCTGGCTCTGTGTTTGTTTTGATGTTTAGAATGGGTTCTCTCATTTCAGAACAATAGTATGGACAGAAAGTTGAAGAAAACACACTTACTTTGTACCCAGTTCTATGTATATTTTCTTCTGTTTTTTCAGCCTACACACTGTTCCTCATATCTAAAATCCTTTCTATACCCGTACCGTCCCAATACCTGTATTTTCCATATTGATGCCTATACTTACACAGTTTCAGCAAATAACCAACAGTTTGAAGTATATTGCATAAATCGCATCATTTTGCATTCTGCCCTGTGGTCTTATAATAAAAGAACATTTTCTACAAAACAATAATATGATGATATTTATTAAAATAATTTTCCAATTAAGAAAATGCTTAATGATTTATGAAAGTGGACATTGACACATTATTTAATAATTATTTATTTAATTTTATTTATTCACTCACTTATTTTTTAATTTGACCAAAGACAGACAGAGAGAGAGGAAAAGTGAGAAAGCAAGCCACCAGGTCTGGGACTTGAACCATGGTTGACCATGTGGGAGTGTCCAGCGCCTTAACCACCATGCCACCTGCTGGTCCCTGACACATTTTTTTTTAATAATTCACCTAATTGTTTGAGGTATGAAATTTAATGGTCTTTAGTATATGCACCAAGTTCTGCAACATAACCACAGCCCATTTCAGAATTATTTTTATCACCCCCCAAAAGAAACCCTGTATGCATAAGCAATCACTCCTTGGTCCCCTCAAACCCTTTCCCAGACCTAAGCAAATAACTATCTACTATCTCTGTACATTTGCCCATCCTGGACATTACATATAAACAATACAATGACACAGTATGCAGTCTTTCATGATAGGCTTCTTTTACTTGACATGTTTTCAAGTTTCATCCATGTTGTAGCATGTATCAATATTTCATTCCTTTTTATTACTAATTAACATTTTACTGAAGAGAACTTTACTTATCCATTCATTCATTCATTGATGGATGTTTGGATGGTTTCTACTTTTGGTTATTCTGAAAAACGCTGACAGAAGTGTTATCTTCACTGTGGCGGTTGTGTGGGTGTGCATACCTTTGGAAAAACTCACTGACCTGCTCCTAATATACTTGATGGCTACTCAAATTAATGTATTTTACATCAATGGGTACTTTTCAATGTATGTAAGTCATACCTCAGTAAAGTTGGTGAGAAATGTGGACACTTTGGGGGACCAGCGGTGGCATGGTGGCTAAGGCGCTGGACATTCCCACATGGCTGACCACTGTTCTAGTCCCAGACTTGGTAACTTGCTTTCCCACTTTCTCTTTCTCCGTGTGCGCGTGTGTCTCTCTGGTCAAATTTTAAAAGTGAACGAATAAATAAATAATAAAATAAATAATTCTTAGGGAAAAAAAAGAAAGAAATGTGGACACTCCAGAGCTGGTTATTACAAGTGCTTTGGTTGTCTCTATCTGTTATTTTTGTTTTCTTCTGTTTTGTTTTAGTTTTTGCTATACAGCACACATACTCGCCGGAGAGAGACGGGGGGGGGGGGGGGAGCGGGGGGGAGTGAGAAATCACCCCCAAGGTGGGTGGCCACACCGCCATCCCTTCTCCACCATTCTCCTTTGGGGATTCTGGGCATGTGTGCACACACACCTGGCATGTTTTTCAGGCCACCAGGTCCAGGACCAAACTGTGCAGTCAGCCAAATGAGATCCAGCCACCTTAACCTCCAGGCCACCTGGCTGGCCCTCTAGCACTTACTTGTATCAGCTTCTCACTAATTATCATAATAAATGTGAGAAATGGGTTTTCCTTGGTGAAAATAAACACTTATTGATCAATGAATTGATAAATGCTCCTCTCAAATACTGTGAAAGATCAAATGTAAGACCATATGTACAAATGCAACTGTGCCTAAGATCCCAAGAGAAGAACAGAGGAGAAGGGAATGTGATGGAGCCATCCCCCCGGGGGTATTTTCTCACTTTCCTTCTCTCTCTCTGTCTCTCTCTCTCTCTGGTGTGCACAAGTGCCCTACAGTAAAAACTAAAAAAAAAGAAAAAAGAAAAAGAAAAAAAAAAAGACTTCAAAATTAAATAATGAATGCAACACTTCAATACTGTCAAAGTATTGTCTTGAGTTTAGGATGATTCCTTTCTTCTAAATTCTCCCTTTAAATGTAAACTAGTATTTTAAGTTAATTGACCACAACTTGCTTAAAGACTGACTTGGGATACAGCTTATTTACATAACTTTGTCAGACAGGGCGTCTGCTCTGATTTCACCAACTCTACACTGTCTGCTCTTCTTTTACTTTTTAAAATTTATAGCTTCTGGGGCGGGGAGGTGGTGTGGTGGTTAAGGGCGCTGGACTCCCACATGGACAACTGTGGTTCAAGTCCTGGACCTGGCAGCTTGCTTTCTCGCTTTTCCTCTCTCTCACTCTGTCCCTCTATGGTTAAATAAAAATAAATGAATAAATAAATAAAGTTAAATAAAATAATTCTTTAAAAAAATGTTACAGCTCCTGGGGCCAGCAGGTGGCACATTGATTAAGGCACTAGACTTCCACATGACAGACCACAGTTTGAGTCCCAGACCTTGGCAGCTTGCTTTCTCACTTTCTCTCTCTCTCTCTGTGGTGAGTGCATATGCCCTACAGCAAATAAATAATAATAATAAATAAAAATAAAATAAATAATTCTTTTTAAAAAGTGTAGCTTCGAGGACCAGTAGAGAGCATAACGGTTATGTTACTGGACTCCCATGTAGTTGACTCACACCGGGCACATGTGCATGCGTGCCCAAAATCCTGAGAAGAGAATGGAGGAAAAGGGACTGTGGTGTGGTCATCTTCCCTGGGGAGTGATTTCTGGCTTTCTATCTCTCTACCTCTCCAGCGAGCACACCCTCTTTAAAAAAAAAAAAAAATTGCAGCTTCTGAAACATGAATACATCAATAGTTATATGAGCCACAGACATGAATACATAATTCACATGAGGCAAAGCATTGGGTCATCAGAAAAGTTATGACATATTTTTAATGCAAAATGTATATTGATGCATGGAAAATATTCTACCTCAATAAAGAAATTCAAGGGGCCAGCAGGTGGTCTAGTAGTTAAGACACTGGACTCCCACATGGCCAAATGTGTTTAAAGTCCCAGACCTGGCAGCTTGAAACTCACACTAGGTATGTGTGTGTGCATGTCCAAAATCCCTAGAGACTGGAAGAGAACGGATTGCAGCCTAGTCATCCCCTTAAGAGTGATTTCTCACTTTCTCTCTGTCTCTGTCTCTCCAGCAAGTGCACATGCTCTATAGCAAAAGTCTCTTTAAAAAGAAAAGGAAATAGAAAAAGAAAAAGAAATAAATAAAGAGGGGCCAGCAAGTGGCATAGTGGTTGGTGTTGGACTCCCACATGATTGACCAAATGGAGTCCCAGACCCTGCAACTTCACACTCATGCCTGGTTCGTGTGTATGCGTGCCCAAAATCCCGACAGAAGAATGAGAGAGAACGGATTGTGGCATGGCCGACCCCCTGGGGGGTGATTACTTGCTTTCTGTCTTTCTGTCTCTCTCTGGTGAGCTCACACATCCTCAGACATCTTATAGCAAAAATCTCTCGCAAAAAAAAAAAAAAAAAAAAAATTCAAACTAAAATGAAGAAATACTTTATTCAGTTAGCAATTTATTTAATGATTACCCTCAGTAGTGGTGAGGAGGATCTGTGAAATTTGGCTGAAATATAAATCAGCAGTCTTTTTGCAAAGCAGTTTGTCAATTCACACAGATGTTAGAACTATTAATGTTTTCTGACCTGGTAATCCCACTCCTGGCACTTTGTCCTAAGGAAATTTTTTTCAAAGAAGAGAAAAAGCTTTATGTGAAAAGGTCTTTCTGATAGCTGTCTTCATCTATAAGATGAGTGAGTTTTAAGCCACTGATGTTGGGACTCGAACCGTGGTCAACTACATGGGAGTCCAGCAATAAAACCTTACACATATGCTGGTTCCCCTCTTCCTCTTTTTTTTTTTTAAATAAAGTGTATTTATTTTTTTCATGAGCAAGAGTGATAGTGAGAGACAGCATTCCAACAGGGCCTTTATTATTGCCAGAGGGTGTGTACACTCATTAGAGAGAAAGAGAAAGAGAAAGAGATAGGAGCCACTGTCTACTTGGGACACGGTCGTGCCACAATCCCTTTTCCTCCATTTCTCTCTGTCAGAATTTTGGGCATGTACCCATGCACGCCTGGATTTTCAAGCCACCAGAAGCATAACTCAAACTGTAGTTGGCCATGTGATATCTGGCTTCCCAAGGCATAGTGCTTAACCATTACACTAGGGAGGCAGCCCTGCAACAAGGTCTTGATACCCTGATCCACCCCTAACTTGGCAGCCCCATGCACATGCCCAGTAGACTCAGGAAGGCCTCTAGTTAAGAACCTGGAACCTTCCCCTGTGAGTTAGCTTGGCAGATTTAGCACTGTACTGCCATCCAGCCTATGGTCTCTTCTTATAAGGGCACTAATCTCAGTGATAAGGACTCCACTCTAATGGCCTAATCACCTCTCAAAGTTCCCACCTCTTAATACCATCACATTGGAATTAAGATTTCAACATATGGCCCCACTGGCTACTCTGAAAAGCCATCTTTGCATTGTTCCTGTTTCAGGCTTCTGTACTCCGCAGCCGCAGGCGCAGCTTTATTGCCAGGGTCCCCAATCTCTCACTTTCTTTTTAATACGTTGCATCAGATCACTGGTGTGCCCCACATGTCAGACACGGCAGGGGACACTAGCTCTGAGGGAGTTGTGGAGAAGGTGGAGAGTTGAAGAGATGCCCCGGCTAACGAGAACGCTAATGAGGAACACAGGGAGCAGGAGGTGAGAATGAGGTAGGCGAAGAAGAGGAAGAAGGTGGGGAGGATGAGGAAGAGGAGAAAGAAGGCGATGGTGAAAAGGAGGACAGAGATGAAGATGAGGAGGCTGAGGCAGCTAGGGCAGACGGGCAGCTAAGAATGACGATGTGATGCGAGAAGCAGAAGACTGATGAGGATGAGTAGACAGCAAAAAAAGAAAAAGTTAAACTTAAAAAAATGGCCGCCGTGACTTATTCACCCTCCACTTCTCGTCTCAGAATCTAAATGTGGTCACCTTCGAGTAGAGGCCTGCCCACTCGGCCACTGTGGGCAGTACCACCTGCAGATGACATGCACTCTCCACCACCCAACCAAATCCACAACACGACTTTGCAACAGGGGAGGAGAAAAGAACCAAAACTCCCAAGGCCCTGCTTTTTTTTTTCTTAAAAGTACTTTTAAAAGGAAAAATTGTTTGTATTTTTTATTTACATTTTATATTTTTGTACATATTGTTAGGGGGTCAGCCATTTTTTTAAAAGAATTATTTATTTTATTTTATTTATTCATTCATTTTATTTTAATTTGACCAGAGAGAGACACAGAGAGAGAGAGGGGGAAAGTTAGAAAGCAAGCCACCAGGTCTGGGACTCAAACCGTGGTTGGCCATGTGGGAATGTCCAGTGCCTTAACCACCACGCCACCTGCTGGTCCCCAAGGGGTCAGCCATTTTTAATGATCTTGGATGACCAAACCAGCCTTTGGAGCATCCTCTGTCCTACTTCGGGCTTTACTTGTGGTGTGACCAGGTTCACTATAATCTCAAAGGAGAAAAAAAACCTTGTTAAAAAAAGCAAAAACAACAATTAAAAAAACCTCATTCTGAGCATTCCAGTAACTTTTTTTGTGTATGTACTTAGCTGTACTGTAAGTAGTTGATTTGTATGAGATGGTTAAAAAGGCCAGATAAAAGGTTTCTTTTTTTCCTTTTTTTGTCTATGAAGTTGCTGTTTATTTATTATTATTATTTTTTTGGCCTGTTTGGTGTATGTGTGAAACAATGTTGTCCAACAATAAACTGGAATTTTATTTTGCTGAGTTGTTCTAACAAAAAAAAAAAAAAAAAAAAGATTTCAACATTTAGGGGGCCAGTAGGTGGCATGGTGGTTAAGGCACTGGACTCCCACATGGTCAGTTGTGGTTCAAGTCCCAGGGCGGGTGGCATGCTTTCTCACTTTTCCTCTCTCTCTCACTGTCTCTCTCGGATAAGCACATGTGCCCTGTAGCAAATTTTAAAATAATAATAATGGGGTCAGCAGGTGGTGCAGTTGAGGGTACTGGACTCCCACACAGCTGACTATGGTTCAAGTCCCGGACCTGGTGGCTTTCTCTCTCTCTCTATTTCTCTCTCTCTCATCAAATTAATTAAATAAATGAATAAAGTTAGGTAGAAAAAATAATTATTTAAAAATAATAATGATAAATAATAAATGGTTCTTTAAAATTTTTTTCAACATATGAATTGGGGGGTGGGACAGAAACATTCAGTCCATTACACAATCAAAGTGGAAAAATGAATGGCTAGAAAGAGCACTGGTCTTGGAGTTAGGTGACCTGGTTTGAAGTTTTGACTTCAAGATCACAACTTTATGTCTGTGTGGTCTGGGGTAAGAGACTTGGTCCTCCTGAGCCCACATCTGCCAGGATGGCAGGAGGGAAATCAGGTTGGAAAAGCCCGTGGGGATCAGATCATGGAGGACCTCGTCTGCTAAGAACTCCAGACTCTGTGCAGACAGCAAGGAAAACATCGCAGGTATCTGATCAGAACTGTGCATCTAGAAAACATCGCAGGTATCTGATCAGAACTGTGCATCTAACCCGCAGTGGCACGTAAAATGAATGGAATAGGGGGAATGCAGGAGTGGGGAGGCCACTGGAAGGCTTTTGCTGTAGTCTACCCGAGAGGCGAGGACTAATTCAATGAAATACCCAAATTGTATGAGTACCTTGAGGTTGATGAGCCATTATCGTAAATCCCCAGCATCCCTGTAACATCTGTTTTAGTCTGCACTGAGCAGAAATATTGCAGAATAACACCCTATACTTCTACAGTTCTCTACAGTTCAAAAAGTGCTTTCATGTGCATTATCTCATTTCATCTTCTAGCGTATTTATATTTGTGAAGGAATTTTTCTACATATTGAAATCGGGCCTATAGGTTCGTAATTGTGAGGGCCTACCCTTCCTTTCTCCTCTGCTCAGCTTCCTTTTGTTCAATCTTCAAGCACTTTTCAGTTCTCTATTCCAAAACAAAAAACCAAAACAATAACAGCAGCAAAAAACAGGTCGAACAACACACCAGGCCCCTTGCTTAAATTCCTCCACAGTCAGGTAAGTCATCAGTGTGCTGGATTTGAGCGCACTTGGTTTATTTAATCATTTGTTCATCTCCCTCTGATCGCACTGGAGTTTCACATGCTCCACCATATGCTGTCCCTGTGACGCTCTGCACACACACATGTGAGAGCCCACGGGGGGCCTAGCCCTCCCACCCTTCCTCCAGCTCCAGCCCTTCCCTCTTCTCAGGAGGGGCATCTCCCTCTGGAGGCCCTAAAAGAGATCCTAAGTCACACAGCCCCAGTTCTCTGAGACACAGGGCTAGCGGTCACCCAGAAGGCCTGTGGCCTGGTCTCCACTGCATTCCGGGCTTCCCTGGCTTCCAGAGGCACTAATGAGCAGGGCTGGGCGGTAATTAAGACTGTGCTCAGTTCCACACCGTGCAGCACAGATGCAGCGGGGAGGAGGGGGAGGCAGGGAAGACAGGAAGGGCGCCCTCAGCCTCTCCGCCCGCTCTGTGCCTGCTCTCCAGGGCTCTCTCTAGGGCATCAGGGGCGTTGGTAAAGACACAGGATGAAGGAACAACTCAGGAGATGGCTGTCCGGGGCTGGAGAAGGAGTGTCCAGACGCCAGCCAGGTGTTGCTGCTACATCCCCCATCCCAGCGGGGGCCAGCGGGCCTAGCCCATTGTTTTCAGAGGTACGAGTCCTCCGTTTTACAACCAGCTTGTCATTGACTGAGACTGCAGAAGGGGGCCACAGACCAGCAAGAAAGGAAGGGCATGATACATGACACATACCAGCCACCACTCACTGCCCTGCGAGTATGCTATTGTCTCTGCGAGCGTGGAACCCTCTCCAGCTCACACGTTGGACCAAGCAGCCTCTCTTGGTGAGGGCCAGTGGCAATAACGAACACTCAGGGAGCAACGCTGAGCCGAGTTCTGGCTGTCCACAGGTCAATATGATCCAGCCATTCCGAGAGCACCCCTCCAGCTGGAAAGCAGATGTGAAAACAGACACATGACTTTTATGACAGTGATCAGAAAAAGCTTGTGCTGGCTCTGTGGCCTGATGGTTAAGGCAACTGGATCCCACGTGCCTGACTGTGAGATTCAAGTCCTGGACCCGGCAGCTTGGAAAACACTCCAGGCATGTGTATGTGTGTGCCCAAAATCCCAAGAGGAGGATGGAGGAGAGGGGATTGCAGTGTGGCTATCCCTCCTGGAGGTGTTTTCTCACTCTCCCTTTGTCTCTTTTTCTGTCTCTCTCAGGCAAGTGTACATACACTTAAGGAAAATTTTAAAGAAAAAAAAAAGGTTCTATGGAACCAGTCACCTAAGGTAGACTGAGGAATACTTCATTTGTATGGTAGCATTTGAGTTAAGCCTTCAACAGAAGAAGGAGCCAGAAGGATTTCCCCCCCATACGGTATGTGTGCTTGCCAGAGAGAGAGAGACAGAAAGAGAGAAAGTGAGAAATCACCCCCTAGAGAAGACAGCCACACTGCAATCTCTCTCCCCCATTCTTCTCTAGGGATTTTGGGCATGCACATACACGTGCTTGGCATGAGTTTCAAGCTGCCGGGTCCAGGACTCAAACTGTCATTGACCTCTTAGGAGTCCAGCGCCTTAACCACCATGCCACCGGCTGGCCCCCAAAAATATTTTTTCAGCAAAGGAGATAAAGTGAGCACAAAAGCGTGAGGCGTAAAATCCAGGCTAGCCTGTCCTAGCCCATTGAGCAGCTAGAAGATGTGGCAGGCCTCTCCCAGAGTGGAGAGAGATGGATGGGTTCTAGGAGACCATCAGGGGTCACAGGCCTGGCAGGAGCGGTTGCCAGGGTGACCCACATTCCCGTCTACACCACTGCAGGGGCTGAGCAGATGTTGGGCGACTTCATCAGGATCCTTGGGGAGCTGTCCCAGCCTCAGGTGCTGAGCTGGAGGCAGAGATGAGAGAAGAGTTGAGGGACTGACAGAAAAGGCAGAGCTGGAAGCAAGGGCTTAGGCAGAACACAAAAGGAGGAAATTTAGCCCTGGGCTCAGGTCTGCTCCTAAATTCCGTGCAGAGAGACGGGGGTAACTAGGGAAGATGAATGGGACAGTATGGGTGTCCTGAACCCCAGGGCCTTGTATGTGGGGTGTCAGAAGCACCGACAGCCTTTCCTTCCTCTGCCACTGCTCTGGAGGGCACAGGTACCTACAGGTTTCCAGAACCTACTCTGTTACCAAGGAAGAGGCGGGAGGGTTGGATGATAATTCTGTGGGGGAGGAACAAGGAGTGATGTGGTCAAGTCCCAAAGGCCCACAACTCATAAGCTGGGAGTGAGAGAAAATGACTAGAGTCTTGAAAATACTGGGTCTCCAGTGATTCTGTGATCACTTTCCTCTTTTTCTTGTTTAGAATTATTTATTTAATTTAATTTCTTTATTATTATTGTTATTTTAATTTGGCCAGAGAGAGACAGAGAGAGAGAGAGAGAGAAGGAAAGTGAGAAAGCAAGCTGTCAGGTCCAGGACTTGAACTGTGGTTTATCATGTGGGAGTCCAGCACCTCAGCCACCACACCATTCTCCAGCCCCATGACCACTTTCAAATACATGTAATTAGCACTCATTTAAATAGGCTTTTTTAAAAATTAGAACTATTTACTCAATTTTATTTATTTATTATTATTATTCAGTTTGGACAGAGAAAGAGAGGGAGAGGGACAAAGCAAGCCACCAGGTCGGAAATTCAAACCACCGTCAGCCCTGTGGGAGTCCAGTACCTTAACCACCACACCACCTGCCAGCTCCTTAAATAGGCTTTTGAACCATGCTAACTATAACCACTGAGCCTGCTGGCCCCTCTCCTGCCACGTATCCCCTTCCCCTCCCCGAGAGGCATGAAGGCAGGTCTCCAAGGGGACTTGCGGGTGTGTTCCTACACAAACAAAAGCCCTAATGCTGGTGTGTTGAGTCATCCACCTTCATAGCTGTCCTGGATGTACATTGTCAGTAACAATAAGGGCTTATTTTCCATTCTGAGTCTGCAGTCTTGTTTTCCATAGCAGTAAATGTCCCAGAAAGCTTGAGGTCTCTCTTCTATAGAAATCGTGATGTGAATCTCTAGAAATGGGACCCCCAGATGATCCGTGATCTCCATGGATACTGCCCTGTACCCCTCACCTCTCCCTCAAGGGCCCCAATAGGCACCTCCTCCAGGAACCTGCATGTCTGCCCTATTAGGAGGAAGGAGTGAGTCTCCTCCACTGGCGTGTGTGTGGGTGACAAGCCTTCTCCACACTTGGCCTCCCTCCCCGGTCAGAGACGTGGACACTGAGGCTGAGCTTGTCTCTCTCCACTGACCTGGCAGGCAGGAGAAGCAACTATGGAGGAACCTTTAGGGCTAGAGGAAGTGGAGGGAGGATTGGAATGCTTTTTATTTTGAGTATCTTTCTTAGAACTTTTGCATTTATAGTGCAGTATTTCTATTTTTAAATGAATCATTTAGCTTTTTATTATTTAATGTATTTCTCTTAGAGCAATAAGGACTTTTGCAATATGGAAAAGGTGACATTTGATCTGAAGAAGTCTGGGGGAGCTCTGGACATGGGGAACTGACCTTTAATAACCACCCACCCAGAGCCACGGCTGGCAAAGCACAAGCTGAGCTCTGGGAATGCTGTCTGGTGCCCTCTGCAGGTCACTTCGCAGGGGAAGTCTGTTAGTGACGACCCTGAGAGCGGGAGTGTCTGTGTGTGCGCATTGTGTGCGTGTGTGTGGGCGTGCGTGTGCGCACACATGCCTGTGCTCCTGCCCCTCTTCCCCAGTGTTCTCTAGATGACTAAGACTAAACCTGTCTCTCGTCTGCACTCTCTTGCCAACTGTCCCAGTTCTGTTTCTCCCTCTCTCCCTTCAGTGCAGCCCAGAAGCCCTGTGGGCTGGGCCAGAGGGGAGCAGTTGTTGCTGTTTTTCCCCAGCTCCCGCTCAAACCTGACACCCACAGAAAGGTCAAGCCCACGTGGTTGCACACGTCCCTTGCCTGGCCCGCCCTGGCTGTTGCCATGGCGACTGCTGGGCTGGAAATGTCCTTAGCCACCTCTACTCAGCACGTTGGGTGGCTGTCCCAGGCTCCATTCTCAGAAAAGCCACTCCTACCAGGGGTTCTGGAGTTACAGGGCCTCTGGGAATACAGACAGAGACCCGGTAAAACAGCATCAGAGGCACACACAGACAGAGACAAAGAGAGACAAGCCTACTTAGGGGCTCAGAGAATATGAAGATGCAAGAAAGTGAGAGGCAGAGCCTCGGCTGCACAGGCCTGAGCAACGAATAAAGCAAGACAGGGCCTCAGGTGGAGAAAGGAAAAGAAACAAAGGGAGGCGCGGAGACCCCCTGACCACACAGGGGGAGAGAACCCCAGACAGAGAGAATAGTGGAGAGGGCTCGAGGGAGGAAGAGGGGGAAGGCAGGGGTGAGAGATCGCAGCTCTCCACCACCCTCGCTTCCATCCCAGGAAACCAGCTCTTCCCACAGATTTCTCTTCCTCTCAGGCCCTCTGAGACCTCAGGTCCCTGGCCGAGTCAGGTTCCTGGCCAGGCTCTTCCTGTGGCTGGGGGACATCTGCTGGAGGCACCTTGCCCTCGGGAGTACGGATGGAATGGAGCCTCCTGCCCCCGCCCACCCCAGCTCTCCCCGCCCTGGCAGGACCACTTTACTCCAAGCTCATCATAAACACCTACCCAGCCTCCTCCGCCCGGGAGGTGGAATGCGCACTAGAACACTGAGCAGGGATAAGAAAATGAGGTGAAACTAATGGAGTAATGGGGCTAGCAGGTGGCATGGCGGGTAAGGTTTTGGATCCCATAAGTCCCGGACCCCGTGGCTTTAAAAACATGTCAGGCACGTGTGCATATGTGCCCAATAACCTGAGAGGAGAATGGAGGAGAAGGGATTTCGGTGTGGCCATCTCTTCCCAAGGGGCGATTTCTCACTCCTCCCACTACCGTCTCTGTCTCTCTCCGACAAGCATCCTCGCCCTATAGTGCAAAAAAAAAATTATAGAGAGTAATGAGTATGAATATTTGGAGTGATGAGTACTCTGGAGGTAATTAATGTGAAAGAGGAGAGAAGATAGGCTGGACAGACAGGAGTGAGGGGATAGGAAGGTGGCAGGAAGGGGGGAGGGAGGAAGAGACAGACAGACTCAGAGCTCTGACCAAGGCAGGCCAGAGGGGAAGTCACAGGAACGTCAGCCCCGTCAGATCGGTCCTCAGGGGCTGCCCGAAACCCTGCCTCTGCTAGTGCCATGGTTCCCCCTTTCTGAAGTATGTCTAAGGCTTTAAGTGAGGCCTCTCAGGGTTTTTGGATTCTTGGTTTTTCTTAGCATTTTCTTCTTAGAAAATAATCAGACCATCAGTACAGGAATCTCTGAGGCCCATCCAGGCTTGGACTTCTCCTGACTTTGACCACAGCGTGAGAGGGACAATGGAGTCAGTGCTCATCATGTCACCCACCATATGCCAAGGTCTTGTGTGGGTGTTGAGTTGAGCAGGTACTATCCTGGAACACCCACAGCCCTCGTGCCCGTATCCTGGAGAGCCCACTGAAGAGGTTGAGCACTGAAGGGAGATTTGAACCCAAGGGAATTGTAGGTGGACATTTAAACAAGGCTGGGATGAGCCAGCTAACCAGGGAGAACCACTCCCCACACTGAGCCACAAAGGCTGGAATGCGAAAAGCGAAGGTCCCTGGAAGGCAGGCCCCAGACTGAGCAGGACAGAGACTAGAGCAGATGTTGTTGAGGCACTGCCCCACAGCCCTCCAGCCCACTTCGACCAGTTGCAGCTGCAGCGATCAGTCCTGGTACACACTCCCAACTTCCCATCTGTCTCCTCTGCGAGACATTTTTCTCAGACTGTAGGGCAGCAGGGAAGTGGCAGGAGCAAAACCCCCAAAGGGCAACCTCAACCAACAAGGAATGGGCAGCAGTGGAACTGCATGCCAAATTCCTAAATAACTCAGTGGGGAAATTCAGAGCAATCCCAGGGTGACAGAGCCCTAAAACCTATAGTGGGCCCACTCAGTGCATCCTTCCCTGTCTCACTCTCCTTGCTCCTGCCGTCCCTTTAAAATAAACAGCTTACATCCAAGTCTTTATCGCATGGTATATACTCAGACACATCAAGAGCACAAGAGTTACCTTTTTGTGATCTTCCCACCACAAGAATTTATTCCACAGGCCTGGGCTAAGATAAGACCTGTTGACTGGGTCTACCTCTGCTTGCTGGTAGGTAGGTGCTTGCGAGAAAGAGGTCTGCCTTGGTTTGTGTGTGTCCCCCAGAAAATTCATGTGTTAAAATTTGGCTGTGACAGTATTAACAGGGTAGAAACTTAATCTGACTATGGGGTTAAGAAGTGGAACCTTTGGGAGGTGATTAGGATTAGATAAGGTCATCAAGGTGAGGCCCCCATCATTGAATACTGGTGGGTTTATAGGGGGAGGGAATGAAACCAGACACAGACACAGGCAAGCTCTTGCCATGTGATGCCCTCCCCCATCTCAGGATTCTGCAGGGTCTCCACCAAAAAGAAGACCCTCACAGATACAGCCCCTTGGCCTTGGCCTTGGCCTTCAGAACTGTAAGCTAAATAAACCTCTATCTTTATAAATTACCCAGTGTCTGATTCAGTCATTAGTTACAGAAAAATGGACTAAAACAGGGCAATTATCCAGGGAGGGAAAGGAGAACTCACTAGCTTATTCTCCCAAATGCTGGGGAGGCTGGGGCTGACTCACTAGCTGCAGTCTCCCATTGGTCTGCAGTGGACAGCCATAGATGTTCGTAACTGGAAAGGACCTTATGGTTGACCTGATCCAGCTTTCTGATCAGTGCAGGAATCCCCTTTACAGCCTCTCTGATACCTGCTTAAACACCTCCAGTGACAGGACACTCACTGTCTTTTACAAGGCAGCCCTGTCAAGTGTGAGCAAACTGTTAGAAAGTTCCCCTTCTCTGGGACCAGCAGTTAGTGTAATGGCTATGTCACTGGACTCCCACGCAGACGGCCATGGTTCGAATCCCGGACCTAGTGGCTTAAAACTCACACCGGGCGCGTGTGCGTGCGTGCCCAAGATCCCGAGAGGAGAATGGAGGAGAATGGAGGAGAAGGGATTGTGGCGTGACCATCCCCCCTGGAGGGTGATTTCTCGCTTTCTATCTCTCTGTCTCTCTCTGCCTGTCTGGTGAGCGCACGCGCCCTATAGCAAAAACCTCTCAAAAAAAAAAAAAAAGTTCCCCTTCTCTGGTGGACCAAGAGAAACTCTATGGGGGTAAAACTGGAGGTGTTTTGGGTGACCCCCTATCTTACATTCCCTGTAGCCATGTTCTGGATTCCCAGTCAGACCATGGGATTTGAGGACTATGTCATCGAACACAAGAGAGAGCTTTGGCCACCTGAGAAGGAGGGCCAGTGCCAAGAGCTAGGAGAATTCGAAGAGAGGATTTGGAAGCAGAGGGAAGAGAAACTTCTTCGGGCTGCCCGGCAGAGCTCCTGAGGCTGCCAAGTGCCTGAGCCCTAGCTCCCCCCACACCCACCTGAGAAATAACAGATGCCCAGTTTCTTGTTAAAAAAAAAAAAAAGTGTTCCTTCTCCTCAACCCTGACTGATAATTTCTCCCTAAAACTTCCACCCACACGTCCTGGTTTTCCTTTGTACTTCAGTGTGTCAGCTTTCTACCCAAGACTCTTCCAAATATTCCAAGCCACCCACATCCCTGCTACATCTTCTTCCCAGGGAAACAATCTCATTGTCAAAAGACTCCATCTTCTGAGCCTCCTTACCCTGGGCCCATCATCCAGAGAGCATTGCGGTTTGCCAATGTTCTTCTTACTGCCTGGTTCCCAGATGACGTTCAGACCTGTAGGATTAGCACCAACTGTATTTTTACACTACTAGAGCCCCAAGTGCATTTCCACTGTTGATTCCTAGAATTATAACTTTTTGGCAGCTGCGTAGCACTGCTGACTCAATTGAACCGTTAAAACGCCGAACATCTGTTGTTTTAGTTTCTCAGGATCCTCTTTTCCCTTCCTTCAGGTAACAGCAACGCTCTTCCATTTCCCATTCTCCTGTGGTTCTGGTATGACTGTTAACCACAGTAACCTGTACCCCTAGCCAATGAGTACGTAACCTGGGCCAAGCCAACCAGAGTCTTCCCTGGGATGTATTATCTGGCGTTAGAAAGCACTGTCTTCCCTCTGGAGTTACTAAACTGGGATGATGGAAGCTCTTTGTGCTACAGCAACACTCAAAGAGTCAAAAGTGGGAGGAAGAGGAGACTGAAGATACATTTGGAGTCTTTCGATCCAATTGTCCTTGAGGCTAGCACCATTTCTGTCTTTCTCAATTCATGTCTCTTTTTGGGAACCAGCAGTTAGCGTAATGGCTATGTCGCTGGACTCCCATGTAGTCGACCGCGGTTCGCGTCCAGGACCCGGTGGCTTAAAACTCACACCGGGTGCGTGTGCGTGCGTGCCCAAGATCCTGAGAGGAGAATGGAGGAGAAGGGATTGCGGCGTGACCATCCCCGCTGGGGGGTGATTTCTCGCTCTCTGTCTCTATGTCTCTCTCTGTCTGTCTGGCGAGCGCACGCGCCCTATAGCAAAAAAAAAAAAAAAAAAAAAAAAAAAAAAAAAACCTCTCCAAAAAAATTCATGTCTCTTTTGGACTTAGGCTGAATTGTGTCTGGCTTCCATCACTAAAATAAATTAATTACTACACAGTTATTTGTCTTCTACTTGTGTACTTGACCTTTGATCCTAAATAAAGACTTTACATTTATCCATATTAGGGTTCCTACTTCACTCCCTCACTCCTGCCTATGGAAAAGTTTAGAACTCTGATTCTGTTGTCTAATCAATTACCTAGTGAGAGGGCTCACTTTTGATAAGGAGGCCCTTCTATGCATTAATGCACATAGATAAAAATGTTGAGCTGAACAGAGTAAACAAAAAGAGAAAAGAAAAAAATCAGCATGTCAGTTTATCAATAAATGAGTTTACTTTGGAGATGGTTGTTCAAACAACTGTGAGTCCACACTGCTGTATTCTTAGCCTGTCTATATTCTCCTCCTGTCTCCCAGATTTTATGTCTTGATCAGATACCATGCAAAAGACCACTGTCTTAGTCTGTTTTCTTTACTTTTTTCTTTTCTTTTTTTTTTTTTTTTTTGAAAGGTTTTTGCTATAGGGCGTGTGCACTTGCCAGAAAGGCAGAGAGAGACAGAGAGACAGAAAGCGAGAAATCACCCACCAGGGAGGATGGCCATGCTGCAATCCCTTCTCCTCCATTCTCCTCTTGGGACCTTGGGCATGCATGCGCATGTGCCCAGTGTGAGTTTAAACCACCAGGTCTGGGATTCGAACCGCAGTCAACTACATTGGAGTCCAGTGACATAGCCATTATGCCATCTGCTGGTTCCAGTCTGTTTTCTGTCATAACAGAATATCACAGACTGGGTAATTTATAAATAAACAGCTATTTCTCAGTGCATGGCTCTGTATGCTGGGACATAGACTTATTCAGCTCACGGTTCTGTATGCTGAGATGCCCAGGGCATGGCACTGGCCTCTGGTGAGGGCCTTCATGCTGTTATCCCATGGCAAAAGGCAGAACGACAAGCTGGTGCAAAGTCAGAGAGAAGGATGGGAGCTTAACTTCATCGTTTTATCGGGAACTTGCTCTTATAACAATGACATTAATCTATGCAGGAGGTCAGAGCCCTCGTGACTTAAGCGCCACTTAAATGCTGCACCTCTCATACTGTCACAATGGCAACTAAATTTCAAGATTTGGGGAGGATATTCAGACCATAGCAGCCACACTGTACCTTGGCATTCTGCTCAGCTAAGAGCTGAGTATTTTATCCTTAAAAGACATAACGTTAAAGAACCAAAACTTGCCCTAGAGATGATCTATGCTTTGAAATGTTCATGAGACCAGCCCATGGCATGGTGGTTAAGGCAACTGGATCCCACATAGCCAACCCCGCAGATCAAGTCCTAAACCCAGAGGCTGGAGAACACTCTGGGCACATGTACATATGTGCCCCAAATCCAGTAACTGCATGGACCCTCTGGCAATTTTTTTTTAATTGGGTCTAGAAGATGACTGAATCACACATGACCACTGTGTGTTTCAGACCCGGTAGCTTGAAAAACTCACCAGGCATGTGTGTGCATGTGCCCCGAATCCCAAGAAGAACATGAAAGAGAAGGGACTGTAGTGTGGCCGTCCCCCGGGAAGTGCTTTCTCACTTCTCTCACCCCCTCTGTCTCTGTCTCCAGCAACATGTTATAGGGCATGTCCACATGTCCACATGTACACATGCCCTATAACAACAACAACAACAAAAGGTTAATGAATTCTCAGGAACTCATCCCTCTTCTTGCGCACACACATACACAATCCCTCTCACCCACCCCAACCTTTGCCTTCTCCCTTACAACTTATTCCTCCTAAAGAACGGGTTTGGGGAGCAGCACGGTGGTAAAACACAATGCTCTGCAAGAGCAGACCCACAGAGGAGGGCTGCCAGTTTGTGTCTAGAGACTTCCTTCAGTATGCCAGACGTGTGCCCATGATCTGGGCGGGCTGAGTGTGGGAGTGGATCACAGCATCAGGACCCTGTGGGGGGTTCTGTCTGTCTGTCTCTCCCTCATGGGAGAAATAAACATGTAAACCTAAAAAAAAGTATTTTAGGGCTGGCTCTGTGGCACAGCAGTAAAACACCGTTCAAGAGAAGCCATATCCCACATGGCAACTATGTTCAAATCCCCGGCCCGCTCAGCCTGTAACATGCCAGGCATGTGCAATGTGCCCAAGATCTAACCATCTGGAGGACGGAAGGGGAATGGTGGCGTGATCAAACCTTCTGGAGGCTGCTCCAGTCTCTCTTCCTTGCTCTCATTCTCACATGTGCATGCACATGTCCTATCATGAATAGAGAAAAAAAAAAACAATTAAAACATTATTTTAAAGAATCAATTTTTAAAAGAATAATTTAATTTCATCATTATTATTTTTATTTTTAAATTTGCTACAGGGTTCATGCGCTCACCAGAGAGAGAGAAAATGAGAAAGCAAGCCACCAGGTTTGGGACTCGAATCACAGTTGGCCATATGGGAGTCCAGCACCTTAACTACCACCCACCTGCCAGCCCCAAAGAACCAAATTTTTCAAAAATTATTTAATTTGATTTATAATATTAAAAATTTGCTATAGGGCACATGTGCTCACCAGAGAGAGAGAGAGAAAGTGAGAAAGCAAGCTGCCAGGTCTTAAACTCTGCCGTATGGGAGTCTAGCATCTTTAACCACCACACCACCTTCTGGCCCCAAAGAGCCAATTTTTAAAAATGGATTGGGTCAGGGCCAGCAGGTTGCATAGTGGGTAAGGTGCTGGATTCCCACATGGCCAATTGTGGTTTGAGTTCTGGACCCACAGCTTGAAACTCACTCTGGGTGCATGTGCGTGTGCACCCAAAATCCCAGGAGGAGAATGAGAAGGGATTATGGTATAGCCATACCACCGAAGGTTAATTTATCACTTCCTCTCTCTCCATCTTTCTCTCTATCTCTCCGGCAAGTACACATTCCCTATAGCAAAAATCTCTCAAAAAGAATAAAAAGGGGGCTGGTAGGTGGCATGGTGGTTAAGGGCACTGGAACCCATAGGACCACTTGCGGTTTGAGTCCCAAACCTGGCGTCTTGCTTTCTCACTTTTCCTTTCTCTCTCACTCTGTCCCTCTCTGGTCAAATTAAAATAAATAAATAATGTTAAATGAAATAATTCCTTTTTTTTTTTTCTTTTTTTGGAGAGGTTTTTGCTATAGGGCGCGTGCGCTCGCCAGACAGACAGAGAGAGACAGAGAGATAGAAAGCAGGAAATCACCCCCCGGGGGGATGGCCACGCCGCAATCCCTTCTCCTCCATTCTCCTCTCGGGATCCTGGGCACGCACGCACACGCGCCCAGCGTGAGTTTAAGCCGCCGGGTCCGGGACTCGAACCGCAGTCGACTACGTGGGAGTCCAGTGACATAGCCATTATGCTAACTGCTGGTCCCATAATTCCTTTTTTTAAAAGAATAATTTTATTGGGACCAGCAGATGGGTGTAATGGTTATGTTGCTGGACTCCCATGTAGTCGACTGCTTCAAGTCCCAGATCCAGTGGCTTAAAACTAACTCCACATCCCACATGGCAACTGTGTGCATACTCAAAATCTTGAGAGGAGAATGGGGGGAAGGGATTGTGATGTGGCCATCACCCCTGGGGCGTGATTTCACATTTTCTCTCTATCTGGTGATCACATGTGAACTATAGCAAAAATCTCTCTAAAAATAAATAAATAATTTTTGTTTTAGAGGTTTTTGCTATAGGGCACGTGCGCTCGCCAGAAAGAGAGAGAGAGACAGAGAGATAGAAAGCTAGAAATCACCCCTGGGGTGGGGGGGTGTGTGGCCACGCCGCAATCCCTTCTCCTCCATTCTCCTCCCGGGATCTTGGGCACACACGCACACGCGCCCAGCATGAGTTTAAGCCACTGGGTCCAAATCCCGAACCGTGGTCGACTACATTGGAGTCCAGCAACATAGCCATTACGCTAACTGCTGGTCCCAAATAAATAATTTTTTAAAAGAAGAATTCCTTTTTGAACTATTTATTTATTTATTTATTTATTTATTTATTTATTTACTTTAATTTGACCAGGGAGGGACAGAGAGTGAGAGAGAAAGAGAGAAAGTAAGAAAGCAAGCTACTGGGTCTGAGATTCAAACTGCAGTCGACCACATGGGAGTCCAGCACTCTTAACCACCACACAACTTCCCAGCCCCTAAATAAAAAGCATTTCACTCAGTTACCAAGCCCCATTGGTTCTTTCACAAATGCTTCTCATATCTCCTTCTCTCTAGCTTCATTGCCATGCCCTCATTCTTGTCTTCAAATACTTCTCCTGCTTCCATTCTCTCTTCATCTTCTGAGACTAGAAACACATGAATTAGACTATGTGTATTTGTTATTGTCCCATGGCTCTTGGAAGCTTTGTTATGTTTTCCCCCCTTCTACTCCATTTCATTTACTTTCTGTTTCAATTCAGATGATTTTTATTGACCTATCTTTGAGCTCACTAGTTCTTTCCTCAGCTGTGCCTAGGTACTGAAAATCCTGTTGATGGAATTCATCTCTAATATCGTGGGGTTTTTTTTTAGTTTTTTTTTATTATTAATTTCACATTTTACATAAAGTCCCCATTATGATGTATACAATATGAATATACATATATAGTTTTCGACAGAGAACTCTACATTTTTGGTGTTCAATTGTTCTTCCCTTTGCCCCCCCATGCCCACCCTCTACCACCCACTCCCAACCACCCACTCCCCTCCCTTACAGCCTCTAGAATCTACATTTATCCTTTCCGCTATCATATCTTCAGATCTTTCTCCTTCGGCCAGAGTGCTGATATATATATATTTTTCATTGCACATCTTTACAGTGTACAGCATGGTTTTTCCCAGCATGAGTACCGTGCACATTAGTCAAGACAATGATATCACCAAGTACATCATCATCAACAGACCGCTCCTCATCTTTGTGTCTATTAAGTGTGATGTTTGTTCCCTGAATCCCTCCCCTCCGCCCTCCATTACTCATTCCCATTACCTCTCCCATACTGTCTCCAGTATCTGCAGTTGCCATCCCCGCCACTATACCCTCCAGTTCCTTCACTTTTTTTTTTTTTTTTTTTTTTTTTTTTTTCCCAATTATCAGCTCATAAAGTTTTTTTACAATAGGGAGCATAGATTCTACTCAGGGTTGGGTTAAGGGTGGGTCTCGTGCAGTTCTGCCATTGTAGGTGAGTCTTCATGGGATACAGTTTCAGGAAAGCGGTTCTGGTGAGCAGGGATGGTTATCAGCCGATGTGGCACAGCATCCATTCTGTGTTTACCGGAAGTGGTGTTGTGGGGATCTGCAGCGTGAGTCATCCTCCGGTATCTGGCTTCCTTAAGAATGGTAGAATAGTTCTTGTTTTTCCCTGAGGTAATGCAGGGCTGGTAACCATCATCTTCTCACTGTCCATAGAGAAAAATCCTCCTGTACAATGAATTTCTCAGCCCTAGTTTTTGGCCTCGGTTTGACTCCTGCGGCCGGCTGCCACAAGTAGACGTGGGCCCGGTGGCCACGTGCTGGCCAGGGGGCCACGCGCGGCTCCGGCGACCTCGCGCAGGCCCGGCGGCCACACTCCGGCCCAGAGGCCATGCGCAGCCCTGGCGGCCATGCCCAGGCTCGGAGGCCACGCGCCGGGCTGGGGGGGGGGGGACACGCGCTGGGCCAGTGGCCACGCGCTGGACTGGCGGCCACGCGCAAGCGCAGGCCCAGCGGCCACACCCAGGCCTGGCGGCCACACCCAGACCCGGCGATCACGCACAGGCCCCAGCGGCCACTCGCAGGCCTGGAAGTCACGCCCAGACCCGGCCACCACGTGCAGGCCCGGTAGCCACGTTCAGGCTCAGGCCCAGCGGCCAGGCATGGCCCCAGTGGCCACATGCAGGCCCGGCGGCCACGCGCAGGCTCCAGCCCTGCGGCCACTCGCAGGCCCGGTGGCCATGCACAGGCTCAGGCCCGGCAGCCATGCTCCAGCCCCCGAGCGCATGAACGCGCGTGGGATCCAGTGTCACCCCCCTGCTCGCCCGTCTGACCCGAGAAAGGAAGGACGGCGAGCTCGGCCGGTCCTCGCCACCGGCCGGCGTCGGAGCCAAACGCAGGACACACCCAGCGCCGGAGAGGCGGTGGGGGCGGCGCTCCGAGCCATGGCATGCGTGGGAGGTCCTCCCGGCGGCGCGGACCCGGCCTCCGCGCGCGAGGAAGAGCCCCCCCCCCCCCTCGCGCGAGCTGTTTTTTGTGGTTTTTTTTGGAGAGGTTTTTCGCTATAGGGCGCGTGCGCTAGCCAGACAGACAGAGAGAGACATAGAGACAGAAAGTGAGAAATCACCCCCCCCAGGGGGGATGGTCACGCCGCAATCCCTTCTCCTACATTCTCCTCTCGGGATCTTGGGCACGCACGCACTCGTGCCCAACGTGAGTTTTAAGCCATCGGGTCCGGGATGCGAACCGTGGTCAACTACATGGGAGTCCAGTGACATAGCCATTATGCTAACTGCTGGTTCCCATCTAATATCATGGTTTTTATTTTTAGCATTTCTATTGACTTTCTTACAGTTTTCACATATCCACTGAAATTCCACATCTGTTTATGCAAGTTGCACATCTTTTTCCACTAGATTTTTTTAACGTTTAATCATAATTATTTTGAAATTCCCATCTAATAGCTCTAACATCTGTATCAACTGTGTGTCAGGGTCTATTGATTACATTGTCTTTTTTTTTTTTTTAAGAGGTTTTTTTGCTATAGGGCATGTGCCCTTGCCAGACAGACAGAGAGAGAGAGAGAGAGAGAGAGACAGAAAGCGAGAAATCACCCCCCAGGAGGGATGGCCACACCGTAATCCCTTCTCCTCCATTCTCCTCTCAGTCTCTTGGGCACGCACGCACACGCACCTGGCATGAGTTTAAGTCACCGGGTCCGGGACATGAACCGCAGTCAACTACATGGGAGTCCAGCGACATGGCCATTATGCTAACTGGTGGTCCCGATTTCATTGTCTTTCAACAGTGGGTTGGTGCTTTTGCTTCCTTGCCTTTTTTGCATATTTTGTAATTTTTTACTGAGTGGTGTGTAGAAGAGCAGAGACTGAGGCTATATATAATATTGGGACATTGGGAAAGTCATGACACATTTTTGTACTGAAAAACAGAAAAAATTCATCAGGACTTTGCTGACGACCTAATAGTATTCATGCCTCTTTTTTTTTTTTCCGGAGCGGATTTTGCTATAGGGTGCGTGCACTTGCCAGAAAGACAGAGAGAGACAGAGACAGAAAGCGAGAAATAACCCCCCAGGGGGGATGGCCACGCCACAATTCCTTCTCCTTTATTCTTGTCTCGGGATCTTGGGCACGCACACATATGCACCTGGCGTGAGCTTAAACCACCAGGTCTGGGACTCGAACCGTAGTCGACTACATGGCAGTCCAGCAACATAGCCATTATACCAACTGCTGGTCCCTGGCATGCGTCTTCTGTCAGCCTGTTGGTCTTGGGGTAGAGTCAGTCTCATAGGAGTCAGGCAGGGCTTGGGTTCTGCTGTCGTTCTCATCAACTTCAGCATACCCCAGGCTTCAAATTCCAGTGGTAGGCTGCTTAGAGTGGGGACTGAGGTGCCAGGGCTTTCTCCATGTTCTCACTCCACCCTCACCGTTTCCGCCATCCCGGCTCCCCATCGGCCAACAGGAGACTGCTATTGCTTATTAGGGGCAGGTCTCAGAGAGGCGTGGGTTGGTTCTCTGTGATCCCGGCTTAGTCTCAGGCCTAAGCCAGTCCTATGCGCCTGAGCTTTAGGAGTTTCTCAGGATTCCTGTCCCTCTTCCCCATGGCGGCCAAGCTTACATCTGTGTTTGGTTTGGGCTGGGTCAGAATTTCTTGCCCACTTCCTCAACAGAGCAATTTTTCCTTGAGTCTTTAGTCTAAGACAGTTTCCTGCTTCTGCTTGTGAGTAGAAGGTTTTTGCTTCTATTTCCCCCAAAGCAATATATCTTTGCCTGTGTTCAAGAAGGGCACGAAGGGTTTTAGACCTTAGCAGAAGGATCTGAGTTTTGCTTTTATCCTTCTCCCTGAAGCAAGAGCTAATTGTCCCTTCCCTGGCGGCTTAAGACTTTTGCTTAAAGAAGAGAAGGATTGTGCAAGCATTTGAGGCTTTCTGCCTTCCCGCAGCAGACACCTTGATCCACTCCTCATGCCTGCACCACCAGGGAAGAAAGGTCTGAGCCTCTGCCCTTCTCCCACTTTTGCTCATGAACCTCAGGGCCTCTTGAGAGCAAACTCACTTGTGTCTAAGATAGTATCCAACTATTCTTTTTTTAAAATTCATTTTATTTAACTTTATTTATTTTAATTTGACCAGAGAAGGATGAGTGTGGGGGAGAGTGAGAAAGCAAGCCGCCTGGTCTGGGACTCAAAGCCACGATGGTCAGCCATGGGGGAGTCCAGCACTCTTAATCACCACACCACCTGCCAGCCCCAGTAACCAGCTATTCTAAACAAATACCTTAGCCCACGTGTAGCTTTTATAATTCCATTAACATTTGTGTTGGTTTCTTCTCACCTGTTGTGTAACAGTCACGTCTTTGCCAGGTTGAAGCAGCCATGTGTCCCTTGCACTCCTTTGAGGCCTTTCTTGGTTGTCTTGTGACCTCAGCTTTCTGATGGGCTCAAAAAAAGCTATGATTCTGTGACTTTTCCACATTGTTAGCGCAGGAGTGACCTTTTCTTGCAGGATTCTACATCTTAAACGGAAGTAGAAATCTTTGAATCGCTATCATTTCATTCTTAGATAACAGCAACCACCTCAGAGCTAGTCCCCTGAATCTAATTCTGCTCCTCTCTGCGCTGTAGCCCACATAGGTATTAAAATTCTGTAACGGTTAGAAATTAGAGGGAATTGTAAAATAAAATACTTGAAATTAGCTACATAAAATCTGAAACCTAGATCATGCTATACTGGTTATCTATTGCTAGGTTAAAAAAAATCAACCCAAAACTTTGTGGTTTAAACCACGACACTTAATTTGCTCATGAACCTACAGGGCTTTGCAGGGTATCTCGTCTCTGTCCCGCCCAGTGTCAGCGAGGACAGCTGACATCATTTGTAGGGGAGGGCAGAAATCATTTGAATCGCTTATGTGTGGGATGCCTTGGATGGGAAGACTCAAACAGCTGGGACTCCCCGGGTGTCCCTGTCCCTCTCCGCCCTCTCCAGTCTGACAGCTTCAAGGACTTCTTACATGTTGACTCAGAGCTACCAGGGAGAATGCTGAGAGAAAGGTGTGGGGAGGAGGGGACAAGACACCAGGTGGGATGCTTTTATGACCTAGCCTTAGAAGTCACATTATTTGTGTTGTATTCACTAGCAAGGCAGTTACACAGGTCTGCCCAGGTTCAAAGGGTGGGAATATTGACCCAACATCTCAGTGGAGAGGTGTCCACACCACACTGTCACATGAACATGTGGAATAGGATATATCGATAGGGCCATCTTTGGAAAACACAATTTGCAATACATGCTTCTCTTATTCTGTAACCGAAAAAAAAAAATAACATAAAAGAAATCAAGGTAGAAAAGAACCATGAGACCCCCCTAATTACATCGTGTAGACATATCGTTGCTATGTGTGAATAATTACACGCCCCAATCAACTGAATCATGTCAACCCATGGCAGCCATGACCAACTTTCTAGATGCAAACCTGATCTTGTCATGGCCCCCTTAAGATAGCCCATTAGCTCCCTGTTTCTCCACGATAAATTGCAAACCCTTTAACATGGCTCATAAAGCCCTTCATACCCGGCCATGTTTGTTCATTTCCAGCCTCACCTCTTGTCACTTCCTCTTTTGTTCTTTATGCTCCAGCTACACTGAATTACTTTCTATTCTCCAGGTTTTCTTTTGCCGTTAGGCCTTTGTACATGCTGTCTTCCTCTTCTGGGACTCTTACTGGCCCCCAGGCTCCTCTCCCTCTCTTTCTTCTAACACCTACTCATTTTTCTGGATTCAGCTTCCCTGACACTGCCTCTCTACTTCTAACCGACTGCCTTAGGCTCTTGTACCTCCTTCCAATCGGATACTCTCAAAGCACCCTGGGTTTATGCCTCCACAGGTAGGAACTAATCAGGTGGGCCCTCTCTCTCCCTTCATCATGCTACGTGGGAAGACGTGGTTTTGTTTTATTTATCTCCATGCACAGCGCCTGGAGCATAAGAGCTCACAAATACCGGTTAGGTGAATGAATCAGTGTCTTAAATAACCTACTCCTGGGTGCGAGCAAACAGCTCTCCCACAAACCTAAGATTGCTATGGCAATGTCTTGTCTTGGATCTCATAAATGACGTAGGGCCAGAGCTGGTTGGGACAGTTTAGGATTTTCAAGAAAATATCGGCTGTTTCATCTGGCTGGGCTTATTTGTCTGATGCCAGGGGTGAGAAGAGATTCACTCTTGAGCAACTTACTGCAAGGCAGGGCCAGGGAGTGGCTCCAGGGCGTCGTCCCCCTCCCAGCCAGGAGGTGGGCAGGCCTGCACCTCGGCAACAGCTGGTGGGATGTTTGTTTGCTTGCCTTGCCTACATCCGCAGCCTATTTCTGGAGCAGGTATTGGACGCGAGCCTGTGCCGTTCCAGCATCGACCTCGCCAAGGCGCTGGGTGGAGAGCGCTGCATGTGCCGGGACAGGACAGTGGCCGTTGCTGAACTCCCCTTCCTGGCTCCCACACAGCCAGGGGTAAACCAAGCCAGTACTGCCCTCCCTGGTGATCACTTCCCCAGCTGGAAGGCATGGCACTGAACATCGCTCTTCGCTCTAACTCTGTGTGTCACGGACACAAGGAAGGAAGTTGGGATTGACAAGGAGGACTCCTCTGATTCACACATTTTACTGATTTGAGGAAGTCCTAACCAGAGTTCCTTGGCGTTTTCAGGGAGACAGCTCAGCATTTTTGCCAAATTCTTTTTTCTTATGGTTAGTCCAGTCACTGAAAGGGAACTGGAACACAAAAGGTCATTTGACTTATTTATGTCCCCACACTAAACCACAAGACAGATAAAGATAGTGTAAACAGATGGGAATGTGTCGAGCTGCGTTGGGAAGTCCTTGGTTCTTTGGGTCCAGATCACTAAAATTAGAGATCTGTCCCTAGGCGCAAAATGAAACTGCAACCACAAATGAATAGGTAGAAAAGAAGATTTAATAGGAAAGAAAGGAAAGGAAAGAAAGGAAGTACACCCAAAAAGGTTCTTGGGCAGGCAGATTGCCAGGTGGCAACCGTGCTTGGTACTAGTTAACCGTTATTTTTATTACTACAGGTCATGAATATTCATTAGTGGGCGGTCCCTTATACCGCCTATGTCCTTCCTTTAAATTTGAATCCACACGTTCTTTTCCTGCACCTGTGCACCTTCCTCGCAGGTAAAGAATGAGGAACTTGATCACCTAATTGCGCGTGGTGCCCAATGCGAGCCAGGTTGCCCCAATTAGACTGCCCAATTAGTCCATTGTCCTAATGGGAATTAGGGCACTGACCAAAACGCTTGCTTAGGTCTTTTTGATAAGAGAAAAATCTACAAATCATCCCTGTGTGCTTCCCTCAGGCCTCAAGGAAAGAAGATGGCAAATTGCCTCGCGCTCCTGGCGCCCGGAGCTAGATGAGCCTTTCGCTTTTCTCTTGGGGTCGCCCGCTCATGGCTAACTAACTGCCTATCACAACAGCACCCAACACTCTTAGTTTCAAGTTCAGTGTCACTATGATAGCCCAAGATAAAACTGTATTAGTAAGTTATCTTTGAAAGCTAATAACAGATTTGGTTTGGGAAAGTGGAGCTTCACCCTTTTTTCCTTTTTTTATTTTTTTAAAGAATTATTTTATTCAATTATTTATTTATTTATTTTAATTTGACTAGAGAAGGACAGAGAGAGAGAGAGAAAGTGAGAAAGCAAGCCACCAGGTCTGGGACTCAAACCATGGTCAGCCATGTGGGAATCCAGCACCCTTAACCACCACGCCACCTACTGGCCCCAACCCTTTTTTCCTTTTTTTTTTTGGAGAGATTTTCGCTATAGGGCATGTACGCTCGCCAGACAGAGAGAGAGAGACATAGAGACAGAAAGCGAGAAATCACCCCCCAGAGGGGATGGTCATGCCGCAATCCCTTATCCTCCATTCCCCTCTCGGGATCTTGGGCACGCACGCACACGCGCCTGGCGTGAGTTTTAAGTCACCGGGTCCGGGACGCGAACCGCGGTCAACTACGTGGGAGTCCAGCGACATAGCCATTATGCTAACTGCTGGTTCCCCTCTTTTTTCCTTTTAAGATACCAGGTCATGATCCTACCCCAGGCTCCTCAGTAGCTGGAACTATAGGTGTATGCTACCGTGCTTGCTTTTTAGGATGGGATGGGAATCAAACCTGGGCCTCCCGTGTGGCCTCGGCCTGTGGAGCAGCAGGATCAACCAGTGCACATCACTCGGGCTAGGCTGTTTCACCTTTTTAGAGTCATTGCTTAACTTGTCACTCTTGAACCACAGTTAGAACTCCCTGCACTCTCTTCTGTGGAGATCTATCTCTGCTTAACGGTTAATCCAGGGCCAGCCCATGGCACGGTGGTTAGGATGGCTGGACCTACATGGCCGACCATGTGGTTTGAGTCTCAGACCTGGTGGCTTTTGAAACATGCCAGGCACATGTTCACGCATGCATGCCCAAAGTCCCAAAGAGAGGAAGAAATGGAGATTGCAGCATGGCCATCCCAAGGGGAGGGTGCTTTCTCACTTTCTCTCTGTGTCTCTCTCTGGTGAGTGCATGTGCCCTCTAACAAAGTTTAAAAAAATAAAGTTAATTCAGAAGGTGTTTGAGGATCTACCTCCTTCCTCTCACCCCATTCAGATTTTCACATAGGAATAGAAGCCTTTCTGTCAGTCCTACTTCTTTTCAGTTCCTGTAAATCAGTTCTCCTCCTCCTTTTACTAAAATTTTGTTTCTGAGGTAAAAAATAGAAGGTAGAAAAAAATAGGCAGAATTTTGCCTGAATTACAGAAACGTTCTTTTACCACCCTATGACTAGCTGCTCTTTGGGAGACTGTTGGAGAGAACTCATTGCTTTTTTCCCTTATTGCTACTGGGGCCAAAGAGCAGCACAGCAGTGAAATGCAATGCTCAACAAGGCTGACCCACCTGGAAAGGTTCTGGGTCATATCCAGAGACCGCCCCGAGTACGCCGGGCATACTTGTCCCCATGATCCAGGACTGGTTGAAGCCAGGGGTAGAGGGCAGTGTCAAGTGTTGGGAATGCTGTATCTCACATGTGTGCACACAACTGCAATAAAAAGGACTTTAAAAAATGGTCATTCAGGGACCAGTGGGTGGCGTGGTGGTTGAGGTGCTGGATGCTCCCACATGGCTGACCACGGTTCAAATCCTGGACCTGGTGGCTTGCTTTCTCACCTTCTCACCTTCTCTCTCTCTCTCTCTCTCTGTGTGTCTCTCTGGTCAAAATAAAAATAAATGAATGAATAAAGTTAAATAAATAATTTTTTTAAAATAATAAATTTTTTTTTCTTTTTTTGGAGAGGTTTTTGCTATAGGGCGCGTGCGCTCGCCAGACAGACAGAGAGAGACAGAGAGATAGAAAGCAGGAAATCACCCCCCAGGGGGGATGGCCACGCCGCAATCCCTTCTCCTCCATTCTCCTCTCGGGATCTTGGGCACGCACGCACACGCGCCCGGCGTGAGTTTAAGCCGCCGGGTCCGGGACTCGAACTGCGGTCGACTACGTGGGAGTCCAGCGACATAGCCATTACGCTAACTGCTGGTCCCCCAAAATGTTTTTAAAAAAATGGTCATTCAGGGGCCAGCAGGCAGTGTGGTGCTTAAGAATCTGAATTCCCACATGGCCAACCACCATTTGAGTCATGGACTTGTTGGCTTGAGAATCACACTGGGCACGTGTGCATGCATGCCCAAAATCCCAACAGGAGAGTGGAGAAGTGATTATGTGTGGCCACCCCCCCAGGGGGTGATTTCTCACTCTCCCTCCCTCTGCCTCTCTCTGGCAAGTGCATGGGCCCTATAGCAAAAACCTAAAAAAAAAAGTCATTACTGAGGAATAATTTTACTATGTAAAGAGAAGAAAAATCTTAGTTTTTTTGTTGTTGTTGTTTTGTTTTTAAACCTCTCTATCCAGCTGAAAGGTATCAGATGGCCCTAGGGAAGAGTGAGGCCTCGCGAGCTTGGTCCAGACCTGGACTGTCGGTACTCCGACTTCCTCAAAGGGCCTGGGTGCCACAAAGGACCACTTTCTATGCCACAGATATCTCACAAATACAAAGCAGTAGGAATAAAGCTAACACCATTAGTCAATGATAAAAAAGGTAAAATATACCTGGAAATTACAACAAAAATTTCGTATCATTAGCAAGTATATGGAATCACGGGCCTGTGGTTCCATCCTTTCAGGCAAGGCAAATATTTGATTTAGAAATGAGCAAATGGTTCTCTGAGGAAATGTATTTAAAGTTTATTTCTTCTATGAGTGAGCAACTGAGAAAGGGACAGGCGCTCCCAACGTCATGCCTCGATCCATCCAGTTTTAACCAGTGCCAGATCACAGGTATATGTGTGCTTCGTATATTTAAAGCCAGGTCTGGACATAAACATGGAATCTTCCCATGTGGGTCAGCCTTGCAAAGCACTGCATTATCTCTAAGTTGTCTGGTCTCCTTTCTCAGTTTTGTTTTGGTGAAGATGTTTGTAGCCACCCTGCTCATCGTTAGGGATTTAGAACCTACTACCCAGGAAGAGGCCCCATGGAGCCATGGTCTCGGATTCCTACCTTCAGAACACGAGGTTTGGTTTGTCAGAGGGCATGTGTTAAAAACAGAAGGCTGGGGGTTTAGCAGGTTCTGGGGTGCTGGACTCCCACATGGCCAACCACGGTTCAAGTCCTGGACCTGGTAGCTTGCTTTCTTGTATTCCTCCTTTGTTTCTCTCTGATCAAATTTAAATAATAATAAATAATTAAATAAATAAAATTATTTAACAAACAAAACAGGAGGCTGAAAGATTGCCAGCTCCCTGCATTGGCGCGTGTTTGTCTATCTCCCCACTGCTCGGGAGCATCTCTCTGGGAGGAACAGGGTCAACTGCATCACACACAGCTATTCAGATGAGCAAAGTTTTATATATCAATGCATACAGAACTCTACGATCAGCGTGAGTGGGAGCTCAGGCTCCGCCAGATATGCTGCCACAAGGAACAAGTTTGGAACTATTCGGGAGTCGTGGCAAGCAGTAACATCATATTTACAGTCCAATGTGGAACCTGGCCCTTTTTAAGTATAGGAGGATGTTGAGGGCGAAGCCATGCATGAATAAAGCACACACACACACACACACACACACAGGCATAAACACCCACACGTTCACACTTCCTTCAACTATTTTCTCGACAAGGAACAAATCAAAGGAAAAGCCCAGCCTGTCGCCCTGGGGCCCCCGGATTTACTATGGATCTGTGAGAGGAGCCGCATAGGGAGCTTGGAATCAAGGAGCAGGTTTCAATAACTGACCAAGGGAGTGCTCAGGACACAAGCATCAATATCCAGACGAGGCAAGAAAGGCATGGCTCACTTAAATGACGTTTTAAGTTTCTCCAAGTACTTTCACACTCGGTCCCTCACTAGGTCCTCAGCAGACTTCGAGCCTGCAGCAACAGAGCTCAGGCTAGCCGTGAGACACAGAAGAGAGCAGTATTTTCATCCAGCATGCCCTGGCTTAGTCACTTCATCCAAGACAGCCACGCAGGCCAGCCCCAAGCAAGTCCCCGGGGGCTTGCAGCTGTTTGCTTTGAGGAGTGATGTCTGGGCCGTTTCCCTCCCAAGATTTCTCCTTGCTGCCGCCGCCGTGCTGCCCAACTCTGCACTGTTCCCTCCGGATCCAAGACAGCTGCTCGGCGTGCAAATGTGTAATTTATTGTTCGGCTGCTGCTGGCTTGTCTCCGGCCACTGGCTCGTCCCCAGCCGCTGGCTTCTCAACCTGTGACTCTGGAGGAATCAGATACTGGACCTCTTCTGTGCTGATGGCTACTTTATCTGGCTGGAGCCACCTCTTGAAATGTTCCAAGGTGCTACAAAAGAGGGGAAGGATGGCTGGATCAGACCTCGCTGATTAATTACTTAATGATGATCTCAGTTACTCAAATACTGCCTTCCCGCCCACCACCAATTTCTTCCTACAATTGTTTTTCACCGCTAACATGGGGAGCACGACAAGGACACTCCTCTGACAGCTGTGCATCCTGGCAGCTCCACAGCATAATCTACCCCCTGGTGGGCACTTTGGCTCTAAGCAGCACCGGGCCCCCTTCAAATGCAGAGCCTCTGAAGGCTGGCGGAGAATAGCTAAGAGCTTATGCCTCAATCCTATCAGTTGTTGTTGGTTTTTTTTTTTTTTTTCTCTTTTTTTTTCCTCTAAACTGGAGAGGAGAAAAATTTTCAAGGGGAAGAAACACGCAAATAAACACCAAATTATCAGTGAAGCAGGAACCTGAGCATCTTTAAATCTCTCATACCCAAGGCAGTCTGAAGCTCAATTATACTTAAAACACTTATTTGCAGTAGATAATGAGTTTTGTTTGTGAGTTTTTGTTTACTTCATCCTATAGCAAGTCCCCAAGAAAGAAACATCAGAGCAGTAAATGTTCCCCACAAAGGAATGGCCACTAGACCAGAGGGCTTTCTTTCTGTCTGCATCTGTTGGGAGGGGATAAGTGACGACACCCTAACACCTTCCTTAGGTAACCAGGATCCTACACCCTAAACCTATTACACATTCATAGTAAAATATAAATGAGTAGGGCCAACCCTTAAGCCCAGTGGTTAATGGGGCCAGTTCCCAACTTGCCGACAACAATTTGAACCCCAACCCCAGTGGCTTGAAAAATGCTGAGTATGTGTGTACCCCAAATCTCAGTGGGATAGAGAAATGGAGAAGGAATTGCAGGATCACTACGCACTATTTCGGAGGTGCTTTCCCTGTCTCAGTCTCTCTCTGGTGAGTTGGCACACCTTCTGGCAATAAAAAAAAATAACAAAAAACCTTAAAAGTATATTCAAATAACTAGAAATAACCTTGTTCTATATTCTTCAGTAGCCGAAGTCTTCATGTAAAAACTAAACCTATAGGAGCCGGCAGGTGTTGTGGTGATTAGGGTGCTGAAATCCCACGTGGTTGACCGTGGTTTGAGTCCTGGACCTGGTGGCTTACTTTCTCACTTTCCCTCTCTCTCTGGTCACAATAAAAAATAATAAAAAATAAATTATATAATTCTTTTTCTTTTTAAGAGAGAGATTGTTTTTTGCTATAGGGCACCTGTGCTCATTGAAGAGACAGAGAGAAACAGGGAAACAGAAAGTGAGAAATCACCCCCCAGGAGTGATGGCCACACCACAATCCCTTCTTCTCCATTTTCCTCTTAGGATTTTGGGCACGTACACACACATGCCTGGCATGAGTTTTAAGCAGCCGGACCTGGGACTTGAACCAGGGTCGACTTCGTGGGAGTCCAGCGATGTAAGGACTACACTATCTGCTGGTCCCTAATTAAATAATTCTTTAGAGGAATAAAATCAAATAAAAAGTAAAGCTACAACAGCAAATTTTTGACATCTGTCAGCGTGTGGGGGAATTACGTTTTGGAGAATTGAATTTTTCAAGCTCATTTCTCCCTTGCCAAGAGCATACTATGAGGAGGGTCATAGGCACAAAAAGGGAACCAGCAGTTAGCATAATGGCTATGTCGCTGGACTCCCACGTAGTTGATCGTGGTTCGCATCCCGGACCCGGTGGCTTAAAACTCACGCCGGGCGCATGTGCGTGCGTGCCCAAGATCCTGAGAGGAGAATGGAGAAGGGATTGCGGCGTGACCATCCCCCCTGGGGGGTGATTTCTCGCTTTCTGTCTGTATGTCCTCTCTGTCTGTCTGGCGAGTGCACGCGCCCTATAGTGAAAACCTCTCCAAAAAAAAAAGACCCACACAACTGCACTGCACTGGCCTCTGTCTGGCCTCTGTTTAAAACATGAACTTCGAAGTCTGACAGCAAATGCATAGCTCCTGTTTCTCTAGCACTTGCCTCGGACAATGACAGAAAGAAGCGTTCCCACGGATGCAGGCTCTGGGGGACGACTCCAAACATCAGAGGGCAGCGGGGGCAGCTGGCCGACTTGAGAGCCCACAGACTGGGGAATCAGGTGTGCCACAGGCATTTAATCTTCGCCTACCACACTTCTCAGAGTCATGCAAACTATATGTCTAGCAAAGGGAAAGCCACATTATTTGAGGTATTGATAAATACACAAAAATGTGCTGATCTTGTTTCAGAGAAAGAATTCCTACTTGAGAATTATGCACAAGAAAGTTTTGTGTTTTTCTCAGAACCAGAGAGGAGGGGAAATATTCAAAGGTAAGAGAATATTCCGTACATACCAAATTATTAGTGGGTCAAGAATCAGTACAACTGCAAATCTCCTGTGTTTGCGGCAGTTTAAAGCTCAATAAGAATGAGCCTTTACCAATAGCGAAGGACAAAATTTTATATTATTTTTCTGAACCCTCAAAAGGTAGTTGGCCCTATGTTAGACGCCACAGTAATTTCTGAAGGACTTTTATCTGACACGAGGGACCTTTTTTTTTTTTAAATAATTATTTACTTAATTTGGGGCCGGCAGGTGGTGTGGTGGTTAAGGGCACTGGTCCAGGACTACCACATAGCTGACCATGGTTTGAGTCCTGGACCTGGAGGCTTGCTTTCTCACTTTCCCTCTTTCTCTCTCTGGAAATATTCAAAATTAATAAGATTAGGGACTAGCAGTTGGTGTAATGGCTGTGTCGCTGGACTCCCATGTAGTTGACTGCGGTTTAAGTCCTGGACCTGGTGGCTTAAACTCACACCAGGAGCATGTGCGTGCGTGCCCAAGATCCAGAGAGGAGAGTGGAGGAGAAGGGATTGTGGTGTGGCCATCCTCCCAGTGGGTGATTTCTTGCATTCTGTCTCTCTATCTTTCTGGTGAGTGCATGTACCCTGTAGCAAAAATCTCTCCAAAATAATAATAATAATAATCAAAGTTAAATAAAATATTTATAAATTAATTATTTATTTATTTTTATTTGTCAGTATTATTTTTTAATTTGATCAGAAAGTCACAGAGAAAGAGTGAAAGCAAGAATGGGAAAGCAACCTGCCAGGTCCAGAACTTAAAACCATGGTCAGCCACATGGGAGTCTAGTGCCTTAACCACCACGCCACCTGCCAGTCTGACACAGGAACTCTCAAAACATGGTAATGAGAGGCCAACAGATGCTGTAGCAGTTACATCGTTAGATTCCCACACAGCCGACCACTGTTAGAGTCCTGGACCCAGTGACTTGAAATTCATGTTGGGTGAGTGTGCATGCATGCCCAAGATCCCAGGAGGAGAATGGAGGAGAAGGGATGGGGCGTGCACATGCCTTAAGGCAAAAACCTCCAAAGAAAAAAAAGGCAATGAGATGTCACAAACTTAGGTGAAGTCATATCTCTCTAGGACCTTCAAGTTTATACTCTCTCCACCAATATTTATTTTGAATAATTTCCTATAGAACTTTAACTTTATTTATTCATTTATTTTTAACTTGACCAGAGAGGGACAGAGTGACAGTGAGGGAAAGTGAGTAAGCAAGCTGCCAGGTCTGGGACTCAAACCGCAGTCAGCTATGTAGGAGTCCAGCGCCCTCAACCACACTACCACCAAGTTCCAACTGTTGATTGGTTACAACTTTCTCAATTGAATTACATACTTAAAAATGAAGACCATTGCCCTGCCCCACGTGCCGTGGCCGGGTTCTGCCCCCGCGTGCCGTGGCCGGGGCTCTGCCCCCGCGTGCCGTGGCCGGGGCTCTGCCCCCGCGGGCCGTGGCCGGGATCTGCCCCGCGTGCCGCAACCGCTGATGGCCGTCTCTGCTTTCCTGAGCCGCGTTCCTGAAACTGTGTTCCATGGAGATTCACCTACATTTGCGGGGCTGCACGAGACCCACCCTTGGTCCAGCCCTGAGTGCAGTCTACGTTTCCTATTGTTGGGAACTTTATGATCTGATAATTGGAAAAAAAAATCATTTTTATCATAAAAAATAATTAGAATAATAATAATAATGATTGGGGGAAACATAGGAAAGATATTGAATGTTGAAGCGGGGAGATTAATGTCTCTGTACTGACTGACATGCATGGCATTCCCTTTTGAAAAAGCAATGTAATACACTGTAAAGTTATATGTAATTCAATGTAATAAAAAAATAGATAATAAAAAAAAAAAAAAATGAAGACCATGGGGGGCCAGCAGGTGGCATAGTGGGTAAGGCACTGGAATTCCCAAATGGCCGACTGTGGTTCGAGTCCCCAACCTGGAAGCTTGCTTTCTCACTTCCTTTCCCTCTCTCTCTGTCATAACTCATATGGGAAAAAAAAATTAATTAATTAACTAATTTTTTAAAATGAAGACAATGGTTTATTCTAAACTCCATTCGACCTGTGACTATGATGTAGCTAGGCTATTTGCCTTTTGGCAGAAATACCCATTCTCAAAAACGGTCTAAGGGCAAATAGAGCAACCTTACAAAGGATGATTTCAGTTCAGAAGGGCTGATGCTGATATCAATATGTCACTATCCAAGAATTCTTTAGACAAAGAAGTAGCCTCAGTGAAATAGACTGTTAACTGGAAGCGGGCTAGGAATCAATTACCTCTCATCGGAATCAAGTCCATCTACAAAGAACTCGGATGCTAGCTTCTCCTGGAGGAACCGATCCCAGCATTCCTTCTTCGCTTGGGCCAGGGTTCGAAGCATATCCTTGGACGTTACTTCCTGATTTAATCCTTTGATTCTTCTCAGCTTCTTCTCTAAAGAGAGAAGAAGTGATGCTTAACAAGGAAAGTAAGAATGAAACAAAATTTTTAAAATGTCAACTAAAAAAATTATTTTACTAATGTGTATGTCCACACTTTGCAAAAGAGCTCATATTTTTAAAAAATAATTATTTCATTTAACTTTATTTATTATTTCTTTATTTTAATTTGACCAGAGAAAGACAGAGTGAGAGAGAGAGAGGGAATGTGAAAAAGCAAGCCACCAGGTCTAGACGTGAACCACAGTCAGCCATGTGGGAGTCCAGCACCTTTAACCACCATGCCACCTGCCAGCCCCAAGAGCTCATTTATTTTTTTTAAGAGAGGTTTTAGCTATAGGGCGTGTGCACTTGCCAGAGATACAGAGACAGACAGACAGACAGGAAGCAAGAAATCACCCTCCAGGGGATGGCCATGCTCCAATCCCTTCTCTTCCATTCTCCTCTAGGGATTTTGGGCATGCATGCACACATGCCCACACATGCCCAGCATGAATTTTTTTTTTTTTTTTGAGAGGTTTTTGCTATAGGGCGCGTGTGCTCGCCAGAAAGACAGAGAGAGACAGAGAGACAGAAAGCGAGAAATCACCCCCCAGGGGGGATGGCTATGCCACAATCCCTTCTCCTCCATTCTCCTCTCGGGATCTTGGGCACGCACACACATGCGCCCGGCATGAGTTTAAGCCACCGGGTCCAGGACTCGAACCGCGGTCTACTACATGGGAGTCCAGGGACATAGCCATTACGCTAACTGCTGGTCCCTGCCCAGCATGAATTTTAACCCACTGGGTCCAGGACGCACACCATAGTTGACAACATGAGAGTCCAGCGACTTAACCATCACGCCATCTGCCGGTCCCATGCTCATTTTTTAAGGACAGATAAAGGGAGCTAGAAATTCTTTTTCCTATACAATATCCCCACCCTGTATTTTATCAAACCAATGTTTAACCCCAGAAAAGGAAAAAGCCATAGGTTCTCATAAATAAACCAGTGGAAGGTTTTCTTTGAAATCACACAAGTCTGGCAGGTATCTCTCTAAGGAATTCTTGTTTCCCCTGGCTTGACATGTGTATACGATCATCTTTTTTTAACTCCTTAAAAAGAATCCCTCTGAGGAGTAAATGTTTTTTCTTTTTGTTACAACTACATAAAACGGTTTCAAAACCCCCTGAGAAAGAATTAGAGAAAATGATGAGAGATCCAATGGTTCGTTAGACACTAAAACTGATTTGATAAGAACTCAATAACCATAAGAGATCTTTAAGATCTCTATGTGTGAATAAATTCTTGATTAAAGAAAAAGGACCTCCCAGTATTTTTTAAAGTTGCTCAATGTGTAGTCTGGATGCTGGAAACTAATAAAAGCAAACATGTTATAATCCCTTTGAGAGTGGCCCATATGGTTTCCTGAAGATAGATATTTAATTACTCTTGTTGTATTTTAACTTTATATTTGCTGACCAGATTTCTTCTTTTGAAGAATACAAGAAAGGATAACCACAATTTACCTCCCACCTTAATTTAGTCTTGCCTTCAGCTATAATACATGAGTAATGATGGCCTATCAAGCCCAGAATCAATAGAAACTTTATGATTAACAATCCCATTTTTATTTATAAACAAGTCACTTTAGCTAACAGTCACTGATCAAAACAATAAATACCATTTGTTCCTGTAAGCTACCACTAAGAGCTTATCCAAGTAGAAAACTTCAAGTTGGTAAATATTTGAGGGGTTTTGTTTACTCTTTGAGAATGTTAGAAGAGTAATGCATATCTCACGTTTAACTGGCGAAGTTTTTCACTGTTCTTATCAGTGGATCTTCTTTGATATAAGTTTATTTGACAAGAAAAACAATCTTCATATTTTCTGGCTGTGGTCATCAAGATACTCAGAAAGAGTTCCTTCCACCCTGGAATCCCTTCTCCTCTATTTCTCCTTTTGGGATTTTGGACATGCACATACATGTGCCTGGTATGCTTTTCCCCTCTGCGTGTGCTGAGTTCCTGATCAGATGGGATCTCAACAAGCCAGGCAGAAACAGGTGCTACTCATACTGCAAATCTGCCTGCCACTGTCTTCCAGGTCCTGCTGTAGGCAACAGAAATGACTCATATTTTCTTCAGAGAAGGAAATTTTAATACGCTTTTAACTGATTTTAGAAAAATAACTTTTTTAGACCTGCAGGTGGTGTTGTGGTTAGGTTTGGACTCCTACATGGCTGACCACAGTTCAAGTCCCGGACTTCGCAGCTTGAAAATCATGCTGGGTACATGTGTGCACATGCCCAAAAACCCCAAAAGGAGAATGGAGAGGAGACTGTGGCAAGGCTGTCCCCCTTGCGGGGTGATTTCTCACTTTCCCTGTCTCTCTCTGGCAAGAAATACGTTCAATGGCAACACCTAAAAGAGAAAAAAAAAAAAAAAAGAAAAAGAAAAATACTTTTTTGACTAATGGAGAGTTAAAAAAATTTTTTTTTTTGCCAGAGGGCATTGTGTGCTCCAGAGAAACAGAGAGAGGAAAAGGGAGACAGCATCCCTTATGGGGAAGGGCCACACTGTAATCCGTTCTCCTCTATTTCTCCTTTTGGGATTTTGAGCATGCACATACATGTGCCGTGCCTGGTATGGTTTTTCAAGATGCCAGGACCAAGACTTAAACCACACAGTTGGCCATGTGGGATCCAGCTGCCTTAACCACTAGGCTACAGGCTGGCCCTACCTGATGGTGTTTTCACTTTTCAAACCAGTCTTCACCAATTAAACTCATCATGTTTCCATGATAGTGTCTTTTTTTTTTTTTAAAGTATTTTATTTAACTTTATTTATTTATTAATTTATTTTGACCAGAGAGAGATAAAGTGAGTGAGAGAGAGAGAGAGAAAGAGAGAGAGAAAGAGAAGGAAAGTGAGAAAGCAAGCCTCCAAATCCAGGACTCAAACCATTGTCGGCCATATGAAAATCCAGTGCCCTTAACCACCATGCCACCTGCTGGCCCGAAAGTTTCTTTTTTATTAAGCAAGATTTCTGCTATAGGACGTGTGCACTCACCAGAGAGACATAAAGAGACAGAGAGACAGAACGTGAGAAATCACCCCCCAGGGGGATGGCCACATCACAATCCCTTCTCCATTCTCCTCTTAGGATCCTGGACATGCACACACATGCAGCCCGACGTGAGTCCAAGCCACTGGGTCCAGGACTCAAACTGCAGTTGACTGCATGGGAGTCCAGCACAAAGCCATTATGCTAACTACTGGTCTCACACCCAGCATTGTTAATGCCACTGGGTTCAGGACTTGAACTGTAGTCAACTACGCAGGAGTCCAGTGGTATAACCATTATGCCATCTGCTGGTCTCTCTGTGAAAGTTTCTTATAACCCTGGTCACATGCACCAACAAGCCAGAGGATCTGTGCTTTAGCTTTCTCAGACGGTAGCTTCTTCTCCTTATCATCATTAAACAGATGCTCTGGCTACCACAAACAACCCCCCCAATCATGGCTGCAAGTATTACTGTCCTAACTTGGGTGGCTTTCTGAAAAATTTCTCATTCCTCCCTCAACTTTCTCATTATCTGTCATCCCGCCTGTTTTTCTATCTTCTTCCTCCAGTGTATTATAAACAAAATTCTGTTTCCTTTTCCAAGATAGTTCTTAGCAATCATGTAAGCTCTCTTCTTTTTAAAAAAATTATTTAATTTTATTTATTATTATTTTTTAATTATTTATTTTATTTATTCATTTATTTATTTTTAATTTGACCAGAGAGAGAGAGACAGAAAGAGAGAAAGAGAAAGTGAGAAAGCAAGCCACCAGGTCCGGGACTCAAACCATGGTCAGCCATGTGGGAGTGTCCAGCGTTTTAACCACCACACCACCTGCTGGCCCCTTATTATTTCTTTTTCTTTTTCTTTCTTTTTTTTTTTTTTTGGAGAGGTTTTCGCTTATAGGTGCATGCGCTCGCCAGACAGACAGAGAGAGAGACATAGAGACAGAAAGTGAGAAATCACCCCCCGGGGGAATGGTCACGCCACAATCCCTTCTCCTCCATTCTCTTCTCAGGATCTTGAGCACGCACGCACACGCACCCGGTGTGAGTTTTAAGCCACCGGGTCCAGGATGCGAACCGCGGTCGACTACGTGGGAGTCCAGTGACATAGCCATTATGCTAACTGCTGGTTCACCCCTTATTATTTATTTTTTAAAGAGAGAGATTTTTGCTATAGGGCATGTGTGCTTGCCGGAGAGACAAGGAGAGACAAGACAGCGAGAAATCACCCCCCAACTCCCGGAAGATGGCCATGCTGCAATCCCTTCTCCAAGTCTAGGGGTTTTGGGTGCACACACACATGCACGCACACACACACACACACACACACACACACACGTGCCTGGTTTGAGTTTAAGCTGCTGGGTCTGGGACTCGAACCACAGTCAACTACATGGGAGTCCAACAACAAAACCATTATGCCATCTGCTGGTCCCAATTTTATTTATTTATTATTATTACTGTTTTTAATTTGCTATAGGGCATGTGCATTCATGAGAGAGAAAGTGAGAAAGCAAGCCATCAGGCCCAAGTGGGAGTCCAGACCCTTAAACACCACGCCACCTACTGACCCTCACTCTTCTTTCTGTCCTTCCTCAAAAGCTCCTCCTTCCTAAGCTGCCTTTTCTTCCTCAAATAATTAGTCTCAGGTTTGGTTTTGTGACACGTGGATACGGCTCATGGACATTCAACACTAAAAGGATATCACAATCCCAAGACTAGCAATCACTGCCCTAGACTGACATTTCTTCTCCCCTAACATGAGACAATCAGAATCTCTTTCTTGTTTTTGGAGTTTTTCTAGATACACTATAGTCACAGAATAGGGCTCTTAAAATGCTCAGGGAATGATGGTTAGAGGTGCTGGATTTCTACGTGGCTGACCATGGTTTGAGTCCCGGACCTAGTGGCTTGCTTTCTCCCTTTTCCTTTCTCTCTGTCTCTTTCTGGTAAAATTACAAAATAACAACAAATATAATTAAATAAATAAATAATTCTTGGGACCAGCAGTTAGCGTAAAGGCTATGTCGCTGAATTCCCATGTAGTCGACTGCAGTTCGAGTCCCGGACCCAGTGGCTTAAACTCACGCCGGGTGCATGTGCATGCGTGCCCAAGATCCCGAGAGGAGAATGGAGGAGAAGGGATTGCGGCGTGGCCATCCCCTCTGGGGGGTGATTTCTCGCTTTCTGTCTCTCTCTGTCTTTCTGGCGAGTGCATGCACCCTGTAGCAAAAACCTCTCCAAAAAAAAAAATAATAAATAAATAAATAATTCTTTTTAAAATTTCATTAAAAAATATTTATTAATGTTAGCCTTCATACATATGTGTATGTAAATATGTGTGTGTATATGTGTATGTGTGTGTGTGTGTGTGTGTATAAGGGCTAACATCAGGCAGAATGAATCTTATGTCAATATGCTCCTATTCCCAACGGTCAATGCATTTAATAGAACATGTTTTTAAACTCCAGCATTTGGAATCCACATGTAGCTCTGGCCATGACCTTTGCTTTTGGGATGGCATAAAGCTTAACATGTTTAAGTTATCTGATTATATGGACTACCAACAGTAGGCAAGAGAGTTCTATAGAATGCCAGAAAATAAAACAGAACTTAGAGGAAATAGTCATGTGCAAGAAAGGGGGGGTTCCTTTTCAACAACCAACCTGAAATACCCATAGAATGACATCTGACAGCTAGATACATGTGAATAGGAAAAGAAAAAAAGAAAGAAAGGAAGGATATAAAACCAGGTTTGATGTAAAAGAACTTCAACATGCTTTCTAAAATCACCAGCATCTAATTAAAAATAAATAAATACATAAAAAGAACCTCTAACTCACCTAGAGATGCTATATACACTTCTGAATCCTGCAAGGGAGCCCAAGGCTTTATAGCTGGCTGGACAGAAAAGTCTGCTGCCTCACTCTGGCCTTCACCGGCAGAGTAAGAATCCACGAAGGAGTCTGAGAAGGCATTGTTGGCACCATCTTCTTGGTCAGTATTTGGCAGGCAGGAACAGATTTCAGCCCAGAGATCTTGGCCAGATCTGGTGGCTGTAGAGTCAACACTCTCAAACATTTTCATCTGGAATCTGAGCTGCAAAATAGAAGACCAAGTGTGAAAGGATAGACTCTAAGGATATGGCATATGTTTGTGGTACTCAGATTTCTTTTTAACCATTGAAGAAAGATAATAAGTTCTTATAAAGGTCCTTTTAGGACTGGCAGGTAGCATGGTGGTTGGGGCACTGGACGCCCACAGGGCCAACTGTGGTTCGAGTCCCAGACCTGGTGGCTTGCTCTCTCACTTTTCCTCTCTCTCTTGCTCAAAGAAACAATAATAATTATTATTATATATATATATATAATTTACTTATTTATATAGTGGTTTGTTTTTGTTTTTGTTTTTGTTTTTTTTTTACCAGAGAGAGAGAGAAAGTGAGAGAGAGAACAAACTGCCAGGTCCAGGACTCGAACTGTAGTCAGCCATGTGGAGTCCAGTGCCCCAACTACCATGCAACCTGACAGCCCCTAAAATAATTATTTTTTAAAAAAGAAGAGAAAGAAAATTTAGACTTTTAGGGCTAGCCCCATATTGCAGTAATTTAGAGAGCTGGATCCCACATGGCTGATTGTGGTTCAAGTCCCAGCCCCACCAACTTGAAAAACATGCTGGATACATGTGCATTCATGCCCAAAATCCCAACAGGATGGAGAAATGCAGGAGAAAGCACTGCGATGTGTGACCACAACCCCCTCTCACTCTCTGTCTCTCTCTTGTAAGTGCATGCATCCTCCAGCAATTAAAAAAAGTTACTTTTACAAGACTTAATTTTTTTTTCTATTAGATTCATATTTTACAGATAAAAAAGGTAACTGGGTTCCTCTTCTGGCTCTGCACTAAAGTGTTTTCATAATAAAATTTGTCTTTAAAAATGGGATTTCTGGGGAACCAGCAGTTAGCGTAATGGCTATGTCGCTGGCCTCCCACGTAGTCGACCGCGGTTCGCGTCCCGGACCCGGTGGCTTAAAAAACTCACGCCGGGCGCGTGTGCGTGCGTGCCCAAGATCCCAGGAGGAGAATGGAGGAGAAGGGATTGCGGCGTGACCATCCCCCCTGGGGGGTGATTTCTCGCTTTCTGTCTCTATGTCTCTCTCTGTCTGTCTGGCGAGCGCACGCGCCCTATAGCAAAAAACCTCTCAAAAAAAAAAAAAAATGGGATTTCTGGGGGCCAGCAGGTGGTGTAGTGGTTAAGGCGCTGGGCACTTCCACATGACTGACCATGGTTTAAGTCCTGGACTTGGTGGCTTGCTTTCTCACTCACTCTCTCTCTCTCTCTCTCTCTCTGGTCAAATTAAAATAAATGAATAAATGAATGAATAAATTAAATAATTCTTTAACAAAAAAGAGATTTCTAGAAGCAAGACATACATACAAGGACAAACATTGTAGGACTCTATTTATATGAGGTACCTAAGAGTAATCTAATTCACAGTAATAGAAAATAAAATGTTAGTTGCCAGAGCTTGGGGCTGGGGGTATGGGAATTATTGTCTAATGGGTACAGAGTTTCTATTTGGGAAGATAGAACATTGTTTGTTCGTTTATTTTTTAAGGAGAGAATTTTGCTATAGGGTGGGTGTGCCCACCAGAGAGACACAAAGACAGAAAGCAAGAACCTCCCCTAAGGAGGATGGTCATGCCCTAGTCCTTTCTCCTCCAGTCTCCTCTGGGGATTTTGGACTTGCACGCACATGCACCCAGTGTGAGTTTGAAGCTGTAGGGTCCAGGACTTGAACCCTGGTCAACTACTTGGGAGTCCAGCCATGTAACCATTACACCATCTGCTGGTCCTTAGAAAGTTCTTTTTTTTTTTTTTTTTGGAGAGGTTTTCGCTATAGGGCGCGTGCGCTCCCCAGACAAAGAGAGACAGAAAGCAAGAAATCACCCCCCCAGGGGGGATGGCCACGCCGCAATCCCTTCTCCTCTTGGGATCTTGGGCACGGGCACGCACGCGCCCAGCGTGAGTTTTAAGCCACTGGCTCCAGGACGCGAACCGCGGTCTACTACGTGGGAGTCCAGCGACATAGACATTACGCTAACTGCTGGTCCCCCTTAGAAAGTTCTTGAGATAGTAATTATGGATACACAAGAATATAAATACCATTGAACTGTACACACAGAAATGGTTAAAATGAAAAATTTCATACTATGTATATTTTATACCCCCACTCCTCACTCACACACACACACACACACACACACAAGGATTTCTATGACACAACCAGTGTGAGCAGCAGTTCTCTCTTCAGACAATCACATTCTGTCTTCAGGAGAACACAAACTAAGGGTCAGTCACAGTTACAGATCCATGAAGACAGAAAAAGTGTTGCTTAGCGAAAAATGTCTGTCAGAGAGTACTGTCATAATGAGGGCCATGTGTTCATTACATGCAGAAGCTGGGCTACACACTTCGTGTTCTTATTTTAGTAATCCAAAACACTGAAAGGCGGGCATTTTCATTTTACAGATGAAGAAATTGAAGTTCAGATGAGTAACTTGCTCAAGGACACATTACTGATATGTGGCGAATCCTTGGTTGAAAACCAGATCGGTGCAGCTCCAAAATCCGCACCTTTACCCAATACTAGTCTGCCTGTTTGGGAAATACACTGAAAGCAGCCCAGGCAGGGATTGGGGCAAGGGCTGTGTACAGAGGCTGGGGGCTTTTATAACTATCTAAGCTTATTGGATAAGTCGGCACTTTTTTAAAGAGGGGCCTCGGATCAGGAAGGTTGCGTGGGGCAAGGTCTGAATAATTCCAGGCATCAGAACCCAGCCAGCGTAATGCCCCGAAGTAAAAGGTACAGCTATGGGACGGCAGCCCCGGATGAATTGACGCCATGCGTTACAATGAACCTTCACTCGATGTCATCGGAGCCCACCCAACCCAGAACTTTGCTCGCAGCAGCGCCCAGTTTGCCTCTGCCCCCGGGGCTTCCAGACTGCAGGCCTCAGTCGCTCCGGTCTCAAGGACTGCCTGAGCGAAGTGAATCAGGTCTCACGGACCCTCTGTGGTATTCCGGGGTCAGACCAGACTAAGGGTCGGTCACTGCGGATACAAAACGCTGGGCACCCCGGCCCCTCCTCACCTGCCGCAAACGCCGGCCCAGCAGCTCGCAAACACTCGGCGGAGCAGTCTCAGGCAGCCTGGAGGAACTGGGGAGGGGCGGAGTCTCCCAGTGACGGAGCCTGGGGATCCTCCAACCAGCGTCCGACCCGGCGATACCTGTGCGTAGATTGGTCAAGAGGAGCTCCGCCGTGTGAGGAAGTGAGCCTCAGAGACCCGGGAGGCGATGGGCGGCGCTTTGGTTGCCGAGAAACCATGGAGTCACGTGTCCTGGGCGGCCTTGCCCTAGCAGGGGCGGGGTTGATTATTTATGAATCTGGTTGTTCTTCGAGTCCACCCAGTCACCTCCTGCTGGGGTAGGGAAGCTTAGTTTCTGAGACCTTTTGACTTCTCTTGGTCCCTGGACAAGCTCAGTTCCTCTGCAATCCTCCGGGCAGATGTCTGTCTCCGAAACTTTCTCTGGTTTGCTACCCAAATTACAGCGCTTCCAGGCTTCCCTCTGCTGTCCCATTCACATAGTCAGGAAGCTTTCCGTCCTCCATTTACATAAGATACCCAGCTGTGCTCTAGGCGTTGTGCCAAGCGTGAATTCAAGACACATAAGACCTGGTAAGGGTCCCAGAGCTCTTTGCGGCTTGGTGTGGGAGGAAGTCCGCCATGGAGACAGACACGTTTACAAATAACAGCAAAGAATTATGCGGAATATGACAGAAATGTGGCCAGAGTACACAACAGAGAATGGTCATGAGAGGCATGTGTCAGAAACGCTTCATTAAATGAGATGGCCCTTGATATCCTCAGGGAATAGCAGCATGTTCATTGATACAACCCTTCCTCATCCCCGACGTCTCAAACAAGTGATGAAAGACACCAGGCAGCCATCACTTCTGTGCCTTGGATATAGTCTCTAGTTTTGTCCAAGTCCAATCAATGCCGTGAGGGTTGTAGTAGCTACTACCACCATCTGAAAGCAGTACAACGTGCTCTGTCAATCACATTTACAACTGTTCTTTGAGAGAATATGCACACAGAAGCAAGTGGAAAGCAAGGGGGTTAGAAACCCAAGATGCAAATGTAGTAACAGGCAACATTTGGGCTGTGATTATTCATAGAGAGGCATGAATCTGGCAGTGTCCAGGTCACAGAAAGGGTCACTGTTGGAGGTTTATGAATGCTTCCTCAGGCTACTCCATGATCTCATGACTCACTTAAACTCTTTCCTCTGATGTCATGTCACCAAACTTTATTTCAAATTTGGCCTCACAGTTACCTTGATGTCAGGATAAGGGTGCCTTTGACAGTGGACACAGATGGTCCAGTCACTAAAATTACATTTTATAATTTAAACTTACAGTTATAACTTAATACACGGGCACTTTACCAATTCACCATGTATTCTGAATCGGATTAATGTGTGCACTGAACAAATCCAAGCTAGATCTTGGACCTGGAATGCTGAAACCATAAGCCATTGTGATTCCCCTTCCCAAAGACTGGTCATACTCAGAAGCCATCAGAGACCAGTCATTAGTCCTCTGCATATCTCAGACCTTCTCCTTTACTGTAGCATGACTAACACTAGAATGGTTTTCAGTGTTTCCTGACCAGCTTTCATTGAGATCAGGAACTATGTCTTTTTGACGATTGCATCTCCGGAGTCAAGTCTGGCAATTGGGTAGAAATTGTTTGGTGTGTAAATGCTTAGACTAGAACCTTCATGGTCAAGAACACACTAAACAAGAGCTAAATCTGGGATTTCCTCTTCAATTCCCTCTTCATGTTGCAACCAAGGTGATCCTTTTGGAACGAAAATCAGGTTATATCTCATCTCTTTTGCTCTCTGTGTCACACACACACACACACACACACACACAAACACACACATCCCAGAAACTCCAATCATTTCCTACTGATCTTAAAGACTTGAATCATTATCATAGTAAATTAGTTGGAATTCTTAGTTCAACCAACAAAACTAATTCTAGCCAGTTTAAGTACTAAAATGAATTGATTCAAGTAGCTCTGTCCAGTACACTTTTCTGTGATGATTGAAATGTTCTACAATATATCCGAGCATCCAGTAAGGTAGCCATTAGCTTCATAAAACTACTAAGTGCTTGGGACCAGCAGTTAGCATAATGGCTATGTTGCTGGATTCCCACGTAGTCAACCGAGGTTTGAGTCCCGGACCCAGTGGCTTAAACTCACACCGGGTGCGTGTGTGTGCGTGCCCAAGATCCCGAGAGGAGAATGGAGGAGTAGGGATTGTGGCGTGGCCATCCCCCCTGGGGGGTGATTTCTCGCTTTCTGTCTCTCTGTTTCTCTCTGTCTGTCTGGAGAGCACATGCACCCTGTAGCAAAAAAAAAATTTTTTTAAACTACTAAGCGCTTGATGTGGCTTGTGTAACTGAGAAACTGAATTTCAGATTTTATTTTAATTAATTTAAATTGAAATAGCCACATGTGACTTAATGGTAACCCCATCATAAGCACAGAATTAAATAATATTAAGTAGTTCACAGAATCTCAAGGTAAGCGGAGAGTCAGGCTTCAGAATTATACAGGCAGAAACTGTGTGTAAACCTCACCGAAGGAGTATTCAGGGAATACTCCACTGCCCCTGAACATAGACACTGCAGCTGCATGAATGACTGCGCACTGGATACAAGAGCCTTCCATTAGCCCCCCAAATCAGATGCCTCCAATATTACTTTGTCAAATTTGGATTCCTCGGTGCATCGTCTTCCCCTGCTGTGTGCCTCTGAACAAAAACCTCTGCATGATGGATGGCGCCCAGGTCATATTCTATGCCCAACTGCAAAGGAGGCTGGGAAGGCCAGTTTCTGGCTTCTACCTCTTGAAGACTAGAATGTAATGCGAGAAATTCCCCACCCCAGAGAAGGGTGTTCAGAGACACTGGATGTCCGTAGAGTACAACAAATGTCTATCTACACTACATAGTCTATGCCAGTGCTCCTCAAACTTTAATATGCAGACAAATCCTTGGGAATCATGGTACAATGCAGATCCTCATTTAGTAGGTCAGAGGGAGGGGAACAAAATTCTGACTTGTTTTCTATCTCCATAGTTTTGCCAGGTACTAAGTGTTTTACTTGCATTAACTCTTTTAATACTCCCACTCCAACCCTATGAAGCAGAAAGACTAGCTAAGAATACTTTTATTTTTCATAAAGTACTACTCTCATTGTGATTTTTTTTTGTGTGTGTGTACAAAAACTAACTAAAATGGGGCTGGCAGGTGGCGTGGTGGTTAAAGGTGCTGGATTCCCACATGACCAACTGTGGTTCGAGTCCCGGACCTGGTGGCTTACTTTCTCACTTTCTTACTTTCTCTCTCTCTCTTTCTCTCTCTGTCTGGTCAAAATAAAAAACAATAGCAAATGAAATTAAATAAATAATTATTTTAAAAACAATTAAAAGCATTTATTGAATGTGTGACACAAGGGCTCAACCAGACACTTAATTTAAAAAAACAGAAACAAAATAAAAATAACACCACAGCTCAAGATACAGAGTCCTCACAGAGATCAAGGAAAGGACAGACCAACCTAAGGAAAAAGTAAGAAGATAACAAAAGGAGGGTCTGACAGCCTGGGTCAGGCCTCCTGGCTGGAGACCTGCTTGGAGTAGGTTTCTTGCAGGTATTTCTTAAAGGCTGTGGGGTTTTTCCAGAGCTCAGCATCCTGTGTGTTCAAAGGGCTGTCAATGATGGGTTCTTATAGCAGGCTCTGGATGGAGAGCAGGATGGTCCTGACATTGTACAGGGTGGACCACTTGTCCTTCAGGATGTCCACATTAGGGCGATAGCAGGGAGTGAGGAACTTCACCAAGGGCGCCTTGTAAGGATAGACACCGGGGAACTCAAGGGAAAGCTTATATCTCAGGTCTTCATAAACTGTGCCAGCTGCTCTGTAGATGGTCCCTATCCATTTGAAAGGTTGTCTGATTCAGGGAAGGCAGAAATTCCTTTGTCATCAGATATCATGAGGGTCATCGGCTCCTGCTGCAGCCTCTTGCCCATGGGGCCTCTGGTGGCGCTCCCATTAGGCTTGGCCTCTTTTACTTAGTCTATTCTCCAGCTCTCTTGTAAATTTTATAAGGTACTGGGAACCAGCAGTTAGCGTAATGGCTATGTCGCTGGACTCCCACGTAGTCAACTGCGGTTTGCGTCCCGAACACGGTGGCTTAAAACTCACGCTGGGCACATGTGCGTGTGTGCGTGCCCAAGATCCCGAGAGGAGAATGGAGGAGAAGGGATTGCGGCGTGACCATCCCCCCTGGGGGGTGATTTCTCGCTTTCTGTCTCTATGTCTCTCTCTGTCTGTCTGGTGAGCGCATGCGCCCTATAGCAAAAACCTCTCCAAAAAAATAATTTTTATAAGGTACTAATATCCTTTCAATAATTCCTTTTTTTTTTCCCCTGAGAGAGAGACAGAGAGGGAGAGAAGAGAGAGAGAAAGCATGCCCCAATAGGGCCTGGTCACTGCACAATCACTTTTTTCTCCATTTCTCCACCAGGATTTCTGGGCACACATGCAAGTACTCAGCATGTTTTTTTTACTCAGGGGGCAGGACTCAAACCTGAATGGGCTAGGTGGCATCCGGCTTCCTCTGAACAGTGCTTAACTGCTGTGCTAGGAACCAGCCCACAATAATTCCCTTTCTGATGAAGTTAACCAGAGTAAGTTTCAGTATTTCAGATTCAAAAACCCTGGCAAGAGACTAGCGGATGGTGTAATAGTTACTTCACTGGACTCCCACATAGTCAACCATGGTTCTAGTCCCAGCCCGCTGACTTGAAATTCATGCTGGGGCGCGAAGGCATGCCTAAAATACTGAGAGGAGAATGGAGGAGAAGGAATTGCAGCATGGCCATCTCCAGCGGGTGATTTCTCACTTTCTCCCTGGTGAGTACATGTGTCCTATAGCAAAAAAAAAAAAAAAAAAAAAAAAAAAAAATCTCTCTCTTAAAAACAAAACAAAAACAAAACCCTGGCAAGTACTTGGAGTTGTAATCTTCAAGAGAATCTGGATGGGAGAAAATGGGGAAATCTTTAGTCCTACTGCTGTTAGGGTGAAGGACAGGTGGGAAAGCAGGTGCGCTTCTGGGGTGTGCATGTGTGTGTATTTTAAATGCATACGTAACAGCTTTTTTGAGATATGCCACATACAATAATGTTCACCTTTTAAAGTACACAGTACATTCGCGTCCCAGACCCGGTGGCTTAAAACTCACGCCCGGCGCGTGTGCGTGCGTGCCCAAGATCCCGAGAGGAGAATGGAGGAGAAGGGATTGCGGCGTGACCATCCCCCCTGGGGGGTGATTTCTCGCTTTCTGTCTGTATGTCTCTCTCTGTCTGTCTGGCGAACGCACGCGCCCTATAGCGAAAATCTCTCTCAAAAAAAAAAAAAGTATACAGTACAGCGGTTTTTCATATATTCAGAATTTAGCAACCCTCGCTCTGTTTTTTTGTTTGTTTGTTTGCTTGCTTGTTTTGTTTTAAATAAAGCTCCTTTCAAGGGTTTTTCTAGATCTACTGATCTTATCTATATGGAAGGTAAACTATCAACTCCTACCTTGGCTTTTACGTAGATCTATCCCAAATATTTCCTTTATGAAATATTGTCAGATCTTGGTAGGACATTTGCGTAAGGTCGTTTTTTGTGAAATATCCTCAACTTAGCCTCTCCACTGGCCGCTCAAGCCGGCTCATATAACACAACTCTAATATCTCATTCATTCGCTTACTCTTCGAAGACCGGCTGGGCATAGGGCCTCACTGATTGGCTCAGGCCGGGCAACGTCATCAGACCGCGACCTCCAGAGTAGCTGCCGCGAGGTTATGTGGCTGGGCGGACGTAGGTGGCTCCGAGTTCTTGTGCAGTGCGGTTCGGGTCGCGGTTGCCTTAGCTTTGCCAGGATTTGGGGTGGCTGTAGAGACCCGATGGCGGAAACACTCTCGACAGGAGCGGAGGCAGCTGACGGGTTGAATATTACGGCTCAGCAAAACGGAGACGCTGGTGGCGACGTACGGGGTAAGCGGCTCCCAGGGAGCTCCGAGCCTGGTAGCCCTGGAATTGAGTCGGTCCCAGAGACCGGGAAGCAGGCCCCAGGAGGTGAGGAGCAGGCCTCGGCTGCAACCCTGGGTCCAGACAAACGGAAAAAGCGGCGGGGGACGACCAGGGAGCGTGTCGTGCCGCCCCCGAAGAAGCGGCGGACTGGGGTGAGCTTCAGCGATGAGCACTTTGCAGAGACTAGCTACTACTTCGAGGGCGGCCTGCGTAAGGTTCGGCCCTATTACTTTGACTTCCGGACCTACTGCAAAGGCCGCTGGGTGGGCCATACTTTGCTCCATGTCTTCAGCACCGAGTTCCGAGCCCAGCCCCTGGCGTACTACGAGGCTGCGGTCCGGGCGGGCCGCCTGCACCTGAACGAAGAGCCGGTACAAGACCTCAGCATCGTGCTGAAGGTGAAGTCTCGATGAAATTGGCCAGAAGTGGGCAAGGAAAGGGGCAGGGTTTTCTTCAGACCTAGTAGAGAGCATAGGTACTGAAATAAAACATAGTGATTCCGAAGTGTTCTCGCTTTTGCTTGTAACACTCAGCTCCTTGTTTTCCATCTCTGCAAGCAGTGTCTCTGTGCTTCACAACTGAGCTATTTATCTTCCATCACTGCAGCTTCCTTGTTTCCAAAGGACCGAAGTTGGAATTCTCATCATTGCTTTCTTTTTTAAGAATTATTTTATTTCATTTTATTCACTTATTTTAATTTGACCAGAGAGAGGTAGAACGAGAGAGAGAAAAAAACAAGGAAAGTGAGAAAGCAAGCCACCAAGTCCAGGACTGGAACCAAGTTCAACCCTGTTGGAGTCCAGCGCCCTTAATCACTGCCACCTGCTGGCCCCTCATAGTTGCTTTTGTACAAGAACACTGATCTCTTTCTATCCTGCACTGCAGATTTCTGTCCAAACAGTAAGAATAGTAGCTATCATGTTTACTTAAGTACGTGCTGGGCACAGAGGTAAGCACTTTTTTTTAAGAAAGAGATTTTTGCTATAGGGCAGAGTGTGCTCCCCAGAGAGACAGAGAGAAATAGAGAAATCACTCCTAGGGGGTGATCACCCCCAGGGAGGATGGTGACTGCTGCAGTCTCCTCTCTTCCATTCTCCTCGGAGTATTTTGGGCATACACCCACACACACTCAGCCTGAGTTTTAAGCCACCAGGTCCAGTACTCAAACCTCAGTTGACTAATTGGGCTCCAGCAATGGAACCATTATGCCACCTGCTGGTCCCCAAAGTTAAGCATTTTATGTACTTTTATGTTTCATTCTAATGGCAAGCTTGTAGTGTTATTACTATCCCAAGGTAAACCTCACAAGGGTAAGCGACTGTGCCACTTTCAAAACCAGTCTGTTCTTTTAACTGCTACTTGAACTATCATAGAGCCTGACTATGTAATAGAATTGTGAGATGTCAGGGATAGAGACTAGAATTGTCTAGCCTAGTACCTTGACCCCTTCTGGTTTGAATTCCCTCTACCATCCCAATTTTAAAAAGAACAGATCTGGTCTAATTCTCATATTTTGTAGATAAGGAAACAGGTCTATAGAAGTTTAGTGACTTGCCCAAGAGAATGTACTGAATCTGTGGCAAATCCAGGTCTAGGGTCCAGGTCTCTGGACCTAGAGCTTGATGTTTGGTCAAGATAATGAAAATTTTCCTTCCGCTAAAAAAAATTTACTTTTAGGGACCAGCAGATGGCGTAGTGGTTACGTCGCTGGACTCCCACATGGTTGACCACAATTCGAGTCCCAGCTCCGGCAGTTTAAAAGTCATGCCAGGGGCATGTGCATGAGTGCCCAAGATCCTGAGGAGAGAGTGGAGGAGAAGGGATTGTGGCATGGCCATCCCCCTGGGAGTGATTTCTTGCTCTATGTCTCTATCTCCCATGTGAGCACATACACCCTATAACAAAAATGTCTCTTAAAAATATATATATTATTTTTTATTTATATATGTATATATATATATTTTTTCAATTAGCAATAATCGCGCCTTGGATAAACCTCATTGGCTACGATACTGCCACTGCGCAAAGCTATATATATATATTTTTTTTTGAATCAGCAGATGGCAGAGTAGTTATGGTGCTAGACTCTTTTATGACCAACTGTAGTTCAAGTCCCAAACCCAGAGGCTTGAAAATCACGCTGGGAATGTGTATGTGGCCAAAATAACCAAGAGGATAATGAGGGAGAGGGATTGCAACGTGGCCATCCTCCCTGGGGATGATTTCTCACTTTCCCTCTCTCTATCTCAGTCTCTGGTAAGCACATGTGCCCTATAGTAAAACCTAAAAAAAAATTTACTTTAACTTTATTATAGAGAGAATACAAGTAAGCTCAACCAAAAATCATTCAGAATCTCACCATCCAGAGATATAATCATTAATATTTTTGTGTATATCTTTCCAGTGCTTCAGTGACTTACCTGCTTATATATATATGTCTGAATTACAAAATGAGATTACGCTATGCACACTGCTTTTTTCTGCCTTAGGATGTACTGTCACCATTCTTGCATGTCATTAGGAACACAGGAAGCTGGGTATAAAGTTGACCGGTTACAGGTTGCTGGCCCCAGGGCTGACTGGTTACCTATGTCTTTGACAGGACAATGATTTCTTACGGAACACAGTACACAGGCACGAGCCACCAGTCACAGCAGAGCCTATTCGCCTGCTAGCTGAGAATGAAGACATGGTGGTTGTAGACAAGCCTTCCTCCATTCCTGTCCACCCCTGTGGCCGCTTCCGACACAACACGGTCATCTTCATCCTGGGCAAGGAGCATCAACTCAAGGAGCTACACCCATTGCATCGGCTTGACCGCCTTACCTCAGGGGTGCTCATGTTTGCCAAAACAGCTGCGGTCTCTGAGAGGATTCATGAGCAGGTTCGGGACCGGCAGGTGAGCCAGGCTTTTGTCTCCAGCAGGCTGCTTCCTGGGCTCACGAATCCTGTGTGTCAAAGGCAGTTACAGAGTTCTATATCTGAAATGGACCTTCATGTTTACCTTCAGGAAGATCAACACTTAAGTGCCAAAGACAAGTTATTATCTCTTGTTTCAAAAGATCTTTAGAGAAGGCACACACTGCCTTTCTTGGTTTGCTGCTTTGAAGTTTTTTAATGCCCACAGGCTTGGGACCAGCAGTTGACGTAATGGCTATGTCACTGGACTCCCGTGTAGTTGACTGCAGTTTGAGTCCCAGACCCAGTGGCTTAAACTCACGCTGGGTGCGTGTGCATGCGTGCCCAAGATCCCGAGAGGAGAATGGAGGAGAAGGGATTGCGGTGTGGCCATCCCCCAGGGGATGATTTCTCGCTTTCTGTCTCTCTGTCTCTCTCTGTCTTTCTGGAGAGTACACGTGCCCTATAACAAAAACCTCTCAAAAGAAAAAAAAAAAAATGCCCGCGGAGTTCTTAAGTTTGTGGGAGGGAGCCTGCTTGGTGGAAAGATTCTACATGAAGTTAGAAGAGGCTTGGGTAGAAGAGTTTATTGGTAATGATTATGATCTTGAGACTTGCATTTCTGGATCTGGATTGTAATACATTTGTTAAGTACATACCATATACCAGGCTTAGTACCAAGCACACTCAAGCCTGCCTAACATTAATAGCCTTGTGAGATAAAATGCTTTTCTACGCTCATATTTTCTATACAAGTTGATGGAATTTAAAGAGGTTAAACAGGGAGCCGGCAGGTGGTATGGTGGTTATGGGTGCTGCACTCTCACATGGCTGACCGCAGTTTGAGTCCTGGGCCTGGTGACTTGCTTTCTCACTTTCCTTTCTCTCTTTCTCTTTCTCTCTCTCTCTCTCTCTCTCCCTCTGTTCAAATTAAAATAAACGTTAAATAAAATAATTCTAAAAAAAGAAAAACAACTTACCAACTCATCAGTTTTTACCTTTCCAGCCTTCTCTTACTTTTCCCATCCTCTGCATGGCTTTATAGGAGTTGTTAGTTTAATTTTTAAATAAATAAATAAAGAGGTTAAGCAATCTACCCAGGATCTTGAAACTGGCAAATGGTAGACTAGGGTTTGAATCCTCTCTTACCAGACCTGGTACTTTGCTTATTGTCCTTCGGAGGGCTTGGACTCTGTGAATTTAGGCTGTGTGCTGACTTTTTCCTCCTTCCCTTCCATGTAGCTGGAGAAGGAGTATGTGTGCCGGGTTGAAGGGGAGTTCCCTGCTGAGGAAGTGACCTGCAAGGAACCCATCCTAGTGGTGTCTTACAAGGTAGGGGTGTGCCGCGTAGATCCCCGGGGCAAGCCCTGTGAGACGGTGTTCCAGAGGCTGAGCTACAATGGCCACTCCAGTGTGGTACGGTGCAGACCACTTACAGGCCGCACCCACCAAATCCGAGTCCACCTTCAGTTCCTGGGCCACCCCATTCTCAATGACCCCATCTACAACTCAGTTGCCTGGGGCCCCTCCCGAGGCCGGGGCGGCCACATTCCCAAGACAGATGAGGAGCTGCTCCGAGACCTGGTGGCAGAGCACCAGGCCAAACAGAGCCTGGATGTGCTAGATCTCTGTGAGAGTGACCTGTCCCCAGGATTCACAGACTCTACAGCCCCCTCCTCAGAGGTGGGCAAGAAAAACCTGGAAGTGGGCAAGGACAGCCTGGAGGCGGGCAAGGACAGCCTGGAGGCGGGCAAGGACAGCCCGGAGGCGGGCAAGGACAGCCCGGAGGTGGGCAAGGACAGCCTAGAAGAGTTGGCTCCTGCTACCCAGAACGTGGATGGAGGAGTTGAGGCAGCCTTTCAGAATCTGGATACAGTGGCCTTTGCACCAGGAAAGGCAGCTGAAACAGATGTTAAAAATGAAGAGACAGACCCACTCTGTGCAGAGTGCCGGCTGGTGCGACAGGACCCCTTGCCCCGAGACCTTGTGATGTTCCTGCATGCCCTGTGCTATAAGGGGCCAGGCTTTGAGTACTTTTCACCCATGCCTGCCTGGGCACAGGATGACTGGCAAGAAGACTGAGGTGGCCAATGGAGGGATCACTTCTTGGCTTGGGACAGGAATGGACCATGGGGCGGGTGCTTGACCCACGGACTGATTCTCAGAGTTTCTACAGAAGTGAGGTTGGGATCTAAAGGGACCTGCTCAGACTTGCTACCTTCTTCCTCTCCCTTTCTCCAGCCAGAGTTGGGGTGTTTTCAGGATGTAAATAAATCCCTTTTTTAACACCTGGTATGTCTGGTGTTTCTCACTGCTTGTTTCTTTCCCTTTTTAAAAAATTTATTTAGGTAAAATTACATAACGTAAGTTACTACGATATACAATGTGGTGACATTTAACACATTCACGATGTTGTGCAATCATCACATGTTACATAGTGCCAGAATATTTTCATCGCCCCAAAAGGAAACTTGCACCCATTAAGCAGTCATTCCCCATTCTCCTCTCCTTAGCTCATGAAAACTGTTCATCTGCTTTTTTTTCATCTCCATGGAGTTTACTAATCTGTATATTTAATATAAATGGAATCAGAATACCTGACCTTCTGTGTCTGTCTTTCATTTAGCATATTTTCAGGATTCATACGATTTGTAGCATGTATCAGTACTTCTTTTTTTGTGGCAGGATAATAGTTCATTGCATGGGTATATCACACTTTGTGTGTCCAGTCACCAGTCTATGAACATTGGGTTTCTACCTTTTGGCTAGTGTGAATAGTGCTGCTATAAATATTAATGTACATTTTGGGGGGCTGTCAAAGTACACATTCTCAGCTCTTTTGAGAATATCTGCTTATATCTGGGCTCCCACGTGGCCAGTTACAGTTCAAGTCCCAGACCTGGTAGCTTGAAAATCGTGCTGGGCGTATGTGTGTGTGGGTGCCCAAAATCCTAAGAGGAGAATGGAGAAGGGTTTGTGGTATGACCATCCCCCCCAGGAGGTGAATTTTCACTTTCTCTCTCACTGCCTCTCTAGGGACCACACACACCCTATGGCAAAAACCTTAAAAAAAAAAAAGCAAAAAACTAAGGCCAGCCCTAAAGGCTGTGGCATGACCACTCCCCACTGGAATACTTTCTCTCTTTCTCACTTTCTCTTTCTCTCTGTGGTAAGTGCCTGCTGTGAAAATTAAAAAGTGAATAAAGAACTGAAACTATAAAATTCTTAGAAGAAATTATAGGGGTAGGGGTTGTATGGTAGTACAGCATAATGCAATGCTCTGCAATGCTGACCCAAGTGGGAAGGTTGCACATTTGCATCCAGAGAACTCCCTGAACGTGCTAGACGTGTGGTGTATCGATGGTCCACAGCTTGCTGAGGCTGGGGGGTGGATCACAGCATCAAGCCCCTGTGGGTAAGTGCTGTCTCATTGTCTCTCACTCAAAAAACAAAATATTAAAGTGGTCGCTTCCTATTTTCTGTTCATAGATACTTAAATCTATATGTATTTTCAAAAATGAAGGATAATAGTACACTGCATGGGTATGTCACACTTTGTCCAATCATCGGTCTATGAACAATGGAAGGCCAGCCAGGTGTTGTAATGGTTAAGGCAGTTGGATCCCATATGGCTGACTGTGTGGTTTGGTCCCAGACCCAGTGGTTTGAAAACCATACCAGACACGTGTGTGCATGCATGCCCAGAATCCCAAGAGGAGAATGGAAGAGAAGGGGTTACAGAGTGACCATTCCCCCGGGGGGTGATTTCTCACTTTCCCCCTCTCTCCATCTCTCTTCAGTGAGCACATGTGCCCTGTAACAAATGTTGAAATAAATAAATAAATGGGATTATGCCATAGAAATTGTTCTACACCTTGCTTTCCTCTAGGACATCTGGTTTTTTTTAATAGCTGTTCTGAGTTCCATACTATAATTTCATCCATCTTTTGATGGAATTGTAGGTGTGTATAGTTTTTCATTATTCTCACACTGTTGTGAACATCCTTACACCCTTCCACACTTGTACCAGTGTTTTTTGGTGTGGTTATGGAGTCAATAGCTTTAAGTACCGGGTGGTAATACCAAACTGCCCTCCACAAAGTGGAGATAGTACCAGTTTACATTCTCCCCAGCAGTGTGAGAGGCAGAGGCAGCAGCTGCTGAATGTGGTGGCTGGAGCTGGTCAGGCACTGCATTTTCAAGGTTGGCTGTGGTTCCAGCTGTGCGTTGGAACCACAGATTTTCCAGAATGCCTTCTAATGGATGACCTAGATTTGCTTGAATCAGTCTTGCTTCCAAAGGTTTCAGAGAAAATGGGTTCATTTCAGAGCCTCTTTAGACTTTGTGTCACTGTCATCGAGACTCAGATTTTTTATTTTTTCTTAGAACACTGCCTTGCTCATGTGAACAGTTATCTCCTATGATTTTGATTATTGTTTTCTTCCCCTTCAAATTCTCTGTGTACTCTTCATTTGCAGCTTGTCCACATTTTCAAAACTGTAACATCTTCATCAGCCATTAACTACATTGAAACACTCAAGAATTGCCTAATAAAGTTGAACACACACATGACCAGTGATTCCACTTCTAGTTATATACCTAAAGAAACACTTGTAGGGGCCGGCAGGTGGTATGGTGGTAAAGGGCGCTGGACTCTCACATGGCCAACCACAGTTCAAGTCCTGGACCTGGTGGCTTGCTTTCTCACTTTCCAATTCTCTCTTGCTCTCTCACTCTGTCCCTCTCTGGTCAAATTTAAATAAATAAATAAATACAAATAATTATTTTTTAAAAAAAGAAACACTTGTACATGTACCCCAAGAGACATATATTAGAACATTCACAGCAGTATCGTTGCAACAGAAGACTGGAGACACCAAACATATCCATCAATAAGAAAATGACCATGTCATTGTATTGATATGTTCAGACAATTGCGGGGTTTTTTTTAATAATTATTTTATTTAACTTTATTTATTTTGATTTGACTAGATAGGGAAAAGAGAAAGTGAGAAAGGTCCAGGACTTAAACCATGGTCAGCCACATGGAAGTGCAGCACCCTTCACCACCACACCACCTGCTCATGGTGGACACACAATTAGACAATTGTGTTCTAAGCAGATGTGGAAATGAATGAATTATATAGATACAATAAGGTTGAGTGAAAGAAGTCAAAGATGAATCCATTTAATGATTCCATGTATGTAAAATTCAAAAACAGACAAGACAAAAACATTTTAGGGATCTATACATGCATATTTGCTAAGAAAAGCAAGAGAATAATTTAGGAAAGTAGTTATGCTTTTGGCGAGAGGATGCCAGCAGGAGGGGCACATAGAAAGGTTCAAAGGTCCTGGTAATGTTCTCTTTTTAAGCTGGGTAATGTATTTGTAGCATTGGTTTTTATTATTATTAAGAATGTACAACAGGGGCCAGCAGGTGGTGTGGTGGTTAAGATGTTGGACTCCCACATGGCCAACCACAGTTCAAGTCCTGGACCTGGTATCTTGGTTTGTCACGTTCTCTCTCTGGTGAATGCACATGCCTTATAGCAAGTTAAAAATAAAAATAATTAATAAAATAAATAACTATTATCCCCAAAAAGAAGAATGTACAAGATGTGGGACTAGCAGGTGGCATGGTGGTTAAAGGCACTGGACTTCCACATGGCTGACAACACTTTGAGTCTCAGACCTGGCAACTTGAAAAATCACTCAAGCGGGATCAGCAGGTGGTGTGATGGTGAAGATGCTGGACACGCCCACATGGCCGACCATGGTTCAAGTCCTGGACCTGGTGGCTTGCTTTCTCACTTTCCCTCTCTCTTGCTCTGCCTCTGGTCAAATTAAAACAAATGGGGCTGGCAGGTGGCGTGGTGGTTAAGGACACCAGACTCCCACATGGTCGACCGTGGTTTGAGTCCCGGACCTGGTGGCTTCCTTTCTCACATTTCCTTTCTCTCGCTCTGTCCCTCTCTGGTCGACTTAAAATAAATAAAGTTAAATAATTTAAAAAAAAAACATTAAAACAAATGAATAAATAAAATTAAATTAATAATTCTTTTTTTAAAAAATCACACTAAGGGCCAAAGCATGTGTGCACAGAATCCTAAGAAGAAAATGGAGAAGGGATTGCAACATAGCCATTTCCTGTGTGTGTGTGTGTGTGTGTGTGTGTGTGTGTGATTTCTCTCTTTCCCTTCTCTCTTTCTGGTGAGTGCATAGGCCATGACAAAACCCTAAAAGAAGAAAAAAAAAAGTACAAGATGTTACATATATATGTATTGTGTCCATGTATAATACCTTTCAAGACACAACTTTAAAAAGAAGTGTTGGGAACCAGCAGTTAGCGTAATGGCTATGTCGCTGGACTCCCATGTAGTCAACCACGGTTCGCGTCCCGGACCCGGCGGCTTAAAACTCACGCCGGGCGCGTGTGCGTGCGTGCCCAAGATCCCTAGAGGAGAATGGAGGAGAAGGGATTGCGGCATGACCATCCTCCCTGGGGGGTGATTTCTCGCTTTCTATCTCTATGTCTCTCTCTGTCTGTCTGGCGAGTGCATGCGCCCTATAGCGAAAAAAAACCTCTCCAAAAAAAAAAAAAAAAAGAAGTGTTTAGGGGGCCAGCATGTGGCGTGGTGGTTAAGGGTGCTGGACTCCCACATGCTGACCATGGTTCAAGTCCTGGACCTGGTGGTTTGATTTCTCATTTTCTCTTTCTCTCTCTCACTCTGTCCCTCTCTGGTCAAATTTAAAATGAATGAATTAATTAATAAATAAAGTGTTTTGTTTTTTTTTTTTTTTTTTTTTTTTTAAAGACGTGTTTAGGGACCAGCAGATGGTGTAATGGACTCCCACGTAGTTGACTGCAGTTCAAGTCCTGGACCTGGTGGCTTAAAACAAGCTGGGTGCATGTGTGTGTGCCTAAAATCCTGAGAGGAGAATGGAAGAGAAGGAATTGTGTAGCCATTCCCTCTGGGGCGTGATTTCTTGCTTTCTGTCTCTGTCTCTCTGTCTGTCTCTGGTGAGTACATGTGCCCTATGCAGAAATCTCTCTCTAGAAAAAAGGAAGAAGTGTTTAAAGATCTCACCTTGGGGCTGGCAGGTGGCGTGGTGGTTAAGGTGCTGGACTCCTCTATGGCTGACAGCGGTTCAGGTACCAGACCTGGCAGCTTGCTTTCTCACTTCCCCTTTCTGTTTCTCTCCGCCTCTCTCTGGTCAAAACTTAAAATAATGGGAACAGCAGATGGTGTAATGGTTATATCACTGGACTCTCACATAGTCAACCATGGTTTGAGTCCCAGACTCAGCAGCTAAAACTCACGCTGGGCATGTGTGCGTGCATGCCCAAAATTGTGAGAGGAGAATGGAGGAAAAAGGATCATGGTGTGGCCATCCCCCCTGGGGGTTGATTTCTCACTTTCTGTATCTCTGTCTCTCTCTCTCTCTTTCTAGAGAGCTCATGCACCCTATAGCAAAAAGTCTCCAAAAAAAAAAAAAAAGACAGGATTGATAACTATTAAGTTAAAATGTCCAGATAAGAATATTCAAGAAAGAATCTTTTAAAAAAGCCAGAGAAAGAACAAAGTGTCCTGTCTATGCCCTTTTATTTAGCCCAAAAAGAACTATGAAAAACTTACTATTCCATAATATTTTGACTGAAAAAAGGCTTTATTGCTTCCATTTCTAATTCAAGGAATCAGTGGTCATGGCTTCAGGTCTTTACTAACTTCAGATCTATATTAACCTCAGGATTTCCTTCGCCTTATTGGGTTTCAATTTGACCCAGTTTTACTTCATTCTGGAGATTTCAGTTGGAAAGTGAGACCATTTGAGGCCTTGCTGCTCTGCTCCGAGACAAGAAGAAACATGTAACTGGTTGATGTCTGCTAACTTCCCGTAGATATCTCAGCATGGGATTCCCTGTTTCCCCTAGTCTCTTGGTATTTATTCATTCATCTTGGCTTTCCTAAACAAGTTTACTATGAACTGGATTTCACAGGAGCAGCAGGTGGCGTGGTGGTTAAGGCACTAGGCACTTGCACATGGCTGACCCCAGTCCAAGTCCCAGAACTGGTGACTTGCTTTCTCACTTTTTTTCTCTCTCTGTGTCTCTATCTGGTCAAATTAAAATAAACGAATGAGGAACCAGCAGTTAGCGTAATGACTATGTCGATGAACTCCCATGTAGTCGACCATGGTTCGAGTCTCAGACCCGGTGGCTTAAACTCATGCCAGGTACGTGTGCGTGCATGCCCAGGATCCCAAGAGGAGAATGGAGGAGAAGGGATTGTGGCGTGGCCATCCCCACTGGGGGGGTGATTTCTTGCTTTCTATCTCTCTGTCACTCTCTGTCTTTCTGGCAAGTGCACACGCCCTATAGCAAAACCTCTCCAAAAAAATAAATAAATGAATGAATGAATGAATGAATAAAATTAAATAATTCTTAAAAAAAAAAAGAAGAAGAAGATGAGACTGGCGAGTGGTGAGTTGGTTAAAGGTACTGGACTCCCACATGGCTGACCACAGTTCAGGCCCTAGACCTAGCAGCTTGCTTTCTCACTCTCTCTCTCTCTCTCTTGCTCTGACCCTCTCTGGTTAAATTAACATACATATGTACATAAATAAATAAACAAATAAATAAAGTTAATGAAAATAATTCTAGGGACCAGCAATTAGCGTAATGGCTATGTCGCTGGAATCCCACATAGCCGACTGCTGTTCAAGTTCTGGACCCAGTGGCTTAAACTCACGCCGGGCGCATGTGCATGCGTGCCCAAGATCCCGAGAGGAGAATGGAGGAGAAGGTATTGTGGCATGGCCATCCCCCCTGGGGGGTGATTTCTTGCTTTCTGTCTCTCTGTCCCTCTCTGTCTTTCTGGCGAGCACACACGCCCTATAGAAAAAAACTCTCCAAATAAATAAATAAATAAATAAATAAATAAAAAGAAAAGAATTCTAAAAAGAAAAAAGGAACTGGATTTCAGTTTTGCTCTATTGATCTTCAATGTGAAGATGTTATTTAGTTCTCAGGTCAGCAGACATTCCCAGAAGTTGTTATAGCAAGGTGTGTGCTTTCATGTGACAGCAGGAGGCTTGGGAAATGATTTGTGTAAAGCGAAATGTTTTGCATGAGTGTTGGGGACTCAGAGAAGAACATCAGCTATTCACTCGAACTTATCCAGGCCTCGTCATGGCTGTTTTCTCAGAGATAGCTGGCGAGGGGAGGGGAGACCACATTTCCTAATGGTAAGGAATAGATTGAAATCCCTACTGTCATTGCCTGCCTCTCAAAAACAATCTTTGCAGTCTTGGAGTTTGAGTTCTGGGTGTGTGCCCAAAATCTTGAAAGAAGAGGGGAAAAGGGATTGCGGGATTGCGGTATGACATACCCCCTAGGGGTGATTTCTCACACTCTCTCTATCTCTCTGTATCCAGCAAGCACATGCACCCTACAGCAAAAATCTCTCTGTCTATTTTTTTTTTTTTTAAAGAAAGAAACTATAGGGCCAGCAAGTGGTGTGTTAGTTAAAGTGCTTGACTCCCATGTTGTCGACTGCAGTTGAGTCCCAGGCCCGGCAGTTTCAAACTCATGCCGAATGTATGTGCATGTGTGCGTGCCCAAAATCTCGAAAGGAGAATGGAGAAGGGATTTTGGCATGGCCATCCCCCCCGGGGGTGTGTGTGTGTGATTTCTCACTTTCTCTGTGTCTCTCTGGCAAATGCACACATTCTATAGAAAAAAATCTCTCAAAAAAAAGGAAAGAGGGACCAGCAGTTAGTGTAATGGCTATGTCGCTGGACTCCCACGTAGTCGACCGCGGTTCGAGTCCCGGACCCGGCGGCTTAAACTCACGCCGGGCGCGTGTGCGTGCGTGCCCAAGATCCCGAGAGGAGAATGGAGGAGAAGGGATTGCGGCGTGGCCATCCCCCCTGGGGGGTGATTTCCTGCTTTCTGTCTCTCTGTCTCTCTCTGTCTGTCTGGCGAGCGCACGCGCCCTATAGCAAAAACCTCTCCAAAAAAAAAAAAAAAAAAAAAAAAAAAAAAGGAAAGAAACTGTAGGCACCCCCCCCCAAAAAAAAAAAAAAAAAAAAAAAAGAAGGGAAGAAAGAAAGAAGCATTCATTGACTTCAATTCTTCCTTTAAAGTCATGTTCATATAAAGGCTGCTGACACATAATGGTCTGCCTGGGCTATGGGGTATCACTGACTAGACACTTGACATTTCTTACCAGAGAACGGGTCATGCTGAAGCTGGACCTAAAGAATGAAGACCATCCCCTGGAACTCAGGTAGTAAGAGAGCTGGGATATCTTGGTAATGTATTTGTTCCATGTCTTTTTCTCATGGTCTTCAAGAGGTTGAGGGGTCCTTCAGGATAGTAGGTGTGAGGAAGGACCTTGGTGTTGAAAGAGAATGGTTTCTTTGAGTCGTGGTTTCTTGATGAATTTTGGGAGGTAACGAAGATCTTTTCAAAAGTAGGGACCATTCCTGTAGAACTCTTATCCAAGTCTTGCAGTTGCTGCTGCTCCAGTAGATGGCGCCTCTGATCCTACTTACTGCCTTAGCTTATAATTTTTTTTTTTTCTAATTCAAGTCCGCCACATCTTCCACCCACCCCCGGACTTTTAAATAACTTGGCATGTTGTTATTCTTGTGACTTTCTTTGGAAAAGGGAAAATAAGCATAACTTTTATAGACTAAGAAATTAATAGAAATGCAAAAAACTGACAATGTCATAACAAGTCTTGTAATTTCATGTGAAGAAAAAACCACATTAAACTACTATGCATGAAAACAGGCAACGTTTTTAGGAATAGAAAAGTGAGCTTCCAACTCTCAATTTCTTTTCCTCCCTTAGATTCTTCCAGCACATTGCATTTTCAGAACTTTTACAACCAAAGATTTTTTTTCAGTTTAATGTATTTTAACAGCAAACTTACAGGAACAGTACAGAAGACAGACAACATTAAAAACATGTACTTGTGGGACCAGCAGTTAACATAATGGCTCTGTTGCTGGACTCCCATGTAGTCGACCGTGGTTCATGTCCTGGACCCGGTGGCTTAAAACTCACGCCGGGCGCGTGTGCGTGCGTGCCGAAGATCCTGAGAGGAGAATGGAGGAGAAGGGATTGCGGCGTGGCCATCCCCCCCCCCCCCCCTCCAGGTGATTTCTCACTTTCTCTGTCTCGCTGGCAAGCGCACACACCCTGTAGCAAAAACCTCTTCAAAAAGAAAGACCTTCGGTAGTCTGCGTAAGCCTATAGATCTCTTCTCAGAATATTGTCTTTTGAGAACCAACAGTTAGCATAATGGCTATGCCGTTGGACTCCCACGTAGTTAACTGCAGTTCGCGTCCCGACCCCGTGGCTTAAAACGCAGTTCGCGTCGCGTCCCGGACCCCGTGGCTTAAAACGCGGTTCGCGTCCCGGACCCGGTGGCTTAAAACTCACGCCGGGTAATTGCGGCATGACCATCCCCCCTGGGGGGTCATTTCTCGCTTTCTGTCTCTATGTCTCTCTCTGTCAGTCTGGCGAGCTCACGCGCCCTATAGCAAAAACCTCTCTAAAAAAAAAAAATAATATTGACTTTCAAATGCATAAAATTAAGTATGTTGGAATACAAAAGCAACGAATTATGTTTGAATACAGCTATCAAAATATTTTCAAAATTGGGGGCCGGCAGATGGCATGGTGGTTGAGGCACTAGACTCCCACCTGGCCGACTACGATGTGAGTCTTGGACCCGACCGCTTGCTTTTTTACTTTCTCTCTCTTTGTGTCTCTCTCTCGCTGATCAAATTAAATAATTATTTCTTAAAATATATATATATTTTGGGCCAGCAGTTAGCGTAATGGCTATGTTGCTGAACTCCCATGTAGTTGACCACGGTTTGAGTCCCGGACCCGGTGGCTTAAACTCACGCTGGGCGCGTGTGCGTGCGTGCCCCAATTTTTTTTTTTATTTCTATATATGATTTATTTGTGCCCAAAATTCTGAGAGGAGAATGGAGGAGAAGGGATTGTGGCATGGCCATCCCCCCGGGGGGTGATTTCTTGCTTTCTATCTCTCTGTCTCTCTCTGTCTTTCTGGTGAACGCACATGCCCTATAGCAAAAACCTCTCAGAAAAAAAAAAAATATGTGTATATATATAAATATATATATATATAAAACCTCTCAGAAAAAATATATATTTATATATATATAAATATATATATAAACATATATATATATTACTATTATATATATATATATATATATATATATATATATATATATATTTTTTTTTTTTTTTTTTTTTTTTTTTTTTTTCTGACTTGGGCTGGTTCACCTCTCCTTCGGCAACCTGGTGGTTCCCCACTCCTTGGAGGTCACCATATTGATGCTGAACTTAGTGCAGACACCCAATGGGCACTGGGCACTACAGCCAGAACTCCTGGACCCAAGTGATCCTCCTGCCTCAGCCTCCTGGGTAGCTGGGATTACAGGCACGTGCAACCATGCCAGCAAAAATATATTTTTTCAAAGTTTGTGATTAATAATATAATAATGTATATACTTCTTTATGAATGTATAACATTACAAGTTCTAATGGCAGATCTAATAATCATCATTATTTGAAGTAGTGATGAATATAAAGTAATAAAGGTAATGTGATATAAAAATATCTGTTGACAAAATAATGGTGTGTAGAGTTAATATTACTGCAGTTTGTTTTTTACCTTTAGTAAAAAAGGAAATGCTTTGGATCAGAGGTTATGAAAATAAGGATGTAATCTTTTTCACAACCAGATAACCTTCTGGAATTCGATCCATGGGCCCCTTGGGAACTGTGTGGAACCTAGATAGAAACTCTTTCTAACAACAGGATTGAAAATGAATTACAGGGACCAGCAGGAGCATGGTGGTTGAGGCGCTGGACTCCCATATGGCCGATTGCGGTTTGAGTCCTGGACCTGGCAGCTTACTTTCTCACTTTCCTTTCTCTCTCTTTGGTCAAATTAAAAAATAAATTAAATAATTCTTTAAAAAAAAAAAAGACAATGGATTAGAGAAGTGTCTACATTCTCAAAGGATTTGGATCTCAGAGGGAGAAGCCAGTGGAGCTGGCAGAGAAGAGGCTGCTATTGCCTTACACACTCAATGAGACAAACCTTACCAAAACACCTGCCAGGTGCTGGGTTCTGAAGCATCGCTGGGGTGCAGACACTCATTAGCGAGAGAACCTGTAAGCCATTAATTATAGCAAGAGAATGATGAGCATTGTTTATCAATCCACAGTGCAGGACATGATAGTGGTTAAGAGACACCACAATTCAAGAGATTCCATTGCTTTTTCTGCAATGTAGAAGCTGTTAAAGTGATGTAGTTCATGTCAAACCCGTGTGCCCACACTTAAAAATTACTGTGCACACAGGCTTGTTAAATGTGAGCTGGATGAATCTGCTTGATGGCCTTTCAAGAGAATTTCTGTTCTTTTCCTGCTCCTTGTTTCTCTTCTGATTAAATCGGTGAGAATTTAGCCTCTTCCTCTCCTCTGGAAAAGTAGCCATTCGGGTCTTCAGTCTCTGACTCTAGATGTTTTCAAGTTCCCTAAGTCTTCAATCTTTTCCCCAGTGCACTCATCTCTTAATTACCGCAGCCGACTGGGGGCTGGAAGAGAGTCCTGAACACTCTGTGCCTTGCGGAGCTGTTGATGTGAAACCTGCTAGTATTTCCTAAAGAGGACAAATGAAAAATCCTAGCGTGGGAGTCCACAATCATTTAAACCGCTCAGTTTAGAGCTGGGTAGCTTTAAGTTGGAGCAGACCCGCAACGGAACACATGGATGATAATAAGCGTGGAAGTCTATGCACCGTTGTTTACTTCAGATTAAAACAAACAAAAAACTAAATCCAGCGCATTTTTTAATCCCAGAGAAGTTTCTTACATCCCTGTGAGATCAGAACGCTCCAAAAGCTGTTTCGGATCTCTCAAGGCTTAACTTGATGACGCCAGTATAAACTGATTAACAAATCATCACAATATTCAACCTTTTCTCCTGCAAAATTAAATTTATTCATACGCTTAATTCAGGAAAAAAAAAAAAAAAAAAAAAAAAGACCACGGTACGACGAGGATGGGATTCGAACCCACGCGTGCAGAGCACAATGGATTAGCAGTCCATCGCCTTAACCACTCGGCCACCTCGTCCCAGAAGCCTACACCTTCCTGGTAGCTATAGGGAGTAATACTGGGGGGATGTGACGCACTATCATGGAAGCCGCCATTTTGTACGGAAGCCAAGTCCGCTCTTTTCTATCGCCAACAATCGAAAGAAGATGGCCGCTCCGTAACATTGGGGTGTGTGCGCTGGGGAGATAGCAAAAGAAATTCTGCAGACAAGGAGAGAAACGTGAAGAAGGTAACATTGGCACAGAGGCCGAGCAAGTTCCATTACGGGAGCTCAGGAACCGACTCGGCCGCGAGCCCGGGGGTGGGGCTAACGCGGCGGCGCCTCTGCGCATGCGCACGCGCTGGGCGGTTATATTTGAATACTTCACCGAGGCAGGCTGGGCGTTGTGAGGCGCGGTCCGGGGGCCACCGTGATCTCAGTCTCTGAGGAGCGCGCGGACCCCAAAGAAGTCGGCGGAGTTTGTCAAGCAGGTGGGCTGCGGCGGGACAAGAGAATGACCCTTTTGTTCTGGGTTTCCGAGAGGGCCGTGGCTGTAGTCTGAGCTCTCCGAAGGTCCCGCGGCGGGAGGTGGGGGTACCCTTCAGCCCGGCGGCCTGCGGCCTGCCGGTGCTGGGCTTGCTCCCTGCTCGCCTCGGCCTCGGCCTCGGCCTCGGCCTCGGCCTCGGCCTTGCTCTGCGCCGCCTCCCTTTTCCCCACGCTTCTCCTTCCGCACCTGGGCCGCCCGCCGGCTCGGTTTGCCTGTCGGTCGCTCAGGCGACGTCCCCTTCCGCCCCGCCATCTTCTGTCAGCGCTGCGGATCCCTGGGGACTCGCGGCTGTTTGTATTTCTGACCAGTTTCCTTGCCTGTAAGTGAAGTAAGAGGAGTGAGCGAGCTTTAAATGGTCGGCTTTCACGGCTTATTGATAGTGCCTGATCCGAGTGCTGGCCGCACTTACTAGGTCTTTGGGTTTCTGCATGTGTAGTAGCATTCACGAAGTCAATTTTGCCAGCCACAAGTCAGTTTTTAAAAATCTCCCACTATTCATTATTTAAACACAGAATTAGAGCCACTTTTCTTCCTGTTTATTTAAATACTAGAGGGTTTTTTTTTGGAGGGGCGGGGGAGTATTGCTGATTGGAGTCTGTTTTTATAAGTAATTATTTAATGTCATGTATCATCATTAGTATTTTTTTAATTAGAGAGACAGGAAAAATGAGAAATTAAGCTGCCTTGTCTGGGACTCGAATTGCGTCGTCTTTGTGGGAGTCCTGCATCCTCAATCAAACCGCCACCCACAGGCCCCTAGACGCTTACTCCTGATATTAAGATCTAAGTTTTCACTTAGTTGAGTTGAGTTCATCAAGTATTTAATTAATTCCTTATTGTCTTGTGCTAGGTCTGGGGGGATCATTCAGAGTCCCTAATCTAAAGGTGTTTACAGTTCAGAAAGGAAAATAATATATGCAAATAACTATGATACAAGACATGCTGTAAACGATTATGGGCATTCCAAACAGTATTGGAACACAGACAGCTAAGCTTACTTTCTGCTTTTGGGAGTGAAGACCAAAGTAACTTTCACAGAGAAGTTGACCTTTGAGGTGGAACTTGGATGGATGGTTTGCAGAAATGAGGAGTTAATATATTGTAACCTTTTGGTAATCAAAGGTTTAAGTTCAAGGCAGTGTAATTCTTGACTGTGAATGGCTGGAAATGTTTATGATGACAAATACCTGTAAACTGAGTGTTGGAATTGTGGTATTAATGATGCTTTATGCTAAGAGACCTTAGAAGATACTGAAACTGTTGGAGCTATAGATAGGATAGAGCTATCCATCAGAACTTCCTGTGATAATGGTTATGTTTTCTGCCTGCACTGTCCAACACAGTATCCTTTAGCCCTGCTTCACTGTTGAACACCTGAAATATGGCTATTGTGACCAAGGAACTGAATTTTAAATTTTATTTCATTTTAATTAAATATAGATAACTACTGTATTGAATAGCACAGGTCTAAACTCTATATATCATTGGACATTGTGGAAAATATTAACTTTAAGTATTGATGATATAAATGTAGTAGTGAGCAAAGAGCCAGATAGTAAATATTCCAGACTTTGCAGGCTATATGGTCCGTGGCATGGTCTCTGGCACATAAACTTTGTTTTTATTATTGTTTGTTATTTTATAACCCTTTAAAAATGTAAAAACCACTCTTAGCCCAAAGGTTGATTTGGCCCAGTCGCAGAGTTTACAGACCCTGAGTTATTTAGACTACTGGTTCTCACACTTTATTTACTCATGGCACCATAGCACCCTTTAGCCAAAAGAAATATTTAGCAGTTCATTTATTAAATGTTTAGGTACAAACAACTTAGTATTTATGTCCTAACCATTTAGTAAAAAACAAAAACGGTTTTTATCATTTGAAAAAAAGTATGTAGATTGGAGGAAAATGTCATATAATATGTATTTTTATATATGTATATGTATATCTATATTTAAGTTTATTTATGTTTTTTTTTTTTTTTTCTATGAGAAAGATAGACACTTCCAATAGGGACCTCATGCCACCATCCCCCAGTCTCTGCCAGCTGGGATCACGGATATGCATGTGTGTGCTTGGCATGTACAAGGAGGTTCTAGGACTATTAGTACTGCTAGTACTACTGCTGTGCCACCACCTGGCACTCCCATGTGGGAGTCCAGTACCTTTAACCAACTTGCCACTTGCCAGCCTCATCTTCTTCTTTTTTTTTTTTTTTAAGAATTATTTAATTTTATTCGTTCGTTCGTTTATTTATTTATTTATTTATTGGAGAGGTTTTGCTATAGGGCGTGTGTGCTCACCAGAAAGAGAAAGACAGAAAGCAAGAAATCACCCCCCGGTGAGGATGGCCATGCTGCAATCCCTTCTCCTCCATTCTCCTCTCAGGGATCCTGGTCACACATGCACATGCACCCAGTGTGAGTTTAAGCCACCAGGTCCGGGACTCGAACCGTGGTCAACTACATGGGAGTTCAGCGACATAGCCTTTATGCTAACTGCTGGTCCCCAAAGTTGATTTTTCTATTAAACCAATTTTGTATTTCTGAAATAAAACCAACATGACTGTGGTATATTTCCCCTTTTACAAATTGTATTCTTTCTATTAATATTTTATTTAGGGTTTTTCTATTTATGGCAGTGAGATGTGATTTTTCCTTTCTTGTACTGCATTTATCTAGTTTGTGAGTGTGTGTGTGTGTCTGTGTGTTAAGGGAGTTTATATAGGTAAGGGGGCTTAATTTTCATCTTTTATTATTGTAAAACACTATAATGCCTAAATCTAGGAGAATTAAAAAGGAACAATATGAACAAGTTATCTAGATTAATGAAGTAAATACAAAAATAATCAGTTAAGAGTATAAGTGGTCGCTTTTGGGAAGGAGCAAATTGGAGTGCAGGGAGCTGCTAACTAAAAACAGCAATCTAGGGACAAGCAGGTGGTGTGGTGAAGGCTGCTGGACTCCCACATGGCTGACCGTGGTTGAAGTCCCGGACCTGGCAGCTTGCTTTCTCACTTTCCTTCTCTCTCTCTGTCTTTCTCTGGTCAACTTCAATAAAATAAATAAATTAAATAAAATAGTGACAATGAATAAAATTAAATAATTCTTTAATAAAAAACCCCCAGCAGTCTAACCAGTCTTATATAATTAATTCCTTATACTAAGTACATAAAAGCTAAAAAATTTTTATATGAAAAATATTACTTAAAGGGACCAGCAGTTGCCGTAATGGCTATGTTGCTGGACTCGCATGTAGTTGACTGGTTCAAGTCCCGGACCCGGTGGCTTAAACTCACGCTGGGTGCATGTGCATGTATGTCCAAGATCCTGAGGGGAGAATGGAGGAGAAGGGATTGCGGTATGATTATCCCCCCTGTGGGGTGATTTCTCACTTTCTGTCTCCCTGTTTCTCTCTCTCTTTCTGGAGAATGCACACGCCCTATAGCAAAAACCTCTCCAAAAAAATTACTTAAAGTAGATGTGATTGTGAGTAGCAGGTAAGTGAAATCAGAAGAATGGATAAACATATTGAAAAAGTATTAGACAACAAAAGGAACAGAAATCAAATTCTAAAAGATACCCATCATCTTATGTACAGTAGCAGCTCATTGGGTTCAGTGAAAGATAAGCAACTTTTATTTCAGTTTGAAGTTCATTATGGTTCATTATGAAGTATTATTCCCTAATTTAGTATTCTAAAAAAATTATTATTATTTTTACTTTGTTATGGTGCACATGAGCCCACCAGAGAGAGAGAAAAAGAAAGAAATCATCTCCCAAGGGGCAGGGCCACATTACAGTCCCTTTTCCAGTTTCCTCTCTGGATTTTGGGCACACATGCACATCCACCTGGTGTGATTTTCAAGCCACAAGGTCCAGAATTTAGGGCACGTGCACTCACTAGAGAGAGAGATTAATTAAGAAGTCACCTCCTAGGGAAGAGAGAGAAATCGAGATATCACTTTCAGGGGAATGGCCATGCTGGAATCCCTTCTCCATTTTTGTCTCAGAATTTTGGGCATGCGTACACAAACACTCAACATGGTTTTTCAAGTTGCTGGGTCCAAGACTTGAATTGCACAGTCAGCCATATGGGATCAAGTGCTTTAATCACCATGCCACCAGCTAGACCCTAGTTTGTTTTTTTTTTTTTTTTTTTTTTTTGAGAGGTTTTTGCTATAGGGTGCGTGTGCTCGCCAGACAGACACAGACAACGAGAAATCACCCCCCAGGGGGGATGGCCACGCCGCAATCCCTTCTCCTCCATTCTCCTCTCAGGATCTTGGGCACGCACGCACACGTGCCCAGCATGAGTTTTAAGCCACTGGGTCTGGTACTCAAACCGCGGTCGACTACATGGGAGTCCAGCGACATAGCCATTACGCTAACTACTGGTCCCGGCCCTAGTTTTAATATATATAATCAAAACATGTAAATTAAGATATCTTTTAGGTACTTATTTCCTTTACTTATTGCCAAAAACAAGAATACTGGGGGCCAGCAGGTGGCATGGTGGTTAAGAGTACGTGACTCTCACATGACTGACCATGGTTCGAGTCCCAGACCTGGCAGCTTACTTTCTCTTTTTTTCCTCTTGTGTGTTTGGAGAGGTTTTTGCTACAGGGCGTGTGCGCTCACCAGAAAGACAGAAAGAGACAGAGAGATAGAAAGCGAGAAATCACTCCCCGGGTGGATGGCCACGCTGCAATCCCTTCTCCATTCTCCTCTCAGGATCTTGGGCATGCATGAACATACGCCCAGTGTGAATTTAAGCCACCAGGTCCGGGGCTTGAACCGCGGTCAACTACATGGGAGTCCAGCAACATAGCCATTATGCCATCTGTTGGTCTCAAGATAATTCTTAAAAAAAATTTAAAAACATTGATTCTAGTAGTTTATGTATATGGTATTAATTTAGTATCATAGTAGAAATGCTAATATGGTTGAGACAAAATTTTTGGCTGGGCCAGCTTCATTGCATAGTGGCAATGTGCTGTTCAGGAGAAGCTATGGGGCTGGCAGGTGACATGATGGTTAACGCTCTGGACACCCACATGGACAACTGTAGTCCAAATCTTGAACCTGGTGGCTTGCGTTGTCAAGTTCCCTCTCTCTCTGGTCAAATTAAACAATAATAATCATAGTAAATAAAATCAAATACAAATAATTCATTTTTTTAAAAAAGGGACCAACAAGTGACATAGTGGTCAAGGCACTGGACTCCCATTTGGCCAACTCCAGTTCAAGTCCCGGACCTGGTGGCTTGCTTTCTCACTTTTCCTCTCCATCTTTCTCTGGTCAAATTAAAAATAATAATAATAATAACAAATGGAATTAGATAGATAGATAGATAGATAGATAGATAGATAGATAGATAGAAGCTGCATCCCACATGACAACTGAAGTTTGAATCCCTGGCTTGGTTAGCCTAAAACACTGGGCAAGTATATAAGTGCACAAGATCCGCAAGGCTGGAAGATTAGAGAAGGATCACAGTGTGACCAGACGTTGTGAGAGTGACTCCTCCCCACTTCAAGAAAGAAAAACACTTTTTCTAGCTATCATTCTTTTTAAAATCTGCAGTGGCATTTTTTTTTCTTAGCCAGGAGTGAGGTTCTAAAGTTAATGCGTAGGGTCAGCCAGTGGCATGGTGGTTAAAGGGATTGGATCCCACGTGGCTGACATGTATGGTTCAAATCTCGGACCTGGCAGCTTGGAAAATTATACTGGATGGATGTGCGTGTGTGCCCAAAATCCCGAGAGGAAAGAGGAGAAGGGATTGCAGCATGGCTATCTTTTCACTCTCTTCCACCCCCTCCACCCTCCATCTTTCTGGCAAGTGTACACACCTTATAGCAAACTAAAAAAAAAAAAAAAAGTTAATGTACAAAGTGAAAATTTGATATAATTATAGGTAAGTGGTACCTGAAACGAACTGAGAAAACTTTAGATGATGCCTCTTATTTCATATTCTTTACAGGGAAAATACTTTTTTAATAGAATTTCAAACATAATTAGCTGTACTTATTTTTTTTTTAAGAATCGTTTTATTTAACTTTGTTTGTTTGTTTGTTTGTTTGTTTAAATTTGACCAAAGAGAGACAGAGTGATAGAAAGGGAGAAAATAAGCCACAGGTCCAGGACTTGAACCACAGTCGGCCATGTGAGAGTCCAGTGCCCTTAACCACTGTGCCACGTACCGGCCCCCCAGCTGTACTATTTAAAATGTTATTTTTGGGCCAGCCATTGTCATAGTGGATCCAGGCAGCTGGATCCCACATGGCCCCCTGTGCCGTTTGAGTCCTTGACCTGGCAGTTTGAGAAACATACTGGGCACATGTGCATGCATGGACAAAATTCTGAATGGAGAAATGAAAGAGAGAGGATTGGGGCATGGCCACCTGTGGGAGTTGCTTTCTCTCTGTCACTCTTCAGCAAGTGCACATGCCCTCTGGCAAATTTTAAAAAATGAATAAATTGTCATTTCTATGTCCTAATTTTTTTTGGCTGAGTACATATATTAGAATTTTCCTAATATAAATATTAAAAAATGCAAACCTATATGTACATAGCTAATTGGCTTATATTTTGGTATTTATTATGTAATCCATGAACTTTTATAAGCTAGGTGAAAATTTTATTTGAAACAGGGAAGTCTATATCATCCCAATCAGAGCTAGACAATTTATCATGAACATGAACATCTTCCAGGAATATTAATTGTAACAATGTTGGGACTAGCAGGTGGTATAATGGTTGTATTGCTGGGCGGCTCCCACATGGTCAACTGCGGTTTGAGACTTGAATCCGGCGACCTAAAACTCACATTGGGTGCATGTGCATGTGTGCCCAAGATTCTGAGAGGAGAATGGAGGAGAAGGGATTGCGGTATGGCCATACCCCCGGGGGTGTGGGGCGGGGGTGTGGTGGTTTCTTGCTTTCTGTCTCTCAGTCTCTCTCTGTCCAGTGAGCACACATGCCCTATAGCAAAAATCTCTCTCATAGAAAAGAAAATTATAACAGTGGTTTTTTTTTCAAGATTTATTTATTTTTAACTTTTTAATTTATTATCACTGTTGTTCAGTTTTGACCAGAGACAGAAAGGGGGAATGAGAAAGCAAGTTACCAGGTCTAGGACTTGAACCATGGTCGACTATGTGGGAGTTCAGCACTCCAACCACCACACTATTTGCTGGCCCTTGTAACAGTGCTTTAAACTCCTTAAAATATCTTTTGCTTTATAGCTTCACAGCATAACTTTCACCTCCTTTTTTTTTTGGTTTCTACTCAGAAAGTAATCCTACAATCACAAACGTGCTCTTAATTTCTTTATAGTTGTATTTTCTGTCTCACCTTTTCTAATATTATGTGTTTATTACAGAAAACGATTTTTCTTAAGAAATGGATGGGGTGACTGCAGAAGCGAATGATGAAAAGTAAGTTCATTTCATGCAACTGCAAATGTTACACATTTCCAATTAGTAGTGATACATATCTATAATAATGTTCAGAGAAAAGAAGTAAATGTTACAAAGTCACATCCTTCCTTGCCCTAACTTTGTACAAACTGTTCTAGAGTCAAAACTGAGAGGGACTCTAGGGAAGCCTAGGGAGATTAAATGAGTTGTCAAAAGATGGCATCACAAACCCGTAGCTTCTTTGTAGCCTACAACCATAATAGTTTTGGCCTACACATATTTTTAAATTTTCAAATAGTTGCCAGAATTTTAAAACCTCAGGATTTTGTACAATGTGAACTTCAGCTTCTCTAAAAATCAAGTGTAGCAACAGTAGACTCATATTCTTATTGGCAACAACGAACCAGAGCAGATTAATGACTGCTCTGCAAGAATTCTCTAGGTCATTATAGTTTCAACACTAATATTTCTTTCTTTCTTTTTTTGGAGAGATTTTTGCTATAGGGCACGTGCGCTTGCCAGAAAGACAGAGAGAGAGACAGAAAGCGAGAAATCACCCCCCTGGGGGGATGGCCATGCCACAATCCCTTCTCCTCAATTCTCTCAGGATCTTGGGCACCCATGCATGCACATGCGCCCGGTGTGAGTTTAAGCCACCTGGTCCAGGACTCGAATCGCAGTCGACTACATGGGAATCCAGAGACATAGCCATTGTGCGAATTGCTGATCCTGCAACACTAATTTTTCTTACATCTACCAAGTTATCTGTTTGGCCTCATAGGCATTTGAATTTTCAAAACCTGGGCTAAAGCTCACACAGTACAGATTGAGTATTCCTTATCCAAAATGGTTAGGGCCACAGGTGTTTCAGATTTTGGACTTTTTCAGATTTTAGAATATTTCCTTTTACATAATGCATTATCTTGGGGATGAGACCCAAGTCTAAATACAAAATTATGTTTCATATACACCTTATACACATGGCCTGAAGGTAATAATTCATAATATTTTTGTATTGCAGCACTTTGATTGACTCAGTATTGATTTGTCAGGTATAGAATTTTCTACTTGTGGCATCATGTTAATACTCAAAAAGTGTTGGATCTTGGAACATTTTAGATTTTTGGATTAGAAATGTTCAACATGTAGTATAACCAGAGCTAGAGTCTCTTGGTTTATAGCCCATTTATCTGTAAATACCTCTGTAAATGTAGTAAATTACATTATACTGATTGTCATTCAAGAGATAATCTTGTAATGCACAGTATGTATTTTAAAACACCAAATTCTTAAATACCAAATGTAAAGTTTTATAATATACATTTTAGGGACCAGCAGATGGCATAATATTTGCATCGCTGGACTTTCACATGATTGACCGCAGTTCGAGTTCTGGACCCAGTGGCTTGGAACTCATGCCAGGTGCATGTGCTTGCGTGCCCAGAATCTGGATAGGAAAATGGAAGAGAAGGGATTGTGGGGCGCCCATCCTCCCTAGGGGGCGATTTCTCGCTTTCTGTCTCTCTGGCAAGTGCACACACCCTATAGCAAAGTTCTCTCTCTAGAAAAATAAAAATAAATAAATAAAATTATACACACACATTTTGCTGACCAGAGTGCCAAGTGAAAGTGATGAACAGTTTAAAAGCATATAAGTGGTGCTGTGATGATTTTTTTAGAAATCCAGTCTTTTACCAATGTGTGCATAAATATTTTTTTTCCCTCTTTCAGTGACAATACTGGGAAACCTCTAAGAAGACGGCATTCATCTGTAAGAAACACTTAAATTAATCATTGTTACCTTTTTAAAATGATAACTATGTTAACACAATAATTTTGACTGTGGCTTTACCTTTTCACTCCTACTGGCTTCTTATTGCTCTCTGGAGAAAGACTCAAATATTCAAACTGTTTATATAACTAAAATTCATATTTTATTAATTTTATGGATTTTATGCTACATAAATTATATTTCAGTAAAGCTGTTTTTAAAATGTATTTAACCTGGTATACAAAGCTGTTGTAAGAGACAAAAATCCAACTTAAACATTCTTAAGCACAAAACATATTGAAACTGAAAAGTCTAAACATAGGCTTTTAGGCACAACTTATTGACAGGGAGTTCCAACAATGTTACCAGTACTAGGATTTCCTTTCTGTTTTTCTGCTCTGACTCCTTCCTCTTAGTGCTCTCCATTTACAGACAGATACTCGCCCTGTGATTACTGCACTACACATATTTATCTCCCTCCTTTCAGGTTCAAGTTCTATGTGAAATATATTGTCTGTGTCTTCAAGATAGAAAAACAAAACTCAAGATTGAATCATGTCGTCTCTATTATCCTGATATAGATCCAATGCTGACTCCTGAACCAATCATTACTGACAAGAGAATATCAGATTGTGTACCCTAGAGTTGGTGTAGAGCTTCACCTAGACCACATATGGGATGAGAGAGGGCAAAATAATTGGGGAGGATGAGCAAGGAGAAGAGAATACATGCCAAATATTTAAATTTGCCACATGTTTTAGTACCAAGCAGAATTAATTAGGGGATTTCCAGAGATTTTGATATAGAAATTTTAGCTTTCTACTCATGGGATAGCTTGAAATAAATTATTAATAGATATGCCAGTATGTTTTTGAATAATTGTAATTATTGCCTCTAGATTTTGAAACCCCCACGGAGTCCTCTTCAGGAGCTTAGAGGTGGGAATGAAACAGTTCAGGTAAGCTTCTAGTGCAAATGCTTCATAGATGACCATTTTCAGTGATATTTTTAATAGAATCTTTGTTAGCTATGTGAACAGATAATATCATAAATGAGTCCCAGTTGAACATGTACAGATATGCATTCTATGGCTTTCAGATTAAAATTCAAACACTTGATTATGCTGGCATTCATGATTTTTAACCCCTATTTACTTTCCCATTTTGTTTTTTAATAATTGTTTTATTTTAACTTTATTTATTATTATTGTTACTTTCCAGTTTGATCACACAGACAGAGAGAGAGGGGGAAAGTGAGAAAGCAAGCCACCAGATTCAGGACTTGAACCACAGTTGGCCATGTGGGAGTCCAGCGCCTCTAACCACCACGCCACCTGCTGGCCCCTACTTTCCCATTTTCTTTCTTGCCACTCTGCTGGAGGACTGCTCCAGCTGGGGTGTATCCCACCATTTAGGATTGCTCACTGCTGAGCAAATGGCATGAGCTGTCAAGCCTGCAAACATTTACATATGATATTCCTTCTGTCTGTATGGCTAGTCTTCATTTTTTTTTCCCTCAACATCTTATTAATTTTTTTTTCACACATACCAAAAAGAAGAAAGAATTTTACACTGAAAAAGAATATGAAAAAAAAAGAATTTTCATATACTTGTCACCTAGAGTCTACAATTAATATTTTATGGCCTAGCCTTGGTGGTATAGTCAGTATCATACCATACTACAGAGCTGGAAGCCACATGCTGTGACTGCATTTCAGGTCTCTGGCTAAGTCAGCCTGAAAGCATGTCCTGGTGCATGCATATGTGCTCTGGATCCTGGAAGGCTAGAAGCCTAGAGGAAGGTAATTGGGCCATGACTGAGCCCTATGGAGATTGCTCTTTTCTTGCTGTCTCTCTCATGAGTAAAAAAAAGAAAAAAACAATAACAAAAAACATTTTATCAGCTGGCTGTGTGGCCTAGTGATTAGGGTAGCTGAATCCCACATGGCTAACTGCGCAGTTCGACTCACCAACCCAGTAGTTTGAGAAACTTGCTGGGCACACGTATGCATGCCCCAAATCCCAACATGGTGAAGCAATGGAGGAGAGGGATTACAGCATGACCATTCTCCATGAAGGATGTTTTCTCCTCTTCCCCTATATCTGTCTGTCTCTGGTGGGACATGCCTCATGTGCCCCGTAGCAAAAATAAAATGAAAGAAGTTTTATCGTAATTGCTTTTATAAATCTGTAATTCGTTTTGTTTTTGTTTGTTTGTTTGTTTGTTAAGTCACTTACCAGAGAGAGAAAGTGAGAAATCACCCTTCAGGGTGATGGCCATATGCAGTCCCTTTTTCTCTTGGGATTTTAGGCATGTACTCACATGTGCCAACATGATTTTTCAAGCTGTTGAATCTGGGATTCAGACCACACATTGGGTCATATGGGATCCAGCCACCTTAACCTCCATACCACCTGCTGAAATGTGGTCTCTGAACACATTTTGCATAGACTCAGCTCTTATCCAACTTTGTCAAACTTTTTTTTTTTTTTTAATTTGCTAGAAAGTGCATGTGTTCACTTGAGAGAAAATAAAAGAGAAAGTAAAAAAGCACCCTCCCTCCCCATGGAGAATGACCACACAACAATCCCTTCTCTTCCATTTTTCCCTCTTTTTGGGATTTTTGGGTACACATGCGCACACATACATGTGTACATTGCACCTCGTGTGTTTTTCAAGGTGCCGGGTCTGGGACTTGAACCTTGCAATTGGCCATGTGGGATCTAACCACCTTCACAAGCACAGCAGTTGGCCCTTATCTGGTAAACTTCTAATTAATCCTTTAAGTCTGAACTTAAATGTACTCCCTTAAAGGAATTTTCCTTGTTTCTCAAGCTAAATTAGGTATTTTTTTAAATAGTTTTCCTTCATAGTACTCTCGTATCTGAACTTTTATATTTGCGTGAATTTTAATTTTAATGTCTGTCTTTACCATTAATCTCAAGAGTGGTACTATCTGATTTCTTTTTAAAAAATAATTATTTATTTTGTTTATGTTATTCATTCATTCATTTATTTTAATTTGACCAGAGAGAGAAAGAGAGCAAGGGAAAGTAAGAAAGCAGCCGCCAGGTCCGAGACTCGGACTGTGGTCAGCCATGTGGGAGTGTCCAGTACCTTAACCACACCACCTGCTGGTCCCCCTGTCTGATTTCTTTACCACTGTTTTTCTTTGACCCAGTAAAAGATCCTGGTGTGTGTGTATTGTCTAATTGAACAAATGTTGAATGAGTAAATGACAGATTCGTAGACTCATGGAGCTTTAAAATCAATAGGACCAAGACCAGCAGTTAGCGTAATGGTTATGTTGCTGGACTCCCACGTAGTCGACCGTGGTTTAAGTCCTGGACCTGGCGGCTTAAACTCACGCCCGGCCTGTGTGCATGTGTGCCCAAGATCCCAAGAGGAGAATGGAGGAGGGGGGATTGTGGCGTGGCCATCCCCCTGGGGGGGGGGGTGAATTCTCTCTCTTTCTCTCTGTCTCTGTCTTTCTGGCGAGTGCACACATCCTATAGCAAAAACCTCTCTAAAAAGAAAGAAAAAAAAAATGAACAGTACCCCACCAATAATCTTGAATCTAGTTCCTTCATTTTATAGATCAGAAATACGAAGTTCAAAGATACTAAAGATTTTGTATAAACCCAAACTACTAGTTAGCAGCAGACCTCAGATTAGAACTATAATCTTCTAATTTCTAGCTCAGTGCTCGTTTTTTTTTTTAAATTTTATAATTATTTTATTTAATTTTATTTGTTTGTTTAGTTTAATTTCACCAGAAAAGGACAGAGCTAGAGAGAGAGAGAGAAAGTGAGAGAGCAAGCCGCCAGGTCCGGGACTCGAACCATACTCGGCCATGTGGGAATCCAGCACCCTTAACCACCACACCACCTGCTGGCCCCTCAGTGCTCTTTTCAATATACCACACAAATATACCACACATGTACCACACAAATCTTAGTTTTCTTTTCTAGTAAGAAATTTATTTCTTCTGTTAGTCCTATTAATTACTTATGTGAGTATTATTATCATATTCAGCTCGACTACCTACAGTGTCTAAGGCCTCAAATGTATAGACTGCCTGATGCAGAGAAGATAACATTCCTGATTCTTTTTCTTTATTTTTTAAATAATTATTTTATTTTATTTATTCATTCATTTATTTTTTAATTTGACCAGAGAGAGACAGACGTTGAGAGTGAGAGAGAGAGGAAGCGAGAAAGCAAGCCACCAGATTCAGGACTCGAACCCTGGTCAGCCATGTGGAAGTGTCCAGCGCCTTAACCACCACGCCACCTGCTGGTCCCATCCTGATTCTTTATTATATAGATTAAGTATTCCCAAGTCCAAAAATCTAAAATTCAGATGCTCGAAAATCTGAAATTTAATTGCCAACATGATGCCACAGTGGAAAATTCCACACCTGTCTTCATGTGATGAGTCAAAGTGCAGCAATACAAAATATTGTATAATATTATCTTCATACTGTATGCATAAGGTGTATATGAAACAAATTAATTTTTTAACAAGAATTTTTTATTTAACTTAATTAATTCATTAATTGATTTGATTTGACCAGAGAGGGACAGAGAGAGAGAGAAAGAGAAAGTGAGAAAGCAAGCCACCAGGTCTAGGACTTGAACCGTGGTCAGCCATGTGGGAGTCCAGCATCCTTAACCACCACACCACTGCCAGCTCCCAAACATAAATTAATTTCATATTTAGACTTGGATCCCATCCTCAAGATATCTTATCATGAATATGCAAATATTCCAAAACCAAAAATAACGAAAAAAATTCAAGACATTTCTAGTCCTAGGCATTTCATTATTTTTTAAGAATTATTTAACTTGGGACCAGCAGTTAGCGTAATGGCTATGTCACTGGACTCCCACGTAGTTGACCGCGGTTCGCGTCCCGGACCCGGTGGCTTAAAACTCACGCTGGGTGCGTGTGCGTGTGTGCCCAAGATCCTGAGAGGAGAATGGAGGAGAAGGGATTGTGGCGTGGCCATCCCCCCTGGGGGGTGATTTCTCGCTTTCTGTCTTTCTGTCTGGCGAGCGCACGCGCCCTATAGCCAAAACCACTCAAAAAAAAAAAAAAAAAAAGAAAAGAAATATTTAATTTTATTTCTTTATTTTTGTAGCCAAAACTTTAATTGCAAGGATTCTCACAAAATATATCACAAGTGACTATTTATTTATTGATTTATTTTTTGGAGAGGTTTTTACTATAGGGCGTGTGCAGTTGCCAGAAAGACAGAAAGAGACAGAGAGACAGAAGTGAGAAATCACCCCCCAGAGGGGATGACCACTCCACAATCCCTTCTCTTCTTGGGATCTTGGGCACGCACGCACACACTCCCGGCGTGAGTTTAAGCCACCAGGTCCGGGACTCAAACTGCAGTTGACTACATGGGAGCCCAGTGACATAGCCATTACGCTAACTGCTGGTCCCAAGACTATTTATTTTTAATTTGAACAGAGAAGGGCCGAGCGAGGGTGATTGGTTGGGGAGAGTGAGAAAGCAAGCCGCCAAGTCCGGGATTCCAATTACAGTCAGCCATGTGGGAGTTCAGCACCCTTAATCACCATGCCACCTGCTAGCCTCCCTAAGCATTTTAGATAAGAGATACTCAACATGTAATAAGACGTATGCCCAGATTCAAATTAACCAGTAAAATTTTCTGTGGATTTTGTTGTGTTTTTAATGTGTGATCTATGTTACCAGAAGTGCTTGTTTTATTAAAGAGGAAAGTGATACAAGAAAGTAACAAAAAGATGCTCAACATCACTGATCATTAGGAAAATACAAATCAAAACCACAATGAGGCCAGCAGGTGGTATTGTGGTTAAAAGCATTGGACTCTTGGGAACCAGCAGTTAGCGTAATGGCCATGTCGCTGGACTCCCACGTAGTCGACCGCGGTTCGTGTCCTGGACCCGGTGGCTTAAAACTCATGCCTGGCGCCTGTGTGTGCATGCCTAAGATCCTGAGAGGAGAATGGAGGAGAAGGGATTGCAGCGTGACCATCCCCCCTGGGGGGTGATTTCTCGCTTTCTGTCTATATGTCTCTCTCTGTCTGGCGAGCGCACGCGCTCTATAGAGAAAAAAAAAAAAAAAAACCTCTCCAAAAGCATTGGACTCTTGCATGAGCAACTGTGGTTCAAGTCCCAGACGTGGAGGCTTGCTTTCTCACTTTCTCTTTTTCTCTCTCTCTCTCCCCCTTTCTGGTCAAATTAAAATAGATAAATAAATAATGTTAAATAATTATTATAAAAAAATGAAAACCAAAATGAGATATTCTCTCACCCCCATTAGGATGATTATCTAAAAAAATGAAAACAACAACCATTGGCAAGGATGCAGAGAAACTGGAACCCCTATACACTGATGGGTGGGAATGTGAGATGGTGTGGCTACTATGGAAAACAGTATGGTAGTTCCCTAAGAGGTTAAAAATAAGGACCTGGGGAATGATTTCTCTCTTTCTGTCTCTCTTTCTCTCTTTCTGTCTCTCTTTCTCTCTGTCTGTCCAGTGAGTACATGTGCCCTATAGCAAAAACATCTCTTAAAAATAAATAAAAATTTAAAATAAAAATAAGGGGCCAACAAGTGGCATGGTGCTTAAGATGCTGAATTTCCACATGGCCTACCGCAGTTAAATTCCCGGATCCAACAGCTTAAAAATTATGTGGGGCACATATGTATGCATGTTCAAAATACGAAGAGAAGGCAGGAGAAGAAATTGTAATGTGACTATCCACCATAGAGGGTGATTTCTCGCTTTTCCTCTCTCTGTATCTCTCTGCACGCGCCTATGACAAAACAAAACAAAAAAGTTAGAAATAAAATTACCATATGATCCTACTATTCCACTTCTGGGTATATACCCCAAAAAGAATGAGAAGCAGATGCTGAAAGATTTGACCACTTATGTTTATAGCAGCATTATTCACAATAGCCAAAAGGTGCAAGCAACTCAGGTGTCCATCGATGAATGAACGAACAGAATTTTGTATATCCACACAATGAAATATTATTCAGCTTAAAATAGAAGGAAACTCTGATACATACCATAACTTAGATGAACCTTAATGACATTTTGCCAGTCACAGAAAGATACATATTGTGATTACACTTATATGAGGTACTTAAAGTAGTTGAATTTTTGTTGAATTTTTTCCATATGAATTTGTCATATGGAAAAAAGTTCCAGAGATTGATTGTACAATAACATGGATATACTTAACTGTACACTTAAACATGATTAATATGGTTAAGTTTAATGTTATGTATTTTTTACTTCACATACATGGATATACAAAGCATGAATATTCTTTTGTTTGTTTATTTTTTTTTAATTTTAATTTTTTTTTGGAGAGGTTTTCACTATAGGGCGCATACCCCAGGGGGTATGGCCACGTCGCAATCCCTTCTCCTCCATTCTCCTCTCAGGATCTTGGGCACGCACGCACACGCTCCCGGCATGAGTTTTAAGCCACCGGGTCTGGGACACGAACAGCAGTCGACTACATGGGAGTCCAGCGACATAGCCATTATGCTAACTTCTGGTCCCCCCGTTTGTTTTTTTTTTTTAAAGAATTATTTTATTTAACTTTATTTATTTATTTATTTTTATTTGACCAGGGAGGGACAGAGTAAGAGAAAGAGAGAGATAGAGAGAGAAAGTGAGAAAGCAAACCATTATGTCCAGGACTCAAACTGCAGTCGGCCATGTGGGAGTCTAGTGCCCTTACCACCACACCACCTGCTGGCCCCATAAGTATGAATATGCTTTTTTTCCTTTCCAAAGAATTATTTTATTTATCCTTATTTATTTATTCTAATTTGACCAGAGAGGGACAGAGTGTGAGAGAGAGAGAGGGAAAGTGAGAAAGCAAGCCACCAGGTCCAGGACTCAAATCAGGGTCAGCCATGTGGGAATCTAGCACCCTTAACCACCATGCCAACTGCTGGCCCCGAGTATGAATATTCTTTAAAGCAGAGGGAAAGGGGTAGTTAAAATGATAAATTTTGTATTATGTGTATTTTGTCACAAATTGTAAATTTTATTCTTAAAATTTTTTTTTTCTTTATTCATGATAGAGCATGTGCACATGAGAGTGAGTGAGAGAGACAGACGGAGGGAGAAAGGGAGAAAGGAAGAAAGGAACATCCTCCTCAGTGCCTGGCTACACCATGATCCCCTCCCCCAGTTCTCCAGCTGTTTAGGTCTTGGGCACTCATGAGCATGACCAGCATGTTTCAGACTGACTGGGTGAGGGATTTAGTTGCTGTAGGAGCCAGCCTCTCTCGAGCAGTGCACTACTGTTGTTCCAAAGAGCCAGCCCTCAAATTGTGTAGATATAATAGTATGTTATAGTAAAGTTACCATAACAGACAGTGTATCACTTTATCCTAGTCTTGTTAGCAATTAACCATTCATTTAAGAGGAGCGAGGAAAGTTAAGGGACCATAATCACCTTCCTTAAATATATGTTGTTTGTAGTATGCTTATTATCACTCACATTGAAAATCATATGTGTGTTTCTAAGCGTTTCTACATTGAGGTATTTTGGAGAATTCATGTATCATGTTAATTCAGAATAAAAGGTGGTCTCTGCCTATAGTTTTCTGTAGACCTACTTCACAGTAGTTTCGTTAAGAATCATACCATATGTTCTCTGTCCTTAGGAATCCAATGCTTTTAGAAGTAAGAAAAGCTCTCGACGAGTCAGCTTTGCAGATACTATAAAGTAAGTTGGAAGGAAAAATGATTAAAATGTTACGGGTAAAGCTTTTTGTGTGTCAGATCAAACATAATGGTATTGACTGGGATCATCGGCATTTTAAGTAAACAGAAAATTGTTTAAAAGATTGTTATACAATATTGTGTTTGAAAGATAGATAATGAAATCATTCCCTCTAAAGTCAGGAACAAAACAATGATATCCTGTTATTTAACATTGTATTCGAGGGAGCCAGCTGATGGCATAGGGCGGTAGTTAAGGCTGTGGATTCCCACATGGCTTACTGCAGTTTGAGTCCCAGACCTGGCGGCTTGCTTTCTCACTTTTTCTTTCTCTCTCTGTCTCTCTCTGGTCAAATTTAAAAATAATAATAACAAATAAAATTAAATAATTCTTAAAAAGAACTGTATCTGAGGTACTAACCGACAAAAATAAATAAATTAGAGCTATAAAAATTGGAAAGATGAAGGTCAGCAGATGGAGTGTTGGTTAAGGTAATGGACTTCCACATGTCTGACTATAGTTCAAGTTCTGGACCTGGAAGCTTGCTTTATCACTTTCTTTCTCTGTCTCTATTCAAAATAAAAAATAATAATGATTAAATAAAATAATTCTTTTTTTGAGAGAGAGATTTTCACTATAAGGTGCGTATACTTGCTGAAGAGACAGAGACAGAAAGTAAGAAATCACCCCCCCGCCCGGGGGGGGCGGTGTGTGTGGCCATATTGCAGTTCCTTCTCTTACATTCTCTTGAGATTTTAGGCATACACGCATGCATGCCTGGGCTGAGTTTTTTTTTTTTTCTTTTTGAGAGGCTTTTGCTATAGGGCATGTGCACTGGCCAGAAAGAGAGAGAGAGACTGAGAGACAGAAAGCGAGAAATTACCTCCCAGGGGGGATGGCCATGCCGTAATCCCTTCTCCATTCTCCTCTTGGGATCTTGGGCACCTGCACACACGCGCCCAGCACAATTTTAATCCACTGGATCCGAGACTCGAACTGCAATCTACTACGTGGGAGTCTAGCAACATAACCATTATGCCAACTGCTGGTCCCAGGGGTGAGTTTTCTTTTCTTTTTTTTTGGGGGGGAGAGGTTTTTGCTATAGGGCGCATGCGCTCGCCAGACAGATAGACAGACAGAAAGCGAGAAATCACCCCCCAGAGGGGATGGCCATGCCGCAATCCCTTCTCCTCCATTCTCCTCTCAGGATCTTGGGCACGCACGCATACACACCCAGCGTGAGTTTAAGCCACCGGGTCTGAGACTCGAACCGCGGTCGACTACATGGGAGTCCAGTAACATAGCCATTACACCAACTGCTGGTCCCTGGGGTGAGTTTTAAGCTGCCAGGTCTGAGCCTTGAACTGTGGTTGACTACGTGGGAGTCCAGCGACATAATCATTACACCATCTGCTGGTCCCAAATAAAATAATATTCTTTTTTTTTTTTTCTTTGTGAGAGAAATTTTTGCTATAGGGTACATGCACTCTCCAGAGAGACAGAGAAACAGAAAATGAGAAATCAACCCCTAGGGGTGATGGCCAAGCCATACTCCCTTCTCCTCAATACTTGTCTTGGGAGTTTTAAGCCACCAGGTCCAGGACTTAAATCACGTTCAACTATGTGGGAATCCAGTGATGTAGCCATTATATCATCCGCTAGTCCCAATGAAATAGTTCTTTTAAAAAATTGGAAAGATAGGAGTAAATCTATTACCTTTTGCTGATTAAATGATTATATAGTACGAAAATCCAAGATTATCAATTTAACTACTACTATAGGTAATCGGTAGCAGGATAGAGAATTAATATATTCAAATCAATATATTTTTATTATATGAAACTAATAGATAGAAGATAAATGTATCTTTTTTCTATTTTATTGCTATAAATTTAATGAGAAAAGAAAATAAAGGACCCAGCCACAGTGGCACAACGAGTAGCACCATCACTTGGGAGGATGAAGGCCATGTAAAAGGCTTAGGTTTGGTCCCCAGGCCAGCTGAAGCTGCAGGCACTGTTGCACAAGCCTATAATTCTAGATAATTAGGGGTTCTGAGCAGGAGTACCATGACCCAAGACCCTGTCAAAATAGCTATCACACAGGGCCAGCAGATGGTGTTTTGATTATGTAGCTATACTCCCACATGCTGACACAGTTCGAGTCCTGGACCCAGTGGCTTGACACTCACGCTGGCAAGATCCCTGGAGAAGAATGGAGAAGGGATTACAGCATGACCATCCCCTTGGGGGGTGATTTCTCACTTTTTATCTCCCTGTCTCTCCAACAAGCACATGTGCCCTATAGCAAAAATCTCTTTTAAAAAAAAATAGCTATCAGAATCTCTCTTCCTTCTTCCTTTCGCTGTTTCCTTCTCCCTTTCTCATAAAGGGGAAACGATAAATATATAAATAATAAACCACCGCCGAAGGATACTAAGGAAGAATTATATAAAGACATGTCAAGTTACTGGATAAAAAGATTTAATAAGATAAATATGTTAATTTTAAATTAATCTATTCATTTATTGTAATTGCATGTGTTTTGTTTTGTGTTTTGAGAGATTTGTGCCTTAGGGTACATGTGTTCACAGAGAGAGTGAGAGACAGAGACAGTGAGAAGGAAAGTGAGAGATCATCCCCTAAGGAGGATGGCCACGCTGCAGCCCCTTCTTCTCCATTCTCCTCCCAGGATCTTACGCATGCACATATACGCACCTGGTGTGATTTTCAAGCTGCCAGGTCCAGGACTTGAATCGTAGTCAGCCATGTGGGAGTTCAGCGATTGTAACAGCTATGCCATCTCCTGTCCCCAGTAATGATTTGTTTTTTGTTTGCCAGAGGGCATGTGCACTTGGGGAGGGTAGCGAGAAAGCCCTCCCAACCCACACATACTATGGGTCAGGGTGCAATCTTTTCTCCTCTGTCTTTCCCTCAGTTGGGATTTTGGGCATAATCACACATGTGTCTGATATGTTTTTTAGGCAGCTATGTATGGGACTCGAACCATGCGGTCAGCCATGTGAGATCCAGCAGCCTTAACCTACTAGGTCAGGGGTTGACCTGTAATTCTTATACATGGTTTTTTCATGACTATTTTCTTGATGTTTACCTTTGTATTTGTATTTCTTCTTTAATTCAAGAGGAATCAGAGTTATTTAATAGAGAATTTAAAGTTTTTTTAGGTGGTAGGGATATGTTATCCTTTTTTTGTTACATCATAATTAGAATATATTCTATTCTATTATTATATATTATTATTATGGTTGAGTCCCATACCTGGTGCCATGAAATTCATGCTGTGCACATGTGTGTGTGTACCCAAAGTCTTAAGAGGAGAATGAATTACTTCATTGCCCATTACCTGGGGGTGGGTGTGGTGATGATTTCTCACTTTCTCTCTCTCTGTCTCTCCGGTAAGCACATGTGCCCTATGGCAAAAACCAAGGGGGGTGGAAAAGGCTTATGGAAATATATATTATGAAAAACTATTTATGGATTTCAATTTTTGTACTAAAATAAACTCATACTTTAATCTTTCCTTGAACTTTTTTTTTTAAACATTCAATTTAATTTTTTAAATTATTTTATTCAATTTCATTTATTCATTCATTCATTTATTTTAATTTGACCAGAGAGACACACAGAGAGAGAGAGAGAGAGAGGAGGAGCAAGCCACCAGGTCTGGGACTTGAACCATGGTTGGCCATGTGGGAATGCCCAGCACCTTAACCACCACACCACTTGCTGGTCCCCTCCTTGAACTTTTTGATGTCTCTTTGTGCACATGTAAATGGGAGTCATAGAAAATATGAACTCAAAGAGGGATTACATGGTGGAGTCTTAAATATGTTTTCATAGGGAAGAGAAAAACGGGAGTTGGGAGCATTACAGCAATTCTAAAATAAATTATTTTTCGGGAGAAAGAATGGTTCTATTGCTAAGACAATGACGAGTAAATAATTCTGGCAGCTGGGTGGTCCTGGGAGATGATACAATCTGTACAGATGTGTAGGCATTCATCAGTCTTCCTTTCTGTGATACAAGTTTAGCTAGTGAACTTGAGGGAAGGGACTGAAGGTGATTGTTTTCCTCTTTGGCAGGTCCAGTCTTTAGGCAGGTAATAGAATATCAGAGAAAAGGGATCAAAGATGATATTAGCAAGGAGAAAGGTCAGAGAGAGATCTTGGTTTGAGGCTGTTTCTTTAATTCATCCTGTCAAACTGCTAGTCTTTTGGGTATCATTTTCTGAGCTCCAACAATATAATCACCTTACAAATTAGGTTATTTAGAACTTCTATATTCTTACTTGGTTTTAGTCACTTTAATGTCTCATGAATTATGATTCATTATAGTGTATCTCACTGATAGTATCTCTCTCTCTGTATTTTCAATAGTTTTTTTGTTTCTATTTTTTAAATGCTAGAGGCCATGAGTGCACATATGCACAGGAGAGAAAGTAAACCCCAGTGTAGCCTGGTCACACTGCAATCTCCTTTTCTCCATTCCTCCTTCCCATCAGGATCCTGGGCATGAACATATGCCCAGTATGTTTTTTAAGCCTCTGGGGCTAGGATTTAAACCATGGCCAACCATGTGGGATTCGACTCCTTCCACATACTGTTTTACTTTTACACTGGGTTGAAAGTTACTTTCTTTTATTTTTTTAAGTTTATTTACTTACTCTATGAGTGAGAGAGAAACAAAGACAGAGAGATACATCATCCCCAAAGAGTCTTGATGCTACGATCCACCCTCAACCTCTGCTAACCTGGATCATGGGCACCTACGTGCCTGGGATGTCAGAGAGGTCTCCAGATGCAAACCAGCATCCTTCCCATATGGGTCTTCCTTGCAGGGTTTTATTGCCATCCCACTGCTGGGCCCTTCTGTAGATTTTGTGTAATGAGTGTGAATGCTATATTTATTGGAAAATAGTCTTCAATTATATCGTTTGGAACTATACCTTCTATAGTATTATGCAGTACTCATCTTTGCTTTGTCTATTGCATTTTCCCCCCATGGGAAAAGCACTTTTTAGCATTTAATGAAACTCTCCATGTGGCTACAAGCCACTAGGACACAAGCACCCCCCACACCCTTAATCTTCTCCCTAGCTCTTCTGCGGAAGAATTTGGCCTTCATGATGACAAGTTGCTATGGGAGCTTTCCTTTCCCCAGAACTGTGTAGTAGCCCTATCGCACTACATCAGTGATGGGAGCTACTCCAGTCTTGTTTTTGGCAGCATTTACCCGTATCTGCTCACTGATCAAGGTCCGCAATTTATCAAGGCTGACAGTCGGGCAGAAGCTGTGGTTCCTCTTTAAGTGGTAATGCCTCATACCAACTTTCCCAAAGTAACCTGGGTTGTATTTGTTGAAGTTGATCCTGTGGTGATTCATGCCACCAGCATTACCCCGGCCTCTGGGATGCTTCTGGTGCTTGTCAATGCAGCCGTGGCACAGGTGGCCTTGAAGTTTCCTGGTCTTCCTCAGTCAGGGTGGCATGTCGGCGACTAAGATGAAATAGCGCTTTTTTTTTTTTTTTTTTTAATTTTTTTTTCCCCTTGGGCTGGTCCCATAGCCTAATGGTTAAGGGAGCTGAATCTCATTTGGCCATTTACATGGTTCAAATCCCGGACTTCTGGATCCGGTGGCTAGGAAAACATGGCACAGGCACATGTGCTTAAGTGCCCCAAATCCCAACAGGATGGAGAAATGAAGAAGGGATCATAGTGTGACCACACCCCAAGGGGGGTGGTACCTTCTCCCTCTCTTTGTCTGTCTGTCTCTGGTGACCACACTTGCCCTCTGAAAATAAATAATTCCTACAAAAGAAAGAGAAAAAGAGAGAGAGGCACCCTTTTCAGGGTCTGGTCATGCCATGATCACCTTCCTCTAGGCCTCCAGCCAGTCAGATCCTGGGTACTCAAACATGCCTTGTGTGGTTTTTAGGCTGACCAGCCTTGAGATTCTAGCTGTGGTCACCATGTGGAATCCAGCTTCTCTCTCTCTTTTTAATTGATTCATTTATTTTAATTTGACTAGAAAAGGACAGAGAGAGAGAAAGAGGGAAAGTGAGAAACACAAGCCACCAGGTCCGGGACTCAAACCCACATGGCACTGGACTCCCACATAGCCACCTGCTCTTCAAATCCCAAACTTGTTGGCTTGCTTTCTCACTTTCCCTCTCTCCCTCTCTGGTGAGCATATTAGCAACTTAAAATAATTAAATAAGTAATAATTTAAAAAATAAAATAGATGGTACAATTAAGAAATATGATACGTATTTCTTCTACCTCCTATTTTCTTTCTCTTCTCATTCTCTTGGCCAATTTTTTTTTTTTTTAATTTGCCAAGACTAGATGTACTCACCAAAGAGAAACAGAGAGAGAGAGAAAGAGTGAAAGAGCGAGAGAGAAAGCATCCCCCAGTGGAGCGTGGTCCCGCTGCAATCCCTTCTCATTTCCTATTCTTTGAGGATTTTGTCTGTGCACATACATATGCCCAGGTCATTTTTCGTACCACTGGGTCTGGGACTCTAACCATATGGCTAGCCATGTGGGATCTGACTCCTTTAACCACCAGACCACAGAGTTGGCCCCCTTTTTAGTTGTATCCTCTCTCTCGACATTGCAGCATTTGTCATGTCTGTTAGTCTTGGTTCTATTATATATACTCAGATGTTCATATCAGTTCTTCTGCTTTCATTTCTCTAATTATCTCTTGGTTGGCTGAACTTTGTCCTCTTATTGTTTTCCCAAGAAAGGCTCATTGAAACAGTATTGTTTAAGTTCTTGGTATTCAAAACTCCCTCATTGGAGGTCCAGATTCAAGTCCTGGACCAATCACACCCAATAGCATATGCCTAGAATCTTAGCCAACGGGGGACTGAGGCAGAGGATTGTGACACAGCAAGACTGTCAAAACAGAATACGTATTGGGACCAGCAGTTGGCGTATGGCTATGTCGCTGGACTCCCACGTAGTCGACCGTGGTTCGAGTCCCGGACCCGGCGGCTTAAACTCACGCTGGGCGCGTGTGCGTGTGTGCCCAAGATCCCGAGAGGAGAATGGAGGAGAAGGGATTGCGGCGTGGCCATCCCCCCTCGGGGGGTGATTTCCTGCTTTCTATCTCTCTGTCTCTCTCTGTCTGTCTGGCGAGCGCACGCGCCCTATAGCAAAAACCTCTCCAAAAAAAGAAAAAAAAAAAAAACAGAATACGTATTTATCTTTGTTTCTCTCTATCCCTCTTTCTCCTCCCCCCCCCCCAAAAAAAAAGCTTTCAAATTTGGTATGGGTAAGACAACCATGAACATAGAAAAATCATTCATAAAAATGTAGAAGAGGACCAGCATATTGGTTAAGGTAGTCAGATCCCATGTGACTGACCACAATTCAAACCCCAGTTCCAGCAGCTTGAAAAACACATTGGGCATGTACATGCGTACACATGCCCAAACTCGACAGGATGCAGAAATGGAGGAAAAGGGATTGATTGCATTGTACCATGACCATGCCCTGCTAGTGAGTACCTCCCCACATCCCCCTCCCATGAGCACCCATACCCTCTGGCTATAAAGAAAAACAATAACAGATTTTAATGTGGTAATCTGGTTTTGACTTTTTGAAATACTGGTATTCTGTGGTATAGCAAAGAAGACGTTGAAATCAAAGCATGTTCTTAGAACAGACTATAAATTGATACCACAAGATTCTAATGAAAAATTATAAATTTTTAGTAACCTTTATTTTCTCTTCTAGAGTATTCCAGACAGAGTCTCATATGAAAACAGTGAGAAAGTCAGAAATTATAGGTAAATATGTTACTATAATCCTTGCCAAATCTGTATTTTTTTTTTTTTTTTTTTTGAGAGGTTTTTGCCATAGGGCGCGTGCGCTCGCCAGACAGAGAGAGACAGAGAGATAGAAAGCGAGAAATCACTCCCCAGGGGGGATGGCCACACCGCAATCCCTTCTCCTCCATTCTCCTCTCGGGATCTTGGGCACGCACGCACACGCGCCCGGCGTGAGTTTAAGCCACCAGGTCCGGGACTCGAACCGTGGTCGACTACGTGGGAGTTCAGTGACATAGCCATTACGCTAACTGCTGGTCCCCCAAATCTGTATTTTTAAAAATGTTATTGTGGGGACTGATTCTGTGGCCTGGTGGTTTAAGCAGCCAGATTCCACATAGCTAATCTCATAGTTCAAATCCCAGACCAGCAGCTTAAGAAACATCCCGGGCCCATGTGTATGTGTACCCCAAATCCCAACAGAATGAGAAATGGAGGAAAAAGGATTGCAGAATGATCATTCCCTAAAGAGAATGCTTTCTCCCTCTCCCTCTCTGTTTCTCTTTGGCAAGCACACATGCCCTGTAGGCAAACTTAATAACTAAATTTATTGTGATTACCTAACAAAGTATAGATATAATTATTTATCTAGATATAACTTATTGTCTATACTATTGCTTTAAAAAGTGTACCTTGGGTCCTAAGGTGAAAGCAGAATGAATAGTTAGTAATCTATTATTATTTTTTCATTGCTGTTAATGCTTTTATGTACTTTTTCTAATGCTTTATCATTATATACTTGAACAAATTTAATTTTTATTTTATTTCTAGAAACAGAAGCAGGAGAACATATTCTCTCTATACAGTAAGTAAAGAAAAAAATGCTAGTTACAGTTAAAAGACTCTTTATTCCTGTTAAATTAAGTTTTTAAAACATTAATTTTTTTTGTGGGTGGTTTCTTTCTTGAGAGATTGTGCTATAGGGCATGTGAGCTCACCAGAAAAATATAGAGAGACAGAGAGTGAAGGGGAATGGTCATGCTATAATCCCTTCTCCTGAGATTCTGGGCATGCACATACACACACCTGGCATGAATTTCAAGCTGCCAGGTCTGGGACTCAAGCCAAAGTCAGCCACATGGGAGTCTAGTGCCTTAACCACTACGCCTTCAGCTGATCCCGATATTCTTTTTGGTTTTATTTTTGTGTCCCTTTTGTGGAATAATTAAGATTAGTTTAGAAACAGATTCTTTGCAGAATTTAGTATACGGCTTTAACTGATAAATATGGACATTGTACAGCTTATAGTTTGTTTTGTTTTGTTTTTAATTTTATTTATTTATTTGAGAGGTTTTTGCTATAGGGCACATGTGTTCACCAGAAAGAGAGAGACAGAGAAAAAGAAAGCAAGAAATCACCCCCCAGAAGGATGGCCACGCCACAATCCCTTCTCTTCTATTCTCCTCTCAGGATCTTGGGCACGCATGCACACGTGCCTGGTGTGAGTTTAAGCTACCAGGTCCGGGACTCGAACTGTGGTCGATACATGGGAGTCCAGCGACATAGCCATTATGCCAACTGCTGGTCCCTCAGCTTATAGTTTTAATAGAGTGATGAAACACTCTACTTTCATATGTAAATCTTTAAACTAATCAGCTAGTACAAACAATAAATAGCAAGTCTTCAGATTTTTTGTGTTATTATAATATTAATACATATAAAAGCAAATACCAATAGCTCTTGAACTACTGAAAGATGATTATCTTAATTCACTGTAAGAGAAATGCTTATTTACACTCTATTGAGATAATATTTTTATCTAATTAGTTAGGGATTTAGGTAAAAAGTCACTCATTTATAATGGGAATATAAATTCTAGGAGGCAATTTCACAGTATCATTCAAGTTATAAATATATATGCCCTTGACTCAGCAATTTTATTTCTGGGAATTTATCTTACCAGTATACTTATAAATTATTGAAATGATAAATAGTTAGAGTTAATTCACTGCAACATTAAATGGCAAAAAATGTTTAACATCCTAAAGATGTATCAGTAAGGGACTATTGAAATAAACTGTTCATTTTCCATATAATTGACTACCATGCAGCTCGGAAAACAAAGATTGTTTATATACTATAAAGAAATCTCTAAGCCATATTACTTAGAATAAAAAACATGTAAAACAAAATACATAGTATATTACTATTTATATGAAAAGGGGTAAAGTATGCGTGTGTGTGTGTGTATTTACTTGTGTGTGCCTGTCTTACTCTACCATTGCCTTGCTAACAGAAACATATGAGATTGTGTAATTTATAAAAATAGAAGTTTATTTGACGCATGATTTTGATAGCTGAAAGTTCAAAGGCATTAGATAACGTCAGAGAGCAAAACTTTGAGCAGGGTGGCTATCCATACATTTCGGTGTATAACCTTATCATACTCAAAGTTCCCGCTCTGGGACACCATAAAGGGATTATGTTTTCACTTAACACTTTTACAGTATAGCCATGTCCCAACACATGAAGTTTTGGCATGAGAAGTTTTTGCTGTGGGTGTGTGTATGCCAGAGAGAGTCAGAGAGAGAGTGAAAGTGAGACATCGCCCCCCCCAGGCGGGATGGCCATACTGCTATCTCTTCTCCATTCTCCTCTTGGGATTTTGGGCCCACATGCGCACGTGGACAGTGTGAGTTTCAAGCTACCAAGTCCAGGACTCGAACCATGGTAGGCTCTGTAGGAGTTCAGCACCTTAACCACTACACTGCCTGCTGGCCCCCCAACATATGAATTTTTGGTGGACATTCAGACTATAGCTGTTCATATATATGATGTACATGTATATGTATTGGTTTATGTATGCATAAAATATCTATGGAAGAAACTGTTAAGATTGCCCAAAGAGAAGAGGGACACATGAAGTTACATGTGCAGAGAAGATAGGTAATGAGGGCTTATGTTAGTTTTCTAACATAATTTATTAATTTCGAGCTGTCTGAATGCATTACCTATTAAACTTATGAAATTAAAAATATTGAAATACCAGGAACCAGCAGTTAGCATAATGGCTATGTCGCTGGACTCCCACATAGTCGACCGCGGTTCGCATCCCGGACCTGGTGGCTTAAAACTCGCGTGGCCCCCAGGCCTGCGCGTGGCCGCCGGCCGCAGGCGGCAAACTGAAGCCGAAAACAAGGATTAAGAACTTGCAACTATAAGCAACAAAAAGAAACTTTAGCTGTCTTAAACCAATTGAGAAATATATTGTATAGGAGGATTTTCTCTACCTATGGACAATGAGAAGATGATGGTTACCAGCCCTGCATTACCTCAGGGAAAAACAAGATCTACTCTGCCATTCTTAAGGAAGCCAGATACCCGAGGATAACTCACGCTGCAGATCCCCACAACACCATTCCTGGTGGTCACAAGATGGATGCTGTGCCGCATCAACTGATAATCATCTCTGCTTACCAAAACCGCTTGCATGAAACTGTATTATATGGAGACTCACCTACAATTGCGGAACTGCACGAGACCCACCCTTAATCCAACCCTGAATAGAATCTATGTTCCCTATTGTTAAGGAGGGTGGGAAGGGACAGAGGGTCAGAAAGAGGGGTGGGGACCAGCAGTTAGCGTAATGGCTATGTCGCTGGACTCCCACGTAGTCGACCGCGGTTCGAGTCCCGGACCCGGCGGCTTAAACTCACGCCGGGCGCGTGTGCGTGCGTGCCCAAGATCCTGAGAGGAGAATGGAGGAGAAGGGATTGCGGCGTGGCCATCCCCCCTGGGGGGTGATTTCCTGCTTTCTATCTCTCTGTCTCTCTCTGTCTGTCTGGCGAGCGCACGCGCCCTATAGCAAAAACCTCTCCAAAAAAAGAAAAGAAAAAAAAAAAAAAAAAAAAAAAAGAAAGAGGGGTGGAAGTGATTCTAGGAACTAGTAATGGAAAATTTTTTTTGTAATGGGCATGATTGAATCACTGTGCAGTGTGTACTGGATGGGAGATCGCATTTTGTATGCTGTGATGATGCTGAGGGAAGGAATGTAAATTGAATTACCAAAAAAAAAAAAAGTTTCAGGAAAAAAATAAATAAATAAAAACAAACAAAAAACAAACAGAAAACTCACGCCGGGCACGTGTGCATGCGTGCCCAAGATCCCGAGAGGAGAATGGAAGAGAAGGGATTGCGGCGTGACCATCCCCCCTGGGGGGTGATTTCTCGCTTTCTGTCTCTATGTCTCTCTCTGTCTGTCTGGCGAGCGCACGCACCCTATAGCAAAAACCGAAAACCTCTCAAAAAAAAAAAAAAAAAAAAAGAGTAAAAAAATATTGAAATATCTGGGCCAGCAGGTGGCGTAGCGATTAAGGTGCTAGACCCCCACATGATCAGTCATGTTTTGAGTCCCAGGCCCAGTGACTTGAAACTCATGCCGGACACATGTACAGGGGTACCTAAAATTCTGAGAGGAGAATGCAGAAGGGATTGCGGTGTGGCGATCCCTGCTGGGGGTGATTTCTCTTTTTCTCTCTCCATCTCTCTCTGTCTCTCTGGCAAACATGCATGCCCTATAGCAAAAATCTCTCCCCTCAAAAGATGTTGTTGAAATATGGCCAGCAGGTGACATAGGGGTTAAGGCACTGGACTCCCACATGACTGACCATAGTTCAAGTCCTGGACCCGGCAGCTTGAGAATCATACCAGGTGCATGTGTATGCGTGCCTCAAGTCCCAAGAACAGAGTGGAGGAAAAGGTATTAGAGCATTGCCATTCCCCCTGGGGATGATTTCTCACTTTACCTTTCTCTGTTTCTCTCTGGTGAGTGCATTCTCCTTATGGCAAAAACCTAAGGGAAAAAAAAGTTTAAATAAAGAAGTGCGGGGGGATGGCCAGTGGCATGGTGATTAAAGGTGCTGGGTTCCCACCTGGCCAATCGCTGTTTGAGTCCTGGACCTGGCAGCTTGCTTTCTGACTGTTCTCTTTCTCTCTCTTGTCAAATTAAAATAATAATAAGAAGAAGAAGGAGAAGAATCGGGCTGGCATGTGGTGTGGTGGTGAAGGGTACTGGACTCCCATATGGCTGACCACGGTTTGAGTCCTGGACCTGGTGGCTTGCTGTCTCACTTTCTCTTTTTATCTCCTCATTCTGTTACTCCCTGGTGAAATTAAAATAAGTAAATAAATAAATAAAGTTAAGTAAAATAATTATTAAAAGAAAAAAGAAAAAAATGAAAGGGAAGTAATAGTAGCCATGATTTCAGAAAGGTACAGAAAAGCATAAAGTAAAAAGTATAAATTACTCCTATTCTCTAGGTGAACCACTTTTCAGAGATTACCCCTATTGATAATTTTGGGTGTCCTTTCGTAAGTTGTTCTATATACTCTCCAAGGGCATGTTCATCTATAGCTCTTTTTTAAGAGAGATATTTGCCATAGCGTACGTGTGCTTGCTGGAGAGACAGAGAGACAGAAAGTGAGAAATCACCACCCAGAGGGGATGGCCATGCCACAATCCCTTCTCTCAGGATTTTGAGCACACATGCACAAGTATCCGGTCTGAATTTTAAGCTCCTGGGTCTAGGACTCAAACCGCTGTCAATTACTTAGGAGTCCAGCAATGTTACCATTATGCCATCTGCTGCTCCCTAGCTTTATTTTTTAATAGTTTTGCTATAGGGCGTATGCGCTTGATGAAGAGACTGAGAGATAGAAAGCAAGAAATTGCTCCCTGCAAGGATGACCTCACTACAGTCCCTTCTCCTCTATTCTCTTCTTGGAATTTTGGGCGCGCACGCACACGTGCCCAGTGTGAGTTTTAAGAGTCCAGGACTCGGGAACCAGCAGTTAGCGTAATGGCTATGTCGCTGGACTCCCACGTAGTTGACCTCAGTTCGCGTCCCGGACCCAGTGGCTTAAAACTCACGCCGGGCGCGTGTGCGTGCGTGCCCAAGACCCTGAGAGGAGAATGGAGGAGAAGGGATTGCGGTGTGACCATCCCCCCCTGGGGGGTGATTTCTTGCTTTCTGTCTCTATGTCTCTCTCTGTCTGTCTGGCGAGCGTACGCGCCCTATAGCAAAAATCTCTCAAAAAAAAAAAAGAGTCCAGGACTCGAACCATAGTCGGCTATGTGGGAATCCAGCAACGTAACCATTAAGCCATCTGCTGTTGCCTAACTTTTTTTTTTTTTTTTTTAAGCAACTCAAAAATGGAGTCACTTTATGTCTTGTGGGACCAGTAGGTGGCATGGTGCTTAAAGGTTCTGGATTCTCACATGGCCAACTATGGTTCAAGTCCCAGACCTGCTAGCTTGTTTTCTCACTTCCCCTCTCTGTCTCTCTCTAATCAAACTGGAAAATAATAGTAATAATAATAATAAAGTTAAATAATTCTTTTTTTTAATAATTATTTTATTTATTCATTCATTTATTTTTTAATTTGACAGAGGGAGATAGACACACACACACACACACACACACACAGAGAGAGAGAGAGAGAGAGAGAGAGAGAGAGAGAGAGAGAAAGTGAGAAAGCAAGCCACCAGGTCCAGGACTTGAACCATGGTCAGCCATGTGGGAGCGTCCAGCACCTTAACCACCACACCACCTGCTGGTCCCAATAAAGTTAAATAATTCTTTAAAAAATAATGTCTTGTGTCACACTTTCCATGTTATTACATAAAGATCTATCTTAGCCTATTATACTGTACTGTATTTCTGTTGTATGCTTTAACTAGCTCCCTATTGATGGGCACGGATTGTCTCCTTTTCTTTTCTTTTTCTTCTTTTTTTTTTGAGAGGTTTTTGCCATAGGGCGCGTGTGCTCACCAGAAAGACAGAAAGAGAGAGTGAGAAATCACCCCCCAGGGGGGTTGGCCACGCCGCAATCCCTTCTCCATTCTCCTCTTGGGATCTTGGGCATGCATGCACACATGCCTGCCGTGAGTTTAAGCCACTGGATCTGGGACTCGAACTGCGACTACATGGGTGTCCAGCCACATAGCCATTATGCTAATTGCTGTTCCCTGTTTTCGTTTTTTTAAAAGGCTATATTTCTGGAAAATAAATTGTGTGTGTGTGTGTGTGTGTGTGTGTATGCACACACATTTTATATATATATATACACACACACACACACACACACATTACATATATACATTATATATACACACATTATGATATATATACACACATATATGCACATTATATATAAATTATGTGTGTGTATATATACATATATATATACACACATATACACACACACACACATATACACACACGTATGTGTATAGATAGATAGATAGGTTTTTTTAAATAAGCAAGGAGCACATTTGAAGAGACTTCAAAAAGTTTGTTAGAAGATGAAGATAAATACAGGAACCAGCAGTTAGCGTAATGGCTATGTCGCTGGACTCCCACGTAGTTGACCGTGGTTCGCGTCCTGGACCCGGTGGCTTAAAACTCACGCCGGGCGCGTGTGCGTGCGTGCCCAAGATCCCGAGAGGAGAATGGAGGAGAAGGGATTGCGGCGTGACCATCCCCCCTGGGGGGTGATTTCTCGCTTTCTGTCTCTATGTCTCTGTCTGTCTGGCGAGCGCACGCGCCCTATAGTGAAAATCTCTCCAAAAATAAAAAAAATTTAAAAATTAAAAAAAGAAGATGAAGATAAATAATTAGTTTAGGGACCAGCAGGTGGCATAGTGGTTAAGGTGCTGGACACTCCCACATGGCTGACCACGGTTCAAGTCCCAGACCTGGTGGCTTGCTTTCTCACTTCCCCTCTTTCTCTTTCTCTCTCTGTGTCTCCCTCTGTGAAATTAAAAATAAGTGAATGAATAAATAAAATTTAATAAATAATTTTTAAAAAAACTCCTTTTTTTAAAAAAAAGAATTAGTTTATTTTGGTACAAAAAATTTTGAGATCTATTCATAGTTTTCTCATAATACCTATTTTCTATGAATTTGGAATGTACCTAATAAAAACTACCTTTTGATTTCTAGGAATAAGAATTCAGAAGATAATTGTGAGATTACTGGTGAGTATGGCCAGATTTTTTATATATATATATATATATATATATATATTTTTTACATCTCTTATATACATCATTCTATTCATGTAGATTCCTTGGTGAGTAATATATTCAAAAACCATGGGGGGAAAAAAGTAGAGCTTTGTTTTTTACAGTCTTTGATTTAAAATCTCATAAATTCTCCTCTCAAGCCTGTTTTCCCTGTTTTGGATTCCTACTTATTCACTGAAGTCAGGACTCAGGGAGTAATTTCATTTATCCCTATTTACATTTGGTCTTACATTTTATCTATTCTGTCTCTTACATATTTTGCAGATCTGTGTTACCTACTCTTTATTCCTTTTGTCACTGCTTTAATTCAAGTCCTCATCTTTTCTTGGGTTGTTGTATTTATTTTCTTTCTTTTCTTTTTGTTTTTTTTTTTTTTTCTTTTAGAGATTTTTGCTATAGGGCACATGCGCTCGCCAGAGACAGAGACAGAGAGACAGAAAGCAAGAAATCACCCCTCCAGGGGGGATGGCCATGCCGCAATCCCTTCTCCTCCGTTCTCCTCTCGAGGTTCATGGGCACGCACGCACAGGCTCCCGGTGTGAGTTTTAAGTCACCGGGTCTGGGACTCAAACCGCGGTCGACTACATGGGAGTCCAGCGACATAGCCATTATGCTAACTGCTGGTCCCTGTATTTATTTTCTTATCCTTATAATTCATTCTTCATATTTCTTAATCTGATTATATTTCCTCCCAGCTTAAAATAGTTAAATTTACCTTACAGGATAAAGCCCACTCCCCTTAGCACTGGCATAAAAAGTTCTTTCTAATCTAGCCTCTCTTCTTTTCCAGTTCATTTATGTCTTTTATGGAACTTATCCCATGCTTTAGTTCATGGTGAATTCTTCTTAGTTTTTTATATGGACTCTTTTTTTCTGCCTGTATTCATTTATAAATGCTATTTTTGTCTACCTGAAATGTTCTTCCTACTCCATTTTGTGTGTTAGTCTTTTCATTTTACATTACTTAACACCTTTAGTACTATTCAAAGTAGCGATTCCACAAACGGTTAAAGTCCATGATAGAAAAGGAACTTTCTTAAGGAAAGAACCTGTGTGTTTGTTTTTAAGTTTATTTATTTCATCCATGAGAGAGGAAAATAGGCACTCTCAACATGATCTTCACATTGCAATCCAACTCTCAACATCAGCCTGACTGGATGACAGGCAAACACATGCACACCTAGTCCCATGTAGAGGCCTCGGGATAAAAATTCAGCACTTTTCCATGTGAGTCCAGAGTTAGAGAGCTTACATTACTGCCATGCCACTGTCTGACTACTGTTTTTTTTGTAGATAAGGTCTTGCTATGTCACGGTCCTGTTTCAGCCTCCCAAGTAATTGGGACTGTGTACGTTTCCTACCACACTCATTGGATGGGCCAGGAATCCATCCTGGGCAAATAGCAGTGTCTACCAGCATCCGCTAATGAAGCTGGGCTAACAGTTCATTTTGTTGCACATACTAGGTTCTGAATCAGTATTTGTTGAATAAATGAATGGAAGCCTGGTATCCAGTTTTGAAAAGCCTGTAATTACCACATCATAGCACTCAGGGTTGCCATACATTTTTTAATATGTTCTAAGATTTGCCTTTACACTTAATTACTTTCTTTTCTTCTTTAGTTTTACTATAGGGTACATGTACTTGCCAGAGAGAGAGAAAAAAAGATAAGGAAAGTGAGAAATCACCCTTCGGGGATATGGCTATGCCACAATCCCTTCTCCTTTATTCTCTTTTTGGAATCTTAGGCATACACATGTGTCTGGCATGTTTTTCCAGCCACCAGGTCCAGGATTCAAACCCTGCAGTCAACTGCATGGAATCTAGCTGCCTTAACCACTACACCACTGGCTGGAACAAAACTTAAATATTTTTAAATGTATTTCCTGTTGGAGCCTGCCAGTGGGGTGGTGTTTAAAGGCACTGGATTCACACATGGCAAACTGTAGTTTGAGTCCTAGACCTGACATCTTGCTTTCTTGTATTTCCTTTCTCTCTCTCTCGTCAAATATTAAAAAATAATAATAATAATAGCAAGATTCAGTAAATTCAGGAATTCAGTAAATAAAAAATTCTTCTAAAACATGTATTTCTTGGGGACCAGCAGTTGGCGTAATGGCTATGTTGCTGGACTCCCATGTAATCAACTGCAGTTCAAGTCCAGGACCCAGTGGGTTAAACTCACACAGGGAACATGTGTGTGCATGCCCAAGATCCCAAGAGGACAACGGAGGAAAAGGGATTGCAGCATGGCCATTCCCCCTGAGGGGTGATTTCTCGCTTTCTGTCTCTCTGTCTCTGTCTTTCTGGTGAGCGCACACGCTCTATAGCGAACACCTCTCAAAAAAAAAAAAAGTATTTCCTGTTTTAGTACAGATCTTTAATCCCTTCCTTATTTCCAAAGTCCCATTTGTTAACTAAACTTTTTTTTTTTTTTTTTTTTTTTTTTTTTTTTTTTTGGAGAGGTTTTTTTGCTATAGGGCGCGTGCGCTCGCCAGACAGACAGAGAGAGACAGAGAGACAGAAAGCGAGAAATCACCCCCCAGGGGGGATGGTCACGCCGCAATCCCTTCTCCTCCATTCTCCTCTCGGGATCTTGGGCACGCACGCACACGCGCCCGGCGTGAGTTGTAAGCCACCGGGTCCGAGACGCGAACCGCGGTCGACTACGTGGGAGTCCAGCGACATAGCCATTACGCTAACTGCTGGTTCCCTGTTAACTAAACTTTTATATTTCAGGTTTTAAATTTATTGAATCTAATCCCTTATTTTTTTTTAAGTATTTATAATAAAACATGTGCATGTTCACATCTTAGAGGGAGGAAGAAAGGGAATGAGAAAGATGAGCATGCTCCACAGGATCTGGTCACATCACGATTCCCTTCTTCTAGTTTTCTAGTTCTGTTGGATTTTGAACTACTGGCATATATGCCTGGTATGTTTCAGGCGGATCTGGTAGAGGATTTGAACCACAATTGCTACATGAAATTGGCTTCTGTTTAGCAGCATATTACCTCTGTGCCACAGAGCTGGCCCTTTATAATCATTTTCCTTGTCTCTTGCCCTAATGTAAACTCTGAGCTAGTTGTATCTGAGCTAGTGTAGTAGCTTCCTTATTGGTCATCTTGAATCTGTTTTCTTCTTTTACTCTATTATTTTCATAAAATAATGAAATATTTTCATTATACTTTATAATGAAGTATTTTTATAAAATGCATATATCTCACTATGAGAATAAAAAATTCCAGGTTTTTGTTTGTTTTATTGCCAGTGGAGACATTAGCTTGCCAGAAACAGAGAGACAGAGAGAAGGCACCTCCAGTGGGATATGGTCGTGCCATAATTCCTGCCTTCTACCTCTCTATCCTGTCAGGACCCTGAGGATACACACACGTGCATTAGCATGTTATTCAAGGCTCTAGGGCTGGGATTTGAACTGCAGTTAACCATATGGGATCCAGCTTTCCGTGAATAACACTTAACTACTGCACTATGGGTCCAGCCCTCAAATTTCTTTTTTTTCTTTTTCCTACCCACCCTGTCACCGCTCCCCTTAAATTTCTTACTATAGAATAAAAAATAAAATCTGACCTTAATCTTTCAATCTCATACTGGTTACTCTTGACCGTGTAATTTCTACTATCCAAGAAATAAAAATAAAGAACTAAAAATAATTAGTAGTTCCATCTTTCTACTTTTAAAATTCTTTCTTTTAAATCAACACATTCTAAAATATTTTATTCACACAGAGGGTATAGTAACAACTGATCTCTCATTAAAAGAAGACAATTAAAAGTCTTAATGAAGTGGACCGGGAGGTGACGTGGTGGTTAAGGTTGCTGGATTCCCACATGGCTAACCACGGTTTGCATCCCAGACCCTGCTTTCTCACTTTCCCTTTCTCTCTCTCTTCTCTCTCTGGTCAAATTATAGCGATAATAATAATAATTAAAGTTAAATGAAAAAAATACTTTTAAAAAAATGGTCTTAATTGGGGGCCGGCAGATGGTGTGGTGGTTAAGGGCACTGGACTCCCACATGGCCGGCTGTGGTTCAAGTCTTAGACTTAGGGGCTTGCTTTCTCACTTTATCGCCCTCTCTCTCTCACACACATGCTCTACCCCTCTCTGGTCAAATTAAAATAAATAAATAAATGGATAAATAAAGTTAAAGAAAATAATTCTAAGGAAAAAAATGGTCTTAATGAGGGACCAGCAGAGGACATAATGGTTACATCCCTAGACTTCCACCTAGTCATAAGTCCTTAAGAACAGCTTAGTAACTGGTAAAAATATATATAACTGGTGGGAACCAGCAGTTAGCGCAATGGCTATGTCGCTGGACTCCCAAGTAGTCGACCGCGGTTCGCGTCTCGGACCCGGTGGCTTACAACTCACGCCGGGCGCTTGTGCGTGCGTGCCCAAGATCCTGAGAGGAGAATGGAGGAGAAGGGATTGCGGCGTGACCATCCCCCCTGGGGGGTGATTTCTCGCTTTCTGTCTCTATGTCTCTCTCTGTCTGTCTGGCGAGCGCACGCGCCCTATAGCGAAAAAACCTCTCAAAAAAAAAAAAAGAATAATATATATATATATATAACTGGTGAAGAGGCTTAGAGGAAAATCAACTCTTGTAGTATATATATTTTCTTTCTTTTTTTTTTTTTTTTTTTTTTTTTTTTGTAGACCACAGATTAGTTTATTTTTAACACCCATCATGCCATGAATTCATAGGGAATAGGTTCCAGTAGCTCAGGCTCCTTTCCATTGGTTCTCACAAAGTGTGCTACTCTGGGTGCAGCAGGCTGGCGCTTTAGTTGAACCCAGGTACCTTTCTCTTTGGCTTCTTTCTTTTTCTGGTCATTTTTCTTCACACGTTTTAGGAAGCTATCTCTGCTCTTAGAATGCTTAATATGCTCAATACACACGTTAATTCTCTTGGCAAGATTCTTGCCCTTGTTTGTTCACAACGATGCCAGTAGCTTGCTGGGTGACATTGTAGACTCTTCCAGTTTTGCCATGGTAACATTTGTGGGGCATTCCTTTTTGAACAGTACCTATTCCCTTAATGTCTACAATATCACCTTTCTTGTAGATTCGCATATATGTTGCCAAAGGAACAACTCCATGTTTTCTAAAAGGCCTAGAGAACATATATCGGGTGCCTCTCCTCTTTTCCTTTGTGTTCGTCATTTTGGTTAATTACTGGAAGATGGTGGTTCCGTCCAAAAGGCATATATATTTTTTTCTGACTAGTTTTTTTTCTTTTCTCTCATTAGGGATGAACACATTGCTTTGTGGTCCCATTCAGACTAAGTTGCAACAGAAGGAGGTATGAGTTCATGCAAATGCTTTCATATTAATATTTTAATCTCTTGACAGTGAAAAAACACAGTTTAGTGGTCATGGCATGATTTAGGAGTGACTTAGGAGAATGAATCATCATAGACTGGAAAAAGTTCCTATGTTTTCAGTTAACTAAGGATAGTTAAATCACTGTCAGTTTAAATTAAAGAGAGATATATTGTACTAGGACTTCTCAGACTTCAAAGAGCATATTAATCATCTCAGGTTTTAACAAAATTTAACTAATTTAGAACACATTACCAACTAGCTAACAGTATGAGCAGGATTTTGTTAAATCCTGAGATTGTTGCCCAGTAGAAATGGAGTATTTCCAATAATTTCCTGAGTGATGGTAATATATATGTCCACAAGCCATACTTTGAATAGTAAAGAGACTATGTCATTGTAAATGAAACCACCACAATATAAGGTGTAATAGAAATTGACCATTATGCTCTGCCTTTCTAAGAGTTCTCTCCCTATCCAGGACAGGAATGATCTTATTTCTATATAGTAATTAGAATTTTCATGCTGGTTACATTAGGTGTTGTCAATCTTTTTCATTTTTTAGTCATTCTAGTGGGTTATAATTAACCTTGTTTTTTTTTTTTTTTTTTTTTTTTTTTTTTTTTTTTTTTTTTGAGAATTGTTTTATTTTTGCTATAGGGTGCATGTGCTCTCTAGGAAGACAGAGAAAGAAGACAGAGAGACAGCGAGAAATCACCCCCTGGGGGGAAAGCCATGCCGCAGTACCTTCTCCATTCTCCTCTTGGAATCTTGGGCACGCATGCATGCACACATGCCCGGTGTGAGTTTAAGCCACTGGGTCCAGGACTCAAACCATGGTTGAATACATGGGAGTCCAGCAACATACCCATTACGCCAACTGCTGATCTCAACCTTTTATTTTATTTTATCTTATTTTATTTTATTTTCAAAGAATTATTTATTCATTTAACTTTATTTGTTATTATTACTTTTAATTTGACAAGAGACAGAGAAAGAGAAAGTGAGAAAGCAAACTGCCAGGTCCAGAACTTGAATCTCAGTTGGCCATGTGGGAGTCCAGCACCCTTAAACACCATGCTACTTGCTGGCCCTCCAACCTTTTATTTTTAATTTGCCCCAAAATACAAGTAAATTATTCACAGAACTTAGAAAAAAACCTTTTTTCTCTTCAGGTCTTTGCCATAGGGTGTGTGTGCTCTTTAGAGAGGAGAAAGATAAAGCCAGGGAAAGTGAGAAATTACCCTCCAGGGGCCACAATCCCTCCTCCATTCTCTTCTCAGGATTTTGGGCATATATGCACGTGCACCTAGCATGATTTTCAAGCCACCTGCTCTAGGAGTTGAAGTAAGGTTGGCCATGTGGGAATCCAGCCACCTTAACCACCATGTCACCTGCTGACCCAAGAAGAAATTTAGTAACAAATAATGTGCAACACCATATCACTAATTCAAACAAGCCAATGTATTATGAAACCATTACTGAAGATTGTTTATATAGTATGTGTGTTAAAATACCTTTTTAGAAGTTTGAATTTGACCCAATCACTTATATTTCCTTTCATTATAGTTTCCAGTTATGGAACACAACCATGGAAGCAAGCATGCAGATGACCAGACAGTCATCTTTTCTGATGAAAACCAGATGGACCTGACAACAAGTCATACCGTGATGATTACCAAAGGCCTTTTAGATTGTACTAAAAATGAAAAGTCTCCCAAAATAGATACCACATCATTTCTTGCTAACTTAAAGCTCCATGCTGAGGATTCAAGAATGAAAAAAGGATTAAATTTTTCCAACGATCAAAACACTTCTTCAGAAAAGAAAATAAACTTTAATGATTTTATAAAGAGATTGAAGCCAAGAAAATATACTTCTTCTAGAGGGCCTGATAAGGAAAATTCTGAAATACCTATTTATTCCAAAGAATCAGGTAGTGCCTCTTCTACACAACAAATGAATTTATCTCTTAATGTGGATGAGAATATCAGTAATATGACCAGAATCTTTAGAGAACAAAATGATGGGATGAATTTCACTCAGTGTCATACAGCCATTATTCAGACTTTGGTTCCCACCTCCAATGAGGTCAAGTTACAGGAATTTAAAGGTGATGTTACAATTCATGGCGATGACATTATGGACTTGACAAGTAACCACACTATGAAGATTTTACCCACAGCAGATGATAATTTATTTGGAATAGAAAATCAAACTCAGAATCCCATGATGGATATTACAAAAAACTGTGGAACTAACATTCCAGGAAAGCAAATAGTTTTTGAGAATAAACAAAATGCTACTTTTAAAAATCCTTCCTTAAATTCTGACGATAAAATGCATATTATTAGAAGTCATGTTATGGAGTCACAGACTCACACAGTCACAAAGACTTCTAATCAAGATGCCATACCACTGACCTTGGCCCCAGAATCTGTATGTTCTAGTTCAGCTATTCAAGGTTATAAGACAGTTTTCTATTCTAGCTGTAATGATGCCATGGACTTGACCAAGTGTCTTTCTAGTATGAAAGAGGAGAAAAATTTGCTAATGCATGATGATAATTCTAAAATGTCATCCAATCCAGATGCTAGCTTTGTTCTCAGAGAGAAAACTATTTATTCAGGAGAGGATAGCATGGAGATTACCAAGAGTCACACCATTGCAATAGATAATCAAATTTTTATACAAGATCAGACAAATGTACAGATACCAGCTGCACCAATATCTGAAAAAGAAATGATGCTCCAAAATTACGTAACTATGTCAGAATACGGGAAAGTGAATGAAAGTTGTTTCTCAGGTCCTCATATTCCTAGGGAAAGATTACAGCAGAGACTGGCAAATCCTTTATCTATTGCATTGACTGACAAAAAGATTGAACCCTTAACAGATGAAGATAAGGATTTGACTGAAAGTCCCTCAATTAACTCAGGAAGTCAACCTCCTCTTGTACCTTATAATCTAGCAACAGAGAATAGTAGTAAACCTCACTCTCAAAGCAAAAGCCTTTCAGATGAATGGGAAAAAATGACTAACTGTCATATGGAACCATCTCAAGGACCAGACATAATAACTGAAAACATCCTAACTGACACCTGGGGTAAAGAAGGCCATCCGGTTTTGAAGAATTTGCCCTATCTTGATAAAAAGTCTCCTCAGTCATCTCTTTGTAATCAGGACATAACAACAAGCCATAATATAGTCCACTCTGGTCAAATGCTTGATAAACAAGTAGCACTGGGAAATAATAGAAATATAGTTTCATATGAGAAATCTTTGTTTTCTACCACAAAGCCATTTTCATCAGAAGAACAATCAGACATGAAAAACCATAATACTGTTAACAGTCATGTAGTGAAATTGGTACTAGGGCAGAATTCTAAACTGCCTGAGCCACCAAGGAAGTGTGTGGGTGACCCCACATCTGACTGTTCTCATGACGAGGTGTTTGTTTGTTCAGAGGAGGAGCAAAATATGGATCTAACCAAGAGCCACACTATTGTCATTGGATTTGGTCCTTCTGAAGTACAAGAGCTTGATGAAAATAATTTAGAACACACTACCAGCAAGCTAACAACAGTAAGCAGACAGATAACTGTAGAAGTTGAAAAGTGTGATAAAAATTCTAAAGAAAGAACTGGAGCATGTATATCTGATTATAACATGAATGTGTTAGAAGGTAAAAGTATACATGAACCTGGATTTCTGAAAGACCAAAATGTCAAAATTTGTGGGAGGAAAAGTGTTGACAGACTGAAAATTGATAGGACTATTATATTTTCAGAAGATGATAAGAATGATATGGATATTACCAAAAGTTATACAGTGGAAATAAACCGTAGGCTGTTATTAGATAAACATGATTCTCATTTAGTGCCTTTGGGAGGAACTTCTAAAACTATTCTGTATACATGTGGGCAGGATGACATGGAGATCACTAGAAGTCACACAATTGCCTTAGAATGTAAAACTGTCTCACCAGATGAAATAGCTAGCAGGCCTGCGGACAAAACTGTAATGTTTGTGGATAATCCTGATGAATTAGAAATGACAAAGTCCCACACTGTGTTCATTGACTGCCAAGCAGAGAAGAAAACTGTACTTCCAGACAGACCTAACTTTGACCCATTCAAAAGAAAAAGCACTGGAAAACCAACAATGACATATAATCCTCCCAAGGAGAGAGTTTTCTTTCCAGAAAATTGTGAGAGTGACCATCCAGCAGAAAAAGGCAGCCAGCTAACACCACAGGAGGGATTGTCTAATAATTGTCCTGTTGAGAAAGCTGTAACATTTATAGCTGATCATACCATGGAAGTGTCTAAATCAACCATTTTGAAAAATGTTAATGATATACAAAAGCCTAGTTTTCCAAATGTATCAGGCAAAAGTCACAGGAGGAAAAGTCTTAGGCTCAAAAATGACAAAGCCATTGCCTTTTCAGAGAATGATAGAAATGACATGGATATTACCCAAAGTTGTATGGTGGACATTAATAACAAAAGTACTTTGGAAAATAGAGAGGATTTCGATTTGGTGCCCTTGGGAGGAACTTCTAAAACTATTCTGTATACATGTGGGCAGGATGACATGGAGATCACTAGAAGTCACACAACTGCCTTAGAATGTAAAACTGTCTCACCAGATGAAATAGCTAGCAGGCCTGCGGACAAAACTGTAATGTTTGTGGATAATCCTGATGAATTAGAAATGACAAAGTCCCACACTGTGTTCATTGACTGCCAAGCAGAGAAGAAAACTGTACTTCCAGACAGACCTAACTTTGACCCATTCAAAAGAAAAAGCACTGGAAAACCAACAATGACATATAATCCTCCCAAGGAGAGAGTTTTCTTTCCAGAAAATTGTGAGAGTGACCATCCAGCAGAAAAAGGCAGCCAGCTAACACCACAGGAGGGATTGTCTAATAATTGTCCTGTTGAGAAAGCTGTAACATTTATAGCTGATCATACCATGGAAGTGTCTAAATCAACCATTTTGAAAAATGTTAATGATATACAAAAGCCTAGTTTTCCAAATGTATCAGGCAAAAGTCACAGGAGGAAAAGTCTTAGGCTCAAAAATGACAAAGCCATTGCCTTTTCAGAGAATGATAGAAATGACATGGATATTACCCAAAGTTGTATGGTGGACATTAATAACAAAAGTACTTTGGAAAATAGAGAGGATTTCGATTTGGTGCCCTTGGGAGGAACTTCTAAAACTATTCTGTATACATGTGGGCAGGATGACATGGAGATCACTAGAAGTCACACAACTGCCTTAGAATGTAAAACTGTCTCACCAGATGAAATAGCTAGCAGGCCTGCGGACAAAACTGTAATGTTTGTGGATAATCCTGATGAATTAGAAATGACAAAGTCCCACACTGTGTTCATTGACTGCCAAGCAGAGAAGAAAACTGTACTTCCAGACAGACCTAACTTTGACCTATTCAAAAGAAAAAGCACTGGAAAACCAACAATGACATATAATCCTCCCAAGGAGAGAGTTTTCTTTCCAGAAAATTGTGAGAGTGACCATCCAGCAGAAAAAGGCAGTCAGCTAACACCACAGGGGGGATTGTCTAATAATTGTCCTGTTGAGAAAGCTGTAACATTTATAGCTGATCATACCATGGAAGTGTCTAAATCAACCATTTTGAAAAATGTTAATGATATACAAAAGCCTAGTTTTCCAAATGTATCAGGCAAAAGTCACAGGAGGAAAAGTCTTAGGCTCAAAAATGACAAAGCCATTGCCTTTTCAGAGAATGATAGAAATGACATGGATATTACCCAAAGTTGTATGGTGGACATTAATAACAAAAGTACTTTGGAAAATAGAGAGGATTTCGATTTGGTGCCCTTGGGAGGAACTTCTAAAACTATTCTGTATACATGTGGGCAGGATGACATGGAGATCACTAGAAGTCACACAACTGCCTTAGAATGTAAAACTGTCTCACCAGATGAAATAGCTAGCAGGCCTGCGGACAAAACTGTAATGTTTGTGGATAATCCTGATGAATTAGAAATGACAAAGTCCCACACTGTGTTCATTGACTGCCAAGCAGAGGAGAAAAACGCACTTCTGAACAGAACTAACTTTGAACTATCTAAAAGAAAAAGCATTGGAAAACCAACAACCACATATAATCCTCCCGAGGAGAGTGTTTTTCCAGGAAATTGTGAAAGTGACCATCCAGCAGAAAAAGGCAGCCAGCTAACACCACAGGAGGAATGGTCTAATAATTGTCCTATTGAGAAAGCTGTAACATTTATAGCTGATCATAACATGGAAGTGTCTAAATCAACCATTTTGAAAAATGTCGATGATATACAAAACCCCACTTTTACAAATGAATTTGTATCAGGTAAAAATCACAGAAGAAAAAGTCTTATGCTCAAAAATGACAAGACCATTGCCTTTTCAGAGAATGATAAAAATGACAAGGATATCACCCAGAGTCTTATGGTAGACATTAATAACAAAAGTACTCTGGAAAATAAAGAGAATTTCCATTTGGTGCCTTTGGCAGGAACTTCTGAAACTGTCTTTTATTCATGTGGGCAAGATGACATGGAGGTCACCAGCAGTCACATAACTGCCTTAGAATGTAAAACTGTCTCACCGGGTGAAATAACCACAGAGCCTATGGACAAAACTATAATGTTCATAAATAATCACAATGAAGTGGAAGTCACCAAGTCCCATACGGTTTTTATTGATTGTCAAGCAACAGGGAATATATTTCAAGGGAACACTAAATTGGGAATAACAAAAGGAAAAAGCTTGGGTGTTTCTTTCCCTAGTGATGATATCTGTGTCCAAGAAGTCACTAAAAGACAAGCACTGGCTATAGAAAACAAAACTGTACCTCACACTGAACAAAAGCTTCATATGATACCCTTTGTTCCTTCTAATATATCATATGGGGATCAAAATAAAATGGAAATCACCAAATTTCATAGCCCCGTTAAGGATGAAGAGGCCATGTGGAACAGTGTAGACCAGGCTTCTACCTTGGAAAAGGCCAAAATTAAAAGCTGTCACTTGCATAGTTCAGATAGAAGAAATGTGGATATTATAAGCAGTCATGTAACTGCTACTTGTGGATTTAGTGATAATTATTCCTGTTTACCAAATGTTATTTCCCGTTTTAATAAATTAGAAGGTAATGTCATATCCTTATGTGATAAAGATAAGGAGAATGCTAGTCACTGCCAAATGCAAAATGATCTGGCTTATGCAAATAATTTAGCAAGTCAATATCGCTCAAATCTAAGGGAATCTGAGAAACTGCCTCTCTCTGCTCCTTGTCCTTTTTTAGAGAAGGAAGAAGCTATTCAAACCAACACCAAAGGACAGTTAGACTGTGTAATAGCACTGCTCAAAGATCAAGATCCACTTAAGGAGCCCCCAAATCTATTAGCTAATCAAACTTTAATATGTAGTCAAGATCTGGGGGAGGTAACAAAATTTAATTCAAAGCAAATATCTTTTAAGCTTTTAAAAGATCAATCAGAGGCCTCTGTTGAAGATACTTGTATCGCTTCTCAGCCTCATCTCTCAACCCAGCAACTTCCACTACCTCAACAAGGACAGCATATTGCTAATAAAGACGAAGTGATGCTGTCTAAAACTGGAAATAAGAATTCAAATATTGAAGGAAATTCCTTGGCACCCACAAGTGAAAATGAATCCAAAATGCTCAATAATGAGAAACAATTTGCTATACCTTGTAAAAAAGAACTGAAGGAAAATATTTCAACAGCTAAATATGATACGGATGTAGATTTTTACAGAAACTCAGACTTTGCTGGACAAGTTACTCAAACCCATGACAATGCTGGCGAAGCATCAGATGCAGTAATTGTAGCTAATACTCCGTGTTTTAGTAGTATTAACCCAAATCTAAATAATTTGAGTAGAAAAACTGAAGAGCTTTTAGATTTTCAACCTATTCATAAACCGCTTGCTCGAGAACAGTTATTTGAATTAGGAAATAAGGCACATAACAATATGAGTATAGCACAAGATACAGAAATACATGATATTAATATAGTCTCCAGTGATGCTGATGCTAAAGATAATAGAGATGAAGAAAATAAAAATTCTCATAATGAAGTGGAAATAAACTCAGTACCGTTAAGTAGAGTTATTAAAGATAAAGCGAGGAGATGTTCTTTAGGGATCTTTTTGCCCAAGTTGCCAAACAAGAGAAACTGTAGTGTCACTGGTATTGATGACCTAGAGCAGACTCCAGTAGACACAGCTGATTTCAATCCCTTAGAAACTCAGCCAATCTCCAGCAAGGATTCAAACATTGGATCTCTTGTAGCTAAACTGAATTTAAGTCCATCTCAGTACATAAATGAGGAAGATTTTCCTGTGTGTCCTGGTGAGATTAATTCCTCAGACTCTATTAGTATAGAAACTGAGGAAAATGCTTTGATTGAGATGTACCAAAAAGAGGTTTCAACATCTGAAAATAAAGTGGAAAAAATCTGCAGTAGTCAAAAAAGAACCTGGGTACAAGAAGAAGATGATACTCACAAAGGAAAAAAAATCAGAAAAAGTGAGATTAAGCCTAGTGCTACTATACAAGATCAGGAGGTGAGCTCTATTTGGAACTAAGAAATGTTCTTAAGCTTTTTTTTTTTTTTTTTTTTTTTTTTTTTTTTTTTTAACTGTGGGTGTTCTTAAATAGTTGGACTCCAAAACAATTTAAGGTGACAAATAATTACCAAAGGTGAAATGGCAAGTAGTACAGACATTAGTGTTGAAATTGTGTAATTGTACATATTCTGTTTCCTCTGGAGATTTGTCAGTGTTGCTTTGTGTTTGAGAATCTCTAGGGCAGGTATATGTAATTTGATAAATCATTGTCAGTGTTAGAAATATTTGGGGAATACAAAAACCTTATGTAAATTACATAAAGGAAAGCTTGACTGAATTTTCTTGGCTGATAGGGTATGTGGAGGCTGTGAGCCCATTTTTTAGTGGATTAGAAAATGCCTAAATCAAGGCTGGTATCTCAAAGTGAAGTAAAGATTTTCTATTTCTTGAAAGAAGACATCACTTCCTCTCGCCCCCCCCCCCCCCCCAGTCAAGAAATATTGAATAACTTGGGACAAGCAAAACCTGTTACTCAAACCAGGTTTTATACTGGGGAAATAAATATTAGAAAGTATCAGAGATTCATAGGAAAAACGTTTAAACTCTGTTAAGAAATATGTAAGTGAGCCAGCAGGTGGAATGAAGGTTAAGGCACTGGATCCCACATGGACAATTTAACAGTTCAAGTCCCAGACCTGGGCTTGAGAATCACACTGTGTGTATGTGCATGCATGCCAAAATCCCAAGAGGAGAGTAGAGAAAACAGGATTGTGGCATCGCCATCCCCAATGGGGAGATGATTTCTCACTTGCCCTCTCTCTGTCTCTTTCTGGCAAGCACATGCTCCCACCCTATAGCAAAAACTTACAAAGAAAGCAAGCAAGCAATATATAAGTAAACATATTAGACAATTTTGGTGGATCTCTACAATGGGGTCATGAGGAAATGGTTAGTCATGAAGCTTTAAGAAAGTAGTTATAATTATTTTATTATTATTTAATTTTATTTATTATTATTATTTTTAAAAATTTGACCAGAGAGAGAGAAAGGAAAAATGAGAAAACAAGCCATCAGGTCCAGGACTTGAACTGTGGTTGGCCATGTGGGAGTCCACCACCTTAAACATGCCACCCGCTGGCCCTGATGTATAGCAGTTGAATGATTGGGCAGGTCATACTTCTTTTTTCTTATTTTATTACTTTTTTTTAGAGAGATTTTTGCTATACGGCATGTGCACTCACCAGAGACAGAGAGAGATAGACAGAAAGCAAGAAATCAGCCCCCAAGGAGGGATGGCCACACCACAATCCCTTCTCCATTCTCTAGGGATTTGGGGCATGCATGCACATGCGCCAGCGTGAGTTTGAAGTCACTGGGCCTGGGACTTCAACCATGGTTGGCCATGTGGAAGCCCAGAGACGTAACCGTTACACCATCTGCTGATCCCAGGGCAGGTCACACTTAATAGCTTATAGGACCTGGCTATAACTTAAGATACATCTAAGAAACAATTTGCTTACACAATATAATGAATTGTTCTTTTAATAAAAAAAAATTTTTTAATGGGACCAGCAATTGGCATAACGGCTATGTCACTGGACACCCATGTAGTTGACTGCGATTCGAGTCCCGGGCCCGGTGGCTTAAACTTACACTGGGCACATGTGCGTGTGTGCCCAAGATCTCAAGAGGGGAATGGAGGAGAAGGGATTATGGTGTGGCCATCCCCCCTGCCGGGGGGGGGACTCAGGGTGTGGTTGGTCACATGGGATCTAGCTCCCTTAACCATGGGACTAGCCTAGAAATACTACTTTAAATATAAAATTGGCTTGAAAACCACACTGGACACATGTGCATATATGCCTACAATCCTGATAAGCTGGAGAAAGAGAGGAAAAGGGATTATGATGTGGGAATTCAGCAATGTAACCATGACACCATCTACTGGGCCCATTTAAAAAAATTTTTTCCCCCATTGGTGGTGCTGTCCCTCTCTCTCTGGTTAGTGCACATGCCCTCTGGCAGCTTGAAGAAAAAGAAATAGTAATACTTCTGTTAGTGGTCTGCAAACATTTACTTATAAGTATGCAGTGCAGTAACTTTATTCTGATGATGTTCTTTAATTGATAATTTCAGATTTTTGTTCATCATACTGAAGGAGACATAGATAAAAATGCTAACAGTACATTGGTAAAAAGCCTGAGCAGGACACCATCCAGTTGCAGCAGCTCTCTTGATTCAATCAAGGCTGATGGGACCTCTCTGGATTTCAGCAGTAAGATTTTTATGAAGCCTAGATAATAGCTCTATCTGTATACTTGATTTACAATAAATATGTTTCAGTTATAGAAATATGTAACTGCTGGAATGGTCCCTTAATCTGGTTAAGGGAGCCAACTCTCACAATGCTCACTAATTTGAATCCTAACCCTGGCAACTTGAAAACACACATGTGTGTGCATGCCTAAATTCCAGCAGGATAGGAAAGTGAAAGAGAAAGGATAGCACTGTAAACATGCCCCATCAGGGTGTTTTCTTTCTCTCCCCTTTTCTCTGTCTCTGCTGTGTTAATACGCCCTCTGGCAATTAAAAAGTGCTTGATAAGCTCTTTTGGACTTACAAAGAGTTGCCAAGTCAAATAATATTTAGTTTGCCTTTAACTTTTAGTTATTTTAATGACTTGAGAAGTTATATCCTACAAAGGAATAGAGTGATTCCCTTCAGAGGTTTGTAATAATAATTAACAGAGAAATATTGAACAAAACCTTAAAACTGTAATGTACTGGGGCCAGTAAGTAAGTGGCATAGTGGTTAAGGTGCTGGACTCCCACATGACTGACAGCAGTTTGAGTCTTGGTCCTGGTGGCTTGCTTTCCCACTTTCCCTCTCTTGTTCTCTGATGAGTGCTCTTACCCTATGGCAAATTGACAAATAATAATAATAAATAAAATTAAATAATTCTTTAAAAAAAAACCTGTAATGTATTTTGCCCTGATGATTGTCTTCCCAGAAAGATTCCAGTAGATGACTTCAGGATTATGAACCACATGTAAATCTGAAAGATGACTGAAATTAAATATGTAATTTAGTTTGACTTGCTCATCACCTGAAATTGCTTTACTTCTAGCACACCGCAGTAGTCAAATGGAATCACAGTTGCTCAGAGATACAATTTGTGAAGAGAGCTTGAAGGAGGTATGTTAAAAATATGTCTCATTTATAATGCATCTAAATTTTCTTGTTTTATAAAATATTTTTGTACAAATTATGAGAGAGTTCAAATGTATAGAAAACTAGTTTTCTAAGTTAAGGATCTGACATGGCAATTAATTATATGGAGAGAAAATCATAATTAAAAGATGTATTTTTTAATTATTATAAAAGATTATTATAAGGGCCAGCATCTGACGTGATTAAAGTGCTGGACTCCCACATGGCTGATTGCAGTTCAAGTCTTGGACCTGGCGGCTTGAAAATCATGTGTGTGTGCGCCCAAAATCCTGAGAGGAAAATAGAAAAGAGATTGCGGTGTGGCCATCCCTCGGGAGATGATTTCTCACTTTCCCTCTCACTGTCTCTTTCTCCAGCAAGCACATACTCCCCATAGCAAAAACATAAAAAAAAAGTGTTATTGAATAACCTTAAAAAATAACCTGTGATGGGAACCAGCAGTTAGCGTAATGGCTGTGTCGCTGGGCTCCCACATAGTCGACCGCAGTTCGCGTCCCAGACCCGATGGCTTAAAACTCACGCCAGGCACGTGTACGTGCATGCCCAAGATCCCAAGAGGAGCATGGAGAAGGGATTGCAGCGTGACCATCCCCCCTGGGGGGTGATTTCTCGCTTTCTGTCTCTATGTCTCTCTCTGTCTGGCGAGTGCACGTGCCCTATAGCGAAAACCTCTCCAGAAAAAAAAATAAATAAATAAAATAACCTGTGAGGAGCCAGCAGGTGGCATAGTGGTTAAGGCTCCAGACTCCCACATGCTCAACCATAGTTCAAGTCCGAGACCAGTGGTTTGAAACTCACACCGGGCATGTGTGTGTGTATGCCCAAAATCCCGAGAAGAGAATGGAGGAGAAGAGATTATGCCATGACCATTTTCCCTGGGTGGTGATTTCTCTCTTTCTGTCTCTCTGGCTTGTGCATGCCATATGGCAAAAATCTCTAGAAAAAGAAAAAGAGAGAGAGAGAAAGAAAGAAAGAAAACCTATGACAGAAATCTGTTTATAGACAGCCTACAAATATCTGGATAATATTTATATAAATAGATGCAAAGTACTTTAAACCATTTAGAAAAAAAATGAGGTAGTTATGGCCAAAGTGAATTCAACTTGAATGGTCATGCAAACTTTTTTTCTTTTCTCAGAAACTCAAAGATGGGAGAATAACAATAAGGGAGTTCTTTATACTTCTTCAGGTTCACATCTTGATACAGAAGCCCCGACAGAGCAATCTCCCAGCTAAAGTAAGTGTGATTTCTTGGCAAAATAGCTATCTCAGTTAAAATGTATTATACTCTTCTTACTAGACTACATAAAAGCAAGCATTTACTCAAAGGCAAAAATAAAAGAGTCAAAGGAAGCAAATTTTCCTATAGAAAGTTCTCCTGGGCTGACTGTTCAGCCTAGTGGTTAAAGGAGTTGGATCCCATGTGACCAACTGCAGTTCAAATCCTGGCTCTGGTGGCTTGAAAAATAGGCTGAACATGTGTATATGCATTATCCAAATCCAGACAGGATGGAGAAGTGGAGAAAAAGGGATTGTAACTTGACCATGCTTCATTAAGGGGTGCTTTCTCCGATTGCAACATGACCATGCCTTATTAAGGGGTGCTTTGTCTATCTTTCTATCACTGTATTGAGGGCATGAAAGAAAATTTTCCTGTAGTAGATATATTTGTAGTTAGAACAAAAACATTATGGATTTCTTTTTAACTATAGATTTGATAAGTCAAAATTTTTATTTTTTTCCTCATTCCTTGCCATCTATTGGGTTGTCAGAAAAGTCATGACATGTTTTTCTTGCATCCTGACTTTTCCAATGAATCAGTATTTCAGTTTTGGTATCATTTGATACTGTCTCTGGTGAATACATTTGTTCTCTGGCAAAATTATATATATATAAAAAATTCACATCTTTCTTTGTAGAATTTTTAAAAATAGATAATCTATGAGACCAGCAGATGGCATAATGGCTACGTCACTGAACTACGTCACTGAACTCCCACGTAGTTGACCGTGGTTTGAGTCCTGGACCCAGTGGCATAAACTCACGCTGGGCACATGTGCGTGCTTGCCCAAGATCTCAAGGAGAATAGAGGAGAAGGGATTGTGACATGGCCATCCCCCCAGGGAGTGATTTCTTGCTTTCTGTCTATCTCTGTCTTTCTGGTGAGCACACATGCCCTATAGCAAAAACCTCTCAAAAAAAAATAGATGATCTGAAACTTGAATTTGTTTTTGTACAGTTTTGTTCTCAAGGCATCAGCTCTAAGGGACTTATTATTTATTTATTTCAGTTTACTGCAAATATACCACCTACTTCAGAAGACCTGATGTTAAGTCAGTATGTTTACCGACCCAAGATACAGATTTATAGAGAAGATTGTGATGTCCTTCGCCAAAAGATTGAAGAGTATGAAAGCTTTAGGTTTTTTTCTGCCTTTTTTTTCTTGGTTTAACACATAATCTGTATGGTAAGATTTTGATTAGCGGGGAATAGTGGTTGAAGTGCTGGATTCCCACATGGTTGACAATGGTTTGAGTCCTGGACCTGGTGGCTTCCTTTCTCACTCTTCCAAATCGCCACCCCCCCATGTCTCTTTGGTCAAATTGAAGAACAATAATAAAATTAAATAAATCATTCTTTTTTTAAAAAAAAAAAGATTTGGGACCAGCAGTTGGCGTGATGGCTATGTCGCTGGACTCCCATGAAGTCGACCGTGGTTCGAGTCCCAGACCCGGTGGTTTAAACTCAACGCCGGGCATGTGTGCGCGTGTGCCCAAGATCCCAAGAGGAGAATGGAATGGAGGAGAAGGGATTGTGGTGTGGCCATCCCCCTTGGGGATGGCTTTCTGTCTCTCTCTGTCTTTCTGGCGAGTACACACACCAAAAACCTCTCAAAAAAAAAAAAATAGATTTTGATTAGAGTAACACTGGTATGCACAAAAGTTTATGGTATTACGGCAGTATATGATTTTTTTTTTTAGAGAGATTTTTGCTATAGGGGCAAGTGCTCACCAGAGAGACAGACAGAAAGCAAGAAATCACCCCACCCCCCACCCCCAGGGAGATAGCCATGCTGCAATCTCTTCTTCATTCTCCTCTCAGGATCTTGGGCATGCACGCACACACACATGCCTGGCATGAGTTTTAAGCTGCTAGATCCAGGACTTGAACTGTGGTCAACTACATGGGAGTCAAGTGACATAACCATTACGCCATCTATTGATCCTAAGGCAGTATGATGTGGGAGAGTCTTGGCTTAATAGTCAGACACATTGAAGCTCAATCCTAGCTACAACACTAGCTGTGTAATTGTGAGTCATTTAATCTTTTCTTTCACATCCATAAAGTGAGGATAATATTACCTACTCATGGGCCATTGGGTGCCATGGAGGTTAAGGCAGCTGGATCCCACATAGCCAACTGGACAGTTCATGTCCTGGACCCTGTGGCTTGAAAAACACAAGAAATAAATCTTTAGATCTTTAAGAATTATGTAGTTTTGAGTCAGTCTCATAGCCTAATGGTTAAGGGAGTCAGATCCCACATGACCAACAATGGCTTGTATTCTTACCCTGGAGGCTTGAAAAACACCAGGTGTGCACATGCTTGGCTGAGTATGTTTCCAAAATCCTGACAGGATAGAGAAATGAAGGCGATGGGATTGCAGTATGCCCACACCCCATTAGGGGTTCTTTCTCCCTCTCTTTCTGTCTCTCTCTGACTAGAACATGTTTCCTCTAGCAATAAAAAGGAAAATAGTTATGTAGTTTTAAAGGTAGATATCTGGGGACACAGAAGTTCAGGCGCTGGACTCCCACATGGCTGACCACAGTTTGAGTCCTGGATCTGGTGGCTTGAAAATCATGCCTAGCGTGCCTGCATGTGCCCCAAATCCCAAGAGGATAATGGAGGAGAAGGGATTGTGACATGGACATCCCCCCGGGGGGGGGGGGGGGAGGATTTCTCACTTTCTCTCTCTTTCTCCCTCTCTCTCTCTCTCTCCCCCTTCCCTAGCAATCCCATGAATCCTATGGCAAAAATCTAAAAAACAAGTAGAAATTTCAGATACTGTTAAATTATAGTACTTTAGGCCTTGCTACCCCAGTGGGAGGGTACTACTGTGCAATGGCTGAGGCCACATGGAGGCCGAGGTTTGGTTATCACCCAATCTCAACAGGCAAAGCACCGTGATGCACATCTATGGTCCTAGCTAACTGGGAGATTGGGACAGGAAGGCTGTGATGTGGTAAGACACTAAGATGTGGTAAGAAGAGCCTCTCTTTCTTCCCCTACCCCCCATCCCAGCACTTTCTCTTTTGCTCCCTCTCTTCCCTCTCCCAACGCTTTCTCTCTTTCTTTCTCTCTTTTTTTCTCTCTTTCTTTCTCTCTTTCTCTCTTTCTTTCTCTTTCCCCTGCACACCCCCTACCCAGCACTTCCTCTCTCTCTCTTTCTCTCTCTCTCTCTCTAATTAAAAAAGAAAAAAATTTTTAGTACTTCTGACTTGCCCTAAGCTGGTTTGTTCCTACCTACCATGTGCCAGGTTCTGAATTACATCACTAAACAGGACAGGTAAGTTATTATCTCCATGTTGATAAAAGAGTTGGATGTCTCAAGATTTGTCTGACAGTGTTTTATTTTGAATGAAGTTGGTTCTTGTACTCAATGAGCTATATGTTCAGAGGCGCACGAGTATTTGATTTTATACTTATGTGCTTGCATATATTGGGTCATTGGAAAAGTCATTATGCATTTTTGCATACAAAAACAGAAAAAAATACTTTATGACTTTTCAGACTACTCAATAGTACCTGTAACACGGTAGAAATTTTTTTCCTCTACTTATTTGAAAGAGATTATAATAGTTTTGCTACTTTTATAGATGCTGTTCTATAAGACATCTAACATGACCTTGAACTCAATAGGGAAATTTTACTTACAGTAATAATGATAATTTCATAGCAAGTGTGAAACACGTTGATACACTGAGATGTGAATTCTATTCGCAAGAGTTTTTTTCAATTTATGACGTTCTTGAACTGTCACTACTAAAGTGTTGAATAATCAGGATGGACATTTTTCTTGAGTAAATTCCCCTCCTCCTTTATTTATTCTTTTTTTTTTTTTTTCAGAGGATTTTGCTATAGGGCATGTGTGCTTGCCAGACAGAGAGAGAGAGACAGAGAGACAGAAAGCGAGAAAGCACCCTCCAGGGATGGCCACACCGCAGTCCCTTCTCTAGTCTCCTCTCGGGATCTTGGGCATGCACACACATGTGCCTGGAGTAAGTTTTAAGCCACTGGGTCCAGGCCTTGAACCACGGTCGACTACATGGGAGTCCGGCAACATAGCCATTACGCTAACTGCTGGTCCCCCCTCCTCCTTTTTTTAAAGAATCATTTATTTCATTTTCTTTATTATTATTTTTTTTCATTTGACTAAAGAGAGGGAGAGAGAAAGGGGGAGTGAAAAAGTAAGTCACTAGGTTTGGGACTTGAACCAAGTCAGCCATGTGGGAGTCCAGCATGTTAGCCACTATGCCACCTGCCAACTCCTTCTGCCTTTTTTATGTAGAAAAACTAGAAAGAAATTTAAATAAGTCTTAGATCTCAGATGCTTTGTTCAAACTGGTTTCTGAATCTTATGCTAATTAAATTTTCTGTATTTTAGATTAAAGCTTTCTGCGGTGAACCAAGACAAACTGTTGACTGATATAAATAAGAACCTGTGGGAAAAAATGAGACAGTGCTCTGATGAAGAGGTACTTTCATTTCATTTGCTCAATGGGAATCAGAACAGACACTTTTTTTTGGGGGGGGGAGTGTTTGCTACAGGGTGCATGTACTCACCAGAGAGACAGAGAGAGACAGAGAGACAGAAAGCAAGAAATCTCCCCCAGGGGGATGGCCATGCCGCAATCCCTTCTCCTCCATTCTCCTCTCGGGATCTTGGACATGCACGCACACGCGCCCAGCGTGAGTTTAAGCCACCGGGTCCGGGACTCAAACTGCAGTCAACTACATGGGAGTTCAGCAACATAACCATTACACTAACTGCTGGTCCCAGAACAGAAACTTTAAACAATGTTTATTTTGAAATAAGTAACTGTTACTTGATAATTAGAAAGGAATTCTGTATTTCTCCCTTATAATGAGCTATTTAAGTCTTATTTAACTATATACAAATAATTGTTAACATGTAATCTTTTTAGACCTGCCCATGACCTAGGCCAAGGGTGCCAGATACCATATGGCCAACTGTACAGTTTTAGTCCCAGACCAGGGCATCTGGAGAAACACACTGGTCACATGTGCATGCCCCAAATCCCAACGAGATGGAAAAATGAAGGAGAAGGGATTGGGGCATCACCACACCCATTGGAGGGTGCTATCTCCTTCATCCTCTCTTTCTTTCTTTCTCTGGTGAGCACTTACACATGCTTGCAAATGAAAAATAAATAAGACAAACTTTTAAAAAGGATGTAATTTTTCCAAACCTGAAAAGATTTAATATATGAAAATATATTTTATGTTTATATAGAGTTCCCTACTTCCTGTTTGCCTTTCAGTTAAATTTAGATAAAGAGAGCCAGCCAGTGGCATGGTAGTTAAGGCTGTTGGATCCCACCTGGCCTATTGCAATGTTAAGTCCCAGACTTGATGGCTTGAAAAATACACCAGGCATGTGTTCATACACTTCCAAAATCCCAAGAGAAGAATGGAGGAGAAGGGATTGTGACATGGCCATGCCTCCCCACTCCAAACCATCTCTCTCTCTCTAGCAAGCACATGCACTCTATAGCAAGTTTAAAAAATTAGATAAAGATTTGCTTTAATTTATTAAATAATAATGACCCATTTTATATGTGTCCTGATATTTTAAAAGAATTTTATTAACTAATTCCTAATTCCTAACATGAATAAGTGAATAAGAGTCAGGAAATAAAACTGAACTCTTTGGTGGTGTTTTTAAATAATTACATGGAATTAAATTTGCAAATTAGAGGTGTCCTGCTTTAGGAATCAAAACCTTGGATGAGCAAACCCAAGCATATGGCAATTGAGCCAGCCTTCCCAGACCATTTACCTCCTCTTACTTTGTTTTAGTGCAATATGCTCTTTAACTCTCTTTCATAGCTCAAGACCTTTGGAATTTACCTTAACAAAATAAAATCGTGTTTTACCAAGATGACCAAAGTCTTCACTCACCAAGGAAAAGTGGTTCTGTATAGCAAGCTGGTGCAGTCTGCTCAGGTAATTTGAGACAGTTAACAACATAGAAATAAAAAGGTATAAAATTTACTTTACAGTGATTGTGGAATATAAAGACTATTCCTTAGGAGACATGAGAATAAGACTTGGGCAAAAACTTACAACTGTTCATAAGAGATGAGGTTCATTTGGTCAAAAGTGGCAAATCCTGGCATGTTGAATAATAATAGGATATAATTACTGATATAGGCATTCGATTCATCTCAAATATTGTTATCTGTTATACATATGAATAAAATATATAGAATTCTGGTCTTCCCTTATTAAGGACTATACAAACCATATTGTAGTATTCTCTTACTCATAGTCCATATCCAACTGTATATATGTATGTGTGTTTAAAGTAGCATTTACCAAAACGATCATTCTTTTAGAATATTTACAACGTCTTAAAAAATAGTATTAATATCATATACTCCTTGAACACATATAGAAATTCTGAATAAAGTAAAAGAAAAACTAGTTTATATTAATCTGCTTTTTATTTTACTCATCAGAGTAAAATAAAATAAATTTATAAAATATATATTTTTTATAATTTTTGAAGTCCAGACTTGAAGCTTTGATCTTTTCTTTAAGATTTGCCTGTTCATTATCAAGACACAGCAGTTATATCAGCAGTTCAACACATTTATAATGTTTTGTTTGGAGGTTTAACTTGACAGTGTTTAATAATTTGTGTTTAGAATGAGAGAGAGAAACTTCAGATAAGGATAGATGAAATGGACAACATTCTTAAGAAGATTAATAGCAGTCTCACTGAGGTGGAAATAGGTAAAGTATTTTACGTGTTTCCCACCATGTTTAATTTTATCTAAATATTTTCCTACAGTAGAGATTATTGGTGTTACTATGCTGAAGACTTATATTAGCAGCTTGAGACATTGAATTAGCGCAAATTCGAGCTCCTTTACTGTTGTCATTCATAACACCATCAACATAGAGATGCCCAAGATAATGAATCTCTTCAGAAATAACTTTTTCTAAAACCATATTTATTTATTGTTACTTTGTTTACTTTTTAATAACATTTCATTTTATTTATTATTATTATTATTATTATTATTATTTTAATTTGACCAGAGAGGTGGAGGGAAAGTGAGAAAGCAAGTCACCAGGGCCAGGACTCTAACCACAGTCAGCCATGTGGGAGTCCAGCATCTTAATCACCATGCTATCTGCTGGCTCCTTATTTATTGTTATTATTATTATTATTTTTTTTTAATTTGCTATAGGTCACATATACTCACCAAAAAAAGAAAAAGAGAAAGTGAGAAAGTGAGCACCAGTTCTGGGACTCTTTTATTTTGGAGAGGTTTTCGCTATAGGGCGCGTGTGCTCGCCAGACAGACAGAGACATAGAGACAGAAAGCGAGAAATCAACCCCCAGAGGGGATGGTCACACTGCAATCCCTTCTCCTCCATTCTCCTCTTGGGATCTTGGGCACGCACGCACACGTGCCTGGCGTGAGTTTTAAGCCACCAGGTCCGGGACTCGAACCGCGGTCGACTACGTGGGAGTCCAGCAACATAGCCATTATGCTAACTGCTGGTTCCCAGTTCTGGGACTCTTAACAAACAGCAGTCAGCTATGTAGGACTCCAGTGCCCCGACCATCACACCACCTGCTGGCCCTGGGAAGATCTTAACCTAGCCAATAGCCTTATATTTTTTAATAGATGAATTTAACTTCATTTGAAAATTGACTATCCTTTTAGTTTGCCCTCTCATAATCCTGACTTGTTAGTATTGCTCTCTTAAAACTGCCTTCGCAAAGATTACAAAATTCGAGGCCAGCAGAAGGCATAGTGGTTATGTTGCTGGACTCCCACATGGCCAACTGTGGTTTGAGTCCCAGACTTGGTGGCTTGAAAATCAACATGTGCATGCATGCCCAAGATCCCAGGAGGTGAATGGACAAGAAGGGAATATGACCATTCCCTCTGGGTGGAGGGGTGGGGATTTCTCCCTTTCTCTCTCACTGTCTCTGTCTGTCTCTTTGATGAGCACACATACCTTATAACAAAAACCTCTGGGGGGAAAAAAAAGATTACAAAATTCCACATAATCATAAATTTGATTCTGAGCGCCTCTCTGTCCTTAGTTATCATGACTTTTTTTTTTTTTTTGACATTGCTGATTTTTCTTCCTAAAACTCTCATCTTCCTTTACTCTATGATATGTACTACTCCAACCTTATTCTTGTCTCCTCTCTGTTCATTTTAGCTCTCCTATTGGTCTGTCTTTATGTATTTCCTCCTTTGTGTAGAATTTGGATTTTATCATCTGTTCTTTTCTATATTCTCTCCCTTAATGCTTTTATCTGCCTTAATAAGTATATTTATGTGACTGATTCTCAAAATGAGCTAAATTCATCAGACACTTGTTGAGCACTTACTGCATGTAGAATCCAGAAAGGGAGGAACCAGCAGATGGTGTAATGGTTATGTTGCTGGACTCCCACATAGTTGACTGCAGTTTGAGTACTGGACCCTACGTCTCAAAACACACTGGGCGTGTGTGCATACGTGCCCAAAATCCCAAGAGGAGAATGGAGGAGAAGAGACTGGTGTGCCTGTCCCCCCAGAAAATGATTTCTTGCTTTCTGTCTCTCTGTCTTTGTCTCTCTGGAGAGCGCACATGCTCTATAGCAAAAATCTAAAAAAAAAAAAAAAAAAAAAAATGAGGAAAGGGATAAAAGGTACAAAAGACACAGGTTTAAATAGCATTATAATCCTTCCGGTTGAGGAGATCTTTAGTCTCTTTAGATTTTAAAAAAATCTGCTTCTCTTTTTAAAGAATTATCCATTTTATTTATCATCATTATTATTTTTAAAATTTGCTATAGGGCACACACACTCGTCAGAGAGAGAGAGAGAAAGTGAGAAAGCAAGCCACCAGATCCGGCACTTGAATCACGGTCAGCCATGTGGGAGCCCAGTGCCTTAACCACCACGGCACCTGCCGACCCCCATGTAAAAATATTCTTAAGTGCCTAAAACACTGTATGAATAGAATGAAATTTATCTTCTTCCATCTATAAAATAAAAATCCAAAAATGTTCTGTGATGCTTCTCATTTCTATTAATGATATCATAGTTTTTATGGATACCATAGATTTCCAACTATTCATTGTCTTTTATGCCTCTTAACAAATTCTGTCATCTCTGCTTCTTCAGCATCTCTGATAATTTTTCCCTTTCTTATTAAGGTTCTCACTAATTCCGAAATGTGCTATGTCAAGTCTTCTAATTAATCTTGGTATATTCTTACTTTCATTATACCTCCTTTCAGTCCAGCCTGCATATTGTTATAGTTTCACCCACTTTATAGACTATATGCATACCATACCATATAGATCGAGAATAAATGCAACCGGTTCTGTGTTCACTGTATTGATGGAGTTAAAAACAGTAGTTTATATGAAACGATGCTGGTGGCAGTAAAGAAAAAAGGTAGATTTACCTGGGACCAGCAGTTGGCGTAATGGCTGTGTTGCTGAACTCCCGTGTAGCTGACCGTGGTTCGAGTCGCATACCTGGTGGCTTAAACTCACACCAGGTGCGTGTGCGTGTGTGCCCAAGATCCTGAGAAGAGAATAGAGGAGAAAGGATTGTGGTGTGGTCATCCCCCCTGGGAGGTGATTTCTTGCTTTCTGTCTCTCTGTCTCTCTCTTTCTGGCAAGTGCATGCACCCTGTAGCAAAAACCTCTCAAAAAAAAAAAAAAAAAAAGGTAGATTTACTGTAAAGATATATGTGATTAAATATAATATAAAAAATTTTTAAAAGAGAGAGAAAAAATAGATTTAAAAGATATTTTGGGGGACCAGCAGTTAGCGTAATGGCTATGTCGCTAGACTCCCATGTAGTCGACCGCGGTTCGCGTCCTGGACCCGGTGGCTTAAACTCACGCCGGGCGCGTGTGCGTGTGTGCCCAAGATCCCGAGAGGAGAATGGAGGAGAAGGGATTACGGCATGGCCATCCCCTCTGGGGGGTGATTTCTCGCTTTCTGTCTCTGTCTCTGTCTGGCGAGCGCACGCGCCCTATAGCAAAAACTTCTCAAAAAAAAAAAAAGATATTTTTGAGGAATCGGTAAGCAGCATGTATGTTAAGGAGCTGGATCCCACATGGCCAGCTTCATGGTTTAGTCCTAGACCTGGCAGCTTGAGAATCACGCCTGGCATATACAAATCTGCCCAAAATCCCAAGAAGGAGAGTGGAGGAGTATAGATTGCGACATGGCCATCCCCCTAGGGTGGGGAGTGATTTCTCAGTTTCCTTCTCTCTCTCTCCCTCTCTGTCTGGTGAGCACGTGCACCCTATAGCAAAGAAAAAAGGTATTTTTGAGGTAAAATCTAAACTTGTATAAGTTTAGTTTGGATATGGGGTGGGAGGCGGGTTTTAAGGGTGACTCCTAGATTTTGAAAACATAAACATTTTAGATGTGTGCATATATTTTTTCTGTATGTGTCTGTCCCTACTAGTTCACAGAGGTTGCCTAATAATAACTACTTCATATATGTAAATTATACACATAAACTGTTTCTATCTCAAAATGGCCCCTGCAAAGAGGCCTAGGGTGGTCATTACTATACAGCTCCGAGTTCACTTATCTGCCACTAAGACGTTTGTATGAAATTATAATTATAGCCAAGCATTTTTTGGAAAGGAAAAGTAGGTCTTTGTGAAATAGTCCCAACACCACCTTGAGACCATCTATTCTTTTCATCTCTGGTGATTTAATAAATTATTTTTGCTGGAGTTATTCTAATGCATGTTGTCTACTTTAGAAACTAAGAATTTAGAGGATGAAGAAAAAAATAATACAATGAACGAATGGAATTCTGAAATGAGAGCTGCAGAGAAAGGTAACTAAATTAGTTAAAGAAATTAATGGGGGGAGCCCTATGGTTTTGAGTTTGCATATTTAGGTGAGATTATGTCAGAATTTTTAAGAAAACATGATTTTTGTGGCAACATTCAAATGTGTTTATTTTGAGTTTTGTGTTTTTATTTATTTTTTTCTTTTTAAAGAACTGGAACAGCTGAAAGCTGAAGAAGAGAAGCTTCAAAGGTCAGTCTTTAATCTTAGTGTTAGAAAATCTAATGCTGGGGGACCAGCAGTTAGCGTAATGGCTATGTTGCTGAACTCCCATGTAGTCGACTGCGGTTCGAGTCCCGGACCCGGTGGCTTAAACTCACACTGGGCGCGTGTGTATGCATGCCCAAGATCCCGAGAGGAGAATGGAGGAGAAGAGATTGCGGTGTGGCCATCCCCCCAGGGGGTGATGTCTCACTTTCTATCTGTCTCTCTCTTTCTGGCGAGTACACGAGCCCTATAGCAAAAAAAAAAAAAAAAAAATGTAATGCTGGAACCAGCAAGTTCCTTGGTAGTTAAGGCGCCAGACTGTCACTGATAGACTTTGGTAGTTAAGGCTGACTGTGGGTCGAGTCCCGGACCAAACAGCTTGCTTTATCACTTTCTATCTCTCTCTGGTAAGCACACGTGCCCTATAGCAAATTAAATAATGATAATAATGATAAATAAAATTTTAAAAATCATTTTTTACAAAAAAGGAATATAATGCTACACTCTACAAGGCTAAATGACTTAATTTACTTAAATTGTATTTAAATTGTGGGTTTTTACCTTCAGAGACAGAATTGGTACCATAGGTCTTAACTAAGACTGACCCAGGACTTTAGTTCCACTTTGATTTTGTTTGTTTGCTTTTTATCTATTTATTAGTGTTGTTGCTGTTATTGTTTTAATTTGACCAGAGAGAGAGAAGAGGGAAGCGAGAAAGCGATCTCCAGATCTGAGACTCAAACCACAGTTGGCCCTGTGAGAGCCTGGCGCCTTAACCACACCACTTGCTTCTCCCTTTACTTTCACTTTGAAATAGACCTTAGAGGCCAAACTGAAATACTATCAGGATCCTTTCTGTTTTGTGTGCGTGTGTGTGTGTGTGTTTTAATTTGTTGGAATGTGTATGCACTCACAGGGTAGAGGAGTGGCAAGACATCACCCCGATAAGGGAATGACCACACCACAATCTCTTTTCCCCCATTATCCTTTTGGGATTTGCACGTGCACCTGCTTGGCATTTCTCAAGCTGCTGGATCTGGGATTTGAAACACAGTTGGCCATGTGGGATCCAGCCACCTTAACCACACCAGCTGGCTTACTATCATAATCCCTTTAAAAAAAATAAACCTAGTGAACAAGGGATGCCCCAAATCTGAGAGTATCTACCCTTAGTGTTTATTTATTCCAAAGAATGCATCCGGAAGTCCAGCAGGGCAAGATATAAATTTATTACTTACATAAGTAGGTCAGGATGCTCTGCCGATGGCCAGGCAGAGAATGGTCCGTGCCAACATTGAGCATAGACTCAGATACACATTAAGATCAGAGTACAGGGATGGGAACCAGCAGTTAGCGTAATGGCTATGTCACTGGACTCCCACGTAGTCGACCGCGGTTCGCATCTTGGACCCGGTGGCTTAAAACTCACGCCGGGTGCATGTGTGTGTGTGCCCAAGATCCCGAGAGGAGAATGGAGGAGAAGGGATTGCGGCGTGACCATCCCCCCTGGGGGGTGATTTCTCGCTTTCTGTCTCTATGTCTCTCTCTGTCTGTCTGGCGAGCGCACGCACCCTATAGCGAAAACTTCTCCAAACAAACAAAAAAAAACAACAAAACTTTTTATATTGTACTTCAATCAGTATTTTTTTTTCCATTTATTTATGCTTATTCTTAATTTGACCAGCAAGAAAGAGACAGACAGAAAGAGAGAGACACAGAGAGAGGGAAAGTGAGAAAACAAGCTGCCAGGTCTGGAACTCAAACTATGTTCAGCCATGTGGGAGTCCAATGCCTTAACCACCACGCCACCTGCCAGCTCCAAATAAGTATTAATAATTATAAAAAGAAGTATATATTGGGAACCAGCAGTTAGCATAATGGCTATGTCGCTGGACTCCCACGTAGTCGACCGCGGTTCACGTCCCGGACCAGGTGGCTTAAAACTCACGCCGGACGCGTGTGCGTGCGTGCCCAAGATCCCGAGAGGAGAATGGAGGAGAAGGGATTGCGGTGTGACCATCTCCCTTGGGGGGTGATTTCTCGCTTTCTGTCTCTATGTCTCCCTTTGTCTGTCTGGCGAGCGCACGCGCCCTATAGCGAAAACCTCTCAAAAAAAAAAAAGTATGTATTTACTGGGTTTATGAATTTTATTTAACTATAAGACTATAAGAAATTAAATATAAATGAAGGGGCCACCAGATGGCATGAAGTTTAAACCACTAGATCCCACATGGCCAGCTGTGCGGTTCAAGTCTTGGACCTGGTAGCTTGAAGATCATGTTAGGCATTTATGTGCGTGCCCAAAATTCCAAGAGAAGATTGGAGAAAAAGGGATTAGGGTTGGCCTTCCCCCTGAGGGGTGATTTCTCACTCTTCCCTCTCTCTCTGTCTCTCTCTTGAGAGCACACATGCTCCATAACAAAAACAAACAAAAAATGAGTACAAATAATGACAAAACCAATAAAATTCTGATAGACAACATGGATTTGACTGGTGATAATGTTTGAAATTAAGTTGACGCTAATAAAATGACTGACAAGGCATTATCTATTTGGTACTACAAACTAAAAGCCATATACAGGCAACAGAGTTATGGCATGTCTTAGTTTTAAGGTAGACATCCTGGGGAACAGCAGTTAGCGTAATGGCTATGTCGCTAGACTCCCATGTAGTCGACCGCGGTTTGAGTCCCAGACCTGGTGGCTTAAACTCACGCCGGGTGCGTGTGCGCACGTGCCCAAGATCCTGAGAGCAGAATGGAAGAGAAGGGATTGCGGCGTGGCCGTCCCTCCTGGGGGGTGATTTCTCGCTTTCTGTCTCTCTGGTGAGTGCACGCGCCCTATAGCAAAAACTTCTCAAGAAACAAAAAGGTAGACATACTGAAGATCTATATTATGCTTTTATTTTTATGATAAAAAAATGATATTGTATGGGCCAACAGGTGGCATGGTGGTTAAGAGTGCTGGACTCCCACATGGCCGGCTGTGGTTCAAGTCCAAGACCTGGTGGCTTGCTTTATCAATTTCCCTCTCTCTTTCACTCTGTTCCTCTCTGGTCAAATTTAAATAAATAAATAAAATTAAATAAATAAATAATTTTTTAAAAATGAAAATTTAAATAGTTGTTTTAAGACCGTATAAGTCCCAAGAATATCTTCTTCTATCCTAATTTTTGAAAGATAATGATTTATGTCTTTCCTAACTTCTAGATTAATGCTTATCAAAAACCTATGAATGCAGGAATGAATATCTGCATTACATCACTCGGAAGCTATCTAGAAAAGGACTTATTGTCATGAACTTTTTATGTTTTAATAGTCTGAATTCTGTAACAAAGGCCTTACCTTTTGTGAATATCTGGCTTTATTTGCAGAAATCTCTCAGAACTGGAGGTACAGAAAGAGCAAACCCTCGCTCAAGTAGACTTTATCCAAAAACAAACAAATAGGACTGAAGAGCTGCTGGATCAGCTGAGGTGAAGGAAAGCAGTTGTCATTAGTTTGTGTTTTCTCCTGTGCCTTGGTGGTTGTCTGGGCCTGTTGAGCAGCTGATATGTGTTTGACGTGTCACTGTTTTTAACCTATATTGCAGCGCAGCCTCAAAAAGAAGCCATGTATTCAATACTGAGCTGAAAACATGCATGAAGGCTGGGAGAGCTATGGAATAATTTAAAAATAGTGCTTTGCATAGACTTGATTTTTCTTTAATAATATATCTCAAGCTTGAGCTCTTATTTATTTAAAAAGCGTGAGATTGTATAGTCACAAAATTTTAATTGAAATATGTTTCCCAGTTCAGTGGAAAAACATTGATATCTGCTGTTGGTACTGTGGGTGGTATCAGCTGTTCTCTCTTCTTTTGTTTAAAAAAAAAAACACTTTTTAAAAATCTTGTTTCTCTCTCTCTCCAGCTTGTCTGAGTGGGATGTCATTGAGTGGAGTGATGAGCAAGCTATATTCACCTTTGTTTATGACACAATTGAACTCATCATCACCTTTGGAGAAATAGTCAGTGAGTAGCAAAGCTAAGATAATTCCTCTGCAGAAAAATGAATGACTAAATTCACTAAAATCTATTTTACTATACTAATAACTACTGACATAATCAAATCACCATTGAAAATCTTAGCGTCAATAACGTTGGTGATAATATAATTTTATTTTATTGGATAAAGAATAAAATAAAGGGACCAGCAGTTAGCGTAATGGCTATGTCGCTGGATTCCCATTTAGTCGACCGCGGTTTGAGTCTCGGACCTGGTGGCTTAAACTCAAGCTGGGTGCGTGTGCATGTGTGCCTAATATCCCGAGAGAATGGAGGAGGAGGGATTGTGGCGTGGCCATCCCCCCCCGGGGGATGATTTCTCACTTTCTTTCTCTCTGTCTCTCTCTGTCTTTCCGGCAAGCAACGTGCCCTATAGCAAATACCTCTCAACAACAACAACAAAAAGAATAAAATAAAAAGCAGCTAGCATATCTTTTTCTAATTCATTCTCTTCCCTGTAGCTTTAGTGACTTAAAAATCTGATCATGCTGGGACCAGCGGGTGGCGTGGTGGTTAAGGCGCTGGACACTCCCACATGGCCGACTGGGGTTTGAGTCCTGGACCTGGTGGCTTGCTTTCTCACTTCCTCTCTCTCACTCTCACCCTCTGTCTCTCTCTGGTCAAATTAAAAAGTCAATGAATAAATAAATAAAATAATTATTTTTTTAAAAATCTGATCATGCAAATACTATTCTTAGGCTAATGATCAAAATATTGAATAACCTATAAAATCTTATATGAATTGAATTTTTCTTCCTTTTCCTGCTTTATCTTGCCTTATACCTAACTTCCTGCTTTTTCTCTGCATATTGGCCATAATAGATTTCTTTCATCTCTTAAATGACCATGATCTATCATCCACAGTCATATTCTACCCTCACTCAAAACCTTCATACTGAAGTTTCAGATGCTTGAGAGTTCTTCCCTCCCCTATTTATTTATTTATTTATTTATTTATTTATTTATTTTGGAGATGGTTTTTGCTATAGGGCGTGTGTGCTCGCCAGGCAGAGAGAGACAGAGAGATAGAAAGCAAGAAATCACCCCCCGAGTGGGGATGGCCACACCGCAATCCCTTCTCCTTCATTCTCCTCTCAGGATCTTGGGCACGCACGCACACGCGCCCGGCGTGAGTTTAAGCCACCACCAGGTCCAGGACTCGAACTGCGGTCGACTACATGGGAGTCCAGCGACGTAGCCATTACCCTAACTGCTGGTCCCTCCCCTCTTTAATATTCCCATTAACAATCCTTAAGAGCTCCGTGATCACTTTCTTTAGAAAATTTTCTCTGATTTTTCCTTTATCTACTTCCTCTGCCACATGCCCACCTATTAGATGTTCTCATTTGTTCCTGTAGTTTTCCTTAATAGTACTTATCACAGACTATAGTTCCCAATGTGTTAATTACTATAACTATCTGTGTGTCTCCCTGAGTTGTTCTTAAGGACATAGATGGATCATGTATGCTTTTCTTGTTATGGTATCCACAGTGCCTATCATGTAGAAAGTATTGAACAAAACATTCAGCAATAGAAAAGAAAGAAAATTTGAGAGATATGAAATAACTGTAATATCTACAGGGACAAGGAAGTATCCTGGGTACTTAAAATGCATAGCAGTAATGCTAAAAGCCTAATTTATTTTTACTCTATTTGTGCAGTGATACGATAGTTGTAGGGAGGTGGTAGCCATTTCCCTTATATTATTCCTAAAAATAAAATAATCTTTGTACAGACATTAAGGGTCAAAGAAAGAGGCCTTCCCAAATTGTACTACTTCAAATTTTCTCCAAAAGCCTACGAATCAATGTAGTTGAGCAGTCTCAGGAGCCATTACCATTGCAGAGAATAATATGATTCAACTGCCTAAGAAAAAGCTGTGCCACCCAGAAGGAGGAGGAGTCTAAAGAACTGAGTTTTGTACAGCTTAAAATTAGATATTTAGTGGGCCAGCCAGTGGCATTGTGGTTAAGGTGGCTGGATCCCACATGGCCAGGTATATGTGCATGCATGGCCCAAAATCCAAAAGATCGAGAGAGATGGAAGAGAAGAAATTATGGTATGATCGTCCCCTATGGGGGTGCTTTCTCTCTCTGTCTCTCTTGGTGAGTGCATATGCACTCTGGCAAAAAGTTTTTTTTTTTCGGAGAGGTTTTTGCTATAGGGCGTGTGTGCTCGCCAGAGAGACCAAAAGCGAGAAATCACCTCCCAGGGTGGATGGCCACGCCACAATCCCTTCTCCTTCATTCTCCTGTCAGGATCTTGGGCACGCATGCACACGTGCCCAGCGTGAATTTAAACCACCAGGTCCGGGACGCGAACCGCAGTCGACCACGTGGGAGTCCAGCGACATAGCCATTATGCTAACTGCTAGTCCCATCTGGCAAAAAAATTTTTTTTTATTTAACTTTATTTTATTGATTTTGATTTGAACAGAGAGGGACAGAGAGAGAGAGAGAGAGAGAGAGAGAGAGAAAGTGAGAAAGCAAGTCACCAGGTCCAGTACTCGAATTGTGGTCGGCCATGTGAGAGTCCAGCGCCCTTAACCACCACGCCACCTGCCGGCCCCGCATCTGGCAAAATTTTTAAAAATAAGAAAACCAGGCCTACAGATAGTGTGGTGATTAAAGTGCTGAATTCCCACATGGCCAACTGCAATTTAAGACCCAGACCTGGTGGCTTGAAAATAATGCTGGGTGCACATGCATATGTGCCCAAAATCCTAGGAAGAGAATGGAGGAGAAGGGATTGCAGCCTGGCTATTCCCCTGGGGGAAGTGATGTCTCACTTTCCCTCTCTCTGACTCTGTCTTCAGCAAACACATGCACCCTATGGCAAAAGCCAAAGAAAGAAAGAAGCAAACTAACAAAATAAAATAAAATAAAATAAAATAAAATAAAATAAAATAAAATAAAATAAAATAAAATAAATATTAGGACCAGCCCTGTACGTAGCCTGGTGGTCAAGGGAGCTAAATCACATGTGACTGACTGCTATTCAAATCCTGGCCCCACTGGTTTGAAAAACACACTGGATGCATGTATGTGCATGCCCAGCAGGATGGAGAAAAGGAGGAGAAAGAATTACAATGTGACCATGCCCCATTGTGGGGTGCTTTCTCTCTATGCTTGCCAAAGACCTATGGTATTTTTTTAAAATAATACATTTTAAAAAAAAGTCATATATTTAAAAAATATACTGGGGTCAGCTCCATGGCATAGGAGTAATACACTGTTCAAGAGAAGCCAGATCCTGGGGCTGCCAGGTGGTGTGGTGGTTGAAGTGTTGGACTCACATGGCTGACTGTGGTTTGAGTCCTGGATTTGATGACTTGCTTTCCCATATTCCCCCTCTTTCTCTCTGTGTGTCTTTCTCTCTGGTCAAATTAAAAATAATGATGATAATAATAAATAAAAAATGAATAAATAATTCTTTTTTAAAAAAAGAGAAGCCAGAGACCAGCAGTTGGTGTAACGGCTATGTCATTGGACTCCCATGTAGTCGACCATGGTTCGAGTCCTGAACCCAATGGCTTAAACTCACGCCAGGTGCTTGTGCGTTTGTGCCCAAGATCTCGAGAGGAAAATGGAGGAGAAAGGATTGCGGTGTGGCCATCCCCCCTGGGGGGTGATTTCTCGCTTTCTGTCTCTCTGTCTCTGTCAAGAGAAGCCAGATCCCTCCTGGCAACCAAGGTTCTAATTCTCAGTCCAGTCAGCCTGAAACATGCTAGGCACATTTGCAAATACCTAAGAACCAACATGCTAGAGGACTAGAGGAAGGAGATCAGCTGCATGACCTGACTCTCTGTTCATCTCTCTCTCTCTCGCACATGCTCTGTCACAAATAAAGAAAAAATAATTCTTTTAAAGAAATAATGGCGGGAACCAGCAGTTAGCGTAATGGCCATGTCGCTGGACTCCCACGTAGTCGACCACGGTTCACGTCCCGAACACGGTGGCTTAAAACTCACTCCGGGCGCATGTGCGTGTGTGCCCAAGATCCCGAGAGGAGAATGGAGGAGAAGGGATTGCGGCGTGACCATCCCCCCTGGGGGGTGATTTCTCGCTTTCTGTCTCTATGTCTCTGTCTGTCTGGTGAGCGCACGTGCCCTATAGCGAAAACCTCTCCAAAAAAAAAAAAAAAAAGAAATAATGGGAGCTGGTTGATGATAATATAATACTCTATGAGGCTGACATGACCCACATAGGAAGGCTCTAGGTTCCCATCCAAAGAGCTCCCTGAACATACAAGCATACATATGCCCATGATCTGGGTCTTAATGGGTGATAGCATTGACCCTCTGTTGAAAGTGCTTGTTTTTTCTCTCCCTTTCTCTGTATCTCTCACTTATGGGAGAAAGACACTTTTTTAAAATTTAAAAATGAAATACTGTACTTGTTCTTATTATTCCTAGTTGGTCTCCCTTTCCTGCACAAGGCTCACAGGAAGATTGTTGACCTGAATTTTCAGTCTCTGTTAGATGGTAAGTACAAAACATTTGAGCTCTAGAAATTCTTGATATCAAAACATTACACTGGGGGAACCCAGCAGGTGGCATGGTGGTTAAGGTGCTAGACTCTCAGATGGGAAATTACGGTTCAAGTCCCAGGCTGCACAGCTTGAAACTCACAGTGGGCACTTGTGCATGCGGGCCTTCCCAAAGTCCCAAGGGGGAAATGGAGGAGAGGAGATTGAGGTGTGGCAATCACCCCTAGGGGGTGATTTCTCACTTTCTCTCTCTCTGTCTCTCTAGCAAGCATACACACCCTATAGGAAAAATATATTTAAAAAAAAAAAATTGCACTGGGCCAGCTGCTGGTGTAATGGTTAAGGTAGCTGGATCCCACATGGCTGACTGTGTGGTTCAAGTCCTTGACTCAGCAGCTTGAAAAACACACTGGGGGGACCAGCAGTTGGTATAATGGCTATGTCACTGAACTCCCATATAGTCGATCTTGGTTTGAGTCCTGAATCCGGTAGCTTAAACTCACGCCGGGTGCGCATGCATGTGTAAGATCCCGAGAGGAGAATGTAGGGAGAAGGGATTGTGCCGTGGCCATCCTCCCTAGGGGATGATTTCTCACTTTCTGTCCCTCTCTCTGTCTTTCTGGTGAGTGCATGCACCCTATAGCAAAAAACTCTCAAAATAAAGAAAAGAAAAGAAAAACACGCTGGGTGCATGTGTGTGTGCCCAAAATCCCAAGAGGAGAATGGAGAAGAAGGGATTGCGGTGTGGCCATTTCCCCCAGCAGGTGCTTTCTCACTTTCCATTTCTCTCTGGCAAACACACACCGTATAAGAAAATTTTTTAAAAAGGAAAAGGAAAACATTACACTATATCCCATAAATATGTGCAATTAGATTTCAATATAAAAATAGGAAAAATTGGGGCTGGCAGGTGGTATAGTGGCTAAGGGTACTGGATTCCCACATGGCCAACCATAGTTTTGAGTCCTGGACCCAGCAGCTTACTTTCTCACTTTCCTTCTCTCTCTCTCTCTCCCTCTCTCTCTCTCGTCAAATTAAAATAAGAATAATAATAAATGAAGTTATACGTAGGATCACTTAGAAAGGAAGGAAAGCCAGGGTGTAAACTCAAGTTTATATTACATTTAAACTTATGCCCTGGGGACCAACAGGTGGCATGGTGGTTGAGGCGTTGGATACTCCCACATGGCTGACCACAGTTTGAGTCCTGGACCTGGTGGCTTCCTTACTCACTTTCCCTCTCTCTCTCTCTGCCCAAATTAAAATAAATAAATGAATGAATGAATAAAATTAAATAAATAATTCTTTTAAAAAAAACCATATACTTATGCCCTTAACCAAGTACTATCCATATATGTATGTATGTATGTATGTATGTATATATACTTAAAAAAATAATAATTATTTATTTTATTTCATTTATTCATTCATTTTTTTTTTTTAATTTAACCAGAGAGAGGTAGAGGTTAAGAGTGAGAGAAAAAGGAAGTGAGAAAGCAAGCCACCAGATTCAGGACTCAGACCCTGGTCGGCCATGTGGGAGTCTCTAGCACCTTAACCACCATGCCACCTGCTGGTCCCCTTTGTTTAGGTTTTAAAAGTTTTTGTTATAAGGCATATATGTGCACTTGCCAGGGAGAGACAGAGCAAGACACAAGAGAGAAAGAGAAAGTGAGAAATCACCCTCCGGGGAAATGGCCACACCATAGTCCCTTCACTCTCCTTGCCCAATTTTGGGCACACGTACACATATACCTGGCATATTTCTCAAGCCACCAGGTCCAGGAATCAAACCATGAAGCTAGCCATGTGGCATCCAGCGCCTTAACCTCCATGCCACCAAGTACTTTTTTTTTTTTTTAAGAATTATTTTATTGGACCAGCAGTTAGTGTAATGGCTATGTCGCTGGACTCCACGTAGTCGACTGCGGTTCGAGTCCCGGACCCGGTGGCTTAAAACTCACGCCGGGCACGTGTGCGTGCGTGCCCAAGATCCCGAGAGGAGAATGGAGGAGAAGGGATTGCGATGTGGCCATCCCCCCAGGGGGTGATTTCTCGCTTTCTGTCTCTCTGTCTCTCTCTGTCTGGCGAGCGCACGTGCCCTATAGCAAAAACCTCTCCAAAAAAAAAAAAAAAAGAATTATTTTATTTAACTTTATTTTTTAAATTTATTTTAATTTGACCAGAGAGAGAGAGAGAAAGTAAGAAAGCAAGCTGCAAGGTCCGGGACTCAAACTGCAGTTGGCCACGTGGGTGAGAGTCTAGCACCCTTATCCACCCTACCTATATATGTGATAGGATTAAGTTTTAGTGAAAATATCTTACGTTTACCATATATGTTATAATCATGTTTGAAAATAAAAATAGAGTACTTATGCACTCAGCAGTTTAATGGCATTTCTGGTTTATATGATATAGTATATTTAGCTAATATATAGTATATGAGGGCCAGATGGTAGTGTGGTGGTTAAGGCAACTGGATCTCTTTTGGCCAGTTATACAGCTCAAGTCTCAGACCTGGAAGCTTGAGAAACACACTCGGTGCTTGTACATGTATGGCCCAAATCCCAAAAGGCGGGAGAAAAGGCATAGAAGGGATTGTGCTGTGACCGTTCTCCATGGGGAGTGCTTTCTCACTTTCTCACTCTCTCTGATAGGCACATGTGCCATCACAAAAATTTTTAAAACAAAAAACATGTATAGATATAAATAGGCCCAGCCACAGTGGCACAAGTAGGAGAGTGCCACTGTGAAATGTCTGGGTCTGCATAGGAAGGCTTAAGTTCCATTCCATTCCAAGTCCAATCCAAATAGACTTCGTGTACCCCTATGGTCCTAGCTAACTGGAAAGCTGGGATAGGATTGTCACATGAGACTCTAAAAAATACCTTTTTCTCTCTTCTTATACACACTCTCTCATTTAAGAAATATTTATTTATTGTGTGTGTGTGTATGTGTATATGAGTAATAATAATACCATGGTTTGGGACCAGCAGATGGCATAAAGTTTGTCACTGGACTCCCATGTACTTGACCGAGATCCAAGTCTCAGACCCAGTGCCTTAATACTCACACAAGGCGTGTGTGTGTGTGTGTGTGTGTGTGTGTGTGCCCAAAATCCCGAAAGGAGCTTGGAGGAGAAAGGATTGTGGCAAGGTCATCCCTCCTGGAAGTGATTTCTCACTTTCAGTCTCTCTGTCTCTTCCTGTCTCTGGCAAGCATATGTGCCCTATAGCAAAAATCTCTTTTTTTTTTTTTTAAAAAAAAAAAGCAATACTAATACCATGCTTTTGTTTGTTTTTTTTTTTTTTCCTCTCCTTCACCAGAGGATAAAGCTCCTCCATCCTCCCTTTTAGTTCATAAGCTTATTTTCCAGTACATTGAGGAACAGGAATCCTGGAAGAAGAAATGTACCACACAGCATCAGGTACCCAAGGTAAAGTCTTACTAAAGAATTTAAAAGAAATTTTTTGTTATCTGACTAAAAAAGAAGAAATGAAGGTTTACATGTATGATAGTGAATCCTGAAATGACAAATGTATTCAATTGTTTAGCTTTCTTGGGCTCTTTATAAAAGCCACTGCACTATTTTAAGTATTTTCATAATTTTATCTTTATTTTTGTTTTCCTAGATGCTTCAAGAACTCTCTCGGGTAGTGAACCATTGCAGACTCCTTGGAGAGGAAATTGAACTTTTAAAGAGATGGGGGCCAAATTATAACCTAATGAACATAGATGTGAATAATACTGAGTAAGAATATTAAGTTTCTAAAGCTACTATAAAAAATACTATGAATTGAAGCCATGCAGTTGCATGGTGGTTAAGGTGGTCGATCCCACATTGCCAACTGTGTGGTTTGAGTCCTGGACCTGGCGACTTGGAGAACACACCAGACACATATGCATGGGTGCCCAAAATTCCAAGAGGAGACTAGAGGAGAAAGGATTGTGATGTGGCCAACCCCCCACCCCCTGGGGAGTGCTTTCTCATTTTCCCTCTCTCTCTCTCTTCCTGTAAGTGCATGTGCCTTATATAGCAATTTTTAATTTTTTTTATATACTCAAATTAGGTGACTTAACCAACAGAATTTATTGTCTTATAGTTCTAGAAGGTTAGACATCTGAGATTAAGGTGTCAACAGGGTTGGTTCCTTCCAAAGGGTATAGGGGAGAATCCTTACCATGCCTTTCCCCTGATGTTTAGGGGTTTACTTTACTGCCAATCTTTGGTGTTCCTTGAAAGGAAAATGAATAACCCTGATCTCTGCCTTTATCTTCACATAATGTTTTTCATTGTGCTCTCTTCGTCCAAATTTCCTCTTTCTAGTCATATTATATTTAGGGGCCTAACTACTCTAATAGGACCTCATCTTAACTAATTACATCTGTAATAACCTGATTTCCAAAGAAGGTCACATTCTAAGGTACTGGAAGTTAGGACATCAACATGTATTTGGTGGAAGGATATAAATCAACCCAATAAGTAATTAGTCAACAATAAGTAGTCAAAACTTATTAAAATAATTTATTTTATGAATGTGTTTCATTACCAACAATGAAAAAACAATCCTTATAATACCTTGTTTCAGATGTTTTATACTTTGTCTTTTTTTTTTTTTTCTTTTTGCTGTAGGGCACATGCACTCACCAGAGAGAGAGAGAGAGAGAGAGAGAGAGGAAGTAAGCTACCAGGACCGGGACTTGAACCACGGTTGGCCACGTGGGAATCCAGTGTCTTAACCACTAATCCACCTGCTGCCCCTCCCTTATCTTTTTGATTTGGACAAGAAATAATTTATACCTAAGTTTCACATGTCAGTGTAAAAAGAAAATACACTTGTATTTCTATCTAAATTTTGTTTTTGTATTTTTAATTGTGGATCTTGTCTTTTACAGATTGAGGCTTTTGTTCTCCAGCTCTGCAGCATTTGCAAAATTTGAGATAACTTTGTCTCTGTCAGCTCATTATCCATTTGTCCCATTACCTTTCACTATTCAAAATCACCTTGGGACTATTAGGTGAGTTAAGGGCCAGCAGGGTAAGACTCCCAAATAATTTTTCACCTTTGTTATTTCATTTAGAGGAACCCTCAAATTGGTAAGCAAAGAGATGGACCATCGCGATAGCTAACTGCCAATCCTCTTCTTCTAGTCCTCCAGCCCATCAGAGTTGGGCATGCATATTTATTCCTGGTGTATTTCAGGCTGATGGGCAGGGATTTGAACCATGATTGCCACGTACAATCTAGCTTCTTTTTAAGCAGTGCACATTACCACTTTGCCACAGAGCCCATCCAAAAATTTGTTACTTTAGAGTCAGTGACCTTCTTTGCTATCTCCAGTGCATACTAGAGACCATTGGTCTATTTTTTTTATACCTGCTTCACTTTTTGAACACTCCTACAAACAAGAATCAAGAAGGAAAAAAGTCCTATGTAAGCTTAGCCACGTACGTATAAACAACTTTTATGGCCATAAAATGAGATTAATCATTTAAAAAGCTATGTAGTCATAATACTTTTTCTCAATTAGTCTGTGGAATCAGATCTAAAAATGTCTCACTTCTACTAGGCTGTGATATATTTTGTAACTTCTTAGACACACTGCTAATAGAAGATGGCAGATGCCCACCTTAAATCCATCATCAAACACCACCATTAGATTTTTGTAGCCAGAGAAAGCAGCTAGGTCAAGTTACCTCAAATACACACAGAATTAGGGTCTTAGGCCTTGTTTTGGAATCCCATTTCAAAATGGATAGTCCTATTATTTCCAAAAATGCCCATTTATTCTTCCTAGAAAGGAGAGACCATACTCAAAAACATAAATGCCACTAAAGTATAGACAAGTTTACTTTTTCAGAAAAATTAATTAACCTTTTGTTCTTTTCAGCCAAGATAAAATTATTACCATTTTATCTAAAGTGCCACTGGAGAAAAACTACTTGAAGAATGTAGTCAAGCAAATATACCAAGATCTGCTTCGGGACTGCCATATCCACCACTAGACCCGTGGACCAGAGCTGTAAACACCAAGCAGAATACACTCAGTGATATATCATAGTATGCATTGCTGTTTAACTTTTGTCTTTCGGTCATAGAAGCCTATTAAAATTCCTTCTGATGATATATTTAATTTATCTGGTTAGTTTTCAAATCTTTACAGTCAGAAATGATGAAATGGGGCCTGTAGGTGGTGGTGTAGTTAAGGCACAGGACTCCCACATGGTCTACCATGGTTCGAGACCTGGTGGCTTAAAACATGCTGGGCATATAAGTGTGTGTGCCCAAAATCCTGAGAGGAGGATAGAGAAGGGATTGCAATGTGACCATCCTCTCAGAGGGATGACTTCTTGCCTTCTGTCTCTCTGGCAAGCGCACGCACCGTATAGCAAAAATCTCTCCCCAAAAAAGAAGAAAAAGAATGATGAAAGACCTTAAGTAGCCTGTTGTCAACTTGCTCATCTTTGTACCAAGGTTTAAGTAGTAGGACACTTAGGGGAAATTACCTTTAACTGAAGTCCCACTCTTTGCTTTAGTACAGAGCCTAGTAAGTAAGCTATAGGGATAAGAGGAAGTGTTTCTACTGACAAAAACATTAGTTAGTTTTCCACATTTAAAGTTATGATTTTTAGGTAGCCTAGCTTCTGCCTAACAGATAATTCTAGAGTAAAGATATGTAAATAAAAATTCTTCCTTCTTTTTCTCCATTTTAGAAATGCTATGGAGAAAGCTGTGATACTCTTTTAGAATGATTCCCATCTTGTCTCGAGGGCCTTGCATTTTATTCTATTGTGACTATTAGTGTTTTCTGAGTGTGAATAGTTTTTCTAGAGGAAGTTAATTCAGTTTTGCCCAGTATGTATATATATGTAAAAGTATTAATGTTTTGTGTTTGTGACATAGTAAAATGTATATAGAAACTCATAGAGATGTAAGGAGAACACCCTCTGCCTAGGCAGTTTCCATCTATCTTAAGAATGCTCTACAGCTAGAATTCCAATCTTTTATTAAATAATACTTCAAATGATAGCACATCCAAAATGCCAGTTTTATCTATTCCTGACAGTAATAAACTTATCCCATACACAGAAACAAACATATCCATTGGTTATTAAATGACCACGATTAACTCTTGAGTAGACAAATATGAAAAATCTTTTACCCAAACTGTAGTCAAATCTAATCATGGTAACTTTTTTCTCTTATATTTAATCCTAAATTAAAATATATTTGTATTGTTAAACTAATTTGTCTTAAATTTTTGCTTTATACTTTAGGACCTTGAATTCCATGAATGTCATCTTCCTTTTGAATTCCATGAATGTTATTTTCCTTTTTGATTGGTTTTTACTTCTGAGTTACATGTGAAAAGATCACCACATGGTCTTCTAAGTTTCAAAAGTCAACATAAATTCATTTGCCATAAAAATCAAGATGTAGATGTTCCCCTAGCTTTATAAACTGCTTTAAAAACTTTTGAAGTCATCATGTGATGTAGTCTCCGCTTTCTTGGATTTGAAGTAAATAATTTTAATGTTTACCAGGCTATTTTGTATTTTTCTTTGTTCAAAGTGTTGGCTATTTCCATAAAATGGTTTGGAAGTTTTTCTCTTGTTAATTGGAAAACATTATTTTTGCACTATTAAAATAAGTATATTACTTGAAATCTTTTGTAAGTAGTATCTCTCAATGGAGTAAAAAGTATTTCACTAATAAATGCAATAGTATGTTGGTTAAGGCAGCTGTATCCCATTTAGCCAACCCCTCGGTTTGAGTCCTAGACCCCATGGCTTGAAAAATGCCAGGTGCACATGTGTGCATGCCCAAAATCCTAAAAGGTGGGGGAAATGGAGAAGATATTGCTGTGTCCCACAAGTGGTGCTTTCTCACTTCTCTCTGGAAAGCACAGGTGCCCTCTGGCAAAATTTTAAAAATAAAAAGGAAAGAAAATATGTCAGGACCTGAATATAGGAACTAAGTATAAACCAAAGTAATTCCTGTGTCTCTGAAGGACACTAAAAAAAAATTCATCTTGAGGTTCCTCAGGAAACTTACTTGTAGGATCTAATGTAATGGTTCTCAAAGTATTGTTCCCAAAATAGCATTATCAGCTTTACCTCCAAACTTACTGATTAGAAACACTGGAGTCTTTGTTTTATGTTGTTTTCACTTTCTTTTTTGCCTTTTTAAAATGATTTTATATATAATATATAAAATATAATTCACATATTATAAAATTCACCATTTGAAGTACACAGTTGAAGGGCTGACAAGTGGTGCAGAGGTTGGGGCGGCTAAATCCCACATGGCTGAAAATGCAACTTGAGTCCTAGACTCAGTGGCTTGAAAAATTACACTGGGCACATGTGTATGCATGCCCAAAATTCAAGAGGAGAATGGAGGAGAATGGGTTGTGTGTCTATCCCTTCTCGGGGGATGATTTCTCACTTTCCCAGTCTTTCTGTCTCTAGCAAGTGCACATGCCCTATAGCCAACAAATAAATAAGTAACACAGTTGAAGTCCAGCCCGATACATAACCTAGTAGTTAAGGGAGCTGTTTGCCACATAGATGACCACAGTTCAAATCCCAGCCCCAGTAACTTCAAAAAAGTGTTGGGTGCATGTATGTATGTGTGCCCAAAATCCCAATAGGTTGGAAAAATGGAGACAGGATTGTGGCATGAGCACCCCATTTTGGAGGGGTGGGGACTTCCTTCCCCCGCCCTCTGCAGTAAGCACACACACCCTCTGCCAGTTTAAAATAAATGAAGTACTGGGGCTGGCAGGTGACATAGTAGTTTAAGGCACTGAATTCCCACATGGTCAACTACAGTTCACATCCCAAACCTGGCAGCTTTCTCTCTCTCTCTCTCTCGCTCTCTCTCTCTCTCTCTCTCTCTCTCACACACACACACACACACACACACTCTGATCAAATTAAAAAAATAAAGTTAAATAAAATAATTCCTTAAAAATAATAAATAAATGAAGTACTTAGTAGCTTTTAGTATATTCACAAACATGTACAGTGATCTCTACAATTTTAGAACATTTTCATACTAAAAAAAAAAGCACTTTTCCTGGGACCAGCAGTTAGCGTAATGGCTATGTCTCTGGACTCCTATGTATTCGACCGCGGTCCAAGTCCCGGACCCAGTGACCTAAACTCACGCTGGGTGCGTGTGCATGTGTGCCCAAGATCCGGAGAGGAGAATGGAGGAGAAGGGATTGCTATGTGGCCATGCCCCCTGGGGGGGTGATTTCCTGCTTTCTGTCTCTTTATCTCTGTCTGTCTGGCAAGCACACGCACTCTATAGCAAAAACCTCTCAAAAAAGAAAAAAAAAAGCACTTTTCCACAAAGAGTGCTGGGAAAACTGGATATCTACATACAAAAGAATGAGGTTGGGGGGACCAGTAGGTGGTGTGGTGGTTAAGGTGCTGAACACTCCCACATGGCCAACCGCGGTTTGAGTCCCGGACCTGGTGGCTTGCCTTCTCACTTTCTCTCTCTCTCTCTGGTCAAATTAAAATGAGTGAATTAATAAATAAATAAAATTAAATAAATAATTTTCAATGAGGTTGGACCCTTCCCTTACATCATATAGAAAAATTAGTTCAATATGGATGAAAATCCTAAATGTAAGATCTAAAACTATGAAACTCTTAGATTGTTACACAGTGTGTATGTACTTAGTAGTACTTACCTATACACTTAAGAATTGTAAAATTTTATGTATATTTTCTCAGAACTTAGCCTTTATGTATTGCCCTCCTATTTTTTTCCCTTATTGCCAGAAGGCACATGCACCCACCAGAGACAGAAAGCACCTCTCAACGGGGTGTTGTCACACCACAATTCTTTCTCCCCCATTTCTCCATGCCCTCAGGATCTGGGGCATGCATGTGCACCTGACATTTTCCAAGCTGCTAGGGCTGCATTTTGAGCTGACATGGGCCATGTGGGATCCAGTTTTCTATATATAGCACTTAATTGCTACACTATTACAGGGCAGGCCCTATAATACACTGTATAATAAATGGCTAAAGTAAAGTATTGCCCTGAGTTCTATGAGCTTTCCTAGAAAATAAATCGAATCCAAGGAGGGGTCATAGGAACTCTGATTTAGCACAAGTTGATCAGTAACACTAGATACAACCTGTGGCTTGTGACTGGCATTAGAAGTAGAGGACGTCCATGATACTGAGCCCATAACCTGTGGGATCTGAAGCTGTCTCTATGAACACAGCATTAGAATGATATTACAAGACACTCACTTAGTGTTCACTGGGTGCTTGTATACTTTTCGGTACTTGGTTGGGAATACACACACACATTTCGTGTCAGTGTGTTGTGTGAAAATAGGAAAAAACAAATAAAAATCTCACCAACCTCTCGCAGAAATAGAAAAGGTGGTCCCAAAACTTTATATGAAATTGGAAGGGGCTCTGAATAGTCAAAACAATTGTGAAAAAGAACCAAGTTAGAGGACATATTTCCTCATTTCAAGACCTACTGCTAAATTATAGTAATCAGAACTGTGGCTAGCCAGGTGGCTTGGTGGTTAAGGCAACTGGATCTCACCTGCTGGCTGACATGGTTTGAGTCTTGGGCCCACCAGTTTAAAAAATACATCAGACTCATGTGGTTGCCTTTCCAAAATCCCAAGAGGAAAGGGAACTGTGACTTGGCCATCACACCTGGGGATGACTTCTCACTCTCTTTCTCTCACAATCCCCTACAGCAAAAACTAAAAAAATATATATATATATCTTTAAGATATTAAGTCTTCCGATACAAGTAGATAATCTGCTTTTCTGTTTTGTGTCTTTTTTGTGTCTTTTGGTAACATCGTAGTGTCCTTCATATAAGAGGTACACTGTTCTCAATTTTATTCTTAGGCATTTTATAGTTTAATTACTATTTTTAAATTATCACTGAATTAAAAACGAGCTTATACCAAAAAGAATACAGAAAATACAGATGAAGGCAAAGTCATTCAAAAATCTTACTAGTGAGCAGCCTTTCACATAAAAGGTAATACAGAAAATACAGATGAAGGCAAAGTCATTCAAAAATCTTACTAGTGAGCAGCCTTTCACATAAAAGGTTCTTTTAGCCATAACAAAGTAGGCAACCATCAAAGATTGCCACAAATCTCATTGTGATTTTTGAGAGGATTTCCATGTTTTTGGAGAATTGTTAACATTATAATATTGAGCCTTCTCTGAGGACATAAATTCAGGAACTTCTCAGTATAGATCATTAACATTTTTCTTTTTTTTAGAGAGAGTTTTGCTATGGGGTTTGTGCACTTGCTAGAGACAGAAAGCAAGAAACCCCCCCCTCCCCCCAGAGAGGATGACTATGCTGCAATCCCTTCTCCATTCTCCTTTTGGAATTTTGGGCATGCACACACATGTGCCCAGTGTGTTTCAAGCCGCCAGGGACTCAAACTGCAGTCAGCCATGTGGTATGCAACCATTACACCATCTGCTGGTCTCGATCCTAAACGTTTCTAAACACTTATTTCTAGACATTTATGGTTTTCATTGCTATAGTTAGTGGGATCTTTTTTTTTCCTATATTGTCTATTTTTTACTCACACTTAATAAAGTTCTAATTTTTTTATATTTTCTAATTAACTAATGTACTTTTTGTAGCCTTCCTTGAGCTATTTAGGTATAAATTAAATCTTAAAATTCTTTCCAACATTTAGATTTTTTATATCCTTTGTTATACTCAATGGTATTTCTAGAACAATAATAGTGGCTATTGACAATTCTGTTCTTGATTTTAATGAAAGTGTTTCTAATATCTCACCAATAAACAGGTGATGGCAGCTCGTTTGGGACATCTATTTTCTCTTGGTCATGTGAAGGAACATCTATCTCATTCTTTTTTACTTTTTATTCCTTAACCAGGAATTCATATTGAATTTTATTTAATGCATTTTCAAAATGATAGAACCAATCATATGACTTGCCTTGACCAATTATAATTACAGATTGTCTGACATTGAATCATCTTTGTACGAATCTAATGGATCACTTGGGCAGGACACTTGGTTTCCTTCTCTGGGGTTCCCTTTCTATGCTTCAGGCTGACGGTATTATTTTTCTTCAGGGAAAAGACTGTATTTCTGCTAATTAAATTTTGGTCATTTTTTTAAAAGAATTATTTTAACTTTATTTGTTATTATTATCATTTTTCAGTTTGATCAGAGAGATAGAGAGAGAGGAAGTGAGAAAGCAAGCCACCAGGTTTGCAACTTGAACCGTGGTCGGCCATGTGGGAGTCCAACGCTTTTAACCACCATGCCACTTGCCGGCCCCTTGGTCATTTTTTCTTTAAAAAGCATATTCATTTATTCTATGAGTGACACAGAGGGAGAGCACTCTCAAAGGCTCTTCACCCTATGATATACTCAGCCACGTGGGTCTGCCTCAAAGAGTATCATGTCTTCCCACTACACCACCAGTTGACCCTTAAAGTTCTATTCTTGTGGACCAGCAGGTAGTGTGGTGGTTAAGGTGCTTGACACTCCCACATGGCCAACCATGGTTTGAGTCCCAGACCTGGTGGCTTGCTTTCTCACTTTTCCCTCTTTCTCTCTGTATCTCTCTGGTCAAATTAAAAAAATGAATGAATAAATAAAATTAAATATTAATAAAAATAAAATCGTCACTTGTGATAAAAAATGTGTTTTGTTTTTTTTTTTTTTTTTAAAGTTCTGTTCTTATTGGAAGTTGCCTTAAAAAAATAAAGAAAGATGTGGCCAACAGGTGGGGTGGTAGCTGAAGCGCTGGACTCCCACAAGGCTGAGGTTTGAGTCCTAGACCTGGCAATTTGCTTACTCATTTTCTCTCTCTCTCATTTTAAAAAATAATAATGAATAAAATTAAATAAATAAATATTTTTTCTTAAGTTTTTAAAAAGAAAGAAAAAAGTTTCCTCAGTGAGTGGCATGGAGGTTAAGGTAGTTGGGTTCCACGTGTCCAACTGCGCGGTTTGAGTCCTGGACCTGGTGGCTTAAAAAACATGCTGGGGGTCAGCAGGAGGTGTGGTGGTTGAGGTGTTGTACTCCCACAGGACTAACCATGGTTCAAGTCCTACACCCAGTGACCTGAAGATCACAACAAATAACTAGGTAAGTAAATGTTTTTTTTAAAAAAAAGCAAAGCAAAGAAAGAAAAACCACTGGATGCCTTTCTGTGCATGTGTGGCCAAAGTCTGGAGAAGAGAATGGAGGAGAAGGGATTGTGGCACTGCTGTCCATACTGAGGAGTAATTTTTTCCCTCTCCCTCTCTCTCCCTTGCAAGTGCAAGTGCCTGCAGCAAAAACTAAAAATGAAGTTGCTTCCTTGGTACTTTCGGATAGATCATTGAGATTACAGTTTAGAAGATATTGAAAAATATTTCCAATTATTCTTTTATAAATATCTTCACAGACTACTAATTTAACAGGAAATATAGTTTATTTTCAAGTTCTTTTGTTTTTAGTGTTGCTATAGAGCCCATGTGCTTACCAGAGACATACAGAAAGAGAGGGATAGTGAGAAATCACTCCCCAGGGCAGATGGCCACACCACAATCCCTTCTCCTTAATTCTCCTCTTAATGATTTTGGGCATGTACCCACACACACTTGGCATGTTTCTCAAGCTGCCAGGTCTAAGACTCAAACTGTAGAGTTCGCCCTATGGAATTCAGCTGCTTTAACCACCATGCCACTGGCTGACCCAATTTTCAAGTTCTTAATAGGTTATTTTTGAAGAAAGAAACAAAAACTACTAGAATTGGTTTAGGCAGAAAAAATGAAAGGGGTATTTATTGGAATGTAGGGATGCCTCACAGAACTCAAGAGCAGTAAATGCTGCTAAGCCTCAAATATGAAAGGAGCCTGGGGCCAGCAGGTGGCGTGGTGGTTAAGGGCGCTGGACTCCCACATGGCCAACTGTGGTTCAAATCCTGGACCTGGCAGCTTGCCTTCTCACTTTCTCTCTCTCTCTCTCACTCTGTCCCTCTGGTCAAATTAAAATAAAGTTAAATAAAGTAATTCTTTAAAAAGATGAAAATTCAAAATGGTTTCTTTTTTGGTCTGTATCTCAATTATTTCTAGTTTTTATTTATTTATATTTGATATAGGGCACATGCACCTGCTAGAGAGGAAGAGAGAGGAGGAAAATGAGAAACCACCCCCACCCCCACCATGGAGATGGCCACAATGCATTTTCTTCTCTTCCATTCTCCTTTCAGTATTGTAGACACACACACACAAACACACACACACACGAGCCTGGCATGTTTTTCAAACTGCTAGGTCCAGGACTCGAACCATGCAGTCAACTATTTGGGATCCAGCCAGCTTAACCACTGTACTAATAGCTAGCCTTCAATTTCTTAAAAATTTTAAAGGGATTATTTTATTTTATTTATTTTTATTATTATTATTTTTTTAGTTTGGCCAGGGGGAGACAGAGAGAGAGAGAGAGGGAAAGGGAGAAAGCAAGATCCAGGACTTGAACAGCAGTCTGCTATGTGGGAGTCCAGTGCCTTAACTACCACATCACCTGCCCACTCGATTTCTTAATCTTCCTGCAGATGGGTTTTGATGCCTACACAACTACCTATATGTACTCTGCTTCATGAAATTCCTGAACTCAGACTTGACTCTCTCCAATTCCAAATTTCTAGAAGCAAAAATATGAATAGCCAATTTTGGGTCAAATAAATATTGCCTGCTGATCTAATCGATCCTAGCCAGAAAGGTCAAGATCATATAACTTGACTCAGCAAGGAGAGGCTGTGGGTTTGCAAATGCTCTAAGTAGAGAGTGTAAGAGGAACTGGAGAAATGGTGAGTATTGTTGGTATGAAAGGGAGTTCACTATTATCTAAGGTATTATCTATTATAATTATTAAGTTGGGTTGTTTTTACGTCCAGAATGTTTCCTGAATTTGTTTCATCATTGCTCTAACTGGAGCCTTCACTTCATGCCTGAAATATCGCAAGAGTTCCTGTTTTTTTCTGTCTTCACTCACTCTCCTAACATCTGTCCTTCGATGCCACAAGGTAATGCTTTGAGGATTAAATAAAAACTTTGTTAAGGGGTCAGCAGGTGTTTGACCATGGTTCTGAGTCCAGGACCCGGCCTCTTGCGTTCTCAATTTCTCTCGCTCTCTCTTTCTCCCTGGTGAGTGCACATGCTCTGTAGCAAATTTAAAAAAGAAAAAGAGAAAAAAAAAAAAAGCAATAATGATAATTAAAAATAACCTTTAAAAAAACTAAAAAAAAAAAAAAAAAGCTTAGTCAACTTTCTTTTTATATGAGAAATTTTTTTTGCTATAGAGCCTATGGGCTGGCCAGAAAGACAGAGGGACAGAAAGCGAGAAATCACCCCCTAGTTGGGATGGCCCCACGGCAATCCCTTTTTCTCCATTCTCCTCTTAGGATCTTGGGCATGCACTCACACGTGCCCGGCGTTGAGTTTAAGCCAGGGGGTCAGGGACTCGAACCATGGTCTACTACATGGGAGTCCAGCAACATAGCCATTACACTAACTGCTGGTCCCTCTCTTGGAATTTTTAAAAATTTATTTATTTATTTAATTCCATTTGTTATTACCATTTTAAAATTTTGACCAGAGAGAAAGAAAAGGAAAGCGAGAAAGCAAGCCTCCAGGTCCGGGACTCGAACCACGGTTTGGCCATGGGGGAATCCAGCGCTCTTAACCACCACGCCACCTGCCGGCCACCTGCCGGCCCCCCTCTCCTGGAATTTTTGGCACACATGCGTCTGGACTCGAACCACGGTTGGCCATGGGGGAATCCAGCGCTCTTAACCACCACGCCACCTGCCGGCCCTCTTTCCTGGAATTTTTGGCACACATGCCTCTGGTATGTTTTAAGACCCTGGGGCCAGGACTGGAACCATGGTTCAACTGAGTGGGAGTCCAGCAGCGTAACCATCATGCCATCTGCTGGTCCCAAACTTTCTCAAGTTTAAGGCATCCCACAAATACGAAGTACTGTAATAGCCGTGGGAAAAAATAGGTCTCATCATATCATTTGTCTTCTTAAAAACTCCTATTTCCTAATTACCTACGGATTCAAAGACCAAAACTCCTTACACAGGCTCCTTTGTTTACTTTTTTTTTTTTGAGAGGTTTTTGCTATAGGGCGCGAGCGCTCGCCAGGCAGACAGAGACAGAAAGCGAGAAATCACCCCCCAGGGAGATTGACCACGCCACAATCCCTTCTCCTCCATCTGCTGGTCCCATGCACACACACAGGCTCCTTTATAAACCAAACTAAAGGTAACTTTCTCATCTTAGCACCTGCTATGGCGCTTTCCTTCCCTTGTCATGTAACAGTATTCTGTGAATTTTGTTCGTATCTAGGTCCACGCTCTGCTTATATTGCCTTCCGTCTCTGCTTCGTCAGAGAAACCCTACTCCGCCTTTAAAACTGGACTCAAACTTTACGGTAAACCATAGGTTTACCTTACCAAATTCAACGCCTCTGCAGTCCGAGTCGCCACTAAAACACCACAGATTGACTAATACTGCAGGCATTTCTGCCTCCTATTAGACACATTTCCCAGTTTCATCCATTTTCTCAAGCTTCCTCAGCTCCACCATCTTCTAAGGGCTGGAAAACGCCTGTCTCCGGTAATTTCAGCCCGAGGCGCAAAACAACCCGAAGAGCCCAAGCCCGCCCGGGGCACGATACGAAAACAAACCGCACCTTCCCCGCAGCCAGGCTCCTCCCCCGGAGGTCGGGCACCCGACGACGGTGCATGCTGGGAGCCGTAGTCCCGGGCCGACCTGCGTCCTCTTGGGAGTTGTAGTCCTCCGTCTGGTAAAGGGAACGAGGCGGCCGCTCCAAAAGTTTGGATCGGTCCCTGGGGAGGAAGGGACAGAGAACAATCTCTAACTCTGTGTGGATTCAAGTCCCTTGGGCCTATTTCGGAGTCGGGCCCGCCAGCCACGGCGCAAGCTCCTAGAAGGCGGGGCCGCGAAGGGCGGGGAGACGTTCCGTTGACGCGGGCGTGGCCCGCCTGCGAGGGTTTGGCGGGAGTTCTGAAAGCGGCCGAGCGGAGCGCGCGCAGCGGGCGGAGGCCCAGCTCTGAAGAGAGCTGAGGGGCGCGCCGAGCCGCGTCTTTGGGATCAGACACTCGCCTAGGTGGTGCGCAGAAGGCCAGGACCACGGAGTAGAGAAGTGGGACTCAGCCGGGGTTTTGGGGTCCACCCGGGTGCGCGCGCCAGGGCAGCGGACGCAGAGGGCGTCGCTGTAGGCCCAGGTGAGTGTGGCGGCCTAGGCCGGGACTCGGCCTGTGCCCCGCAGACGGCTTTCAGGCCCCTCCGCCCTACTGAGAAACCGGAAGGTGGCGGGCGGAGCAGGGGCATGCCCGGGCCAACCGACCCTTTCATCTGGTTGTGGAGGGACAGACGCTGCAGAAGTTCATATCCAGCACCCCCTTTATGGGCTCGGGCGAGGCGGCCGAGTTCCAGGTGTAGTCATAGCTGTTTACTATCACAGCCGGGGTCGGTCTTTCCACTGCACCATGTTTTGCTTACGAAGTACTAACCTCCACTAACCTCCGTGTGCTGAAAAGATAGTTGTATTATCCAGTGTGGAAAACCGTGTACGTGACATCTAGGGAATGACAGGACGTGAGAGTTTTTTAAAACTTGTAAAGTGAAGTGTGATGCACGTACTTAACAATGAACAGAAGTCTATGGGTCTCTATAAATTATTACAAAATAAATAGCCTGCGTAATCTCTGCTTAGATCAAGAAAGACACTAGGGGGGACCAGCAGTTAGCGTAATGGCTATGTCGCTGGACTCCCACGTAGTGGACCGCGGTTCTCCGCCCGCACCTGGTGGCTTAAAACTCACACCGGGCGGGTGTGCGTGTGCGTGCCTAAGATCCCAAGAGGAGAATGGAGGAGAAGGGATTGCGGAGTGGCCATCCCCCCTGGGAGGTGATTTCTCGCTTTCTGTCTGTCTGTCTGTGTCTGTCTGGCGAGCGCACACACCCTATGGCAAAAAACCTCTCCAGAAAAAAAAAAAACAAGACACTAGGGGGGTCTGGTCTTCGAAAAGTCCGTGGAAAATTTGAATTATGGAAAAGTATGTATACATCCATTATTTGCACCAAGTAAACCCATACTTTTTTTAAAGAGATTTTTGCAAGGACCAGCAGGTAGTGTAGTGGTTATGGTGCTGGACTGCCACAGAGGCAACGGCTGGACTCAGTGGCTTAAAATTCAAGCCAAGTTCCTGTGCATGTGTGCCCAAAATCCTGAGAGGAGATTGAAGGAGAAGGGATTAAAGTGTGGCCATCCCCTCTGGAGCTGTGCTTTCTCTCTCTCTCTCTCTGGAGTGCTAGTACCCTATAGCAAAAATCTCTCTCTCTTAAAAAAAAGAGTTTTGCTGTAGGGCGCACTCCCCCAGAGAGAGAGAAAGGAGAGAGAGAAAGTGAGAAACAAAGCCACCACATCTGGGACTCCAACTGCAGTCAGCCATGTGGGAGTGTCCATTACCTTAACCACCATACCACCTGCTGGTCCTCTTCCATTTCTTGTTATTTTTTTTTTTATTTCATCAGAGCGAGAAAGGGAGAAAGCAAGCTGCCAGGTCTAGACTCAAACCACAGTCGGCCATGTAGTAATCCAGCTCCTTTAACCACCATACCATGTGCCAGCTCCAGTCTTTTCTTTTTTGGTTATTGCATTATATATCCAGTTCAAGAAATCTTTCTCTGATCCAAGGTTATGGAAATATTATATGTTCTGTAAACATTTTTCTTTTTTCTTTCATGAAAGAAAGACAGGCATCCCTGACAGGATTTTCCTGTCATGATCCACTCCAATTTCATCCACAAGCAGCATATTCATATACCTGCAGACCAGGATCCCTTCCATTTAAATCCAGTTATGTTACATCTATACCACCTCCTGGCCCCTGAAAACTGTTTTACATTTTGATCTGTTGATGTTTTTCCCCCTGCAAAGAGAGAGAGATCAAGTTCATTTTATTCTGTAAGGCTGTACAATAAATCAGCACTATTTATTGAAACAACCATCCTTTTGCTCTATAAGCCATCTTCTTCATAAATTATGAAGGGAGGTATTTATTTTTAGAGGATTCTGATATGTGGAGTTGTTGTTGACTCACTGTATGCTAAATCTGCCATTTAAGATATTGGTACCTAGGGACCAACAGATGGTGTAATGATTACATTGCAGTCCACCACAATTTGAGTCCTGGATCCAGCGGCTTAAAACTCATGGCAGGTGCATGTTTGTGCATTCCCCGAATCCCAAGAGGAGAAGGAATTGTGGTGTGGTCATTCCCCTGGGGGATAATTTCTCACTCTTTGTCTCTCTGGCAAGCACATACTCCCTACAGCAAAAATCTCTCTAAAAGAAAAAAAAGATCTGTACCTACACCAATCAATATCAAATGAACATCTTATCGTCTATCAAATCTCTAATAATGGACTTCATATCTATTATTTTCTGTGTTAAATTTGTCCTCACATTTGTCCAGATTGGTTGATTGATTGGTAGAGGGTCTGTGTGCTCACCAGAGAGAGAAAGTACCCCATGGGGAACAGTCATGCCACAATCCCTTCACCATTTCTCCCTTCTTTTGGGATTTTGGGCATGCACACAATTGTGCTGCACATATTTCCTCAGCCACTGGTCCAGGACTCAATGGGGGATCCAGCTGCTTATCCACCAGGCCATGGAGCCTGCTCTGTCCTTATTATTATATTTTAAAGTTTGTCAGAGGGCATGCGCGCAGAGGGAGAGGGAGAAAGTACCACCCATGGGTCCTGGTCACAACACAATCTATTCTCAATTTCTTGCTCCTTTTAGGATTTTTGGGTGTATGTGCATGTGTGTGTGCACAGACACACATACAGTGTGTTTTTCAAGCCACCAGGTCCAGAACTGAAACCTCATGGCTGGTCATAGGGAATCCAGCTCTCCTAACTACAAAGCCATAGGCTGGCCCTGTCTAGGTTCTTTTGATGTGTTTAAGTCCTTTTATTGGGTTGTCGGAAAAGTCAACGTATTTTTCTATGATTTTCTATGCAAAAATATGTTATGACTTTTTCAATGACCCAATATTATTGTGGACATAAAAGACTTTACATTCACTGATACACCTTGAAAATAAAAGTTTTTTGTTCTCAGTTCTTTTGAAGCTGAGCAGTCTTAACTCTGTCAAACTAACTTGACTAGGTATAGGCCTATACTTACACTTATGGAATATGTCAGATTCAGTGGGGTACTTCCATGTGTTTTATTCATTTGTGTATTTACCAAAGTCTGGAATTGACTAAAGCGGTGATCCTTAAATTTCATACACTGAGGCCAGCAAGTGGTATGGTGGTTAGGTGCTGGACTCCCACATAGTCAGCTGCAGTTTGAGTCCCAGACTTGGCTGCTTGCTTTCTCACTTTCTCGCTCGCTCTCTGTCTCTTTGTGGTGAGCACATATGCCCTACAGCAAGTTTAAAAATAATAATAACTTAAATAAATTTAAAAATAAAAATTTCATTCAGTGCTATTGGAAGCAAAGTGTGTGATTATAAGCTACAAACTTTGATAGGAAGTACTTCGTTCATCCCAGTCCTCCATTTCTCTGTCAAGAATGGAGACTTACAGGCAACCATTCTTTAATTACTTTTTTATATTTACATATTTATTTAATTCCATTTGTTACTATTATTTCTTTTTAATTTGATGAGAGAGAGAGGGAAAGCGAGAAAGCAAACCATCAGATTCAGGACTTGGACTGCTGTTGGCCATGTGGGAATCCAGTGCTTTTAACCACCACACCACCTGCCGGCCCTACTTTTTTTTTTTTTTTTTTTTATTTCTTCTGAGAGAGAAACAGACAAACAGACAAGCACCCCAACAGGGTCCCATGCCATAACCCTTCTAGCCCTCCTAGCCAGCCAGAATCATGGCCATAAACACCAGTATGTATAGGTCAACCAGGGAACTCAGCCCATAGTCTTCTATTTGAATCCAGCATCATATGAGCACATCATCGCTGTGCCACTGAGCTGGACTTCTATACCTTCATTTCAGTTTCCCTACCCCAAGTCCCTTTTTGCTGGAAAGATCACTGGAACTGATTTAGTTTAACTTTTCTTCTTTAAGTTTCTTTCTGTTATGAGAGAGGAACAGGTACCCTTGATGGGGTTTCACCCTGCTTTCTCCTCAGTCTTCCAGCCAGCCAGGATCATGGGTCCATGGGCATGCCTGGGGAGGACTCATCATGTGAACCTTGTTCCTCCCCTGTAACTCCGGTATTGCGCAGCAGTGTTCCAGTGCCTGTGCCACTATGGCTGGGCTTTAAAAAAAAAAGACTTGGCTCTAATTCTTTAGAACTGTAAAAGAGGAGAACAGGAGGATATCATTGTTCTAATTCACATGTGCATTCTTTTTTTATAAGAGAGATTTTTGCTACAGGGCATGTGCACTCACCGAAGTGACAGAAAGTGAGAAATCACCTGCTGGGGGGATGGCCATGCCGCAATCCCTTCTCCATTATTCTCTCAGGATTTTAGGCTCATGCACAAATGCCTGGCATGAGTTTCAAACTTCTGGGTCTGAAATTCAAACTGCTATCAACCATGTGGGAGTCCAGCAATGTAACCATTACACCATCTGCTGGTCCCACACATGTGCATTCTTAAGTAGAAATCCTCCTTCCTAAAGTCTTTCTGATAACTGTACTTACCCATAGTATTTCCCTAGTGTTCAAACTGAGGACTATCTGTATTTTTCAGTAATGGCTATGCAAATGCAGCTTGAAGCAAATGCAGATACATCTGTGGAAGAGGAAAGCTTTGGCCCACAACCTATTTCACGGTTAGAGGTATGTCTTTGGTTGCTAATTTTATGATTATAATATTGTATTAGATTCTTCTACCTAATGGGAGAGATCACAATCTTTTTTTTATTTAATATATTTTATTTACATTCATTCACTGTTCATCATTACAGCATACAAAATGAGATTTTCCATCCAGAGTACACTCTATATTGTCTCAATCAAGCACATAACATACATGTCATTGTCAGCAAATAATTTTCCATTTCTTGTTTCCTGTATGTTTTGCCTTTTTTTTTCCCCATCCTTGATTCCCTATCTCTTACCCTCTGCCATCTCCCACTCTCCTCCCACACTGTCTCTGGTATCTATGTTTGCTTTCTATACTGTTTTTTCCCCCACATTTTATTGAATTACTAAAGATCTTAATTAATCTAAATATTTTCATAGCAAACACAACTGATATATACATTTCCATGAACACAAGTCTAACTTTAGGCATCCTATAAAGTAGCACCTAGCTGGGGCTATATATCTTACTGCACTCATCGAATAGATTTTGTTTTTTTCTGAAACTTTTCTTTTTCCTAACTTAATTTACATTCTTTCCCTAAGCATCATCACAGTATACAAAATGTGATTTCCCATCCAGAATATACTGCATAGTGTCTTAATCATGCATATTATTATCAAAAATTTTCCATTTCTAGTTTCTACAATTTTTTCTTTTACCCTTCTTTCTGACCCTCTGTCCTTTCCCACACTCTTCTCACACTATCTCTGGTGTCTACAATTGTCTTCCATTCCTTTCCTACCCACATTGTATTGATCATACAATTTCTGAAATAATCTAAGTACTTTCAATAGCAAGTTCACTTGGTATTATTAAGAAAACCAGTTTTAACTTAAATCAAAGAAATGCTAAGGAACTTTGCTTAAAACCAGGAAACAGGTTAGGATTCTGTTCAAATGGTAGGTGCATGAACCTATCAGTCTCATGTACTTTATCTTCTGTTTTGGTTCAATTTTCCCGATTAAATTCTGGGATATAATATTCAACTCCAGACTAGTCCCTACGATCAAGTTGGCCACTTTCTTAGTTTTTGAACTCTTATTTTTGTGTGACTGTATTTAATTTTACTGATATAGCACATCCCTGAGAACTTTTTGTAGATCTGGTCTGGTGCTGGTAAATTCTTTCAGGTTTTGTTTATCTGAGAATGTTCTTGTCTTTTCTTCCCACATGAAAGATAATCTTGCCAGGTATGGTATTAATGGCTGAAATTGCTTTTCTCTTAACACTTTGAATATATTTTCCCATTCTTTCCTTGCTCACATTGTTTCCGATGAGAGGTCTGCTGTTAAGCCTGATGGGATGTCCTTTGTAGGTAACTTGATGTTTTTCTCTTGCCAATCTTAGTATCTTGTCTTTGTCTGTGTTTTTTTTTTTTTTTTTTTTTTAATAGAGGTTTTTGCTATAGGGCACGTGCGCTCATCAGACAGACAGAGAGAGACAGAGAGACAGAAAGTGAGAAATCACCTCCCGGGGGGATGGCCACACCGCAATCCCTTCTCCTCCTTTCTCCTCTTGGGATATTGGGCACGCACGCACACATGCCCAGTGTGAGTTTTAAGCCACCAGGTCCGGGACGCGAACCGCGGTCGACTACATGGGAGTCCAGCAACATAGCCATTACGTTAATTGCTGGTCCCTCTTTGTCTGTGGTTTTGGTCAACCTGGCTAAAATGTGTCTTGGAGAAGATCTTCTAGGGTTGATTCTATTTGGGGTTCTTTATATTTCTTGGGACTGGATCGTTGAATGCCTCTCTAGGTTTGGAAAGTTTTCTTGCAGGATTTCATGGAATAGATTATCAATGCCCTTATGGGTCTCTTCACCTTCTGGAATGCCAGTTATCCGAATGTTTGGACGTTTGATGGTATCTAGTACTTCTCATATATCATTCTCAAATTTTTGGGCCATTTTCTCAGTCTTTGTGGTGGATTTTTTTAGGCCAGCCATTTTCTACGTCTGAGATTCTATTTTCTGTATGATCTAGTCTGCTTTTAATACTTTCAAGGGAGATTTTGACTTCCTGTATTATAGACTTCATCTCCAACAGTTCCGTTTGATTCTTTTGTAAAGTGTGTAATTCCTCTTTTAGATCTTGCATGAATTTCCTTACCTCCTGGAACTCGTCAACTTATTTCTCCTTTCTCTTTAGCAGTTCATTGTCTCTCTTCTCTTCCATCTCTGTTAATTTCGCCATTATGAATGTTCTAAATTCTTTATCAGACATTTCCATGATTTTCATTGAACTGCTTGTGGATGAAGAGGTGTCCCGACCCGGGAGACAGTTGAACAGGTTTCCTGAGGGAAGGAGTGAGAGCTGGGACAAGCGGCGCAGTGTTACAACATGGAGACGACACAGTGTCTTCAGGGTCATCCGTTTATTGTGGGCAGCACGGTACAGCACGGAGACAACGCAGTGTTACAGGTCTTCAGGGTTGCGTCATCTATTGTGAGCAGCACGGAGACGAGGTGGTGTCACAGCTCTTCAGGGTTGTCTGGAGACGAGACGACGCGGTGTTACAACTCTTCAGGGTCTTCCAGGTCGTCTGGATATGATGCGGTGTCAGCTCTTCAGAGTCTTCCAGGTCGTCTGGCGATTGTGGGCCAGGCATCATGGTTATATACATGTTGCTGGGCCGTGATTGGTTGTAAAAGGTGGGTTATGATTGGTTGCTTTTGGGCCAATCATGAGGTGCTGGATATGCAAATCTGAGGGATTCTAGTGGCCAATCAGAGCAAGGTTTCAAAGGTCAGGTTTTTTGAAGGGAACAAATTGTGGCCTTTGGCATTGTGTAATTGTTTGCTTTCTGAGAAACCGGCGATATTCGCTGGTGTGCAGCCTCCCACAGAGAGGAATTATTCTTTTCCCTTGGAGGAGAGGTATTTTCTTGCTTTCCCATATTTCTTGTGGTCCTGTGGTGATTTCTTGTCATCTGATCGATGGTGTGTTTCTTTCTAATTTTTAAAGTTCAGTCGCGCTAGCTTGTTTGCTGGAGGCTGAATTATCAGTAGAAAAATCTTCATTTCTCTCAACTGTACCCTGAAATACCTAGTTTGCAGGAGCCATGAGGAATCTTCTTCTCAAGATCATAATCTTTACATAAACTCTAGGTTTGTTATTAAGGTTAAGACCTAAATTCGTTTTCAGGAGGATTATCAAGGATTCTATGGAAAGGCTTAAAATTGTTACTAAATGTATCTGCCAAAACAGGTCTCTTGTCAACAGCTCTCCTATTACACTATTTTTCTTTCTTTCTTTCTTTTTTTAATTTGGTATAGGGCGCATGCACTTTCCTCAGAGAGAGAAAAAGAGAAAGTGAGAAGTTCTCCCCCACAAGGGGTATGGCCACTTCACAATCCCTTTTCCTCTGTTCTTTTTTTACTTTTTTTTTTTTAAAGTAGTATTTTATTTAACCCTATTTATTTATTTATTTTAATTGAACTAGAGAGAGAAAGCAAGAAAGCAAGCCCCCGGGTCCAGGACTCAAACTATGGTTGGCCATGTGGGGGTCCAGTGCCCTTAACCACCATGCCACCTCCCTTCCATTCTTCTTTCAGGACATTGGACACACATGCACACACAGCTGGCATGATTTTCAAGCCACTGGTTCTAGTACTTGAACCACAGAGTTGGCTATGTGGGATCTAGCTATGTTATCCTCCACGCTCTCTGCTGGCTCCAGACATTTCTTTCTTTCTTTCTTTTTTTAATCTTTTTTTTTTTTTAAAGAATTATATATTTAATTTTATTTATTCATTTATTTATTTTAATTTGACCAGAGACACACACACACATAGAGGGAAAGCGAGAAAGCAAGCCACCAGGTCCAGGACTTGAACTGTGGTCAGCCATGTGGGAGTGTCCAGTACCTTAACCACCATGCCACCTATTGGTCCCCAACATTTTTCTCTTAGCTGGGTTTTCGGAAACTAAATACTAGCATCCCGTTGTGGAGTCTCTGTACTATCTACACTAAATATGAAAGTACTGTTCAGGAAATTACAGTATCCTAGACCAGTTATGCAGGGAGGAGAGGAAAACAACTTCCCTTCATTAATCCACATCTATGCTGAAGTTACTAGCAAGACAGCTGTATTAGGCAGTGGGAAAGGCTTAGAGTTGTTGAGATATAAAAGTGAAGCTTCAATATAGTTCTTAGCAAAAGAACATTAAGCATCAGGGCTAAGAGATATTTGAGATTCAGAGTCATAACTTGGTGTTTTGTGCTTCCTTATACATGTTTGTTATTTAATTATGAATAGCAAATATGATTTCCTTTCCTTTCTTTTTTTTTTTTTTAATTTGTTAGAGGGCACATGTGCTTGCTGGTGAGAGAGAGAGAGAGAGAGAGAGAGAGAGAGAGAGAGAGAGAGAGAGAGAGAAAGCACTCCCAGAAAGAGAGAGAAAGCATCCCCAGGAGGACAGTCACCCTACGGCCCCTTCTCCGTAGGTCCCTTTTGGAATTTTGATCACATATGCACCAATGCCTCCACACTCTCTGCTGGTATATTTTCCAAACCACTGGGTCTGGGACTCAAACCTCACAATTGGCCATGTGGGATCCAGCCACCTTAACAACATACCACTGGTTCCCCGCAGACATGGTTTTTTGTTATTTTTTTAAAAAAACGATTATTTTTATTTTTAACTTTATTTCTTTATTTATTTTAATGTGACCAGAGAGGGACAGAGTGAGAGAGAGAAAGAGAGTGAGTAAGAAAGTAAGCTGCCAGGTCTGGACCTCAAAATGTGGTTGGTCAAGTGGGAGTCCAGCGCCCTTAACCACCATGCCACCTGCTGGCCCCCAGACATGGTTTCTGTTTGCAAGTACTGATGTCTCCTGTCCTTCCTAACACCTAAATACATATCCCACTGTGAACTAATACTCTCCCTGAGTCATGATTTTGGTAATTAATAAACCAAGGCTGACTGTATATACAGAGAGAAAGAGATACTTTTGGGTGATTTCTTCTGAGAAATGGTATATAGATCCCTGACCCAAAAATAATTTTCCCCCTTCTTACATATAAGTTTATTCATGATGTAGGACTTGTGCACACAGGCCGGAGGGTATAGAGAGAGGGGCAAGCACCCTCCATAGAGTTTGGTCCCACTAAAATCCCTTTCCTTTCCAGTCCTCTGGCCCAGCATCCTGGGCATTGGCACATATGCATGGCATGTTTCAGGCTGACTAGGTGGGGATTTGAACCACATTCACCACATGAGATCCAGCTTTTTGTTGGGGGGCGGAGTGGTGAGCAGCACATTACCACTGCACAAAGGATCCAGCCTCAGTTTTCCCATACTTAATGTCAGTTGTTAGAGCAGAGCTTTCCATTGTTTTATAAGAAAGGTATTAACAGGCCAAGATAGTGCTTCACTTAGCTCTGGGGTAGCTTTATCTTTTCATGCTCATGTAGTATAAAAATATCATTTTCTCTGTGTTCTTGATGTGGAAAGGATTGGGAAACACTGGTTTAAAACAGCCTTTCAGTGCCCAAGTGAGAGACAAAGTCATTAAAGGTTGGGAATTACTAATTTGATCTCTATTCCTAAAGTTCATTTTAATATATGTGGCAGGCCAGCTGTTGATGTGTGGAAGGTGGCTGGATCACATGTGACCTACTGTGTGGTTCAAGTCCCTGAGCTGGTGGCTTGAGAAACATACCGGGTATATATGTATGCATGCTCAAAAATCTCACAAGGAGAAATGGAGGAGGAGTTGGTGTGTGACTATGCCCCATTGGGAGTGATTTCTTTTTCTCTCTGTCTTTCTCTGATAAGTACATGTGCCCTCTAGCAAATTTTTTTTTAAAGAATTATATATATATATGTGTGTGTGTGTGTGTGTGTGTGTGTGTGTGTGTGTACGTGTGTGTGTGTGTATATATATGTATATATGGCACAGTGTTACAATAGTTTAAAGCTACTGGCTTTGAGGGCTTGGTTAGTAGTTAAGGGAGCCAGATCCCACATGACTAAACCTGTGATTTGAGTCCCAGCTCCAATGGCTTTAGAAAAACATACCAGCCATGTATGCATTTATGTCCAAATTTCCAACAGGATGGGAGAGAAGGAATTGCGGCATGACCACACCCCATTAGGGGGTGCTTTCTCTTTCTCTCTCAATGTCTCACGCAAATATCATCTGGCAATTATAAAAAATTTTTCAAAAAGATAAAATGACTGGTTTTGACCATGAAAATATTGATAATTTGTTATTAAATAATTCATATGTAGAGCACTCTTCTCAGCTTTTGCATGTATTATCTTTTTTATAAGTTTGCTATGGGGCAAACTTAAAAAACATGTACTCACAGGAGGCAGAAAGATAGGTGGTGAGAAATGACCCCCTGGGGGACCAGCAGGTGGTATGGTGGTTAAGGCACTGGACATTCCCACATGCCTGACCGTGGTTCAAGTCCCAGACCTGGCAGTTTGCTTTCTCACTTTCTCTCTCTCTCTCTCTCTCTGGTCAAATTAAAATAAAATTAATAAATAAATAAAATTAAATTTAAAAAATTATTTGAAAAAAAAAAATGACCCTCTGGGTGGCTTCGATACAGTCTCTTCTCTATTCTCCTCTTGGGATTTGGGACACACACACATCTACACCTGGTGTGATTTTCAAGCCTCAGGGTCTGGGAATCAAACAGCATGGTTGATCATATTAGATCAGCTGCCTTAATCTCCAAAGCCACCTGCTTGCCCATCTTTATGTATTTATTTTAATGTCAGCAGGTTTGTGTGTGTGTGAGTGTACAAGAGTGGAGGGGGGAGAGAGAGAGAAAGAACACAAGCAATCAAGTACACTCCAATGGATCCTGGTCATACCATCATGCTTTTTTCTCCAGTTTTCCATCCTATTAGGATCCTAGGCATGCATAAATGCCCAGTGTGTTTTTTTTAAGTCACTGTGGCTGAGACTTAAATGCTAGTGTGATCCTGCTTCCTCTACACAATGTTTAATTGCTGCACTACATGTCTAGTTCAGTATTATAATTTTTCTAACACCTCTGTGAATTTGGTAGGTTTCATATACAGGGTCTTTAGAAAGTTCGTGAAAAATATGTATTGTGAAAAACTATCTGGATTTCAAGATTTTTTGCATCAAAATAAATTTTTACTTTAATTCTTTTTATAAATGTTCTGAAATCCTTGTATCATCCACATTAGATGAGAGAACTGAAGCTTAACTTAATCTGTGTTTTTTTCTTTACTTGCAGCAATGTGGCATAAATGCTAACGATGTGAAAAAACTAGAAGAAGCCGGATTCCATACTGTAGAGGCTGTTGCCTATGCACCAAAGAAAGAGCTAATAAATATTAAGGGAATTAGTGAAGCCAAAGCTGATAAAATTCTGGTAAGTACATCACACATGACCTAGGGAGGCATTAGTGGGAATAGTATAAAGAGTCTAGTGAAAGGTGATTGTCTCTCTTTTATCCTTTATTTTCCCATCATTCCGTTCCCTTTTCCAGAAGTGACTATGTTATCAATTTCTTATCTTTGTGCTTTACATGAATTTTAAGTTTTCTCTAGATGCCTTTACTACCATGCCACTGATGGGCCTCATGTTTGATTTTTGTTTTTTAAAAATTTGTATTTGAGTTGCTTTGTGGCAGCAGCAGGAGGGGAAGGTGATCACTCTAGAAAAAGTAAATGCATAGGACCAATAGGTGCCATTGTGATTAAGGTGCTGGACTCCAATTTGGTTGACCATGGTTCAAGTCCCGGACGCAGTGGCTTGAAACTCACACTGGGTGCGTGTGCACCTGTGTCCAAAATCCCAAGAGAAGAATAGAGGAGAAGGGATTGTGGCATAGCTATCCCCCTGGGGGGTGATTTCTCACTTTCTGTATGTCTGTCTCTCTGGCGAGCACACTCCCTATAGCAAAAATCTCTCAAAAAGAGAAGAAACAAATGTCTATTTGTATATATATGTATAGAGCAAATGCTGGAGATAAACACAGTATTAGCAGTTATTTCTGAATGGCAAGAAAATTTGATTCCAAATCATGTACTTACATGTTTACCTTAATAAATGACATAAAGTAATTTTATTAGCTCACTTTAATAAGAGATATTACTTTAATAATTCCTTATATTTATAGCACTTTAGGTTTGAGTTCCTATCCCTTTAACCTATCTCAGTGACATCTCATTTTCCCTTTGTGACAACACTGTAAAAGATAGAAAGAACCAATATTTTCTGTTTTACAGATGAGGAAACTTGGGCACAGGTTTGTTTGTTTGTTTGTTTGTTTATTTATTTATTAGGTGTTTGCTCCAGTTTGTGTGTGCTTACCAGAGAGAGACAGAGAGAGGGAAAGGAGAAATCATCCTGCATGCAACCAGTATGGCCACACTGCAATTCCTTACCCTCCTTGGATTATGGGCATGCACACACACGTGCCCAGTGTGATTTTTCAAGCTGCTGAGTTCAGGACTTGAAACATAGTCAGCCATGTAGGAGTCTAGTGCCTTAACCACTATACCACCTGCTAGGCCAAGGTTTAATTATTAATGCAAGCTCATATAGGTAATTACACTACTGAGGTTAGAATCCAGTTATTTTCAGGACCAGCAGATGGCATAGTGATTATGTTGCTGGATTCACACATGGCTGATCATGCTTGAAGTCCCATACCTAGTGGCTTGAAATTTATGCTAGGTGTAAGTGTGTGCATGCCCAAGAACTAAGGAGTATAGAGGAGAAGGGATTGAGGTGTGGCCATCCCCCCTGGAGGGTGAGGGAGTGATCTTTTACTTTCTCTCCCACTGTCTCTTTCTCTCTGGCAAGCACATGTGCCCTAAAGCATAAAACCTCTTTTTTTTTTCTTTTTCTTTTTCTTTTTTTTTTTTTTGGAGAGGTTTTTCACTATAGGGCGCATGCGCTCGCCAGACAGAGAGAGACATAGAGACAGAAAGCGAGAAATCACCCCCCAGAGGGGATGGTCACGCTGCAATCCCTTCTCCTCCATTCTCCTCTCGGGATCTTGGGCACGCACACACGCGCCTGGCGTGAGTTCTAAGCCACCGGGTCCGGGACGCGAACCACGGTCAACTACGTGGGAGTCCAGCGACATAGCCATTACACTAACTGCTAGTCCCCAAAACCTCTTATTTTTAATAAAAGAATCCAATTATTTTCATCCCGTTATACTTTTTTTTTGAAAAAGAGAATTATTTTATTTAGCTTTATTTACTTATTTTCTATTTGACCAGAGAGGGACAGAGTGGAAGTGGTGAGAAAGCAAGCCACCAGGTCTGAGACTTGATCTGAGGTTGGCCATGTGGGAGTCCAGCACCCTTAACCACCATACCACCTGCCACCCCCAACCTGTTATACTACTGATCCTTTTTCATCCTCCTCCAGTGTCCTAGAACTATTTATTTTTCTTTCTTCATGTATTTGTTTAGCACCCATAATTTCCCATCATTGTTTTATTTTATGTACTTATTATTTCTTTGGTATTAGTAGTTATACAGTTTGATTAGCTTTATTTACTTTTGAAATTTTATATTGCATAAAACAAATATTCATTTATTTATTATAGTTTACTACTGGAGTAAAAAAGAGGGAGAAAATGAAGTGAAAAATCATCCCCAACTCCCTACATACACACACACACGCACACACAAAGGGAGGGGCAAAGAACAGTAGAATTCTGGTACATTAAGTAGATGCATGGTTTTTATGTCAAGCCTCACTTTGGTTAGAATATTCTGCTCCTTTAAGAGCTCATAGACTAGAAAATTTAGGGGATTAAAGTGATAAGAAGGGAAAGCATCATCTATAAGTTTTTTTTTTCCTCAGTATTTTGTTATTAAAACTTTTTTTTTTTTTTTTTTTGGAGAGGTTTTCACTATAGGGCGCGTGCGCTTGCCAGACAGACAGAGAGAGACAGAGAGACAGAAAGTGAGAAATCGCCCCCCAGGGGGGATGGTCACGCTGCAATCCCTTCTCCTCCATTCTCCTCTCGGGATCTTGGGCACGCACGCACATGCGCCCGGCGTGAGTTTTAAGCCACCGGGTCCAGGACGCGAACCGCAGTCGACTATGTGGGAGTCCAGCGACATAGCCATTACGCTAACTGCTGGTTCCCTGTTATTAAAACTTTTGAATTTACTAGATAGCAAAAAATTTTGTAATGAACCTCATACCAACCATCTAGACTCTATCATTAATATTTTAATATACAGTACTTTATCATCCATGTATCTAATGTATCTATCCAGCAATCAGCCCTCTTAGATCTTTTTTAAAATTTATTTAACTTTATTTATTTTAACTTGACCAGAGATGGACAGAGAGAGAGAGAGAGAGAGGGAGGGAGGGAGGGATGGATGGGGGGGAATTAAGAAAGCAAGCCACCAGGTCCAGGACTTGAAACATGGTCAGCCATGTGGGGAGTCCAGTGCCCTTAACCACCACACCACCTCTCAGCCCCCATCTTGGATTTTTTTAATGCTTTTCAAAGAAAGTTGCCATTTCCCCAATTAGTATAGAATATATATATATGTATATATATATATATATATATGTATGTATATTTGCAGTAGAGCACATGTACTCACCAGAGAGTGATGAGTAAGAAAGGATTTCCCCTGCACTAGTGGAGCATGCTCATACTACAGTCTCTTTTCCCTTTCTCTATCCTATTGTGATTTGGGGCACAAACGCAAGCAGGTGCACAGCCTACCAAGCTGCCCAGCACTGAAGAGATTTGCATGAATGATTGAACAGAGAGCTATGGACACAGGATTTAAACCACAGTCAGCCAGGTGGGTTGCTCCCTTAACCAGTAGGCCATGGGGCTGGCTTCCTAACATACATATAGACTAGAGTTTAATATTGATTTATAGTTTTTGTACCCCCTTGGTATTTTTATTTCCTAATTTTCATTCTTCTTCATTCAATCTGGAGGTTAATAGAAGTCACAGGAAAAGAGATTATAAAAAAGTGAAGGGAAGACAGTCTCAAATAATACAAGAAAATTTCCCAGAGCTGAAGGAAAGCAGAAGTCTTAAATAGAAGGAACCCATTAAATGTCAAAGACTGAGACCTAGATACATTGATTTTTTTTAAGAACTCTTAAAATTTTATTATTTTATTTAACTTTAGTTTTATTTTCTTATTTATTTTAATTTGACCAGAGAGGAACAGAGAGAGAGGGAAAGTGAGAAAGCAAGCCACAAAGTCCAGGACTCGAATCACAGTCGGCCATGTGGGAGTCCAGCATCCTTAACAACCATGCCTCCTGCCAGCCCCAAGAATTATTTAATTTTATTTATTTATTATTTATTTATTTATTTACATTCATTCACTGTATATCATTACAGCATACAAAATGAGATTTTTCCATTCAGAATACACTGTATATTGGCTCAATCAAGCACATCAACATATCTGTTATTGTCAACAAATAAATTTTCCATTTCTTGTTTCCTGTATATTTTGCCTTTTTTCCCATCCTTGGTTCCCTGTCTCACCCTCTGCCATCTTCCACCCTCCTCCCACACTGTGTCTGGTATCTATTGTTGTTTTCTATGCCTCCCCATTTTATTGTTTCACTAAATATCTTAATAAATCTAAATATTTTCAATAGCAAGCACAGCTGATATATACATATCCATGAACATAAGTCTGACTTTAGGCATAAACCTCAGTGAATAGAATGAACATACTATAGAGTAGTACCTAGCTAGGGCTATATAGCTTACTGTAGTCATCAAATAGGTATTTTTAATGCTTTTTCTTTTTCTTTTTTTTTTCTTCTGAAAATTTTTTTTAAATTAATTTACATTCATTCCCTGAGCATCATCACAACATACTAAATGTGGTTTCCCATCTAGAATAAACTGCATAGTGGCTTAATCATGCATGTTATCCATAATATTCCATTTCTACTTTCATATATATATGTTTTTTACCCCATGTCTGACCCTCTGCCCTATTCCACTCTCTTATTACACTATCTCTGCTGTCTACAGTTGTCTTAATTCCTTTTCCCCCAACATTTCGTTGATCACACAATATCATAAGTAATCTAACTACTTTCAATAGCAAGTTCAGCTGATGGTTTCAAGAAAAGCAGTTTTGAACTGGTAAGGATATTTCCTTGAAACTTAAAGCCTAGAAACAGGTTAGTATTCTGTTCAAATAGTAGGAACATGAATCCATTGACAGCTGAAGACAGGACAAAAATCCTTAAAACCGGACAACAAAGCTTAGAAGAAAAGCAGCAATATTTTAGTCAAGTCACAGAATGCTGTTTCATCAGTTCAGTCTCATGTACTTAATCTTCTGTTTCTGATGAGGTTCGATCTTCCAGCTTGAACTCTGGGATATAATACTCAACTCCAGACTTTGTCCCTACAATTAAGTTGCCCATTTTCTTAGTTTCTGAACTCTTATTTCTGTGTGTCTGCATTTAATTTTACTGACATAGCACTCCCTTAAGAACTTCTTGGAGATCTGGTCTGGTGCTGATTAATTCTTTCAGGTTTTGTTTATCTGGGAATGTTCGTGTCTTTTCTTCCCAAATGAACGATAATCTTGCTGGGTACAGAATTCTCAGTTGAAATTGCTTTTCCCTTAATACTTTGAATATATTTTCCCATTCTTTCCTCGCTCGCATTGTTTCCGATGAGAGGTCTGCCGTTAGTCTGATGGGATACCCTTTGTAGGTAACTTGCCGTTTTTCTCTTGCCAGTCTTAGTATCTTGTCTTTGTCTGTGGTTTTGGTCAATCTGGCTATAATGTGTCTTGGAGAAGATCTTCTAGGGTTGATTCTATTTGGGGTCCTCTATACTTCTTGGGACTGAATCTTTGAGTGCCTCTCCAGGTTTGGAAAGTTTTCTTGCAGGATTTCATGGAATAGATTATCAATGCCCTTATGAGTTTCTTAGCCTTCTGGGATGCTTATTATCTGGATGTTCGGACGTTTAATTGTTTCTAGTATTTCTCGTATATTATTCTCAAATTTTTGGGCTATTTTCTCAGTCTTCGTGGTGGATTTTTCTAGGCCAGCCACTTTCTCTTCTACATCTGAGATTCTATTTTCTGTATGATCTAGTCTGCTTTTAATACTTTCAAGGGAGATTTTGACTTCCTATATTATAGCCTTCATCTCTAACAGTTCTATCTGATTCTTTTGTTAAGTGTGAAATTCCTCTTTTAGATCTTGCATGAATTTCCTCACCTCCTGGAACTCTTCAGCTCCTTTCTCCTTCCTCTTCAGCAGTTCCTTGTCTCTCTTCTCTTCCATCTCTGTAAGCTTTGCCATTATGAATGTTCTGAATTCTTTATCAGACATTTCCATGATTTCCATTGAACTGTGTGTGGATGAAAAGGAGTTATCCTTTTCCCTTGGAGGAGAGGTATTTTCCTGCTTCCCCATATTTCTTGTGGTCCTGCAGCGATTTCTAGTCATGTGGTGGATGGTCGGTTTCTTCCCAAACTTGGAAGTTCAATCTGAGGGTTGAGGAGTGTGTAGAAAAGGAAACAGAGAGAGAGAAACAATAGCAACAACAGCAAAAAAAAAAAACAGACAAGAAACAAAGAAAAAGAGAAAAAAAAATGAAGAGAAAAACTTTTAAATAAAACTAAAAAAAAAATTAATATTCAAAAAGTTTAATAAAACCCAAAAATTAGAAAACTGCGTGGCGCTTGATCGCAGGAGCCATGGAGCTGTCTCTTGAAGAGGGCCTGTTCTGTTCCCTTTTGCCTCTCCTGGGTTGGGAGTGGGAGAGGGAATTATTAACAAGATAAAGGGCTAGGAGGGGCCAACAGGCCCAGAAAGATGCCTCACCTTAAAAAAATTCTAAAAAGCAAAAATTAAAAAAAAGAGAGAGGAGACAGAGACAGAGGTAGAGAGAGACAAAGACAGATACAGAGAGAGGAGGCCTGAAAGGGGTCTTCCTACCACGCGAGTTTTGTATGCTGGAGGCCGAATTATCAGTGGGACCTCTTTATTTCTCCGTTTCCCCCAAAATGGCTAGATCACAGGAGCCATGGAGCTGTCTCTTGAAGAGGGCCTATCATTATTTTTTAATTTGACTAGAGAGAAAGTAAGAAAGCAAGCCTCCTGGTCTGAGACTCAAACTATAGTCAGCCATGTGGGAGTCCAGCCCCTTAACCACCATGCCACCTGCTGGCCCCTAGGCACCTCAGTTTTAAAGTTTTGTTATGCCAGTCGTAAAGAAAAGATTCTGAAAGATTCAGAGAGCAAAATAAGTGATTTCTAGAGGAACAAAAATTAGTCCCATCAGATACCTGGATGGTAGAAGCTAGTAGAGCAATGCCATTAAAGTTCTGAGGGAAAATATTTTAACTCTTTAATTCTATTTGTAGAAGTATGCGGTTTAAAAAAATCTTGCCAGAGTGGGTGTACACTAGAAACAAGAGAGAGAAAGAAACTAAGAAAGCACCCCGTATGGGGGATTGTCGTGCCACAATTTCTTCTCCATTTCTGCCTCCTTTAGGAGCTCTGGGCAAGCATGTACACATGCCCCGCATGTCTTACAAGCTGCCAGATCCAGGACTTGAACCTCAGTTGGCCATGTAGGATGCAGCTGCCTTAACCATCATGTCACCAGCTGGCCCTGTAACAGTATTATTAGTAAAATATTAGGCAGAATGAAACATTGTCAGGAAAGCAAGAATTCACAACACTTTCTATTCATCTATTCTTAGGAAATTACTTGAAGATATAATTTATTATCACCTAAATGAGACCAGGAAACATCAGGTCTTGGTCAGAGTGGCTTTAACTCAAGGTACATAGTGAAGGAAGGCCCAGGAAAATACATATCCTAAAAAGCTATGGCCCATTTTGGGGAAGGAAAGAGGATTTTTAGATGGAAAAAGGGACGTAGTGGAATAGGTAGAAAGATTGAGCAGTTAGGAAAACTTGAGAAGTGATAAAATCGGGATGCTAGAGAAAAAGACATTGTACAGGTATAAAGCAAGGTAAGATAGGGTATGATTTTGAAACTGGTGGCATATGTAAGAAAATTCATTTGAATTCAACATGCAGAAACGTGTGAAAGCACTGGTAGTTTCGGAATTTTAGAGAAATGATTGTATTTCTAGCATACCATTTGGTTCTACAATGAATTAAACTTGCAAAATTTTAATGTAAACATTGCAATTAAGCTTTTAAAATATATATATACAGAGATTTTTGCTGTAGGGCACATGTACTCACCATAGAGACAGAAAGAGAAAGAAAGAAAGTGAGAAATCACCCCCATGGGGAGATGGCCATGCTGCAATCTCTTCTCCTTTCCACTGTCAGGGTTTTGGGCATACACATGTACACACACACACAGCATGAATTTCAAGTCATCAGGTCCACAACTCTAACAGTGGTTGGCCATGTGTGAGTCCAGCAACGTAACGGTTTTACCATTTGCTTGTCCCTGAAGTTCCTTTTTTAAGAATTATTTATTTAGAGGACAGGAGGTGGGATGGCAGTTAAAGCACTGAACTCCCACAAGGCCAGCCACAATTTGAGTCCCAGACTTGGTAGCTTGCTTTCTTACTTTCTCTTGCTCATTCTCTGGTAAGCATATATGCCCTATGGCAAATTGAAAGGTAACAATAATAATAAGTACAATTAAATAAATAATTATTTTTTAAAAGAAAAGACAGAAAGTGAGAAATCACCCCCTAGGGGAGATGGCCACACGCAATCCCTTCTCCTCCATTCTCCTCTCAGGATCTTGGGCATACACACACACATAACCAGCATGAGTTTTAAGCTCCCACATCGGGACTCAAACTGTGGTCAACCCTCTGGGAGTCCAGTGACTAACCATTATACCATCTGTTGGTCCCATTTTTAAAAAATTTTCTTTGTAATGGTTTGAACAGCTTAGGTCTCCTTATAGTTGACCTAAGGAATAGTTTGTAAGGGTGGGAGGTTTTATTAAACTGCTGTCACTCTATTTCTTTCTCTTTTTTAAAAATTATTTATTTATCCTTTTTTTTTGAGAGAGAGAGAGAGATATTTTGCTATAGGGCACATGCTCTTGCCAGAGAGACAGAAAGCCAGAATCACCCCTGGGGAGATGGCTGTGCCCCAATCCCTTCTCCTCCATTCTCCTCTCGGGATTTTGGGCACGCATGCACATGCACCTAATGTGAGTTTCAATCTTCCAGGTCCAGGACTTGAACTGCAGTCACCCATGTGGGAGTCCACTGATGTTACCATTATGCCATCTGCTGGTCCCTAGAGATCTATCTATCTATCTATCTTTCTTTCTTTTTTTTTTTTCCAATTATTTTATTTAACTTTATTTATTTATTTGCTGTAATTTGACCAGAGAGAGAGAAAGTGAGAAAACCAGCCGTTAGTCCGGGACTCGAACCATGGTTGGCCACGTGGGAGTCCAGGACCCTTAACAACCGACAACTGCCAGCCCCTATTATTATTATAATTTTTAAAAAACTATGTTTGTTATTTATTTTTTTTTAAGAGGTTTTTGCTATAGGGCATGTGCGCTCGCCAAAAAGAGACAGAGACAGAAAGCGAGAAATCACCCCCCCAGGGGGATGGCCACACCTCAATCCCTTTTCCTCCATCTTCCTCTTGGGATCTTGGGCACACACATACATGCACCCAGCATGAGTTTAAGCCACCAGGTCCAGGACTCGAACTGTGGTCAACTACATGGGAGTCCAGTGATATAGCCATTAGGCCAACTGCTGGCCCCGTTTATTTATTTTTTAAAAAATTATTTTATTTATCTTTATTTATTTATTTTAATTTGACCAGAGAGGGACAGAGTGAGAAAGAGAGAAAGCAAGCCACTAGGTCTGGGACTCAAAAACCACGGTCGACCATTTTGGGGTCCAGTGCCCTTAACCACCATGCCACTTCCTGGCCCCTAGTTTTTTTTGGGGGGGTGGGGAGGTTTTTGCTATAGGATGCGTGCACTCGCCAGAAAGACAGAGACAGAGAGACAGAAAGCAAGAAATCAGCCCCCAGGGGAGATGGGGATAGCCATGCTGCAATCCCTTCTCCTCCATTCTCCTCTTGGGATCTTGGGAATACACACACATACGTGACCAGCATGAATTTAAGCCACTGGGTCCGGGACTCGAATCGCAGTCAACTACATGGGAGTCCAGTGACATAGCCATTACACCAACTACTGGTCCCCCTGGCCCCTATTTTTATTATTTTAAAAATAATATTATTTTTATTTAACTTTATTTGTTAATTTATTTTAATTTGACTAGAGAGGGTCAGAATGAGAGAAAGAGAAAGAAAAAGTGACAAAGTAAGCCTCCAGGTCCAGGACTCAAACTGCGGTTGACCATATGGGAGTCCAGTGCTCCTAATCACCACGGAACCCCCCCCAAGATCTTCTTTTCTAATAGAGATATCTGCAACTATAAATCCTTCTCTAAGCACTGCTTTGCTATATCCCATATTTCAGTATGTGTATATTCATTTTCAATAATCTCAAAGTATTTTTAAATTTCCTGTCTGTTTTCATCTTCAACTCCTTATTTAGGTGTACACTGTTTAATTTTAACATCATTGTAAACACATTTTTTTAATCTTTGAAAAAATATTTTTAGTTCATTTCTTATTTATTCCATAGCGGGGAGAGAGAGAGAGAGGAAAAAGAGAGACAGATGCCTCCCTACCAGGTATTGATAATGCAGTTCACCCCAAGCCTCAGCCAGCCCTAGAAAATCAGGAAAGTCATGACATAATTTTCGATGTTTTTCTATGCAAAAATACGTCATGACTTTCCCGGTGACTCAGTAGTTTCTCTTTTTTAAAATACATGAATGTGTTATTCGGATTGGTAATTTGTAAAAAATTGATCTTTGGGACCAGTAGATGGTGTAACAGTTACGTTGCTGGACTCCCACATAGTCAACTGTGGTTCAATTCCTGGACTGATGGCTTAGAACTCGGGCCAGGTGTGTGTGCATGTGTGCCCAGGATCCCTGGAGGAAAAGGGATTGTGGCGTGGCCATCCCCCCTGGAGGTTTATTTCTTGCTTTGTATGTGTCTCTCTCTGTCTCTCTGGCTAGTGCACATGCCCTATAGCAAAAACCTCTTAAAAAAAGAGAGAGAAAAGTCGATCTTCTTGGAGTTTAAGTTTATTTCTTCCACAAACAAGAGAGACAGAGAGATAGTCATCCCCAATAGGGTCTTCATACAGCATTGTACCCCTAGCATGTTTAGGGAGATCTTGAGACACAAACTGAAAACTTTCCCGTGTGTGGGTCAGCCTTTTAGAATATTAGGTTACTGCCGTATTACTGTCTAGCCCCCCAGGTTTCTGAATTAGATTATCCTTTGATTACTTTTTAAAGATAAAACATTCTGGGAATTTTGTTAGGTGCTCTCTTCCCATTGTATGTGTTGATTTTACATTTATTTTTCTCAGGCTGAGGCAGCTAAATTAGTTCCAATGGGTTTCACCACTGCAACTGAATTCCACCAAAGGCGGTCAGAGATCATACAGATAACTACTGGATCCAAGGAGCTTGACAAACTACTTCAAGGTACAGTAATCCTTTATCCTATATTATGAACTCAATTAGCAAGGCATTTAGGTCATAAAACAAAGCTAAAATACTTGAGCACGATTTACACATTGGATGTAATTACGTGATAAGGAAAGTCTCCATCTACCCTGAAGAAGTAAGACTGTTGGAGGGTGGACCCTGACTTTTAAATACTATTAATACAATGATCTAAATTAAATTAATCTTTATTTAAGATTGCATTCAGAGAGAATGTTCCCTCTTCCTAAGAAAATAACTATTATTAACCTCTACTACAAGGTTGAAAATTTGATGACCGGTTAAAACTCTCCGTATTTGAATACTACTCATTATGTAGCACACACTAATCTTCAGTACTTTATGGACATTTGTAAAGTTTTTGAACTTTTGAAAGCATAACTGTTCTAATAGCTATAAAATTAGATTTGGTTCTTGCTGCTTCCCAAAATATTTATTCAAATATTCTCTTTATAGGGGGTATAGACAGCATATGTGATTATTACAGATAGAAAATTTGAGAGCTGGCTCATGGCCTAGCAGTTAAGGGACCCAACAAACAAATGGCATAATGGTTACATCGCTGGACTCGCACATGGCTAACCACAGTTGGAGTCCTGGACCTGGTGGCTTGAAACTCACACCAGGAGCATGTGCATACGTCTCCAAGATCCTAGGAGGAGAATGGAGAAGGGAGTGCATCCTGGCCACCCCCACTTGGGGCAGGGGGTATAATTTCTCACTTTCTCTCTCACCATGCCTCTCTGGCAAGTGCACACACCCTATAGCAAAAAAATCTCTCTTTAGGAAAAAATGATAGGGGGACCAGAAGATGGCATATTGGTTACCTTGTTTGAGTCTGCGGTTGAAGTCTCAGACCTGGTGACTTAAAAACTCATGCTGGGAGACCATGGTTACGTCATTGGACTCCCATGTAGTCAGCCTCAGTTCAGGTCCTGGACTTAGCAACTTAAAACTCACGATGGGGCCAGCAGGTGGCACGGTGGTTAAGGTGGCCGGACTCCCACATAGCTGACCAGAGTTCAAGTCCTGGACCTGGCAGCTTGCTTTCTCACTTTCCTTCTCTCTATCTGTCTCTCTCTGGTTAACTTCAAAATAAAATAAAATAATGACAATGAATACAATTAAATTTAAAATAATTAAAAAAAAAAAAAAAAAACTCACGACGGGTGCTTGTCTGTATGTGCCCAAAATCCCGAGAGGAAAATGGAGGAAAGGAGATTGCAGTGTGGCCAACCCCCTGGGGAGTGATTTCTTGCTTTCTGTCTCTCTGTCTCTGTCTTTCCAGCAAGTGCATGCACCCTATAGCAAAAAATCTCTCTCTTAAAAAACAAACAACAACAAAAAAACTCACACTGGGTGTGTGTGTGCATGTACCCAAGATCCTGGAAGAGAAGGGATTGCTGCGTAGCCATCCCCCCAGGGGTGATTTCTTGCTTTCTGTCTTTCTATGTCTCTCTCCAGAGAAAGCACATGCCCTATAGGGAAAATCTTTCTTAAAAAAAAAAAAAAAAATTAGGGACCAGCAATTGGTGTAATGGCTATGTCACTGTACTCCCATGTAGTCAACTGCGGTTCAAGTCCTGGACCCGGTGGCTTAAACTCATGCCAGGCACATGTGCATGCGTGCCCAAGATCCCGAGAGGAGAATGGAGGAGAAGGGATTGCGGCCTAGCCATCCCTCCTGGGGGAGTGATTTCTCATTTTCTGTCTCTCTCTGTCTTTCTGGCGAGCACACATACCCTGTAACAAAACCCTCTCCAAAAAAAGAAATTTTAAGACACACACACACACACACACACACACACACACGTAGGAAAGAAAAAATAAAAAATAATGCCTTTTTGAAAAATAGAATTATTTATTTAATTTTATTTATTCATCCATTTATCTTAATTTGACCAGAGAAAGACAGACACGCAGAGAGAAGGAAAGTGAGAAAGCAAGTCAAGCCACCAGGTCCAGGACTCAAACCTGGTTGGCCTTTTGGGAATGTCCAGTGCCTTGACCACCACGCCACCACAATAATGCTTTTATTTTTTTTTTTAAAGAGACAATTTTGTTATAGGGAGTGTTCAGTCACCAGAGAGACAGAGAGAAAGTAAAAATTTACCCTCCAGGAGTGATGGCCATGTTACAGTCTCCTCTCCTCCATTCTCTTCTCAGGATCTTGGGTACTCATGCACACAAGCTCAGCGTGAGTTTCAAGCCTCCAGGTCCAGGACTTGAACTGCGATCAGCCATGTGGGTGTTCAGCACCTTAACCACTATGCTACCTGCTGGCCCCAATAAATAATTTTTTTAAAGAATTATTCAGTTTTATTTATTATTGTTCTTTAGTTTGACCAGCGAAAGAGAGGGAGAGAGAGTGAAAAAGCAAACCACTATGTCCAGGACTTGAACTGCGATTGGCCATGTGGGAATCCAGTGCCCTTAACCACCACACCACCTGGTGGTCCCCCTATTTTTTATATTTTTAAAGAATTACTAGGACCAGCAGGTGGTGTGGTTAAGGCGCTGGACTCCACATGGCTGACCGCAGTTCAAGTCCTGGACCTGCCAGCTTGCTTTTTCACTTTCTCTTGCTCGCTCTCTCACTCTGTCTCTCTCTCTCTCTGGTTAAATTAAATCTAATTTAAATAAATAAACAAATAAATAAATAGAGTTAAATGAAAATAATTCTTTTTAAAAATATATAATTAAAAGGTAAAAAAGAGTAGATAGAAAATCTGAGTGTTACCCTCTTGTGTTTTCCTTTCCCAACATTTCCTTCTGTATCATGATAAAAAATATTTAATGTTGAGATATGTTCATTAGCTTGCTCCTTTCTGCCTGTGGATACTGCCAGAGAAGCATGTTGAAGTTTCTCTTTCCACTGCCATCATGTTAAGTTGGAGTCTCCCAAAGAGCCGGGACAGGTGCAGAAATTCTTTTTCAGAGGGTTGAACTTTGAAACAACTTATGAGAGCTTGAGGAGCCATTTTGAGCAACAAGGAACGCTCATGGACTATGTGGTAGTACAAGATCCAAACACTGAGCACTCTACGGGATATGGGTTTATAACATAAGCCACTGTGGAGGAGGTGGATGTAGCCATGAATGCAAGGCCACATGGGTGGATGAAAGAGTTGTAGAACCAAAGAAGGGCGTCTCAAAAGAAAATTCTCAAACACCAAGTGCCCACCAACTGTGAGAAAGATCTTTGTTGATGCCATTAAAGAAGACACTGGGGGGCCAATGGGTGGCGTGGTCGTTAAGGCACTGGACACTCCCACATGGCTGACCATGGTTCAAGTCCCAGACCTGGTGGCTTGCTTTCTCACTTTCCCTCTTTCTTTCTGGGACCAGCAGTTGGCGTAATGGCTATGTCGCTGGATTCCCATGTAATCAACCGCGGTTTGAATCCCAGACCCAGTGGCTTAAACTCATGCCAGGTGCGTGTGCATGCATGCCCAAGATCTCAAGAGGAGAATGGAAGAGAAGGGATTGTGGCGTGGCCATCCCCCCCCCGCCCCCCCGGGGGGTGATTTTTCACCTTCTGTGTCTCTGTCTCTCTGGCGAGTGCACGCACCCTATAGCAAAATCCTCTCCAAAAAAAAAAAAAAGACACTGAAGGACATCACCTAAGAGATTATTTTGAACAGTATGGGAAAATTAAAGTGATTAAAATCAAGACTGACTGAGGCAGTGGCATAAAGAGGGGCTTTGCATTTTATAACCTTTGTTGATCATGACTCTGTGGATAAGACTGTCATTCAGAAATACCATACTGTGAATGGCCACAACTGTGAAGTAAGGGAAGCCCTGTCCAATCAAGAAATGGCTAGTGCTTCATCTAGCCCAAGAGGTCGAAGTGGTTCTGGAAACTTCAGTGGTGGTCAAGGAAGTGGTTTTGGTGGTAAAGACAACTTTGGTCATGGAGGAAGCTTTAGTGGTTGTGATGGCTTTGGTGGCAGCCATGGTGGTGGTGGTGGATACGGTGGAATTGGGGATAGCTACAACGGATTTGGTAATGATGGAAGCAATTTTGAAGGTGGTAGAAGCTACAATGATTTTGGCAGTTATAACTATCAGTCTTCAAATTTTGGATTCATGAAGGGTTGAAACTTTGGAGGCAGAAGCTCTGGTCATTATGACAGTGGAGTCCAATACTTTGCCAAACCACGAAATCAAAGTGGCTGTGTCGTTTCGTGCAGTAGCTATGGCAGTGGCAGAAGGTTTAATTAACTGCCAGGAAACAAAGCTTAGCAGGAGAGGAGAGCCAGAGAAGTGACAGAGAAGCTACAGGTTACAACAGATTTGTGAACTCAGCCAAGCACGGTGGTGGCAGGTCCTAGCTGCTACAAAGAAGACATGTTTTAGACAGTACTCATGAGTATGGGCAAAAATACGAGGACTGTATATGTGACTAATTATATAACAGGTTTAGTTTCTGTTCTGTGGAAAGTATAAAGCATTTCAACAAAGGGTTTTTTTGTTTGTTTGTTTGTTTGTTTTTGGAGAGGCTTTCGCTATAGGGCGTGTGCGCTCGCCAGACAGACAGAGAGAGACATAGAGACAGAAAGCGAGAAATCACCCCCCAGGGGGGATGGTCACGCCGCAATCCCTTCTCCTCTCGGGATCTTGGGCACGCATGCACACGCGCCCGGTGTGAGTTTTAAGCCACTGGGTCCGGGATGCGAACCGCGGTCGACTACATGGGAGTCCAGCGACATAGCCATTACGCTAACTGCTGGTTCCCCAACAAAGGGTTTTAATGCAGATTTTTTTTTCACCCAGGCTGTTCATTGTTAAATGTAATAGTCTGATTGTGTGTGTGTGTGTGTGTGTGTGTGTATATATGTGTGTATGTATATATAATGTATTTTCTTTTGTAATGTCTTTCAGCCCTAGTTTATTATCTTCATAATGAGGATAGGTAGTTGGAATTAAATGAATAATACATATTAATACATAGCACAATTCCAGGTACAAAAGAAACATTTAACAAATATTAGGTGATATTAATTAAATACTTTTTTTTTTTGGAAAGGTTTTTGCTATATATAGGGCGCGTGCGCTCGCCAGACAGACAGAGAGACAGAAAGCGAGAAATCACCCCCCAGGGGGGATGGCCATGCCGCAATCCCTTCTACTCTGTTCTCTCGGGTTCTTGGGCATGCACGCACATGCGCCCGGCGTGAGTTTTTAAGCCATCAGGTCCGGGACATGAACCACAGTCAACTACATGGGAGTCCAGCAACATAGCCATTATGCTAACTGCTGGTCCCTTTTTTTTTTTTTTTTTTTTTTTTTGAGAGGCTTTTGCTATAGGGTGTGTGTACTCGCCAGAAAGACAAAGAAAGACAGAAAGCGAGAAATCACCCCCAGGGGGGATGGCCACACCTCAGTCCCTTCTCCTCCATTCTCTTGGGATCTTGGGCACACACACACACACACAAATGCGGCTGGCATGAGTTTAAGCCACCAGGTCTGGGACTCAAACCACAGTCAACTACATGGGAATCCAGCGATATAGCCATTATGCCAACTGCTGGTCCAAATACATATTTTTTTAATGGCTGCTTGTTGATGTGTGATTGTACAGTTCTGTGTCTTGTTTGTGGCAGTAGTTACATGAAGTTACACAAGGTAAAATTGTATATAACTATATATCCACATGCATGTGTAGATAACTGGAGAAATCTGAACAAAGTTTGGATTGAACCAGCGTCAGTTTTCCGATATTAATGGTGCACTGAAGTAATGCAAGATGTTAACATTTGGGAAAGCTAAGTGAAGAGTACACAGAACCTACTTGTACATTTCTTTACAACTTTCTAAAATCTGTAATTGTTTTTAAAGAAATTATTACTTGTTGGAAGTTGTATTTCCTAATTACGTAAATATCTCTATGGTTATAGTTTCTATGGTTATAGTTTCTAAACATTTGTATTGTGCTAAGAGGAGTTTCTTATTGCTCTTTTAGGTGGGATTGAGACTGGATCTATCACAGAAATGTTTGGAGAATTCCGAACTGGGAAAACCCAGATCTGTCATACACTAGCTGTAACATGCCAGGTGAGCAGTGGGGTTCTAGCTAAGCAAATCGGCAAGAATCACTGGGTCTTTGGGAAAGTCATGAGGCGTTTTTCTGTTTTGCTGTGCGAAATGCCTCATGACTTTTCTGATGACCCAGTTGTTGATTCCTACTATTTGCAAGCATGTTAAGATGGACATAAAAGGTACTTCCTTTCTCCTCGAGAATTGTATAGCTAGTTAGAAGAAAGACTCTTATTGCAGAATTCTTCCTCATCCTAGAAACTAGCAGATCATTTCAAATATTTTCTTATCCACTAGGCCTTTCCTGGCTTTACCTGCTCTGTTCTTTGTTAGTCTAGATTAACTTAATTCCCTTACAAATACTCTCAATTTATGTTCATACTTGCAGGGATACCAACCGTAGATGTCCCCTGTCTTCTCAGTGCCTTTACCCAAATATCTGACAATACTGGAGAAAAATCATACCATAAAATTGACAGGCTTTACTTTAAATTCAAGATGACAAACTTTACATTCATTACTGGTTGGCATATCTAATTGTTTTTTTTTTTAATAGAAATTTAGGCTAAAGTTCTGAACAGATTTTTAAAAATTATTTATTTTTCATTTTATTTATTCATTCATTTATCCTAATTTGACCAGAGAGACAGAGAAACAGAGAGAGAAAGAGAAAGTGAGAAAGCAAGCCACCAGGTCCAGGACTCGAACCGTGGTCAGCCATGTGGGAGTGTCCAGCGCCTTAACCACCACGCCACCTGCTGGCCCCCTAAGTGTTCTTTTTTTTACTCTGTTAGATCTCATAACTTTGTTCACTTTCCCCATATCTTTATGTTCTCTTCAACTTTCAGTCTTAGTCAGTGACGTATAGTCAGTAACTTAAACTGCTCCTCATATCAATCAAGCCTTGTAAGTCCACCATATTTGTGCCCGTCTTTTCTTTTTTTTTTAATAGAGATTTTTGCTGTTGGGTATATGTACTCTCTGGAGAGAGAGAGAGACAGAAAGCAAGAAATCACCCACTGGGGGGATGGCCACACTGCAATCCATACTCCTCTCAGGATCTTAGCCATGCATGTACACATGACCAACGTGAGTTTTTTTTTTTTTTTTTGGAGAGGTTTTCACTATAGGGCGCGTGCGCTCGCCAGAGAAACAGAGACATAGAGACAGAAAGCGAGAAATCACCCCCCAAGGGGAGATGGCCACGCCGCAATCCCTTCTCCTCCATTCTCCTCTCGGGATCTTGGGCACGCACGCACACGCGCCCGGCGTGAGTTTTAAGCCACCAGGTTCGGGATGCGAACCGCGGTCGACTACGTGGGAGTCCAGCAACATAGCCATTACACCAACTGCTGGTTCCCGACCAACGTGAGTTTTAAGCTGCTAGGCCTGGGACTCAAACTATGGTCAACTACTTGAGAGTCTAGTGACATTAGCATTTCGCCCTCTGCTGGCCTTGTGCCCATGTTTTCTTATATCAGGTTATATTGTGTGGGGGAGAGAGGGGTAGTCTGTCCCAGTCTGCCACTTTAAGCTGGGCTCCTTAACTGAATCCAGACCTCCTATGCAGCTTCAGCTATTATACAATGGTGCCCTCCCACCCATGCCACTATGGCTAGACCAGAAAATTGTGTAATTTTTTTAAAATAATTATTTATTATTATTTTTTATTATCATCGTTATTATTTAATTTGACCAGAGAGAGACAGAAGGCAAGGACAAGTGAGAAAGCAAGCCACAAGGGAAAGTGAGAAAGCAAGTCATGGAGTCTTGAACCATGGTTGGTCATGTGGGAGTCCAACACCTTAACCACCACACCACCTGCCAGCCCCCAATTTTAATCTAGATAATTTCTACCATATATGCAAATTATTGGAAGAATTCAAAAACAACTGAAACATTTGCCTCTTTATATCAGTATGATAGAGGAGGCTTCCTAGTATCTTTTAATCCTGGTGTGAGTTCTTACATAAATTTATATATCAACTATATGTTTTTCTCATGTGTTTTTTCTTATTGAACAATTTAAGAATTATCCTTCATAATTTATTCTGAAATTAAAGAGTACTTTATCAGAAAAATTTACTACATTGATGTAATGTTATGTTATAAAGATGGTGTGCCTTAAAAAATGTAGATTTTCTTTGGACCCTGTGTCTTACACATTTAATAAAACTTAGATCTCCTGAGACTAATATATTGAGACCAATTTCTCAAGTTACCCCCCCCAAAAAAATCTCACTTTTAAGAGAGATTTTTTTTTTATAAAGGGTATGTGTGCTCTCTGAGAGACAAAGAAAGAGAGAGAGGCAGAAAACAAGAAATTACACCCCAGCAGGATGACCACACCACAATCCCTTCTCCTCTATTTTCCTCTTGGGATTTTGGGCATGCATGTACACATGTCCGGCATGAGTTTCAAGCCACTGGGTCCAGGGCTTGAACTATAGTCAGCCATGTGGGAGTCCAATGACATAAACATTACGCCCTCTGCTTGTCCCAGTACCTCATTTTTTAAAGCTATATTCTTCATTGTTTACCACAGAGTGAATGTCTTGAGGTGGTGAACAGTGTTTCTTTTTCCTTTTTTTTTTTTTTAATTTGCTATAGGGTGCGAGTGTTCCCTGGAGAGAGCAGACAAAAAGACAAGAAAAGTGAGAAAGCACTTCCTTGGAGGGGATGGCCATGTAGCAGTCCCTTCTCCTTCATTCTCCTCTCTGGATTTTGTGCATGCACGTACCCACACATGTGCTCTGTGTATTTTCCAGACTACCAGGTTCAAGGCTCAAACTGTGCAGTCCGCCATGTGGGATCCAGTTGTTGTAACCACACACCACTGGCTGGCCCCATGAATGCCACTTCTTGAGATAAGAAAATACTCAGGTTCTTCATGAATAAAAGTGATTTTGTACATGAAATAGACGAAGAGACCCGCCTCCAGCAGAGTCTTGATGCCACAATCCAGCTGCAGCTGCAGCCAGCCTTGGATCATTCACATGTCAAGGCCCATTATGTTTAGGGAGGTCTGTGGACTTGAACTCAGAACCTTCTCATATGGGTCAACCTCACAGGATCTCATGTTTTATAGTTGCACGACTGACCCTTCACATGTCATTTTAATTGTTCTTTCCTTCATTGCTTGACTGATCTTTTCTTTGAGCGCTACCATGTGTCTTATGAGACAGCCAAGTAAGGATTTATGTGGACATATGTCATTATTGACTATCCCATAAACAATTCTGAGGAAGAGAGAGAGTAGGGGTGTAGGCAAACTTTCAATTAAAAGAGTAGTAATAAGCTGTGGACATTATAGTTATTGCCTGAGCACCACTAGAAATTCAATAACTGGGACCAGCAGTTAGCGTAATGGCTATGTCGCTGGACTCCCACGTAGTCGACCGCGGTTCGAGTCCCGGACCCGACGGCTTAAACTCACGCCGGGCGCGTGTGCGTGCATGCCCAAGATCCCGAGAGGAGAATGGAGGAGAAGGGATTGCGGCGTGGCCATCCCCCCTGGGGGGTGATTTCCTGCTTTCTGTCTCTCTGTCTCTCTCTGTCTATCTGGCGAGCGCACGCGCCCTATAGCAAAAACCTCTCCAAAAAAAAAAAAAAAAAAAAAAGAAAAGAAATTCAATAACTAATGAATGATTAAGACTGTTGAAAATATGATCCTGACTTGGGACCAGCAGGCAGCGTAGTAGTTGAGGTACTGGATTCCCACATGGCCTACTGTAGTTTATGTCCCAGACCCAGTGGCTTGAAAATCACAACAAATAAACAGATAAATAAATAAATGGAAAAAAAAAAAAAAAAAGATCCTGACCAGCAGATGGCATAGTGGTTACATCACTGGACTCCCACAAGGTGGATCGCGGTTCAAGTCCTGGACCAGGTGGCTTAAAACTCACGCCAGGTGTGCGTGCATGCATGCCCAAGATCCTGCAAGGAGAATGGAGAAGGGATTGCGGCATGGCCATCACCCTGGGGAGTGAATTCTCGCTTTCTGTGTCTCTGGCGAGTGCATGTGCCCTATAGCTAAAATCTCTCTCAAAAAAAAAAAAAAAAAAAGATTCTGACATGAGTCATTTGCCATGCTATGTGACCCTGTTTAGGTAGAAGTGTTTTCTTCATGTTTTGGCAGAGATTCATGTATAATAAACATTGAGAGTACAGTACACAACATCCACATAGTTGCCACAGCAGCTCAGCATATGCCCCAGACATTCTAACATTGTACAATAGAATCCTAGCTTGGGGATGTTTATTAAGTAGTCAGATAATGCCTGTCAACAGTAATCTGAAACAAAATTCTCAAGTGTACATAGCTTCTCTGTAAAATAACATTCATAGGTGGCTGAATAGCTATAGTCTAACATTATCTGCTCTTATTGACTATTTAGATTTTCTCAATTTAATGAAGGGAAATTTCACTGTTAGACTCAGTTTAATAGTGAAGTTAACATCAAATTGAGAGCTATAGTTTTAAAATGGATACCGTATATTTATCAAAAGCTTTAGTGTAATTTAAAAATTTTAGGAAGATAACTTTAAAAAGCATGTGCCCTGGGGCCAGCATGTGGCATGATGATTAAAAGGGTGGATTCCCTAATGGCTGAGTTTCAAGTCCCAAAACCAGCAGCTTGAAAATTACACCAGGAGCATGTGCATGTTACCCAAAATCCCAAGAGGAAAATGGAGGAGAAAGATTGTGATGTGACCGTTTCCCCCAGGAGGGTTCTCACTCTCTCTCTCTTCTCTGTCTATGGCAAGCTCACACCTTAGAGCAAATTATTTTTAATTAATTAAATTTAAAAAAAATCTAACCTTGTTGGTGTCCCAGACCAGTAATGAGATGGGTATAGTGGCACTAGGACAATAAGGTGGGAGGGGTGAAATGGCCTGGAAAACAGAGCATGTCATCCATCCCTCTGCGTCTGTCATAGGCTACTCCTAGCCCAAGAATACCCTAGGACCTTGTTCACGATCCTGCTATTAATCTGGCTGCCTATATCTAGTAACTTATGACCTTTCTTCTGCCCAAGAGGTTCAACCAGTTGGGAAAGAATCCTCTCTTGGGCCAGGCAGTGGCATGACAGTTAAGACAGCTAGATCCCATATAGGTGGCTGTGTTGTTTGAGTCCCAAATCTGACAGTTTGAAACAAACACCTTGGATACATGTGCATGCATGCCCAAGATGCTGAAAAAGAAGGAAATGGAGGGGAATTGTGATAGGACCATTCCCATTGGGGGAGAGGAGGGAGTTGCTTTCTCTTTTTCTCTCTCCTCCGCTTCTCTTTCTAGCAAGTATACATGCCCTCTGGCAAAATTAGAATTCGCTCTCATGCTAGCGTTGAAGATCCCAGAAGGTGAGAGAAAGAGGAAGCTTGTTCATCTATCTTCTGTAGATACAGCTCCTAGAGTGTCAAGATTTCCTCCTTTTCAAACCCAGGCAGCTTCTGCTTTTTGTCATCTTGACCAGTGGTTCAAAATATTTCCTCTATCAAGACCACCTTTTGTTGTCCTTTTCTTCTTTGAATTTATGATAGATTTTATCTGCCAACCTGAATAATAATATATAATTTTTACCTTTCCAAATTAACACAGCTTTCCATAACTGAGTATACGTAAAATCAGTGTCCTGAAGATTGGGAAAATAGTGTCATCAAGATGCTTTCTGTATGTCAGCCACTATGCTAAATACTTTACATGAATTGTCTAATCTTTAGAACAATTGTATAAAGTGGACTTTATCTACAGAATATTCTCAAGGTCACGGGGGCAGAACCACATATATCAAAAATAAGTATGGAACTGCATGGAAAATGATGTAAAAGGCTACTTCTAGGAGTGATGAAAAAGAGTTTTCGAGTTTTACTCCTATATTGTTTGAATTTTTATTTTTTATGTAATACATATATTACTATTTTTAATAATTATTTTATTCTACTTTATTTATTTATTTTATTTTGACCAGAGAGGGACAGAGTGAGAGAGAGAGAAAGAGAAAGTGAGAAAGCAACCCTTCAGGTCTGGGACTCGAATCTCAGTTGACTATGTGAGAAGCTAGGACCCTTAACCACCACACTACCTTCTGGCCCCCATGTATTATTAGTTTTTCATATTTTTGCCATAGGGCACATGTACTCTATAGAGATAAAGAGGGAAAGAAAGTAAGAACTTGCCTCCCAGGAGGAATTGCCATGCCACAATCCCCTCTCCATTTTCTTCTTGGGAGGGCTGTGCTCTGATTTTTTTTCTTAATAGGAATTATTTAATTTTTTAGGACCAGCAGTTAGCATAATGGCTATGTTGCTAGACTCCCATGACTGCAGTTCGAGTCCTGGACCCGGTAGCTTAAACTCACGCCAGGCGCGTGTGCGTGCGTGCCCAAGATCCCAAGAGGAGAATAAAGGAGAAGGGATTGTGGTGTTGGCCATCCCCCCTGGGGGGGTGATTTCTCACTTTCTGTCTCTCTGTCTATCTGGTGAGCACACGCGCCCTATAGCAAAAACCTCTCCAAAAAAAAAAAAGAATTATTTAATTTTTTTAAAAGAATTATATATTGGGGCCCACTTGTGGCGTATTGGTTATGGATAGTGGAATCCCACATGGCTGACCGCAGTTCAAGTCCCAGACCTGGCAACTTGCTTTCTCACATTCCCTTTCTTTTTTTTTTCTTTTTTTTTTTTTTTTTTCCGCTATAGGGCACATGCGCTCACCAGACAGACAGAGAGAGACATAGAGACAGAAAGCGAGAAATCACCCCCCAGGGGGGATGGTCACGCCGCAATCCCTTCTCTTCCATTCTCCTCTCGGGATCTTGGGCACACACGCACACGCGCCCGGCGTGAGTTTTAAGCCACCGGGTCCGGGACGCGAACCGCGGTCGACTACGTGGGAATCCAGCAACATAGCCGTTACGCTAACTGCTGGTTCCCCTCACATTCCCTTTCTATCTTTCTCTCTCACTCTGCCCCTCTCTGGTCAAATTTAAATAAATAAATAAATGAAGTAAGTAAGTAAGTTAAATAAAAATAATTCTTCCTCCCAAAAAAGGATGGATTCTTTAAAAAAAAAAAAAAAAAAAAAAAAAAAGAGGATGGAATTTTTAGGGTGAAAAATATTTATTTAATTTTATTTATTATTATTATTATTTAATTTTGATAACAGAAAGAGAAAGGGAGAGAAGAAATATAAGAAGGCAAGCCACCAGGTCTATGACTTAGACCACAGTTGGCCATGTGGAAGTTCAGCACCTTAATCACCATGCCACACACTAGTCCTGGTACTCTGATTTTAAAGTGTTTTTTACTTTTGTCTTATTAGAGAGATTGGAGGAATTATAGAGTTGTCATGGGGGACTTGGTAGCTATGTCAGGAGTATAGTATTTATTTTCTTTATTCTTTTCATTTTCTCTAGCTTCCTATTGACCGGGGTGGAGGTGAAGGAAAGGCCATGTACATTGACACCGAGGGTACCTTTAGGCCAGAGCGGCTGCTAGCAGTGGCTGAGAGGTAGGTTACTGGGTTAGAGAGAGATGGGTTCACCTGTCACTGTAGCAATTGCCAGGGTTAGTTTGGCCGAAGACTGTCTCCTCTCACACATATCCCAAAATTGTGTGATTCAAAAGAACGACCTTCCTTAGTGGGGAAAGGCATTATGAGTTGCCATCAGACTAGATAAAAAACAAGATTCAACTTTATGCTATCCTGCAGTGAAACACTTTATGTTCAGACAGAAATAGATTGAAAATAAATGTATGGAAAAGTTACAACATGTAAATGATAACCAGAAAAGAACTTGAATGATTATATAGATGCTCCTCAACTTATGATGGAGCTATATTCTGTTAAATCCATTTTAAGTTTAAAAAAAAAAAATCAGAGTAGTGTAAGTTCAAAAGCTGATTGATTTATGATGGTGTTACTCCCTGGTAAACCCATTATTAAGTTATTAACAAAAAAATTGTTACGTCAGACCATCCAAATTAGTGTTGATCCGTGCTAATATCAGACAACATAGACTTTAAAGCAAAAAGGTACCGCTAGAGGGGCCAGCAGGTGCCGTGTGGTTAAAGCGGCTGGATTCCCACATGGCCAACTGTGATTGAGTCCTGGACCCAGTGGCTTGAAAATCACGCTGAATATGTGTGTGTGCATGCCAAGATTCCGAGAGGCGAATGGAGCAGAAGGGATTCCGGCATGGCCATCCCCTCTAGGAAGTGATTTTTCCTTTTCCCTCTCTGTCTCTCTACTCTCCATGGCAAGTACACATGCCCTATGGCAAAAAAACTTAAAAAAAAAAAAAATTACTGGCAACAAAGAGGAGCGTTTTATAAATAAAAAGTTAACTCATCAGAGAGAGACAACAATTGTGAGCATACACACCTAACAACAGAGCCCCAAAATACATGAAATAAAAACTGAGAGCTCCCCAGTGTGGCAATTTAACACTACGCATAGGGAACTGGACCACACATAGTTGACCATGGTCCAAATCTTGACTCTTGGTGGCTTAAAGAACACTCCCAGCATGTGTGCATACATCCTGATAGGTTAGAGAAATGGAGGAGAGGCACAGAGTGCTTCTTTCTCCCTCTCTCTGTTCTGGTGAGCATACACACCTGTGGCAATGATTTTTTTTAAAAAAAGGCAGAATTGGACTGCCTTTATGGCATAGAATTAATAACGGCAGTGCTCTAGAGATGCAAGGTGCCATATGGTGACTGGTTTGAATCCCCAACCCAATCAGCCTGAAACATTCTGGGCACATGTATGAATGCCCCAGATCCAATGGGCTGCATAATTGGAGGAGAGGGATTACAGCGTGACCAGACTCTAGAAGGTGCTTCCCTCTCTCTCCCTCCCTCTCTTTCTCATTCATGCACACATTTTATCATGAATGGGGGGGCAATAGAATTGAAGAGAAAAATAAACTATTCAACAATAACAGGGACCAAAATTTCACTTTCAATAATGGATGAAGACTTCAATTGCCCCCTCAATAATGGAGAGACCATCATACCAAAAACCTACAGGTAGCATCATATTTAATGGTGAAATTTCATTAATTCTTTTGTGTTTATCAGAAAAAGCACCTTCTGGGACCAGCAGTTAGCGTAATGGCTATGTCGCTGGACTCCCACATAGTCGACCGTGGTTCGAGTCCTGGACCCAGTGGCTTAAATTCACGCTGGGCACGTTGGCATGCGTGCCCAAGATCCCAAGAGGAGAATGGAGGAGAAGGGATTGTGGTGTGGTCATCCCTCCTGGGGGGTGATTTCTCACTTCCTGTCTCTCTATGTCTCTCTCTGTCTTTCTGGCAAGCGCACGTGCCCTGTAGCAAAAACCTCTCCAAAAAAAGAAAAACTAAATAAAGGAAAAGCACCTTCTAGTGAGATGTGGTCACATCACAATCCTTTTTCCTCAATTTTTACATCCCATCATGATTTTTGGGCATACACATGTGCCCATGTGTTTGTCAAGATCATGGCTTAAAACCTGTCAGCCATATGGGATCCAGCTCCTGAAGCACTGTACTTTGAGGCTGGCCTATTGGAATTCTGAATGCTTTCCCCTCTGAGGTTCAAAACAAGGCAAGGATATCCATTCTTAACATTTACATTTAACAATGTAGTGATGGTTCCATCCAGTACAGTCAGTCAGACAACAAACTGAAATAAAAGACATCTAGACCCAGCCTTGGTAGCATACTGGACTGTAGTGCTAGAAGCCACATGGCCAACTGTGGGTTCTGATCCTAGTCAGGTTGACCTAAAATATACTGGGCGCATGTAGACACACTCACCCAAGATCCTGAGGACTCTGGAGGACTGGGAAAAGTAATCATGGGAAAAATGAGACCCTGTCAAGGGTCAGTTTGCACACACTCTGTGTTACAAAAAAAAAAAAAAAATATATAGTTAATTTTTTAAAACGGCATCCAGGGGGCCAGCAGGTGGCGTGGTGGTTGGGGTGCTGGACATGGCCAACCACGGTTTGAGTCCCAGACCTGGTGGCTTGTTTTCTTTCTCTTTCTCTCTCTCCCTGATGAGTGTAGCCTTGTAGCAAAAATTAAAAAGTAAGTAAGTTAAATAAATAAATATTTTAAAAACGAGGTATCCAGAGTGGAATGAAAGTAGTAAGTCTACCTATTTGCCGATTACATGAAGCTGTATGTAGAAATCCTAAGGAATCCATACCCAAAACACTACTAGAACTAAATAAACTATCAATAGTTAAGCAAGGTTATATTGTACAATATAATGTATAAAAATTCATTATATTTCTACATACAGAAAATGATTAAAAAATAGAATTAAAGTTTCATTCACAGTAGTGTAAACAAAATATTGGAAAAAAACTTAAGTATAAGACTTTCAAATTGAAAAATTTTAAATATTGCTTAGAGAAATTAGAGATCTATATAATGAGAAACATTCCACATTCATGGATTAAAAGACTAAATATTATTTATTTTATTTGTTTTTGAGTGATTTTTGCTATAAGGCATATGTGCTCACCAGAGAGACAGACAGAAAGTGAGAAATCACCCCCTATGGGTGTGGCCACACTGCAACCCCTTCTCTTCCATTCTCCTCTCAGGCTCTTGGACACACACACATACACACACATGCCCTGTGTGAGTTTGAAGCCGCTGGGTCTGGTACTCGAAATGCAGTCAAATACGTGGGAGTCCAGCAGCATAACCATTACACCATCTCAGGTTCTGGTATTAATTTTTTTGAATTGCCATAGGGTGCATGTGCTTGCCAGAAGAACAGAGGGAGAGAGAAAGAGAGATAGCACCCCCAAAATGGGATGTGGTCAGATCATAATCCTTTCTCAATTTCTCTATCCTATCAAGATTTTACATATAAATACTACCTGGAAAGTTTTTCAATCTGCCAGGCCAGGATTTGAACCACTGTCTACCATGGAAAAAAAAAAGATCTTTATGATCTCTTGGTAAGCAGAAATTTCTTAGTATCAAAAGCATAGTCTGTGAAAGAAAAAAATTAATAATATAACCAGTTTTCTTTAAAATTAAAAACTGGGATCAACAGATGGCATAATGATTATGTCACTGGACTCCCACTGTGGTTTGAGTTCCAGACCCAGCAGTTTAACACTCATGCCAGGCCTGTGTGCATACATGCCCACAATCCCCAGAGGAGAAGGGATTGAGGCATGGCCATTCCCTGGGAGTGACTTCTCATTTTCTGTTTCTCTGTCTCTCTAGCAAATGCATGCATCCTATGGCAAAAATCTCTCAAAATTAAAAACTAATTTTGTTTCAGAGGACACTATCAAGAAAGTGAAAATGGGACTAGCAGTTGACGTGATGGCTATGTCACTGGACTCCAATGTAGTTGACCGTGGTTCGAGTCCCGGACCCAGTGGCTTAAAACTCACGCTGGCACATGTGCATGTGTGCCCAAGATCCTGTGAGGAGAATGGAGGAGAGGGATTATGGCGTGGCCATCCCCTCGAGGGGTAATTTCTTACTTTCAGTCTCTGCTTCTCTCTGTCTTTCTGGCGAGGCCACGTGCCCTATAGTAAAAACCTCTCAAAAAAAAAAGAAAAAGAAAGAAAGAAAAGACAACCCAAAGAATGTAAGAAAACATTTGCAAATGATATATCCCGTAAGAGTCTAGAATCCGCCATATATAAGGGACTTCAAAAAATTCATAGAAAAATGGAATTAAAGTAGATTTAGGGCCAATAGGTGGTGTGGTAATTAAGGTGCAGGATCCCACATGACTGACTCTGTGGTTCAAGTCCCGGATCTAGTGGCTGAGAATCACACTGGGCATATGTACATGTGTGCCCCAAATCCCAAGAGTAGAATGAAGGAGGAGGGATTGCGTTGTGGCCATCCCCTCTAGAATGTGATTTCTTGCTTCCCCTTTCTCTCTGTCACTCTCTCTCTCCAGCAAACGTACATGCCCTGTTGCCAAAACTAAATTTAAAAAGTATAGGTTTATTTTAGTATAAAAAACATTTTTGGGACCAGCAGTTCGCGTAATGTCTGTGTCGCTGGACTCCCACGTAGCTGACCGCGGTTCGAGTCCAGGACCCAGTGGCTTAAACTCATGCCGGGCGTGTGTGCATGTGTGCCTTCCCAAGATCCCGAGAGAAGAAGGGATTGCGGCGTGGCCATCCCCCCTGGGGGGTGATTTCTCGCTTTCTATCTCTCTGTCTCTGGCTGGCTGGCGAGCGCACGCGCCCTATAGCAAAAACCTCTCTAAAAAAGGAAAGAAAAAAAATTTTTGGAACTCCATGAACAAGTTTTTCATAATACATGTTTTCTATGAAGTTGTTGAAGATCCTTTGTGTAAAGAATTCTTAAAATGCGGCACAAAAAGATTATACAATTAAAATAGGCCAAGGATTTCAATAGGTATTTCTCCAATGACCATATACAGATGGCCAATGAGTACATGAAAAAATGCTTAACATCATTAGTCATCAGGATAATGCAGAGTAAAACCACAGGAGATGCCACTTCACACTCCCTATTATGACTAGAATTAAAAAGACGTTGCGTAGGATGTGGAGAAACCGGAACCCCCACACATCAGTGCTTAAAGTGTAAATGGTGCTCTTTGCAAAATAGTTTGGCAGTTTTTTAAAAAGTTAAACATAAAGGACCAGCAGGTGACATAGTGGTTAAGGGTGCTGGACTCCCGCATGGCCAACTGTGGTTCAAGTCCTGGACCTGGAGGCTTGCTTTCTCACTTTCTCTCTCTTTCTCTCTGGAAATATTTTAAAAATAAATAAGGTTAAATGAAATATTTAAAAGACAAAAAAGCTGAGGACCAGCAGTTAACGTAATGGCTATGTCACTGGGCTCCCACGTAGTTCGAGTCTCAGACCCGGTGGCTTAAACTCACACTGGGTGCGTGTGCATGCATGCCCAAGATCCTGAGAGGAGGATGGAGGAGAAGGGATTGCGGTGTGGCCATCCCCCCTGGGGGGTGATTTTTCGCTTTCTGTCTCTCTGTCTCTATCTTTCTGGCGAGCGCACACACCCTATAGCAAAAACCCCTCCAAAAAAATAAAAGCTAAACATAAACGTCAATGGCAGGTGATGCAGAGGTTAGCTGAATTCCATATTGCTGACTACATAGTTTGAGTCCTAAACCAAGCAACTTGAAAATCATGTTGGCCATGTGTGCATGCATGCCCAAAATCCCAAGAAGAGACTGGAGGAAAAGGGATTGCACTGTAGCTATCCTGATACCCTAGAGGGTGATTTCTTGTTTTCCCTTCCTCTCTGTCTCTTTGTCTCTGGTGAGCATACATGCCCTATAGCAAAATTAAAAAAAGAAAAATACATAAATTTACCTTATGACCCAGCAGTTTATTCTAGTTATGTACTCAAAAGAAATAAAAACATGTCCTTACAAGGAATTGTACACGGATGTTTATAGTATCTTAACAGTCAAAAAAATAGGAAACAACCTAAAAAAATCTATCAGCTAGTGGATGAATAAACTAACTTTTTTTATCCATACAATATTTTTCAACAATAAAAAGAACTTTAGGGACTAGCAGTTGGCGTAATGGCTGTGTCGCGGACTCCCATGTAGTCAACCATGGTTCAAGTCCTGGACCCGGTGGCTTAAACTCACGCCAGGCACGTGCATGTGTGTGCCCAAGATTCCAAGAGGAGAATGGAGGAGAAGGGATTGTGGTGTGGCCATCCCTCCTGGGGGGTGATTTCTCGCTTTCTGTCTCTCTGTCTTTCTGGCGAGTGCACGAGCCCTATAGCAAAAATCTCTCCAAAAAAAGAACATTAGCATGCTTGATACATGTTACAACATGAGTGAAACTCAAAACATGCTGAATGATAGAAGCAAAACACAAAAGACCATATATTATATGGTTCCATTTATATGAAATTTCTAGAAGGAGAAAATCTAGAGACAGTAGAATTAAAGTTACTAGGGTAGGAACAGGGAGTAACTCTAAATAGACTTCAGTGTTCTTTCGTCATCATGGAAATGTCTTAAGATTGAATTGTAAACCTCAGAACATGCTGAATGATAGAAAGACTATATATTGTATGGTTCCATATTACGAAATTTCTGGAAGGGGAAAAATCCAGCCACAGTGGAATTGCAGTTACTTGGGTAGGACTAGGAAGTAATTCTATAAATGGACTTGAGTAATCTTTTTTTTTTTCTTTCTTTCTTTCTTTCTTTCTTTCTTTTTTTTTTTTTTTTTTTTTTGGAGAGGTTTTTTGCTATATGGCGTGTGCGCTTGCTGGAGAGACAGAGAGAGACAGAGAGACAGAAAGCGAGAAATCACCCCCCAGGGGGGATGGCCACACCACAATCCCTTCTCTTCCATTCTCCTTTTGGGCACACACGCACACGCGCCCGGTGTGAGTTTAAGCCACCGGGTCCAGGACTCGAACTGCGGTCAGCTACATGGGAGTTCAGCAACATAGCCATTACGCTAACTGCTGGTCCCGACTTGAGTGATCTTTTGCAGTCATGAAAATGTTTTAAAATTTAGGGAACAGAAGATGGCATAGCAGTTATGTTGCTGGACTCCCACATGGCTGACCATGGTACAAGTACCAGACCCAATGGTTTGAAAATCACACCAGGCATGTGTGCATGCATGCCCAAGATCCCAGGAAGAGAACGGAGGAGAAGGGATTGTGGTATGGCCAGCTCTCCCCGCCAGAGCAGGTGACAAAAATCTCTTTAAAAAAAAAAATTTATAAAAGAGACCCACAGGTGGCATGGTGGTTAAGTGCTGGATACTCCCACATGGCCAACTGTGGTTTGAGTCCCAGACCTGTTGGCTTACTTTCTCTCTCTCTATCTCTCTGGTCAAATTAAAATAAATAATTTAATACATGAAATTAAATTAATAACTCTTTATTAAAAAATGTTTTAAAACTGAATTGGGCAACCACAGTTCGAGTCCCAGACTTGGTGGCTTGCTTTCTCAATTTCTCACTCTCTCTCTTGCTCCTACTCTTGCTCTGTCCTGCTCTGGTCAAATTAAAATAAATAAAGTTAAATAAAATAACTCTTTTTAAAAATTTTAATTGTGTGCAACCCTGCTAAATCACTAAAACTCATTGAATTTTATACTTAAAACAGGTCTTTTTTTTTTTTTTTTTTTTTTTTTTTGGAGAGGTTTTTGCTATAGGGCGCGTGCGCTCGCCAGACAGACAGAGAGAGACAGAGAGATAGAAAGCGAGAAATCACCCCCCAGAGGGGCTGGCCACGCCGCAATCCCTTCTCCTCCATTCTCCTGTCGGGATTTTGGGCACGCACGCACACGCGCCCGGCGTGAGTTTAAGCCGCCGGGTCCGGGACTCGAACCACGGTCGACTACGTGGGAGTCCAGCGACATAGCCATTACGCTAACTGCTGGTCCCAAAACAGGTCTATTTTATGGTATAATAATTATACCTCAAGAGAGCTAGAGAAAAATTTTTAAAGTTTCTACATCTTCTAATACAGTTTTCAAATAATCTGTCAAAATTATTCTACTTATTTTATCAAATGTGGTAATTTATTCCCTACCACAAGTTTTACTGAATGAAACCCAGTGATTAAATAGATTTCTTTGTATATTAGGATGTCAGGCTCAAGTTGAATGTACTTGGCTAAGTTTAGAAAATCTTCTTCATTTTATCAAATTCTCTTACTTCTCTCTTAGTTTATAATTTGAAGAACCCAACCCATTGAGTGTACATCACTGAGGCATAAAATTAGGTTGAAGTAATAATTGCAGCCTTTGCCTCTTACAAAATCTCTGTCAAGAAGAAATACTTTCTGATAACCTTATCTTAGTTTTCTGAAGATGTGTATACTGAACTAGATTATCCCTCCCAAAGTTGCTGTAGTGATCCTATACAGATTAAAGGTTTGCTTTTTATTTTATTTTTTTTTACTATAGGGTATGTGCCCTCACCAGAGACAGAGAGAGTGAAAGAGAAACCACCCCTAAGGGGGATAGCCACGCTACAATTCTCCTTTTGGGACTTTGAGCATGCACGCACAAACTCTTGGCATAATTTTCTAGCTGATGGGTTTGAGAGTCAAACCATGCAGTTGGCCATATGGAATCTAGCTGCTTTAACCTCCACGCCCTGCTGGCCCAGCGCTTTTTGTGTTTAATTGCCCATACGTACACTCCCCAGGGAGAAAGAAAAACAGAAAGGGAGAAGGAACTTCCCAGTGGGACACAGTCATGCCGCAATCCCTTCTCCTCTATCCTATTGGGATTTTAGACATGCACAGACTCAGAATGATTCTTAAGTAATTATTTTTATTTTAACTTTATGTATGTATGTATGTATGTACGTACATATGTATGTGTATGTGTGTGTGTGTGTGTGTGTTATTTGACCAGAGAGGGACAGAACAAAAGAGAGAGAAAGTGGGACCAGCAGTTAGCATAATGGCTATGTCGCTGGACTCCCACATAGTCGACTGCGGTTCGTGTCCCGGACCAGGTGGCTTAAAACTCACGCCGGGTGTGTGTGTGTGTGTGTGCGTGCCCAAGATCCCGAGAGGAGAATGGATTGCAGCGTGACCATCCCCCCTGGGGGGTGATTTCTCGCTTTCTGTCTCTGTCTCTCTCTGTCTGTCTGGCGAGTACACGCGCCCTATAGTGAAAATCTCTCCAAAAAAAAAAAAAAGAGAGAGAGAGAGAAAGTGAGAAACCAAGCCACCAGGTCTGGGACTTGAACTGCAGTCAGCCATGCATGAGTCTCGCACCCTTAACCACCATGCCACCTGCTGCCCCCCACACCCCTAGCATAATTTTTCAAGGCTGGGAGTCAAACCGTAATCAGCTATGTGAGATTCTCCCTCAACCATTAGTCCACCGGGCTGGCCCAGAATCCCCATTTTAAGTACACTAAATTAAGAATTAAGGATTCCCTTGGGACCAGCAGTTAGAGTAATGGCTATGTCACTGGACTCCCACGTAGTCAACCACGGTTCGAGTCCCGGACCCGGTGGCTTAAACTCACGCCGGGCGCATGTGCATGCGTGCCCAAGATCCCGAGAGGAGAATGGAGGAGAAGGGATTGCGGCATGGCCACCCCCCCCCCCGGGGGGTGATTTCTCGCTTTCTGTCTCTCTGTCTCTCTCTGTCTGTCTGGCGAGCGCACACGCCCTATAGCAAAAACCTCTCCAAAAGAAAAAAAAAAAAGGATTCCCTAATGGACATCATCACTGAAAGTCTGTCCAGTAACATAAATAAGTATTTGGATAGGGGATGCTCTGTAAAGTTGACCCACATGGGAACTCTCCAGGTTCACATCTGGATACCTCCTTGAGTATGCTAGGCATGTGCATATCCATAATCTGGACCTGACTGAATATCAGTGTGGGTAAAGGTGTCAAGATCCTGTTGGGAGTGCTTTGTGGGTGTCTCTCTCTCCCTCTCATTTCTTATAGAGAAAATAAATAAACGGTTTAAAGTATTCAGAGGCCAATAGGTGGTGTAGTGGTTAAGGTGTTGGACTTCCACATGGCTTACTATGGTTTGAGTCCCAACTTAGCAGCTTGAAAATCATACCAGGCACATGTGCTTTTGTGGCCAAAACCCCAAGAAGAGAAGGGTAGAGAAGGGATTGTAGTATGGCCATCTCCTCTGGGAAGTGATTTCTCACTTTCCCTTTCACTGTCTCTGGCGAGTGCACATGCCTTGTAGGAAAAAATAAGAAATAGGGACCTGCAGATGGTGTAATGGCTACATCACTGGACTCCCATGTAGTCAACCACGGTTTTAGTCCCGGATCTGGTAGCTTAAACTCACGCCTGACGTGTGTGCATAAGTGCCCAAGATCTCCAGAGGAGAATGGAAGGGGTTGCAGCGTGGCCATCCCCCCAGGGGGTGATTTCTTACTTTCTGTCTCTCTGTCTCTCTCTGTCTTTCTGGCAAGTGTACACGCCCTATAGCAAAAAAAAGAAGAAGAAGAACAAGAAGAAGAAAAACTCTCAAAAAAAAAAAAAGATATTGAGTGGGCCAGTCAGAGGTATAGTTAAGATGTTGGACTCCTACATGGCCAAAACCACAATTCAAGTCCTGAACTCAGTGGCATAAATCATGCCAGGTGTATGTGTGTGCATGCCCAAAGTCCCCAGAGGAGAAGGGATTGCAGTGTGGCTATCCCCTGTGAAGGGTGATTTCTCATCCCTCTGGTAAGCACACACACCTAGCAAAAACTTAAAAAAAAAAAAAAAAAAAAAAAGAGTATTCAAATAGACTAGATGATCTTGTAGAATACAGGTTATGAGGACAGGGACTTAGTTTTCATCTTCCACTCTACCCCCAAGCCCTAGAACAAGGCATTCAGTATTAGTTAATGAATTAAAATTTATTGATTAGGGACATGTTTATGCTGCTTGCCCAGCAAGAAAACTGGGTTTGGATCAGCCCCATGACCTAGAAATTAAGGGAGCCGGATCCCACACAGCAGAGTTTGAATCCTGGCTTTGGTAACTTGAAAAATATACCAGGTAGGTGCATGTACTTTATGCTCAAAACTCCAGCAAGATGGAGAAATGAAGGACAGGGGAATGCAACATGACCACATCCCACTGGGTGTGCTTTCTCCCTCTTTCTGGCGAGTGCACATGCCCTCTGGCAGATTTAATTTAAGAACAAGAATGTGTTTAAATAGAAATTTTATTGGGGCCAGCAGGTGTTGTAGTAAAGTCACTGGACTCCCATATGGTCTACTGCAGTACAAGTCCCAGATCCAGCGGCTTGAAAATCATACCAGGCATGTGTACATGCATGCCCAAAATTCCAGGAGGAGGATGGAGAAGAGATTGCAGTGTGACTATTTCCCCCACCCCAGGTGGTGATTTCTCATTTTCCCTCTCACTGTCTCTTTTTCTCTCTGACAAGCATATGCACACTATGGCATGCATGCATGCATGAATGAGTGAATAAATAAATAAAATTGTATTCATTTATTTTAATCACATATACTCATTATATTACACCTATCATGACAAAAATTATTGAATTTGTATATATTTTGTTTAAATTCATAGTTCTGAGAAAGTTACAAGGCTTCTTTAAACTACTGTCTATTTCATAATAGGGGGTCAGCAGATGGTGTAATGGTCACGTCACTGGACTCCCACATATTTGACCATGGTTTGAGTCCCAGACTCAGCAACTTAAAACTCACACCAGATGTGTGTGCAAGATCCCAAGAGGAGTATGAAGGAGAAGGGATTGCAGCGTGGCTATCTACCCAGTGGACAGTTTTTCACTTTCTATCTCTCTGTCTGGCGAGCGCACATGCCGTATAGCAAAACTCTCTCTATAAATAAATAAATGAATAATTTCATAATAGAACAGCCCTCCCTGATTAGTTTTTGCCATGCCCTGTTGAAAAATGTTAAAATGCATTCAATTTGCTTAGAAGTACAGGAATGACATCAAGAACTTCTTAGAAATGCAAATTGTTTGATCCTATTCCAGACTTTTTGAATCAGAAATAGAGACTCTGGGAATAAAGTTTCAACAGACTCCTCAGGTAACCCAATGCTTGCTGGAGTTTAAGAACTATAGCCACAATTGCTAGCCAGAATAACTACTTCTTTGACACTCATTATATATTGAAAGAGAATGACTGAGCCCTTTTGAGTTGATAGAGCTATTTTTTCTTCTTTTTTTTCCTTCTTCTTTTTTTTTTTTTTCACTAATAGAGCTTTTTCTTTCTTTCTTTCTTTTTTCTTTCTTTCTTTCTTTTTAATAATACATTTTCAGAATAACCTGAGTTAGGGACCAGCAGTTGACCTAATGGCTATGTCTCTGGACTCCCATGTAGTCAACCCCAGTGGCTTAAACTCAGGCCAGGCACATGTGCGTGCATGCCCAAGATCCCGAGAGGAGAATGGAGGAGAAGGGATTGCAGCGTGGCTGTCTCCTTGAGGGAGGAGGGTTATTTCTCGCTTTCTGTCTCTCTCTCTGTCTTTCTGGCGAGTGCACGCGCCCTATAGCAAAAACTTCTCAAAAAAAAAAAAAAAAAAAAGGAAAAAAGAATAACCTGAGTTAAAATTGTGGTGATGGACAGATAAGGGTTTATTTTCTATGCTACTATATGTTTGAAATTGTCCAGAATTAAAAAAAAAATAATAATGAGGGGGCTGCAGATGGCATAATGGTTACATTGCTAGACTCCCACATAAGTCAACCACAGTTTGAGTCCCATACCCATGCCAGGCATGTGTGCATGCATGCCCAAAAATCTTGAGAATGGAGGAAAAGGGATTGTGGTGTGGCTGTCCCCCCAACCCCCCAGGGTTGATTTATCATTTTCTATCTCTCTAGTGAGCGCATGTGCCCAATACAAAAATCTGTCTTTTAAAAGGAAACTTTTCTTTTTTTAAGGGCTATCTCAATGGCCTAGAGGTTAAGGCAGCCAGATCCTATTTGACCAACTGAAGTGGTTTGAGTCCTGGATCCAAGGACTTGAAAGACATGGTGGACATTTGTGTGTGTATACCCCAAATCCCAACAGGATGGAGAAATGGAGAAGGGGTTATGGCGTGACCACTGCCCATGGGAAGTGCTTTCTTCCTCTCATTCTGTCTCCTTGTGTCTCTGGTGAGCACACACACACCCTCATACAAACTTAGAAAAGAATCACCTGAGGTAGACCTGGCTCTATGGCTCAGTAGTGGTGCACTGCTTCAGAAAAGCTGGTTCCCGTATGGTGGCCATGATTTAAATCCTGGGCTTAGCCTGAAATATGCTGGGCATGGGTATGAGTGCTCAATACCCAATGGGATGGAGGACTAGAGAAAGGGAACAAAAAGAGTAACTTTAGGTATTTGTTAAATATACAAATTTCCCTGAAAATTATGTTTCACTGACTCTTGGTTAGGCTTAGGAAAAAAAAAAATTTTTTTAAGGTTTTTGCCATAGGGCGCATTCACTTGCTGGAGGGAAACAGAGGGAGACTTTGAGAGGGAAAGTGAGAAATCACCCTCCTCGGGGGAATGGCCACACTGTGATCCCTCCTCCTTCACCCATCTTCCTGGGATTTTGGACACACAAGCACATGTGCCCTGCGTGATTTTTCAAGCCACCAGGTCTGGGGTTCGAACTATAGTTAACCATGTGGGAGTCCAACACCTTAACCACTATGCCACCTGCTAGACCTGGAACTTTTTTTTTTTTTAAGAGTTTTTTTTTTGCTATAGGGTGCGTGCACTCACCAGAAAGACACAGAGAGACAGAAAGCAAGAAATCACCCATCGGGGGGATGGTCACGTCTCAGTCCCCTCTCTTCCATTCTCCTCTCGGGATCCTGGGCACGCACGCACATGCGCCCAATGTGAGTTTAAGCCACCGGGTCTGGGACTCGAACCGCAGTCAACTACATTGGAGTCCAGCAACATAGCCATTATGCGAACTGCTGGTCCCATGGAATTTGTATTCCAGGTTATTCTTTTTTTTTTTTTTTCTCTTTTTCAAAAAATGTATTATCATTTAATTATTAATTTGACCAGAGAGAGACAAATTGGGGACAGTGAGAAAGCAAGTCTCCAGGTCCAGGATTCTAACTGCAGTCAGCCATGTGCGAGTCCAGCTCCCTAACTACCACACCACCTGCCATCCCCATATTCCATGCTATTCTTATCTTTAAGGAAGTTTACAGAATACTATGAGGAAGAATTTTTAACAGTTTTTCCAAGTTGTAAGATTTGAAAATTGCATGTCTGCTGAGAAAAAAAAAGCAACTAGAATAGGGACCAGCAGATGGTGTAGTGGTTACGTTGGATTCCCACATAGTTGACCACGATTCGAGTCTTATACCTGGCGACCTAAACTCATGCTGGGGACGTGTGTGTGCCTGCCCAAAATTCTGAGAGGAAAATGGAGAAGGGATTGCCATATGGTTATTCCCCCCTGGGGGGGGGGGGTGATTTCTGTCTCTCTGTCTCTGGCTAGCACACATGCCCTATAGCAAAAATCTCTCTTTTAAAAAAAAAAAAATCTCTCTCTGATAAACTTTTCATGTTCTGACTGCAAATAATCTCCCTTCCTTAATAATAGATTAAATCAATGTTTCTTGAGGCAGAACCAGAAGACTTCTGCAGTACTTAGTAGTACTTAGGTCTATTGTGTCTTTTTTTCCTACCTTACATCCATGACTTAAATATAGGAAATGTGTTTCTCTTCATTCCTGTTATATTTGGTCAGGATCCTAATGTAATAACTATCCTCAGTCCACCTCTTTATCCCTGTGTTAGAATCATAATCATAGAACATAGGTTAAAGAATTACTGCACAATGAGTTTTATTTATTTAAATATCCTCTTTTGAATTGTTGCACAAGGAAGTCACTGTGATACTTTTGTACTGTCGTGATTTTTGGTGACAGTGATGTGAAAACATTACATGGGTTAAAGTGATGATATATGTTCTCTTTTTGTTTGGGTTTGGGCAAAAACTTGATTTGGCAACCTTTATTCACAATTTACTTAGTATATAAAATAAACGAGGTGGGCCCAGCAGGTGGCGTAGTGGTTAAGGGCCCTGGACTCCCTCATGGCCAATCACAGTTCAAGTCCCGGACCTGGCAGCTTACTTTCTCCCTTTCTCTCTCTCTCTCTTTCTGTCCCTCTCTGTAAAATTAAAATAAATAAATAAAGTTGAATAAAATAATTCTTTTTTAAAAAATGAACTAGGTAGGGGGTCAGCAGATGGCATCGTGGTTATATTGCTAGACTCCCGCTGTGGTTCTAGTCTGGATCCTGGCAGCTTAAAACTCCAGCTGGGCATATGTGCAGAGTGCCTAAAATCCAAATGAGAGAGTGGAGAAGAGATTGCCCCCAGGAGAGGCGATTTCTCACTTTCTCTCTCCGTCTCTCTGGCAAGCACACATGCTCTATGGCAAAAAAAAATCTCGTTAAAATAAAAAAAGACTAGGTTAAGTAAAGAACCCAGATCTTTTCTCCAATGGATTTGTAGTCTAGTGAAAGAATGGCACTAGTGCCATAACCAAGTTTTCTTGAAGTGCAAAAGAGGGACAATCACATCTATTTGAGAGTATGAGAAAACTTTTTTCAAAATACAGACATTGGGGGGCCAGCGGTTGGCGTGGTGGTTTAGGCGCTGGATACTCCCACATGGCCAGCCACAGTTCGAGTCCCGTATCTGGTGGCTTGCTTCCTCACTTTCCCTCTCTTATTCTCTGTCTCTCTGTCTCTGGTCAGATTAAAAAATAAATGAATGAATAAAATTAATTATTAAAAAAAAATACAGGGAACCAGCAGTTAGCATAATGGCTATGTCGCTGGACTCCCACGTAGTTGACCGCGGTTCGCGTCCCGGACCCGGTGGCTTAAAACTCACGCCGGGCGCGTGTGCGTGCGTGCCCAAGATCCCGAGAGGAGAATGGAGGAGAAGGGATTGCTGCATGACCATCCCCCCGGGGGGTGATTTCCTGCTTTCTGTCTCTCTGTCTCTTTCTGTCTGTCTGGCGAGCGCATGTGCCCTATAGCAAAAACCTCTCCAAAAAAAAAAAAAAAAATACAGACGTTGGGACCAGCAGGTACATAATGCTTATGGTCACTGGACTCCCATGTAGTAAACCGTGGTTCAAGTCCTGGACCTGGCAGCTTAAAACTCATGCTAGGCACATGTGTGTACGTGCCCAAGATTCCGAGAGAGGAATGGAGAAGAAGGGATTGCAGCGTGGCCATTCCCCTCAGGGTGATTTCTCGCTTTCTGTCTCTTCAGTCTCCCTCTGTCTCTCTGGTGAGCATATGTGCCCTATAACAAAAATCTCTCTTAAAAAAAAACATACAGACATTGAGTTATGGTAGATAGATAAGTCAAACTACTTTTGAAGAAATGGGGCCCCATAATGGTATATTTAATGAGAATGATACTGTCATACTTGTACACCTTAAATCTCATGTCTTAGATGGCAGTTACAGAGATGAGAAAATATAGATCATTGTATGAAAATAGGACATACCGAATTTGCATTATTTAACACAAAGAAAAAAAACATTATTTGAGGCATAAACTGAATTAAGGCATCCCTCATACTAGACACATAGATGTCACATATTGACTTATTTTTTTAATAAAGAATTATTTTATTTAACTTTTTTTAAATTTATGTATTTATTTTAATTTGACCAGAGAGAACAGAGTGAGAGAGAGAGAAAGAGAGGGGTAGGTAAAATGAAAAAGCAAGCTGCCAGGGCCAGGACACGAACAGCGGTTGGCCATGTGGGAGTCCACCACCACGCTACCTGCCAGCCCCACACATATTGTACTTAAACCAACTAGTTACTAGCAAGAAAAGGGAGAATAAGAGAAGTGAAATATGCTTATTTTTTGTCCTCGAGATTCTTATAGTCGAGTCCCTGTTTAGAAGGTTTTATTCCCATATAGCTACGGTTTATTAATTTAACTGGTCTTTGAGTGCTTCGTTGTTTTTATCCCTGCTCTATCATGTTGCCATTGATTTTTTTCAGGAGAATAATTTCCTTATACTTGGGAATTTCTCATTCTAGTTCAGGAGTCCTCAGTGCATAGATAGATTTATCCTGAAGTTTTGCTGGGTGGATTTATTCATTCTCTCTCTCTCTCTCTTTCTCTCTCTCTCTCCCTCTCTCTCTCCAATTAGCCTGAACTTTCTAGCAGAAAGAGAAATTGTATTCCTTGGCCCTGAAACCACTATCAGCAACACTTCTTACCTACCTACCAAAGTAATTTAAGGGTTAAAGATGATTTTCTCATCTGCCTGATTCTGTGTGCAGCCTAAAAATGTTCTTACCTCATTTTCAGATATGGCCTCTCTGGCAGTGATGTCCTGGATAATGTAGCATATGCTCGCGGGTTCAACACAGACCACCAGACCCAGCTCCTTTACCAAGCCTCTGCTATGATGGTAGAATCCAGGTATGTGCTTAGAAGAGACCAGGTACGTTCCTAAAGCCCTTGCCCTGCGTCTTGTATAGACTGACCACATTGCTAGTAGCTTGAATTAGAAATGAGGGCTTATGTTTTAGTTTATATTTTGACACTGTCACTTTTTGGTTTAGAGCAAATCAATATTTAAAAATACGCCATCAGGCTGGCTCTGGCCTAGTGGCTTGACAAACATTGGGAATGTGTGTGTATACACTCAGAAGTTCTGACAGGGCAGGGAAATGGAGGAGAAGGGATTGTGGTGTGCCTATGTCCAGTGGAGAGTGCTTTCTCCCTCTGTCTCTCCACCTCTCTCTCTCTGGCCAATGCATGTGCTCTCTGGTAAATTAAAATAATAAGAAATTTAAAATGAGGCCATGATCTGCCTGAAGTTGCTGGAAATCTTTTTCTTTTTTTTGGGGGGGGGGGGAGATTTTTGCTATAGTGCATGTGAGCTCACCGGAGAGACAGAAAATGAGAAATCACCCCCCAGGGGGGATGTCCACGCCCAAATCCCTTCTCCTCCATTCTCCTCTCGTGATCTTGAGCATACACACACACGTGCCTGGTGTGAGTTTAAAACCACCAGGTCTGGGACTCAAACTACCGTTGACTACATGGGAATCCAGTGATGTAACCATTACTCCATCTGCTGGTCCCCAGCTGGAAATCTTATTAAGCAGTGCCTCAGATATGAATGCTGTACAAATAGTTTATTAAAACATCTGTATACTAGTGAAATGATGAATATGAGATTTTAGGGAAGTGAGGGGAATAAAATCTGACATTGACTAGAAATAAGCTTCAGAGAATCCCTTTTCCCTATAGGTATGCACTACTTATTGTAGACAGTGCCACCGCCTTGTATAGAACAGACTACTCCGGTCGAGGAGAGCTCTCAGCCAGACAAATGCACTTGGCCAGGTTTTTGCGGATGCTTCTGCGACTTGCTGATGAGGTAAGCTGTGGGGTAGGAACAGAAAATGCCAGCTTTGGGGGGCCACAAATTCTAAGAGCCTAGCTAAGAGGCCAGGACTAATGCCAACAAGCTATCATTTAGAAAAGGAGGAAGAAGAGAGAGATTAGTCTCTCATTCTTTGCTTTGCGAGGGAAGTGGTATCAGCATTAAGGTTTTCAGAATGTGTATAGCCACAAAACTGACATATGTCCTTTCTCCATCAGTTCGGTGTAGCAGTAGTAATTACCAACCAGGTGGTAGCCCAAGTGGATGGTGCGGCCATGTTTGCTGCAGATCCCAAAAAACCTATTGGAGGAAACATTATCGCCCATGCATCAACCACCAGGTAAGGTGATGGGATAAATGCTGCTGCTTAGAGTATCATATTAACTCTAAAGTAGATGTGAGGATAATAGCACTTCCATCAGAACAGTATTAAAGCTACTATTGTATAACCGAGTGCTTAGGAATTCTTGCTAAATCTAATTGTCATGCTGTAGTTGGCACAGGTGTTTTAGTTCATAAAAAGTTCATTTTAAATGCTCAAATGTTGAAGAATGATTAATAATAATAGCTATTGCTTCTCCTTGATTATTAAAAGTTTTGTTTCAATGTGGACACTCCATTAAGAAAGGAGGTAGGGCAGAATTGGATTCCTCCAGGTTGGAAATACACTGAGGAATGTTAAAAACAGACAAACAGGGGGACCAGCAGTTAGCGTAATGGCTATGTCGCTGGACTCCCATGTAGTCGACCGCGGTTCGCGTCCCTGACCCGGTGACTTAAAACTCACGCCGGGCGCGTGTGCATGCGTGCCCAGGATCCCGAGAGGAGAATGGAGGAGAAGTGATTGCGGCGTGGCCATCCCCCCTGGGGGGGTGATTTCTCGCTTTCTATCTCTCTGTCTCTGTCTGGCGAGTGCACACGCCCTATAGCAAAAGCCTCTCCAAAAAAAAAAAAAAGACAAACAGGGATCAGCAGTTAGCGTAATGGCTATGTCGCTGGACTCCCATGTAGTCGACCGTGGTTCGAGTCCCGGACCTGGCAGCTTAAACTCACACAAGGCACATGTGTGTGCATGCCCAAGATCCTGAGAGGAGAATGGAGAAGAAGGGATTGTGGCATGGCCATCCCCCCAGGGGGTGGTTTCTTGCTTTCTGTCTCTCTGTCTCTGTCTTTCTGGTGAGCGCATGCACCCTACAACAAAAAGAAAAAAAAAAACTCAAAAAACAGACAAACAAAAATCTTCAAAGTTCTAAGAAATGCATAAAAAAGTTTAACTCTATCATAAGTAGAGGAATGGAATTAATTATAGTAACTTGGTACTTTGGTCTGTGTCTTTGGGTCAGACTGTACCTGAGGAAAGGAAGAGGGGAAACAAGAATCTGCAAAATCTATGACTCTCCTTGTCTTCCTGAAGCCGAAGCTATGTTTGCTATCAATGCGGATGGAGTAGGAGATGCCAAAGACTGAATCACTGGGGGTTTTTCCTGTGTAAAATGGAAGTGCTGCAGCCTAATGGGGAGGACTACTCCCAGAAGATTCTTCACAGGCCTCTTCCTGTTATGACTGACAGGAAGAAGCTTCCAGGAAAACAGCCATTGTATCAGCTTTTCTGACAGTGTAAACAGGAGGTAGGTTTGTAGTCACAAATTAATCTGAAATGTTTATTCCTTCTGGAGAGTATTAATCTTTATGTGATTTCTTTGGTTTTTGGAAGAGAATTATGGAACACCTTTGACATAGTGCCTTGCAATTGACTCAGATCTAACAGCTACCTATTGGACAATCATATGTCTCCAAGAGAGACCCAACTCTTCTCTCACTTTTGAATAATAGTAAAATAAAATGCCTGAACTGTGTAACAAAGGGAATGGGACTCTTTATAGATTATCTTTCTCTGTCAGTAAAACTCACCTGTCAGCCCGAAGCCATTTTTAAAGTTGTATGTCTGACCTCTCTTGTGTAGCGGTTTGTTTTTAAGGAGTCTTGTTTGAGGTCTTCTGGACCATCAGGCCTTCACCATCTACTTGCTTTGTCCTATATTGCTAAGACTAACTCAGGATAATTCTGGAATTTAACAGTATTTCAGAGGCTAAATAAACAGATTGTGAGGCTGTTAATAAAGTAGTTATTCATAGTGAATGTACTGTTTATAGAAGTTATTCTAATACATACTGAATATTTCTCCATCTCTCTCTGACACTGTTATAAGGGCAGTCACTTTATAGTGCTTTAAGATTTGAAAACTGAGGAGCTGGCAGGTGGTGTGGTGGTTAAGGGTGCTGGACTCCCACATGGCCGACCACAGTTCGAGTCTTGGACCTGGCGGCTTGCTTTCTCTCCCTCTTTCTCTCTCTCCCCTCGCTAATTTTTTTTTTTTTTTTTTTTTTTTTGTAGAGGTTTTTGCTATAGGTCACATGCACTCGCCAGAAAGACAGAGAGAGACAGAAAGTGAGAAATCACCCCCCAGGCGGGATGGCCACACCACAATCCCTTCTCTTCCATTCTTCTCTCGGGATCTTGGGCATGCATGCACATGCGCCCGGCGTGAGTATAAGCCACCGGGTCCAGGACTCGAACCACGACCACATGGGAGTCCAGCGACATAGCCATTATGCTAACTGCTGGTCCCCTCGCTAGTTAAATTTAAAATAAATAAATAAATAGTTAAATAAAGCAATTCTTAAAAAAAAAAAAAAAAAAAGATTTGAAAACTGAAAGAGAAAGTGTCTTTCACCCTCTCGGAAGATAATTACAAGACAGGGACCAGCAGTTAGCATAAAGGCTATGTCGCTGGACTCCCATGTAGCTGACCACGGTTCGAGTCCCAGACCCGGTGGCTTAAACTCACACTGGGCGCGTGTGCATGTGTGCCCAAGATCCTGAGAAGAGAATGGAGGAGAAGGGACTGCGGCATGGCCATCCCCCCGGGGGGTGATTTCTCGCTTTCTGTCTCTCTGTCTGTCTCTGTCTGTCTGGCGAGCGCATGTGCCCTGTAGCAGAAACCTCTCCAAAAATTAAAAAAAAATAAATACAAGACAGATATACCATGGCATTCCTATGGCTTTTGTTTTTATTCTATAAGTCCCATGTTGTAGAGGTCTATTCCCGGAATAGTATTTTTTTTTTATTTTGCCATAGGGTGCATGCACTTGCCAGAGAGATACTGAGAAATCATCCCCCCTCCCCCCAGGGGGGATGGCCACGCCACAGTCCATTCCCCATTCTTCCCTTGGGTTTTTTTTTTTTTCCCCCTTGGGATTTTTTACATGCATACACATGCACCTGACATGATTTTCAAGCCGCCAGGTTCAGGACTCAAACCGTAATTGGCAATGTGGGAATCTAGTGCCTTTAACCGCCATGCCACCTTCTGGCCCCTGCCACAATTATTGTACTTCTGAGGTTTAAAGTGTTTCTTCCCTTTGAGCATCTACTCAGGATGGGTTTTACCTAGTTCTTCCCATTTCAAAGGGCCTCTCAGCTAGTATTGGGAGAAGAGGCCGAGAGGATCTCTGCTCCTGCTTATATTGGTTCCATTGTATGTTAGGAAGATAGGAAGACTCGAGTCAATTTTAGGCAGCTTTATTTTTAAAAGCAGTTCTTGGGAACCAGCAGTTATTGTAATGGCTATGCTGCTGGACTCCCACGTAGTCGACCGCGGTTCGCGTCCCGGACCCGGTGGCTTAAAACTCACACCAGGCGCATGTGCGTGTTTGCCCAAGATCCTGAGAGGAGAATGGAGAAGGGATTGCGGCGTGACCATCCCCCCTGGGGGGTGATTTCTCGCTTTCTGTCTCTATGTCTCTCTCTGTCTGTGTGGCGAGCACACACGCCCTATAGCGAAAATCTCTCCAAAAATAAAAAGCAGTTCTTAGTCTCTAACTTGTAATATTAAAACTTGAAACATTAAAACATCCTTGTCAATGTGCCTGGATGCTAGGTACCAAATTAAATTTATAGGTCTCTCTTTTCCCGAGTTTTCACCCTTAGCTTTTATTTCCCATTTTTCTTATGTTGAGCTCTTTATTTGGGATAAGATCTGGATTAGAAGTTCTAAGTGCTGAGTGACCATCCAAAACTACATAGTAGACAAAATTTGTTTTACCCTCAGAAGAGAGTACATCTTAGGTGTTTTGTTTCACACCACAAAAGAAACCTGGGATGGCATATTAAAACCACAATGATAGATTGTGGAGCGAAAGGTTGGCTCTTATAAAATTTTCACTAGCAAGAGGATCAACCTCTTGCTTGGGGTTGAATCAAACCTTGGGGCCCTGTTTTTCTCCTTGTCTGTAGTAGCTTCTGCGGAGGAAGTGGTTATGAAGTGTCGAGCAAGAATAAATTGCTTGAGGGACGAGCAGTTATCATAATGGCTATGTCGCTGGACTCTCGTGTAGTCGACCGCAGTTTGAGTCCCGGACCCAGTGGCTTAGACTCACACCAGGCGCGTGTGTGTGTGCGTGCGTGCCCAAGATCCTGAAAGGAGAATGGAGGAGAAGGGATTGAGACATGGCCATCCCCCCGGGGGGTGGTTTCTTGCTTTCTGTCTCTATCTTTCTGGCGAGCGCACGTGCCCTATAGCAAAAACCTCTCAAAAAAAAAAAAAAAAAAAAAAAAAGACCTTGAACTGAAAGAGAAAGGAAAATACAGCAATTTCTAATCAAATTTGGTTTATTTAAATTTTGTATCAAAATATATTCCAGGCCTCAGCTTGTTTCACAGTATCATAAACCCTATGCCACTGTTGTTATTCCAGAGCACCAGGATTCTAGAAGTCAATGGTCCAGCCCCTCAGCCCAGGAACACAGGTAGAATCCACATGATAGGTGATAAGAGGGCAATATCCAGTGGTTGCTCTACTCCTTCCTTTTACCCTGGTAGGTAGGGTATGATCTCAGAACTACATCTATATACATGCTGATTATTCATCAGTGAAAAAGATGAGAAAGTACCAATTCTGTGCTTTGTTCTTGTAGCTCTTTCAAGTTCATCCACCTCACCAGCAGTCGGTAGGCAGTGCTGCTACTTATTTAGTCCTCACTTCTCACAGCTCAGGATCTACCCACACTTACCCCTATGGCAGATGCTAGAATATTCTTGATTTTTCAGGAATTCACTTAAGAGAGAGAATACAGTACTTCCCCAATTTTAGATTAGTTAAGAGATTAGAATAAATTAAGCTGTGGAATGGTAGTGAATAGCAATCTGACCCAGGAGTCCAGATACTCCCTAAACCAATCTTGCTTGGGTTCCTTATCTCAATGGGGATGTACAGGGAAAAGTCCTGATTCTTCCCCCATATGTAGTGCTATCCCTCCAGTCATGAAGGCCACTGAAATGTGACTATTCTCCTAAAATTACTTCCAATTCTTCCAGGTCTTTATGGAAAGCTGAATCCTAGGGAGACAAAAAGAACAAATTTAAGACTCAAAATCTAGGACCAAACATTTTCTCAGTCCACTGGTACCTGAGAAAAGGGCCCCTTTGATTTTTTTCCCTGGATTGTTTCCTTATTTTCCAGGATAGCCTAGAGCCTATGGAATCTCTCTTCTCCTAGGTGAGATGTATACAAAAGTGCATGGGCCAGCTCTGTGGTGTGGTGGTTAAGATGGCTGAATTCCATATGGCTGACCTCATGGTTTAGGTCTTGGCCAGGTGGCTTGAGAAACACATGCATGTGTATGTGCCGTGTATGCCCAAAATTCCAAAAGGAGAGAGAAATGGAGAAAGAACTTGTATGACTATCCCCCACAGGGAGTGCCTTTTCCTCTTCCTGTCTCTCTCTGGTAAGCACACATACCCTCTGGGGGTCGGGGTGGGTGACTACCTCCATTGCTTTCTCTCCTAGGGAAATAAGATGTCTGGGGAAAAGAGGTCACCTGATGACACAATGGTGTGACCCAGTATTTTAAAAATTTAATTAAAAGACTACCTCTTTAGTAACATCTGGCAGTTCCAGGGCCAACTTCATCCACCTTCTAGCTTCAGAATTTTTTCCTAGTTCTCTGTAGCACTGAGAAGACATAACAGTGTAAATATGTGGGAAATAGGAGACTAGCAGGGGTTGAATATGTGTGCTTTCAGGAGTTTCCAGATAAATCATCAACATAAATATTTTTCATTATGTTGAAGTAGGCAGGTAAATTTACCTTGGAAATATATACTCTTCCTGCTTTGGAAAATCCTGGCTGTAGTTCTTCAGCCTAGAGAGAAAAAGAACAGGTAACAGGTTAGTAACAGGTTCCCAAATTCAAGTAAGTCTCAAGTTTATTAGAGATTTGCAGGCCCTAACCTAGAGACTGATTCAGTGGGTCTGGGAGAGAGAGTACACGCACATGTGTGTGTGTGTGCCTGTGTGTCTGTGTATTTAATTATAGGGTTGTTTTTTTTTTTAAGGCTTATTTTTTTTTCATGAAAGAAGGGAAGGGACAAGCACCCTCAACGGGTCTCACACTGCTATCCCCTAGCCAGCCAGGATCACGGGTGCACGTGCCCAACATGTACAAGTCAACCAGGGAGCCGAACCTATGATCTTCCATACAGCTCTAGCAACACCTGAATAGTGTGCTACTGCTGTGCCACCAAGCTAGCCCTGGGAATCTATTTTTTTTTAAATAATTACTTTATGGGAACCAGCAGTTAGCGTAATAGCTATGTCGCTGGACTCCCACGTAGTCGACCGCGGTTCGTGTCCCAGACCCGGTGGCTTAAAACTCACGCCGGGCGCATGTGCGTGCATGCCCAAGATCCTGAGAGGAGAACAGAGGAGAAGGGATTGCGGCATGATCATCCCCTCTGAGAGGTGATTTCTCACTTTCTGTCTCTATGTCTCTCTCTGTCTGTCTGGCGAGCGCACGCGCCCTATAGCAAAAAAACTCTCAAAAAAAAAATTACTTTATTATTTAACTATTTATTTATTTTAATTTGACCAGAGGGTCAGAGAGAGAGAAACCAAGCCACCAGGTCCAGGACTGGAACTGCAGTCAGCCATGTGGGAGTCCAGCACCCTCGACCACCATGCCACCTGCCAGCCCAGGAATCTATATTTTTTATAAGTTTTCCAGGTGTTTCTGTAGGGCAGATAAACAAAATTTCCCCATACCAAAAACTCCTTTCATTAAGGGTCTGAATAACATTCTTGAGAAAAGCAAATTTACCCTTGTATTTTTGACTGCTGTCTACCCCTCCTTTCCCTAATACCTTTAGGAAACTCTGGAGGGCATCTTGTACAGTGGCATCAAGAGGGGTTTCAAACAAGGCTGTAGCGGTTTTTTTTTCTAGCCAGCTCAGGTGAGAGACCTGCCACCAAAAGATCAAGTTGTGAATACAAGATTTGAGTCCAACCACCAATAACATGAACTTTCAAAGGAAATGGCACCTGAGCCAGACGAGGCTGAAGACCCTGCTCCTCTCAGCCAGGAGATCAGTGTCATAGGACATGTAGGACTATTACATTAAGACTTGGAATGTAGCTTACCTGGTAACACCATCTGCCAAGAAGAAAGTGAGCCATGGGGTTTTCCGGCTGGAGAGCAATGACTTTGTCCACATGTTCCTGATGGGAAAATGTAAATATAAACTAACATCAGATACTGGAGTTGGTAAGGGAAGAGAGGCAAGTCACTGAGGCAAATAGGAAAGCCCTTCTGCAGGAGCTAGGAAAGAGCAGGGAATCTGGACTAGACATACAAGGGAGTGAGGAGAAGCCTGGCCTCACCTTGAAGCTAAAGCCAGTCTGAATGCGTCTCTGGATGCCCTCATGCTCAGCCAGCTGACCACAAAGCACTGCATACCTAAGGGAAGAAGCAGCAGCAAGCTCAGGGACTAAGACTGGGCACCATACCTGCAAGAATAGGCATCCCACTCTCAGCCTAATTGCATTGTCCCCTGCCCCTCCATCCGCTAGAGCTGGAAGTAAAATTGTTTCTTTGTTTTTGTTTTAATTTTCCAGAGGACATGTGTGCTCACCAAAGACAAAGAGAGGAAGAGAAAGTCACCCGAAAGGGAGATTGGTCATGCTACAGTCCCTTCTCCATTGCTCCAGGATTTTGAGCTAGCATACACACATGCCTGGCATGTTTCTCAAACCATGAGGTCCAGGACTTGAATAGCCATGTGGGATCTGACTCCCTTAATCATTAGGTCACAGAACCAGCCCTGAAAATAAAATTCTCATATGTATATAATTCCCCCTCTTCACAGACCTGTGGTCCCAATTAGTATTCTTTGGTAAACACAATGGTAGGCTTACAATTCTCTAAAGTAGGTACAGAAAAGCTACATCCCCCATAGTAAATATCCCTTACACTTAATATTTAGGCAAGGTCTCAGTCCAAATATCCCCTTTCTCAGAGTATAGCCATGAGTATCATAAAAACTTAAAAAGCAGGTATACCCTAATAAACATCAAAGCAGAAGAGATCTGAATATGTTGCTTTTGTTTTCTGAGTAGACACTAAAATAGGGTCTCTCTTTTTTTAGAATTATTTATTTCAGGGACCAGCAGTTAGTGTAATGGCTATGTTGCTGGACTCCCATGTAGTCCACCACGGTTCGAGTCCCAGACCCGGTGGCTTAAACTCACGCCGGGCGCGTGTGTGTGCGTGCCCAAGATCCCGAGAGGAGAATGGAGGAGAAGGGATTGTGGCATGGCCATCCCCCCTGGGGGGTGATTTCTTGCTTTCTATCTCTCTGTCTCTCTCTGTCTGGCGAGCGCACGCACCCTATAGCAACCCCCCCCCCCCCCCCCAAAAAAAAAAAGAATTACTTATTTCATTATGACCAGAGAGGGACAGAGAGAAGGTAAGAAAGCAAGCCACCAGGTCCGGGACTCAAACCACGGTTAGCCATGTGGGAACCCAACGCCCTTAACCACCACACCACCTGCCGGACCCAAAAGAGGGTCTTACTAGACTTGGATGTATTCAAGTGCATCACTGAGACCTGGCAAGCTGTACTCTTAGGACAGTCATATTGGGATGGAATATTCTAAGTTTCTAATATTAATTTGGGAGCCTTAGAAGCAGAGGAAAAAGGGACCTGTTTTAGCCCTCCCCTCTATGTCCTCCTTCTATGGGAACAAACCAGTCAGCTTCCTATTTTCTGTCTTCAAAAACAAGGCTTTAGTAAAACTCTACCCTACAATATCCTTCTAGAAACACAGTTCGCATTAGATGAGTGTGTAACCATGCCCCAAGTCATGCACTGGCCCTGAACCATGCAAGTTGGCCTCACATGAGACCACGAAAAGGGCTGATATTTTTGTAAGCTAATAAATTGACCACTGAACTTCCTGAGGGTGAGGTAACATCTACTTTTCCTCATGCAAACTAAGCAAAGAAGCCAAAATACCACCAGCCAGGGAACACAGCTAGGAAAAAGTGCTTATGTAGGACAAGGGAGCTGCAAACTGTCCCAGCCTCCCTGAGGAGCCAAGAACCTACAAGTTTTATACCTAGGATGATTCTTAAAATATGACTCATTTCTCCAAGTCTCAACAGATACAAGCCTGTTCTCCCCCTTGCCTCACCCCAAAGTCACCTCCCTGCAAAAAATTTCCCTGGTCCCTGGCTGGGAGTAGGGTAAGGCATGTGGAAATTCAGGTCAGAGCTCCCTCTCCTGGTTCCTCTGGCAAGTGCCCCTGTGGCTAGGGCAGAGAAAAGAAGGGGCTCTCCTCTTCTCTGGCCCTTGCTGGGTCTTTTCAGAATCCTGCAGGGTGTTATTACCACTGGTGGCATTCAGCACTCTCATCCCCCTTCTCCAGAGCAGCTTCTGCTTCTTCTTTTCCTGTAGGACAAAGGTAGATTCAGAGTTGACATGGGCTCCTGTGCACACTTCCACATGAAGGGTTGCAGGAAGAATGACTGCTTTAGCTCTCACCAGTCCTGCCCAACTTGGACTTGTGTGGAACAGCCCTGAACCTAAGTAGGATGAAAAGCTACAGATAGCTTCTCAAAAGATAACCTTTGGGAACCAGCAGTTAGCGTAATGGCTATGTTGCTGGACTCCCACGTAGTCGACCGTGGTTCGCGTCCCGGACCCGGTGGCTTAAAACTCACACCGGGCGTGTGTACGTGCATGCCCAAGATCCCGAGAGGAGAATGGAGGAGAAGGGATTGCGGCGTGGCCATCCCCCCTGGGGGGTGATTTCTCGCTTTCTGTCTCTCTGTCTCTCTCTGTCTGTCTGGCAAGCGCACGCGCCCTATATCGAAAAACCTATCCAAAAAAAAAAAAGATAACCTTTGATTTCCCTTGACCTCCCCCATCTCTGTCGTCAATGGCCCCAGCCACCTTTCTATAACATCCACTTAATGTGCTTGAAGCAAATTTTTGCATCTGAATATGAAAGGACCCAACAATGAGGCCAAAAGGTGGTGTGGGGGTTAGGGGAGCTGGATCCCACATGGCCAATTTGGTGATTTGAGTCCCAGACCCAGTGGCTTGAAAATCATGCTGCGCACGTGTGTGCAGGTGTGCCAAAATCCTGAGAGGAGAATGGAGTATAAGGGATTGTGGCATGGCCATCCTCCCTGGGAACTGATTTCTCACTCCTCTCTGACAAGTGCATTCACCCTGTAGCAAAAACTAAAATTTAAAAAGGATCAAGCAACAATCAAAATATAAAATTTTAGGTATGTCTGTATTTTATTAGGCATACTTTTGATCAAATTCTCTAAAGAATTCATGATCCAGGACCAGCAGATAGTATTGCAGCAGTTAAATTGCTGGACTCTCACATGGCTGACTCCAGTTCAAGTCCTGGTCCTGGTGGCTTCAGTCTCGCTGGGCGCATGGGCGTATGGGTGTGCCCAAGATCCCAGGAGGAGAATGGAGGAGAAGGGATTACAGTGTGGCCATGCCCCCAGGGGAATGATTTCTCACTTTCCCTTTCTCTCTCTTTCTCTTTCTCTCTCTCTTTCTCTTTCTCTCTCTCTCTCTTTAGCAAGTGCATGCACCCTAAGGCAAAAACATCTACAAGGAAAGAAAATCACGCCGGGCACATATGCCTGTGTGTCCAAGATCCTGGGAGGAAAGTAGAGGAAAGGGGATTGCAGTGTAGCCATTCCCCCCTGGGAGCTGATTTTTCACTTTCCCTATCACTGTGTTTGTCTCTGGCAAGTATACACACCCTAAAGTAAAAACCTCTTTTTTAATTATTTTACTTAATTTTATCTATTCATTCATTTAATTTGACCAGAGACAGACATACACACACAGAAGAGAGGGAGGGAGGGAGGGAAAGTGAAAAGGCAAGCCACCAGGTCCAGGACTTGAACCATGGTCGGCCATATGGGAGTACCCAGCACCTTAACCACCACGCCACCTGCTGATCCCGGCAAAGTCTCTTAAAAAAATCTATGATCAGAAACATTCATCACAGCTCTATGCCAAAAAGACTGAGGTCTTACCAAGTGATTTTCACTTAGTGTTACCCAAGTTTTCTATGCTCCAAGATTAACAAATCAAAGCAAAACACATGGAAGTTCTTGACAAGGCTCACCCTAAAGTATCGAGGTTGGCGCCTGTAGACCTCAGATGAGGACCTTAATGCCCATGCACTGGAAAAAAGTATGCACTGCAAAATGGGACTTCTCTTTTGATTAAAATTGTGAAAGAGAACATGGAGAGAGCTAGCAGGTGGTGTGGTGGTTAAGGTACTGGACCTGGTGGCTTGCTTTCTCACTTCCCCTCCTTGTGAGCACATATGACCTATAAAAAACAGTAATAGCTTTCTGTGCAGATAGCACACCTGCAAACTTGGCGAATGTCCCTAAAACCTGATGAGCTTTCTGTAAGAAGTATGGCAAGCACCAACCTCACAACGTGACAGTTCAAAAAGGGCAAGAATTGGGACCAACAGGTAGCATAATGGCTATGTTGCTGGACTCCCATGTAGTTGACTGTGGTTCAAGTCCCGGACTCGGTGGCTTAGACTCACACCGGGCCGTGCGTGCCCAAGATCCCAAGAGGAGAATGGAGGAGAGGGGGTTGCAGCGTGGCCATCCCCCCTGGGGGGTGATTTCTCGCTTTCTGTCTGTCTCTCCCTGTCTTTCTGGCAAGTGCGCGTGCCCTATAGCAAAAACCTCTCCAAAAAAAATTTAAAAGGGCAAGGATTCTCTATGCTCAGGGGAAGTGGCTTTATGACAGGAAACCAGTGGCCTTGGTGGATAGACTAAGCCTATTTTCTGGAAAAAGGCAAAAACTACTAAGAAGATTGTCCTAGAGCTGGCAGGTGGCGTGGTAGCTAAGAGTGCTGGACACCCACATGGCCAACCGCGGTTTGAGTCCTGGACCTGGCAGCTTGCTTTCTCACTTTCTTTCTCTCTCTTTCTCTCACTCTCTCCCTCTCTGGTCAAATTAAAAAAATAAATAAAGTTATATAAAATAATCCTTAAAAAAAAAAAAAAAAAAAGGAAGATAGTCCTGAAGCTTGAATGTATTGAGCCCAACTGCAGATTTAAGAGAATTCTGGCTATTAAGAGATACAAGCATTTTGGGAACAGCAGGTGGCGTGGTGGTTAAGGCACTGGACACTCCCACTTGGGAGACCACGGTTCAAGTCCTGGACCTGTGGCTTGCTTTCTCACTTTCTCTCTCTCTATGGTCAAATTAAAATAAATGAATGAATAAATAAAAAATTAAGTCTTTAAAAATAAAAAAAAGTGCATTCATTTAAAAAGAGATCAAGCATTTTGAACTGTGAGGAGCTAAGATGAGAAAGATCAAGTGATACAGTTCTAAATTTCATATTTCATTTTATTATGAAGATAATAAAATCTTGAGGTGAATATTCACCTCATTTGAATACAGTTGGTCGTTTTGTGAGGGAATTAAGTAATCAATAAAATTCCCCTTGTGGGGAAATTTGGTTCATGGTACTAAAAAATAATAATAAATTTTTTTTTAATTTTTAAGAGAGATTTTTGCTATAGAGCATACGTGTTCACTGAAGAAATAGAGACAGAAATGAGAAATCACCCCCTGAGGGGGTGGCAACACTACAATCCCTTCTCTTCCATTCGTTTCTCAGGATTTGAGGCACTCCTGTACATACGCCTAGGATGGTCCAGGACCTAAACTGTAGTCAGTCATGTAGGAGTCCAATGATGTGGCCATTCAGCATCTGCTGGTCCCAAATTAAGTAAATAATTAAAGGAGAGAGAACATGGAGAAATGGAACAATGCAATGTGTTAGGGTGGTAGGCTAGCAATTCTGAAATGTTTCCTTTTTTGGAGTGATAGTTAACAGTACAATGGTGTTTATACAACAAGTATATCTTTAAGGCTGTGAAGAACTCTACATCCTCCTTTCCAAACAGAAGGCCCTAGAGGGCCCCACCAATGAGGGACATTGCCTCCAAGGGTTTTTCTCTGCCTTCCTTCAAAGCACTATTTCACTAAAAAAAAAAAAAAAAAAAAAAAAAATGACAGCAAATAATGTGACCCCCACCCCAAGTTCCTGACAAGGTAGGACAGTTGTGTGGACAAGACAAGGCCTGAGGTCCCACAGGATGCCCGCCCCCAATACTCTAGCTTTTATTATGTACATATTTTTAGGTTTTTGCCACAGGGCACCTGCACCTGCTGCAAAGAGAGGGGTAAAGTGAGAAATCACCCTCCAGAGGGCATAGCCACACCATATTCTCTTCTCCATTCTCCTCCTGGGATTTTGGGCATGCACACACATGTGCCTGGCATGATTTTCAATTCTCCAGGCCCAGGACTCAAACTGCAATTGGTCATGTGGGAGTCCAGCACCTTTAACCTTCATGCCACTTGCTGGCCTGATGGTCCAGCTTTTAGGGACAGAACAAAATGAACTATAGACCCAGAAAGCATGGTTCCTAATGCCTATAGTCCCAGAGCAGGACATTTAAAGATACTCTAGCAGGAGCAGACTTTTCCAAGGGGTGCTGAGCTCAGGAAGTCAGCCCAACCACTCTACTGGCTGCAACCACTCTACTATCCACCGTCTCCATCTCTGCTTCAAGGCTCATGCTGGTTACTAACACTAAGAGGTGATCAATGAATGCAACCCATTTCTTGCCATATACACTCCACTCATTTTCTTGGAGCACCTGCCCCACAGGTTACATAATTGAAACCAAATTCTCAAGTAGCAGAAAAAAGCCTCAGGCTAGGAAAGGAGACTTTATCCCCTCTTTGTGGTTGGGGAGTAAGAAAAAAGAATAATACTAATATGATACACCTAAAAACGTACACTGGTGTTTTACAGTCACCGTGATTCGCATATAGGCAAAGACCATGCTTTCTACCTCAAGAGGAGTAACATCTTGGTGGTTTTCAGGCCCCAAGCAGATGAGCCAGCTCCACTCCCAGAATCAGTCACCTTCCTGCAAGGAACCTGTTGGCACTTACCATTTAGAGCATATGATTTCTTCTCGCTCACCTCCTCAGTGAGCTCGCACATATCACTGTAGGCTCTGGCCAGGCGCCAAAGAAAGTCCTGCCGGCTTCCATACTGCAGACCAAACAGAAAGGGATAAGGCCCCTCTTCCCTTGACTGTTTAAATGGGAGCCCTGGCCTTTCCTCCACCCCATGGCTTCCCACATGCAGTTTCTGATAGCATGTTATCTCTCTAGCCAAAAGCTTGCACAACTGCAGAGAGCATTCCGGCTGCCTAACACTGCCAAGAGAAAAGGTCAGCTCCAAGAAGAGGTAATAGGAGGTCTTTTATTGAAACATGAAAATATGAAATTGACCAAGAAAAGGGAAGTCTAACTCTGGGAAGACATTTACACCTGGTGAGCATAAATTTTGTCAGTAAACCTGAGAAGACGGGAAGTGTGGCTGGGTAACCTATGCAGTAGTCACTCACAAAAGGAACTTCAAGTGGGTCGGGCAGCTTGGGCTCTGCCTCTACAGAAACAGGAAAGGAACAGGGGAAAGTCCAGTTCTTTCCATATTTCCCCCTACAGTGAGAGGCAAGCTCTTTTTGCAGTACTTTTACAGAGGACTGCCACCTCTCCAGAAGGAAGGCACTCAGACCAGCCCCAGGGCCCACACTGGGCTTCCTAGGAAGAAGATCTGCAACCTGAGAGATGTAGAACTGGCCATCTCACCCATCTTCCTTCCCGGGTCACACTGTAAGAAAAGTAACCACATGGGTCTGCCTTCATTCCCTGGAGGTCAAGAGCTGAAGGGGAAGGAAGGGAGGAGGGAGAGGGAACAGGCAGCTAGAACCTCACCGCCAGCTTGTTGTTGAGCAGTAGCTGGAAGCCCTCACGCTTGCTCTGCTCGCTGCCCTGGTGCAGCTCATCTGCCTGCTGCAGGAGAGGCAGCACGTCCTCCAGGTCCAAGGAGCCTCCAGCTTCCAGGGCACTGGGTACTGGACCGGAAGCTGCCTCCTCGTCCAGGTCCAGAGAATCTTTTCTCCCCATCTTCACGGTCTCGCAGCTCACTTCATCTTCCCCGTCCTCACTTTCCTTGTCAGAGTCTCGCTCATAGTCAGACTCAGCATTGGCTGTTGTATAGCTGGCAGAAAAATGTAAATGACAGGCTTGAGGGGGGGCAATATATAGCCCAAAGCCCCTGGGGTCCATCCCGCACAGGCAAAGAGGGTCTCTGGCATTGTTATCCAAAGTACTAAATAAGAATTACCCCTCCCTCTTAAGGGCAGAAATTAGTCTTCAAGAGAAAACTTCTATGAGAGGGACCAGCAGTTGGCGTAATGGCTATGTCGCTGGACTCCCATGTAGTCGACCGCAGTTTGAGTCCCAGACCCACTGGCTTAAACTCACTCTGGGTGAGTGTGTGTGCGTGCACACCCAAGATCCTGAGAGAAGAATGGAGGAGAAGGGATTGTGGCATGGCCATCCCCCTTGGGGGTGATTTCTCTCTGTCTCTCTTTCTGGTGAGTGTATACATCCTATAGGGAAAAAAAAAAAATCTCCAAAAAAAAAAAAAGAAAAAACTTCCTATGAGAACTGTGGGCCAGGATCTGGGAGGGAAAGAATAACTAGCTGGGGGTCCTGTGACAGGGCCAAGATGAGAACCCCCTGTGGAGCCACCACCAAATTTGCCAAAAAAAAAAAAAGACTAGAGGGCTGGCTCCATGGCCTGGTGGTTAAGTCAGATGGATCCCATATGGCCAACCACATGGTTCAAAACCATCTGCTTGGGACCAGCCACAGATGGTAAAATGGTTATGTCGCTGGACTCCCACATAGTTGACCATGTTTCAAGTCCCAGACCTGGTGGCTTAAAACTCTCGCTGGGCACATGTGTGTGCCTAAAAATTCCAAGAGGTGACTAGAGGAGAAGGGATTGAAATGGGGCCATCCCCTTCTGGGGGTGATTTCTCACTTTCTGTCTCTCTGGTAAGTACACACGCCCTAGAGCAAAAATCTCTCAAAAAAAGAACCCAGTGGCTTGCTCTTCTTGTAAGGGGCCCAAAGTGATCTTTGAAAATGGTTTGCTATTCACTTGACCCAGAGAACCCCACATTCATGCAAATCAAGAGGTTCACATCACTCCTGAAACTGCCCAGAAAGCCACCAAGTATCTGAAGGATATCACTTTACAGAAGCCGTGTGTGCCATTCCATCATTACAGTGGTGGAGTTGGTAGATATTGGTAGGCTAAACAGTGGGGCTGGACACAAGGTCGGAAGTCTAAAAAAGAGTGCTGCATTTTTGCTGCACATGCTTAAAAATGCAGAGTAATGCTGAACTTAAGGGGTTAAACGTAGATTCTCTGGTCATTGAGCACATTCAGGTAAACAAGGCACCCAAGACGTGTCATAAGTACAGAGCTCATGTGGATTAACCCCTACGTGAGCTCCCCCTGCCACATAGAGATGATCCTCACTGAAAAGGAGCAAATTGTTCCTAAACCAGAAGAGGAAGCCACACAGAAGAAAAAGATATCCCAGAAGAAACTGAAAAAACAAAAACTTATGGCACAGGAATAAAGTCAGCATAAAATAAATGTAGATAAAAGTTTCAAAAAAAAAAAAAAAAAAAAAAAGAACCCAGTGGTTTGAACAGCATGCTGGGCTCACATGCATGCATGCCCCAGATCCTGAGAAGGTGGAGAAACAGGAGAGGGATTGCGGTGTGATCATACCTAGGGGGTGCTTTCTGCCTCTGGCAAGTATAGTTTATTTCTTTTAGCTTACTGTCTGATAAACTAAAAGAAATCAAGAAAAAGCCTGGAAAGGTATGTATAAAATGTTGCCAGTGGGTTTCTCAGTAGAGGAATCAATGGTTTTTCCTTCTACCTTTTAATATATGGTTGTTTTAGTAAGCATGTATTTTTATAGAGAAACGTTTATGAGAAAAACCTGAAGATGTAGGTGGAGGTGATCTCCTGAACTATTTATTGATAGATCACAAGACTAAAAATTTGTTGATCATTTCTACTTTATCAGCCAAAAGCACCTGCCAGAACCAACATGGGTGGGTGTCAGCCTCTGAGGCCATAGATAGCCATACAGATCCACATTTTCTTGCTCAATTAAACTTGTACCTCCATCCAAGTCAACAACCAAATCTAAACCACAACAGAAGTAGCCCTTGGGGACATGAAATGGCACTTACAAAGTATAAAGTAGCCACTGCAGCTGGAAGAAGAGGTAGATGTCTCTGTAGCTTCTAGAAGCTCTAAACCTGATGTGCCTACTCAAGAGTTTAGTTTCTTTTGGACCGTGACCCACAGCACCAGCTGATTAGGATGTTTTCTCTAATTGTCAACTAAATCAGACGAAAACAACAGGAGAGAAGGTATGAATTTCAGGGGCCAGAGCAGATAGAAAGCCTTCTAAACTCAGTGAAGGAAAATCAGGGTCTGTCACCCAAAAAGCCTAGAAGCTCAGAGAAAATCTTACGGTGGTTCAGGGATAAGCCCTCCACCCTGGAATGAAAGATAAGGGTAAGTTCCCTATCGCTGGAGCAAAACAGAAATGAATGAGCGAGGAGGGAGACACCTACAAATAAAGTCAATACAAGACAGCCTAAATGTCACAGGCCAAGCACTGTAATCATTTCTTTAAAGAGGAACTTTGGTCCCATCTAAAAACAGCCCTAGGAACATCTATAAGAACTTACGAGGTATTTAAAATCTTCCTAACCTAATTTTTTTTTTTTTTTTTTTTTAATGAGAGTGATGGGGCTGGCAGATGGCATAGTGGTTGGGAGTGCTGGATTCCCACATAGCTGACACTGAGGTTCAAGTCCTGGACTTGGCAGCTTGCTTTCTCACTTTTCCTTTCTTTCTCTCTCTCTCGCTCTCGCTCTCTCGTCAAATTAAAAAATGATAATAATAAGAGACCAGCAGGTGGCATGGTGGTTAGGGGAGCTGGACTCCCACATGACCAACTGCCAGTCCCAGACCTGGCTCTCTCTGTCCCTCTCTGGTCAAATTAAAATAAATAAAGTTAAAATAATTCTAAAAACAGTGATAATAACAAATGGAATTAAATATTTTTTTTTAAACAGTGAGAGTGAATACAAGGAAAGAGATGTTCCTTTGTCTGTTTTGTCAGAGTTGCCACACTGTGATCCTTCCTGCCCCAGCCTCCCAGTAGCTAGGCCCACAGGCACACACCACCACACCAGACTGCCTCGATTAAGCCAGGAACCAAACCTGGGCCTCCCATGTAGCCTCAGCCATTGCAGAGGCCTATGCGGCCTGTGTCACCATAGACAGATCCTCTTGGTTTTTGTTTTTGAGAGAGATTTTTGCTACAGGGTGAGTGCACTCACTGGAAACACAGAGACATAAAGAGAGAAAGTGAGAAATTACCTCCCAGGGAGAATGGCCATGCTGCAAACCATTCTCCTTGGGATTTGGGGCACGCACGCACATGTACCCAGTGTGAGTTTCAGGCTGCTGGTTCTGCAACTCAAATCGTGGCTGACCATGTAGGAGTCCAGCCCCTTAACCACCACGCACCTACTGGCCCCCTGACCTTGTAGTTTTAAGAGATTATTCAAGTATTTTTCCCCTCTAGCAGTTTGCAGTAAAAACATTAGAAATTAAAGACATAGGAAAAGTGACATCAGGTTTCACCACCAACCTAGGAAATGATGAGACCTCACAGGGACCACCTTCTGAAACTCCCAACTGATCTTAAGTCTTGGACAATAACATGTCCCGAATGAGAAAAATCAAACCAAGGTCTATTCTGTCCAACCAGCCCCGAAGGCAAAATGGTTTATCTGGAGTGGACAGCTTACTCTCATTGTCTCCCTTTGCGAGAAAGAAGAGGAGACCCTATTCCCTGTTTGGTCTATCAGGTGTCTCTGCCTCCAGCACTCAGGGAAGGACTCTGCTCTTATGCAGCGAGAGCGCAGGCATCTCAGTCTCCTTGGGCTGAGATCAGGAGGCAGTGCCATGCTGCTGTCCCTCTGAGTCCTAAAGGCTGGCACTCACACAGCCAAGGAGAAGCAGAGGTCAGGAGGGACCTTGTCACTGCTCAGAGAAGAACTGTGAGACAGTGAAGCTCCAGCAAAGCCAGCATGGTGAGGAGGACATTGGTTTCACCTCAGCCCCACTTCAAGGAGCTCTGCCCCCACTTCAAGGAGCTCTGCCCCACCAATCAAACCCCACTGCCCAACTTCAGTCTTGAGGGATTTTAGGACCTGAAAAGAGATTTATCACATGCCAAGGCTCCTACATTTACGGCATTCTCTCACAACATCTACCTCCAAAAGTACCAACCACCCCAGAGAGGGGTGGCCTTTTTATTTAACATCTCTGAGGCTTCTGAGATCTGCCAGGGACCACTGGGGGCCTTTGGAAAAGCCCTTTGGGCCCATGTACTCAGGAAGAACCCACTGCTCCCACAGTGGGCCAAGTCTCCCTCTCTCTGAGCACCCTACTGTTCCTTAGGGACAGCCCACAAGTCCATAATGAAGTCAGTTACACATGCATCCCCTCCTGGCTAAAGTGTCCTTCAACTCCTAAACCCATTCAAAGAACTAAGCATGAAGTATTCAAAGATGACAAGGCATGGGCTCTGACCCCGAGAGACCCAGCTGGGGAAGGTAAAAGCCAACCTGAATGAGGTGATAAATGCCCAAGAAGGAGCAAAAATGAAGATGAGGTTAAGGTCAACCCCCCATGGCTGGATGCCTGGGGAAATCTCGCCAGAGGAGCTGGTGCTTTAATGCAAGCTGGTTCTGGTCAGGACGGAAAACACATCAGGTGTGCACAGGTGCCCAGGATCCCAAAGAGCCAGAGGACTGGGAAAAGGAGTCCCACAATGACAAGACCCACTTTGCAAAGGTGTCCTCCCTTCCCTCCCACCTCTTGTGCACGTGCACACCCTCTCCATCATAAGAAAAAAGTCTTGAGGCCAGCCAATGGTGTGGTTAAGGTGGCTGGATCTCACATGGCTGACTACACCATTTCTGGTCCCAGACCCAGTGGCTTGAAAAATACACCAAGCATGTATGCATGCATGCCTAAAATGCCAAGAGTAGAGTGGAGGAGAAGGAATTGCAGTATGGCCATTCCCCCTGGGAGAGATGCTTGCTTTCTCTCTCTCTTTCTCTCTGCATACATCCTATAGCAAATTTTAAAAAGAAAGAAAAAGTCTCAGTGCCTACTATCAACTACTTCATCCTCTCAATCCAGATATGTCAAATATTAATTTCACTTTAGCCATCTCCTCTAATACAGCCTCTGCAAGCATCTCAGCCCAGAGCCATTAGGAACACTGAATAAAAAAAAAAAATCTCCTTCTCCAAACCTCGAGAACACAGATAACAGAGATCAGCCAATTCAGGAACAGTAGTCTCCAATGGAGGACTGGAATTCTTTACCAAACTGCTTACTTCAAGATGAAACTGAGTAATCAAATCCAGCACTAGTGAACAAGGAAAGGAAAGGAATCTTCTTACTTTACTTAGAAAACTATAAATGAGCAGAGCAGGAGAATATATAATAGTCCAAACAAGGTATCAAGGCTGCCATGACCTGGGTAAGATACACTGAACAAACCCTACCACTATGCCTCAGGCCCTCCTTGGGCAGCGAACTGCGGCAGCCTGAATGGCAAGAACTCCCAAAGTATGTGCAACATGTCTTCCCATGAAAGCCCCTGGGTGCTCTGATGACCAAGCCACCCCCGAAGTCACAGGCCCTCACACCTTCACATCCCTGCAGATAGACCCAGCTGTCAGAAGGGCCTCACGTCAGACAGGCTAAGCCTGCTCCTGGCAGTTGGACAGCCTGAACTGGTTTAAGTTCTCTACCCAGGAAACAAAAGCAGCACCTGCAACACAGGACCATAATAAGGACTAAGTAAGTAAATACCTCTGAAATGTCTGTCAGAGGAAGTAAAGAATAAAAGGTAGCTAGTATGAAGGTGTTTCAGCTAAAGAGGGACAACCCACAAAGGTCATAGGTATGGTTGTTTTTATCTTATAGTTTCTATATGCATGTTTTATAGCTGAATCAATCATGCTGGCCTGGCATAAGGCTTGACCATTTTCTGCATGAACCTTTTGAGGAAGAAGAAAGGTCAGTGGAGGCCATAAAAGAACTAAAATTCCAGACCTCCCACAAGCCACCAGGATGATGAGCTAGCAGGAGACAAGTGCAGATTCTGCCAGTGACAGTGTCAGACTCTGTCCCTGGGTCTAAAGTCTCACAATGCTACAGTGATTTATTAATAAAAAAGCCCTGGGGCCGGCAGGTGGCATGGTGGTTAAAGGCGCTGGATTCCCACGTGGCCGACCGTGGTTCGAGTCCTGGACCTGGTGGCTTGCTTTCTCACCTTCTCTCTCTCTCTCTCTCTCTCTCTCTCTCTCTCTCTCTCTCTGTCCCTCTCTGGTCAAATTTAAATAAACAAATGAATAAATAATAAATATAAGTTAAATAAAATAATTTTAAAAAACATTTATTATAAATAAATAAATAAATAAAAATAAAAAAGCCCTGGTACCAGCAGTTTGCATAATGGCTATGTCGCTGGACTCCCATATAGACCATGGTTCGAGTCCTGGACCTGGTGGCTTAAACTCACACCGGGCGCGTGTGCGTGCGTGCCCAAGATCCTGAGAGGAGAATGGAGGAGAAGGGATTTTGGCAAGGCCATCCCCCCTGGGGGGGTGATTTCTTGCTTTCTGTCTCTCTGTCTCTCTGTCTGTGTGGCGAGTGCACGTGCCCTGTAGCAAAAACCTCTCAAAAAAAATAAATAAATAAGCCCTTGGCCCAACCAGGCTTGGAAGCAGCTGTCTATGACTCCTGCCTGCTTACCCACCTTACACTAAGGCCTATGATCAGACCTGCCGACCACAGAGAACTCAGCCAGCCATCCCCCACCTATAAAGACCCACAGGAGCATGAGCAAGGCTCCCCTATGGGAAGAGGGCAGCTCCCAGGGAAAGGAGTCCACTTCGTGCTTAGAGGTTTCCATATTCCCAGCTCAGCCACTCAAGGGAAGGCATGAAGTCATGAAATGGCACTTATAAAGTCCTGGTGATAACACAGAAAAGTGCCCAAACTAACAAAAAAAGATACCATCATAACTATGTAAAGAGACTCAGAGGAAAATAACATATGCAAGCAGAACCCACTATTAACATTTTCATTTGTCTGAATGATACAAACTGGACAGGTTTGTGCTTTATTCAACTGTCCTGTAGTTATATATATTTATTTATAACCTTACCTTGTTCCAAAAATTATTTGTAGCAGCTTGGTTTGAATATTTAATTTAAAATACTTTATTTTTCTTTCTTTTATTTTTGTAATTTGCCTGAGGGCACATGCACTTGCTGGAGAAAAACAGAGACAGAGAGAGAGAGAGAGAAAGTGAGAAAGCACCCCCACCCCCAGGGGAACCCCACACTGCACAATCCCGTCTCCATTTCTCCCTCCTTTCGGGGTTTGGGCAGACATGCCCAACATGTTTTTCAAGGCACCGGGTCCAAGACTTGACTGCACAGTTGGCCATCTGGGATCCGTTCACCTTTACCACCATGCTGCTGGCTACCTTTACAAATACTTCTCCATGACAGGGTCTCACCATGTCACAATCCTCCTACCTCAGCCTCCGAGTTCTATCAGACAGGGTACTGCTATGTCACCTACGCCGGCCTCGAACTCACAATTTTCCAGCCTCAGCCCCCCAGGCCACTGGGACTCAGGCCCACTCACCATGCCCAGCCCTCGGGTTGGGCAGGGAACTAAACACAGGCCTCCAGGTGGTCCCAACGTATCTTAAAAACATGCATCACCATGGCTGGGCCTCAGAGGAAGAGCTTTTACAAATGCAACCTGACTGCAGCCACAGCTGCCCAGGAGAAACAACTCACCCCCCTTCGCTCTCAGCATCTGTGAACGTGGTTCCCGAGGAGGCTGTGAAGTAGACAGAGCTAGAGCCAGTAGAGTCACTCCTCTCTCGGGCAAATGGGAACCTTCGCCGCCGAGCTGCTCTCTGGTTCTCTTCCATGTGGGATCTGAAAAGCAGGCCCCGTTCCAGAGGGTACCATTTAGGGCCCAACAGCCAGTCTTTCCCCTCACCATGGGGAAGATTCTTACTACTGTGCCTCATTAACGGGTCAAGTGCAGAGAAAACCCTGGGTTAAAACCCTCAGGAGCGCAAAAGGGCAGCTTCCTGGGCCCAGCCTGCACTGTAGATGAGGCAGGTTGGGCAGAACAAGCTCCAGCTGCGACGACAGACCATGAGGGCCCAAGAGCAGCAAGGAGCTTGTGCAAGGCACCAAATGCGCAGCTTCCCTACAAATTAGAAGCTATCAAACTGGCTTCTTGCTTAGAAACAGACAACAAAGGCCCAAATACACGTCTATGGAAAAGGGCGTAGGGGCAGGAAAAGTCTAGAGGTAGGAACAAAGCAGGAGACTAGCAGCATTACTCACCGGACCTCCCCCACGATCTCCCCAGCAAGCCTTTGTAGGCTGCTCCTCAGCTCTTCCACCTCCCGCCGCAGTGCCACAAGACTGGTCAGCACAAAGTCCAGGCGGTCCAGTACCTTCTCCTGCCCTTCCTGTGGGAGGCTGGGCAGCACCGCAGCATCTCCAGCCTCCCCAGGGACAGTGCGCAGTAGCATCACTGAAGGAAGGGGGACAGGAGGCACAGAACATAGTGAAGAAATTAGCTCATACCTGGAATTCAAGAACACTTGTTTCTCATTAAAGTTCAATCTACAGAGTATACCCTGGAGGCTCAGATAGCATCTGTTCCAGTTCCAGGTAACTGTAGAACAAAACTAAGGCAAGGCCCCAACTGCTAAACAAGAACTCTGCTCTAAGAACCTTCCACACCAGGACGCTTCAGCAATGCTGCACACCATGGCAGATAATGGAAATGTTTATAAGAGTGCAGGACCTAGAAGGCAGGACAGCTGCCTTGCTAGAGTAAAAGACAAGCCTTTGCACCAGCCCTATGGCCTAGTGGTTAAGGAAGTTAGATCCCACATGGCCAACTACATGGTTTGAACCCTGGACCTGGCAGTTTGAAAACATGCCAAGCGGGGCCAGCAGGTGGCATGGTGGTTAAAGTACATGGCCAACTGTGGTTCGAATCCCAGACCTGGTGACTTGCATTCTCACTTTCTCTCTTTCTCTGTCTCTCTCTGGTGAACACACGTACCCTATAATAAATTTTTTAAAAAATAAAAGAAAAAGAAAGAAAGACAGAAAGACAGAAAGACAGAAAGAAAGAAAGAAAGAAAGAAAGAAAGAAAGAAAGAGAAATATGCCAGGCATATGTGTGATGTGTGTACTCAAAATCCCAACAGGATGGAGAAACAGGGATTACAGTGTGACCACACCCCATTGAGGGGTGATTTCTCCCTCTCCCCCTTCAGTCTGTCTGTCTGTCTCTGGCGAGCATACATACCCTTTGCAAATGAAGGGAAAAAAAGAAAAAGAAAAACCTTTATCACACCACATAGTACCAAATACCAGGCAGTCAATAATACCAACCACAGCTCAAAGTGAGCTCAAATTCTGATCTCTGACTTCACAAAGAATAAAACTATGGGAGCCAGCAGGTGGCATGGTGGTTAAGCCACTGGACTCACACATGGCTGATTGTGGTTCAAGTCCTGGACCTGGAGGCTCACTTTCTCACTTTCCCTCTCTGTCTCTCTCTGTTCAAAACTGAAAAATAATAATGATGAATAAAATTAAATTAATAAAGAAAACTATGTGCTTCTCTTCCAAGAACTTCATTTAGTTGCTGGCCCCATGTCCTAATGATTAAGAGAACCAGACCCCACATGGCTGACGTTGGGGTTCAAGTCCTGACCCTGGCTTGTAAAACACCTGGGCATGTGTGCTCAAAATTCCGACTGTTGGAAGAAATGAAGAAGCAACTGTGGCATGACCATGGCCCACTGGGGCAAGGGTGCTTTCTCCCTCTGGCAAGCACACACACCCTCTGGCATAGAATAAATAAATTGCAAATAAACAAAATAAAGAGAAGGAAAGACAAGCATATCTTGTACAGATTGTGCCTGAATTAATTTTTCAACTTTATGATGGTACTTTTAGTTGTTTATCTTTATGCTGATTACCTATACAACCATTCTGTTTTTCACTTTTAGTACAGTATTCAACAAATTCAACTCTTCCAAAACTAACTTTTCCAATGCACTGACAATGGTAATCAGAGAACACACTCATTTCCAATGAACAAGGGTGAGAATCTAAATGCTCCTCTATCACACAAAGATGGGGGCGTGGTTTGAACTAGCCCTCACTACTTTGTTCAAACTTAAAAGCACTATCCATTTCAGCTGTGGCTGGCTTCCAGCCACATTTAGCTTCAGTTGCATGCAGTGTGCTCCCAACCCCATGCTGTGGAAAGTCCACTTAAGCCCAGTCTTGTGGCTGACTTGACAACCTCAGGAAAATTACACAATTTTTTAAAATCCTGATTTCCAAATAAGGATAAAAAGAAACTTGAATTAGTCTCCAATTTCACTTCAAATTTAATTCCAACAAGATTAGTCATTCCTTTTGCCCTTTATTTTTGGACTCTCTACTTATTGCACACCTCACCTAACACTAAGTAAGTGCCTCTAATACACATAGCACTATTGTGACCAGAATTAAAAGTGAAAGCTAATTGTTTTTTCACAATACATGAATATAGGGGAAAGAGTACAGAAGATTAAGACTGCTTTCATTTTCAATGAGCTTTCTAAAGACAATGAAACCCTCAGCCACCCCGTCTGTTGCCCTGTCCCACAGGCTCTGCCAAAGACACCCTGGACCCCAGGTGACCACGGTCTCAAAGGAACGACTCCTACCCTGGCGTCCGGACTCTGAAGTCTGCGTGTAGTCCAGGGAGTTGAACAGGCTCTGGCTTGGGCCATGGCGCCGGGTCCGTTTCCATCGCTGGCTGTAAAGGACGCACAGGAATCCAAGGCCAGCGGCGGTGCCCAGCAACAGTCCCAGCCCCGCGCGGGCGCCGCCCAGAGCCCCCAGTCTAGACATGCTGCACCTGCAGCCAGCGTAAGCCACCGGGGGCGGGCGCGAGGAGGAAGGGGGAGAGAGATTCATAAGCCTGGTCCATTCACCCACAGGCGCGAACCCGGGAGATAGGCCCTTGCCCAGGCCCTGGGCTCCGGACTACCCAAACCCCAATCCGGACCCGAAGGCTCCGTCAGTCCCCTGGGCATGACCACCGCGCCTCTCGCTCAGCCTGGACGTACCTCCCCTCCAACACACTCCCTGACCCAGACCCCGGAATCCAGCTCTGGGCCTTCGACCCCCACCCCGGCCTCAAACACTGGCAGCAAATCCCTGGCTTCCCTCGCGCCCCCAAAAGGGCTCTGGCCTACAAGGGGACCAGCAGAACCCTTACCCAGCCGCTAGCCACCATAGCAGCAGCCACCAGGGCCTCACGCTGTCAATGATCGTGACGTCATGAAACAGAGCCATCAACTCCGCGCACCTTGGGAAGCGCGGTGAGATGACAACACGAGGCTCCGCCTCCTGTTCGGATTTTCATCGGGGGCGGGGCCGCGGCCGCCGCCAGAGGGCGGAGTCAGCAAATAGCGGGAAAAGGTAACCGCGCCGGGGAAGGAGGGAGTGGAGAGGGGGAAAGCTGGGGGACTTGCGGGGCCGGACGTCGGGCGCGCGGGGTTCCATTCCCCGCCGGTCACAGCGCTTACTGCTGCCCTCAGATATGCTCAGCCGGCTCCCTCTTACTACCTGCGCTCCGGCCTCAACGACCCTTTTTCTAACCGGAAAATGCCGCCCACTCCCCACACGGTTTCTTAACTCCCTGTGACAGCTCAGACCTCACTTCGGCTTAATTTACTGTTTTTTTGGATCATTTGCTAAGCCCTAGACAGCAGCGCCTTTGGCAGATCAAATCAGAGCAGGAATAAGGTTGGTTATCCACAAGAGGTCTCCGAGTCGCCGGGGCCGCCCGCCAGTCACGACTTACAGGGGCCAGAAGGTGACGCAGGCGGTAAACCGTGCGGCTCTTCGACGCTGGCGCCCCGGGTTGCGGGTTTTCCCTGCCCTGAGCCCTGAGGGCGCCGGGGCGATGGGGCTGGGCTGGCCAAGCTGGCGGTGGGAAGTGGCAAAGAGACTGTTGGGGTGCTCTCTCACACCGTCTTTCTCCCTCACGGAAGAAAAAAAGAAACTTTTTTTAAAAGGCCTCAAAATAGCAGGTGATGGGAACCAGCAGTTAGCGTAATGGCTATGTCGCTGGACTCCCACGTAGTCGACCGCGGTTCGCGTCTCGGACCCGGTGGCTTACAACTCACGCCGGGCGCGTGTGCGTGCGTGCCCAAGATCCCGAGAGGAGAATGGAGGAGAAGGGATTGCGGCGTGGCCATCCCCCCTGGGGGGTGATTTCTCGCATTCTGTCTCTATGTCTCTCTCTGTCTGTCTGGCGAGCGCACGCGCCCTATAGCAAAAAACCTCTTCAAAAAAAAAAAAAAAAAAAAAGCAGGTGATGTAGACAAGGTGCTGAATCCCACTTCGCTGATTCTCTGGGTCAAGTCCTAGACCCCAGCGACTTGAAAATCACTCCAGGCAAGTGTGCATCAGTGCCCGAAATCCAGGAGAAGAAATTGTGGTGTGACATGGGGGGTGGGGGCAGTGAAATTTCTCTTTCCCCCTGCAAGCACACACGCCCTATATCCAAAACTTTATTGCAAACAAAAGACTCCAGGCAGCTGTGTATGTGTGGCCAATTCCAACAGAATGGAGAAGGGGCTGCAGCATGGCCACCCCCTGCGGGTGATTTCTCTCTCTCTCTCTCTCTCTCTCTCTCTCTCTCTCTCTCTCTCACGCACACATGCATACTACATCAAGAACTTTAAAAAAAAAAAAAAAAAAAAAAGCCTCTGGGACCAGCATTGGTGCAATGGCTACGTGGCTGGACTCACATGTAATCGATTGCAGTTGGAGTCTCAGATCCAGTGGCTTAAACTCACGCCGGACACGTGTGCGTGCATGCCCAAGATCCCGAGAGGAGGATGGAGGAGAAGGGATTGCAGCGTGGCCATCCCCCTTGGGGGGTAATGTCTTGCTTTCTGTCTCTCTGGCGAGTACATGTGCCTTTTAGAAAAAAACTCTCAAAAAAAAAAAAAAAAAAAAGCCTCAAAATATAGATGTGTAGGGACCAGCAGTTAGCGTAATGGCTATGTCGCTGGACTCCCATGTAGTCGACTGCAGTTTGAGTCCTGGACCCGGTGGCTTAAACTCACGCCAGGCACATGTGTGTGCGTGCCCAAGATCCCGAGAGGAGGATGGAAGAGAAGGGATTGTGGCATGGCCAACCCCCATGGGGGGTGATTTCTCACTTTCTGTCTCTGTTTATCTCTGTCTTTCTGGCGAGTGCACGCGCCCTACAGCAAAAAAAAAAAAAAAAAAAAAAAGAAAACTCTCCAAAAAAAAGAAAAAAACATATAGAGGTGTATGAGCATTAAGATTATTTTTAAACCTAACCATTTTTTTTAAGAATTATTTTATTTAACTTTATTTATTTATTTATTTTTATTTGACCAGAGAGAGACAGAGTGAACGAGTGAGGGGGTGGAGTGAGAAAGCAAATCGCCAGGTCTGGGACTCAAACTGCAGTTGGCCATGTGGGAGTCCAGCATCCTTACCACCATGCCACCTGCCGGCCCCTGATGATAATTTTTAAATGATGATTTTGTTTATTTTTAGATTTTTGCCATAGGGCATGTGTACTCTCTGGAGAGAGACAGAGAGAGAAGGTGAGAAGTAACTCCCCAGGTGGGATGGCCATGCCACAATCCCCTCTTCGTTCTCTCAGGATTCGGGACACATACACATAGGTACCTGGCATGTTTTTCGAGCCTACGGGTCTAGGACTCAAACCACAAAGTCAGTCATGTGGGACCCAGCACCTTAACCACTGCCATCTATTGGCTCTAAATTATCGTTTTTTGTGGGGGGATTATTTATTGTTTGTTTATGGTTTTTGTCATAGGGGCACAAGTGCTTGCTGGAGACAGAAATTGAGGAAAAGTGAGCAGTCATTCCCCCAGAGAAGATGGCCATGCTGCAATCCCTTCTCCTTCATTCTCCTCTTAGGATTTTGGACACACATGCATACACACACACACACACACACACACCCTGTGTGATTTTCAAGCCATTGGGTCTGGGACTTCAACCATAGCCACGTGGGAGTCCACCAGAGCCTTAACCACCTTGCCACCTACTGGCACCTAAATGAAAAAAAAATTTTTTTTCAAAGAATTATTTATTTATTATAATTATTGTTAATATTATTTTTCACATGAGTTTTGCCAGAGAAGGACAGAGAGGGAGAGAGGGAGAGTGAGAAAGCAAGCCGCCAGATCTGGGACTCAAACCATGGCCTGCCATGTGGAAATTCCAGCACCTTAACCACCATGCCACCTGCTGGCCCCTAAATGAAAAATTTTTAACGTTTGGGCAAGGCTGAAAATTTAGTTGGCCTCTGATTGTTTAAATTGGTTCAGCTACCGGGACCAGTAGATAACATGATGGTTATGTTGCTGGACTCCCCATAGTTGAACGCAGTTTGAGTCCTGGACCCAGTGGCTTAAAACTCATGCCTCTTCCAAGAGGAGAATGGAGAAAAAGGGATTGCAGAGTGGCCAACCCCCTGCGGGGGGTGATTTCTCACTTTCTGTCTCTCTATCTCTGTCTGGTGAGCACATGTGCCCTATAGCAAAAATCTCTCTCTAGGAAAAAAAGAAACAGAAAACCTCACTTCCTCTGGGAAACCCTCCCAGACCACCACCTTGGCGGAATTCATCCTGTCTAGCTGTCTTTGCTCCTGAGGCTGTTACCTCCATTACCGTAGTTCTATGATTCCTTTCTAGTCTGTCTGCTCCACCAGACTGCTCACCCCAGTCAGGGTTCATGCCTCATCTCTGTCCCGGTCCCCTAAGCCTAGCATGGTTGTACTTCAGAAGCCATTCATAAAAGCCCAATCTGGGAAGGAATGACCAGCATCCAGGCCCTACAGCCCTGACGGCACCGTCTCCCACGTGACGCAAAGCATCGCTGCTGAAGAACAATTTCTCCTTTCTTGACTGGAGAGACAGCTCTGCTAGATAAACGGACTGCGGCAAGAGGCGAGGCCAGATGGGCTGACCGAGCGGGGGAATTCATTTCCTCGTGGATATTAAAGATGTTATCCGGCAGGCGTGCGGCTGCCAGGACGCTCAGCAGTGTGGTGGGCGGTTCTCTAGCTCATGCTGTATCTGCAGACCAGTTCTGCAGATGCAATAAAGCCCTGGCAGCCCGAGACGTGCACCGCCCTCCTGTCTCCTTTTCACCCTTCCACATAGCTCAGCCTGAGAGAGGTGACCAGAACGGACTCCAGATTCCTGTCTTGTCCTCTGCCCAGAATGTCTGCCTCATCTACCTGCCTCTTCCAAGAGAGGTGGCAAGTCAAATGCCCTGGGAGGTGGGCCTTGTTCCTGTGTCTAAGCTCGAAGGTTCTTGACATTTTAAAAAATTGCACTTGAGGGCCAGCCAGTGGCATGGTGGTTAAGGTGGCTGGATCCTACATGGCTGACTTTGTGGTTTGAGTCCCAGATGTGGTGCTTGGAAAGCACGCCAGACAGGTGCATGCAAGCCCAGAATCCTGAGGAGCAAATGCAGGAGACGGGATTGCCCCACGTGGCCATCCCCACCTCCCCCCATGAGCCACAAGGGCACGATTTCTCACTTTCCCTCTCTCTCTGTCTCTGCCTGGCTCCAGTGAACACATCCCATAGCAAAAACTAAAAAAAAAAAAAAAAAATGTGCATGGGCCAGCCTGTGGCCTGGTGGTTAAGGAAACTGGATTTTACATAACTGGCTCCACAGTTTGATTCCCAGAGTTGCAGCCGTGGCAGCTGGGAAATACACCGGGCACGTGTGCATGCATGTCCAAAATTCTAAAAAACAAATGGAGAAACAGAGGAGAGGGGCTACAAACAAATGGAGAAACAGAGGAGAGGGGCTACAGCATGACCATGTCCCACAGGAGGTGCTTTCTCTCTCTGGCAGGTACTGGCCCTCTGGCAAGTTAAAAATATATACTGTTGGGCCAGCAGGTGGCATAGAGCTTAAGGCACTAGATCTCACATGACCAACTGCATAGTTCCAGTCCCAGACCCAGTGGCTTGAAAACCATGCTGGGAGCGTGTGCATGTGTGCCCCAAATCCAAAGAGCAGAGTGGAGAAGATTTCAGTGTGGCCATCTTGCTGGCCTTCTCTCTCTCTGTCTCTCTAGTGTGTACACATCCTATAACAAAAAGTTTAAAAAAAGTTTTTAAGTTCATATTAAAATTTTAGTGGCTACAAAAGAATAGTAATAATACTTGTATAATGATAAGAATACGTTGGTGATTCCCTGCACTTATCTCCTAGTGTAGGAAAGAATATCACAAGCTCCTGCGGGTTCTTCCCCATCCCATCTCTTCTCTCTCTGCAGTAACTGCTCCCTGAATATTATACTTGTCACTCTTTTTTTTTTTTTTTTTTTTTTTGAGAGGTTTTTGCTATAGGGCATGTGCGCTCGCCAGAAAGCGAGAAATCACCCCCCAGGGGGGATGGCCACACCGTAATCCCTTCTCCTCCATTCTCCTCTCGGAATCTTGCGCACACATGCACGCATGCACATGTGTCCAGCATGAGATTAAGCCACCTGGTCCAGGACGCGAACCGTGGTCAACTACATGAGAGTCCAGTGACGTAGCCATTACACCATCTGCTGGTCCCCCTATTTGTTATTCTTTTACTTTTCTTTATGATTTGTTTCGTTTTGTTTTTACATTTTTGCCTCAGGGTACATGCACTTGCCAAGGGGGTGGGGCAGAGTGAGAAACCACTCCCTCGGGGGCATGGCCACACCACAATCTCTTCCCCTCCATCTCCTCTCTTGATTCTGAACATGCACGCACAGGCGCCTTTGTGTTTTTCAGCTGTCAGGGCTGGGACTTAAACCACACAGCTGGCCATCTATTTTAGGTTTTTGCTATAGGGCGCATGTGCTCACCAAAGAGACAGAGAGGGAAAGTGAGAAATCCCCACAAGGGGGATTGGCCATGATACAGTCCCTTCTCTTCCATTCTCCTCTTGGGATTTTGGGCATGTCCTCACACGCACCTGGTGTGATTATCAAGCCACCAAGTCAGGGACTCAGATTGTGGTTGGCCATGTAGGAGTCCAGTGCCTTAACCACCATGCCACCTGCTGCTCCCCCACTATATATTGTTTAGTTTTGCATGTTTGTGAGTTTTATGTAAATGGATTAGTCTTTATTTTTTTCTAAGATTTGCTTTTCATCCAGCATTTTCATTGCTGTAAAGTTTCCATTGCATGGGGGACCAGCAGGTGGCATGGTGGTTAAGGTGCTGGACACTCTTGCATGGCTGATCATGGTTCAAGTCCCAGACCTGGTGGTTTGCTTTCTCACTTTCCCTCTTTCTCTGTGTCTCTCTCTAGTCAAATTAAAATGAATGAATGAATAAAATAAGTAACTTTAAAAAAGTTTCTATTGCACGAATCTACCAGAACCATTTATTAAAGAATTATTTATTTAATTTTACGTATTATTATTTAATTTGCTATAGGGCACATGTGCTCACCAGAGAAAGACACACACAGAGAGAGAAAGTGAGAAAGCAAACTGACAGTTTTGAGATTCACGGTCAGCCATGTAGTCCAGCACCTCAACCATCAAGCCACCTCCTGGTTCCTCTACAAGAACCTCTTATTGAAGTCTACTTTTAATGGATATAAAGGCTGTTTCTAGATTTTCTCTAGTTATCATGTTACTATGAACATTTTAGTACAGTTATCTCAATGCTTGTGAGTTTTCCTGAGGTTTATCTAGAATGAGATTTGGCTCCATCATGGGGTATGCATAGTTGATTGTATCAGTCACTCCAATTCATAACACCCACAGTTGTATTTCAGTTGTTAGACATCTTCACCAGCACTGGGAAAGTTATGATGCATTTTTTAAAGAATTATTTTTATTTAATTTTATTTGTTTTTAAATTTGACCAGAGAGGGACAGAGTGAGAGAGGGAGAGAGAGAGAGAGAGAGAGAGAGAAAGCGAGAAAGCAAGACACCAGATCCAGGACTCGAACCACAGTCAACCATGTAGGAGTCCCACGCCCTTAACCACCACTCCACCTGCTGGCCCCCATGATGCATTTTTGCATAGAAAAACACATCATGACTTTCCCAGTGACCTAATATTTACCAATTTGTTGATTCTTATGTAATTAATTATTTCTATTTATTTTTCATGCATGAAAGAGATACAGAGAGAAAAACAGCACCCCTAGCAGGGCCCCAGGCCCTGACCCACCCGCAGTCCCCAGCAGCCCCAGTCTAGGTGCTCCACACTTGTTATTCAGGGAAGTCTCTGGAGAAGCTGGGAACTTTGCCAGCAGGTTAGCTTTGAAGAGGTGCCTACTCAACCTCTAGACCTCTGTCTGAACCCTCATTTTTGCTTATCTTCAAAGCAGTATCTCGTGGTTTAAAACATAGTTTAATTTGCTTTTCTGGGATTTCTAATGATGTTGAGCCTCTTGCTATATGCTTATTGATCATTTCTTTTTCCTCTTTTGTGAAATGCCTACTCAAGTCAGTTACTCATATTTTTTACCTTTTTCTCCCTGTTTTGTAGGAGTTTTTTGTTTTGTTTTGTTTTGTTTTTCGTATTTCCTAGGGCACATGTGTTTTCTGGAGACAGAGAGAGAGGGAAAGTGAGAGATCACCCCCTGGAGGAGGTAGGCGTTCTTTATAGGTTCTGGACATTAATCTTTTGTCAAATTTTACAAATCCTTTGTTAAGCAGACTGTTTATATCTCTAGCCAAACTGTTGGGGAGAGTCTGGTAAAGTAGGTATAGCGACTACAGAATACCCAACTAGACCAGTTAAGGATCCTCTAGGATGACAACTTCCTGCTCCTCTGTCAAAGTGCTGGAGGCACACTTATAGAGCATGCCCTACACATGCCTCCTGAAAGAAGCGAAGATTGTTGGTTTTGTTTTGCTTCATTTTTAAGAGTATCAATTTCAGAAAGGTAGAGGAAGAATATTGAGTTGTCAGTTTGGTACATCCAAGTGAGAGCGTGGATGCGTTACGAACCCGTGGCCCTCTTATCTGTAGCTAGCGCAGGGGAAGTTGTTCCACCTGCCCAGGTGTTGCCTTGCAGTCTCCTGCGCAGGCGCTGTATCGCTCCAGCCACACGCACAACGTGCAGGAGAAAGGGCAAGATTCTATCAATTTAGACACTCCAGAGCTGGCACCCAGCCAAGTGCGCAGTTCCTTTACAGACTTCCCTGGAGGGCCACCGAACTGCAAGGATCCGCCATGGTACTGGGATGAGAGTCCGAGAGGCGGGGTGCGCAGTGCGCAGTGCGCCTGGGGTATTTCAGCTGTAGCTCCGGAGCTGGCCACCAGCCTCCTGCCCTGTCTCCCGCGCGCTTCAGGTGTCTTGGCAAGGAGGAAGTGAGGATGCCCTAAAGGCTGTCGGTGCCCAGGGGTGGGGTGGGCTGGAGCCCGGGGAGGTCTCAGCGAAGTGGCCTTTGCTCTCTGCTCCGCGTGGGGCGGGACCTGCAGGACTCTGGCACCTGTACCTGCAGTGTTGCAGGAAGAGGGCGCAGGCATAACACGCGTGCTTGGCACCACGGCCGCAGCAGCCTGTGGAGTCCGCAGACCCATCCCTCCAGGCCTCGGGAGCGCCCCCTCCTTGAGGTTGGGTCACCCCAGCGGAAACTGCGAGTGGACCCGGGGTCCAAGTCCACTACTTGCCGGGCAAGGGCTGGCCCCGAACCCCAGAGGGCCAGGCGCGTCACAGCCGCCTGCTTCTGATTGGCGGGCCGCGGCGGTCGGCCCGGCGTGCAGGGATTGGCGCCGCCTGTGGCCAGAACCAGAGTAACGGGGCTCCAGGCCTCCGGTCGCTGTCCGGACGCGAGAGGAGTTGGTGTCAGCGCTGAGCACAAAGCGGAGGGCCGGAGCCTGGCCCCGCGCGTGCACCATGCCCTACCTGCTCATCAGCACCCAGATCCGCATGGTGAGTACCCTCCGCGCCGCCACTTGGAGCCGGGTCCCGCCCGGGGATGGGGTGGGGGCGGGGTGGGGGGCTGCAACCGCGCCTTCGTGGCCCCCTCCCCGGCAGCACCCATCCGGGCTGGGCCGGGCGCCCGCTGGACACGCCCCTTCAGGGGCGGAGAGGGGGCTGAGCAACACGACTCAGCCTGGCCTGGGACTGGGGAGCTCGGGCCAGCTTGGATCCTTCGTGGCTGCGAAGGGCGCCCGGTGAGAGCGTCTCTGCGACTGGGCGACCTCTGGCGCTTCTGGCTCCTGCCCTGCCTGGCCTCTCACGTGTACCACCCCATGCCCTACACCGACCCACACTGCGGGGGCTGGGGGGGTGAGAGGAACCCAAAAGTAACCTGGAAAGGTTTGGAAAAGGAAAGGAGCTAAAGCCCCGTGCGGGTGCCGAGTCCTTGGTCCACGGCAGCCACTGCCTGCACTTTAGACCTTCCAGGGAGGGCCGCCCTGAAGCTCTGGCAGAGGAAAACTCCCTGCTGTGATAAAGGAGAGGCAGGGGCCGCGGGGTGAGCGGTGAGGAGAGCTGTCCGGGAGTCAGACCTTGTGCCCCCCTTCTCTGGGTACAGGTTCCTCGTCTGTAAAAAGGAGGTGCTAGTGGCCCCAGGAACCCCCGTTCAGCTTCTGAGTGATATGACTGGGTCCCTAGGGGGGCAGCAGCCACTCTAGGGACTCAGCAGAGGGTAGACAGCTCCGATGGGCGGAAGGAAAGTGCCCTAGGGCAGCGGTTTGAGAACCAGTCCCCTGTGTGTAAAATGTGGGTTCCTGGGCCCCTACCCAGGCCCTGGAAACTCCATGTCTAGGGCTTGGGAATCCGTACTTGGAAATGTCCTCCCGGGTGATTTTCTTTTAAAAGAAACAAATTACACAGTTTTATTGATATATAATGCACACACCACAGAATTTGCCAATTTAAAATGTACAATTTGGGAACCAGCAAATGGTATAATGATTACATCACTGGACTCCTATGCAGTGGACTGCAGTTCCAGTCCTGGACCGAGCAGCTTCAAACTTACGCCGGGTACATGTGTGTGCATACCCAAAATCCCGAGAGGAGAATGAAGGAGGAGGAATTGCAGCGTGGCCATCCCCCCAGGAGGTGATTTCTCACTCTCTCTGTCTCTGGCGAGCTCACGCGCCCTGTTGCAAACAAAAACAAAAACATACAAACTCAGAAATAAATAAATAATAAAATGTATAATCCAGGACCAACAGGTGGCATGGTGGTTAAGGCACTGGATCCCCCTATTACTGACAGGAGTTTAAGTCCTGGACCTGGTGTCTTGCTTTCTCACTTTCCCTTTCTCTCTATCTCTCTCTGGCCAAATTAAAAAATAACAATAACAAAATGAAATAATTTTTTTCCTTTTTTTTTTTTTTTTTTTTGAGATTTTTGCTATAGTGTGTGCGCTTGTCAGAAAGACAGAGAGAGACAGAGAGACAGAAAGTGAGAAATCACCCCCCGGGGAGATGGCCACACCGCAATCCCTTCTCCATTCTCCTCTCAGGATCTTGGGCACGCACACACACACGCACCCGGCGTGAGTTTAAGCCACCGAGTCTGGGACTCGAACCACAGTCGGCTATATGGGAGTTCAGCGGCATAGCCATTATGCTAACTGCTGGTTCCAAAATGAAATAATTTTTTTAAAAGTACAATTCAATATTTTTTTTAGCATACTCAGATTTATGCAACCATCACCTTAATTTTAGAACATTTCCAACACCTCCAAGAAACCCCTCTACCCAGCAGCAGTGGCTTATTTCCCCCAAGGCCCTCAGTCCTAGGTAACCACTATCCGAACACATGGTCTTCTGTGTCTGGCTCCTTTCACTGATGTAATGTTTTCAAGTTTCATCCATACTGTGGTACGTATCAGTATTTTATTCCTTTTTATTGTCAGGTAAGATTCCCTCGTGTGGCTGTACCACATTTTCTGTATCTGTTCATCAGTTGCCAGCACCTGAGTTGTGTTCACCTTCTGGCTGGTAGTGATGCTGCTGTGAACACCTGTGTGTTTCTGTGGATGTGTGTTGTCATTTGTCTTGCTGTCTAGGTGATTCTGGTACACACAAATGTGAGCAGTGGTGCCTGGCATGCCAGCTCCCATTAGAGGGGCTGGGAGGCCCTGCCCTGCACATCCTGAGGGCTCCGCCCCTTCCCAGCTGTGCTCACCCCCAATGAGCCTCTCCACCCCTTGCAGCCTTTACCTGAAGCTTGCTCAGGGCCAGCAGACCTGCCCCCTCCGCCTGGCAGCCAGTCAGGCAGCCACTGTGGCTTCCCTTGCAGGAGGTGGGCCCCACCATGGTGGGCGATGAGCACTCGGATCCAGAGCTGATGCAGCATCTGGGGGCCTCGAAGAGAAGTGTCCTGGGAAACAACTTGTAAGTAGTGACACCCTCAGCACCTTCTCCCCGCCAGCTTCTAGACCTGCCCGTTCCCTTCACACGACCACCAAGCCCAGGGGCAGGCCCGGCCTAGAGCTCCCCTGCCTGCTCTGAGGGCCAGCCCCCAGTCGCTGGCTGTGAGACCGTCCCAACAGCCTTCCCTCCCTAGGTGGCTCATCCTAGTAGAACCCCAGGGCAGTCTGTTCCCTGGGTCTGGCACTCTGCAGCGGGCTGCTCCTTGCCCTGGCCTCCCCCTCTAAGCTGGACGCCATCAAGCAAAGGCAGGCACAGAGCTGTCCTGCAGAGCTGGCTGAGAACCAAAGCGAAGCCCCGGGAAGCCCTGGTCCTGGTCCAGCTCTGCAGCTGCCAGGGGCGTGGCCACCTCCCTGGGCATCCTTCACCACCTCCATGTACACCCGCCGTTTCCTGCTCTGCACTCTCACCCTTCCTAGCTCACAGCAGGGAGAGCGCTGACTGCACAGGCTAAGACTCCTGAGGACGGCTGTCAGCCTCAGCCTCAGTTCAGAGGGAGAAAGAAGGCCGCCTCTCCCAGCCCTTGGGGCGCAGCTGGAAGGCAGAAAGCAGCCCCCGGCCTTTGCTGAGAGGCATTTGCCTCAAGATGCCGCCTCAGGGCTAGAGCCCTTTATCTCTTAAATAGCCCGGAGTCAAACCTAAGAAGGGAAAGCAGCATTCTCTGTGCTAGGGAGTGGCACCCAGAGCCAGGGCTATTAAGGGCCGACCTCGGTGCCAAGGCAGCAAGGGGGTGCAGAGGCCTGGGTGAGGAGCACCTCACAGCAGCACTCTCCCTGGGCAGCAGAGTGCCCCAGCACGCGAGTCTGGCAGGCAGATGTGGGATCTACCATGACGTGGGAAACCACCCTCCACTAGGCTGTTGGGGAAAATAAATGAGATAAGCCACGTAAAGTGCTGTGGGGAGGGGGCAGGGGGCGTGCACTTAGCCTGGCTCCCAGGAAGTACCCCACAGCTGCTGGTCTCTGAGTGCTCCCGACAGGACTGCTTGGGGCAGACCCCAGCTGTGGGGGTGCCTGCTCTCTGTACCCCTCACGCCGGCGTCCTCGTTCCTTTGCAGCTGGGAGTACTACGTCAACGACCCTCCTCGCATAGTCCTGGACAAGCTGGAACGCAGGGGCTTCCGCGTACTGAGCATGACTGGGGTGGGCCAGACGCTGGTGTGGTGCCTGCACAAGGAGTGACCTTCTCACGCTGACTTGTGGGTGGGGCACCCCTTCTTTGGAGGGGCTGCTACCCACAAGCCTCTGCCCTTTTCTCACCCGAGATTGTCGCTTTCCTCACCCTAGCACCAGTGGGCAGTGGGCAGCCTTCTCTGGGGCCCTGCCTCGGTCAGTGGGAGAGGGCAGGCCCCTCACCCTGGTACTCCCAGCTGCTCTCCAACTTCAGGCCTGGTCCAGGGCCTTGGGGTAGGCCATGTTCTGTGGGCAGGCTGCCTCTGGCAGCTCAAGATCTGGGCAGGGTCCAGTTTAGCTAGTCCAAGTCAATAAAGGGTCGTGATGAGCCGTGCCCCTCTGCGCTGCTAGTGCACTGACCGCCACTATGGGCAGCCCGGCCCAGACGAAAGCTGAGGCTGGGCCCAGATCCCTACACTATGCACAGAGCAGAGGTAGGCTCCTTAAAAAATATTTTATTTGTAACACTTTAGAAAAGGGCCGAGGGGTGGGAGGGCTGGAGCCGGGGCTACGTGGGCTGCCCCTCCTGGTCCTCCTGCTGCATCTGGGCCATCAGCTGCTGCCGCTCCGCGGCCTGGCGCATGCGCATCATGACCAGGCTCTCGTAGTCCCTCTCTGACAACACCGAGCTCTGAGGACAGACAGGACAGGGACGGTCAGTACCACAGATCCAGACTGAGAGAACAGGGCCTAAACAGCTGCCTCTAGGAGTCGAGGAGGGAGGGCGGAGGAGACCTCCAAAGTCCTTCTGCCGACTCACCCACGCCCCTTCAGGTAAGCAGGCCTCAGCCCATCTCAACCGATTACCTCTGCACCCCCCTCTACCCAGGCCCTTCACATGGGCGGTCAGCTCTGCTTCCTCTTCGTGCACATCACGTCCCCACGCAGTACTCCGGCCCTGTGTCCCTCACTTCAGTTAGCCCTTATCTGACACCCCCTGCTCGGCCTCTGCCTCACTCGGGTCTCCAGTGCAGGGAAGTGCTGGGCGGTGTGGGGAGCCACTTGGCTCTGCAGGGCTACACAGCACTGCCCACCAGCTGCACGGCTCTGCATCAGCTAGCTCCTGCTGAGGACACGGGAGCCCTCACCCGGACAAGCCGTGAACAGCCCTGCCCTAGGAGACGAGTGAGCGGGAGGCCAGCTTACCTCCTGAAAATACACGCCAGGGCTCCTGGAGGGCAGGGCCCGCGGCTCGCTCTTACATGGTCCTGCCAGCACAGCGCGGGGGGGGGTTGGGAGTGTTATATTTTCATAAGCAAAAGAATAATAAACAAGCAGGTCACAGGGCCAGGGCTGTGGGGTGGAGCAGCAGCTCACAGTGCAGTCTGAGTTGCCAACCCCACGCCCTGATAAGGTCTGCAGTGGGAATGAAATCACTTCCTCAGTGCAGCTGAAGCTGGTGCTGCTCACATGGTCCCTGAGAAATGGAGCCCACCTGAGCTGGACCAGAAGTGAGCCAGGTCAGGGGCTGTGCAGCGTGGTGTCCTGTCCACAGAGTGCTAGTGAGCCCTGCTCCGTGGCATGCCACACTGGGGCACAGACCAGGAGGAAACGTGTGGGTCAGTGACCCAGGGAATGAGCAGGGAGTGGCTGGGGTGAAGATGCCAGGCCCCGTCCAACTGGTTTGGAGTGAGGGGTGCCCAGAAACAGGAAGTGTTCCTCAGCCTGGACCTGCCTGCTCCTCTGACAGGCCCAGGGCCTCCTCTCTCCTGGCCAGGGCCCCTGCGGAGGTCGGCCCCACAGGGCTGGTGATCCTGGAAGCCCGATGTGGCCCAGCCCCGTCCACAGAGGGACCCAGAATGAGGTCCAGTGGCCAGAGAGCTGTCTGCAGGAGGCAGCAGAGCCTGGCCCGCAGCTGCCCTCCCTGCCTGCTAGGAGGCCATCTGGGTAAAGCGAGGGAGGATGAGGAAATCGAGTTGCCAGACAGGATGTCGGGCCAAAGGGAGGGCACTGTCCCCTCCCCAAGTTCATGCTGTTCCGCCAAGAATACCTGGAGTCACCCTCGGCATCCCAGAGCCGACCCGGGAGGAGCCAAGCCTTGCCCAGGCAGGGGCTGCACCCTCTCACCACACCCTCTGCCTCCTTCCCCTGCTGTGCCGCTGCTAATGAGGGCCTGTGGCAGCCTGGGGCTGAGTCACCCGCACACGGGCAGGCCTCTCTTCCTTCCCCAGCAACGGCCCACACGCCTGCCTTTCCACGAACCCCCCCACCCCCCATCCCCCGGGGCCTCCACCCCGCACGCTGTGGCTTGGGGAGCCAGGCCGGCCTGTTGGGGCCCTGATGACAAAGGAAGCAGCGTGGTGACACATGAAGCAGGCTGCCCCCATGCGAGTCCCAGAGGAATCTAAAGCTCCCGGTGCCCTGGGGTGTTGGTCCCGGCTGCCCCAATCCCTGCGTGCAGATGCTGCAATTACCCAGCCTGAAACCCGGCTTCCACCTACTGAGTCAGCTGGGCACACAAACGCGCCGCACGGCACACGCCAAGCCAGTCATCAGAGTCCGGGAGCCGGCAGAGCGGGCACGGCACTGCCCGAGCAGGCACGGGGGCCAGGAAGCGCCAGAGCAGCAGCCCCACACCTCTGCCCGTGGCCAGCCCGGGAAGGCCACCTCTGCCGCCACCCGGCTCCCTCACTCCGGCTCCAGTAAGTGCTGCTTCCTCGCGGGTTTTCCACTGCCCTATCGAGTGACCAGGCCACCGCTGTCCCTGGGGGGCATTCTTAGCGCCAGGAGCTCCAACTCCCGGCGCTCTGCTGCCCTGGACAGAAACGCGCCGGCTCCCAGGCCCCATCGCACCCCCGGAGATGCCGGCGGAAGGCCGGTGCTGGGCAGGAGCCCGCAGCCTCTGACGGCCCAGGGGCGCCTCCTCCCTCACGGCCCTCGCACTGGCTGCCCTGACCCGGCCGCCCAATGCTCACCAGCTGCCCTTGAACCTCGCCTGCGTGCTCCCCGGGACCCATGGAGACCTGGCGGAAAGGCTCCTTCCGGAATGCCTCCTTCTTCAAGCGGCTGAGCCTGGCGCGGCCGAGGCGGCTCCGGAGACAGGGCAGCGTGCTTAGCCAGGCCAGCGCGGCCGGTGGGGACCACGAGGAGTACAGCAACCGCGAGGTCATCCGGGAGCTGCGAGGGAGGCCGGATGGCCGGCGCCTGCCACTGTGGGGGGACGAGCAGCCCCGGGCCACCCTGCTGGCCCCACCCAAGCCCCCGCGACTCTACCGGGAGAGCTCCAGCTGCCCCAACATCCTGGAGCCTCCGCCCGCCTACGCCGCCGCCTACTCGGCCACCCTGCCCACAGCACTCTCCCTGGCAGGTACCCTCCACCACTGCTCAGAGGAGGACCTTCCGGACACGCCCCCCTTCCAGAAGACACCTGCCCCAGACCTCAGCGACCCCTTCCGCTCCTTCAAAGTGGACCTGGGGATTTCACTTCTGGAGGAAGTTCTACAGATACTGAGGGAGCAATTTCCCAGCGAGCCCCGCTTCTGAATGGGGCGAGGGGAGGCAGGGCTTGGGAGGACAGGAGAGCCGGAGCCCCCGTCCCAGGAAAGGTGCGTCTGGTCCTGGGACAGGGGAAAGTTAGGATAACCCGGAGCCCTGCCGGCCCTCTGGGTCCTGAAGAGTCCTCCGGGTACCCCTGAGTGGAGGAAAAGAGGCTATTTGGAAATGGCGGGGTGTGGGGGCACTTCCTGGCCGGAGCCATCAAGGAAGCAGGCTGGCAGGGAAAGGAGGCCATGTCCTCTGCTACAGGAGCCAGGCGGAGGCCAGCAGGGTGAGACGGTGGCACAGACTGGGCAGGACAGCCATCAGTGTCTACAACCCAACTCCGGCCTCCCTCTTTCCTCCTCTGTGTGGAGGTGCCTTGCAACACCTCCTCTGAGGCCACCAGCAACAGAGAGGTCACAGGACATGTCTAAACAAACATGGTCCAACCCCGGCTGGAGAGGAAAGCAGGGAGACCTGAGCAGGGAGGGGACCGGCAAGCAGGCGGCCACCCTCTCCATGTGGCTGTTCAATGAACTGGAATGAGCACAAATGAAAATTGAGGTCTTGGTCCCATTAGCCACATTTCAAATGTCCAACGGCCAGGCCTGCTGAGGCCACCACACTGGACAGTGCGGTGTGGACATTAGAGCCCTGGACAAAGTTCTCTTGGACAGCGCTGGCTAGGTCGTGGCCTGGAACGATCAGTGGCGTGAGGGCGGGGACGCTCAGGGGCTGCAAGGGAGGGGCTGGCAGGGCAGGGAGAGGCAGGCAGGGATACAGAGAACTCGGCCAAACCGTCAGCAGAAAAGGCAACACGGAAGGCCCAACCTGCCAACACAGCCGCCAGAGCAGCCCTGGGCAGAGGAAGCCAGCTCTAGGGAATGCCGGCTGAGGCCCAGCTGCGCTTGCAGAGGGGTGTTCTGGGAATTCTCAGATCGCGGGTGACAGAGCCCTTGGGAAAGAGCGAAACAGACTTCCTTCCTAGAGAGGAGGACTGGGCCTGGTGATAGAGGCCGAGCAGGGAGGAGGCCCACGGTCTCCAGGACCCTCCACCAGCACTGCAGCTTGGCCTTGCCGGAACCCTCTGACCATGCGCAGCCAACTAGGCCAAGCCCACCGAGTCAGGGCCTGAGGCTGTGCTCTGGCCCCGGCCTGTGTGTAGCCAGCAGCGCCTCTCCCAGCTGGGGGAGGGAACGGAGGAAGCCCGACACCCGCTGTGTCCACAACCCCGTCCCTCGCCTCCCTCTTTCCTCCTCGTGTGGAGGTGCCAAGCTGAAAGGCTCCTCTGTGGACACAGGAGATGGTGAATAAAATTCCTTCTGCTACAACCCATGGACTAGTGTCTGGGACTGTGAAATACTGGGACCTAAAGAATAGGGTCTCTAAAGCAGAATCCCAAAGGGCTCAGACCAGTTCATATTCTTTTGTCCCGGGTCTGGACAGGAAGCCTCCTGTCTTGCAGCCAGAAGAGGCAAGGAGGGGAATGACGTGGCGGGGCCGAGGCAGGGTGAGTAGAGCTCCCACTAGTCTGTGTGGGCTGTGCACACACCAGCCAGAACTCTGGCCGTTTCAGTGAAGGGAAGAGCCAGGTTCCTGCCTCTTGTCCCCCCAGCAATCTGTCCCCCTAGGTGGTGGCAGGTGTGGGTGAGCCCTGCAGCCAGGCAAACACAAGCCTTCGTGGTGCTGTGGGGACTAAGAGTTAGCACTGGGCTAGCATCAGCTGGAAGGTCTAGACTTCATAGGCAGAGTGCCCAGACTCTGGGCAGGCAGCACCCCGGCAACAGCAGGGTAGCCAGTGTTATTTCTAAAGAGGGGGTGATGGAGCCAGCAGGTGGCAGGGTTGTTAAAAATGCTGGACTCCCACAGAGCCAGCCACGGTTCAAGTCCTGGACCCAGCAGCTTGAAAATCATCCCAGGTGGGTGTGTCTCCCTGCCCAAAATCCCAAGAGGAGAATAGAGGAGAAGGGACTGTGCCATGGCCATTCCCCTTGGGGGATGATTGCTCACTCTCTTTCTGTCTCTCTCTGGCAAGTGCACGCACCCGATGACAAAAAAAAAAACTTAAAATAAAATAGAGGATGGTGTTCCTTGGTAATTGGTCCTTATGCCGGGCAGCCAGAGACACCTGGGAAAGCAGCAGCTGCTGTGGTCGCCTGCTCCTTGCCCTCAGCACCGGGCAGCCTAAGGTCCAAGCACTGCACACCATGCGAGCACGTGGTGGGTCGTAACAGCCTTGGTGCAGAGGAGAGCCCTGGCAAGAGCCTGAAGTGGCAGGAATGCACACAAGGTCTACGAATGTCGGACTGGTTAGGGTCCCTGTGGCCCTCAGAGAGGGAAAGGGGTCAATGCAGAATCACAGCCCCTCATGCTAAGGTCACGGCACCTGCTGATCACTACACTCCAATGACTGAGCTTGAGAGGAAAGGGTCAAACAGGAAGAGGTGGCCCGAGTCCCAGGCAGGCCCAGCTGGGTGAGGCCCAGCGACTTACCTTTGACAGTGCGGGGTGGTTAGGGCCCACGGTGCTCTGGGGCTGTCCTTCCAACCAGGAAATCTTCAAAGGGTTATCAATCAGGCCAACTTCATTCCGGACAGCCAGCTCCTGCCCAACACAGTGTCCAGTCCTGGCCCACCCGTGGAATCCACTCTCTACCCCCATGGGGAGAATGGAACCCGCACTCTAGTCCTCTAAGCGGAGCCTTCAAATGTGGGGTACTAAAGCTGTGAGGCTTCTCAAGGAAGAGTGGTGGGGCTAAGCCCGTGATTCAGGGGTGAGGAGGAGCACAAAGGGTGGGAAGGCGGTGCTGGGGCTCCCGACCTTGAGGGGTGCAGGGTGGAAGGTGAAGCCAGCCTGCAGGGAGCTAAACGTCTACCCCAGAGCATGGTCCCGCCCACCCCTGCATGCACAGTGATTCTATTTCGAGTCAGGGGCTGAATTCAGGGAGCCTTGGCTGAGTGGTCCAGAGATCCCCTGGGAATGTGGCTCCCCTAACCCAGAGGACCACAACACTAGCCCCCGAGCCTCCCCCAACACTCACCGCAGCCTTGACGGTCGCAAACTCCACCACGGCGGTGCCTGCCTTCTTACTGGAAAGCACCAGGTTGAGGACCTCACCATACTGTGGGGACAAGGTCTCAGTAAGTGTGACTCACATGAGACCAGCCAGGCTGCACTGAGGCCCACCTGGTGTCCTCAGCTGGAGAATAACTTCCTATTATAAAGGGCCCAGCGAAGCATCAGAGAAGGGAAAAAGCGGGCTCCCCCTCGGAATGCAGGACAGCAGTGGGGAGAGGAGCAAAGGCTGGGCACTGAGTCTGGCGCGGTCACAGAGCTGCCTTAGCAGGTGGAAGGCAGCGAAGGGGACGGGCCTTCCATGCCTGACTCCCACCTCGCTCCCAACACACGCCAAGCCCTTGGCTTCTAAGGATAGTAAGCCAGACCGAGGCAGCAAAGGAGAGATCAGGCTGGAGGGGGCACACAGCAGCACAAGTGACAAGAGGACAGTGGCCTAGGAAGCACGCCCTAGGCTGGCCTATTGTCTATGAGACAGCAAAAACAGAAAAAGGGGAGCTGGCAGGTGGTAGCTGAGGAACTGGACTCCCACATGGCCGACCACAGTTCCAGTCCTGAACCTGGTGGCTTGCTTTCTTACTTTCTCTCTCTCTGGTCAAATTTTTTTTTTTTTCTTTTTTTGGAGAGGTTTTTTTGCTATAGGGCGCGTGCGCTCGCCAGACAGACAGAGAGAGACAGAGAGATAGAAAGCAGGAAATCACCCCCCAGGGGGGATGGCCACGCCGCAATCCCTTCTCCTCCATTCTCCTCTCGGGATCTTGGGCACGCATGCACAGGCGCCCGGCGTGAGTTTAAGCCGCCGGGTCCGGGACTCGAACCGCGGTCGACTACGTGGGAGTCCAGCGACATAGCCAATACGCTAACTGCTGGTCCCTCTCTGGTCAAATTTTTAAAAAATAATAAATAGGGGATCAGCAGTTAGCGTAATGGCTGTCACTGGACTCCCACATAGCTGACCGCGGTTTGCGTCCCAGACCCAGTGGCTTGAAACGCACGCCGGGCGCGTGTGCATGCATGCCCAAGATCCCGAGAGGAGAATGGAGGAGAAGGGATTGCAGCGTGGCTATCCCCCCTGGGGGGTGATTTCTCGCTTTCTGTCTCTCTATCTGTCTGTGTCTGTCTGGCGAGCGCACGCACCCTATAGCAAAAAAAAAAAAAAAAAAACAAAAACAAAAAAAAAAAAAAAAACAAAAAAACTCAATAATTAAATAAATAAATAAATAAATAATTCTTTTAAAAAAAAAATAAAAACACAAGAGGCCAGCAGGTGGTATGGTGATTAAGGCTCTGGACTCCTACATGGCTGATTGTGGTTTGAGTCCTGGACCTGGCAGCTTGATTTCTCACTTTCTCTCTCTCTCTCTCTCTCTCTCTCTCTCTCTCTCTCTCTCTTTTTCTGTCTCTCTCTCTGGTGAGTGTGTGTGCCTGTAGAAAAAATAATTGGGGACCAGCAGATGGTGTAATGGCTGTCGCTGGACTCCCATGTAGTAGACCACAGTTCTAGTCCGGGACCCAGTGGCTTAAACTCACACCGGGTGCATGTGCATGTGTGCCCAAAATCCAAAGAGGAGAGTGGAGGAAAAGGGGTTGCAGTGTGGCCATGCCCCCTAGGGGGTGATTTCTCAGTTTCTGTCTCTCTGTCTCACTCTGTAAAATTAAAGATTAAAATAATGAAACAATAATAAATTTAAAAATAATTCTTTAAAAAAATGAAAAAGGTGGGACCAGCAGTTAGCGTAATGGCTATGTTGCTGGACTCCCACGTAGTCAACCACGGTTCGCGTCCCGGACCCGGTGGCTTAAAACTCACACCGGGCGCATGTGCGTGCGTGCCCAAAATCCCGAGAGGAGAATGGAGGAGAAGGGATTGCGGCATGGCCATCCCCCCTGGGGGGGTGATTTCTCGCTTTCTGTCTCTCTGTCTCTCTCTGTCTGTCTGTCTGTCTGTCTGGCGAGCGCACGCGCCCTATAGCAAAGACCTCTCCAAAAAAAAAAAATGAAAAAGGAGACACAAGCGAGAAGCAGGTGGAGATGTGCTGGTGAGTATGGTCCAGGCGCAGAGAGCCCTGAGGTTGGTGGGAGGCAGACTGCCGAGGCAGGAGGGAGAAAGTCAGCGGGGCAGACCTTTTGTAAAAGCCGCAGCAGGAGGTCTTTGGAGTAGCCGCCTTTTGACTCGTCCTCCTTCTTGCACTTCCACTTCAGCTGAAATGACATCATTAAACACCGACCTGTGGCTGAACAGCACCGACCCCACGTGTGGGCCTCAGGCTGAGCGGACAGCCTCCCGGTTCCCAGGACACCTGTACCCTAGGGAGCACCACCGTGAACAAGCCTTCCCCTGGAAACGGACAGGCAGTGTAGCCTGCACACCCTCGGGCGCACGTCCAGCCCTGTCAGACACCGCAGGCAGCTTCTGGGGAGCACTCTGCCTGCTCGCCAGTGCTGAGAGCGGCCTTTTACAGCGAGCTCTGAGACGTTAGCCTGGTCTGCAGGCGGCTGGAGGATGGGAAGGGCACGGAGCTCCCCTCTGAGAGCCAGTGTCCCCACCAGAACCGCAGGAAGCACCTATTCTTGCTGACACGGGGTGGTGTGAGGTGACCCCCCCTGCTCAGGCTCACCTTTAATTTGGGGGTTCCTTTGCTTTCAGTATTTTCCGTCTTTCCTAGAAATTGTGGAAAAAGCAGAAAGGTAGAATGTGAGGGTCAGAGGTTCCCCCCCAGGAGATGCAGAGGTGGAGACCTATGAAAGATCTGCCCTGCCCTGGTGAGGAGCCTGGTGGGCAAAGGGGACGCAATCCCCCCACCCCAGGGCGGCCTGCCCAGCTGCCTCCTGGAGGCCGCCTGGTGGTGTTCTCCAAATGGGGAGCTAAGAACCTCCTAGGGGCAGGAGGCAGAGTTCTGAAACAAAGCACCCCAGAGCCTTCACCCTGGTGATCTGCTCCAAGACAGCACCTCTGCTTGGGACTAAGACAAATGCTCTCGGGCAGAGTCAAAAGCAAACAGGCCCCAGAGAACTGGTCGGAAGAAGGGTGAGGTGGCATACATCAGAGGAGGGTGCCGTGGGGTGTCCCCAGCTTTCCAGCAAGTGGAAGACTCCAGGGCAACTCCACTGAGCAGCCAGTGTGGCCACTCCCGGCAAGCTGGAGCTGCCCTGGAGGGGAGGCAGGTGGGTGTGATCACCTCCCACCTCTCAACCTCTGCTCCCGTTCCTGGCGTATCTGCTCCTGGATCAGCCTCTGCTGTTCCTCCAGCTGCCGGGAACCCTCTTCTCGTAGGCGTTCAATCTGCAGGGCGGGGGGGTGGAGGGTGACCATTCTGTGCAGATCCAGTTCCAGGCTGGCTCACCCTGTAAAGGTCCCTGGGAGGTTCCTGCAAGCTAGGGCTCAGCCACCTGTGGGTGGGACAAATTACCCAGACCCCACAGGAGAAGGCGGAAAGAGCATGCACTCCCCAGCCACAACCACCACCCAGACCCTCCTCCTCCCACAGGGGTCTCAGGCCGCCTGCTTGAACCCTCACCTCTTGCTCCAGCGTCCTGGTACTCCGGCTCTCCTCTTCCTCCTCACTCTCCTGGGCCTGGGCCTGCCGCTCCCGGGCCTCCAGATCTAGGCACAGGGTTCAGCCACCCAACTGCTGGTCTGCATGGTTCCTACACGGCCCACCCAGCTCTGGCTGCTTCTCCAAAGTCTCAGGACGAGACGACGCAGCGGCCCTCCCCCCATGCCCTTGTGTCCCCAAGTTAACTGCCATTGAGGAAATCACAGCCGAGTAGCCAGGGGTCTGGAAGAGTTAACAGCTAACAGGTCTGGCTCACACCGCCTCTGCTGGTTCTCTGAGCACTGTGCAGGGTGTGGGGAGTGCTCTCGTCAGCAGCCCTGGCCCGTGTGTCCGGGGTGCCGGGTGGAGCTGCTGGCCTCTGTCCCAGTGGTTTGGCACCGCAGCCTGACCCAGGGCCTTGCCTTGGCTTTTATTCTTTTCCTGCCACTGAGCTCAGTTCTCACCATCTCCCTCAAATCCTCCTCAGCTCACATTTAGCCAGCCTGGGAGCTCCCGCAGGGATGGGCAGAGTGTGTGAGGGCATCGTTCTGGGTCCTGAAGCCCTTCTTGTCTTCCAGCTGCTGGGACGAGCCCTTCTCTTGGGCCCAGGACCCATTGCTTTCCTTCCTGGGCCTTCTACTTGCCTAGAAGCTCCCTTTCTCTCCCATTCTGTTAGAGTAATGAATGTATCAGGTTGGTATAGACATGCATTAAAATACATGGATACTGGCCAGCTCTATGGCCTAGTGGTTAAGGGAGAAGGATCCCACATGGCTAATTCACAGTTCAAATCTTGGACACAGTGGCTTGAGAAACAAGCGGAGCATGTGTGCATGCCCAAGCCCCACTGGGATGAAGACAGAGAAGGGACTGTGGTGTGACCGTGCCTCGTTTGGAGACGCTTTCTCCCTCTCCCCATCTCGCCTGGTGCGTACACGTGCCTTTTGTCAAAATATTTTTTAAACATTTTTTTAGGGGCCAGCAGGTAGTATGGTGGTTAAGGATGCTGGACTCCCACGTGGCCAACCGCAGTTCAAGTCCCGGACCTGGAGGCTTGCTTTCTCTCTCTCTCTCTCTCTGGTCAAAATAAATTAATAAATAAAATTAAAACAAATCTTTAAAAAAGTATGTTTTTAAAGAATTATTTTATTGATGGGACCAGCAGTTAGCGTAATGGCTATGTTGCTGGACTCCCATGTAATCGACTGTGGTTCGAGTCCCAGACCCGGTGGCTTAAACTCACACCGGGTGCGTGTGCGTGCGTGCCCAAGATCCCGAGAGGAGAATGGAGGAGAAGGGATTGTGGCGTGGCCATCCCCCCTGGGGGGTGATTTCTCGCTTTCTGTTCTTCCTGTCTCTCTCTGTCTTTCTGGCGAGCACACGTGCTCTATAGTGAAAACCTCTCCAAAACAAACCAAAAAAAGAATTATTTTATTAAACTTTATTTAATTAATTAATTTATTTTAATTTGATCAAAGAGGAACACAGTGAGAGAGAGAAAGTGAGAAAGCAAGCCACAGGGCCTGGGACTCAAACTGCTGTCAGCCATGTGGGAGTCCAGCACTCTTAATCACCACACCACCTGCCAGCTCCATCAAAAAAATTTTTTTGAAGAAGGATATTGAATAAGCAAAAAGAAAAAGAGAAAAAACTAAGTAAAGAATTCTTGAGGGAACCAGCAGTTAGCGTAATGGCTATGTCGCTGGACTCCCACGTAGTCGACCGTGGTTCGCGTCCCGGACCTGGTGGCTTAAAACTCACGCCAGGCACGTGTGCGTGCGTGCCCAAGATCCTGAGAGGAGAATGAAGGAGAAGGGATTGTGGCGTGACCACCCCCCCGGGGGGTGATTTCTCACTTTCTGTCTCTATGTCTCTGTCTGTCTGGCAAGCGCACGCGCCCTATAGCAAAAACCTCTCCAAAAAAAATTTAAAAATTAAAAGTTAAAAAAAAAAAAGAGAGAGGAGAGAGAGATTTAAAAAAAAAAAAAAAAAATAGAATTCTTGAGGGACCAGCAAATGGCATAATGGTTATGTTGCTGGGCTCCCACAGTCAACAGTGATTTGAGTCCCAGACCAGGCAGCTTACAACTCATGCCAGGCACATGTATGTGCATGCCCAAAATCCCAAGAGGAGAATGGAGGAGAAGGGATTGTGGCATGGCCATTCCCCTGGGGGGTGATGTCTCATTTTCTGTCTCTCTGTCTCTCCAGTGAGAACTCACACCCTATAGAAAAATCTCTAAAAAAAAAAAAAGAAAAAAAGAATGCTTAAACTGGGCCAGTGGGTGACATAGAGGTGAAGTCACTGGATCCCACATGGCCAACTCCACAGTTCAAGTCCCAGACCTGACAGCTTGAAAATCACACCAGGTGCGTGTGCATGCGTACATGTCTAAAAATCCCAAAAGGAGGATGGAGGAGAAGGGAGTGTGGTGTGGCCATCCCCGTGGGGGGTGATTTCTCACTTTCTGTCTGTCTTTCTCTCCCTGGCAAGCACACACACTATGGGAAAAAAAAAAAAAAAAAAAAGAATGCCTGGACCAATCTTAATGGCGTGATGGAGATGCTCTAAGAGGTTTACAATCAGAGTTGCATCACTTGGTAAATGTACTAAAAATCATTGAGCTGTGTGGGTGACTGTTACGATACGAAAGGATGGACTACCTGAATAAAGCCCTTAGAAAAGAAAAGGGTGCCTGGCCCTTTCTGACCTTCTAAGGAAGCTTCTCAGGGGCTGAAATGAATAACACGAGCCCCAGCCAGGCAGGGTGAATAAGAGCACCAAGTTTACTGCACTGCAAGAGTTTAAACCCCAGCGCCAGCCAGTGCTTAAGCTTCTACTGCCTTAGCTTCTTAGCCTATAAAAAATGGGTTTAATAATACCCACCTCCTCGGATAGTTGCAATAATTAAAGGAGCTAATAAAACATTTGTCACGATGCTCAGCTCAGAGTAAGTCTAGCAATGTTATTATTCCTCAGCGTGTCTTTGGCATTCAGTCTCTAAGAACAGCGCTGCCCAGAGCCTGGGCCGGGAGGCGCTGAGTTGCAGCGGAAGCTTCAAGAAGAAAGGTAAAGGAGATGGCGGAAATGGCCAGGGGACACACTGGCCTACCGGGTACAAAGCTTCACCTACCCAGCTTCACTTTCTTCCTCTTTTCGTCCAGTTTCTGGGTCCTCTCTGCCGCCTGCTTCTTAGCTTTCCTGACCTTGTCATATGCGGCCTGGCGGGAGAAAGAACACAGAGCAGGGAGTGGCCTGAGCACAGAGCCCCAGCTATCCTCCTGGCCCCCGCTCCTAGTCCCAGAGCCATCGGGGCAGCAGCCTGGTGACCAGGTCTCCGGGTCTGGACAGCAAGGACTATGACATGTGGCAGGGGCAGAAGGCCAAGGCAGAAGGGCAGTGACGGTCTCTAACCACGAGGGACGACGCAGACAGGACGATGCGCTTACCCTGGCTGCAGCGTCGGTCAGCACCTCCAAGGCCTGCGAAAGCTGGTGGAAGAGTTCGGCTACATGCGAGGTCAAAAACGGAGGAGAGAGATCGGGTCAGACGCGTGATGGCACACTCCCTCAAAAGCACTTCAAGGACACCACAGGATGACAGAAAACACGTCAGCAGGAGACAGACCAGCAAGGAAGGGTGAGGGCACCAGTAACTGCACATCCCTAACACATGAAGAAAAACCCTGACCCCACCCACCCAGGGCCAGGCCGAGGGCGTCTACACTCCACAGCTCCCATAGGCAGAGCTTTGATCGCAAGAACACAATGCTCAGGGGAGCGGGTCACTTTCTCCCGTGCCCTTAGGAGGGTCTCACCTGCTCGGGGATTATCCGGATTTTTGTCTGGGTGGCAGGAAAGGGCCTTCTGCCGATATGCCTTCTTCACCTGGAAGAGTCAGAGATACGGTCATTCACTCTCTCACCCCAGGGACAAACAGAAAACCTTGCAAAGTGATACAGGAAATCCCGTGCCTACGCAAAGGAGAGGCCGCTGGCTCTCACTTCACAGCCACCTGGAGATTTGCAACAGGGGAGCCGAAGGTCACGGGGCGGGGGGGGGGGGGGGCTGCTGCTTGCCCCCACAGATGTCAAGGGGCTCCTGGAAGGGGAAGGAGCATGGGGCCTGGTTTCTCCACAGCCACCTGTAGTGGGTGTATCTACACACTGGGGCACACCAACTGGGGCATGCCTACTGGAAGAAAACGTAGCCATCAAATTTTAAAATGTACTTTCGCTCTGACCTAGTTCTAGGAATTTGGACTTGTAAAGCGCACCAAGATAAATACACAAGGGTGCTCCCTGCACTGTGTTTTTACTACACCCCCCTCCCCGGAACCAGCCCGAATATGCAGCAATGGGGAGCCTCATTTAAAAAACTACTATGGGGACCAGCGGTTGGCGTAATGGCTATGTCGCTGGATTCCCATGTAGTCAACCGTGGTTCGAGTCCCAGACTCAATGGCTTAAACTCACGATGGGCACGTGTGCGTGCATGCCCAAGATCCCGAGAAGAGAATGGAGGAGAAGGGATTGCAGCGTGGCCATCCCCCTCAGGGGGTGATTTCTCGCTTTCTGTCTCTCTCTCTGTCTCTCTCTGTCTTTCTGGCAAGAGCACACACCCTATAATAAAAATCTCTCCAAAAAAATAAATAAATAAGTAAATATTAAAACTACCATGGACAGGGGCCAGGTGGCATAGTGGTTAAGGCGCTGAACTCCCACGTGTTCTAACGCAATTCGAGTCCTAGAACCAGTGGCTCAGAACTCACAACAGGTACGTGTATGTGCATGTCCCAAATTCCTAGAGAACAAAGAAGGGACTGGCGTGACCATTCCCCTTGGGTAGCTGATTTCTTGCTTTTTGTTTCTGTCTTTCTGGCAAGCACAAGCAACCAATAGCAAAAATCTCTTTACTTAAAAAAAAAAAAAAAAAAAACTACCGTGGACAGACAGAGGTTTCTACGGACTGAGAGAAAGATCTTTAGGCTAAAGTAAGTGAAAAAAGCAAGGCTGGGAAGAGTACACAATGATCACTTTTTGATTTTAAATAAATAATCAGGCCCGGCAGGTGGTGTGGTGGTTAAGGGCACTGGACTCCCACATGGCCAACCACAACTCAAGTCCCAGACCTGGCAGCTTGCTTTTTCACTTTCTCTCTCTCTCTCTCTCACTCTGTCTCTCTCTGGTCAAATAAAAAAATAAATAAACAAAATGAAATAATAATTATTATTTTTTGAGAGGTTTCTGCTATAGGGCACATGCACTCGCCAGGAAGACAGAGAGAGACAGAGAGACAGAAAGCGAGAAATCACCCCCGGGGGGATGGCCACGCTGCAATCCCTTCTCCTCCATTCTCCTCTCGGGATCTTGGGCACGCACACACACGAGCCCAGCATGAGTTTAAGCCACCAAGTCCCAGACACCAACTGCGGTCAGCTACAAAGGAGTCCAGTGTCATAGCCATTACGCCAACTCCTGGTTCCAAAGTTAAATAAATCTTAAAATAAAACAAACAATCAAATAAATAAATATATAAATATGAATAGTTACAGAGACTCGGTCATGCGCCTAGTTGTACTGTTTTCACTAAAGCAATTATAAGAAACTTAATGGTGGCAGTTGGAGAGGATGAAGGTGGAGGGGAAAGAATTTACTTCTCTTTCCATGCCTTTCTGTAGCTAAAATGTTTGAACCTCAAACAGGTCTTATCATTTTTTTGGTCAATAAGGTTTATCTTAGTGGGGAGAGTATGGTCCATTTTAGATTTCATGTTTGTATCTCTCTATACTAAAAAGGAAAAAAAAAAACCCTCTAATATTTCTTTTTTAAAGAATGTCAGACCATGCTGGCCATGAGCAAGTCCAGTACCTTAACCGCCAAGCCACCTGCTGCTCCCCACTGTTTTTTGCTTACTGTAGGGCACCTGTGCTCGCCAGAAAGAGAGGGAAAGTAAGAAATCACCCCCGGGGGAACGGCCATGTGGCAGGCCCTTCTCTTCCATTCTCCTCTCAGGATTCTGGGCACGTGCACACATGTACCCAACATGATTTTCAAGTCACTAGGTCTGGGACTCAAATTGGGGTCAACCATGTGCCACCTACTGGCTCCAATATTTCTTATTTTTTAAAGATATGCCTCCCCATGCCTGCCTTGACTCCGAGCTGGGACTATAGACACACACCCCCACTCCCAACTCTTTTGTGATGAGATCTCTATCGTCCAAGCCCAGCTCACAATCTTCCTGCCTCAGCCTCTCCAAATCACTGGGATTACAGGTGCATGCCACCACATCCAGCCTTCAGAATGAAACAGGAATCGAACCCTGGCCTCCCTGTGGGCCCAGCCTGCGAGTGCAGCATCTTAGCAGCATACACCACCATGGCACGGTGCTTATACTTCTTATATTAGTAAAAATAAGCAAATGTTTTTTAACATCTTTTTTTCCTTAAGAATTATTTTATTTAACTTTATTTATGTATTTATATTTGACCAGCGAGGGATAGAGTGTGAGAGAGACAGAGAGAGGGAGAGGGAAAATGAGAAAGCAAACTGACACATCTGGGACTCAAACCCTTAACCACCACGCCATCTGCGGGCTCCCATAGCTATCAAGGTTTTCTTTCATGCCTTTCCTACATAGCTGTAAGTGAGGAGAGTCCGGATCTCAGAATCTGCCCCTTGCTTCCTGGGCCCTCTACCTTCTCGCTTTGGCTATGTACGTAATGCCTGCTGCTCAGACCTCCCGGGACGAACAGCTAAGCAGAATGGCTTTCCAGGCTTCCTGGTGGACCAACAAATACTTCTACACCCAAGTGCGCTAAATAAGGACTCTAAGAGGCAAGGAGCCAGCACCAGCCACAGCCGACCTGCAGGGCTGATCCCGACTCAGCTCCCACCTGTGTGAGGCGGTCGCCAAGGGAAGGACCTCTGGAGATGTGCTGCCACCTGCTGGGCCCTCCTTCCCAGCTCTGTTTTCACCTCCCCCTAGTCCTTACTCCTGGGATCCCCTACTGATGGAGAGGGATTTTATGGACAATTTTTGCTTTTGTATCATGAGGCCCTTTTTTACTTTTTAAAGAATTATTTATTTATTTAATGATCACTTATTTATTTATTCAATGATCACTTTTTTTATTTGTTATTATTATTTTTTTAATTTTGACCAAAGACAGAGTGAGAAAGAGAAAGCAAGAAAGGAAGCCGCCAGGTCCAGGACTCAAACTGCAGTCAGCCATGTGGGAATCCAGTGCCCTTAACCACCACGCCACCTGCTGGCCCCTCATGAGGCTCCTTTCAATTTTTTTTTTTTTTAAATATCTGAGAGGGGTAATAGAAGGGAGAGAAGAATAAGGATCAGTGAAAAGGCAAGACAGGGCCATTACCACAGACTAGTGGTTAAGAGAGTCAGATCCCATACGGTCAACCATAGTTCGACTTCCAAATCCTGCCCCACTGTCGTTTCTGTTTTTTTTTAAGAATTATTTCATTTAACTTTACTTATTTATTTTTAATTTGAACAGAGAGGACAGAGAGAGAGAGAGAAAGAAAGGAAGCCACCAGGGTCAGGACTCGAACTGCAGTCAGCCATGTGGGAATCCAGCGCCCTTAACCACCATGCCACCTGCCAGCCCCCTGGCCCCAGTGTCTTGAAAGTCACAATGATCTCATTCCCCATCTGAAGGCACCTCCATGCCACTCCTCACCTCCAGCCTTCCACACGCCTAACATTTACAACCAGATACGACTGTCCCAACGTACCTGATATGTCCTGGAACCTTATCCCCTCAAGGGTTAGCCTGCACCTCAATTTCCAGCCCACCTTTTAAAGGTGTAGAGGGCTGAATATTTTAAATCTTCAGGTCCTCTAGGGAAAAAATGATCAGTCTCATGCACTGGCTAGATATTAAGGAGAGAAGTTAGGTCTAGAAAGCCAGAGTACGTCTGGTATTCATTCCCGGGAAGGGAAGTCTAACGGCAGGAGAGTTCTCAGGCAGCACCGAATCCACCCCTCCTGTGGGCGCAGTGATGTAGCCCCTAGGATATCTGTGGGCTGATCTAGAGATTGGGGATAGAGAGAAAATCAGGAATGTCCCCTGACAATGAGGGAGCGAAGACAATGGCAGGGAAAACGATCTTCCGTTAGCATGTGGGAGCCCTAGGAGTGGCCCATAGAATAAGAACACAGGCTGGCTCCGCAGGGCAGTGCTTCAGTGCTGTCCACGGGAACCAGATCCCACATGGCTGACCGTGGTGCTAGCCCAGGTCTCCAGCCCTGATGGCTTGAAAGATACACAGGTGTATCCTTGCCCCAAATCCTGACAGATGGAAAATGGAGAAAAGACGATCGCATCATGACAGCACCCCGTGGGGGAGAGGGGTGCTCTCTTGCACATGCATGTGCGCCCTCTAACAATAACATTTTTCATCTTTTTTTTTTTTGTAAAGAGAGATGTTTGCTATAGGGCATGTGTGCTTGCTGGAGAGACAGAGACAGACAGAAAGCAAGAAACCACCCCCCAGAGGGGATGACCACACTGCAATCTCTTCTCCTCCACTCTCCTCTTGGGATTTTGGGCATGCACGCACAGGTACCTGGCATGAGTTTTAAACCACCGGGTCAGGGACTCAAACCGCGATCAACAATGTGGGAGTCCAGTTATATAATCATTACACCATCTGCTGGTCCCTAAAAGTTTTTATTACACTGATGGGGCCAGAGGGGGCGTGGTGGTTAAGGTCCTGGACTCCCCCACGGTCGACCACAGTTTGAGTCCTGGACCTGGTAGCTTGCTTTCTCACTTTCTTTCTCTCTGATGAGCACAGGTACCCTATAGCAAGGTTTAAAATTATAATAAGGGACCAGCAGATGGCATAATGGTTATGTAGCTGGACTCTAACATAGCTGACTGTGATTCAAGTCCCAGTCCTAGAAGCTTGAAACTCACACCAGCAATGTGTGCGTGCATACTCAAAAGCCCAAGAGGAGAATAAAGGAGAAAAGACTGAGGTGTGGCCATCACCCAGGAGATGATGTCTCACTTTCTGTTTCTCTTTCTGTCTCTCCAGCAAATGCATGTGCCCTATAGCAAAAATCTCTCTCTAAAATTAATTAATTAATTAATTAATTAAATTTAATTCAAGGGACCAGCAGGTGGAGTGGTGGCTAAGGTGCTGGACACTCCCACATGGTCGACCACATTCAAGTCCCAGACCTGGTGGCTTGCTTTCTCACTTTCTCTCTCTCTCTCTCTTTGGTCAAATTAAAATAAATGAGTGAACAAATAAAATTAAATAAATAAATCTTTTAAAAAATTAAATTCAAAATTTTAAAAATTCAGGGCCAGCAGGTGGTATGGCGCTTAAGGCACTGGACACTCCCACATGGTTGACCACTGTTCAAATCCCAGACCCAGTGACTTGCTTTCTCCCTTTCCTTCTCTCTGTGTGTCTGTCTTTCTCTGGTCAAATTAAAATAAATGAATGAATAAATAAAATAAATAATTTTTAAATTAAAATAATTTTTTTTTTTAGAGAGGTTTTTGCTATAGGGTGTGTGCGCTTGCCAGAGAGACAGAGAGAGACAGAGACAGAAAGCGAGAAATCACTCTCCAGGGGGCATGGCCACACTGCAATCCCTTCTCTTCCATTCTCCTCTCAGGATCTTGGGCATGCACACATATGCGCCTGGCATGAGTTTAAGCCACCGGGTCCGGGACTCGAACCGCAGTCAACTACATGGGAGTCCAGTGACATAGCCATTACGCTAACTGCTGGTCCCTAATTAAAATAATTCTTTTTTTATTTCAATTTATTTATTTGCATTCATTCACTGTACATCATTACAGCATACAAAATGAGATTTTCCATCCAGAGTACACTATATATTGTCTCAATCAAGCACATCAACAAACATGTTATTGTCAGCAAATGATCTTCCATTTCTTGTTTTCTGTATGTTTTGCCTTTTTTTTTTTTTTTTTTCTTTTTTTTTTTTTTGGAGAGGTTTTTGCTGTAGGGCGCGTGCGCTCGCCAGACAGACAGAGAGAGACAGAGAGATAGAAAGCAGGAAATCACCCCCCAGGGGGGATGGCCACGCCGCAATCCCTTCTCCTCCATTCTCCTCTCGGGATCTTGGGCACGCACGCACAGGCGCCCGGCGTGAGTTTAAGCCGCCGGGTCCGGGACTCGAACCGCGGTCGACTACGTGGGAGTCCAGCGACATAGCCATTACGCTAACTGCTGGTCCCTGTTTTGCCTTTTTTTTCCCCCCATCCTTGATTCCCTATCTCTTACCCTCTGCCATCTCCCACTCTCCTCCCACACTGTCTCTGGTATCTATGTTTGCTTTCTATACTGTTTTCCCCCCACATTTTATTGAATCGCCAAAGACCCTAATTAATCTAAATACCCTCATAGCAAACACAGGTGACACACACATTTCCATGAACACAAGTCTAACTTTACGCATCATATAAAGTAGCACCTAGCTGGGGCTACATATCCTACTGCAGTCATTGAATAGATATTTTTTTTTTTTCCTGAAACTTTTTTTTTGTAACTCAATTTACATTCCTTCCCTAAGCATCATCACAGCATACAAAATGCGATCTCCCATCCAGTACACACTGCATAGTGACTCAATCATGCACATTACAAAAAATTTTCCATTACTAGTTCCTAGAATTATTTCCACCCCTCTTTCTGACCCTCTGTCCCTTCCCACCCTCCTCTCACACCACCTGCAGTGTCTACAATTGTCCTTCATTCCCTTCCCACCCACATTGCATTGATCACACAATTTCCTACATAATCTAACTACTTTCAATGGTGAGTTCACTCATTACTACTAAGAAAACCAGTATTAACTCAAAGAAGCACCAAGGAACTTTGCTTAAAGCCAGGAAACAGGTTAGGATTCTGTTCAAATGGTAGGTGCATGAACCTATCAGTCTCATGTACTTTTATCTTCTGTTCTGGTTCAATTTTCCTGATTAAATTCTGGGATATAATATTCAACTCCAGACTTGTCCCTATGATTAAGTTGGCCACTTTCTCTTCTACATCTGAGATTCTATTTTCTGAATGATCTAGTCTGCTTTTAATACTTTCAAAGGAGATTTTGACTTCTTGTATTATAGACTTCATCTCTAGCAGTTCCGTTTGAGTCTTTTGTAAAGTGTGTAATTCCTCTTTTAGATCTTGCAAGAATTTCCTCATCTCCTGGAACTCGTCAACTTCTTTCTCCTTTCTCTTTAGCAGTTCATTGTCTCTCTTCTCTTCCATCTCTGTTAGCTTCGACATTATGAATGCTCTAAATTCCTTATCAGACATTTCCATGACTTTCACCGAACTGCTTGTGGATGACGGAGAGTTACTCTTTTCCCTTGGAGGAGAGGTATTTTCTCGTTTTCCCGTATTTCTCGTGATCCGGCAGTGATTTCTTGTCATCTGATGGATGGTGTGTTTCTTTCAAATTCTTTTTTTTTTTTAAATCATTTATTTAATTTTATTTATTCATTCATTTATTTTTAGTTTGACCAGAGAGACACAGAGAAAGAAAGAGAGAAAGTGAGAAAGCAAGCTGCCAGGTCTGAGATTGAACCATGGTCAGCTATGTGGGAGTGTCCAGCGCCTTACCCACCACGCCACCTGCTGGTCCCCTGTTTCTTTCAAATTCTTGAAGTTCAGTCACACTAGCTTTGCTTGCTGGAGGCTGAATTATGAGTAGAAAATCTTCATTTCTCCTGTCCCCTGAAATATCTAGTTCACAGGAGCCATGAGGAATCGTCTCAAAATAATTCTTAAAAAATGTTTTTATTGCACTAAATAAAACTAGATCTTCATCTCAACCCATATACCAAAGTAATTCCACATGGATCAAAACATTAAATATAAAAACAAAACTAACAGGCTGGCAGGTGGCGTGGTGGCTAGGGGTGCTGGACTCCCACATGGCCAACCATGGTTCAAGTCCTGGACCTGGTCTCACTTTCCATCTCTCTCACTCTCTCTCATTCTGTACCTCTCTGGTCAAATTAAAATAAATTTTAAAAATTAAATTAATTAAAAAAAACTAACGAAATCTAAAAGAAAGAAGATGATAGTACCATTATCGCTTTCAGGATAGGGAAGAAATTACTAAACATGAAGTAAGGGAAGAAATCACACACACACACACACACACACACACACAATGAATAGATGTGATTATACACATTTTTATAATTTTTCTAAATCAAAAATCACAGACAAAATTAAAATACAGGGGAAAGGAAAACTGTGGGAAATGTCTGTATGAAAAATGACAGACAATATGATACTGTATAAAGAACTCAGAGTCTTAAGGGAAAAAATAAACTATAAGAAAATAGAGAAAAAACATGGAGATGATTTATAAAAGGAAAAAAATGGTTAATTACATTATACTCATGGTGTTAGCCCATCCCCAGCAGGGATGGCCACACCACAATCCCTTCTTCCCCATTCTCGTCTCAGGATTCTGGGCACACTTGCACCTGTCCAGGACAACTGCAGTAGGCCACATGGGAGGACAGCCCCTTAGTCACTATGCTGCCACCTGCTGGCCCCCAATGCAAGCACTTCTTCTCTAGCACTTCTCCATAAGCTGAGCTATACCTGAAGCTCTGGAAGTATAAGTATTTATTTAATTCTTAAGATGTCTGAGATAGAAATTTTTACCCTTTTTAGAGATCCTATTATTATTTTGGAAGAAGTGGCTTAATGAGGGGATAATTATGATATTCAGAGTCCATTCAGTAAAAAAGCCATGCAGTCATTATTGTAGACAGAACAAAAATTTCACTCCAGCTAAACACCATAGAAAGAACAGTGAGCCCCACCCCACTCACATCATCAAAGTCCGAATGGGGAATCTAAATTCCCTGTTACTAAAAGAAAGGGTTACTGTCAATATTTACTTTCTACAATGAGCTTGTGTTACTTTCTTTTTTTTTTCTTTTTCTTTTTTTTTTTTTGAGAGAGATTTTTGCTATAGGGCGCGTGCTCGCCAGACAGACAGAGAGAGACTTAGAGACAAAAAGCGAGAAATCACCCCCCAGGGGGGTGGTCACGCCGCAATCCCTTCTCCTCCATTCTCCTCTCGGGATCTTGGGCACGCACGCACACGTGCCCAGCGTGAGTTTTAAGCCACCGGGTCCGGGACACAAACCGCGGTCGACTGTGGGAGTCCAGCGACATAGCCATTACGCTAACTGCTGGTTCCCAAGCTTGTGTTACTTTCTAAGTAATAAAAAAAAAAAAAAAAAAAAAAAAAAAAAAAAAACCCTGCTAAAATTTAACAGGGTTCTTTAGCTTATTTTCAGTACTCTGAGCTAGGAGGCAGCATGGTTCACTAGAAGAGAGAAGGTTCTGGAGTCTGACGGTTGCATTTTCAAATTCAGAATCTTCCACATAGTAATAGCATGGTCTTGGGCAAATTGCTGAATCTCAGTTTTAGGTTCTTCAACTACAAAGTGAGGAAAATAACTACTACACAACGCATAGGACGGCTAGAAGGATTAAAGAAAGTAATCCACATGAGACATCTGTCAAAAACTAGGCACTCAATAAAAACCCCTGCACCTCCTCACCACCTACTTCCAGATTAAGAGGGTAGACTGTGACACCAGCCCTGTAGAACGCTAACCTGGCAGGAGCTCTGGAATGAACCCTGGTCCACCATGGGTACAGTCAACTTATTTTGAAATTTTCAGTGGACAGGACTGGTTTCAGATCTGCTGCAAGGCAATTTAAAAATTCAATCCCTGGTTAGCCCTCAGGGTCTCAGAAATACTCTCATTCAAAGAATAGAAGGTGGGACCAGCAGGTGGTATATTGGTTAAGGCACTAGATTCCCACATGGCTGATCATGGTTCGAGTCCTAGACCTGATGGCCTGAAATTCACACCAGGCAAGTGTGAGTGGATGCCCAAAATCCCAGGAGGAGAAGAGACTGCAATGTGGCCAACTCCCCCTGCAGGGTGATTTCTCACTTTCCCTTTCTTTGTCTCTCTCCAGCAAGCCTATATGCCCTATGGCAAAAACCTAAAAAGAAAAAGAGCAGAAGGCATAGGCAGGAAGCCCAAGACCGTCCAGGGTGGCCACGAACCAAAACCCCGCTGGCCTAAGAATGTTGGTCAGGTGTGTCTGTCCTGATTAACTTGTTATTACTATATTTAGCTGTTCAGCATGTCCTGGGCAGGGCCCATTGCTCAGTCTTAGCCTGGAAGGCCAGTTTTGACTTTGAACCAGTTGCCCTGGAGTTTGGTGCTTTGTGTTACAAACTGGATTCCCAGCTTTGTGACTGCTGCCTGAAGAATTGCTCATCATGTAAACACAACTCTCCCGAAGCAGGCCTTTGCAAAAGCTTCCGGTCTCAATATTGTCTACTCTGAAATAATCCCACCTTATGCTCAGTTTAAGCAGCTACATTTAGGGTGAAAATGTGCAATGATATTTCTCTTAACTATGATAAGGCTGGGAAGGAGAGGAACTTTCACGAGAACAAAGAAATCAAGGAATCAACCATGATCTAGAAAGACAGGACTACTGCTGACTGTGGTGCTGTGTGCTTGCAGCCCCAGCTACGCAGGAGGCTGAGGCAGGAGGACTATGAGTTTGAGGCCAGCCTGGGCAACCTAGGAAAACCCTATCTTTTAAAAAAGAAGAAAAAAAAAAGGTGATGCCAACAAATGGCATGGTGGTTAAGGCACTGAACTCCCAGGGTTGACCACAGTTTGAGTCCCAGGCTCAGTGGCTTAAAAATCGCCCTGGGTGCGTGTGCGTGTATGTCCAAAATTCTGAGATGAAAATGGAGGAGAAGGAAAAAGAAAATAAAGAAAAGAAAATGGAGGAGAAGGGACTGAGGTGTGGCCATCCCCCTGGGGCGTGATTTCTCATGGTCTGTCTCTCTCCTCTCTCCAGTGAGCACATGTGCCCTATGGCAAAAATCTTTAAAAAAAGAAGGAAAAAGGGGCTGGCAGGTGGCGTAGTGGTTAAGGGCACTGGACTCCTACATGGCTAAAGGTGGTTCAGGTCCCGGACCTGGTGGCTTGCTTTCCCATTTGCCCGCTCTTGCTCCCGCTCTCTCACTCTGTCCCTCTCTGGTCAAATTTAAGTAAATAAATAAAGTTAAATAAAAGAATTCTTTAAAAAAAATAAAATAAAAAGAAAGAAAAAAAAAGATATAGAACTGAAGGGCTGGCAAGTGGCGCTAGTGGTTAAAGTGCTGGACTCCCACATGGCTGACCCTAGGGTCAGCACTACTGCAAATCCCGGACCTGGCGGCTTGCTTTTTCACTTTCTCTCTCTCATCAAATTAAAAAAATAATAATAATGACGATGAATAAAATTAAATAATTCTTTAAAAAAAAATAAATAAAGATACAGGACTGAAAATGCCGGAATCCCAGGTTGGAGATTCCTCTGTGAAACTGCACCTGCCAGTACTGATAGTACTGAGCTCATTTAGGCCAGGCTAAAGCAGCCACAGCCAGGTGCCAGAGGCTCCCGTGTGTCGTTAACGCTCACAGTTCCCTTCCTTACCTGTAGGTTTCTCCTAAGTCCTCTGGTCTCTCTCGCACTCAGGAGCACCTGCATGCCTGAGACTTCACAAAGAGGAGGAGCTGGGTGACAGTTCAGAGCTCCCCACCCTATGGCCCCTATCCAGACCTGCTTTTTTTTTTTTTTAATTATTTCCTTTATTTTATTTATCATTATTGTTATTTTTAATTTGACCAGAGTAAAGCACAGAGAGAGAGAGAAATTAAGAAAGGAAGCTGCCAGGTCCAGGACCTGAACTGTGATCAGCCATGTGGGAGTCCAGCGCCTTTAACTACCACGCCACCTGCCAGCCCCTCCAGACCTGGTTTTTCAGAAGAGTAGGCCATCTCCAAGGCCCAGCCCCAGAAAGACAAAGCTGTTAGATGAGTGTAAACTTCACGATGCTTTAAACGCCAACATGCAGAAGCTTTGTCCTTCTCTCACCGGCTTTCTAACATCAACTGGTTACCACATCACCTTCCTTTTTGCATCTTAGGGCACTGAGGAGTTTAATCTGGCTTCAACATCTCAGGATCATCATCCAGACCACTATGCTCAACAGTATCACGTGTTCACATGCTGCTGAGAGCAGAAGGGCAGGCTTTTCTCATGCTTCCCTGGGCGGTGATGCTCTTAATTTCTACTCTTCCATGGTATTTCTCTCTCCTCTCTAGTCAGCTCCTACCAGACTGCCAGAAGCCAGCACTGCCCAAGAATTGCTTCTAATCTGCTGTGTCCTTCCTGGTATGGTTTCTAGAAATGTACCTCAAATGAGAACACAAAGGTTTAAGAAGATATGGGGGGGGGGGGAGTCTCCCTATAAATAAAGTAAATGTTGGGACCAGAAGACAGTGTAATGGTTAAGTCGCTGGACTTCCATGTAGTCAACTGCGGACCCGGTGGCTTAAACTCATGCCAGGTACGTGTGCGTCTGTGCCCAAAATCCCAAGAGGAGATTGGAGGAGAAAGGACTGGGGCATGGCCATTGCCCTGGGGGGTGATTTACTGCTTTTTGTCTTTCTGTCTCACTCTGTCTCTCTGGCAAATGCATGCACCCTAAAGCAAAAATCTCTCTTTAAAAAAATTTTAAAAAGTGAACGTACTCGGGGGTTGGCAGGTGGCATGGTAGTTAAGGGCGCTGGACTCCCATCTGCCCAACTGCAGTTCAAGTCCCAGACCTGGCGGCTTGCTTTCTCATTTTCTTTCTCTCTGTCTCTCTCTTGTCAAATTAAAATAAATAAAGTTAAATAAAATAATTCTAAAATTTAGGGAACCGGCAGTTAGCGTAATGGCTATGTCGCTGGACTCCCACGTAGTCGACCGCGGTTCGCGTCTCGGACCCGGTGGCTTACAACTCACGCCGGGCGCGTGTGCGTGCGTGCCCAAGATCCCGAGAGGAGAATGGAGGAGAAGGGATTGCGGCGTGACCATCCCCCCTGGGGGGTGATTTCTCGCTTTCTGTCTCTCTGTCTCTCTCTGTCTGTCCGGCGAGCGCACGCGCCCTATAGCGAAAAACCTCTCAAAAAAAAAAAAAAAAAAAATCTAAAATTTAAACAGTGAATGTACTCTGTGGACAAGGAGTTCAGCTTTGTCCCAGGTCCCTGAAGAGTGCACTGAATGGCACCCAGCACTTAGTAGGCACACTATACATTTCTGCTGAGTCAAAGGGGCAATCATTTGTTTTCTTTTTTTTTTTTTTTTGAGAGGTTTTTGCTATAGGGCGCATGCGCTCGCCAGACAGACAGAGAGAGACAGAGAGACAGAAAGCGAGAAATCACCCCCTGGGGGGGGATGGTCATGCCGCAATCCCTTCTCCTCCATTCTCCTCTCGGGATCTTGGGCACGCACGCACACGTGCCCGGCGTGAGTTTTTTTTTTTTTTTTTTTTTTTTTTTTTTTCCCCCCCGGCGTGAGTTTTAAGCCACCGGGTCCGGGACATGAACTGCGGTCGACTACGTGGGAGTCCAGCGACATAGCCATTACGCTAACTGCTGGTTCCCATTTGTTTTCAACCAAGACACAATTCACTGATGTCAATTACTCCAGGTCCACTGAGGAGGTGCAGGAAGTGGGTGCCATCCTGACCCTGGGAGACCTCATTGCTATTTCACAATCCTCCCTTCTACCTGCCAACACTTCCTCTTAAAAAACCACGTCTGGAAAAGGGAAGAAATTACTAAGGTAGAGGTGCCAGGATGACCACAATAGGATCTAACGTTACCCCCACAGCTCACATCACAGAGGGGCAGAATGAGTAACCGGCACAGCCACCAGCCCTTCCCAAGCTCTAGAACTGGTTCTCCCACTCTCAGCACCCTGAGCGCGGAGCCCAGAGCCCGCGAGGGGGCTGGGAGCTGGGAGCTGGGTCTCCTGCCACCTCCACCACTGGGCTCTGCCCCAGGCCCACAGCAGGACCTCTGACATCTGTCTGTCTCCAGCTTGCCTCTTGAAGGGAAAGAACTCCTGAGTCACCTGGAAAAGCAAGGCGCTAAGGGGTCCAATAAATGTAAGGTAGACATCGTTAACTTAAAAGTCAGGGCCCTACAAAGAGGAGATCGTTACTTTTTTAAAGGCTGCTGTCTCTCGTCTAATACAAATTGGAGCCAGGGAAGTCAGTGGTATGCGTAATTAGACCCGATTCTCAAAAACCAGGGCTGAGAGACTAGACTCAGATAAGGGGGACACAGGAGAGTGTGACAGCAGGTACCAAATGAACAGACCGCCCCGGGTGAGTCACCTAGAGGTCCATTACCAGGCCCGGCTCCAGGAATAGCAGCAGGCAGTAATTACAGCCTGGGCCATGGCTTCTCCCCAGGCTCGGGGGAGGCAGACGTCTGCTCATTCCCCTACTGGTAGGAACGCCAGAGAGTATGTGACCGCCTGATGTCACTGGCAGGAAGGGAACCACGGAGGTCAGGGCACTTAATCTAAAAGTCCTCTCTGCCTAAAAGCCTGGCCACCTTCATTCCTTTCAGCCCGAGGCCCACCCTGACAGGATACTACAGAGAAATCCCCAAATACAACACGTACAGGGAACCAGCCACCCCCAGACCCGTCCTTCAACGCCCCCAAATGTGGTACCAAGATGCTTCTGGGAAATCCAGACCTCATACTGACACTCTTAAGGTGCTAACCAAGCCATGGTCCCCTCTCAGGACCGGGACCTGTGACGACTGTAACGACTGGGCCTGGCCTGCTTCTTCCCAGATGCTGGCTCTGATCCCCCCTTTGGGATCTGGCCCTCAGTTCATCCCTGAGGTCACTCTTTAGCTCCTCCCATCCTTTGGGCTCTCACCTCTAGGCCTCCCCTTAAATGGAGTCTTGCTCTGTCATAATCTTCACACTTCAATCTCCCAAGTATCTCGGATCATAGGAGTGCCACTGAGCCTGGCTTATAGGGTGGGCCAGGAGTTGAACCCAGGCCTCAGCCTGCCAAATAGCAGCGTCAACTAATGCACTCCACCATAGCTGGGCTGACACACGTATTTAAACTATAGCCTCCCTCCTGGGCCTCAAGTCCTGTCCTGCGCACCCACCCCCCACCCCCAGCCTTCTTCGCAAACCAGCTCCTCTCCGGGAGCCCAGCCTCAGCTCTTCTTTCAGGCCCTGCCTCTTCCCTCCCAATTTTATCTAAGCACCCCTATATCAGGCTCAGACCCCCAAATCCCTTCCATCTTCTTCTCAGCTTATAGATTCCTGTCCTGCCAGATACCCTGAGTCTGACTGCCCTTCACCTCTCCCCACTGCCTGCTGTCACCTTCAAGCCTACAAGCTCCTGTCCCCAGCCCCAAGGCCACTCTGCCCAGTCCTTGCCTTCCCCCAGGGTCTGGTAGAACTCCTCTCTGGGCTCTGGTCCTTCCTAGGTCTCTATTTTCCCCCCTTTACGGCAGTGCTTTCCATTTTAAACAAATTTATCTTAGTAAAAATGAGTTGATTTAAAGAAAATAGATAACAGTACTTATGGGGGGCCGGTAGGTAGTGTGGTGGTTAAGGGGCTGGACTCCCACATGGCTGACCACAATTTGAGTCCCGGCCCTAATGGCTTGCTTTCTCACTTTCCATGTCTCTCTCTGGTCAAATTAAAAAATAACAAAAATAGATGGGAACCAGCAGTTAGCGTAATGGCTATGTCGCTGGACTCCCACGTAGTGGACCGCGGTTCATGTCCCGGACCCGGTGGCTTAAAACTCACGCCGGGCACATGTGCGTGCGTGCCCAAAATCCCGAGAGGAGAATGGAGGAGAAGGGATTGCGGCGTGACCATCCCCCCTGGGGGGTGATTTCTCGCTTTCTGTCTCTATGTCTGTCTCTGTCTGGCGAGCGCATGCACCCTATAGCGAAAACCTCTCCAAAAAAAAAATAGAGACCAGCAGTTGGCATAATGGCTATGTCACTGGACTCCCATGTAGTCGACTGCGGTTCGAGTGCCAGACCTGGTGGCTTAAACTCATGCAGGGTGCGTGTGCGTGTGTGCCCAAGATCCCAAGAGGAGAATGGAGGAGAAGGGATTGTGGCACGGCCATCCCCGTGAGGTAGGCTAGGACTATTAGCTCCATTTTATAGGTGATTTCTCGCTTTCTGTCTCTCTGTCTCTGTCTTCCTGGCGAGCACACACGCCCTATAGCAAAAACGTCTCCAAAAAATAATAACAAGTAAAATTAAATAAATCTTTAAAAAAATAAAATAAGTATCAGTACTCATGAATAGCAAGAAGAGGGGAAGCAGCTATGCAAACAGAAGACACTGTGAATGCCGCCTCAGCTGAGCTGGAAACGTGCTGTGGGAGGTTGACCCACTTCCTCAGGCTGTCCAGATCAGCTCAATACCTGCGGGTTGACCCAAGTCAGCAGCTTTCCTCGCAGAGGGGCAGTCTCTACGTGTGTCCCCAACAGAGCCGTGAGGCTCTCTGGGGCCCACAGACCCGCCTCTTGTTGCTCCTGCCGTGTGGGTCATGGAATAAGCTCTGAGAGAGAAGTAGAAAATTCAGGTTTGGGCAGGGGTTCTGCATTTACTAGCCACCTGAGGCTGGGCAAATCAAACTCTTTGAGACTTCGTTTTCTCACCTATAAAATGGAGATAATAGTCCTAGCCTAACTCACAGGCTTGTTTTGAAGATCACATCAAATGAGATAATTTATGTGAAAGCTCTTTGGTGTCATATAAATATGAGGTATTATCTTGAATGCTAATGAATAGCTTACAACTCATGAATACAAATGAATCATACTGAACAGGCAGCCAAGAAACTTCAGACTTCCAGAGCTTCAGCCAGACAGCTTCAGCCAAGAGTGAGTTAACCATCAGAGAGATACTGAGAGGGCTTGGAGGCTGGCTCTAGAACCACCCGCACTGGTCAAGCCCTGGGTGAGCAAATGACAGTCTTCAAGTGAAACCAGGCTCAGTGCCCATCGGTGCCCAACCTCGAGGCCTCAGTGGTTGGTCTAGAGATAAGAAGCTTTGGGAAAGGTTCTCTTTGGAGACAGCGGATGGCATCAGGCTCACCTCAAATGCAGAAGGGCTCCTAATGCCCACAGAATCAAGTCTAACCACCAGGGCCTAGAGGCCCAAACACACATTTTTCAGATTCATCTCCTGTGACATCCTCAGCACACCCAGAGTGATGCCCCATTCCGTGTCATACCAGAAACTTTTACTCCCGTTGCTTCACACTCGTTCTGCTCCTTAACACCTTTCTCTGTCCTACATCATACAAACCAACTCTTCTTTTTTTTAAAGAATTATTTTATTTATGAGGCCAGCAGGTGGCATAGTGGTTAGAGTGTGTTGGACTCCCACATGGCCGACCGTGGTTGGAGTCCAGGACCGGGAGGCTTGCTTTCTCACTTTCTCTCTCTCTATATATATATATCTCTTTTTCTCTCTCACTCTGTTCCTCTCTGGTCAAATTAAAATAATTAAATAAATTAAGTTAAATGAAATACTTATTTTTTAAAAGAAAAACCATTAATACTTCTTTTTTTAAGAATTATTTTATTTAACTTTATTTATTTATTTATTTATTTATTTAAATTTGACCAGAGAGGGACAGAGCAATTCTTCTTTTTTTTTTTTTTATCTTTTTTGAGAGGTTTTTGCTATAGGGCGCATGCGCTTGCCAGAAAGACAGAGAGAGACAGAGAGACAGAAAGCGAGAAATCACCCCCCAGGGAGGATGGTCACACAGCAATCCCTTCTCCTCCATTCTCCTCTCGGGATCTTGGGCACACACGCACACGCGGCCAGCGTGAGTTTAAGCCACGGTGTCCGGGACTCGAACCTTGGTCGACTACATGGGAGTCCAGCAACATAGCTATTACACCAACTGCTGGTCCCAACAATTCTTTTTTTTTTAAGAGAGATTTTTTAAAAATAATTATTTTAACTGTATTTATTATTGTTATTATTTTCCAGTTTGACTAGAGAAAGGGAAAGTGAAAAGAGAAGTCACCAGGTCCAGGACTTGAACCATGGTTGGCCATGTGGGTGTCCAAGCACCTTTAACCGCCACACCACCTACCAGCCCCTAGAGAGATTTTTGCTATAGGGCACTTGTGCTCATGGGAGAGACAGAGAGATAGAAAGTGAGAATTCACCTCCTGGGGGGATGGCCACACCGCAATCCCTTCTTTTCCATCCTCCTCTCAGGATTTTGGGCGCGCACCCACATGTGCCTGGTGTGAGCTTTAAGTTGTTGGGTCCGGATTCGAATTGCAGTTGACTGTAGGATTCCAGTGACGTCACCATTACGCCACCTGTTAGTCCCTCCAAACCAACTCTTAACTTTTTAAGAAGCAGGCCTGCTCCATGACCTGGTAGTGAAGGCAGCCAAATACCACACAGCCAGCCCCTCGGTTTGAGATCCTGATCTGGTGTCTTGAGACGCACACAAAGCGCAAGTGCATATGTGCCCAATATCCCAAAAGGAAGGAGATAAAGAAGAAGGAACTGAGGCGTGACCATACTCCATTGGGGTGGATGCTTTCTCCTTTCCCCGGCTCCCTTTCTCTCTCTCTCTCTCTCGTGAGCACATGCACCTTCTAGCAAAAAAAAAAGTTTTTCTTAAATTATAAGAAACTATTTATTTATTTATTTATTTAGGTTGTATTTTGCTGTAAGGCTCATGTGCTACCAGAGAGAGACAGAGAGAGAAAGGGAAAAAGAGAAAGTGAGAAATCATTACCCAGGGGATGCCATGCCACAGTCCCTTCTGTTCCACTTTCCTCTTGGGATTTCAGACAAGCACGCACAAGTCCCTGGTGTGTTTCTCAAGCTGCTGGATCCAGGACTCGAACCACAAAATTGGCCATGTGTGATTCAGCCACCTAATCTACTTATGTCCCCGGCTGGCCCTCCAAATGCATTTTCAATCAGATGTATACTGGCTTCACCAAGTAATACCGACCAAGACAGAGAAAGCTATGTACCCCTTGGAGGACTTCAAATAAAAGGAAAGGCTCCCAGACAGAAAACCAGATCTACAGGCTGCACAGGAGTGGAAAGAAAATGAAACGGGGGCTGCAGGCTGGGCCTGATGCTTATTCACTGGATAGTCCTGGATAAGCTTCATAACCTCTCTGGACTTTTATCCTCCTGTCGATAAAATGAGGACAGTAAATGAGCATGAAGACCTTTCTTTTCTAACTCTGCTGTGAGATATTCTTTTCTTTCTTCAGGGATTTACACAAAAATCTCTCAGAGAAGTGTCCCCGATCCTGCCAATCACATGGATCACATTGTCTTCTTTACACCTACAACATCTTCCTTGTACACATGTTTTGTAAAAGACAGGGTCTCACCGTGTCACAATCCTCCTGCCTCCACCTCTCAAGTAACTGGGACCACAGGTGCACCCTACCACAGCAGGCTTCCAGATAGGATGTCAGGGGACCAGAAGTTGGCGTAATGGCTATGTCGTTGAACTCCCATGTAGTCGACTGTGGTTCGAGTCCTGGACCCAGTGGCTTAAACTCATGCTGGGCACGTATGTGTGAGTGCCCAAGATCCTGAGAGGAGAATAGAGGAGAAGGGATTGCGGCATGGCCATCCTCCCTTGGGGGTGATTTCTCGCTTTCTGTCTCTGTCTCTCTCTGTCTTTCCGGCGAGCACATGTGCCTTATAGCAAAAACCTGCCCCCAAAAAACCTAGGATGTCAATTTGCTGCCGGGCTAGCCTCAAGCTCGCGGCCCTCCTGCCTGTCTCCGAGTCACTGGGATTACAGGCACATGCCATCGCACCCAGCCTTCAGGTTGGACCAGCTATCAGACCTGGACCTCCTGTGGTCGCAGCCTGGTGAACACAGCATCTTAGCAGCGCACACCACCGTGGCTGGGCCCTCTTACACTTTTACTGAACCTCTTTCATTCTGCCTCAGAGTCCACTGTTTACTGCGCTGTGAGCTGTCAGAACACAGAAGCAATAGATTACTCACCTCAAAGTCCCACCGTGCCCACACAGTACCTCACCCATTAATTTGTTGATCTGAACTATTCCCTACCTCTTCCTACCTTGATCCCTGCCTCATCAAGAATCACTCCTGTGTGGTTAGGTGAATAAGCACTGATCAGCCAGGACTGACATGAGCAAGACGGAAGGAGTGGAGGGTAACCTTGGACACAAGTAGGGGATGATCTGTATTTGACTTTAAAATTTATGGTGTATGGAGGGTGGCCTAGCAATCAAAATAGCCAGAGCTAATGTGCAGTGCGCACGCACTCTGTGTCACACGCTGTGCCCAGTGCTTTCTTCACGAGGATCAAACCTCACAACAACGTCATCAAAGAGGGACTACCATCATTCTTATTTGCCTATGGTTAACCAAGGCACAGAGAGGTTTAATATTTGCTCAAGGTCACAGACTAGTCAGTACGGAGTTAGTACCCAGAGTCAGACTCTAAAGGTCACTTTCTTCACTTTAACTGCTTGCAAGTACAGAGGTGACTATAAAGGCACATTTACGATTTCCACCATTCCTCAATGTTCTGGACTATGAGTTCCATTTACCTCAACATATGGTAGATGTCACAAGCAAAAATTCTTGGCGTTACTTATTAGGATTAGTAAGACCAAATGTTTGTGGAAAATTGTAAAAATAAATAAATGAAAAAATAAAAAATAATAAAAAATTTAAAAAAAAGAATTTATTTTCTAAAAATAAGGATATTCCATAGGAAAAAAATAAAGATTAGTAAGACCAGGACCAGCAGATGGCATAATGGTTATGTCTCTGGATTCCCAAAGTCGACCGCAGTTCAAGACCCAGGCCTGGCAGTTGAAACTCAGGCTGGGCACACATGTGTGCCAAAAATCCCAAGAGAACAGATTGCAGCGTGGCAATCACCCCTGGGCAAGGGGTGATTTCTTTTTTTTTTTTTTTTTTTTTTTTTTTTTTTTTTTTTTTTTTTAGAGGTTTTTGCTATAGGGCGCGTGCGCTCGCCAGACAGACAGAGAGAGACAGAGAGATAGAAAGCAGGAAATCACCCCCCAGGGGGGATGGCCACGCCGCAATCCCTTCTCCTCCATTCTCCTCTCGGGATCTTGGGCACGCACGCACACGCGCCCGGCGTGAGTTTAAGCCGCCGGGTCCGGGACTCGAACCACGGTCGACTACGTGGGAGTCCAGCGACATAGCCATTACGCTAACTGCTGGTCCCAAGGGGTGATTTCTTGCTCTCTGTCTCTGTCTCTCCAGTGAGTGCACATGCCCTATAGCAAAAATCTCTCTTGAAAAAAAGTAGGACAAGCAGGTGGGATGGTGGTTAAGGTACTGGGCTCTCACATGGCTGACTACAGTTCAAGTCCCCAGACTTGCAGGCTTGCTTTCTCACTTTCCCTCTCTCTCTCTCTTTCTCTCTGGTAAGCACATGTGCACTATAGAAAATTATAAAAACAATAAATAAAATTAGATAAATAATTCTTAGGAAAAAAATTAGTGATAAACAGTACTACTTTCTGTACCAAGGTTCTTTCTAGAAAATCACAATCTGATTAGAAAACAAACTTTCTAGGAGAACTAGCAACATTTAGTCTCTATATTTTAAGATGTTGGGCTCCTTGGGATCAGCAGTTAATGTAATGGCTATGTCGCTGAACTCCCACGTAGCTGACCATGTTTCAAGTCCCAGACCCAGTGGCTTAAACTCACGCCGGGCGCGTGTGTGTGCGTGCCCAAGATCCTGAGAGGAGAACGGAGGAGAAGGGATTGCAGCACGGCCATCCCCCCTAGGCGGTGATTTCTCACTTTCTATCTCTGTCTCTCTCTGTCTTTCTGGTGAGCGCACGCGCCCTATAGCAAAAACCTCTCAAAAAAAAAAAAAAAAAAAGAAAAGAAAAGAAAAAAAGATGTTGGGCTCCTCAGGGCCAGCAGGTACCATGCTGGTTAAGGCACTGGACTCCCACATGGCCAAACATGGCTCAAGCCCTGGACCCAGTGGCTTGAAAATCACACTGGGCATATGTGTGTACATACCTAAAATCCTGAGAGGAGAATGGAGGAGAAGAGACTGCAGTGTGGCCATTTCCCTAGGGGTGTGATTTCTCACTTTCCCTCTGTCTCTCTCCAGTAAGCACATGTATCCCATGGCAAAAGCCTAAAAACAAACAAATAAATAAATAAATAAATAAATAAATAAAATAAAGATGGGCCATTGGACTGGTTTCAGAGCCTGGTGGTTACCATGGTTAGATCCCACACAGCCAAATATGCAGTTTGAGTCCAAGACCTCGTGAGTTGAGAAAAACACAGGACACGTGTGTGTGTGTGTGTGTGTGTGTGTATGTGTGTGTGTGTATGCCTGAAGTCCCAGAAGGAAAATAAAGGAGAAGGGATTGTAGTGTGGTCATCCCCCTGGGGGGGGTGTTTTCTTTCTTTCTGTCCTTCTCTTCTTATAGCAAAAATAAAAAAAAATTAAAGAAATACACTACAGGGGAATAGCAGATGGCATAAAGGTTCCATCACTGGACTCTCACACGACCAACTGCAGTTCAAGTCCTAAACCTGATGGCTTGAAATTCACACCAGGTGCTTGTGCGTGTGTGCCCAAAATCATGACAGGAGACCAGAGGAGAAGGGATTGCAGCGTGGCCATCCCTCCAGGGGGTGATTTCTTGCTTTCTGTTTCTCTGTCTCTCTGTCTCCAGTAAGCACAAATGCCTTATCTCTCTCTCTAAAAAGAAAAAAAAAGAAATATACTGCAGAGTAAGGTGTGGAGACAGCTAATTTAGGGTTCAAAAAAATATTTCCGAGGAGTGATTTTTAAAAATAATTTTTTATTTAATTTTATTTATTATTATTATTATTTTAATTTGACCAGAGAGAGAAAGGAAAAATGAGAAAGCAAGCTACCAGGTCCAGATCTCAAACAGTGATTGGCCATGTGAGAGTCCAGGCCATAACCACCATGCCACCTGCCAGCCCCAAGGGGGTGATATTTGAATGGAAATCTGAATAAGGTATGGAAGTAAGAGTATAAATCCTCAAAGAAAGAATGTTCTAGTAAGATTAGCAAGTGTAAGGGTCCTAAAGCATACCCACTAGGATGGTTATTATCCAAAAAAGAAAATAACAAGGACTGGTGAGGATATGGAAAAATCGAAGCCCTTGTGCATTGCTGGTGGAAAGGTTAAATGACACAGGCTCGGTGAGCAACAATCTGACAACTCCTATGACATTAAACAAATTACCAGATCACCCAGCAATTCTACTTCTGGGTGTGTACCCACAAGAATCTGAAGTGGTAGACCAGCAGATGGTATGTTTTTTTTTTTTTTTTTTGAGAGGCTTTTTGCTATAGGGTGCGTGCGCTCGCCAGACAGACAGAGAGAGACAGAGAGACAGAAAGCGAGAAATCACCCCCCGGGGGGATGGCCACGCTGCAATCCCTTCTCCTCCATTCTCCTCTCGGGATCTTGGGCACGCACGCACACGCGCCCGGCATGAGTTTTAAGCCACCGGGTCCGGGACGCAAACCGCGGTCGACTACATCGGAGTCCAACGACATAGCCATTACACTAACTGCTGGTCCCAGCAGATGGTATGTTGATAAGGTAGTGGATTCCAACATGGCTGCCTGTGGTTCAAATCCCAGATCCAGTGATTTGAAAATCACAACAAATAAATCGATAAATATTCATAAATTTAAAAAAAAAAAGAAAATTTGAAATGGGGACTCAAACAGATCTGTACACCTTTGTTTATACTAGCTTCATTCATAACAGCCAAAAAGTGAAACAAACATCCACTGACAGATGAATGGATAAACAAAATACAGTGTATATATAAAATAAAACATTATGCAACCTTAAAGAGGAATTAAGTTTGGGGCCAGCAGGTGGCAGGGTGGGTTAAGGTGCTGGACTCGCACATGGCCACCTGCAGTTTGAATCCCAGACTGGGTAGCTTGCCCTTTTCTTCTCTCTCTGTCTTTCTCTCTGGTCAAATAAAAAAATAATAGTAATAAAGATAATGACTAAAATCACATTTTTAAAAAAATTTTTTAGAGAGATTTTTGCTATAGGGCGTGTGTGCTTGTCAGACAGATAGAAGGACAGAAAGTGAGAAATCACCCCCCAGGGGGGATGGTCACGCCACAATCCCTTCTCCTCCATTCTCCTCTCGGGATCTTGGGCACACGCGCACACGCGCCCGGTGTGAGTTTTAAGCCGCTGGGTCTGGGACACGAACTGTGGTCGACTATGTGGGAGTCAGTGACATAGCCACTATGCTAACTGCTGGTCCCCTAAAATTACATTTTAAAAAGTTTTTTTTTTTTTTTTTTTGGAGAGGTTTTTCACTATAGGGCGCGTGCGCTGGCCAGACAGAGAGAGACAGAGAGACAGAAAGCGAGAAATCATCCCCCAGGGGGTATGGCCACGCTGCAATCCCTTCTCCTCCATTCTCCTCTTGGGATCTTGGGCACACACGCACACGCGCGCCCGGCGTGAGTTTTAAGCCACTGGGTCCAGGACGCGAACCGCGGTCGACTGCATGGGAGTCCAGCGACATAGCCATTACGCTAACTGCTGGTTCCCTAAAAAAAAATTTTTAATGGAAAAAATGGGAATTAAGTTCTATGCTGGGCACACCCATGATCATGCCCATGCTCATGGGCTGGCTAGAAGGCTGAAGGTGAGGATCATGGTATGACAAGACACTGTTGGAGGGTCCCTGTCTCTCTTGCTTTCTGTCAAGAAATGAATAAACTTAAGAATGGTTAATAATAAAAAAAAAAAAAAGTGAAATTCTGACACATGCTACAACATGGATGAACCTCCACAACATTAAGTGAAGTAAGCTAAACACCAGGCCAGCCTATGGCCTGGATCCCACGTGACTGACTGAGCAGTTTGAGTTGTGGATACTGTGACTTGAAAAACATACCTGCTGGGACCAGCAGTTAGCATAATGGCTATGTCGCTGGACTCCCACGTAGTCGACCGCGGTTTGAGTCCCAGACCCGGCGGCTTAAACTCACACCGGGTGCGTGGGCGTGCGTGCCCAAGATCCCGAGAGAAGAATGGAGGAGAAGGGATTGCGGCGTGGCCATCCCCCCTGGGGGGTGATTTCTCGCTTTCTGTCTCTCTGTCTCTCTCTGTCTGTCTGGCGAGCGCACGTGCCCTATAGCAAAAACCTCTCAAAAAAAAAAAAGAAAAAGAAAAATACACCTGGCACATGTGTGTGTGTCCGAACTCCTGAGAGAATGGAGGAGAAGGGATTATTCTTGGCTATCCCCTGGGGAGTAAGGGGGTTGTGATTTCTTACTTTCCCCTCTCTCTGTGTCTTTGTCTCTCTCTCTCTGGCTAGTGCATGTGCCCTATGGCAAGAAAAAGAACAAATTAAACATTTTTTAAAATTTGTTCTAGGGTGCCTGTTCTCACCAGACAGAGCGAGAGAGAGAAAGTGAAAAAGCATTTCCCTGGGGCTGGGGGAATGACCAACCTTCAATTCCACCTCCATTATTTTTCTCTGGGGATTTTTAAGGTTTTTTTTTTGTTTGTTTTTTGGTTTTTTTTAGGTCTTTACCATAAGGCATGTGTCAGGAAAGACAGGCAGAGAGAGGGAAAGTGAGAAATCACTGCCCCATCCTATCATCTTGGGGCCAATCCCTTCTCCTCCATTTTCCTCTCAGGAGTTTGGGCACACTTGCACACGCACTAGGTGTGATTTATAAGCCGCTGGGTCCAGGACCCAAGTTGCTCAGTCAGCCACCTGGGACCTAGCTTCCTTAACCACTATGCCACAAGCGGGCCTGATAACAGATTTATTTTATTATTATTATTATTATTTTATTATTTTTTTTTTGTCGAGGTCTTTTGCCTCAGAGCGTGTGTGCTCCCCAGAGAGCGAGAGAGACAAAGCCGGTGAGAGGGAAGGTGAAAAATCTTCCCCCTGCAGGGATGGCCACGCAGCAATCCCTTTTCCTCCATTCTCCTCCCGGGATCTTGGGTACGCATGCACATGCGCCCAGTGTGATTTATGAAGCTACTAGGTCCAGGATTCTAACAGTGGTCGGCCATGTGGGAAGTCAGCCACGCAACCCTTATGCCATCCACTGCCCCCTGCCCCCATAACAGAAATCTTAAGTCCAGCTTGAACAGTTTCACACCCTGGTCCCTTTATCAACACTAATGTAGGTGGACTATCAAGCCACCTGCCTTACTCAACTCCTGGTTTGGGCCCAAAACTAGAACGTGCTGGGAAAGGAAACAGCTAAGCATCTGCTGATTGAAAAGAGCCAAATGAAAATAAAAACAGACACAGCTAGTTCATAGGTCACACCGCCAATGTGGGGTTAAGGAAACAGTCAAGAAACCCCAAGAGTTAATCCTTCCGCCGTAGGCTCTAAGTAAAGTTAATCAGCTTGCAGGAGAAGCTGAAATAAAACACCTTCAGGGACTCCGAGACTGAGACTGCGCAGGCGCAGAGAGGAGGGCTCTCTCCCAGGTTCCCCGCGGTCTCTCCTAGACAGAAACCACAGGAAGCGAACAGCCACTCGATGCGAGGGGCACTCCGTGACCCCCTTCCTCGTATGGCTCTCAGATCGTCCGAAAAAGTCTGACAGCGAAGCTTCCGTGGCTGTCGGGCCGCCCTAGCTCCCAGCCAGGCGGGCCGAACCTGGAATGCCGGTGCCTGCTGCGAGGCGAGGCGCTCAGGATCAGCCTGCCTCACCACCATTCTCACCTCTTTGTCCACCGCCTTCTCCTCAATGCCTAACAGCGCGTACAGATCCATATCTAAGAGCTCCTTGGTCACCGCCATGGTTCCAGACCTGACTGGACTCGTACTACAACTCCCAAGAGTCTAAGCGTGCGTGGGGCCCACGGCCCCGAGCCGGCTGCATAGCGCTTAGCCTCCTGGGAATTGTCGTACTCTGGGTCAGGCTTGTCTGAGTGGGAAAGGGGGAAACTGTCGTGAATGAACTACAACTCCCAGCAGCCCCTGCTCCTTCTGCGGCCGCTCTCTGTGGGGGTCGCGTCCGGGTTCCCCGCCCCAGGCCGCTGTGTCCGGGCGCGGGTGGGCGTGTGGAGCTGGGCGGGGCTGGGTGAGGGTCGAAGGGAGCGCTGGATCTGGTCCCCGCGACGTCTGTTCTGCAGACCCTACCTTGACAGGAGCCACGATGGAGAGTAGGTGCTATGGCTGCGCTGTGAAGTTCACCCTCTTCAAGAAGGAGGCGAGTCTTTTCTCCCCAAGGGCTAGAGGGCCAGGGAGGACGCGGAGGAGAGGGAAAAGCGCGGGACTTCCAGTCCGAAGATTGGGCTTTACCGTCTCTTTCCAGCTGTGTGGTTTTGAAGTCATTGAGCCTCAGCTCCCGTTTCTGTAAAATGGGACTAACACTCCCTCGCCTTCGGGGTTGATGTGAGGGTCCAGTGAGGTGTGGAGGTGAAAGTTCTCTAGAAACTGAACCGCGCTGCTCTCGTTTTTGAAAAGTTACCCTTTACTGTAGGCCAAAGGTAGTTGCCTTCTGTACCCCCTGCACGTCCGCAGCCTGGATTCATTAATATCCTGTAACCACCGTCCACCACACCATGCCGTTACTCCCTGCTCTGAAACCTTTCCCATCCCGCAGCCTGCCTTTATCCAGGTCTCCTGAGTTATATTTCCACACTTCTTCCTACCCCCCAGGGAACCGATCTTGGACTCCGCACAGACCTGCCAAGTTCCCCGGCAATCAACTGCAGGCTTTCTCTGCCCGCATTGAGGTCAGGGCACCTGACCATAAGATGATGGGGACCAAATGGGGTGAACTAATGGCAAGTAGGATAGCAGGGCTGTGTAGTACTTAAAAACCTAGGTTTTGTAATCAAGATTCAATTTTGAGCTCTGCCTTATTCCAGGGTAACTTTGGTTTGGGAAAGTCATGTAACCTCTGGCCCGCTCTAAAATAGGACTTACAGGGACCAGCGGATGGCATAATGGTTACATTGCTGAATTCCCACATAGTCAACAGCGTTTAGAGTCCCAGACCTGGCAGTTTGAAATTCATGTCGGGTGTGTGTGCATGCGTGCCTAAGATCCCTAGAGGAGTACAGAGAAGGGATCGTGGCGTGGCCATCCCAGGCGATGATTTCTCACTTTCTGTCTCTCTGGTGAGCACCTTATAGCAAAATTTTCTCTAAAAAAAAAAAAATAATAAATAAATAGGAGGTATAATGGCAGGCATAAGGGTTAGGTAAAGTACTGTGTATAAGTTGTGAGGATCAAATCAGAAAATGAATGTTAAGTACTGAGCTTAGTGGGCCAGCAGGTGGTATGGTGATTAAGGGAGCTGAACTCCCATATGGCCGACTGCAGTTCCAGTCCTGGACCTGGCTGCTTGCTTTCTCAATTTCTCTCTCTCACTCTCTGTCCCTCTCTGATCAAACTAAAAATAAATAGGGAACCAGCAGTTAGCGTAATGGCTGTGTCGCTGGACTCCCACGTAGTCAACCGCGGTTCGCGTCCCGGACCCGGTGGCTTAAAACTCACGCTGGGCACGTGTGCGTGCGTGCCCAAGATCCCGAGAGGAGAAGAGGAGAAGGGATTGCGGCGTGACCATCCCCCCTGGGGGGTGATTTCTCGCTTTCTGTCTCTATGTCTCTGTCTGTCTGGCGAGCGCACGCACCCTATAGCGAAAATCTCTCCAAAAAAATAGAAAGAAAGAAAGAAAGAAAGAAAGAAAGAAAGAAAGTTAAATAAAATAATTATTTTTTTAAAAAAAGTACTGAGCTTAGTGCCTGGCACATAATAAGTGCTTAGTAAATGGAGACTATTGTTATCATCCCATCCTGAGCCAAGCCTCCCTGGTCTCTGCTAGAGCAGAGAAAGCGTGGGCTCTGTAATCTCTCTGGGTCTCCTTTGTTCAAAGTCAATGGCCTCTGTCTTCTGTACTCCTGTGTTGAATTGAAGATAGGGTAAAAAGCTTGGGGATTTTGCATGAAGCTTCCTTTGATTTGAATAAGAGACTGGAACCGGAGGAAGTGCTTTACCCATTGCCGGTACCTCTCCCTCGGCCTCAGGGGCCCTGTGCTGCTGCTTCCTCCATGAGCTGGTCACAACTTCAGTATCTTCTCTCTGTGTGGGCTCAGAGGGTCACAGGGAGAAGCCTGCAGGGGCAGGTGAGAGATAGATCCTCCTGCTTCGTGTCTCTTGTAGTATGGCTGTAAGAACTGTGGCCGGGCCTTCTGTTCCGGCTGCCTTGGCTTCAGTGCAGTGGTGCCTCGGACTGGGAACACCCCACAGAAAGTCTGCAAGCAGTGTCATGAGGTCCTGACCAGGTGAGGGGTGTGTGTTCAGCCAGCCATGTCAGTGGGCTCCCAGCCAGACTTCCAAGCCTTGTGTTCTGTGGCTGGAGGTCAGTTCCAGAAGTGTTTGGGGCAAGGGCACTGACTGGCAGGACTTTTGACACTGTGTTTTTTGTCTGTAGAGGGTCAGCTCCTGCCAACGCCTCCAAATGGTCACCACCTCAGAACTACAAGAAGTAAGTGCTGAAGAAAAAGAAAAATGGGGATGGGGAAAGGACAAGGACAGGACGCGCCTCTGAGCCTCAGATGAGCACAGTGTCAGGAGGATACCCACCTCCCAGGTACCTGACTGCCCCTTTCGGGCTCAGGAGGCAGCTCATCTGCCCTATCCAGAAAAACCATTGGCACATCTTTCTCTCTCACCAGCCTCTCTGGCTGGCTGGCCAGGATGGGCTTTAGAACAAGTTGAGCAAGGACCATGAAAGACCAAAGCCTATTGGAGACTTCCCTAGATGCCCAGAATTGATTTAGACGGGAAACTGCGCATGCGTGCCTTCACTTCTCCCTTCTGCCTTCTTCAAGAGCCTCTCTCTTATCCTACCAGGCGAATGGCTGCCTTAGAAGCCAAACAGAAGCCCAACACTCCCCAGAGCCAGGGACTGACCAAACAAGACCAGGTCATCGCTGAGCGCCTAGCACGCCTCCGCCAGGAGAACAGGCCCAGTGAGTGCGGACAGGCAGAGGGACGAAAAGGACACAGTTCAGGGCCTTTGGGACTGGGACTCCTCTGGCCCTTACAAGGCTCCCCTGTGCCAATTGCAGAGGCAGTGCCCTCACAGGCAGAGATAGAGGCGCGACTGGCTGCACTAAAGGATGAGCCTCGGGGTTCCATCCCTTCCACCCAGGAGATGGAGACACGGCTTGCCATATTGCAGGGCAGAGTCCCACCTTCTCAGAGCCTCCAGCCGGTGAGTGCTATAGCTTCGGAGGGGACAGAAGCCCAGATACATGGACTTTAATGCACTCTGAAGAAGTTGGCAAACCTCCCACTTGTGCCTCTTGATCCTCAGGCCTGCCTCCAGCCAAGGAACCAGGAACAAGCAGCAGGCTTGGGTGGGGCGGGAAAGAGTGTACCCTCAGTCGTGTTGGGGATTGCTAGGCCTACTCAGTTATGTGGGTCTTTGATTCCTGCCCCTTCCCTGGGCTTTGAGAACTCATCAGCATCCACCCCTGGCCTACATTGGTCTGGGCCGTCAGTTGTGGTTTTCCCCTACTTCCACTCCCCACTGAGGTTCTTCCCTCCACACAGGCACACCAGTCACCAGACACCAGGACCCATGCCCAGGAGGCGCAGGATCTGCTGACGCAACTGGCAGCTGAGGTGGCTATTGATGATAGCTGGGGACAAGGAGGCCCAGGTAACCCCTCTACCCGGCTCCCCCAGGGCCCAACCCCACCTCTTTTCCCAGGTGGAAGAGGCTCTGCTGCCTATGCTCTGGGAGATGAATGCAAATCAGAGAATTATTAATATTATGAGAGTTCACTATAAGAGTATCATTTATTGAGTGCTTATTCCAGAGGCAGCAGAGCAAACCTCGTGATTGAGTGAGTGCACACTAGTGCTAGCACACACTAGCTCTTTGACCCTGGGCAGATTACCTGACCTAAGTCTCACTTTTCCTCATCTGTAAAACAGAGATACACACAGTAAAACCTACCTCATGGGAAAGTCATGAGGAAGGGATGAGATCATAAAATCCAGTAAATGCACGAGACTACCTGGCTTGCAGTAAGTGCTCAGAGAATGTTCTCTGCAGTGATGGTGGCAATAGGACGTAGCAGCCGTTTAAATTTCAGTTGAATTAAACTGATAATTCAAAGTTCAGTTGCCTAATCAGCTGCATTTCACGTGTTCACTGGTCACCTGGGTTTATAGCTACCATCTCGGACAGGGCAGATGCAGGATATGATGTGGGATGTTGCCGGCAGCGCTGAAAATTCTGACAGACAGTGAGGTTCAAAGGCACCAGAGCAGCGGTGCTCAACCACAGATGACTTTTCTCCCCAGGGTGCTTTTCGGCAAGGTTTGGAGACTTTTTGGTTATCACAACTCGGGGTACTACTGGTATCTAGAGGGTAGAAGACAGGGTTTCTGCTAAACACATCTAAAATATATGAGACAGCCTCCCAGAATAGCTGGTCCAGAGTGTCGGTAGGACCGGGACTGAGAATCCTAACTGCGTAGAGACACAGTCTCGTTGAATATCCTCAGCAATCCTATGAGGTATGCACTGTCGTCCTTATTTGTAAATGAGCGAACTGAGACCTGGTGAGCTTCAGGAATTTGGCCAGGGTCACACAACCGAAGCAACAGAGCAGGGACTAGAGCCCAAAGCTGTGTGAGTTCAAACCTCTTGTTGTGAAACTCTGAGCTGAAGGTGGCCATGTCAGAGCCACACCTGCTCTGGTAACATTCTTCCTGCCCGGTGATATTCAAGACCTCAGCTTCCCTTTCCATACTGCCCCCAGGAAATGTAAATTCCAGCCCTGGAAGGCAGAGACTGGTCGAACCTTGACCTCCTCAAATATGGGTCCTTCAAGGAAGTGATTCTCAAACCCTGAGATACTCACCCTAAATGCAGCATGTTAGAATATGAGGGGAGTGAGGCCAGCAGGTAGCATGGTGGTTAAGGTGCTGGATCCCATATGGCTGACTCTGTGGTTTAAGTCCTGGACCCATGGCTTGAAAAACACTGGGCATGTGTGTGTGCCCAAAATCCTGAGAGGAGAATGGAGGAAAAGGGACTGTGGTGTGGGCCCTCCCCTTGGGGAATGATCTCTCTCTCTCTCTCTCTCTCTCTCTCTCTCTCTCTCTTCTCTCTCTCTCTGTCTCTGGCAAGCACACACGCCCTATGGCAAAAATCTGAAAAGAATGAAAGGTTGTGAAATAGGCTCAGGCTCAGGAGGAGAGGTCTTGGCATGGCTTTGCCTCCCTGACTGCCTTACTCCTTCCAGCTGTCTCTGTCCAGAATGACCTCAACCGGGGGGGCCCAGGGCTGAGCACGCACTCCAAGAGGCAGGCTGGGCAGTCCCTGGAGGAGGAGAAGAGCAGGCTGCTGGCCGAGGCGGCCGTCGCGCTGCGGGAGGAGAACACCAGGCAAGACAGGATCCTGGCCCTTGCCAAGCGGCTGGCTGTGCTGCGGGGACAGGACCCCGATACAGGTAGATGCTGGGGAGCAGCTGCTCCCCACCCCAGGCCACGGCCTCCCTGCCAGCGCTGAGTTGGGTACTGAGGGTCCATTTGCCCAGAGCCCCAGGAAAGGTACGGGGCGAAGCAGTGGGCGAGGGATCCGCGGCAGCCATCGGGGCAGGAGGACCTTCAGTCTGTTCAGACGCTGAGGTTCTGTAACTGTCCCCAGCTCTCAGGGCGCCTTAAGTGCTGGCCAAGCCCTGCAGGTGTGGGGTACGGAGGTACGGGGTCTGATGATCAGAGTGGCTGAAGAAGCTTCTCAGCTATGACAGGAGTGCTCCTGGGAACCGAACGAGTTTCAGGAAGCAAGAGGACAGCCACTCAGTGAAATCTCTCACTCTCACTCCTCCTCCTCCTGCTCCTGTCCACCCCTCTTCAAGTGACCCTCCAGGACTATCGCCTCCCAGACAGTGATGATGACGAGGATGAGGAGACAGCCATCCGGAGAGTCCTGCAGCAGGTGGGCCCTGGCCTACCTTGTCTTGCCTCTGCCCCACCATTCCCCCCTCCACTCTGGGGCTGGTGAGCAGTCCCTGTGGCCCCTGTTCAGTGGGGTCTGCACTGTCTCTGTGATCCAGATCTGCCCTCGGGCCCCTTGAGGTGGGAAATCAGCAGCCATAGGTAACAGGTAAAGAAACATGAGAGGGGGAGCCAGCATTTGGCATATGGTGGTTAAGGGCACTGGACTCCCACATGGCGACCATGGTTCACGTCCCAGACCTGGCAGATTGCTTCTCACTTTCTCTCTCTCTCTCTCTCTCTTCTCTCTCTCTCTCTCTCTCATCAAGTCAAAAGTAAATAAATAAAGTTAAATAAAATATTTCTTAAAAAAAAAAGAAAGAAAGAAAGAAAAAAAGATGAGTGGGACCAGCAGATGGCATAATAGTTACATCACTGGATTCTCATGTACTCCACCGTGGTCCAAGTCCCGGGTCTGGCAGCTTAAAACTCATGCTTGGGTTGAGGGGCCAGCAGGTGACGTGGTGGTTAAGGGTGCCTGGACTCCTACATGGCCGATGGTGGTTCAAGTCCTGGGCCTGGTGACTTGCTTTCTCACTTTCTCTCTCTGTCCTTCTCTGGTCAAATTAAAATAAATAAATAAAGTTAAACAAAATAATTCTTTTTTTTTTTTCTTTTTTTTTGGGAGAGGTTTTTGCTATAGGGCGCGTGTGCTCGCCAGACAAACAGAGAGAGACAGAGAGATAGAAAGCGAGAAATCACCCCCCAGGGGGGATGGCCACACCGCAATCCCTTCTCCTCCATTCTCCTCTCGGGATCTTGGGCATGCACACACACGCGCCCAGGCATGAGTTTAAGCCATCGGGTCCGGGACGCAAACCATGGTCGACTACGTGGGAGTCCAGCGACATAGCCATTACGCTAACTGCTGGTCCCAACAAAATAATTCTTAAAAAAAAAAAAAAAAAAAAACAACTCATGCTGGGTACATGTGCATGCATACCCAAAATCCTGAGAGGAAAATGGAGAAGGGATTGCAGCGTGGTCATCCTCCCTAGTGGGAGATTTCTCACTTTCTGTCTCTGTCTCTCTCTGTCTCTCTAGTAAGCGTATGTGCCCTATAGCAAAAATCTCTTAAAAAAAAAAAAAAAAGATGTTAAGCAGCTGAGGCCACAGAGCACAGGAATACTGGGAGAGGGTGGGCTGGGCCTGGAGCAGGGGTAGTACCGCTTCCCCCCGTCCACAGCTCACTGAAGAAGCTGCCCTGGATGAGGCCAGTGGCTATAACATCCCTGTGGAACCGGCCCCTCGAGCCCAGGCCCACCCCTGCAGGGCAGAACCTGAGGTGAGAGAAGATGCCCAGGCCGCCACAGCCTTCTTCCCGGCCTGACTGTTCCCACAACAGCCTCCCATACCCAACCGGGATCCTTTCTTCCCCATTCCCCCTGTCCCTGAAGGCCACGGCCCCCAGACCTGAGGCTGAGGAAGAGGAGCTCCCCTGGTGTTGCATCTGCAATGAGGACGCCACACTGCGCTGCGCTGGCTGTGACGGAGACCTCTACTGTGCCCGCTGCTTCCGGTGGGTGCGGGAGCGTGTTCTGTAGGACTGGGAGTGCTCGTGGGCCACCTGGGATCCCTGATTTCCATCCCTCTTCTCCACAGAGAAGGCCATGATGCCTTTGAACTCAGAGAGCACCAGATATCTGCCTACAAGCCGCCACGTGCAGGCCGAGAGCACTGAGGAGACCCTGCTCCTGCGAAGGCTGTCCTGCAGGCATCCCACAGGCGGAGTCCCCACCTCTGGGCCCAGCCTCGGCCTCCGATGGAGAGCACGTCAGGCTCTGCCAATGATGGGCATGCCCCTTCCTGGCCTCAGTGTTCTCGGAAGGAGGAAAGATTCTCCACTCAAGTCAGTGACTGGAGGAGCCAGAGGAAAGGGGAAGAAGAGGCCCACTGACCAGAAGTCTGGGCCAGAAGGGAGAGGCATGATGGGAAAAGGCCAGGGCAGATGTAAGGGTGAACATGGAACCTGGTGCAAGGGCCCAGGGCCCTCCCTGGCACTGAGTGGATCTAATAAAGTTTGCGGATTCACTAGGCCCAGCTTCTCTTATCTTTAGAGCCCTGTGTGCCTGGAACCTGGCCCCGTGAGTGGTGGCGAGAGAGCAGGCCATAAGCACAATTATGTGGAATGAGGGAAAAGGTTGAGACATCTCGTAAGCTTCTCCAGGCAGGTACAGTCCCACCCATCCTGGTGGCCTCAGACACAGGCATGAATATCCAGTCGGCTGAGCTGTGTGCTTCCTGCTCTGGGCAGCCTGCTGAGCCGCCAGGCCCCACCAGCCTGGATTTCTAGCCTCTCCTGTACTCAGTGCCTGCAGGATCAACGCACACATTCCACGTCCTGCCTTCCTCCCAAAGGACCCATCCCAACTGCCTGCCATTCAGACCCGGTATCTGTCTTCCAGCACCGCCCCCAACCCCATCCGGGCCTCAGCCTGAATGGCCACACTCCTGCTTCTTGTGCTTTCTTCCTGCCTGCACAGACTGGTGCAAACCCGAGAGTCCTCAGCCCAAGGCCTCCTGCATCAGTCATTAATAGAGCAGGATTTAGCTTCTCTGATGCACGTCCAGCTAGGTTTTTCCTGTTACCCTCCCTCTGGGATTTGAAACTAGTCTTCCCACTCAGACCCTTCTTGGTGACTTAGCCAGATGCCCTCAGCTTGGCCTCTGGGCCTCGCTAGATGTGCTCTCTCTGAAGCATTGCTGAGGCCATCTTTGAATTCTTGAGGCCTGTTTAGATGGAGGGGTGAGAGGTACGTGGGTACAGCCTGGCAACTTAGGATGTAAGCCTTGCGGTGCGTCCTGCCCCCACCCCGCCCCTCAGCACACACAGGCTCCACACTTCATTCAGCCGCAGCTTCTACAGGTTTTATCCGCTTGGCTGCTGAGGGAAGCACTGAGCACAGCCATGACCAGCTCCTGCAGTCCAGCTGTGGGAACTAGCTGTGACTGCACATAGACTGGGGCTGTCCAGATGTCCCTCTTGTCCTCCACGTTCCTCGTCTGTGTCCCCAGAAGCCGTTTCCCTCTCAGGCAGGATCCAGAGATTCAGGGCAGGCCCAGCAGAGCTGAAGCTGCTAAAGGTAAGTCTCTCTGAGTTTATTTCTGAGGCCGGCTGAGTCTCCGGAGTTTCTTGAGTTGGCTGAGCAGTTCAGAGATAAAAGGCTGGAGGAGCAACAGGAGTCAGATCAAGGCACTGCGTCCCCCCCTCACATGCTGCCCTCCCTAATACTCCCTCACTCTGTAAGCTAGGAGGGAAAAGGACCAGGGCCTCCCCTCCTTTCAAATACTCCTCTTTGTGGGAACCAGCAGTTAGTGTAATGGCTGTCACTGGACTCCCACGTAGTCGACCGCGGTTCGCGTCCTGGACCCGGTGACTTAAAACTCACGCCGGGCACATGTGCGTGCATGCCCAAGATCCCGAGAGGAGAATGGAGGAGAAGGGATTGCGGCGTGACCATCCCCCCGGGGGGTGATTTCTCACTTTCTGTCTCTATGTCTCTGTCTGTCTGGCGAGCACACGCGCCCTATAGCGAAAACCTCTCAAAAAAAAAAAAAGATACTCCTCTTTGTTAGCTGCTTCCCGCACTGGGCCACTTCGTCACTACGACCACCACCACCACCACCACCTTCCCCCGACCCCCAGCAGCACACCTCTTACCTCTGTAGGGCGAGAGCAGTCTCGGAGAATGGCCTGGGTAGAAGAGAGGGGAGGGTGGATCCTCAAGCCACAGCACTTTCCCATAAGCCCCCACTCAGTCGCCCAACAATTTTCCCCTGTGAATTGATTCTCTCTCTCCCCAAAGAGGCAGACTGTAGGTTCCTAGGTTCCCCTTGTCCAAGCCAAGCAAGTCCCAGCCCCTGGACTTGGAGCCCAGCCCAGCTCCTACCTCCAGCTGAGACTTCTGCTCCTCTGTGGATAGTTCCATAAGAGCTTCCAGGTCAATCTCAGTCTCAGGAGGGACTGGCTGATCCTATTTGGGAATCACATGGGGCTCAGAGGGGCTTGACCAGCTGGTGCTGGGGTGAAGGTTATTGTTAAGGCTTGACCCATCTCCCATCCCATTTCCCTCTGATTTTCCATGCTCAGCCCCTCTCACCTGTCTCAGAACACCCATTCATTTTCTTCATTCAATAAACATCTATTAAACACCCACTATGCATTGCCTGAAACAGTGCTAGGTTTCTTTTTTTTTTTTTTTTTTTTTTTGAGAGGTTTTTGCTATAGGGCGTGTGCGCTCGCCAGACAGACAGAGAGAGACAGAAAGCGAGAAATCATCCCCCAGGGGGGATGGTCACGCCACAATCCCTTCTCCTCTATTCTCCTCTCAGGATCTTGGGCACGCACGCACACGCGCCCGGCGTGAGTTGTAAGCCACCGGGTCCGAGACGCGAACCGCGGTCGACTACGTGGGAGTCCAGCGACATAGCCATTACGCTAACTGCTGGTTCCCGACAGTGCTAGGTTTCTTAAAAAGAGCGTCTGGGCCATCAAGTGGTGTGGTTAAGGTGCTGGACTCCCACGTGGTCACCACAGTTTGAGTCCTGGACCTGGCAGCTTGCTTTTTCACTTCTCCCCCTCTTTCTCTCTGTCTCTATCTGGTCAAGTTGAAAAAGTAATCATAAAATTAAATAATTCTTTTTAAAAAGGAGGAGTGTCCATGAGCTCATCCCATAGCCTAGTGGGTAAGAGGGTCAGATCCCAAATGGCCAACCATAGTCGAAGTCTTGGCCTCTTCAGCTTCAAAAAGAAACGGCACAAGTGTGTGCATGCACCATATCCTGACATGGGGAAATGGAGAAGGGATTGTGGCATTGGGGGATGCTTTCTCTCTCCTTCTCTCTCCCTCTCTCTCTCTCTTTCTCTGGCTCTGACAATTAAAAATAAATAATAAAATGAGTCTCCATGTTTAACATAAAAAGTTATATACATAGCTAGGCCAGCTGGTGGCATGGTGGGTCCCATGTGGTTGACTGGTTCAAATCCCAAACCTAGCAACTTGAAAATCACACCAAGTACTTGTGCATGTGTGCCCAAAACCCAGAAAGAAGGAGAAGGGAATGTCATGTGGCTATCTCCGTTGGGGGATGTTTTCTCACTTTTCCTCTCTTTGTCTCTCTCCAGTGAGCAAAGGTTCCCATTAGTAAAACCTATACATTGTTGGGGCCAGCAGGTGGCATGGTGGTTCAGGGCGCTGGACTCCCCACATGGTCAACCGTGGTTTGAGTCCCGGATCTGGCAGCCTGCTTTCTCACTTTCTCTCTCTCTCTCTCACTCTGTCCCTCTCTGGTCAAATTAAAAATAAATAAATAAATAAAGTTAAATTTTTAAAAAATCACTTATACATTGTTGACAGGAATGTACAATGGTACTGCTAATTTGGAAACCAGTTTGGCAGTTCCTCAAAATGTCCAGTACAAAATTATCATCTGACCCAGCAATTCCACTCCCAGGTCTGTTCCCAAGAGAAATGAAAACAAAAGTCCACGCAAAAACTTGCACAGAAATGTTCGTAGCAGCATCATTCATAATGGCCAAAAAGAAAAAACAACACAAATGTCCAGCAACTGATGAATGGATAAACAAACCATGGCAAAGTCATACAATATTGACAATAAAAAATAACGACTGATTCATACTGCGACATGAATTAAACTTGAAAGTGCATCAGTGGGGACCAGCAGTTAGCGTAATGGCTATATCGCCAGACTCCCATGTAATCTACCATGGTTCGAGTCCTGGACCCGGTGGCTTAAAGTCACACCAGGTGTGTGTGCATGCATGCCCAAAATCCTGAGAGGAGAATGGAGGAGAAGGGATTGCGGTGTGGCCATCCCCCCTGGGGGGGGGGGGGTCGTGAGTTCTCACTTTCTGTCTCTCGGTCTCTTTCTGTCTTTTCTGGTGAGCGCACGTGCCCTATAGCAAAAAATACCTCTCCAAATAAAGAAAAAGTTTTTTTCTTTTTCTTTATAATAAAGCACATCAGTGAAAGTAGGCACAGAAGTCGAGTATGAAATGTCCAGAATAGGCAAATTTGTAGAGACAGAAAGTAGGTTAGTGGTGGCCTGGGGTTCGGAGGAGTAGTGCTGAGAACTGGAGCCAGAGTGCTCATGGATTTGGCATTCCTATTTGGGGGTTAGTGTTCTAAAATTAGATTGTGGGGCCAGCAGGTGGCGTGGTGGTTATGATGCCGGGCTCCCACATGGCCAACCATGGTTCAAGTTCCAGATCTGGCAGCTAGCTTTCTCTCTCCGTCTCTCTCTTACATGTTCCATGTAACAAATTAAAAGTAATAATAATAATAAGTAAAATGAAATCATTCTTTAAAAAAAGTTAAATTGTGGTGATGCTTGGACAATCCTGTGGAAGATACTAAAACCATTAAATTGTACACTTGGAGTTGTATGGTATGTGAGTAATTAAAAGAAAACCGTTTGGGAAAGTTATAGTCACTGAAGGAGCCAGCAGGTGGCATGGAGGTTAAGGCAGCGGGATCCCACATGGCTGACTATGCGGTTTGAGTCCAGATCAAGAGGCTTGAAATCATGCCAGGTGTGTGTGTGTGCATGTGCTCACAATCCCAGGAAGAAAAGAAGGGATTGTGGCATGGCCGTCCCACCTGAGGGGTGATTTCTCCCTATCTCGCTCTCTGTCTCCAGTGAGCACATGCCCTATAGCAAAAGATAAATAAACCAATAGATAAAATTAAAATAAAAAAACAACTTACAGTCACTGAAAAAAAATACAGAGTTTGTAAAAGTAAAAATGAAAGAAGCTTAAGAGAATGAGATAAACCACAGACTGGGAGAAGATATTTGCAAAAGATAAACCCAGCCCAGCCATGGTGGTACAAGCGGTAGGATGCCCTGTGCAAGGTTCAGGCCACATGGGAGGTCCAGCTTCCGTTCCCAGACCAGCCTGGACAGAGCAGGCACAATGTTCCCTGATTCTTGCTCACTGGGAGACTGGGGCTGAGGATCACGATGGCAAGGCTCTGTCCAGTGTACCTGACTCTATCTCTCCTTCCTGCTCCCACACTTGCTTGTGTGCAATCCTTCTTTCTCATTTAAAAAAAGAATTATTTTATTTATTTATTCATTTATTTTAAGTTGACCAGAGAGGGACAGAGAAAGAGAGTGTGAGAACGCAAGCTGCCAGGTCTGAGACTCAAGCCATGGTTGGCCATGTGGGCGTCCAGCACCCTTAACCACCACGCCACCTGTCGGGCCTCTCTGTCTTATTTTTTACTTTTTTTTTTTTTTTTTTTGAGAGGTTTTTGCTATAGGGCGTGTGCGCTCTCGCCAGACAGACAGAGAGACAGAGAGACAGAAAGCAGGAAATCACCCCCCAGGGGGGATGGCCACGCCGCAATCCCTTCTCCTCCATTCTCCTCTCGGGATCTTGGGCACGCACGCACAGGCGCCCAGCATGAGTTTTAAGCCACCGGGTCCGGGACACGAACCGTGGTCGACTACATGGGAGTCCAGCGACATAGTCATTACACTAACTGCTGGTCCCTCTGTCTTATTTTTCAAAACAGGGTGAGGGGAGATATTAATACAGTGGGAAAAAGAATATGATGGTACACATCATAGTCTAAATATTCTGCTTGGGACCAGCAGGTGGCATGGTGGTTAAGGCGCTGGACACTCCCACATGGCCAACCACAGTTTGAGTCCTGGACCTGGTGGTTTGCTTTCTCACTTTCCTTCTCTTTCTCTGTCTCTCTCTCTCTAGTCAAATTAAAATAAATGAATGAATAAATAAAAATAAAAATAATTCTTTCACTCAAGGATTGCTTAAATTCTCAGAAAAGAAGTGGGGCCAGCAGGTGGCATGGTGGACTCCCACATGGCAGACCACAGTTCGAGTCCCAGACCTGGCAGCTTGCTTTCTCACTTTCTGTCTCTGGTGAGTGTGTGTGCCCTATAGCAAATTAAAATAATAACAACAATACATTTTTGGAAAAAGAAAAGAAACAGGTACATAAAACAACTCCTAAGATGTACAAGTGAGGAATGCGTGATGGTATATTACACGTGCTGGTTTTCTGCCAGATGCTGCCTGATTTGACCCCCTTTCTTCCCTTCACTCCATACCGACGCCCTGTACTCCCAATCTCCCCACCACAGAGACCACCAAGGGCTCAGATAAACTAACCAATGTTTGTTTCATACATTCATTGACAATACTTTTTTTTTCACTTCATGAAAGAGTGCATGCACACACATGAAACACAGAGAGAGGGGTGCCCTCCCCAGGGTGATCACACTGTGTTCCCCTTCCTCCAGTACTCCAGCCTATTGGATCTTGGGTACTGGCACCTCACCAGTGCATTTTCACCTGGTGCTGCCCAAGACAATACTATCTTTTTTTTTTTTTTTTTAGTTTTGCTATAGGTTCACGCACTCACCAGAGAAAGAGAAAGAGGGAAAGGGAGAAATCACCCCCTGAGATTTTGGACATACACATGCACCAGGCGTTTTTCCAAACCGCCAAGTCTAGGACTCAAACTATGCTGTTGATCATGTGGGATCCAGCACCCTTAGCCACCTCGCCACCAGCTGGCCCAATGATAATTTTTTTTAAGTTGAAAATTGAGCTTTTCTTGAAATGTCACCACATCAAAAAGACTACACCAAAATGTCAGCTGCTGCCAGAAAAAGACAGTGTCCTGGAAGCTACAGAGAAAGAATGTGTCAAAACTCTGGGGTCGGGACCAGCAGTTAGAGTAATGGCTATGTCACTGAATTCCCATGTAGTGGACTGCGGTTCGAGTCCCAGACCTGGTGGCTTAAAACTCATGCCGGGCACATGTGCGTGCGTGCCCAAGATCCCAAGAAGAGAAAGGAGGAGAAGGGATTGCAGCATGGCCATCCCCCCTGGGGGGTGATTTCTCACTTTCTGTCTCTCTGTCTCTCCCTGTCTGTCTGGCGAGCACACATGCTCTATAGCATAAACCTTTCCCCTGCCCCCACCCCCAAAAAACAACTCTGGAGTGGTCAACAGTATACACAACAGATGTGTACATTAGATTTAGCCACAAGACAGGTTAGTGGTGACCTTGATCAGTGCTTTCAACAGACTGGTAAGAGCAGAAACCAGAGGACCAGCAGGTAGCATGGTGGTTAAGGCGCTGGACTCCCACATGGCTGAGCGCAGTTTGAGTCCCAGACCTGGTAGCTTACTTTCCCTTTTTCCCTCTCTGCCTCTCTCTAGTCAAATTTTAAAATAACTCTTTAAAATTTTTTTTTAAAAAAAGAAGCCAGACTTAAGAGGGTTGAGTGGAGACAGAAAGGGAAAACGTAAGTCAAGGTGGTGTGTGTGGACAAATGCTTTAAGACTCTGGCTAGGAGAAGAGAAACAGAGATGGTAACTAGAAGGAGCACATCGTTGAATGAGGGTCTCCTAAAAATAGGAGACACTTATGGGTGTTTAAATCCTGCTGAGAAGTCTAAGCCATCATTACTTCTGGATTCCAAGAGCTCCAGGACCCCAAGTCTGTCCGTATCCCCAGGCAGTTCCTCTGGAGACCCCCAACCAGGTGGTGCCTCAAGGGAAAAGTAGGGCCCTCCACCAAAGGAAGGCTGGGGCCCATTACACTAAACGAGCTAAGTGAGGCAACCGAGGACCCTCCCCAGCGGTGCCATCCAAGACGGTACAGGGCGGGTAGAGCCCCGGTAGCTGGGACGGGCTTCAGGAGGGCAGAACTAGCAGGGCCCGGCTGGAGACTGCTGCCTTGACCTCTGCTCACTATGGCCGCCACCAGGGATTTTCCCAGCCACCTAACTTCTTCCTGATGAAAACAGCAGGGATTGGGACAAGAGCTGCCACCTGGCACCTTTGGACAATTGCCATGGTGACCACAGGCCAGGCATTTTATTCCAGTCATTGCCTGGGAGCGGTCCTCCCACAGGTCCTGTTTTCTGATGTTACAGGTGTGCAGCTTACCCCCCTCCACCTTCATCTTACAGAACAAAGCTTGTTGGCTACCCTGATGCCTGGTGGGATTTGCGCTGGGGTGTCTGAAATATGAGACTTCTCATGCAAGTGCACAACAAACAGTCCAAATGGAAATGGGAACAGGTCCAGTGGAGAGTGCCGGAAGTAGTGAAGTGCAGTGAGGCGTCCTGCCCCAGCAGAGCTGACGCAGGCCGAGAAAGCTTGCCTCTCTTGCTCCCAGCTCCAGGGCACCTCCCCGCCCACTGACGAGTGGGCTCAAGATGCTGCAGGGCCGTGGGCCACACCTGGACCACACTGACACACGGCCTGGGGAGCTTGAAGTCAGCCTGGACCACCTCTACCATCTCCCCGCCCCCCACCGCAGGACCAATGACAGCTCTTACTCTCTAGAACCACCGGCCTTTGCTGCCCCAAGTCGAAGAGAGAGGGACTGTGTCAAATCAGAGAGGAAACAAGGACCATGTGTTGCGGACACGAGGGGCCCTAGTACTCTGGCTCAGCAGTGGTTCAGCCCAGCCACACGTGAGAGCCAACTGCACAGCTTATTTAAAATGCCCAATGGGGGGCCAGCAGGTGGCATGGTGGTTAAGGGCGCTGGACTCCCACATGGCTGACCGTGGTTCGAGTCCCAGATCTAGCAGCTTGCTCTCTCTCTCTCTCTCTCTCTCTCTGTCTTACTCTGTCCCTCTCTGGTCAAACTAAAATAAATAAATAAATAAAGTTAAATTAAAAAGAAAATTCTTAGAAGAAAAAAAATGCCCAATGGGCTAGCCCCAGAGCCCACAGGACATGGAGCTGGAAGCTACAGGGCAGACTACAGTTCATTCTGGCTCTGGAGACTTGAAAGTCACACTGGCATGTGTGCTTGTGTGCCCCAAATCCTAACGGGATGGACAAATGGAGGACAAGGATTGCAGCATGACCACATCCTGCTGGAGGGTGCTCTCTCCCTCTCCCTCTCAGTCTCTCTCTTTCTCTGGGCAGCACACACACCCTCTGGCAATAAAGATAAATAAAATAAAAAATAAAAGCCAAAATCTTTAAAAATAACAATAATAAGGGCCCAGCAGATGGTGTAATGGTTATGTCACTGCACTCCCATGTAGTTGACTGCGGTTCGAGTCACGTACCTGGTGGCTTAAACTCATGCCGGGTACGTGTGCAACCGTACCCAGAATCTCAAAAGGAGAATGGAGGAGAGATTCCAGAATGGCCATCTCCCAGGGGGGTGATTTCTCACTTCCGTCTCTCTGCCTCTCTGTTTCTCTCACTAGCACACATGCCCTAGAGCAAAAATCTCTCTCTACAAAAAGAATAATAATAATTTTAAAAATAGAATGGTCAAAGCCTGGGTCTCATGCAAGTAGATTTAAATTCTGTTGAGGTGACGCTGAGGTTTTCTTTTCTTTTTTTTTTGGGGGGGGGGGTTTGTTTGCTATAGAGTGCGTGCGCTCACCAGAAAAACAGAGAGAGACAGAGAGACAGAAAGCGAAAAATCACCCCACCAGGGGGGATGGCCACGCCGCAATCCCTTTTCCTCCATTCTCCTCTCGGGATCTTGGGCACGCACGCACACGCGCCCGGCATGAGTTTAAGCCACCAGGTCCGGGACTTGAACGGCGGTCAACTACATGGGATTCCAGCAACATAGCCATTATGCTAACTGCTGGTCCCATGGGTTTTCTTAAAAGTATTTCAGGTGTGGGGAACTTCTGGCTGCTCAAATGAGTGCCCACCCTCTCCAGCCAGAGCTCAAGGGCAGCTCCTGGCCCCACGCTTCCTCGCTGTGTGACCGGGACAAGTTCCTCAACCTCTCTGAGCCTCGGATCTACAGCTGCGAACAGTCCCTACTCAATGGTGTCGTGGGGAGAAGACGACAAAACACTGGCGTCAGTGCTGGCCATTGTGCCCGGTGCAGTGAGGGCTCAAAGGAATCCTCGGTGTTAGCGCAGCAGCTGTTAACCACTCTAGGATCCACGTTTGCAGGATCTGTAAGAAAGTGCCCCTTCCAGGGGCCAGGGTCAAGGCCTGCTTTTTCCCAGGATGGGATTGGGGAGAGTCCATGAGAGCCAGGTTCAGAGCTCAGGCAGAGGACTAGACAGAGGCAGAGCACTGCAATACAAGGCTCTGTGAGGCCGATCCACACGGGTTCTGGGTCCGCGCTGGCAACCTCCTTGTGTACACCGCACACACCATGCACACCCACGATCCAGGGCTGGCAGAGGTTGGGGAGGGATCGCCACTTCAGGGCCTGGCTGGGGGCACTGTCTCTTTGTTTCTCTTTGTCTCCCACTTGCTCAAGGAGGAAATAAATAAATAAATAAATAAGCTTAAAAAGAACAACAAAAAAAGCCAGGCCAGCCCCTGTTTTCAACGTGGGTACTCGAACCTTCCAGTCCCTGCTGTCCTGCCAAGGTGGGACTGTCCTACACCTGTGCTGATGGGTGCCGCTGTCACTCAAAACGTGGTTAGTGTGGCTGGGAGCTGATTTTTACATTTTATTTCATTTTAGCTCATTTCACGTTGAACACGTGGCTGATCGCTCTAGTACTAGGCAGTGTAGTTCTCGGGACGTGTGTATCTTGAAGATGAAAGCAAATAAAGAGTAATAGCCTGACCAAGCGTTTTCCTTTCAACTATCTCATTTGAGCCTCAGCGAGTCCTGATATATGACAGGACTTACAGCTATCTGACAGGTATCGGTAGTCCCATCTACAGATTAGAAAACTGAGTGTCAGGGATGTTAAAGGACCTTCCCCAGAGACAGTCCGAGGCACGACCGAGACCAGAGAGAGGCAGATTTCTGGACTCCCAGCCCACGTTCCTCCCCACCCCGTGGGCAAGGCTTTCTCCACACTTCTCTGCACGGGAACACCGAGGTCTCTCAGCAGGCTCTCCCTCAGTCCCCTGGCCGACCCCAGGCTTCCTACCTCCCCCCGCCTCCTCCATGCTACCCACCTGGAAGAGCTCCTGAACCTGAGCATCCACCCACTGCTCCATCTCCAGCCAGCGCTGCAGTTGTCCCCGGTCATACTTCACCGTCAGCCGGCTGGGTCTCCGGGACCTGGACGGCTTGGACTCTGAGTCTGTGGATGATGTCCTCCTCCTCCCAGAGGCCCAGTGGACCTTCTTGCTTGAGTTCTCCCTGTCCGGGTTGGGGGATGTGCAGGAAGTAGGACTTGAAGACAGCATGGAAGAATTGGCCTCAGCAAGGGGCTGGGAAAAACTGCCGGTCAGAACGAGAGCACAGAGGGAAGTGAGAACAGAGAAGAGGCCAGCTGGGAGGAAAGGTAGGCAGGAGGAGGGCCAGGGCTCCCTGGGAGGGGCAGGGGTCAAAGATCGATGGGCTTTTGTCCCATACTAGGAATGCCAGTCTGTTGGATCCTCTCTGCCAGCCAGCAAGTGGCACTCCAGAGCTGTGTCCCAGCCTCCTTTTCTGCAGCTGCTGAGGCCCACAGTGACATAAACTGCAGATGAGCAAAGGTCAAGAGGCTGCCATGCCTGGGAGGAAGAAGGGGCCCTTAGGTTCCCAAGGGTGTGGACTCTGGTCCGGGTTCTCTGGCTAGCTCTGGAATAGAACCTGAGTCACTCTCAGCTGATCTCTCTGCATCCTACCTTCCTGGGCCTAGACCCACTTTGGGCCCTGAGAAGCTGTGGTCGGACAGATCCTGTAGCAGCAGGGGCCCTGGCCAGCAGGGATTCCTGCTCAGGAATTTGCACTGCTGGGAACCGAGTCCAGGCAGCTGGATGGAGCTGGAGGGTGGTTATCTATGGCCCTCGTAGGACCAGTGCTGCCTTGTGTCTGGGTGTGTCTGAATGTGAACTGCTACCAGCCGGTGGGCCCTTCGTGCCTGTAGAGGCAAGTTTCTCAAAGTTTGATTTTTATGCACTCCCCAGAAGCACCTGCTTGGGAAGCCATATTTGTTATCACACGGTCCTCTTCCCACTCAGGTTCTTCCATACACTGAGGAAACGAAACGGTGCAGACCCAACTGACACTCAGGTGACAAGGATTAGTACTTCTAGACATACTTGCATTCTGAAGGAGGGTGGGGTTACCTATAAGGGAAGAGACTCTTCTCATCTTCTGCGCTGTTCATTTTTTTAAAATTACGTGTTCTATAAAAAAAAAGTTTACAAATATTTGTTACAAAAGACTAAACAAACACCACCACCCTCCTTTAGAATGCAAGTATGTCTAGAAGTACTAATCCTTGTCAGTCCCTGTTTGTGATTTCTTGTTTTCTGTCTCTTTCTCTCTGTTTCTGGTGAGCACACGCATCCTATAGCAACAATCTCTCAAAAATAAATAAATATAAAGGATGAAAAAATAACTGATTCATACTAAGTCCGTCATTCCTTTTACTTTCCACACTCCAATTTTTGTTACACTTCTTTTTATGTCTCCTAGTAGTTGCCTTTGATGCTGAGTTTCTTCGTTTCTTTCTTTCTTTTTAAGGTTTTTGCCATAGGGTGCATGCACTCACCAGAGAGAGACAGTGAGAGGGAAAGCGAGAAATCACCCACCAGAGGAGATGGCCACATCATAATCCCTTCTCCTCCATTCTCCTCCCGGGATTTGGGGCACAAACACGTACTTACCCACAGCCATGTGGGTGTCTAGTGACTTAACCGCCATACCACCTGCTGGCCCTGATGTTTCTGTTTCTAATATATGGATATCCCCATTTTACACTGACCTAAAAGAGGCCTTTAAGAAAGGCTAATGGATGAATTTCTTTTTTCTTTCAGAATTAAAAAATGTTTAATGTAGCTCAAACAGCGTCTGGCTCATTTTAGCTCCTTCACCGCCAAACCTGGGGGCAGAGACTGCTTCAGCTTCTCCGCCTTCTCTTTGTCTGTGACGACCAAGGTGTAAAGGTATCTGCTGCATCGAACTTTAAACTTCACATTATCCTCATTTTTCTTGATCTTGACAGATCTGGCGTCCTTTCGTTGGGCCATTAGCAAAAAGTCTTTGATTTCCTCAATTTTCCGAGGCATGGCGGGGAGCACGGGGCAACAGCTCTGGCACCACCCGAGAGACACTCACAGCCAGCAGCCAGAAAAAAAGAGCTGAGAGATCTTTAAAGATGGAATTACAGGCCCTAAGTTAACAGGATGGTGGGGGGGGGGGGGGGTACACGAGGACTGGAAGTCAGGGCGGGAGCTTGGAAAGGCCCAGGCTTTTAAGGACAGCTGACAGATCTGAGTGCAAACTCAGCTTTACCCCGCATTGGTTTAATAAGCCTCGCCAAGTCTCACAACCTCTTTGAGTCTGTATTCTCATCTGCAGAACGGGTTGGGAGAGTGAAATGAGGTGATATACATAAATACATGGAGTCTGGGACACATCCTTTCTCAGTAAACACTCATTCCTTCTCTTTTCTTTTTCTTCCCAGAGGGCATGTGTGCTAACTAGACAGAGAGAAAGAGAGAGAGAGAAATAAATCAACCTTCAATGGGATATGCTCATGCCATAGTCTTTTTTTTTTTAGAGGTTTTTGCTATAGGACGCGTACATTTGCCAGACAGAGAGAGACAGAGAGACAGAAAGCAAGAAATCACTCCCTGGGGGGATGGCCACGACGCAATCCTTTCTCCTCCATTCTCTTCTCGGGATCTTGGGCACACACGCACATATGCCCGGCGTGAGTTTTAAGCAACCAGGTCCGGGACGCGAACCACGGTCAACTACATGGGAGTCCAGCGATATAGCCATTACGCTAACTGCTGGTCCCGCCATAATAATTTTTTTTATCCATTTCTCCACCCCATCAGGATTTGGGGAACACACACACACACACACACACAACACCTGACATTCAAGCTACCAGGCCAGGATTTGAACCGTGGTTGGTCATGTGGGATCTGGCTTCAAATACACAGTATTTAACTGCTGTGCTACTGCTCAGTCCTTTCTTTACCTTTCCATGTCCCTTGCTCTCTTTGGTTGTCAAAGGCTAGCCATGGGCTTTCATGGCAATGGCTCTTCTTGGCCCTTCTGGAAGAGCTCTGTAGAGGTGAGCGGGAGTGGGGAGGCCTCTAGAACGCAGCCTGGAGACCGCTGCCACTTTGACACTCGCCAGCAGCCATTATTAAGGTGGTTTCCTCCCTCTCCTATTTTCTAAATAGCTTGGGAACCCTTTCAGGAAAAAAAAAAACAACAACAACAAAAAAAAAAAAACGGAAGAGTCACTGGGTTTCAGTCGTTCATTAGCTTACACATTTCACAGAGATTTTCAAATCTCCTCTAGAAGACCGGCAGTACGCTCAGAACTGGGGATTGGTGGTCCCAAGGAGACACGTCCCTGCCTTCATTCAGTGATTTGAAGAAAATGTAAGCGGTGCCATAAGAATGTCCAGTGAGGGGCCTGCTCCATGGCACGTTGGTAATGCGCTGCTCAAGGAAAGCTGTAGCCCAGGGCCAGCAGGTGCGTGGAGGTTAAGGCAGTCAGGTTCCACATGGCTGGCTTCATGATTTGCATCCCAGACCTGCAGCTTAAAAAACACGCAGCACATGTGCCCAAAATCTCAAGAGGAGAGTGGAGGAGAAGAGAACAGATTGTGGCGTGGACATTCTTCCTGGAGGGTGAGTTCTCACTTTCTATGGCTATGTCTCTCTGGTGGATACGCATCCCCTACAGCAAACTAAAAAAATAAAAATAAAAAGGCTGGAGTCTACACGGTGGTTCAAGTCCCCAGCATGGTCCTCCTGAAACACACTGAGTATGTGTCGGAGTGCCCAAGATCTGATAGGCTGGAGGAATGGAGGAAGGGGATTCAGTGTGATTAGCAATACCAGGAATACTAGGGTATTCCTCTCTCTAACTCTGTTTCTTTCTTTCTTTTATTATTTTTTTTAAGAATTATTTTATTTTTTACTTTTTTTTTTTTTGAGAGGTTTTTCGCTATAGGGTGCGTGCGCTCAGCCAGACAGAGAGAGAGAGACATAGAGACAGAAAGCAAGAAATCACCCCCCAGGGGGGATGGTCATGCTGCAATCCCTTCTCCTCCATTCTCCTCTCGGGATCTTGGGCACGCACGCACATGCGCCCGGCATGAGTTTTAAGCCAGCGGGTCCGGGATGTGAACCGCGGTCGACTACATGGGAGTCCAGAGACATAGCCATTACGCTAACTGCTGGTTCCCATCTTTTATTATTTTTTTAAGAGAGATTTTTGCTATAGGGTGCATGTGCCTGCGAGAGACAGAGAGACAGGAAGCAAGAAATCACCTCCCGGGGGAATGGCCACACCACAATCTTGTCTCCTCCATTCTCCTCTCAGGATTTTGGGCACACACGCACATGTACCCAGTGTGAGTTTCAAGCCTCCGAGTCCAGAACGTGAACCATGATTGATCATGTGGGAGTTCAGCGACATAACCATTATGCCATCTGCTGCTCCCTCTTCCACTCTAATGTGTACACATATGTGCTTTATCATGAATTAAAAAAGAATAAAAAGAATAATTTTTAAAAAGCACAGTGAGGGGACCAGCAGATGGGATAGTCTTTATGTCAATAGACTCCCACATAGTTGACTGCGGTTTGAGTCCCAGACCCAGCGACTTAAAACTCATGCCAGGTGTGTGTGAATGAGTGCCCAAGATCCCAAGAGGAGAATGGAGAATGGACTACGGAGTGGCCATTGCCCCCCCACCCGGGGGGGGGGGGGAATTTCTCACTTTCTGTCTCCCGGTCTCTCTCTGTCTCTCCAATGAGAATACGTGCCCTATAACAAAAATCACTCTGAAACAACAACAGAAATACAGTGAAAATGTAACTTAGAGAGTGATAACATTTGAACTGAATCTAAAGGATTAGTAGGCATTTACTAGGCACAGGGGCCAACAGGAATGGACTTGGCAGAGAGAGTACATGCAAAGGCCCTGTGGCAGAAGGAACATGGTGAGTATTAGGGACTAAGAGAAGGTCAGTGGAGCTGAAATAGTGGGAAGAAGAGGTTAAAAGTAAGCCATACAGGAGACCAGCAGGTGGCGTGGTGGTTAAGGTGCTGGACACTCCCATATGGCTGACCACGGTTCAAGCTCCAGAACTGGCAGCTTGCTTTCTCACTTTCTCTCTCTCTCTCTCTCTCTCTCTCTCTCTGTGTGTGTGTGTGTCTCTTTCTGGTCAAATTAAAATAAAATGAATAAATTAAAAATTATTTAATTTATTTAATTTATTAATTAAAGAATTATTTAATTCTTTAAAAAAAAAAAGTAAGCCATACAGCAGGAGAATGGCGGAGGCGCCCACAAAGAGCCCTGGGAGCCATGTTGAATTTTGTCTCCTTCCAAAGGGTATTGCTTGTTAAGCGTTGGTGGTTGGGCCGGTTAACATAAGACTGAAATCTCTGATAGATCACCGTGGCTGTTGTACACAGAGGGTCTGACGGTACTGTAGGACTGGAGGACAGGAGTTAGGAGCCCATTGCTGTAGGGCTTGACAGGACCAGTAGTGCTATAGACCATGAGGAGTGGACAGATTGAAAAATATTTAGGGAGATGGAGATATATATATATATATATATATACACATATATATGTGTGTGTATGTATATATATATATGTGTGTGTGTGTGTGTGTGTGTGTGTATATCTATCAATACATTTTAGACAGTTTTGCCCTAGGGTGTGTGCACTCGCCAGAGTGAGACAGAGACAGTGAGAGGGAAAGTGAGAAATCACCCCCCACCCCCCGCAGGGAGAATGGCCATGCCGCAATTCCTTCTCCTTGATTCATTCCCCAGAATACTGGGCATGCATGCACATACGCCCAGCATGAGTTCCAAGCCACTGGGTCTGAGAATCGAACTGTGGTTGGCCATGTGGGAGTCCAGCGATGTAACCCTCTGCCGGCCCAAAGGAGTAATATTTAATAGAACTTGCTAAAAGACTGAGGACATGCAAACATCATGACACCTACGCAGGCCAGACAGATTCACCTTGACACCTCTCTACACATGAGTCCTCATCTTACACTGGGGGTCCGTGAGATTCAGCAGGAGCACACAGCAAGAATGCCATGAAGCTCCATGGCCCATACATGAGTTATGTCCACTCTTAATAGCATAAGGTCCCTTATTTCCACTCTTCCATCCCAGCGTTGACACGTCTCCTCATTGGTCTATCTATGTGTATTAACACTTATCAGTAAGTTTGCCAAAGATAGGGAGCTCAAGATCCAAGGAAAGATGGGAGAGGGGCCAGCAGGTGGTGTGGTAGATAAGGTGCTGGACTCCCACATGGCCAACCAAAGTTTGAGTCCTGGACCTGGCAGTTTGCACATTCTCCCTCTCTCCTGCTCTCTCTCCCTCTCTCTCTCCGGTGAGCACACATGCCCAATAGCAAATTTTAAAATATGGGACCAACAGATGGTATAATGATTATCTCACTAGACTCCCACACAGTTGACTGTGGTTCGAGTCCCAGACCCAGTGGATTAAAACTCATGCTGGGTTGGGACCAGCAGATAATGTAATGATAACGTTGCTGGACTTCCACATAGTCAACCGTGGTTCAAGTCCCAGACCTAGTGGCTTAAAAAACTCACACCAGTCACATGTGGGTGTGTGCCTCAAATTCTGAGAGCAGAATGGAGGAGAAAGGATTGCAGTGCAACCATCCCCCCGGAGGTGATTTTACGCTTTCTGTCTCTGTCTCTCTGATGAGCGCACATGCCCTATAGCAAAAATCTCTCTAAAAAAAAAAAAAAAACAAAACAAAAAAACAAACTCACTTCGGGCACATGTGCATGTGTACCAAAAATCCTGAGAGGAGAATGAAGGAGAAGGGAGATTGAAGCATGGCCATCCCCCAGGGGGTGATTTCTCATTTTCTGTCTGTCTGTCTGTCTCCCTCTGTCTCTCGCAATAATCTCTCTCTCAAGAAAAAATTAAATAAATAATTCTTTTTAAAATAAACAAACTTTTTTTTTTTTCTTTTTTTTGGAGAGGTTTTTGCTATAGGGCGCGTGCGCTCGCCAGACAGAGAGAGAGAGAGACAGAGAGATAGAAAGCAGGAAATCACCCCCCAGGGGGGATGGCCACGCCGCAATCCCTTCTCCTCCATTCTCCTCTCGGGATCTTGGGCACGCACGCACACGCGCCCGGCGTGAGTTTAAGCCGCCGGGTCCGGGACTCGAACCGCGGTCGACTATGTGGGAGTCCAGCAACATAGCCATTACGCTAACTGCTGGTCCCAAAATAAACAAACTTTTAAAAAATGGGGATTTTGTTTTTCAGGGCTCCTTGGAAGGGTACCTACCTCGAATTTGCAACGACCCCAGAGCTGCAGTTGCTGCAATTCTATCTTCAGCTTCACAATGTTTCCCTTGGCCAAAACGCACTGAGTCGTCTCCAAGTTCAAAGCATTCAGCAAACAATGGCAAGGCTGAGCCAGCAGAGACGGACACCCGATTTTCGTGACGAATATGGTAATGCTGCATTAGCTAGCGGAGCCACTTTCTGTGTCCATACAGCAACACAAACTGGAATAGAAAGGAACCTGTCCCCTGTTGGCAGAGTCACCCCAAAGGAATAGAGAAATCGGTAATCATCCCAGCTGGTGTAATACTGAATTGTTTCAAAACCAACTTAAAACTGATGCCAAGAAAAAGCACTATCTACCCATTAAAATATGGCATTATTGGAAACCAGCAGTTAGCGTAATGGCTATGTCGCTGGACTCCCACGTAGTCGACCGCGGTTCGCGTCCCGGACCCGGTGGCTTACAACTCACGCCGGGCGCGTGTGCGTGCGTGCCCAAGATCCCGAGAGGAGAATGGAGGAGAAGGGATTGCGGCGTGACCATCCCCTCTGGGGGGTGATTTCTCGCTTTCTGTCTCTATGTCTCTCTCTGTCTGTCTGGCAAGCGCACGCGCCCTATAGCAAAAACCTCTCAAAAAAAAAATATATGGCATTATTGAAGAAATAAAGTACATTTGAAACCTTCAAAAAAAAAATGGGAGGAAAAGCCAAGAGGACCGACCACAGGGCCACTTCAGGGCAGTGTAACAAAAAGAGCACGGGATTAGGTAGAGTGCAGGGTGTCTGCCCCGCTCTCCTGGCCTGGCGCAGGTCCAGTGGTGGAACAAAATGGGCAGAAGCTAGCCCCAGCAGAACGAGGCTGTTTGCTTTTTATGTATTTATTTATGTTTAGAACGATTTTTGCTACAGGGTACACGTGCTCACTGAAGAAACAGAGACAGACACAGAGAGAGAGAAAGTGAGAAATCACCCCCAGGGGAGAATGGCTACACCTCAATGCCTTCTCCTCCATTCTTCTCTCTGGATTTTGGGCACCCACGCACTCTCATCTGATGTGAGTTTCAAGCCACCAGGACTGGGACTCAAGCTGCTGTCACACACATGGGAGTCCAGCATCATAACCACTATGTCACCTGCTGGCACCGCTTTTTTAATTTTTAAAAAAATTTGCCAGAGGACATGTATGCTGGCCAGAAAGAGACAGAGAGAAAGTGAGAAAGTGCCCCCCGATGGAAAATGGCCACACCTCAACCACTTCTCATTTCTCCCTCCTTTTGGGATTTTGGGCACATATAGACAGGAGTCTGCCAGGACTCAGACTGTAGTAGCTATGAGGGATCTGCCTCCCCTATCCACTAGACTACCCACCGGGCTGATCCAAGAAAGTATAGTTTTCTGGGACCAGCAATTAGCGTAATGGCTATGTCACTGAACTCCCATGTAGTCGACCATGGTTCAAGTCCTCGACCCAGTGGCTTAAACTCACGCCGGGTGCATGTGCGTGCGTACCCAAGATCCTGAGAGAAGAATGGAGAAGAAGGGATTGCGGCATGGCTATCCCTCCTGGGGGGTGATTTCTCGCTTTCTGTCTCTCTGTCTCTTTCTGTCTCTCTGGCGAGCGCTCGCACCCTATAGCAAAAACCTCTCCAAAACAAAAAGAAAAAGAAAAGAAAGTATAGTTTTCTTTCTTTTCCTTTCTTTTCTTTTTTTTTTTTTAAGACATATTTTTGCTATAGGGCACATGTGCTCGCCGGAGAGACAGAGAGAAATCACCTCCCCCCCCCCCCCCCCAGGAGGGGGCGGATGGCCATGCTGCAATCCCATCTCCTCCATTTTTTTCTTGGGATTTTGGACACACATGCACATGTGCCCAGTGCGAGTTTGCAGTTGCCAGGTCTGGGACTTGAACTGCAGTCACCCATGTAAGAGTCCAGTGACATAGCCGTGACACCATCTGCTGGTCCCTGAAAGTACAGTTTTGATCTCAGAAAAACGGGATAAAATCCTGGCTCTGACACTTATGTTTCAGGCGACATTTACTGTCCATTCACAGTGTGAAATGCTTTATCTATACTAAGTCATTTAGTCCTTGGAACAACCTGGCGAAGTCTCATTTCATATATAAGGAGACTAGGGCTCAGAGAAGCTAATACCCTGCTGAAGTCCGTACCAAGAGTAAATGGAAGATTTAAGAGCTGCCCATTGGTCTGAGACAGAAGTCCACAAACTCAACCTCAATTTGGCCTTTTCACCCACTCTTTATGGAGACCTTGACCGACTTAGAGACCCTCTCTGTAAAGTGGAAACCGTTCCTCCCAGTTGTCGGGAGCATTACCAATCTGTATGTCAAGCACCTGGAAGGAACTATAGGCGTTTCAACAAAGAGTGGTAGCTCACCACTTGAAAATTAGCTCATGTTTCAGGTACATTGAATCTGAGGTGAGGGTAGAAGTTCCAGATGGGGGACCGGCAGGTGGCGTGGTGGTTAAAGGTGCTGGACTCTCACATGGCCGACCATGGTTCAAGTCCCAGACCTGGTGACTACCTTTCTCACTTTCCCTCTCTCTTTCACTCTGTCACTCTCTGGTCAACTTTAAAATAAATAAATAAATAAATAAAGTTAAATAAAATAATTATTAAAAAAAAAAAAAAAAGAATTTCCAGATGAAGTGAGAACTGCAAGTGCCATAAAGCTCAGTCCAGACACTAATACAATGGAGTTGGCCTGTCTAGGCGCCAGCCCTCAATATGTCACTTAAAAGCCAAGCAATCCAACAAGTTAGTTCACCAGTCTGAGCCTGCTTGTGCCTCTGTAAAATGGGGATTAAAATAGTATCTACTCCTTTGGTTTGTTGTGAGTATATGGGGTAATGTGGGAAGTCCTTAGGTACAGGGTTTGGGCATTTGAGCTCGATAAACATAGATTTTCAGAATGGTGTATATAATGGATGTAATGATAACCTGTAGTAATGTGATGTTACCACAAGGTAATATTCCCCAGCATTAGATTTTTTTTTTTTTTTAATTTGCCAGAAGGCAGAGACCAGCAGTTGGTGTAATGGCTGTGTCGCTGGACTCCCATGTAGTCGACCGTGGTTCGAGTCCCGGACCCGATGGCTTAAACTCACTCTGGGCGTGTGTGTGTGCATGCCCAAGATCTCGAGAGGAGAATGGAGAAGGGATGTATTGTGGCCATCCCCCCTGGGGGGTGATTTCTCATTTTCTTTCTCTCTATCTCTCTGTATTTTGGGCAAGTGCACGTGCCCTATAGCAAAAAACTTTACAGAAAAAAAAAAAATTGCCAGAAGGCATATGCGTTTGCCAGAGACACAGCGGGAGAAAGCAACCCTCATGGGGAATAGTCACAGCACAATTCCTTCCCCCCAGCTCTCTCTCCTTGTCAGATCTTGGGCGTGCATGCACACAAACCCTGCTTTTTTGAGATCCAAGTCCTGGATTCAACTGTGCAGTTAGCCACATGGGATTGAGCTCCTATAACCGCCAGGCCACAGGCTGGCCCACCAGCGTTAGAATCCTATGTGTATAAGCTACTGAGGAAGACAAGAATCAAATCATGACAAAAGGCTTTCTTCCATTAACTGCACAACCATGGCCACCACTATGCCAGGGGCTTTGGAAATCCCCAGAAAAATCCGGATTCCCATTCCCAACACCCGTAATGTGGGCAGCTATCAGGAAAAGGATGGAAGGGTTGGTTACGGGACATACTAGGTCAAGCTGCTTTAGGTGAGAAACTGGAAGGCATGGTCCCCTTGGGTTGGGAGTGGTTAGCCACCATGAGGAGGCTGGGATCCTGCTGGGGAGAGCATGAAGAGAACCGGTCTTGCCCCGTAAAGAAGGGTCTTCTAGGAGTTCTTCACACAGCAAGAGTAATGGGCTTGTTCTCCAGGAGTCCACGGTTTTGTGAAGGGCATGATGTCAGCCACTTGGTGAGCAGGATCCTCTATGGTTCCAAGGATGCCACTGCACTGGGAAAGAGACCAGCTCTTGACCAGGAGCACCGCCTTTGCAGGACAGAAGGAACCTAAGCGCAGGCAAGAGGAAGCAGCCCTGTGGGCGGCATCAGGGACCCCAAAGGACGCGTTAGAAGGAGAGGAGGATGGGCCGCAAACACAAACAGCCCCTGCGGGTCAAGCAACGAAGACCGGACGCGGGGAATCGTTCCCCGTTGCGGAGAGGGCGTCCCCAAGCGGACAAGGGCGGGGATGTCGGAACAGACAGCCGGATTCCAGTTATCACAGGTAAGGCAGGCCACGCAGCTTCGGGTTCTCTTCCCGCTTGGAAATGAAGATGATTTCCCGAGGGCTGGCGACTGACGGCGGGTCATTTGCATTGGGCTTTCCCCATTTCTCCTTCCAGCACCTTCACCAGCGCCTCCGGTAAGGGAGGCCGGAGGCAGAGCGCCGGACCCTCGCACACCCGGCTCGGCTGCAGCGTCCCTGCGGTCCCCGGGTTTGCGGACGCACTTCGGGGGGGCGGGACCCTCAGCGAGGCTGGACGTGGTAAAGCTGCGCAGAGCAGCCTTGAGGGGACACGGCGCCGGGCGGGATACCCCCGGGCCTCGAAGCCCCTCTGGGGACCAGCCTGCACAGAGCGGTCCACTCGCAGGCTGCAGGGCTGACCCGGCCGGAAGTCCTGCGGGGCGGGGCGGGCCGGGCGCACCGGGCGTGGGTGGGGCCGGCGGCGCGGGGGTTAACGTCCGCCCTGCGCCGGCCGCGCTGACTCAGTTTCACCAGAAACTAGGGGGAGAGGCGGCCGATCTGCGGCGCACCGAGCACCGGGGCAGGAGCGGGCCCTCGGGCGCGCAGGAGGCCGGGACCGGAACCTCGGCAGACCCGGCCCCACCCACTCACCTGCGCAGGTAACCGGGGCCCCGGCGCGCGGGCCGAGGCGGAGGCGGAGCGGGCTCGGAGCATGTTTGGCCTTTTGTTCGGCGCTCGAGCGTGCGTCTGGGTACGTGAGCTCCTTAGCGGTCCCTCAGTCCGTCCGTGGGGCGGCCGGGTCACTGGAGTGCGCGAGGGAGGCCGGACCCGCGGGCCCCCTCCACTCCCCGGATGCTCCGTGCTTCCCCTTCCCGCTTCCTCCCGGCCACCCGCCTCCCTCGACGTCCGCGCGGCTGACCAGGTGTGTCTCCTCTGTCCCCTCCCGTCTCAGGGCGCAAGCACCCTCGGAACCCAGAGACGCGCACTGTGAAGGCGACCCCCCCGGGGAGGCGGCGACGGCCCCGGGAGGACGATGGCCGGCGCCCGCCCCGCCCAGGCCCGCATCTCTGCCTTTGCCGTGTGGCTCCTGTGTGCGCTCGGTCTCCAGGGCTTCCCGGGCGCCCTGTGCAAACTGGCGCCTAGGGAGGGCTTCCGTGGCCACCTGCCGCCGCCGCCACCGCCGCCGCAGTCTGGCTCCTTCCGCGAGCTGGGACCCCATGGCTTCGGAGGTAGGGAGGAGCGAACCGGCGTGGAGGGATTTGGAGAGACTCAGGCGCTGGTTATGGGGTCCTGGGGGAGGCGAGCATCAGCACCAGCCAGGAGGAGAGTCCGGTTCTACTCCAAGTCCTGCTCAGAAGTAGGCGGCATAAACGCCAAAGACAGGACAGGGGCCTGAGTGGGGAGGGGTGCCATCTCAGCCTCCGGCTTGGAACTCAGGGTGTTCAGAGGTGATGGGCCGGTGCTCACAGGGAGGCCCTGTGTCTGGGCCGTCTGTCCTGGAGAGAGACCCTTGACCTGGGTGGGCTGAGTCAGGGACTGAGCTGTGTGGATGCAACCCGGCCATTAGAAAGTCGCCCTGGCCTGAGCACTGTGAGGCGGCCTGTCGGAGCCTGGTGACAGTCTTCTTCCCTGGATGGGCTTGGGCCCTCTGGGAACAGGTTGGCCTTTGGTGGTCTAGGGGAAACTGCCAGAACCCAGAGACCAAAAGACAAGCCCTGGGACTGACCTACAGGAAGAGGGGCCCTGTTGTGGGTACAGGAGTCTAGAGGCTTTGTTGAGGGGGAAAGCTGGCAGGGGTGAATCAGCCCGTTGGTATGCACACCTCTTAGGGAAGGGATGTCAGCTGTCCAGGCAGGTGTTGTGTGTGTGTGTCTGTGTGTGAGAGACGGAGCCAGAGGGAGCGCCGGAGCTCTCCCTGCTTGCTTAGGATCTGATAGCCAAGTCTTGTTTACTTCCAGGGATGAGGGCTAAGTGAAGCCTGGGGCTCCTCCTCTCTCCTCCTGGACTGAGCAGCCAGCTGGGGTCAGGGCCTGCCCAGAGCTGTCCTTCCCATTCTCTCTACCTGCCAGGTGGGGCTCGAGGGCAGCGGAGGGTCACTACTGATAACCTCTGCTAGCGCCTTGCCGTTTACCGATGGCTGTGCCACACTCCTCGCACTCAGGCCTGTCACCAAAAAGGGCACTGTTAGCAGCATCTACCGCGTCGTATCAGGGAACAGGGTCCCATGTCAAATAACTGGCCCAGGATAACTCTCCCCATAGATGGCGAGCCTCGATCTCACCCCAGAGCAGCACTTTCCAAAGTTCCCTGCTGCTTTTCACGGGAGACCACCTTACTGGTGGAAACCTTGCACTCTGACCCAAGACAGCCCAGCAGATAACAACAGGAGGCCGGAGAGTCCAGGGGTCCGTTGTACCTGAAGCCCATCTAGGGATGGTCTCCATTCTGGGAAGTGGAGAGTGGCTTTCCTGTGCAGGTTTTTCCTGGGCTAGTCTCTCCCCAAAACTAAGGGCCCTCTCTTCTCCCTGTCCTTCCAGTAGCTCTCCTGGGTCTCCCAGGAGAGATGAAATGGGGATTCTGGGAGGGGGGAGGCACATCCGTGGCCCAGGCTGAGCCACCGAGTCCACTGGACCAGGTCGAGAGCCTGTTCCACAAGGAAGTAGCAGGTAGTGTGGGTGGCGGTGACTCTAATTGACCTGGGCTGCTGGGGCCCTTGCTGCTCCGGTGGAGGCCCAGTGGGAATCCACTCCAGGGCTGAAACTGGACGTCTGGGAGAGCTGAGCTGGGCTGGGGTCACATAATCTTGGGACCAGCCTGCCCTCTGGAAATCCCCAGGACTGGCCTGTTTGGCACAAGATAGGGTAGTGTGGGAACTTCCTGGGAACATCTAGGGAGCTAGGTAGGGTGTAGGGAGCCAGACTGAGCGTGAGCTCTAGGCCTCCCAGGCCTTTCTTAGGGTGCTGCGTTGCTTTGGAAAGTAGCGAAAGCTGCGTGTCGTGTGTCAAGGAGTCCATTTTCGACAGAGTCCGGCTAGAGAGGCTGGAGGGGGCTAAGGGTGGGGTAAAGCCATCGAGGGCCTCCTGGAGGCTAGGGTAGACAGGTGCCCAGGGCTTCTTGGCTTCTGTGTTGGATAGAGAAATCCTCCCAGGGTGGATTTGTTTGTTACCCTTTCTCTGCCTGTGGTCCAGCAAGTCCAGTCCAGATTCCAGCCAGGCTGCTGGTCCCTCCTCTGCCCTTCTCCAGCCCTGCCCCCTCTTTCCTGTGGAGGAGTGGCTTAGGAGGTGGAGTCTACCTTCCTTGGAGATGTCCCTGGCCTGGCAGCTGGGGGAAGGGCTGTTTTATTGCCACTCTAGACCTTTGCCCTCTTGGGGGGTGGGAGGAAGGGAGTGGTAGGGCAGGGCCCCTTTGGGCCCTGGGGGCTGGAGCCTGGGGAAGACAGCTGTGAGGGGGGTGAGACATCACCCTGCCTGCTGCTTCCACCCTGGTGGGGGCCTGTTTGTCTGCTAGGAAATCTGTCTTCCTTCCCTTTTTCAGACAGCTGACTGATTTTGATGCAAGGAGGTGGGTGCTGGAATGGCTTCCACCAGCCCACCCCCTGCTTGGCTTTTCTCACTGTGCGCCAAGCCCCTGGGCTGGGTTGCATCTCCACAGCCTATTCCATTCTTCTTCTCTTTTGTTTTTTGAGAGGTTTTTGCTATAAGGTGGGCACGCTCACCAGAAAGACAGAGACAGAGAGAGACAGAGAGACAGAAAGCGAGGAATCACCCCCCAGGGAGGATGCTGCAATCCCTTCTCCTCCATTCTCCTCTCGGGATCTTGGGCATGCATACACACGTTCCTGGCATGTTTAAGCCACCGGGTTTGGGACTCGAACCGCGGTCGACTATGTGGGAGTCCAGCGGCATAGCCATTACATCAGCTACTGGTCCCCCATTCTTCTCTTTGTCTTACTTCCCCTAAATCCCTGGAGCTCAGTCTTCCTTCCATCATGTTTTAGGTCTCTACACTATTTAGCTTGTGTCTCTGTGAAACCTCTCCTCTGTCCCTGTGTGTCCCAGTCTGACCAGTGACCACCTTCTGTGAGTCCCCCACCCCCCAAGGCAACCCTTTCTCTGCATCATCAAGGAGGCACCCGGCTGACTCCTCCTCCTCCCACCTCTTCTGACCTACCTTCCCTTCCCCTTTGCACTTGAAATTACCATCTGTACAGCCCTGTACAGAACAGCTCATGCAGGTAACCCTTGATGCCTTTCCACTTCTAGGACTTTGTCTTAAGGCCAAACTCACGCACATGCAAAACAAATGAACAGCCGGTAGCATCATTTATAATAGTTCATTGGAAAAAACCTCAACACATGCTCTAGGTGAATACTGATGCTGTTTTAATAATATAATAGGGGCCAGGGACCAGCAGTTAGCGTAATGGCTATGTCGCTGGACTCCCACGTAGTCGACCGCGGTTCAAGTCCCGGACCCGGCGGCTTAAACTCACGCCGGGCGCGTGTGCGTGCGTGCCCAAGATCCCGAGAGGAGAATGGAGGAGAAGGGATTGCGGCGTGGCCATCCCCCCTGGGGGGTGATTTCCTGCTTTCTGTCTCTCTGTCTCTCTCTGTCTGTCTGGCGAGCGCACGCGCCCTATAGCAAAAACCTCTCCAAAAAAAAAAAAAAGAAAAGAAAATATATAATAGGGGCCAGCAGGTGGCACAGAGGTTAAAGCAGCCGGATCCCACATGGCTGACCACATGGTTTGGGTCCCGACCTGTGGGCTGGTGTGTGTAAGCGTGCTCATAATCCAGCGGGGAGAATGAAGAAATTGCTGTGTGGCCATCCCCTCGAAGGGGTGATTTCTCATTTTCCCTCTCTTCCTCTGTCTCTCTCCAGTGAGCGCATACATTTTATAACAAACTAAAACATAATACTAATAAAGAACCCTGAGGCAGTATGGTTTACATTTTAATGAAAAGAGGGAAAATATCCATCTAAATCAGTGGGGGACTGGTGGACACTTGTTAAAGCATAAATTATGGTATATTCAGGGGCTAGCAGATGGTGTAATGTTTATGTTGCTAGACTCCCATGTAGTCGACCGTGATTCAAGTCTCAGACTGGCAGCTTAAACTCACTGGGTCTGTGTGCTTGCGTGCCCAAAATTTCAGGAGGAGAATGGAGGAGAAGGGATTGTGGCATGGCCATCCCCTCTGAGGCCTGATTTTTCACTTCTGTCTCTGTCTCTGTCTTTCTAGCAGGTACACGCACCCTATAGCAAAAATCTTTCTTAAAAAAAAAAAAAATTAAGGTACATTCATATAATGAATACTACACAACTAAAAAACAATACTCTCTGTTGCTACGCTATAGAATGATTTCCAATATATATTAAGGGAAAAACAAAATAAAGAACTTGCATGCTTATGAATGCCAGTGTTGTCTCACTATTCTCACTCACATACACAGCTGATAGCAAAGAATGTCTTTGGGGAGGAGGAACCGAAGGGATTATGGAGAAGAGGGGACTTAATTTTCTCTAGCTTTTTTACCTTTTGGGATTTACATCATGTGCATGTATTACCTAACCTAAAAAAAACTAAAACAAGGGGCCAACAAGTAGCATAGTGGTTAAGGTGCTAGACTTCCATGTGACTGCGGGTCAAGTCTCAGACCTGGTGGCTTGAAAATCACACTGTGTGTGTGTGTGTGTGTGTGTGTGTGTGTGCATGCCCGCCCAAAAAATCCTGAGAGGAGAATGGAGGAGAAGGGATGTGGTGTGGCCATTACCCTTGGAGAGTGATTTTTCACTTTCTCACTGTCTCTCCTGTAAGCGTATGCACCCTATGGCTAAAACCATAAAACAAAACCCTAAAATTATTAAAATAATCAACATCACACCTCTGGGGCCAGCAAGTGGCATAATGGTTGAGGTGCTGGACTCCTACATGGCCAACTGTGGTTCAAGTCCTACACCTGGCAGCTTGCTTTCTCACTTTCTCTCTCACTCTCTCTGGTCCAATTAAAAAATAAAAATAATAAATAAAATAATTATTTAAAAGAAAACAAAGTTATACCTCTGAGTAGGCAGGTGATCTGCAGCATGATGTTTCAGAGATAGCAAGAACTAGATAGTCCTGGGTCCAAATCCCAGCTCTGCTATTTGGAACTGAGTGACTCAGGGCAAGTCATTTACCACTCAGATGTCAGTTATCTCATCTAAAAAAGAGGCGAGCAGTTGTGAATGTAGGTGACAGAGACCAGGTCAGCAAAATGTTTCTGTAAATATTTATTTATTTTCTGTTTTTGCTATAGGGCACATGTGCTCACAGGAGAGACAGAGAGAAGGAAAGTGAGCTATCACTCCCCGGGGGGGGGGGGGGGGGGGGGGGGGGATGGCCATGCTGCAATCCCTTCTCCTCTGTTCACCTCTCAGGATTTTGGGCATGCACACACGTGTACCCGCTGTGATTTTCAAGCTACCAAGTCCAGGACTCAAACTGCAGTCAGCTATGTAGAAATTCAGCACTTTAACCACCACTCTTCCCGCTGACCCCTCTGTAAATATTTCCAAATAGTAAATATTTTAGGCTTGGGACCAGCAGGTGGCGTGGTGGTTAAAATGCTGGCCACTCCCATATGGCCAGCCATGGTTTGAGTCTTAGACCTGGTGGCTTGCTTTTCTCTCTCTCTCTCTCTCTCTCTCTCTCTCTCACTCTCTGTCTTTCTGGTCAAATTAAAAAAAAAATGAATAAATAAAATTAAATAAGTAATTCGTTAAAAAACAATTTTTTTTAGGCTTTCTGGGCCATAAGGTTTCTGTGGCAAGCACTCGACCCTGTTGTTGTGCCATGAAAGCGAAAGCCCCTAGTCATTGCGTGTAACAAGTAGGCAAGGCTGTGTTCTGATTATGGACATATATTTCAATTTTATACATTTTTACATGTCATAAAAGATTCTCTTTATTTTCATACATTTAATATATAACAGTGGTGGGGGCCAGCAGGTGGTGTGATGGTTGGGACGCTGGACTTCCACATGGCCGACTGCAGTTGAGGTCTGGACCTAGTGGCTTGCTTTCTGAATTTCTCTTAGTCTCTGGAGAGCATGCATGCCCTGTAGCAAATTGGAAAATAATAATGGTAATGGATAAAATTAAATAAATTATATGTATATATATATACATATATAGACCAGCAGTTGGCATAGTACATAAGGTGTTGGACTCCCACATGGTCAGCTGCAGTTTGAGTCCTAGACCTAGAGACACACACATACATACATATAAATAAAACAATGGTGGACCAGATTTGGCCTACAGACCATAGCTTGCCAACCTCTGCTATAAGTATTCAGGTAAAGTACCTGGCATGGTACCAGCACATATTCAACAAGTAGCAACTTTGTAATTTTTAAATTGTATTTTATCATTATATATATTTTTAGATAGCTTTTTTTAAGAATTATTTTATTAAACTTTGTTTCTTTATTTATTTTAATTTGACCAGAAAGAGATAGAGTGAGAGAGAGAGAAAGAGAGAGGAAAAGTGAGAAAGCAAGTCGCTGGGTCCAGAACTCAAACTGCAGTCGGCCATGTGGGAGTCCAGCTCTCAACCACCATGCCACCTGCCGGCCCCAGACAGGTTCTTGATGTCAAGATCCTCCTGCCTCAACCTCCCAGCTGGGACTCTGGGCCCACACAACCATGCTCAGCTTTTTTTTCAGACGGGGTTTCCCTCTGTTGCCCAAGCCAGCCTTGATCTTTCTGCCTCCAGCTCCGTAGTCAGTGGATTACAGGCGCACGCCACAGCGGTGTTGTTAACCAGTATGCCTCCAAATCTGTGTAGCCCTGGCCTCTCTGGAGCTCCTGTGCCCATTTTCACTGCGTGCCAGTTCTGTGTGGTTTTCCCTCCCTCGATTCAGTTCTGTGTGACTGAACCCACACTTCTCTCTCAATCTGGTTTCCCTTCCCCTTGTGGCCCGGCTCCTCTACCCCAATTCCCACGGCCGCTGAGGAGAAGCCTGAGCCTTCTGCCCAGCACGGTTCTGCATCCTCCTTTCTGTTCCCTTGGCTGCCCCAGAATTCACACCATCCTGTTGCATCTTCCTGTAAACCACCGCACTGGTCTACTGGCCAGCCTCCTGGCTCAGTGGAGATATTTCCAAGCAGAGGAGTATCATCTGCCACTCAGGGGTACCCCCGCCACCCAAGCCCACAGCCCTTCCCTGAGGACTCCTGGACCTAGACCAAGCATCTAGGAGGCCAGTGCCTGGTGCAGCCGAGGGCTCTGGGACTCTGCTCCTCGGCTCACAGTTGGTGGCAGACCCCCTGGCCTGGCATGCAGGAAGCACCCAGGTCTTTACCAGCCAGCTAGTCTCCACATTGTATCCACCTCACCTTGCAATTTCCTAACTCTTTGCTTTGGTTTCTTGTGTTCCTATCACCATCAACCACACCCCACATTCTTCCCCACAATCAAACAAAAACAAAACACCCTAAACACCCGTTCTCCCTTCTCCAGAAAGCGTTCCCATCCTTGGCTGGCTGCGCTGTCTGCCCTCCCTGAGCGCACTGCCTTGTCTATACACGGGTCGCTTTGAGTTCTTGGATCCTACCTGCCCAGTTTGACTCTAAACCCCTCAAGGGCAACATAGGGATTTCCCACGACTGCTGTTACAAAGTACTCCAAATAACAGAAATTTACTCTTGGCACCAGAAGATGGCACAGTGGTTATGTTGCTGGGCTCCCACGTAGTCCGTTGCAGTTTGAGTGCCAGACCGGCCGCTTATAAACACACTGCACACGAATCGGTGTGTGTCCAAAATCTTGAGAGAATGGAGGAGTGATCACAACGTGGCCATCCCCCTTGGGGGTTGATTTCTTGCTTTCTGTCTCTCCAGCAAGTGCACATGCCCTGTAGCAAAAATCACTTTTAAAAAAAAAAAAAAAAAAACGGGGGGGTGGGGGAGGGCAGCAGGTGGCGTGGTAGTTAAAGGCACTGAATTCTCACATGGTCGACCATGATTCAAGTCCCGGGCCTGGAGGCTTACTTCCTCACTTTCTCTTTCTTTCTTTCTTTCTTTCTTTCTTTCTTTCTTTCTTTCTTTTCTTTGTTTGTTTGTTTGTTTGTTTGTTTTGAGAAGTTTTTGCTATAGGGCATGCACGCTCGCCAGAAAGACAGAGAGAGACAGAGAGACAGAAAGCAAGAAATCACCCCCCTGGGGGATGGCCACGCCAAAATCCCTTCTCCTCCGTTCTCCTCTCGGGATCTTGGGCACGCACGCACACGCACCTGGCATGAGTTTAAGCCACCAGGTCCGGGACTCGAACCACAGTCGACTACATGGGAGTCCAACAACAGCCATTACGCCAGCTGCTGGTCCCTCTCACTTTCCCTTTCTCTCTCTCTCACTGTCTTCTGTCTGGTCAAATTAAATAATAATAACAACAACAAATGGAATTAAATAAATAATCCTTTTTTAAAAAGAAGGAAGGAAAGAAAGAAGTCGATTTATTCTCTTGTAATTCTGGAGGTCAGAAGTCCCAAATCAGAGTTTCAACAGGGACATGCTCCTTCCAAAGGGTCCAGGGAAGGTCCTTCCTTGCCTCTTGAACTTCTGGTGGCTCCAGGCTTGTGGCTGCATTATTCCAGTCTCTGCCTCTATCTTCACGTGTTTTTCTCTTTCACTCTTAAGTTCTGTATTTGTTTTTATTTATTTCCTTTTTCTTTTTTTGTTTATTTACTTTCTCCATGAGAGAGGGAAAGAGAAAGACACCCCCAACAGGGTCCTCCCATTGATCCCCGTGTACCTCAGCCAGCCTGGATCACAGGCACACCAGCATGTGCCCGCTTTAGGCAAGGAGGTCTGGGGATGAGAACCTGGGACCTTCATGGGTCCAGCATGGCAGCATATAGCATTACTGCTGGACCACCATCTGACCCCTCTTCTGGTACTAAGGACACTTGTCATTGGCTTTCAGGCCTAACCAGCTAATCCAGAATGAGCTCATCTGGAGGTCCTTTACTTCATTCCTTCTGCAAAGACCCTTGTTCCTAATAAGCCACATTCATGGGTTCTGGGGTTGATGTGGACATATCCTTGGGGGACACGGCACCATTCAGCCATTCCGTCTGCTATAGGCAGGAGTCCTGCGCTGTGCCCATCTCTTTCCTCCAGCCCCAACCCCAACCCTCAGATACTGTCAGGTCAGGGACAGTGGCTCCTGCAGGACCCCAGATCCCTGGGGGCAGAGTCGTTCCGAGGTGAAGGAGCGCCCTTTTGCCAAGGCTGCTCACCCAATGGCCTTAAGGCCCACTACTGTGTCTCTTCTGGGGACTCTGTGCTTAAGGCCAGATGGGCTTTCCTTTTTTTTTTTTTTTTGGAGATTTTTCGCTATAGGGCACGTGCACTCGCCAGACAGACAGAGAGAGACATAGAGACAGAAAGCGAGAAATCACCCCCCAGGGGGGATGGTCACGCCGCAATCCCTTCTCCTCCATTCTCCTCTCGGGATCTTGGGCACGCACGCACACGCGCCCGGCGTGAGTTGTAAGCCACCGGGTCCGAGACGCGAACCGCGGTCGACTACGTGGGAGTCCAGCGACATAGCCATTACGCTAACTGCTGGTTCCCAAGGCCAGATGGGCAGCAGCAATCTGGACTGGCAGCATGATGGGGCGGGGTGAGGGTTTTAGTCACACATTTCCTTATTTGACTTTTTCTTTAACTTTTTTTTTTTTTTTGAGAGAGAGAAAAGTTTTGGCTATGAGGCACGTGCGGTCGCCTGAGAGAGTCAGAAAGCGAGAAATCACCCCCCAGGAGGGACGGCCACGCCACAGTTCCTTCTCCTCCATTCTCCTCTCAGGATCTTGGGCACACACACATACATGCCTAGCGTGAGTTTTAAATCACCTGGTCCAGGACTCGAACCATAGTCAATTACGTGGGAATCCAGTGACGTAACCATTATGCCATCTGCTGGTCCTTACTTTAACTTGTTAAAGCAATTAGCACAAGTACCTGCCTATTGTAGAAAATAGAAATTTTCCCACCCCCCCGTGTGTGTGTGTGTGTGTGTGTGTGTGTGTGTGCATTTTTTTCCAAAATGAGATCGGATAGTGCATGCGATTCAGTAATTTGCTTCAGGAAGTGGGTGTACAGCATAAAATGTCCTCAATATATACAGACAGAATGCCTCTGAGTAGAGAGCAGGAAGCTGGTTTTGTCGTGAGCTTCTGCCTGTGGCCCATGTAGGCTGCTGAGCCCCAGGCTGGTCTCGGTGTGGCCCGTGCTGCCACCACCCTACCATGCCCGAGGAGAGGGGTCTGTCAGTGAGAGTCCACATTACCGCACGTTCTCCCAGGGTTCCGGATCCCCAGGATCTGGGCGGTCCAGCCCCAGGAACCCGTGGTGCTGAAGGGTATGAACTACACAAACTGGCACCTGCTGAAGGGCGACACAGAGGTCAGGATAGAGGTGAGACAGTGGGCTGGCCCCCAACCCCCATCTCGGCCTCTCAGGGGCCCCTTCCCGGGACTGTAGGCCGAGGAGCGACTGGTGGAGTGGGGCGGAGGGAAGCCGAGGATGTTTTTAATACCAAGCCCCTTGCTCCCCCAGGGATGTGTGTATGGCTGGGAGGGCCTGGGGCAGCCCAAGGGCATAGGGGATGCCCAAGCCTGATGGCCACTCCTGTGTACAGAGGAATGATCCGGACCAGGTGGAGCTGTGGGGACTCAAGGAAGGCACCTACCTGTTCGAACTGACCCTGCTGGACTCAGACCAGCCCGAGAACACGGCCAATGTCACGGTCATCGTGCTGTCCGCCCGGCAGACAGAAGGTGTGCGGTGCGGGGAGGCGTGCCTGGAGCCAGCCCTCCACTGGTAACTCGCAGGCCCCTCACAAGCTCTCCTCCCTAGACTACTGCCTCGCCACCAGCAAGGTGGGCCGCTGCCGGGGTGCCTTCCCCCGCTGGTACTACGACCCCAGAGAACAGATCTGCAAGCGTTTCATCTATGGAGGTTGCTTGGGCAACAAGAACAACTACTTTTGGGAAGAAGAGTGCATGCTAGCCTGCCGGGATGTGCAAGGTAGGCCTTGGAAGGCAGCTCTGGGCTCAGGGGACTTTGCCCCAGGGTAGTGGTCTTTCCCTGGTCAGGGAGGGGACAGGGCTGGGGCAGCCTGGCCCCCCCACCCTGCACCATCATCATCTCATCACTGCTGGAGCCTGGCCCGCCTCCTCTCACTGCTCTGCTCTCTCCTAGGGCCCTTGGTGGAGAGGCACAAACCAGGTGGGCTTCTACTCCTTTCCTGTCTCCCTCACCCCACCCACATGAGGTCGGTACCCCTGGTCACCGGCCTTTGCCCAACCCATCCCTCACCTCAGAGTTCGTGGAAGGACCACAGACACCCGTCCCCACCTGTCACGGTGCTCCTGGCCCTGCATCGTGCGGGTGGTAGTCACCCGGGCTTACGGCTTCTTCAGTGACCCAGAACCCTGTCGGGATCTGCCCAGTTAGAGTTGGGGTTGACGGGACGTGCCATGATGCTGTGTTGGGGTAGAGGGCCAGGCAGACGGCAGACCCCTGGTCCCTGCTCTGCTGGGGCCTGACTCCCCCACCCTGCCCTCCCCACACACACAGTGTGCTCTGGCACCTGTCACCCAAGCCAGTTCCGCTGTGGTGACGGCTGCTGCATCGATGGCTTTCTGGAGTGTGACGACACCCCCGACTGCTCTGACGCCTCTGATGAGGTCGCCTGTGAAAAATGTGAGGTTTGAGGGGCAGAGAGGGGTGGGCAGCAGGCAGGGAGGGCCTGACAGCTCTGCCCTGCACCCCCGAGAAACCCTTGTTGTTCCCTTGCTCTGACCTTCCATCTCTGCAGACACCAGTGACGAGCTCCAGAGCATCCCTTTCTCCAGTGACAAAGGTGAGGTCCTCTGCAGGGTCTGGTCAGGGCACTGCTGCCCTCGCTCACCCCAGACACCGTGAGGTCTCAGGCTGTGGGCACAAAGAGCAGGGTGGGCTCCCCTGCTCTCCCGATCAGGAGCCCCTTCCCGGGCGGTGTTCTCCAAGTAGCACTCAGGCCCTCAACACCTTCAAGTCACTTTAGCCATGAGTTACTGTGGTGTTATTTACTTAACCACTCCCTTAACCTAATGGGTTAGAGACGCAATTTCACGTCAGTGCCATCAGCAGAAAGCTACTGTTAACTTGTCACAAATTGAAACTAATGATGAAGAGATCAGCAGGTTGTATAGTGGTTAAGGCACTGGACTCCCACATGGCCGACTGCAGTTTGAGTCCTGGACCCAGCAATATAAAACTCACACCAGGTACACGTGTGTGTGCCCAGAATCCTGAGAGGAGAATGGAGGAGAAGGGACTGTGGCATGGCCATCCCTCCTGGGGGGATGTTTCTAACTTTCTGTCTCTGTCTCTCTCTGGAGAGTGTATGCACCCTATAGCAAAAATCTCTCTTTAAAAAAGAAAAGAAAGGGATCGGCAGTTAGTGTAATGGCTATGTTGCTGGACTCCCACGTAGTCGACTACGATTCGAGTCCCGGACCCGGTGGCTTAAACTCACTCCTGGCGCGTGTGCATGCGTGCCCAAGATCCCAAGAGGAGAGTGGAGGAGAAGGGATTGCAGCGTAGCCATTCCCCCTGGGGGGTGATTTCTCACTTTCTGTCTGTCTGGCAAGCGCACGCGTCCTATAGCAAAAAAAACCTTTCCAAAAAAAGAAAAAAAAAAGAAAAGAGAAACACTCTGGGCACAGCGTGCATACGGGTGTAAAATCCCCGAAGGAGGGGTGACCAAGGACAGACTGAGGCATGAACACCCCCTGCGGGGTGCTTTCTCTCCGCTGAGTGCACGTGCCCTCTGGCAAGTTGGAAAAGGAAGGAAGCACCACATGGACTCTGAGTCAGTGTAATGTACTTCCCGCCTAAGGTTATTGCCCAGGGCTCCTCTTCCTTTTTTTGTGGCAACAATGCAGATGGGCCAGATTTCTCTGGGGCCCCTCAGGCCCTCGCTGGGCCCAGCAGCCCTCACACGAGGCAGGTGTGGAGGTGGTGGGAAGCAGCCATGTGGAGCCTGCAGGATGGGCGTAGAGGCCCCGGCGCTCACGTGCCCCTCTGCCTGCCCCTTGCCCCCCAGGGCACTGCATGGAGCAGCCAGACACGGGACTCTGCCAGGAGAGCATCCCCCGCTGGTACTACAACCCCTTCATGGAGAGCTGCGCCCTCTTCACCTATGGCGGCTGTTACGGCAACAAGAACAACTTCAAGGAGGAGCAGCAATGCCTGGAGTCCTGTCGCGGCATCTCCAGTGAGCGGGACGATAGGGGGTGGGAAGGGCGGCGTGTCCAGCCCGCCCTGCTCTGTCCCACGGCCTGGGCAGGTCACACAGAGGGCCTGGGCTGGCGTGAATAAGGAGGCAGTGGGGGCCTGGGCACAGCAGAGTCTCCGAGCCCGTGCTGACTGGCCTCCCCTGTCATTTTGCAGAGAAGGATGTATTCAGCCTGCGGCGAGAACCTGCTGTTCCCAACACAGGTAAGCCCTGGTCTGCTGCCAAGGCGGACTCTCAGGTATCAGCACGGGGAACCAGCTCCACAGGAGCGCTCATGGCCAACCGAACCTGCGTTGAGAAGGGTCCTGAAGTCGCCTCTAGGGACTGTCAGATAGCGGTGCCCGCCATGGGCCCAGGAGGGAAATAGTTACGTGCCCGCCAGCTGTCTGCCCAGAGAAGTCCAGGCCTTTCTCCACTCTGCCTGCGGGTGGAACAGCCCAGAGCCGGGACCGAGGTCCCCGCCGTCCCTCAGCTCCTAAAGGGGGTGGGAAGCTGCCTGTCCACTGGAGGTGTGAGTGAGGTGTCCTTGTCCTTCCACACCTGACGGCCATTTGACTTGGTCCTTTCGAGCGAGTGGGGAAGGATGTCAGCACCAGGCAGGCCCTGGGAGCCCCTCACGCGCCCCTTCTCCCCACAGGCTCTGTGGAGGTGGCCATCGCGGTCCTCCTGGGCACCTGCATCGTGGTAGTGGTAGCCATTCTGGGTTACTGCTTCTTCAAGAACCAGAAGAAGGGCTTCCGCAGACACCACCACCGCCACCACCCACCCTCCACCCCTGCCAGCTCCACCATCTCCACCACCGAGGACACGGAGCACCTGGTCTATAATCACACAACCCTACCCCTCTGAGCCTGGGGCTCTCGGAGGCTCTCACTTCCAAGCCCTGCCTCCCGCTTGCCAAGACAGAGGCCTGGGCTGGGGAAAGCCTGGGGACCAGACTCCTGCCTGTTTCTCAGGCCCACGCTGCCTCTCGAGCCAGGCCAGGTAGGGTCTCAGCGAGGCCCAGGGCAGTTGTTCCTGGCAGTTCAAGGGCCTGGGAGGAGCACAGAACCTTGGAGCCATACACAGATGGACCTTCCTGCCTAGGAGTTTGGAGAAACTGGCGTTTACTTCCTGTTCACAGATGCCTATCCCTACCTCCTGGTGGTGTCAGAGCTGGAGGCCTCAACCCTGCCTTCCAGAGCTGCCCCTTCCTCTCTCCACAGCCCAGGGCCGAGAGGAAGGACTTCCCTGTATAGCACGTTCTGTAAAGAGTTGCTTTTTGTATATTTAATGCCATAGGGGTAGGTGAAGAGGGTGGAAGGCGGCTGTCTGGCCTCTGCCTCCTCTCTGTCCCCCAAGATTGAGCTTGCTGCCCTTGACCTGCCCCAAGCCAGCTGGACTCACAGAGAGTCAGAGTCAAGATGCCCAGCCGCAGCCCCCAGGGCTCTCCTTCACACCCCGCCCCTCAACTTCCCACCACTCCAGTCCACCCACAGTGTAATAAAACAGTTTATTTCGTGGGGTTTCGGCCTCTGTTCTGTGGACTGGGAGAAGGCAAGGCTGCGGGGAGGGGGGGGGATGGGACCGCCTGTCCAACTGGTTCAGGCTCCAGCCGCCCTGCTTAGCAGGTTTCCCCACATCTTTGAAAACTGCCCTGGCCCCTGGGGGTGGAGAGAAGTGTCACATTTGACCACCAGAGCGTGGGGAGGAGGAGGTGAGGGGGCACGGGGAGGCTGCAGTGCTGCTGGTGGCACTTCCTGGTTGGAGCCGCTCCCGGATCTGCTCAGCAGCTGGGGCAAGTCTTAACCTTGGAAGTGGAGATTGGGTGGCGGGGTGCATGGCTTGAGCCTTGGCTCTTTCCACTGCCCAGTCCCAGGGCACCAGCTGGCTCTCTTCCCCACCCTCAGAAGCCCTGGTTTCACAAGAACACAGTCCCTCCCTCAGATCTGCTTCCAAAAATCATACTTTTAATTCATTTATTCAGCGAATTGTATTGAGCTCCTATGTGTCAGAAGCAGAGTTTAAATTGCTGGCCCAGCACACAACCCCGTAACAAAGGCACTGTTACCCTGTCGCAGGCCAGGAAAGGTGAGGCTGGGTTCCCAAGGTCCTAGAGCTGGTCTAGGAGGCCTGGACCCAAACCCTAACAGGCCAGCTCCAGAGTCTAGACTCAGATAGAGGGATACTTTTAGATGATGGTAAGTGCTATGCAGAGAAATAAAGTGGTAACCTGAAAGAGGCTGGGCTTTTCGTTAGCAATCGTACAACTGATGCAAAGGTTCATCCGTGAGGTCCTAGTGACCTGCCGACTGCGCACACCTCCGCAGGCACCTGGGCCGAGGCGCAGGACCTAGTGCGGGAAGGAGCTTCCTCTGGATGGCGTTGGCTAGCACCGCTGCGTTCATACCGCTGTGCTCGCAGCCTGGACCACCTCCCCTCTCTTGGCTCTCAGCCCCCAGCCCTCACTGCTCACACTCCCCAGTCTGCCCTGCGCACAGAGCGTCCCTTGTCTTGCTTACCTGTCTTCCTGGGGAGTTGTGAGCGTGCATCCTCGTCCTCTCGGGGCTGCAAGCACCCCATGCCCCCATAGCCTTAGTAGATGTGGTTCAGTAGTGAGTGGGTGCTAGGGCAGGGCTCATTTTCGTGGTCATTTCCTCGGGCACCGTATTGCCCCCTCTAAATTCCTACTTTGCCAGCCACTCCTTCAGTCTTTGAGGTCAAAATGGACTCAGTCCCTTCTGGGTCTCGGTCTCCTAGCACTGGGAACAACCCCACTCTGCAGCTTCTTCATGAGCACTTCCGGGACTGGGGTGATTAATGACTCAAAACCTCTATCCCAATGCCTAGAACAACGACCAGCGTGGAATAAGCACTTAATAACTGTTGGCCCAAAGTGAACATCCTCTCAGGAATGGCTAGGGATCAAGTAAGGAGTTGCCAGGCAAAGCGCCAACCCTAGTAACAGGTGCTGGGAGTGGAGAGGGCAGTCAGTGGAGCCAGCTCCGGCGGCGCGGGGTGTGATCTCCTAGGGGACACTAGGGGGCAGTGTCGCCACTACAAGGGCTGTGTGCTCTCCCGCGGCGGTTTGAGAACAGTCTAAAGTGTGTAGCAAGGCAGGTGCCTCGACTGCTCAGAAGCAGCGCAGCGCCTGCTCTCCTGGAGTTTGCACCCTGGGTGCAGGCAGCCAGGATCCAAATACTGTAAACAAACAACTTGCGGGGGGGGGGGGGATTAGGAAGTGGCGCGGTGGTTAAGGTACTGGACTCCACATGGCTGACCGCGGTTCAGGGCCCTGACCCCGAACGGGCAGCTTGAAATACCCGGCAAGTGTGCACATGCCCCAGATCCCAGGAGCAGGATGTAAGAGACAGGCCTGGAGCATGGCTTCCCTCCGGGGGATGATTTCTCACTCTCCCTCTCACTGTCTCTGTCTCTTTCCTGGGAGCGCATGTACCCTGTGATAAAACCAGAAAAAAAGTTGCTCATTATCTCCATGACATCCGCAGCGGCCATCTGTCGCAACCCCACCCCAGTGACTCAGCTTTCATGTTTGCCTCCACACTATTTTTTTCTTTTTTTTTTTTTTTTGGAGAGGTTCTTGCCATAGGGTGCTGCACTCGCCAGAAAGAGACAGAGACAGAAAGCGAGAAATTACCCCCCAGGGGTGATGGCCACGCCGCAATCCCTTCTCCTCCATTCTCCTCTCACTATCTCAGGAACGTACACACTCGCCTGGCGTGAGTTTTAAGCCACCGGTTCCAGGACTCGAAATGCGGTTGACTCCATGGGAGTCCAGTGACATACATTATGCCAGCTGGTGGTCCCTTTGCCTCCACACTTTGCACAATACTTGCTTCAAAAGCCCATTTGCCTCAGAAAACCTCTACTTAAAAAAATTCTTTTAAGAATTTTTTTCTTGGGGCCAGCAGTTAGTGTAATGGCTATGTTGCTGGACTCCCACGTAGTCAACCGCGGTTCGAGTCCCGGACCCGGTGGCTTAAATTCACGCTGGGCGTGTGTGCGTGCTTGCCCAAGATCCAGAGAGGAGAATGGAGGAGAAGGGATTGCGGCGTGGCCATCCCCCCTGGGGGGTGATTTCTCACTTTCTATCTCTCTGTCTCTCTCTGTCTGTCTGGTGAGCGCACATGCCCTATAGCAAAAACCTCTCAAAAAAAAAAGTAATAATAATAATTTTTTTCTTGGCACTAGCAGTTAGCGTAATGGCTATGTCGCTGGACTCCCACATAGTAGACCCTGGTTCGCGTCCTGGACCCGGTGGCTTAAAAAACTCACGCTGGGTGCGTGTGCGTGCGTGCCCAAGATCCCAAGAGGAGAATGGAGGAGAAGGGATTGTGGCGTGGCCATCCCCCCTGGGGGGGTGATTTCTCGCTTTCTGTCTCTCTGTCTCTGTCTGTCTGGTGATCACACGCGCCCTATAGCAAAAACCTCTCCACACACAAAAAAAAATTTTCTTGGGGGCCAGCAGGTGGTGTGGTGGTTAAGGTGCTGGACAATCCCACATGGCCAACCATGGTTCGAGTCCCAGACCTGGTGGCTTGCTTTCTCACTTTCTTTCTCTCTGTATCTCTCTCTCTGGTCAAATTAAAATAAATGAATGAATAAAAATAAGTAAATATTTTTTAAAAAGAATTTTTTCTTAATTTTATTTATTATTATTTTTCAACTTGACCAGAGAGAGTGAGAGAGAAGGAAAGGGAGAAAGCAAGCCACAGGGGCCAGCAGGTGGCATGGTGGTTAAGGGCACTGGAGAAAACAAGCCACTAGGTCTGGGACTCAGACTGCAGTCAGCCATGTAGGAGTCTAGTGCCTTAACCACCATGCCACTTGCCGGCCCCAAGAATTTTTTATTTAATTTTATTTATCATTATTATTCTTTTTATTTTCAGAGATTTTTGCGAAAGGGTGCATGCACTCACCTGGGAGACAGAGAGAGACAGAGAAACAGAAAGCAAGAAATGACCCCCCAAGGGGGATGGCCACACCACAGTCCCTTCTCCTCCATTCTCCTCGGGATTTTGGGCACGCCCACACAGGCACCTGGCTTGAGTTTAAGTCGCTGAGTCTAGGACTCAAACCACAATCGAGTATGTGGGAGTCCAGCGATATAACCATCACGCATATGCTGGTCCCTTATTATTACTATTTTTTAATTTGCTACACGGCATGTGCACTCATCAGAGAGAGAAGGAAAGTGAGAAGGCAAGCCTCCTCTGGGACCAGTAGATGGCATAATGGCTGCGTCACTGGACTCCCATGTAGTCGACCATGGTTCAAGTCCCAGACCTCGTGGCTTAAACTCATGCTGGGCGTGTGTGCCTGTGTACCCATGATCCCGAGAGGAGAATGGGGGAGAAGGGATTATGGTGGTGTGGCCATCCCCCCTGGGAGTGTATTTCTCGCTTTCTGTCTCACTGTCTCTGTCTTTCTGGCGAGCGCACATGCCCTATAACAAAAACTTCTCCAAAAAAAGAAGCAAGCCTCCGGGTTCAGGACTTGAACCACAGTTAGCCATGTGGGAGTCCAGCACCTTAGCAACTATGCCACCTACTGGCCTCAAGCCTCTACTTTAGCCCATGATTTAGCTCAGAAAGCTCTCCCTGGATCTCCGGCCAGTGTATTACTGCCCTCTGCCTCCTCTCACACTGCACACAGCCCTGCGTGTGGGTGTGTGTGTCTGTGTGGGTCTGTGCTCACCCAGAGTCTCCACAGGGCTACTAGCTGGGTCTCAGTTGCCTCGGTTTCCCTGGTGTGGAACCCTGCTCATGGATACTAGGATCCAGCAAACCCCTGCTGAGTAAAGCTGAGGCTGGCTAAGCCATGGAGATTAAGATGGTTGAGAAATGGGGGCTGGCAGATGGTGTGGTGGTTAAGGCAACTGAACTCCTACATGGCTGAAGGAAGCTCGAGTCCCAGACCTGGCAGCTTGCGTTCTCACTTTCCTTCTCTCTCTCTGTCTCTCTGGTCAACTTCAAAAAAATAAAATTAAAATAATGACAATGAATTAAATTAAATAATTCTTTTTTTTTTTAAAAAAAAAAAGAAGGTTGAGAAATAGTGACATGAAGGGGTACAAATGAATGAGCAAGGGTCTCACAGAGATATTTATGCACCCACGTTCATAGCAGCATTATTCACAATACCTAAAATGTGGAAGCAACCCAGGAGTCCATTTATGAGTGCATGGATAAGCAAAGTAGCATACGAGTGATATGTACAATGGACTATATTATTAAGCCTTACAAAGAAAGGACTTTTTCTTTTTTCTTTTTTTATTTTATTTTATTTTTTAATGGAGAGGTTTTTGCTATAGGGTGTGCGCTTGACAGAAAGGCAGAGAGAGACAAAGATACAGAAAGCGAGACATCCCTCCCTAGGAGGAGGTGGCCACGCTGCAATCCCTTCTCCTCCATTCTCCTCTCGGGATCCTGGGCACGCACTCGCATGCGCCTGGTGTGAGTTTAAACCACTGGGTCCGGGACTTGAGCTATGGTCAACTACATGGGAGTCCAGCGACACAGCCGTTAACACCAACTGCTGGTCCCAAATAAAGTATTCTTAAAAAAAAAAAAAAAAGAATTGTTTTATTTAACTTCATTTATTCATTTATTTCAATGTGATCAGAGAGGGGCAGAGTGAGTAAGAGAGAGAGAGAAAGAGAAAGGGAAAATGAGAAAGCAAGCCGCCAGGTCCGGGACTTGTTGGCCACGCGGGAGTCCAGAGCCCTTAACCACCATGCCAACTGCCGGCCCGGAAGGAAACTCTTAAATATGCTAGGACATCAATGAATCCTGGGGACATTGTGCTAAGACGTATAAGCCAGTCACAAAAAGACAGATACAGTATGATCTCTCTCACATGAAGTATTATAGTAGTCAAAATTGTAGAGACAGAAAGTAGAAAAAATGGTTGCTGAGGAAGGGGAGATTAGGGAGTTTTTTGTTTTTTTTTTTCTTCTTTTTTTTTTTTTTTTTTTGCCTTAGGACAGGCTGCTTGCTGGAAAGACAAAGGGACAGAAAAAAGAGAGAAATGAGAAATAGCCCAGAGGGCATGGCCATACTGCAATCCCTTCTCCATTCTCCTACTGGGATTTTGGGTACACACACACACACACACACACACGCACATGCGTGTACACACACGTGCCTGGCATGTTTTTGAAGCTACTGGGTCAAAGACTCAGACCAGTGGAGTCAGTCATGTGTGACCCACCACACCACCTGCTAGCCCCAGGAGCCTTTTTATAATGGATATTATAATGGACATTCAGGAGATGGATGAGTGATGGCTGCCCAGCAATATGGACGTACTTCATGTAACCGAGCTATATGCTTAAATATAGTGGGTCCAGGGACTCGCAGGTGTCGTGGTGGCTAAGGTACTGGACTCCCACATGGCCAACTGCAGTTTGAGACCTGGTGACTTGCTTTCTCACTTTCTCTCTCCCTGTGTGTCTTCTCTGGTGAGCACAAGTGCCTTATAGCAAATTTTCAAAATATAATAATAGAAATAAATAAATAATTACTGGGGCCAGTAGATGGCATAGTGGTTATGTCACTGGGTTCCCACATGACTGACCACAGTTCAAGTTCTGGACCTGGTGACTTGAAAATCACGCAACCAGCATGTGGTGTGGTGGTTAAGGCACTGGACTTCCACATGGTCAGTTGTTTGAATCCCAGGCCTGGCAGCTCGCTTCCTCACTCTGTCTCTCCGTCTTTTTCTCTTTCTCTCTCTCTCTGGTAAGCTCATGTGCTATATTAATAATAAAATTAGATAAATATTTTTTAAAAAACAAAAAGAGGACTAGCAGATGGCATAATGGCTATGTCGCTAGACTCCCATGTAGTTGACCACAGTTCAAGTCCCGGACCCGGTGGCTTAAACTCATGCCGGGCATGTGTGCGTGTGTGCCCCGAATCCCGAGAGGAGAATGGAGAAGAAGGGATTGCGGCGTGGTCATCTCTCCTGGGGGGTGATTTCCTGCTTTCTGTCTCTGTCTCTTTCCATCTTTCAGGCAAGCACACATGCCCTATAGCAAAAATCTCACTCAAAATAAATAAATAAATAAATAAATGAAATAAAAACAAAAATGTTGGGCCAGTTTCATCTAATGGTTTAAGGAGGCGGATCCCACATGGCTGACTGCACAATTCAAATCCTAGCCCTGGCAACTTGAAAAACATGCTGGGGGGGGGGGGGACCAGCAGATGGAGTCATGGTTATGTTGCTGGAATCCCATGTAGTTGATGGTTCAAGTCCTGAACCTGGCAGCCTAAAACTCACACCAGGAGTGTGTGCATGTGTGCCCAAAATCCTGAGAGGAGAATGGAAGAGAAGGGATCGTGGCATGTCCATACCCCTGGGGGGTGATTTCTCGCTTTCTGTCTCTCTGTCTCTGTCTTTCTAGTGAGCGCACATGCCCTATAGCAAAAATCTCTTTTAAAAAAGGAAAAACATGCTGGGGTTGGGGGCAGCAAGCAGGTGGCTTAGTAGTTAAGGCACTAGGGGCCAGCATGGTGGTTAAGGGTGCTGGACTCCCACATATCCGACTACGGTGATTTCTCGCTTTCTGTCTCTATGTCTCTGTCTGTCTGGGGAGCGCACGTGCCCTATAGCAAAAACCTCTCCAAAAAAAAAGAAAGAAAATTCAGTCAATTCTTCTTTTTGGAGCAGAGGTTGCAAAATTGTGATGTATGACAAAAATATTGTGTATAAAAGCTCCCAAACCAACCATTACCCTACACTGGCAATAATTGCAACTTACATTAAAAATAAACCCAACTAGATCTTTACTGTGGCTATGCAATTTCTTGATTTGTGGCCTACAGGCTTTTACTGAGGTAACATCCTCTTAGCTCGTGTTCCTCCATCTTGCTCCTCCTTCCACCACAAAAACAAAAATAAAACAAAAAAGGTGAAAGAAAATAACACACAAAAGGTCCAGGGCGCACACGCGTGCAGAATCCTCTGTAGCTGGGCAAGTGCTAACCCATTCACAGCCCCCACTCAGCCTGCCCCTTCCAGGGTTCAATGCTTGCCTGGGCCCTCTAGACATTCTACTTTGGGGTCCCTAACATCCCTCATAGCCCATTCTGCCCTCCTCATGTTGGGGAGTTGTCTACAAAACTAATTGGTCTTAACAGTTCAAATAAACACACAAACTGCGCTGTTTCTCCCAAACCCATCCCTGCCCACTAAAGCAAACAGCCCTGAGTGAGGAGTGGTTTGCCCTGTTGCATAAAACCACTCCCTTCCCCTCCCAACCACAGCCAGGCTAAGGCCTGGGAAAGGCTTTTAGGTTTCCCGAGGGCTTCTCGTCAATAGCCCCACCTGGAAGCCCAAGCTAGAGCCCGGCCTCAGCACAGGCCGCTCACAGCGCCGGGCCCGGAGCTCTTCCTCTTCTCACCGGCAGCTGCCCCTGACAGTTGTATGAGCGGAGTTCAGAACCAGGAAGACCAAGAAAACTGACCAGGAAAGAAATAAAGAAACCTCTAGTCATGGAAGGCTTTTATGTTTTTGTTTTAAGGTTGTTTGGAAAAATAAACAAAAGACTGAAAAGAAATATGAACCCAAATCTCTACGTTGTTATTACTCATCGATAAAATTACAAGCGTTTTGTTTTCTTTTTGTCAGCCTGCATTTTCTTTTCTTTTCTTTTTATAAAGAATTATTTTATTTTTACTCGTTGTCATTATGTTATTTTTTTAAAGTTGACCAGAGAGAGACAGACAGAGAGAAAGTGAGAAAGCAAGTTGCTGGGTCCAGGACTCAAACCACGGTCAGCCTTGTGGGAGACCAGCCACCTTAACCACCACAGCCCCTGCCGGCCCCTCAACCTGCATTTTCAGTAATCATGCTCTCACTAGAGACAGGAAGAGAGAGAAAGCACTCCCCAGTGGGGCATGGGCAGACTGCAATCTCTTCTCCTCCATTTCTCACAGGGAGTTGGGGCACCTACATACATCCAGATGTTTTTCTTTCTTTTTTGCTTTAGGGTACCTGCACTCACAGGAGAGAGACAGACAGACACAGTGAGAGAGAAAGTGAGACATTACCCCCCAGTAGAGATGTCCATGCCACAATTTCTTCTCCTCCATTCTCTTCCCTGGATCTTGGGTACACAAGCATATATGCCCAGCATGATTTTCAAGCCACCAGGTCCAGGACTCAAACCATGGTAGAAAAAGTGGGAGTCCAGTGCCATAACCACTATGCCATCTGCTAGTCCTATTCCAGCATGTTTTTCTTTTCTTTTAAATGATTATTTATTTTATTTTATTTATTTATTACTGTCCTTCCATTTGACCAGAGAGAAACAGAAAGAGAAAGGGAGAATGAGAAAGCAAGCTACCAGGTCCGGGACTAGAACCATGACTGGCCATGTGGGAGTCCAGTGACATAACCACTATGCCATCTGCTAGCCCCCCAGCATGTTTTTCAATCCACTCAGGCCAGGATTCAAACTGTGGTTGGCCAGGTGGAATCTAGCTCCCTCAACCACCCGGCCATGGGGCCAGCTCTTTTGAATTTTCTACAGTGAACATTTACTGCTTTTGTAATAAGAAAAAGTGTCTTGTGGGGCCAGTAGGTGGCGTGATGGTTAATGGCGCTGGACTCCCACATGGCTGACTGTGGTTTGAGACCTGGACCTGGTGACTTGCTTTCTCACTTTCTCTCTCTCTCTGTGTCCATATCTAGTCGAATAAAATAAATAAATAAATAAATTTAAATAATTCTTTAAAAAAAAAACAAAAAGAAAAAGTGTTTTGGGGCCATCAGGTGGCATAGATGGTGGTTAAGGGCGCTGGACTCCAATGTGGTCGACTATGATTCGAGTCCCGGACCTGGCAGCTTGCTTTCTCACTTTCCCTCTCTCTCTCACTCCCTCTATCTTTCTCTGGTCAAATTAAAATAAATAAATAAAGTAAGTTAAATAAAATAATTATTTTAAAAAAAAAGGAAGAAAGATAGAAAAAGTGTCTTGAAATACTAAGAAAGAAACAAATCAGGGCCAGCAGGTGGTGCAGTGATTAAGGCACTGGAATTTGATGTGGCTGACCATGGTTAGAGTCCTGGACCTAGCGGCTTGAGACTCATGCTGGGTGCAAGTGCATACATACCAAGAATGGAGGAGAATGGAGGAGAAGGGATTGTGGTGTGGTCATCCCCCCTCAGGGCTGATTTCTAGCTTTCTGTATCTGTCTCTCCAGAGCCCATGCACCCTGTATCAAAAGAAAGAAAGAAAGAAAGAAAGAAAGAAAGAAAGAAAGAAAGAAAGAAAGAAAGAAAGAAAGAAAAGGAAGAAACTGGGACCAGCAGTTAGCATAATGGCTATGTCGCTGGACTCCCATGTAGTCAACCACGGTTTGAGTCCCAGACCCAGTGGCTTAAACTCATGCTGCCGGGCGCATGTGCGTGCGTGCCCAAGATCCCGAGAGGAGAATGGAGGAGAAGGGATTGTGGCGTGGCCGTCCCCCCTGGATAAGTGGGTCAGAGAAAATCCCCTAAGACAACCCCAAGTGAGTTAACAGGTCAACAACGCAACCTTTCCACCCCATCAGTGTTTGACTCGGGGTGATTTCTTGCTTTCTGTCTGTCTGTCTCTGTCTTTCTGGTGCACGCATGCACCCTACAGCAAAAATCTCTCAAAAAAATAAAAAATAAAAAAGAGAGAGAGAGAAAAGAAACGAACAAATCATCAAACCATGAAGTTCTGAGATTGGGTAGAGACAGTGGGGATGGAAATGAGGACAAAACTTCTAGAAGCCTGGGAAACTCTGGTTATTCAGAGTGAGCTCATGAGTCTGCAGGCCTTCCGGTCGTCTGTCCTGACGATGCCACCAACACAGTGACCAGAGGAGGAGGGGCAGTTTTGAGAAAACCAGGCTGAAGGGGAGGGGCCACCAGGTACCCGCTGGAGACTGGTTTCACTGATTGCATTGTTGGTTACTTAGTTTTTGTTTGCTCACGTCTTGCATTACAGGTCTATAAATTACGAGATAACAAGGGTACAAGGTAGGAGCCATATACACACATACATATATATGTAATATATGTATATTTTTATAAAGAAAGCATATATATGTATATGTGTATGTATGAGTATGTGTGTATATATATATATTATATATATATAATATATATATATTTAAATAAAGAAAGAAAAAGGGAACATAAAATAGGGTCAGGAGCGAGGCAAAAACTCATGAGTTCTTTTTTTTTTTGGAGAGGTTTTTGCTATAGGGAGCATGAGCTCACCAGACAGACAGAGAGAGACAGAGAGACAGAAAGCGAGAAATCACCCCCCAGGGGGATGGCCACGCTGCAATCCCTTCTTCTCCATTCTCCTCTCGGGATCTTGAGCACACACGCACACGTGCCCGGTGTGAGTTTTAAGCCACCGGGTTCAGGACGGGAACCGCGGTCGACTACGTGGGAGTCCAGCGACATAGCCACTACGCTAACTGCTGGTCCCGAGTTCTTAATCCTCAGGCCAAGGTTTGCTCTGAGCCTTCCGGCTGCGGGTCAGGGGCTGGGCTTGGTGGAGCTCCTGGACGGGGAGTAGGTGGTGTGAGGGTAAGAGGGAAGTAGTGCCCAGAGGGACAGGAGAGGCAGGAGGGCAGAGTGGAGGGCAGAGGTGGAGAGGGACTACCAGAGACTTGGGGAGAGAGACCTCAAAGGTTCGAATGCTGTAAGGCTGGGCCGAGGAGGCCACGGCCATCAGAGATGGTCCTAACAGGGCAGGGAGGGGAGTCAGGGCAGAGGCTGTTCTAGGTAGGGGAGGGTGAGACGAGCCGGAGGCCTTGGCACCGAGAGCAGTAGGTTGTGGGAGGTCTGTGCTGGGTTTCTGGCTGGGAAGGAGGCATGGAGTGAGAGGCTGAAGGCGGTGCGAGTCCAACACTGACGGGGTGGAAAGGTTGCGTTGTTGACCTGTTAACTCACTTGGGGTTGTCAGGGGGTTTTCTCTGACCCGCTTACTCTCTTCGGCATGATTCTCTTTGCAACCGGTTTCAGACCTCGGGTTCACCCAGGCTGACCAATGGGTTACTATTTAGCCCCGAAGAGGAGACCCATAGTAGTCTATGAAAATAAGAAAGTTGAACTAGTAGCAAGATTCTTTTTTTTTTTTTAAATTTGCTAGAGAGTGTATGTGCTCACCAGAAAAAGACAGAGACAGAGAGAGGGAAAGTGAGAAAGTATCCCCCAGGGGGGTGGCCACGCCATAATCCTTTTTCCTTCACTTCTCTTCTTAGGATTTTCTTTTTTAGGTTTTTGCCATAGGGCATGTGTGATCACCAGAGAGACAGAGACAGACAGTGAGAGAGAAAGTGAGCACTCGCCCCCCACAAGGGGACAGCCACACTGCAATGCCTTCCCCACTCTCCTCCTGGGATTTTGAGCACATGCTTACGCGCCTGGTAAGATTTTCAAGCCACCAGGTCCAGGACTTGACTCATAGTCATCCATGTGGGAGTCCAGCACCTTAACCACCATGCCACCTTCAGGCCCCTCTCCTCTTAGGATTTTGGGCATGCACACATACATGCCCAGCATGGTTTTCAAGGTCCCAGATCCAGGACTTGAACTGCCCAGTCAGCCACGTGGGATCCAGCCACCTTAACCATCGCATCACCAGCTGGCTCCTTGATACTGGTTTCTTTTTTTTTTTTTTTTTTTTTTGGGGAGAGGTTTTTCGTTATAGGGCGCGTGCGCTCGCCAGACAGACAGAGAGAGACATAGAGACAGAAAGCAAGAAATCACCCCCCAGGGGGGATGGTCACACCGCAATCCCTTCTCCTCCATTCTCCTCTTGGGATCTTGGGCACGCACGCACACGCGCCCAGCGTGAGTTTTAAGCCACCGGGTCCGGGACGCGAACCACGGTTGACTACATGGGAGTCCAGCGACATAGCCATTACGCTAACTGCTGGTTCCCGATACTGGTTTCTAATTACAGGCTCTAGAGCCCCCTGAGTACAGAACTTTCAGAGCCTAGGGAGGGTGGCAGAGCCGAGAAGTTAAGGCCCAGAGTAGGGCAGTGGCTGGCCCAAGGTCACACAGCCAGTGTTTGGGGACGTAGCCAGACCGGGAGGCTGGCGTCCCAGAGCCCTGGCTTCTGTGTTCTGCAAGTCTTGTCTTCTCTTGAAGATCAGGCTGCCAGTTTTGGTATCTGTCCTTTCTCAGGAAGTGGGACAAAGGAGCCAAGAGCCAAGAAGCTGTCAGGGCTGGTCCTGAGCCCCGGGAGGCTGGGAACTGAAGGTCCACACCCATGTAAACACGGCCAGCACTGAGACCTCTCACTTGGCTCTTCATAGCTTCCTCCAAATCAGTCCCCAGCTATTATCTTGCTTATCCTTGCAGGTCTGCTGGGAGCCAGGGAGGGGCAGACCTCTTAGCCCCACTGCACACCTGGGAGAAACTCAGGCAAGGAGGCAGGCAATAATTTGCCCGAAGTCACCCAGCAGGTCAGGATGGGGCTGGGGCTAAGGCAGGCAGCTGCGTCTCAGAGCCCCCGCAGGAGCAGGTGACCAGTAGAGTATGTGGCCTGTTGGAAGGTGCAAGTGGGTGAGGGTGGGGACAGGGAAATACACACCGTCCCAGAAATCGAGGGTCCCCTGTTGTCCCCTGTTTCACAAGGAGCGTGAGCTCGTCGTCCCTGAAGGGAGATCCATGGGTATGTACCCTGGTCTGTGCACTGACGTGCGGCACTAGGGAGGGAGGGGAGTCGGGCGGAGGCGGTGGGACATGGACACGGAGGACACAGGCCTGAGGGAAGAAGCAATCCTGGGTCTTGCCCCGACTGGGGTCCGTGTGGCTGGCTTTTCTGCCAGCTCCAAAGGGCCCTAGCAAAACCCTATGACCACACTGGGCCAAAAGCTTTCCCACTGCCCTTCACTGCCCTGGGGCCGGGAAGTCACCTGGAGAGAGGGCCATGGGGCAGGAGGGTCAGGAGGCCACTGAGCTGGTGACAATAACTGAGTCTGCCTTCCAGAGAAACTGTTAATAGAGCTCCCCTTCAGTCTCAAAAACATTAAGTCTGACAATGAATTCCGTCATCCCAGTTATGGGACAGCTCCTTCAGTCCCCCTGAATGGAGAAAGCCTTGAGCACCGTCTGCCAGGAGGGCGGGCCTGTTCACTGGTGACGTCTGTCTTCGTGTTTCCCCCCAGCCCTGTCTGAGAACATCTGGTCCGTCCCAGAAGCCATGCCTCCAAGCCATGTCCTCTAAGAGAGCCACTTCTTAGGGAAAGAGCAGAACCCCCAGGTAGAACACTGGGAAGAGGCCTGAACTCCAGCTCAGAAAATCCAAGACCAAGGCCCAGCTCTGCCTTACCCTTGCTCATGTTGCTCAAGAGAAGCCGGACCCCACATAGGGACCGTGGTTTGAATCCCCAGCCCTGTCAGTCCAAAACATGCTGGGTATGTGCACAAGTGTGTCCAAAACGTGCTGGGTATGTGCATAAGTGTCCAAGATTTTGTTTTGTTTTGTTTGTTTGTTTGTTTTTGGAGAGGTTTTTTGCTATAGGGCATGTGCGCTCGCCAGAAAGACAGAGACAGAGACAGAAAGCAAGAAATCACCCCCCAGTGGCCACACTGCAATCCTTTCTCCTCCATTCTCCTCTTGGGATCTTGGGCATGCACGCACACGCGGCCGGCGTGAGTTTAAGCCACCGGGTCCGGGACTCGAACCGCAGTCAACTACGTGGGAGTCCAGCGACGTAGCCATTACGCCAACTGCTGGTCCCAGTGTCCAAGATTTGATGGAGCTATGAAGGAAGGGCACTGCAGCATGACCAGACCTGTGGAGGGTCTCTTTCTCTCTCTCCCTCCTGTGCGGACATGCACATGACTATCACAGTCAATAAAAAAGCACCTGGCCTTTCAGTTCAGTTCTCAGAGGGGCAGGCTGTAATGGAGGACATAGGCTGCAAGGCACTGCTTACAGGGACAGAGGGCCGTGCTGCCAGGCCCAGGAAGTCACTCCCTGCGGTTGCCCCAGAGTGACTAATGTGGCCCCTCAGCTGAGTTCCGCTCGCTGGGGGACCTGGCCCAGGCCCAGAGAGGGCGCTGACAGCGCAGCCCTGCTGGGAGCCGCGTCTCCTGGCAGCTGAGGCAGTGGGCAGGTCTGACCTGTGAGAGCCCTGGTTACCGCCTGGGGCCTGGGCTGGTTGCAAAAGGGGCCGGTGCTCCTGACGCAGTCTGCTCTCGGTCTCACTCTCCCGAGCTGGTTCCCAGGGGAACGGGGAGCTCAGGGAGGGTGCGTCACCTCCGCCCTGGGCACCGCTCTGTTCCCAGGGAGAAAGCAAGGACACCGCTCCTTCAGGTGTGCACACACACTCACACTCACACCAGCCCAGCCCCAGCGTGCACATGCAGAGACAGCCCCCCACAGATCCACACAGAACTAACTGACAAACACACAGACACAGCCCCAGTAAACTAGGCCCTACCTAGACATACGTGCACAGGCACGGAGACCAAGGCGTACACATACAGTTGTGTATCACACACACTCCTGAGGACAGACGTGGTGTGCATGCACTGACATACAGACATCTTGCATAAAGATAGACACCCACATCCACAGACAGAAATACACAGACACACGCCTATGTGGAATCACACATTTCTGCACAAAGTCTGCGTTCACGTTAGATAACGAGAGCAGAAACAGGGACACGGGCCCACCTGCTAACATGAGCACTCTGCAGTGCTAAAAGCCAGTTTTTGACTACGGTTCAAATCCCCGGTTGGCCTGAAAAACATGCTGGGCGTGTGTGGGGCACACGGGATCCTGAGGAGCCGGAGGGTTGGGGAAAGGGGGTCACAGCGTGATGAGATCAAAGGTGCTTTCTCTTTCATCCTCTCTTGCTCTCTCCCGGGTGCTTTCTAATGTAAAAACAAACAAACAAACAAAAACAAAACAAAACAAGGACACAGAGGAAGGTACAGGAACACAAATACACACATACCTTGTCATCATTTAGTATTTATTGAACACCCACAATCTGCTAGTCATGCTCCAACAGCAAAAGGCTTCCCCCCGCACAGTCACACACACAGAAACCCAAGTTCCCTCGTAAGAGACACTCGGGATTATATTGGAGTGAGTCTCCAGGCCGAAGATGGAGGATTGTTTTTCTGTAGATGCTCAATGACTCATGGCAGAAAAAGCAGTCAAATGTAGATGTAGTATCGTTTATAATAGAAAGGGGGAAAAGATAAAGAAAACAACCTAAATGTTGCCGTAAATGGGCATCTAGTTAAAGAATTAACATCAGGGTGAACTAGTAACCAAACATACACATACACTTACAGCCTCATAGAGTTCATAATAACATGAAAAAAGCTGTTAATTTTTTAAGTTATTTGAAGTTATTTGTTTATTTATTTATTTTTTAAAATATTTTTATTTATTTATTTTTTTGGAGAGGTTTTTGCTATAGGGCGCATGTGCTCGCCAGAAAGACAGAGAGAGACGGAGAGACAGAAAGCGAGAAATCACCCCCCGGGGGGACGGACACGCCGCAATCCCTTCTCTTCCCTTCTACTCTCAGGATTTTGGGCACGCACACATGCCTGGTGTGAGTTTTAAGCTGTCAGGTCTGGGACTCGAACCACAGTTGACTATGTGGGAGTCCAGCGAAGTAACCATTATGCTATCCACTGGTCCCATAGTTAATTTTTTTTTTTTAGAGGTTTTTGCTATAGGGCGTGTGCGCTCACCATAAAGAGAGACAGAGAGTGAGAAATCAGCCCCTGGGGATTGGTCACGATGCAATCCCTTCTCCTCCATTTTCCTCTGCATCTTGGACACGCACGCACATGTGACTTAAACTCACGTGTGAGTTTAAGCTACCAGGTCCAGGACTCGAACTGTGGTCGACTACATGAGAGTCCAGTGACACAGCCATTATGCCAACTGCTGGTCCACCCAGAGTTAAATTTTTGAAAGATGGGACCAGCACATGGTGTGGTGGTTAACGTGAAGAATCACAGATTAGAGTCCCAGACCACTTAGCCTGAGAGACACTCCTGAGGGGAGCCAGCAGACAATGTGGTAAGGCCTTGCACCGCCGCATGGCCAACTGTGGCATGAGTTCCGAACGTTGAGAGCTTGCTTTCTCACTTTCCTTCTCCCTTTCTCTCTCTCTCCAGTGAGCACAGGCACCCTATCCAAATTTTAGAAAATAATAATAAGAAATAGAATTTAAATACCTTTTTAAATTTTAGAAAAAGAAAAGTAAAACATGCAGGCGCACATGTGACCAAAATCCCAAGAGAAGAATGGAGGAGACAGGATTAGAGTGTGGCCACTCTACCCACCCCTGGGGGGTGATGTCTCACTTGCCTTCTCTCTTTATCTCTGCCAAGTGCACACATCCTATAGCAAAAACCTAAAAAATAAAAATAAAAAAATTTAAATGAGAGCTAGCCAATGGAATAATGGTCGAGGCGGCTGGATTCCACATGGCCAACGGCATGGTTCAAGTCCCAGAACCAGAGGCTTGAAAAACCACACTGGGCATGTATGCATGAGTGTCCAAAATCCTGAGGGGAGAACAGAGTAGGGCAGATCGCAGCGTGGCCATCCTAACTCCCCCCGGAGTGATTTCTTGCTTTCTATCTCTCTGTCTCTCCAATGAGCACACGCACCTGATAATAAAAATCTCTCTAAAAAAAAAAAAAAGAGTAGAGGGGCCAGCAAATGCCCTGGCACTGGACTCCCACATGGCTGACTGTGGTTCAAGTCTCACCTAGCAGCTTGCTATTTCACTTTCACTCTCTTTCTGGTCAAATCAAATAATAATAATAGATAAATAGTATTTTAAAAAAAAAAGAGTGGAGAAAGAAGGGGAGAAGAGGCAAGTGAAAGAGACAGAGATCAAAAACAGATGCTAAAAGGCAGAGAGAAGCCATATTAGAGAAGAGAACCAAGCAGCTTAGAACCAGAGCAACAGCTCCCTTGCCCTACAGGGTCTGGGCCCCGAGCAGCAAATCACTGCCCTTCGGCCTCAGTCTCCAGGCCTTGGTGACACAAACCTGAGCCAAACTTGAACCACGTGGTGTCCTCCAGGGCTCACTGCCTGGCTTTTCTCCCTAAGCGCTTCAAGGCCAGCAGCAAGCACTACCTGCATGAGACCCTGTGGCAGTGTGAGGGCGTAGGTGGGGCACTCTCTCCACTGCTTAGCTGAGGAAATGCAGCTCCTGATGAAACTCCGAGTATCCTCAGCGTGTCACGAGCACATGAAAACTAACAGAGGTAGTCCCTTTTAGAGGCGGGAGGTAGTGGAAGACGGTCAGAGGAGAAACAGGCATCTGGGAGGTGGGTTTAAGAGGGCACATTCTGGGACCAGCAGTTGGCATAATGGCTATGTCGCTGGACTCCCATGTAGTTGACCACGGTTCAAGCCCCAGACCCGGTGGCTTAAAACATACTGGGCGTATGTGCGTGCGTGCCCAAGGTCCCAAAAGGAGAATGGAGGAGAAGGGATTGCGGCCGTGGCCATCCCCCCTTGGGGGGTGATTTCTCACTTTCTGTCTCTCTGTCTCTCCCTGTCTTTCTGGCGAGCGCACGCGCCCTATAGCAAAAACCTCTCCAAAAAAAAAAAAGAGGGCATGTTCCAAAGTGGAGATCTGGCAAAAGCCAAGACCTGGGATCTGGATATCAGGAGATGATTGGCGATCAATGGGACAAGATGACCTGGCCCACACAGCTGTCAGCTGTAAGAAGGCCTTGACTGCTGAGAGGAGGAGCTGGGAGTCCACCATAAACCGTGAGAGTCAGAAATAGTCTTGAGTCAGTGAGGCAGGAGGAGCGGTGCCAGGGACGCAGGGCTGAGGCTGATGGAAGTCCCCGGCCAGGCCTGGTGAGCAGGCAGGAGAGGAGACCCGGTGAGAAGGCGAGGTTTCAAGTTGGCTGACATGTATGTGCTAGTACCAAGACAGCTGGGGAAGAAGTTGGACCTGGGGGCACCTGGACATCACCTGATTAAAGAACTCCACTTGGGGGGCTGGCAAGTGGCGTGGTGGTTAAGGGCACTGCACTCCCACAGGGCCGACCACAGTTCAAGTCCCAGACCTGGTGGCTTACTTTCTCATTCCCCCCACCCCGCCACTCTGTCCCTCTCTGGTCAAATTTAAATAAATAAATAAAGTTAAATAAAATCATTCTTTAAAAAAAAAAAAGAACTCTACTTGGGGGACCAGTAGAGGAGTAATGGTTACATCACTGGACTCCCACATAGTTAACCACGGTTTGAGTCATGGACCCAGCAGCTTGAAACACACTGGGTGCACGTGTGCCCAAAATCTCAAGAGGAGAATGAAGAAGGGATTGCAGTGTGGCAAACCTCTTAGGGGGTGATTTCTCACTTTCTATCTCTCTGCCTCTCCAGGGAGTGCATGCGCCCTATAGCGAAAGCTCTCTAAAAAACAAGAACTCCACTTGGGCTGGATCCTTGGCCTGTAGTTAAGACAGTAGGATTTCAGGGACCAGCAGTTAGTGTAATGGCTATGTCGCTGGACTCCCATGTAGTCAACCGCAGTTTGAGTTCCGGACCCAGCGGCTTAAACTCACGCCAGGCGCATGGGCGTGCGTGCCCAAGATCCCGAGAGGAGAATGGAGAAGGGATTGTGGTGTGGCCATCCCCCCTGGGGGGTGATTTCTCGCTTTCTGTCTCTCTGTCTCTCTCTGTCTTTCTGGTGAGTGCACACGCCCTATAGCAAAAACCTCTCAAAAAAAAAAAATAATAATAATAGTGTAAGACAGTAGGATTTCACTATGGGTCAAATACTGGGCCTTGTGGCTTGGAAAACATGCCGGGCACATATTTTTACCTCCAAGATCGCTACAGGGTGGATAAATGGAGAAGGGATTACAACTTGACCATGTCCCATTGTGAGGCACTTTCTGTCTCTCTGGTGAGTGCACTCATCCTCTAGCAAAATTAAAATAAAGGGGGCTGGGACCAGCAGTTAGCGTAATGGCTATGTTGCTGGACTCCTATGTAGTCGACCATGGTTCGAGTCCCGGACCCGGTGGTTTAAACTTACGCTAGGCCCGTGTGCGTGCATGCCCAAGATCCCAAGAGGAGAATGGAGGAGAGAGGATTGCCATCCCCCCTGGGGGGTGATTTCTCGCTTTCTATCTCTGTCTCGCTCTGTCTGTCTGGCAAGCGCACGCGCCCTATAGCAAAAACCTCTCAATAAATAAATAAATAAATAATAAAAATAAATTAATTAATTAAGAGGGCTGGCAGGTGACTGGCAGGTGGTGTGGTGGTTAAAAGCACTGGATTCCCACATCACTGACCGGGGTTCAAGTCTCAGACCAGGTGGCTTGCCTTTTCACTTTCCTTTCTCTCTCTGGTCAAATTAACAAATAATAATAACAAATGGAATTAAATAAATAAAATATCAAAAATAATTTAAAATAAATAGAGAACCCCACTTTGTGACATGTGTAAGGCCCCTTGTGATGGTGGTTTAAAAACCTTTTTTAAAAAATTATTTAATTTTATTTATTCATTCATTTTATTTTAACTTGACCAAAGAGAGACACACAGAGAAAGAGAGAAAGTGAGAAAGCAAGCCACCAGGTCCAGCACTTGAACCGTCGTCGGCCATGTGGGAGTGTCCAGCGCCTTAACCACCACACCATCTGCTGGTCCCAGTACTTTGAAAACCTTCAATTCTGTCAAAATCCTGTATACTTCATTTTGCAAATGAGGAAACATATGCACAGAGAAGGGAAATGATTTGCCTAAGGTCATGGTGAATGTCAGAATCTGAACTGAACTTGAATCTGGTCTCTGCCCCAGAGGGGAGCAGAGAGGGGTCGAGGTTGTGGTAACAGCAGGCTACGAAGCTGTAACAGTGCAGCTTGGCACCTTAAACCAAGGGGACAAGGGGACAAAAGGAGGTGAGGTGGCTGGAGTCCTGGGGGCCAGACCATGCTGGGGCAGGGAGCAGACTGTCTTGGCTACAATTAAATTAGAGGATTATCTGAGGTTTCACTTGGCTAGGAGTTCTGTCCCTTAGCCATGTTCTTCCTCTCACACACACCTATACTTCCTGCAGGGGAGCGGGGCCCGGAAGTGGGCAGGGATGGGTGTTCACCTGGCCCAGCAGGTGCCTAGCAGGTGTCCCAGGTGTGCCTTAGAAACACACAAGAAATAGTGTTACAGAAATAACTCCCATGTACCAAATGCTAGTTTGCAAAATGTTCCTACTACTATTTGGTGATATTTCTTGTGAGATATTACCTTTTTCCTCTGGGCCTCAGTTTCTTTCTCTTTTTTTAGAGAGGTTTTTTGCTTAGGGTGCATGCACTTGCCAGAGACAGAGAAAGACAGAGACAGGAAGCAAGAAATCACCCCCTAGGGGATATGGCCATGTCACAATCCCTTCTCCTCCATTCTCTCGGGGTTTGGGGCACGCACGCACACACACCCAGTGTGAGTTTCAAGCCACTGGGTTTAGGACTGTAACTGTGGTCGGCCACATGGAAGTCCAGCAACATAACTATTATGCCACCTGCTGGTCCCAGGTCTGTTTCTTTATGGTAAAATAAATCTTTGTTTTCCCCTAAAGTGCCCTTTAAAATTCCCTTCAGCTGCAATTCCAGGGAATATTCTCTGGATCCCAGTCCTTCTCCAAATCTTCTCCTAATGAATCCTCAGGATTTCTGGGACCAAACCTCTATTTAATTTGTTTGCAACTGGCACCTGTCATTCACTAGGCCTTCCTGTGCCATGACTGAAGACTGGGTCCAGCCAACCCATACGCAAGAACTTTGGCTGGCGGCTGAGGTTAAAGCAGATGTTCATGCTTTGTGTTAACACTGTAAGTAAAAAGAGGGGACTCCCCCAACCTCAGACCCTGGGCTCTGTGAACTGTCAGAAGGCTGGGAGCAAAAAGGTTAGAGGGTTGGAGATTGCCCTAGAGCCTCAGGGCGAGCCTGGTTCTCAAGAAAGGAGAGGGAGAGGGAGAGGGAGAGGGAGAGGGAGAGGGGAGGGGAGGGAGAGGGAGAGGGGAGGGGAGGGGAGGGGCTCCACCCGCCTGGTGAGGTCATGGGAAAGCTGCTCTGGCGCTGACACCTGGGGAAACCCGTTTCCAGGTCGCTTCCCACGCTAGCTCTCCTGGGAACCAGCTAAGCCCCAAGCGGGGAGCCCCACACCTGCCCCCCCCCCCAGTTCTCCTCACTCTGTCCTGTCTGATCTAGCCCCCACTCTCCAACCTAGTCTCAGTCCTTTCGCACCCAACCTTTCTGTCCAGGCTGTTGGGCTTTCTTGAGGGTTTTGAGGGACCGATAGGAGGACTACACCAGAAAACAACAGAGACGGCAGCTTCAGAAATGTCAGGTTTTATTTGCAGGCTCTGCACTGCTCTACCTTCTAGGTTGTGACCCTGGGGAGAGGGATGGCCCCCAGCCCCTTCTTCCTTCAGGCTTTAATTTGCAGCTCCTCCCTCTCCCTTGGCTGGGCCGAGACTCTCATTTCCTGCCCCGCTCTGGCCCAGCCAGTTTGGGCAGTGCCTAGGGAGCCCTGGGATCTAGCTCTTCCCAGGGACCAGCCCCGCCCCCTGGCCCCGGTGTGGAGGGCAGCCCTGCTGTCAGCCTGCTCCTCTGCTGCCCCAGTTCCCTGCCCTCCTGTCTCCCTCCTTCCAGGCCCCCCTCTGGTCTACCTCCAGCCCCACAGCTTCAGGCTCACGTTCCCTCCCTCTCAGCCCCTCAACGGCATATCTTAAACTTCTCTCCAAATCATGGCTGGACACCTGCCAGCCCTCCAAGATGCCCAGCTGTTCCCAAGGCTCTTCCTCATCCCCCCAGTATTAAAGAAGGGGTGGGGACCACCACAAGCAGTCCTGACTCAGCCATACTGATCTGGGGACCTGGGAATTAGATCCCAAACTGCTCCAAGGTGGCCGACACTATTAGGGCCATCCCATGAAAATCAACATGCTGGGCTTTCTTTGTTAGCCTTGACAGCAGAAATTCAAAACAGAGCCTTTCCTCCTTCCGGCCCTAGGGACTCCCTGACATACCAGAGCGGGCAGTTAGAGGAGCATGTCCCCAGTGTTCAGAAGGAAACTGAGTCCCATGGGGTAACCAGGCCCTGCCAGTAACCCCCTCAAAGGCCCGCTGCCCCACATTCCGGAAGTCTCTGGCCTCCGGCCTACTGCACACTGCATGCCATAGCGGTTCAAACAAAGCAGAAGAACTTCTTCCAGCGGCACCGGGAGAGGGTGCGCACACCTTTGGCATTCAGTTTCTTCTCCAGCCGTGCTTTGTGCTCAATGGCACTGAGAATGGCAGAGTCAAAGACCTCCTTCAGGTTCTTCTGGGTCAAAGCCGAGCACTCCAGGTAGCAGCAGGCCCGGATCTTTTCCGCCAGACCTTGAGCCTGGGGCTGGGGCACCGGGCCCTCCCGGCCTCCTTGGTCCAGCTGAATCAGTACATTGACATCGTCCCTCAGGTCGGCCTGGGTGCCCACCAGCAGCACGGGTGCCTGGGGGTTGTGGGTCCGGATCTCAGGCAGCCATTTCTCTGTGATGTTTTGGAAGGAGCTGGGCTGCACCACGCTGAAGCATGCCAGGAAGACGTCGGTATCCGGGTAGCAGAGGGAACGAAGCCGGTCAAAGTCCTCCTGAGGTAGGAGGGTCAGGGCATTAGCAGGATTATTCCCGGCCATGTGGAAAAAGGAATCCGCTTCTTACCTGGGGCTAGAGACCTGAGACTCCAAGGGCCCAAGGCTGTCTCCCTTCCCGTCCGATCTGGGGGTCCTCCCACCAGCGAGCCCGCCTCCCCCAGGTCGTAAACGATGCTCTCAGTTTCTCACCTGTCCCGCTGTATCCCAGAGCTCAATGCGCACCGGGGCTCCATCCACCAGGACTTGCACTGCAGGGGTGGGGCGGGGAAAGCCTGAGTTACGAAGAGCGTCCTGGGCCACACCGGACCTCACCAGCGCCACCTCGGGGCCTGCTCCCGCCTCCTCCCCGGGGTCCTCGGTGCCCTCCCGCCGAGTGCACAACCCCACCGCCAGGCACACGGCCGCTGAGGCCATTGAACGTACCGGAGAAGGTGTCCAGGGCTGTGGGCCGGTAGCGCGCGGGGTACCCATTGCAGGTGTAGCTGACGATGAGGCTGCTCTTGCCCACCGCCCCGTCGCCCACCAGCACGCACTTGATACCTAGCTCGGGGGGCGCGCTGCGCCGCCGCGGAGGCGGGGTCGGGGCCCGGAGCGGGGGCGGCTCGGGCTCGCTCAGCTCCCGCGGCGGCATGGCCCGCTCCCGGGGCAGCAGAGGGGCCAGCCCGTGACCAGGCTCAGCTGCTCTCGGGGAAGCAGGTTCCGCTGGCTGCCTCTGAACGAGTGGGTCCAGGCTGGGCGCGCCTCCGCACGCCACCCGCTGGTATATCTAGGGCCCCGCCCACCTCATCTGCATGTCCCGAGCGGCCCCGGACCCCGCCCACCGGCCCGGACCTCCTGGGCAGCGCCTTCCACCAGGTCTGGCCATCTCAGACCACCTGCAGGGAAAAAGGCAAGCCGAAAGCGACGCTCAAAGAACCACGCAGGTAAAAAGACAAAGACTCGCCAACTGACGATACCAAGATCTAGGTACCTTGGTAGAGAAAGACAGCCACGATTTATTGACAGGAAGAAGCAGCAAGATGCAGAGCACCTAATAGAGTATGTTCAAATTAAACGAGTGTTCAAATTAAGCCCTTTTCAAATTAAAACCATAAACTCCATATATGTTTGTATTACTATTAAAAAGTCGAGCTAATGATGTTATTAATAAAAGAAATGTTTTTGAAAGATACAGATCGTGAGCGAGGCAAGCCGTGAACGCTGCAGGCAGGATTGCTCTGTACTCCCTTTCACGGAAAGGCCTCCTCTAGACTCGGCCCAAGGCAGGCTTTGAACACCTTCACTCCCCTCTAAGGGACTTAGGGTGCTGAGAAGCTAGCTGGGGAGGATATTCAAGAACAATTTCCCATTTGAATATTTTACAAATCCTCAAAGTACCTACATAATAGTATCTTCTTCATCATCAAAAGCACGTGATAATATTACCTATTTACAGATGCCAGTCCTGGGCCACCCACTGACCTTACCTTAGAAGGAGTTTGCAGACTGAGACAAGATCTGTCAGGTAGCTCTGGGAAGGTCACCTAGAGAACAAGTGAAGAGTATCCAGATGCTAATTTCATCTCTTTATTGCTGCCACACCAAGTGACACCTGGCCAGGTCCTTTCTCTGATCCCCAAGGCAGTCTCTCATCCTAGCCAATACAAAGATCATTGAAAAGCCGTCACAAAGAGAGGCCATTCTTTATTTTTCATTCTTTTTTTTTTTTTTTTTTTTTTTTGAGAGGTTTTTGCTATAGGGTGCGGGCACTTGCCAGACAGAAAGTGAGAAATCACCCCCCAGGGGGGATGGCCACGCCACAATCCTTTCTCCTCCATTCTCCTCTCAGGATCTTGGGCACGCACACACACTCGCCCCGTGTGAGTTTTAAGCCACCCAGTCCGAGACTCGAACCGCGGTCGACTATGTGGGAGCCCAGCAATATAGCCATTACGCTAACTGCTGGTCCCAAGAGTGGCCACTCTTGAGTTTTGGAACAGGAGAGTATTATTGACAGGCTAGGGAAGGGTAGTGAATATTAAAATATTTTATTTATTTATTATCAATTGATAATATAAAAATCCGTAAATCCAAATATCTTGGAAAAAATTTCAATACCTGGATTTTTTTTTTTTTTTTTTTTTTTTTTTTTTTTGGACAGAGGGCACATGAACTCAATTGAGCAAGATAGAAGAAAAGTGAGAAACAGCCCCATGGGGAATGGCTCAATCCCTTCTCCATTTCTATCTCCTTTCCAGATTTTGGGCAGACATGCTCACATGGTAGGTATGTTTTTCTTTTTCTTTTCTTTCTTCCTTTTTTCTTTTTTCTTTTTTTTTTTTTTTTTTTTGAGAGGTTTTTCACTATAGGGCGCGTGCGCTCGCCAGACAGACAGAGAGAGACAGAGAGATAGAAAGCGAGAAATCACCCCCCAGAGGGGATGGCCACGCTGCAATCCCTTCTCCTCCATTCCCATCTCGGGATCTTGGGCACGTACGCACACACGCTCAGTGTGAGTTTTAAGCCACCGGGTCCAGGACGCGAACTGCGGTCGACTACGTGGGAGTCCAGCGACATAGCCGTTACGCTAACTGCTGGTTCCCTCTTTCTTCCTTTCTATTTAAACACTTTTTTTCTAAATTATTTTATTTAACTTTATTTATTCATTCATTTATTTATTTCAATTTGACCAGAGAGGGATAGAAAGAGAGAGAGAGGAAGCTGCCAGGTCCGGGACTTGAACCGTAGTCAGCCACATGGGAGTCCAGCACCCTTAACCACCAAGCCACCTGCCAGCCCCATCTTTTTAAACATTTTTTGCCGAAGTGTTCATGTACTCGCCAGAGAGAGGGAGACAGAGAGACAGAAAGTGAGAAAGCATCCCCTTCCGTGGGGGCAGAGTCATGCTGCAATCCTGTCTCCTCCATCGCTCTTCCTTTCAGAATTTTGGGCTCACTAGCACATGTGCCCAGTGGCAACCTGGCCCAGGACTTAAACCACACAGTCAGCCATGTGGGATCCAGACACTTTAACCACCACACTACCAGCTGGCCCAATTTTTAAAAAAGAATTATTTGGGACCAGCAGTTAGCGTAATGGTTATGTCGCTGGACTCCCATGTAGTCGACTGCGGTTCGAGTTCCAGACCTGGCGGCTTAAACTCATGTCGGGCACATGTGTGTGTGCACCCAAGATCCCAAGAGGAGAATGGAGGAGAAGGGATTGCGGCGTGGCCATCCCCCCTGGGGGGTGATTTCTCGCTTTCTGTCTCTCTGTCTCTCTCTGTCTTTCTGGTGAGCACACACGCCCTATAGCAAAAACCTCTCCAAAAAAAAAAAATTATTTAATTTTACTATTATTATTATTATAGCTAATTTGCTACAGGGCATGTGCACTCACCAGAGAAAGACAGAGAGAGAGAGAGAGAGGGAAACCGCCAGGTCCAGGATTCACATTATGGTCAGCTATGTGGGAGTCCGGCACCTTAACCACCATGACACCTGCTGGACCCATGATTTTTTTTTTTAAATAAATGAATTTTATTTGATGTGTTTTATCATAAAATTACAAGAGAACTCAAGTTGAAGTCTTTTTTAATATAATAACTCTTTTGATTTCTCTTAGTTTATCAGTGTACCAATTTAATAGTTTTTTAGAGATATTTTTGCTATAGGGCACATGCACTCACCAGAGAAATGAGAAATCACCCCCCGGGGGGATGACCACGCCACAGTCCCTTCTACTCCATTCTCTTCTCGGGACATAGGGCACACACGCATGTACACGCTCCCACATGCCCTGCGTGAGTTTTAAGCTGCCAGGTCATGACTCGAACTGCAGTCAACAACGTGGGAACCCAGCAACATAACTATTATGCCATTTGCTGGTCCCTAATCATTCAATTTCTGATTCCTTTTTTATTTACCAGAGAGAGAGAAAGCACTCACCCAAAACAGGGGTGTGTCAATGCCACATCTCTTTGTCTCCATTTCTTCATTCAGTCAGCATTTGGGACACATGTGAATACACACTTGGAGTGTTTTGTTTTTGTTTTTACTTTTTTTTTTTTTTGGAGAGATTTTTGCTATAGGGCGCGTGTGCTCGCCAGACAGACAGAGAGAGACATAGAGACAGAAAGCGAGAAATCACCCCCCAGGGGGGATGGTCACGCCGCAATCCCTTCTCCTCCATTCTCCTCTCAGGATCTTGGGCACGCATGCACACGCGCCCGGCGTGAGTTTTAAGCCACCAGGTCCGGGACGCGAACCGCGGTCGACTACGTGGGAGTCCAGGGACACAGCCATTACGCTAACTGCTGGTTCCCTGTTTTTACTTTTTTAAGAGAGATTTTTGCTATAGTGCACTCTCTAGAGAAACAGAAACAGAAGACAAGAAATTACCCTTCGGGGGGTCTGGCCACACTGCAATCCCTTCTCCTCCATTCTTCTCTTGGGATTTTGGGCATGTACTCACATGTGCCTTGTATGAGTTTTAAGCTGCTGGGTCTAGGACTCGAACCACAGTGAACTCTATGGGAGTCCAGCAATGTAACCATTATGCCACCTGCTGGTCCCCCTGGAGTGTTTTTCAAGCAACTGGAGCTGGGACTCAAACCATCGTCACTTATGTGGGATCTGGTTTTCTGTGCAAAGCACTTAACTGCTGCACTACCAGGCCAGCCCCAGGATCCTGATTTTTTTTTTTTTTTCCTTCTTCTTTTTCTATTTTTGAGTCAAAGGAGAGGACACAGCTAGAATGTTGTTGACTTAACTATTAGAATGTTGACTATTGGAAAATGGTAAGATTCCCAGTATCCACATCTACACCCCAGTGTCTACAGCCTACATTCCTACTTCCAAATGTCTGGAGATGATAATAATCCCCAAATTGCAGCCTCAAAGCCCCAAAGACTTCTCAGAAACATCCAAATAAGTGTATTTATCTAGCACGGAAAGAGGCCTGACTCCTGGAAAGCCCAAAGTTTGTTCTTTTTACTTTCCTGAAAAGGAAAAGAGATTTAAAACGACTTGAGGGCCAAGCTAAGGTGGTGCTACTAAGACATGTGCTCTGTAGGCTGGGACCACATGGGAACCAGGATTCAAATCCCAGCCCAACCGAGGTGCGAGGTACAGTCACATATGCCTATACTCCCTGTGACTTGGGGAAGCCGAGGCAGGAGGGTCCTGAGCCCTAGGCTGGCCTGCGCAACATACAGGACTCTATCTAAAAAAGAACCAGGTGGGACAAACAGATGGCAAAATGGTTATGTCACTGGACTTCCACTTAGTCAACCACAGTTCAAGTCCCAGATCTGGTGTCTTGAGACTCATGCCAGGTGCCTGTGTGTGCATACCCAAGATCTTAAAGAGAATGGAAGAGAAGGAATTGCAGTGTGGCCATCCTCCCTGGGGGGTGACTTCTCACTTTCTGTCTGTCTGTCTCTTTGGTGACTGCACATGCCCTATAGCAAAAATCTCTTAAAAATTTCAAAAGAAAAATAAATTAAAAAGAGCCAGGCATGGCACAAGCCTATAGTCCCAGCTGGATAGCTGAGGCAGGAGGATGACGGCCGTGAGAACCTGTCTAAAAATAAAATGAAAAGACTAGGACAAAAGGAGGCTGTGTGACTCCACTTCGTCTTCATTCCCAGCTCACTAGCTGTGTGACTCCACTTCATCTGTCTCAGCGCTGTAAAGTGACTGACAGGTCGAGCGTGTTTATCTCTTTAAGCCCTTTTGGTGCTCGCGATCTGTGATTCAGGGATCCCAGGGAAGCTGCCCCAGCCCAGGTGTCTGGGACAAAATTATTACACACACACACACACACACTTCTTCACAGTGCTCTTGTCCTTTTACTTGGGTTTTAATAACAGTTTTAGGATAGCTGTAAATTTGAAGGTAATCCTGTTTAATCCTTCTTGCAGGTAGGAGGCACAGAAATACACAAATCAGGGAGACGTCCTCTGGGCATGGGTAAAAGTCCTGGCGTGGCCTAAGACAGGCCATTCTTCTCTGGCCTCATGGGTGGGGACACTTTCTGATCTCGGTCTGTCTGTCTGAGCTGGTTTAGGGACAGTCTTGTCAGCAAGAGGAGGAGGGAGGAGACAATCTGGGGAGCGGGTGAGTCACCCACTTCTCAGCTAAGGACCTGCCATTCTGGCTGCTACTGCTGGGAAAGTCCCCTTCGGAGGGGGGGTTGGGTCTTATTCCTGTCCACCTGCCAGATCTTCTGCTTCAACTTCCAGACAGATAGACGTTTGCCAGGATTTAAACTTGACCCTAATATTTTCTACAGAGAAATGGTAGATTTTCTGACTGGGGTGGGAAATATACAAGATGAGCCTGGAGCACTTCGGAGTACAGAAAGTAATGAAGTACTAACAGGCGGCAGGAAGATGGAGGTGCTCCAGATGGACCAGGGACCAAGTGAAAGGGCTCCCAATGACCCACACTAGGACAATTTGGGCAACAAAATAGTACTGGGGGCCAGCAGTGGCACAGTGAATGAGACAGTTGGATCCCACACGACTGACAGTATGATTCGAGACCCAGACCCCGTGGCATGAAAAACATTCCAGACATGTACGCGTGCGCCCAAAATCCCAAGAGCTGAATGAAAGAGAAGGGATTGTGGTGTGACCATCCCCACATAGAGGGTGCTTTCCCACTTCCTTTCTCTCTGTTTCTGTCTTTCTCTGGCAAGTACACAAGCCCTTTAGCAAGAAAGTAGCCAACAAATGGTGTGGAGGTTAAGGTGCTGGACCCCACATGGCTGGCTGCACGGTTCAAGTTCCAGACTGGTGACTTGAAAAATCATGCTGGGTGCGTGTGCGTGTCTGCAAAATTCCAAGAGGAGAATGAGGAGAAGGGATTGTGGTGTGGCCATTCCCACTGTAAGGTCTGGGGGAAGGGAAAAGGAACATGGCGGAAACACTCCCACCAGCAGGAACTTTCCTGTTGTCCACACCTGGTCCGCCATCACCAACGGACTTTCCTGCCCTTCAGCATTTGGCACGCCCTCCAAAGTTGAACAGAAACAGCGAACTTCATTGGCCAGACAAGGACCATGGCGAGCACCTATTGGACAACGGCCCTTTAAGAACAAGCAGCACCCACCCTGGGTGTGACTCCCTCAGCCAGCCTCTGACCAGGCCAAGGGACCTCACCCCCAGGCCGAGGGACCTCACCAGAGAGTGCAGAATAAATTATGCTGGTTTTATTAAACCCCAAAGCCTGACTCTGGTATTTTTGCTTTTGCCGCCTCTGACTTCACTACCACTCCCAGATCAAACCTAACACCCACTAGGGGATGATTTCTCTCTCTCTTTCTCTCTCTCTTTTGGTGAATGCATGCTCCCTATAGCAAATAGCAATTAAAAAAAAAAAAAGAGTAGTATCAGATTACAACCCAAAGTATAAATAAATATCTATAAGTCTATACTGATATAAATTACAGAATACATAAATAAATGGGAACTAAAAGACAATGCTGAATTCTAAGCAATGTGTAGAGATATTCTCTCAGTCAGACAGCATAAACCCTCACTCCTTAGCTATGGATTTACTCATGGTAACTTTCTTCCAAATAGGAAGGGTGGAAAAGGATAACTTTACAGCGGAGAATTGTGACACTTTTTCTTTTCTTTGCTTGGCTTTTTTATTTTATTATTATTATTATTATTTTGCTATAGGGCATGTGTGCTTGTCAGAAAGACAGAGAGAGACAGAAAGCGAGAAATCACCCCCCAGGGGGAATGGCCACACTGCAATCCCTTCTCCTCCCGGGATCTTGGGCACGCACGCAAACGTACCCAGCATGAGTTTAAGCCACCGGGTCTGGGACTCGAATGGCGGTCAACTACATGGGAGTCAGCGACATAGCCATTACACCAACTGCTGGTCCCGTAGTACTATATTATCTTCTCAATTTTCCTAGAAATCTAAACTGCCCCTGAAATAAACAAGTTTTTGTTTTTTTGTTTTTTAAGTTTTGCTATAGGGCAAGTGTGCTCACTGGAAAGTCAGAGAACAGAGCAAGAGAGACAGAGAGAAAAAAGTAAGAAATCACTTCCTGGGGGATGGCCACATTGCAGTCCCGCCTCCATGCTCCTCCTGGGATTCTGGGCCAGCACGCAGGCGCACTTAGTGCGTCTCCCGAGATGCCTGGTCTAGGACTGAAACCACTGCTGATAATGTGGGATCCAGCACCTTACCCACCATGCCTCCTCTCTGGTCTAATGAACAGTTTGTTTTATTTATTTATTTTCAAATTTCTCCAAAAGGGGAATTCTACTAATTACTTTATTCCCTCACAAAAAGACCAACTGTAATCCAATGAGGTGAACATTTACCTCAAGCTTTTGTCGTCTTCATAATAAAGATGAGGCTGAGAACTGGATCACGTGACCCTTTCTCTTATCTCCTCCCAGTTCAAAATGCTTGCACCTCTTCCTAGCCAGCGTTCTCCTAGACCTGCAGTTGGGCTCAGCACATTCGAGCCTCAGCACAATCTTCTTTGTAGTTTTTGTCTTTTTCCGAAAAATAGGCTTAGTCTGTCCACCACAGCCACTCTGCTTCCTGTCATAACGCCACTTTCCTGAGCATACGGAGAGTCCTTGCCCTTTTTGCACTGTGTCACTTGTGAGGTTGGTGCTTGCCGCACTTCTTACAGCAGGTCTGGTGGGTTTTAGGGACGTTGGTCGTGCTTGCGGGCCTACTATCTGCACAGAAAGAGAGAGGCCCCAGTGAAGCTTATTAAAACAACGGCAGCACAAAAACTGACCGATAGCCTTGACTTTGAATCATGGCAGAAATAACATCTTGCTTCCCAAATTTCCAACACAGCTGTGTAGGACTTTTAAAACTTGTAGAAGTATTATAGTTTGTCTTGTCTTATAAGAAGCCAAAGGAGATTGCCTGGGGAAGGATGAGTGTGTGCTTATTTCCATTTTATCAGTGAGTATACTGAGGGCCAGAGGGTAGGCCTCAAAACAGAGGAACTACCCAGAGAGCAAAGAAACTAGTCAGTGACAGTCAGTTCCAGATCTGCAAGCTAGAGGTCTGCCCTCAGGCGCAGTCAAGTTCTTATTAGGTATTTTTATTAAGCCCTTATCTATGTATTCACTGCAAGCATTGAGATGCTTACAACAAAACCTCAACTCAACAAGAATAAGCTAAAAGAAACTCTCCACTTACCCTGCTACCATGATTTTCCTGTTGCCAAAAAGGTTGACGGGGCCAGCGGGTGGTGTGAGGTTAGGGTGCTGGGTTCCACATGGCCAGTTGAGGGGTCTGAGTCTCGAACATGGCTGCTTGAAAAATCACACCAGGAACGTGTGCATGCATGCGTGCTCAAACTCCCGAAGGAGAGTGGAGAAGGGATTGTTCTCACTTTCTCTTTCTCTCTGGTGAGCTCATACCTCCTGTAGCAAAGCTAAAAAAGGGTGGGGGATGGGTAACAAAAGCCCAGAGTTTATTTGAAAAATCCTCTGCAGAGATGTTCTTTGTGAGTGAAATGCACTTCTTCCATTTTTTTTTTACTTCTTCAGCATACTCAATGCTCAGACCCTCCCCAAACCAAGCTTGCTGCTTAAAATGAGTTTAGAGGTTCAAATGGGCAGGTCAGAAAGCTTCAAAATGACTACAGAGGCCAGCAGGTGGTGTGGAGGTGAAGTAGGCCGGATCCCACATAGCTGACTGCATGGTTCAGCTTGAAAAATCACGTGGGAGATTGGCAGTTGGCGTAATGGCTATGTCGCTGGACTCCCATGTAGTCGACTGTGGTTTGAGTCCTGGACCCGGTGGCTTAAACTCACACTGGGCGCGTATGTGTGCATACCCAAGATCCTGAGAGGAGAATGGAGGAGAAGGGATTGCGGCATGGCCATCCCCCCTGGGGGGTGATTTCTCGCTTTCTGTCTGTTTCTCTCTATTTTTCTGGTGAGTACACTCTCCCTATAGCAAAAACCTCTCCAAAAAAAAAAAAAGAAAAAAGAAAGAAAGAAAAGAAAAATCACATCAGGTGCATGGGTGTACATGCCCAAAATCCCAAGAGGAGGATGAAGGAGGGACTGTGGCATGACTATCCCCCTGGGGGGTGATTTCTCTCTGGCAAGCACACAGGTCCTATAGATAGCAAACTTAAAAAAAAAAAAAAAAATCTAAGGAAAAAAATTTCCAATTTAATACTTATTTGCCAACCTACTAAGGATAACAGTAATGATACTGCATATAATAATAAGATTGCACACTTTTAAAAATAATCATTTATATTATTTGTTATTATTTTTTAATTTGACCAGAGAGAGAAAGAGAAAGGGGAAGTGAGAAAGCAAGCTGCCAGTTCTGGAACTCAAACCAGGGTCAGCCATGTGGGAGTCTAATACCTCAACCACTGTGCCACCTGCTGGCCCCTAGATTGCACACTTTTTGAGCTTGCCAGGTAATTGGGTCACCAGAGGCTTTTCTTTCTGCAGTGTGCTTATGTCTTGGGAACGAGTTTCTGGCAAATTCAGTGGTTTGAGCTGAACTGGCCTCATGGTGGTGCTGGCCAGCCCTCCAGCCCCTGTTAGCAGTCCCCACGCCCTTCAAGCCACCCTTGGGCTCTCGGCTCTCCCCTCTCCACCACACCTAGCCTTGGCCTCTGCTTCTCTCTCTACCTTTCTCCACCTTCTCTCTATCGGTTGATCCTAATTACTGACCTCCTCAAACCTCTCTTTTTGTTCAGACCTTGCAGTTCAAGTCCTGGCCTTTTTTTTTTTTTTTTGAGAGGTTTTTGCTACAGGGCGCATGTGCTCACCAGAGAGACAGAGAGACAGAAAGTGAGAAATGACCCCCCAAGGGGGATGGCCACAATGCAATCCCTTCTCCTCCACTCTCCTCTCGGGATCTTGGCCACACACGCACATGGGCCCGGTGTGAGTTTTAAGCCACTGGGTCTGAGACTCAAACCGCGGTCGACTATATGAGAGTTCAGCGACATAGCCATTACGCTAACTGCTGGTCCCCTGGCCATTATTTTTCGAAGTCACCACTTAAAATGTTTATCCAAGTGGCCAGTGGGTGGCATGGTGATTAAAGTGCTGGACACTCCCACATAGTCGACCACGGTTTGAGTCCTGGACCTGGTGGTTTGCTTTCTCACTTCCCCTCTCTCGCTCTGTGTCTCTTTCTGGTCAAATGACAATGAATGAATAAATAAAATAAAATAAATAATTCTTTATAAAAAAAAATTTCAGGCTTGGTGTTCCTAGGCCTCTGCACCATCTCTGCTCAATATCCGTTCCCTTTGTTCCTGCTGCACCTGAGTAGCATTCTTTCCCCAGTTCTGTGGGAGGAGGGGGCCTTGCTGATGCTGCTCAGTTTCTGGCTTTTGCAGGGCCTAGGGTTGAGGGGTAGAGGTTGGCAGAAGCCAGGCCCTGTCCATGCCTCAGAGGCTCGGAGAGCACATCCCTCTCACCAGAAACCCCCAAGGTCTGTTTGGCTATGATGTGTCTCCTCCTCGAACCTGTGTGAATGCTACAGCACTCAATAAAATGGACTCTGCAAATAAATAAATAAATAAATAAATAAATAAATAAATAAATAAGTTTATCTGAGAGGATTCCCTTCTCCTTTAATTACTCGAGTTCCCTCCTAACCTCCTTATTTCCGACCTTAGCTCGCGTTAAGTCTCTTGGTCTAAGGAATTGGAAGTAGTAGAAGGCTGAGAAGGCTCTAACCTCACCATGCACTTAGTCTCCTTCCCTACCTTCCTTCTCATCCTTTCCTTTCTTTCATTTTGTTTTTTTTTGTTTTTTTTTTTGAAGATGAGCTCTCACACTGTCACAATTCTCCTGCCTTAGACTCACAAAAGCTGGAACAATGGGCAAGCATACCCGTACTTGGTCATTTTTTTTTTTTTTTTTCCATGCAGGATCTCACCATGTTGCACAGGTCTGCCTCAGTCTCCCTGAGTCAGTGGGATCACAGGCACATGCTGGACCGGGAGTCGAACCCAGACCTCCCATGTGGTCCCAGCCTGCAGAGCAGTGTCTGAGCAATATACACCACTAAGACTGAGCTCTCAGTCCTTGCTTTGAAGTACTCGATCCCCTCTCTTCCTTTCCGTGTCCTTCTACCTGCCTCCCCGTCCCCGTTTATTCTTTTCTTGTGCACTCCAGCTTCTGAAGGCAAGTGTACTCTGTCACTGCCCCACTCAGAAGCCTGCACTGCATCCTGGTCAGCCACAGGATAGAGTGCGTAAGTCTCTACCCGGCATCTCATATCCTCCAGGACAGAAGCAAGAGCAGCTGCTGAAAATGGTTCTTTACAAAATCTTCAATGATATAGGACCTTTTATGAGATAATGTGGGGGGCCAGCAGGTGGCATGGAGGTTAAAGCAGTTGGATCTCACATGACTGACTGAATGGATTGAGTCTCGGACCTGGCAACTTAAAAAACATACTAGGCGTGTATGCGTGCGTGCCCAGAATCCCAAGAAGAGAATGGAAGGAAAGGGATTGTGGTGTGGCCATCCCTTGCTGGAGAGTGACTTCTCACTTTCCCTTTCTCCCTCTCTCTTTCCATCTCTCTCTGTGAATGCATGCTTAAAAAAAAAAGAGAGAGAGAGAGAGAGAGAGAGAGAGAGAGAGAGAGAGAATAAATCCTTCAAAAATGAAATAAAATAAAACAAAATAAAAGATAATGCTGGGCCAACATGTGGCCTGGTGGTTGAGGTAGCCAGAGTCCACATGACCAACCCTATGGCTCCTCCCCATGAGTTGAAAAACACACTGGACCCCTGCTCCCGCCTGCCCAAAAGGAGGGAGAAAAAGCGGAGAAGGAATTTCAGTGCAACTATGTCCTAGGGTGTGTGTGTGTGTGTGTGTGTGTGTGCCTTTTCATGTTCTCTTTCTAGAGAACATATGCACCCTCTGGCAAGTTAAAAAATATATATAGATCATGTTAAACAACATAGAATTATGTAAACAGTTTGAACTCAAGAATGTAAGATATGTGAGACAGCAGGTGGCATGGTAGTTAAGGTAGCTGACCATATAGTTTGAGTCCTGGACCCGGCTGCTTGAAAAACAGAGGATGTGTGTGTATGTGTGTCTAAAATCCCAGGAGAAGAATGAAGAAAAGATGGCGGAATGGCCATTCCCCCACCACGCCAGGGGGGTGATTTCTCACTTTACCTCTCTCTCCCCCTCTGTCTGTCTCTCTCTGGTGAACAAACAGATCCTATAGCAAAGTAAAGGGAAAAAAAAAAAAAAGAATTTAAAGATAGTGTACAGGGGCCAGCAGGTGAAATGGTGCTGGACTCCCACATGGCCAACCACTGTTCAAGCCCTGGACCTGGTGGCTTGAAAATCATGCTGAGTGCGTGTGTGTGTGTGTGTGTGTGTGTGTGTGTTTTGTGTGTCCAAATTCCCAAGAGGAGAATGGAGGAGAAGGGATTGCAGCATGGCCATTTCCCGGGAGTGATTTCTCACTTTCCCTCTCACTCTCTCTCTGCCTCTCTGTGGTGAGTGCACATGTCCTGTGGCAAAACATGGGAAAAAGAAGCAAAGAGTGTACAGTTAGAGTAAAAGAGGGACCTATATGAAGAAGTCATTCCCATGAGGTGAGATGCCTGTTTTGCCTGACTTATTATAATAAGACTGAGCATGTGTTAACTATTAATATTATGTTGCTTGGAGCCAGCAGGTGGCTTGATGGTTAAGGCGCTGGACTCCCACATGGTTGACTGTGATTCAGGTCCTGGACCTGGTGGCTTGCTTTCTCAATTTTCCTTTCACTCTTTCTGTCTCTTTCTGGTCAAATTAAAAAATACTAACAAATAAAATAAAATAAATAAATAATTCTTTCAAAAATATATCATGTTGCTTATCAGCATTTCCTGCTTTTCTACAATGAACATGTTACTTTTCATTTTAATTTGGTATAGGGCACATGCACTTGCCAGGGAGAGACAGAGACAGAGGGAGAAAGCACCACCTGAGGGGATGGCCACAATTCCTTCTCCTCCTTTCTTCTTGGGGTTTTGGACAAGAACGCATCTGTCCTCAGCATATTTTCAATATGGTGGGTCGAGGACTCAAACTGCACAACAGACCACCTGGTATCTAACCTCCTTAACCACCATGCTATAGGCTAGCTCATGAATATTGACAAATAAAACTACCACCTCGCTTTTAAAAATGTATCCCCTGGGGAACCAGCAGTTAGCGTAATGGCTATGTCGCTGGACTCCCACGTAGTCGACCGTGGTTCGTGTCCCAGACCCGGTGGCTTAAAACTCACGCTGGGCGCGTGTGCGTGCGTGCCCAAGATCCCGAGAGGAGAATGGAGGAGAAGGGATTGCGGCGTGACCATCCCCCCTGGGGGGGGGGGGTGATTTCTCGCTTTCTGTCTCTCTGTCTCTCTCTGTCTGTCTGGCGAGCGCACGCGCCCTATAGCGAAAACCTCTCCAAAAAAAAAAAAAAAAAAAAAATGTATCCCCTGGACTCTACATACCAAAGCAATTTGATATTCTCATTTATTTATTTATTTATTTATTTTGAGAAAGGTTTTTGCTATAGGAAGTGTGCGCTCACCAGAGAGACAAAGAGAAAGCAAGAAATCACACACACATATCCTCTCCAAGGGGATGGCCCTGCCATGATCCCTTCTCTTCCATTCTCCGCCTGGCATTTGGGCATGTATGCACCTAGTATGAGTTTCAAGCCTCTGGGTGTGGGAATCGAACCATAGTTGGCTCTGCGGGAGTTCAATGCCTTAACCATTATGCCATCTGCTGGCCCCTCTCTTATTTTTTTAAATTTGTTAGTTGGTGCATCCACTTGCCAGAGAGAGAGAGGTGAGAAATCACCCCCCCCCCCCCGCCATGGGGGATGACACGCTACAACCCCCTCTCCTCTACCTGCCCCCTCTTTTGGGATTTTGGACACAGATGTACATGCCTGGCATGTTTCTTCAAGACTTTGGGTCCCAAACTATGCAGTTAGCCAGGTGGGATCCAGCTGCTTTAATCACTTCCTCATCGACTGGCCCACAGTTTGATATTCTCGCTCATCCATTTTTAAAAACAATAAGTCTTTATCAGTTGGGAAATGTTCATTATTCATCTTCTTTCCCTATTTCCAACCTTACTCTAATGTATGTTATGCACGAACATTTTTATTTGGAGATTATTTATTTAATTTTTAAATTTTTAAAAAAGAATTATTTATTTATTTAATTATTATTTTCAATTTGACCAGAGAGAGACAGAAAGAGAGAGAAAAGGAAAGTGAGAAAGGGAGCCACCAGATCCAGGATTCAAACCATGGTCAGCCATGTGGGAGTCCAACACCTTAACCACCATGCCACCCACCAGCCCCTGTTTTTTTTTTTTTTTTTTTTTAAAGAATTATTTTATTGGGCTAACAGGTGGCATGGTGAAGGCACTCAGCACTCCCACATGGCCGACCACTGTTCGAGTCCTGGACCTGGTGGCTTGCTTTCTCACTTCCCTTCTCTCTGTGTGTCTGTCTTTCTCTGGTCAAATTAAAATAAATTACTGAATAATTAAATAATTCTTTTTCAAAAAAATGTTTCATTTAATTTTGGGGACTGGCAGGTGGCGTAATGTTAACCATGGGGCACTGGACTCCCACATGGCTGACCACTATTTGAGTCCTGGTCCTGGTGGCTTGGGCTTGCTTTCTCACTTTCCCTCTCTCTCTCACTTTGTCCCTCTCTGGTCAAATTAAAATAAATAAATAAATAAATAAAGTTAAACAAACTAACTCTAAGAATTAGTTTATATAATTTTATTCATCATCATTATTATTTATTTATTTTTAAAGAATTACTTTATTTAACTTTACTTATTGTTATTATTATTAATTTTCCAATTTGATCAGAGAGAGACAGAGGGAAAGTGAGAAAGTAAGCCATCAGGTCCGGGACTTGAACCACAGTTGGCCATGTGGGAGTCCAGTGCCTTTAACCATCACACCACCTGCTGGTCCCAATCATCATCATTATTTTCTTAATTTGACCACAGAGCAACAAAGGGAGAGAGAAAGCTGGAAAGCAAGCCACCAAGTCCAGGACTCAAACCATGAACAACGAGGTAGGAGTCCAGTGCCTTAACCATTATGCCACCTGTTGGCCCTTGAAGTTTTCTTATTAAAACCTTTTCATACTTATTTGAGATTAGTATACACTTTTTTAAACATAGTAATGTTATATTTCTCATCACTATAAAGTGCTAAATCTGAACAGAATTATCTTTTTAAAAACCCAGTATTTTCTTTTAAATTAATTTATCATTATGTGGACAGAAGTCTGACTACTTTTCTATTTTCCAAAATCTTTTCAAAAGGGACTGGGGAAGTCATGCCCACAAACATTAACAGACCATTTATTTTCTATTAACAGGATTCTTCCTACCTCCTGTCCCTGGCATAGTATCTTTGAGATGTATATTTCAATCCATTACAGTATATTCTTTTGCTTATCTCTTCCCAAGACACAGAACTTCCCTTTTCCTTGAGATGTAGATTAAGCCTTTCTTTAACTAATCTCTTCCCAAGACACAGATCTTCCCTTCCAATCACCAACTTAAGAATTGTGGAACCCACCTATAACCTACAAGCCCCACTTCAACATGTCCCGCCTTTTTGGGCCAGACCAATGGAAAATCTTTTCATTAAATGTTGTCTGTCAATCTCAAAAACAAATAAAAGGAACCTCTGTACATGATCACCCCAAGAAAGGCATGTACGCCTCTTCTCCGGGCCTAGGTCACTCACATTTGACTTGGAAATAAACCGCATTAATTATTAATTATTAATTTTACAGTTGGTTATTTTTTCCGTCAATATAATAATAACTGTTGACAATTACAGTTATTATTAATATTCAAGTGACCAAAACATAAATATAATACACATTTTGGGACCAGCAGTAGTTGTAAAGGCTATGTCACTGGACTCCCATGTAGTCGACTGCAGCTCCAGTCTGGACCTGGTGGCTTAAACTCACACTGGGCGCGTGTGTGCGTGTGCATGCCTAAGATCCCGAGAGGAGAATGGAGGAGAAGGGACTGCAGTGTGGCCATCTCCCCTGGGGGGTGATTTTTCGCTTTCTATCTCTGTCTTTCCGGTGAGTGCATGCGCCCTATAGCAAAAAATACACATTTTGATAAAATTATTAGACAGTTTTTTAAGCCAATCTTTTTTTTTTTTTTTTTGAGAGGTTTTTGCTATAGGGCGTGTGCACTCGCCAGAAAGACAGAAATCACTCCTCAAGGGGGATGGCCACACCGCAGTCTCTTTTCTTCCATTCTCCTCTCAGGATCTTGTGCATGCACGCACATGTGCCTGGAATGAGTTTAAGCCACCAGGTCCGGAACTTGAACCATGGTTGACTACATGGGAGTCCAGCAACATAGCCACTATGCCAACTGCTGGTCCCAGTTTTTTTTTTTTTTTTTTTTTAATTAATTATGTGTGCATTTAATGCTAGAATGAGGCAAAGATTAGCATTAATGTTCTCCCTATATTATGTTTTGTTTTGATGTAAATGCAGAGAAACCTCGCTCACATAGATCAGATGGGAATGAAAGGAGATTTGGGATAGTGATGTTATTCCATTACGTGACCTTCTTTCCAAGTTAAAACATTTTGATTTTTTATTTTATTATTTTTTATAAGAATTCACATATTCTGGGACCAGCAGTTAGCGTAATGGCTATGTCACTGGACTCCCACGTAGTCGACCGCGGTTTGAGTCCCGGACCCGGTGGCTTAAACTCACGCTGGGCGCGTGTGCGTGCGTGCCCAAGATCCCGAGAGGAGAATGGAGGAGAAGGGATTGCGGCGTGACCATCCCCCCTGGGGGGGTGATTTCTCGCTTTCTGTCTCTATGTCTCTCGCTGTCTGTCTGGCGAGCGCACGTGCCCTATAGCAAAATCCTCTCCAAAAAAAGAAAAAAGAATTCACATGTTCTTTTTTTGTTTTAGAATTACTTTATTTGACATGCATTTATTTTTGTATTTATTTATTTTAATTTTACCAGAGAGGGACGGAGTGAGAATGAGAGTGAGCAGACGAGTGAGAGAGCAAGGAAGAAAGAAAGCCAGCTGCCAGGTCTGGGATTCAAACCCCTGTCAGCCATGTGGGAGTCCAGCGTCTTTAACCACCTCGCCACCTGCCAGCCCCAGTTTTATTGTATTTTTGACTAGAGGGCGTGTGCACTCCCTAGAGGGAGAGAGGAGAAAACATCCTCCATGAGAAATGGTCACACCACAATCCTTTTGCCTCCGTTTCTCCCTCCCTTTAGTCCTGTGGGCACACAGGCACATGTGACCAGCACGTTTCTCTCTCTCTCACTTTAAAATTTTATTTCATTTTAGGTTTTTACCATAGGTGTGCTTGCTGGAAAGAGACAGAAAAAGGAAAAGTGCAAATCCCGCCCCCCCCCCCACCACCACCACCAGGGGATGGCCGAAATGCCCTCTCCTCCTCCTGCTGGGATCTTGGGCATGCATTCACATGCACCCGGCATGATTTTCAAGCCACCTGGTGTGGGATTCAGACCACGGTCAGCCATGTGGGAGTCCAGTACCTCAAACACCACCACCTGCTGGCCCCATTCTGCATGTTTTTCAAGCTTCCAGGTTTGGGACTCAAACCAGTCAGCCATGTAGGATCCTCTGCCTTAGCCACCAGGCCACTGCCCTCTATGCTAAAACTATTAGAGATTCTTTTTCAGATAGCTAAAACTGATCAGGTTCTCAAATGTTATTCACATGAAAGAACTAGAAGCCATTTGATGTACAAAAGACTTGTTACCTGGTTATTATTCTCTTTGTAGGGAACATCACCATAAGTAATTCAAGTGGTCTTTTTGCTTGCTCCTTGGAGACTTTTATGGTCTCCCCCACCCCCTCTCAAACAATGTACCGGGGCAGGGGAGTTTGAGTGAGGTTTCACCACGGTGGTGGGTGAGTGGTGAGCCTTTCTTTCTAAGCAGGAGCAGGTATAGGTAGAAAGGGACCTGTCATTTTTCTCCCAGTACCTTCTTTTTTTTTTTTTTTTTTTTGGAGAGGTTTTCGCTATAGGGCGTGTGCGCTCGCCAGACAGAGAGAGAGACATAGAGACAGAAAGCGAGAAATCACCCCCCAGGGGGGATGGTCACGCTGCAATCCCTTCTCCTCCATTCTCCTCTCGGGATCTTGGGCACACACGCACACACGCCTGGCGTGAGTTTTAAGCCACCAGGTCCTGGGCACGAACCATAGCCGACTACGTGGGAGTCCAGCGACATAGCCATTACGCTAACTGCTGGCTCCCTGTCACTTTTAGGAAAGAGCCCAAGGAAGTTGAGACTCTGGAAATCAATTCCCTTAAAATTAGTTTTTGCCCTGTGCCCTTTGGGAGATGGTTTCACACCCCTAGGGTTAGCGCACCCCTGCTCCTGCTCGAGGCCCTCTGACCTGAGGAGGCTCTCATTTCCCACTGGGCAAGTGAGGCCCCTGGGCCAACAGCCTAGAAGTGGGAGAGATTAGGAAGAAGGCAGACTGGGAAGACACCTGCCATGGGCAAGGTTGTGACTGTCATACACAGTGAGAGGAGAAAGAGGAGGCCTTCTGAGAATCGGGGCGTTGCAGGTAGGTTTGGACACATCTGGGCCGGAACCAAATAGGAGGAGGAAGAGGTTACCCGCCAGTGGAGAATTGCCCTGGGTGGCCGAAAGCCATTTTTCCTTCCGCAGGCTAAGAGTGAGGAGCTACAGCACTAGGCCCTGTTCCAGGAATTGTGCACAAGAGACACCCATCTCTCTCTGCCAAGAAATGATACCCGGGGAGGAATACACCAAGGAAGCCAGTCCCCTCCTGACCAATTGCTCAAATGTTGGGAGGGGTGTGGTGCTTTCTGGGAATACCCTTCATCTTCATCAGCATTCTGAGACAATGAGCAATGACGAAGGATAGAGAGCCTCTAAAAAGGAAAGAAGAAGAAAACCGAGAAGGGCAGCAGGTGGCATAGTGGTTAAGACGCTGGACTCCCACGTGGCTGACCGCTGTTTGAGATCCGGACCCAAAGGTTTGAAACTCAGGCCACGTGCAAATGTGCGTGCCCAAAATCCAGAGAGGAGAAGGGATTGCAGTGTTGTCAACCCCCCTGGGGGTTGGGTAATTTCTCACTTTCTGTCTCTCTGTCTCTTTCTTTATCTCCAGTGAGCAAATATGCCCTATAGCAAAAATCTCTCTTAAAAAAATTAAAAAGATGGATTTTAGCTTATGGATAAGACAAAGGCTTGCAAGGAGGTTTTCTTCTTTCTTTCTTTTTTCTTTTTTTTAAAAATTTATTCACATAGGGAACCAGCAGTTAGCGTAATGGCTATGTCGCTGGACTCCCACGTAGTCGACCGCGGTTCGCGTCTCGGACCCGGTGGCTTACAACTCACGCCGGGCGCGTGTGCGTGCGTGCCCAAGATCCCGAGAGGAGAATGGAGGAGAAGGGATTGCAGCGTGACCATCCCCCCTGGGGGGTGATTTCTCGCTTTCTGTCTCTATGTCTCTCTCTGTCTGTCTGGCGAGCGCACGCGCCCTATAGCGAAAAACCTCTCCAAAAAAAAAAAAAAAAAATTTATTCACATACACACACAAAAGAAAGAGAGAGAAGTACTGACCACAGGGCTTGGTCACACCAGGTTCTCCACCTCCAGTCCTCCAGCCTGCCCAGATCCTGGGCACACGCACGTGCCTGTCTTGTGTTCAGGCTCTCTAGGCTGGGGACTTGAACTGGGCAAGTGGGTTCCAACTCCACAGTCTGGCTCCCTACCAACAGCGCCATGGAGGGTGGGCCTGCTGCGTTTTCTTATGTCTTTTTGCTATATTTTTACATCACGCACATACGTTATGAGGGTGAAAATGAAAATTAAAAGTTAAATTTAAAAATGAATTCCTAAATGTCCTATGCAGAATCCCAAAGGATTTATGTAGATATTTTTACCCTGAAGGAAGCAAAAGCCCCTACTCAAGTGCAAGATGTGTAGTGACTTCTTCCATGGAGTACAGCATGGAGAGGGGGGAAGAGTGACATCACAGTGGCGGGCCTGACAACTGGCTCTGTCAGGGATCGAGGGCAATACCAATAGCCGCTCTCTCAGTCAGGGATTGAGGGCAATGTCAACAGCCGTAGGTCATCCTGACAGCACTGCCCTTGCCAGGATGTGATGATAATGGCATTTTATCTCCCCCAAACCTATAAATAACCCATATTTCATCATGGCGGAAAAAAAGACAAATTCCAATAGACAGCATCTTACAAAATACCTGTCCAATACTCAAATTTGCAAGATCATCAAAAATGAGGAAAGGAGCAGCTCCACGGCGTAGCAATAATGTGTTGCTCAAGAGAAGCCAGAGCTCCCGGGGCTCGCAGGGAAGCGTGGTGTTTGGTCAAGTTCTAAACAGCACGGCTTGCTTTCTCCCTTTCTCTTTCTCTGGTCAAACTGAAAAATAATAACGATAAATGAAATTCAGTAAAATAATTCTCTTTTTTTTTTTTTTTTTTAGAGGTTTTTGATTTAGGGCATGTTCGTTTGCCAGAGAGAGAGAATGAGAGGGAAAGTGAAAAATTACCCCTCCCCAGGGGAATGGCCACACTGCAATCCCTTCTCCTCCATTCTCCCCCTAGGATCTTGGGCAGGCTCGCACACACGCCCAGCATGATTCTCAAGCCACTGGTCTGGGACTCGAACTGCAGTTGGTCATGGTGACTTGTGTTTTGAATCCCTGGCCCAGTCAGCCCGAGGCATTCTGGTACTCATGAGAATACCGAATACGCTGGAGTGTGGAGGCAGAGATCACAGGCTGCGGGCTTTATCATGATTTAAACAACAATACTAAGAAAATTTGAAAAATCGGGACCAGCAGTTAGCATAATGGCTATGTCGCTGAGCTCCCATGTAGCCGACCACAGTTCGAGTCCCGGACCCGGTGGCTTAAACTCACGTTGGGAGCGTGTGCATGCATGCCCAAGATCCGGAGAGGAGAATGGAGGAGAAGGGATTGCGGCATGGCCATCCCCTCTGGCGGGATGTTTTCTTGCTTTCTATCTCTCTGTCTCTCTCTGTCTTTCTGGAGAGTGCACACGTCCTATAGCAAAAACCTCTCCCCCCCAAAATTTTTTTAATTAAAAATAAATCTAAAAAATTAAAAAAAAAAAAAAAAAAAAACTGAAAACCCAACGTAGTCCCCTGAGGAATCAAGGGGACACGACAACTAAATATCAATATCCCATCCCTTGGATGGGATCCTGGGCCAGACAAAGGGCACTAGGTAAAAACTAAGGAGATCTGAATAATAATATTCAGCTAATAATAATGTAGCTATATTGGCCCATTAATTTTTTAAAAGAATTAATTATTTATTTAATTCCACTTGTAATTATTATCATTTTTTAATTTGACCAGAGAGAGACAGAGAGAGAGAAAGGAAAAGTGAGAAAGCAAGTTGCCAGGTCTGGGACTCGAACCACTGTCAGCCATGTGGGAGTCCAGTGCCTTAACCACGAGCCAGCCCTGGCCCATTAATTTTAACAAAGGTACCATAAGAATGCATTCATAACAGGGGAAATGGTATGTGAGATATATGTGAAGTCTGTACATTTAAAACTGTTTAAGAAAAAAAAAAAAGGAAATCTCAGCGCCAGGTGGTAGCTTGGTGGGTAAGGTTGCTGGATCCCATGTGGCCAACTGCTTAAGTTCCAGTTCAAGTCCTTGACCAATCAGCTTGAAAAACACACCGGGCACATGTGTATGAATGCCCAAAATCCCCAAAGGAGGGAGAAATGGAGGAGAAAGGATTGTGGAGTGACTATTCCCACAGAAGTTTTCATTCTCTTTCTCTGTCTCTCTCCAGTGAGTGCACACACCCCAGTAGCAAATTAAAAAAAGAAAAAAAGGAAAGAAAATCTGGGGCAGAGGGTGGTGCAGCAGTAACATAGTGCTCTGCCATGCTGGACTCACGTGGATGGGTCCCAGGCTTGTGTCCTGAGGCCTCCCTGTGTATGCTAGACATGACCTGGAACACAAGTACCTGTGATTCAGGCTGGCTGAGGCTGGAGGTGAGAACTCCTCAAGAACCAGCAGTTAGCGTAATGGCTATGTCGCTGGACTCCCATGTAGGCGACCGCGGTTTGCGTCCCAGACTCGGTGGCTTAGAACTCATGCCGGGCGCGTGTGCGTACGTGCCCAAGATCCCGAGAGGAGAATGGAGGAGAAGGGATTGCGGCGTGGCCATCCCCCCTGGGGGGTGATTTCTTGCTTTCTGTCTCTATCTCTCTCTCTGTCTGTCTGGCGAGGGCACACGCCCTATAGTGAAAACCTCTCCCCCCCCCCCCAAAAAAAAAGAACTCCTTGGGGGGGTATGTGTCTCTCTCCCTCTGACCTTCTCTCATGGAAATATAAATACCCTCCCCCTTTTTTTTCTATTTGCCAGAGTGCCTGTGTGCTCTCCAGAGACAGAGAACATGAGAAAGCACACTCCACGGAGGATGGTCATGCCGCAATCCTCGCCCCTCCACCTCTCCTGTCAAGATTCTGGGCATGTACACACAGGTACCCTACATGCTCCCCAAGCTGGCAGGTCCAGGACTCAAGCATGTAGTTGGCCACTTGGGATCCTGGTGCCCCAATTATCATATACTCAGCTGGCCCTAAAAACTGTTTTTTTGGAGAGGTTTTTGCTATAGGGTGCTTGTACTCGCCAGAAAGAAAGACAGAGACAGAGAGACAGAAAGCAAGAAATCATCCCCCTCTCAGGGGGGATGGCCACACCACAATCCCTTCTCCATTCTCCTCTTGGGATCTTGGGCATTCATGCACACGTGTCCAGCGTGAGTTTAAGCCCACCAGGTCCAGGATTTGAACCGCAGTCGACTACATGGGAGTCCAGCGACATAGCCATTATGCCATCTGCTGGTCCCCCTAAAAAATTTTAAAAAGAAAAAAACGTCTATTTCAATTAAATTATTCCTTTTACAGAGTACTTTCTAGGTAGAGGCACAGTGGAGAGTAATTTGCATAATACCCTACTATATTCACAGTGCTATAAGATGGATTTTTCTCATCTTAGAAAAGTAGAAACTGGGGCCTGCAGGTGGCGTGGTGGGTAAGTGTGGTGGAGTCCCACATGGCTGACAGGTTCAAGTCCTGGACCTGGTGGCTTGCTTTCTCACTTTCCCTCTCTCTCTCACTCCATCTTTCTCTGATCAAATTAAAATAAATAAGTGAATAAAGCTAATATATACATATTTTTTTTTTGGAGAGATTTTTTTTTTTTTTTTTTTTTTTTTTTTTTTTTTTGCTATAGGGCGCGTGCGCTCGCCAGACAGACAGAGACATAGAGACAGAAAGTGAGAAATCACCCCCTAGGGGGGATGGTCACGCCGCAATCCCTTCTCCTCCATTCTCCTCTCGGGATCTTGGGCACGCACGCACACGCGCCCGGCGTGAGTTTTTAGCCACCGGTTCCAGGACACAAACTGCGGTCGACTACGTGGGAGTCCAGTGACATAGCCATTACGCTAACTGCTGGTTCCCAAGTTAATAATTTTTTAAAGTAGAAACTGAAGTAGGAAAGGGCTCATTCGTTCATTTGTGCAATCTTTTTTTTTTTGAGAGGTTTTGGTTATAGGGTGCGTGCGCTCACCAGAAAGACAGAGATAGAGAGACAGAAAGCGAGAAATCATCCCCCCGGGGGGATAGCCATGCTGCATTCTCCTCTTGGGATCTTGGGCATGCACGCACACACGCCCGGCATGAGTTAAAGCCACCGGGTCCGGGACTTGAACTGCGGTCGACTATATGGGAGCCCAGCGACAGCCATTATGCCAACTGCTGGTCCCACAATTTTATTTTTCCTTAAGAGGTTTTTTGGGGCCGGCAGGTGGCTTGGTGGTTCAGGGTGCTGGACTCCCACATGGTCAACTGTGGTTCGAGTCCCGGACCTGACAGCTTGCTCTCTCTCTCTCTCTCACTTTATCATGCTCTGGTCAAATCTACATAAACAAACAAAGAAATACATAAAGTTAAATAAAATAATTATTAAAAAGAAAAAGGTTTTGCCTTAAGGCTTGTACCCTCGCTAGAGAGAGACAGAGAGAGAGAGAGGGAAAGTGAGAAATCACATCCGGGCGGATGGCCACTCTGTAGTCCCTTCTCCTCCATTCTCCTCCTGCATCTTGGGCATGTGTACACAAGTGCCTGGCATAATTTTCAACCACTAGGTCGGACTCAAACCATGGCCATGTGGGAGTCCAGTGACGTAACCACTAGGCCATCTGCTGGCCCCACTCTTGCAACTTTTAAATAAATATATATTAGTGAGTCAGTGACTGCTCTAGCAGAGCTTACCCAAATGCGAGGCTCTTCCAGGAAGTGCCCTGGGGGTGTCTCATGTGCAAGAACCAGGCCGAGCTTGCTCATGTGACCTCCACCCACTTCACCTGAGTCCTCCTCCCCACCTGTGTCGTCACTGCCACCATCTGCCAGGTCTCCCCAGGAGTCTTCCTGTACCCTGTCTTCACCCTCTACACCTAAACTGACACTAAGTCCAGAGAACCCGTCCTCCGAAATGTCTTCTCGAGAGGCTGGACAGTGATGCAGTGGTAAAGTGTGATGCCACGTGAGGCTGACCGACGTGGGAAGGTTCTGGGTTCAAGGCTGAAGACTCCCTGTGTGTGCCAGGCACGCGTGTGCCCATGATCCAGACTGGCTGAGGCTGGGGGCAGATGGCAGTGTCCTGACCCTGTTGGGGTGTCTGTCTCTCTTGCGCAGGGAAGAAATAAAGAAAGAAAAAAAAAAAAAAAAAGCATCTTCCTCATCTTCCTGGCCTGATCTCTCTTTCTCCTGGTTGGGTCCTCGCTGTTTCTGACTGCCTCTCCACAGGTGTCACCTCTCTGAGGTGAACTCCACCCAGGCCACCACCCATCTATCTAGAACCCACATCGATGACCTCAAGCCTAGCCAAAACCTCCCTATGGCCTGCCCAGTAGCTGTCCCAACCCGACCACAGCCCGGCCCGTTGCCTCCACTGCCCTATCCCAGAGTGCTCATTTCAGCTTTTTACCTCCAAATGTCACACCGTTTGCAGGACAGGCCTGCGTAAGGCCTTCTCTTTTTTTTTTTTTTTTTTTTTTTTTTTGCCATTGGAAACTATACATGCACTTCAAGCCTTAGCTCAGATTCAAGTGCTTTCATACAAGAATCCTCTCCTGCGGACTCGACAGTCAGTCCTTCACTGTCTTGGCAACTACCACACTGATCCTGAGGGTTAAAGGCGGTGGGTCCATATCTCCAGCTGTGAGCCCTGAAGGTGGCTTCGTATCCCTGTGCTCAGAAATGTCTGGGTTATTCCCTTCAATCAGCTTCTGTTATGTCAAAGCAAAATGCCCATGCTTCATAATTAGATGTTCCCAAGTGGCCAGGATTAAAAAAAAAAAAAAAAAAAAAGTAAAAAGCTTTAGCAGTTCTGAGGGGCCCAGGGAGGCTTCCTAGAGGAGGTGAACTTAAGAAAGACCATCAGATGAAAGCCTCAGATAGTTTATTGAGCAAATGCTGCATGTTTGGCTCCACAGTTTAACAATGAGCTTTCACTCAGATTATTGCCTCATTTACTCCGAACACAGACCTGCTGAGGAAGCTTTATCGTATCTGCCTCTGCAGATGAGGAAACTGAGGCTAAGCACATCAGCTGTGCGGTGTCCCAGCCCGTGAGTGGCTGGGCAGCAGTAAGAGGGCTGGTCTCCAGCTCCTGCTCCGAAGTCCAGTGGGACTGAGACGGCAGTGTGGCGGCACACTGCTATAATCCACTTGTCAGGGAGAACGTCATTAGTCTGCAGCAAGCAAGGTCCATCTGTCCCCACCCCATACTTCCGGAGAGCAATGGAGCCCAACAGGGGGACACTGGGGACTGTGAGGAGGCGGCTAGAAGTGCTCTGGGTCCTTGAGACAACCTTCCTTGCCAAACTATGGCTGCAGATGGGCTCCAAGCAGGAGGGACAGCCCTCTGCATTGTCTAGACCTGAGAGCAGGTGGCAGGTGACCCGGGGTGGAGCCTCATGCTGAAGCAGGGCAGTTTCCTGCCTGGGATCACTTTTCCCAGGCTGGAGACCTCCTGCCTAGCATCCAGCCCCACCACCTCTCTCCTCCGCCCGGATGGGTAAGTGCTTTTGTGGCTGCACATGTGGGCAGGAGGAGCTGGTCGGAGACAGAAAGTGACCACGAACGATGTAACCTGTCTCCCTCTCCAGTGCTCCTCCAGGCCCTGAGAACCTCAGGGGGACCGAGGAGGGTCCTAATTCTCTCTGGTTGGGAAGTTTGGCAAGTGAGGACCACATTAATTACAGCGCTACAAAGTGAAGACGAATGATGGATACCCACATTCTCCTGATTTGATCATAACACATTGTATTCCTGCACCAAAAACTACTATGTGAATAATAACTATGGCAATTAAAATAAGAGGACCGGCTGGTGGGTATGGTAGTTAAGATGGCTAGATGCTACATGGCTGACACTGTGGTTCAAGTCCTGGACCCAGCAATTTGGAAAACACTTGGACACGTGAGTATGTGTGTGTGTGTGTGTGTGTGACCAAAATCCTTTTTTTTTCTTTTATATAATTATTTTTATTTAACTTTATTTACTTATTTTAATTTGATCAGAGAGGACCACGGGGGGAGAGAGAGAGAGATGGTGAGAAAGCAAGTCGCCAGGTCTGGGACTCGAACCATGGTCAGCCATGTGGTAGTCCAATGCCCCTAACCACTATGCCATCTGCCGGCCCCTGTGTGACCAAAATTCTGAAAGAGAAAGATGAAGAAGAAGGGATTGAGGGGCCGGCAGGTGGTGTGGTGGATAAGGCCGCTGGATTCCCACATGGCCAACTGCAGTTTGAGTCCTGGACCTGGCAGCTTGCTTCCTCTCTCTCTCTCTCTCTCTCTCTTTCTCTCTCTCTCTCTCTGATCAAATTAAATAATAACTGAATTAAATAAAATTTAAAAAAAAAAAAAAGAAGAAGAAGAAGGGATTGTGGTATGACCATCCCCCATGGGGGTTGCTTTCTCACTTTCCTTTGCTTCCTTCTGGTGAGTGCACACATTCTCTAGCAAATTAAAAAAAATAAGAAGAAGAAAAATAATTTTTTTTAGAAGTTTTTGCTATAGAGCATGTGCGCTCGCCAGAAATACAGAGAGAGACAGAGAGACAGGAAGCGAGAAATCACCCCCTGGGGGGATGGCCATGCTGCAATCCCTTCTCCTCCATTCTCCTCTCGGGATATTGGGCACACACGCACCAGGCGTGAGTTTAAGCCACCGGGTCCGGGACTCAAACTGCGGTCAACTATATGGGAATCCAGCAACATAGCCATTATGCTGACTGCTGGTCCCAGAAAAGTAATTTTTTAAAGAATTATTTTATTTTATCTTATTCATGGTCATTATTTCATTTTATTGAAGTTGACCAGAGAGAGACAGAAAGAAAGAAGGAAAGTGGGGAAGCAAGCTGCCAGGTCCGGGACTGAAACCGCAGTCAGCCATGTGGGAATTCAGCTGCCCCAACCACAATGCCACCTGCTGGCCCCAAGAAAAGTAATTAAAATATATATATTATGGTGCAAACTTGGAAGCTTTTGAGAGTGATGGGGCACTCTTAGTTGTTAGGCCAGGGCTACCCACGAAAGCCAAGATGACAGTGACTCTGGTGGATAAGTTCTACTTTGGCAGAGTGGAGTTCCAGGCCCCAGAACAGAGCAGATTCTGTCTGGGTCACTTGGCTGCAGGGAAACCCAGTCACAGTCACCCAGCCCTTGCAGAGAATGCCCTCCTCTGCCTTAGGCTGGAGGGGCTCCCACCTTTACCACCTGCCTCCATTTGCCCTTGTGCCGCTGAGCTTTGGAGCTTTGCAGTATTTGTTCCCTGCTCCTTCACGCTCCTACCCTGCTGTAGACACCTCGCTGGGTAGGACCCGATGGCACAGAGCCTTGTCTGTTTTGTTCTCTGCCATGTCCACAGTACCTGGAACAGTGGCAGAGAGGACGCTCATTTGTGGAATGAGTAACCTTACGCATAAATGCATCAATCGCTTTCCTAGCATTAATGATCTGCTTACTGTTCTGTCACTCCTGCTGGCTTAAGACCTGCAGGGCAAGGGGCAGTATGGCACTCATCTCTGTGACCTAGCGCCCAGTCCTAGGCCGGGCCCAGAGTAAGCGCTCAGGACCATTTTGCTGAGGGAGTAGGCATAAGGGGCTGGCACCCCTTAGCAGTGCTTTGACTTCCCTAGCCACCCCTGCACCTCCCTCCACACGGAAGGGCCTCTGTGGGGCAGGTTAGTGAGGATGGCAGCTGGCACATGCCTTCGTGCTGGCCTGGCCACCAGCTCTGACACTTTCTGGAAACTGGTGGGCACCGGGTGTGACAGCAGGAGGCCCAGGCTACTTTGGCTGTGTTTTTGTATTTGTTTTAAGAAAAACACGTATAAGTTGTATTTCCGAGACCCCAAACCCATTAAAACAAAGAAAACGCAGTTGGGTTCTGGCAACGTACCGCGGATTTCAACGAGAAAAGAGCTGGGGGGACTATCCACCCTCCAGAGGAGCGCGGAAGGCTGGAGGGAGCGGAGACTCCAGGCTCCCAGGGTGTCTGGAGCACAGATGGCCCTGGGTGGGCCGAGGCGGGGTCCAGCAGAGGGGCTTCGGGAAGGGACCTCAACTCCGGCGGGCCCGAGGATGCCCTGCCGGGGCGGGACGCGGCAGCTCAAGTTGGCTCGGCGGCCGTTATCCAAAGTTTCTCCTCAAACTCAAGCTCTTACAAGAGCTACGCGAAGGCAGTAGCCTTCGCCATCCGGAGCGTTCCAGGCGCGCAGCACGGCCTCGGGAGGCGTGGCGGGTGCCGCTGCTGCTCCTGGCGTCCCGCCCGAGCCCGCGGTCCCCCGTCGCGTCCCCGGGGCTCCGCGCAGCGCGCCCGCCTGCCTGCCTCTCCTGCCTGTGCCTTCTCAAGGTGGGCCCGGGGCAGCGATTACACAGAGGGAGGGGAGGCTCTCCAGGGTCCCAAAGGCCCGGGCTGCTTAGAGGGGCGGGAGCAGGAGCTGGTCGGGGAGGCTGAGCCGATCATCGGAGCGAGGGCAGTCGGGACAAGACCGCTGGAGACCGGATCGAAGGCTGGAGGGGCTGAACGCGCGGGGCGGGACGTGAGAGGGGTCTGAGAAAGGCGGGACTGCCTCCTAGCGTCGCAGCCCGGCACTGCAGCCGCGTCCTGGAGGGTGGGGCTTGTGTTCCGCGATCGGAGGACGCGTCCAGGCCTCTCGGCTCCCGAAACCTCGAGAGCCGGCCGAGGCCCCGCCCCCGCCACGCCCCGCCCCCGCCACGCCCCGCAGCCCTGGCCGCACCTCCCAGGGGCCCTCTGGGCGCAGTTCTGCGGAGCGTACGTGGGGCCCTGAGAACCCGGAAGTTACGTTATAGGGGCGCGTCACGGGGGCGGGAGTCAGCTGAGCTGCCGGGGCGAGGTTGGGATCACCTGGGATCAACTAAAGGAGCCGGTGATCTCTTGCGGGGGGAGTGGGGTGCAGAATTGAGCCAGATTTTAGGGGGGGCGGCTCCTCGATCTTCATGCTCTGTAAGGTGAGAGCGAGATCATCACTTTAGAAGCGGCGGCAGGTTCCGAGGGTCTGTCAGAGGCTGGAGAGTCACAGCTCTCAGTCCGGGGCGACGGGGATTCAGAGGGGAACCGTGTTGTGGTCCTCGGGCCTCTGGTGAAGGGCTCAGAGTCCGGGCACCATGGCGTCCATCCTGGATGAGTACGAGGACTCACTGTCTCGCTCCGCCGCCTTGCAGCCCGGCTGCCCTAGCGTGGGCATCCCCCACTCGGGTAAGGAAAGGGAGAGCCCCACTGCCCCTTTCGGCTCTACAAGTACCTGCAGGGAGAGAGCGGGAATGGCAGCTGCAAGAGCTCGGGTTCAACCTACAGGACGTGTATTCCTCATGTAGGCCCCGATTCGCCTCAGGCTTTCTTGGCGCCCAGTTGTGCATGGTTGAAGCTTGAAAGAGCCAGGAGAGCAACCCCGTGATCCAGGCCCTACGCTAGGGTCCTTCTAAGCAGGAACTGGGGTCCAGATGAGGAAGTGCTTGACGACAAGACCGCACTTGGGCCTTTGGGAGAAGTGAGAATAGTCTCCAGGCATGCCCTGATGCCCGATTCTGTGCTTTTTCCCACCAGGCATCTTCTGGAGGTGGGAGGAGGATGTTGAAGAGGGAAGGAGGGATGGTCCTAGAGGGAATTTTTGTCATTGAACAGGGAGAAATGGAGATGAGGTATTTTGGGCCTTGACTAGAAATGTCTGTAGAAAGTAGTGCAAAGTTGGCAGAGTGCTAGTGCATTTTGAGTGGAAGTGAAGACTAGAGAGAGAACTGCTGTTAACGTCACTGGTTGGAATGGCTCCCCAGGGCTCCCTCTGCTCTCATTCTTCGGAAGGTTCACTAAGTCTCATTAAGGCAGGGAGCCGGGAGAGGCTGGAGCCAGACTGCTTTAGTAGGCTGGGATTGCTGAGTCACAAGCTGCTGGGGAGAATGCCCAAACCACCCTCCATAGTGCTGGACTCCATTACTACTGAAGCAGGTGCATCATGCTGTAACAGCATCTCAAAAATTCAAAGAATTGGGAACAGCAGTTAGCGTACTGGCTATGTCACTGGACTCCCATGTAGTCGACTGCGGTTCCAGTCCTGGACCCAGTGGCTTAAACTCACACTGGGCGTGTGTGCGTGCGTGCCCAAGATCCCGAGAGGAGAATGGAGAAGGGATTGCAGCGTGGCCATCCCTCCTCGGGGTGATTTCTCGCTTTCTGTCTCTCTGTTTCCCTCTGTCTGTCTGGCGAGCGCACGCACCCTATAGGAAAAACCTCTCCAAAAAAAAAAAGAATTCAAAGAATCAACTCCCTGGCAGCTCTGTGGCCTAGTGGTTAAGGCAGCTGGATCCCACAAGGCTAACCCTGTGGTTCAAGTCCTAGACCAGGTGGCTTGAAACACACATTGTGCACGGGGCCAACCAGGGTGTGGTGGTTGGGGCGGCTGAAATCCCACATGGCCAAGCACACACTTCAAGTCCCAAAGCCATAAGCACTGAAAAACACACCAGGCACGTGTGTGTGTGTGTGTGTGTGTACCCAAAATCCCAAGAGGAACATGGATGAGAAAGGATTGCGGCATGGTCTCCCCCTCGGGAGGGTACTTTTTCACTGTCTCTCCCTCTGACTCTCTCCAGTGAGCTCATGCTTCCTATAGCAAATATTTTTTGAAAAGGACAAAACAGTGGGCGTATGTGTGTGTGCGTGTCCCTAATTACAACAGGATGCAGAAATGGAGGAGAAGGGATTATGGTGTGATCATATCCTTTGTGTGTGTGTGTGTGGGGGGGGGTGATTCTCCCTCTGTCCGTCTCCCTGGTAAGCACACACACCCTGAGGCAAAAACTTAGAAAGTAGAACAGAGAATCAATTCCTTACTGCTGTCAGAAGTGTGGGAAAAGCCCAAGACCCTAACGTAGAGATCACCAGCAAACTGCTTGTTAACCAAGTCCTGGGTGGAGGAAAGTGAAAAGGATCAGGTTTTGGTTTTTTATTTTATTTTCTCTTTGTCCTGAGCTTTTTATTTATTTATTTATTTATTTATTTATTTATTTATTTTGAAAGGTTTTTGCTGTAGGGTGCATGCACTTGCCAGAGAGACAGAAAGTGAGAAATCACTCCCCGGGGGGATGGCCACGTGGCAGTCATTCTCCTCTTGGGATTTTGGGCACACACTCACACACACCCAGCATGAGTTTCAAGCCTCCAGGTCCAGGACTCAAACTGTTTTTGACTACTACTTGGGAGTCCAGTGATGTAACCACTACACCATCTGCTGGTCCCTGTCCTAAGCCTGTTTTTTTGTTTGTTGGTTGGTTTGGTTTTTGATTTTTTGGAGAGGTTTTGCTATGGGGCATATGCGCTCGCCAGAGAGAAACAGAGAGGCAGAAAGTGAGAAATCACACCCCCAGGGGGGATGGCCACGCCACAATCCCTTCTCCTCCATTCTCCTCTCAGGATCTTGGGCACGCATGCACACGCGCCCGGCATGAGTTTAAGCCACTGGGTCCGAGACTCGAACCATGGTCAACTACATGGGAGTCCAGCAACCAACCATTACGCCATCCACTGGTCCCTGTTTTGCTTAGTTTTGTTTTGTTTTGCCTCTCCTTGCCCTTGCTGTGTCTCTTCCATGGCTAATCATTTCTTCACTTCTCATGGTAGGGTATGTGAATGCCCAGCTGGAGAAGGAAGTGCCCATCTTCACGAAGCAGCGGATTGACTATACCCCTTCTGAACGTATCACCAGTCTTGTGGTCTCCTGCAATCAGCTCTGCATGAGCCTGGGCAAGGATACACTGCTCCGGTAACCAAGGGTCCGAAAGGCTTAGGAGGTGGGAGTGAGTGGGGATTTGGGAACTTTTAAATGACCGGAGCCTTTCCTCCACACCGGGCAAGTAAAGCAGTGGAATTGTCGGTAATACCTGTCCTTTCCCAAATATAGCATAGTAGTTAAGACTTAGACCTGGGTTAATATCCTAGCTATACCACTTACCAGCTGTGGACTGTTGAGCAAGTCATTTAATCTCTAAACATATTACTTGGGGCCAGCCAGTGACTGGTGGTTAAAGCAGCTGGATCTCACATGGCCAATAGTGTGGTTCAAGTCTCAGACCCACTGGGCACATGCGTGTGTGTGCCCAAAATCCTGAGAGGAGAGCAGAGGAGAGAGATGGGTGTGGTCATCCCCCTGGGAGTGCTTTCTCACTTTCCCTGTCCCTTTCCTGAGAGCACAAATGCCCTATAGCAAAGTTTTGAAAAAAGTTCTTTCATCTCTTAAAGGTAGTATCAGCTTACAGGTTAATCACATAGATCATTGGAACTGTCTAGAGTCCTGGAATGTATCTGCCATAAAGGGAAATAATACATGACAGAGGTGTCAGCAAACTGTTTATCTGTCTATCTCAAAAATACATTTTAGATGTAATATTTATTTATTTATTTATTTTTGGAGAGTTTTTTGCTATAGGGCTCATGAGCTCACCAGAAAGACAGAGAGATAGAAAGTTAGAAATCACCCCCCCAAGGGGGATGGCCATGCCATAATTCCTTCTCCTCCATTCTCCTCTCAGGATTTGGGCACACAAGCACACGTGCCCAGCATGAGTTTAAGTCACCGGTTCCGGGACTCGAACCACGGTTGACTACATGGGAGTCCAGCAACATAGCCATTACACCAACTGCTGGTCCAGAATATACTTTCTTTCTAACCGCAGTCAGAATGTCTAAGATTAAAAAAAAACAAAAAATGATAAGTGCTGGTGGGGTGTGGTGAAAAGGGAACTCTCTTACACTGCTGGTGGGATTGTAAATTGGTCCAACCACTGTGGAGAACAATTTGAAGATTCCTTCAAAGTCTACAAATAGAACTACCATATGATCCAGCAATCCCACTCCTTGGTATCTACCCGAAGGACAGAAGAATACTTAATCGAAAAAGTGCTTGCACATTGATGTTTATTGTGGCACTTTTCACGATTGCTAAGTCATGGAAACAACCTAAATGCCCACGAACTGATGAATGGTTAGAAAAACTGTGACACATATACTCAATGGAATACTATTCATCCATAAAAAACAACAAAACTCTGGCTTTTGAAAGGACGTGGATGAATATGGAAGACTTACTGCGGAGTGGAGCTAGTCATGCTATGAAGGAGAGGCATTGTATGTCCCCACTTAATATATACTGAGTGTCTGCACTCTTAAAAAAAAAAAAAAAACATATATATATATATATATATATACACACACACACACACACATATATATATATTTGAAACCATACTGCTTCTGTTGTTATAGAGTCATAAAATTATACAAAATTATAAGACATATTTTGAACATTATCTTTAAAATTCAGTATTTTAAAATTTCAAAAGTTGTTTGTAAACTGTCAAGAATTATGGAGTATGAGCTAAAATTTTTTGCTATGTAAAGTAAATGTTTGTGGAAAAATGTAAAAATAAATAAATGAAAGGAAAAAAAAGAATATACTTTTCTTTTTGAGAGAGAGAGAGATTTTTGCTGTAGATTTTAGCGTGTATACTTGCCAGAAAGAGAGAGACATAGAGACAGAAAGTGAGAAATCACTCCCGGGTGGATGGCCACACCGCAGTCCCTTCTCTTCCAATCTCCTTTCAGAATTTTAGCCATGTATGCATACACACCCCTGGCATGAGTTTTTAAGCTGCCAGGTCCGGGACTTGAACCACAGTCAACTACGTGGGAGTCCAGCAACAACCATTATGCCATCTGCTGGTCCCATGAATATTTAATAAATTTTGATGCTCTCAGGCTAAACGGAGACCTTACTCAAGCTAGAAAGTTCAGAAGCTTTCTAGAAAATGAAAGCTTTCTCCTTCAAGGAAAAAAATATGTCTGGCTACATAATAATTGTTACTACAAAACATAAATGCACTAGGAATGAGGTCAAAACAAAAGATGATGGGAAAATAATGTTTGTTTCACAGATAACCAAGGATTTACATCCCTTAAAAATAAAAAAAAAAAAACTCTTACACATTAATAAGAAAAAAGACTATTCAGTGGGAAAGGGAGCATAAAGAATATAAACAGGTGAGACCAGCAGATGGTGTAATTGTTACATTGGTGGACTCCCACTTTATTCGCTGAGGTTCAAGTCTCATTCCAGTGGGCTTAAACTCATACTGTGTGCCCAAAATCCCAAGAGGAGACTAGAGAAGGGATTGCAGCATGGCTATCCCCCCAGGGGATGATTTCTTGCTTTCTGCCTCTTTGTTTCTCTCTCTGTCTCTCCAGTGAGCACATATGCCCTATAGCAAAAATCTCTTAAAAAAAAAAAAAAAAAAAAAGAGCGGCTGGCAGGTAGCATGGTAATTAAGGGCACTGGACTCCTACATGGCCAACTGCGGTTTGAGTCCCGGACCTGGCAACTTACTTTCTCATTCTCCCTCAGCCCCCTCGCTCTGGCCCTCTCTGGTCAAATTTTAAATAAATAAATAAAGTTAAGTAAAATAATTCTTTAAACAAAAACAATTAGGCAATTTACAGATAAAGAACTTCATATTTCCAATAAACATGAAAGTATTTTCAACCTCTCAAATATGAATTAAAATAACCTCTAAGGGACCAGCAGTTAGCATAATGGCTATGTCACTGAACTCCCATGTAGTCGACTGCAGTTCAAGTCCCGGACCTGGTGGCTTAAACTCACGTCGGGCGCATGTACGTGCGTACCCAAGATCCCAAGAGGAGAATGGAGGAGAAGGGATTGCAGTGTGGCCATCCCCCCCAGGGGGTGATTTCTCGCTTTCTGTCTCTCTGTCTCTCTGGTGAGCACACACACCCTGTAGCAAAAACCTCTCCAAAAAAGAAAAAAAAAAAACCTCTAAAAAAAAAAATCTATCATATTGGCAAAAATAAACGGTGCTGGTGAAGATGCAGGGAAATGGACTTTAGTACTTTGTTAGCAAGAGTGTAAATTGCCACTATCTTTCTTTTTTTTTTTTTTTCTTTTTTCTTTTTTTGGAGAGGTTTTTGCTATAGGGCGCGTGCGCTCGCCAGACAGACAGAGAGAGACAGAGAGATAGAAAGCAGGAAATCACCCCCCAGGGGGGATGGCCACGCCGCAATCCCTTCTCCTCCATTCTCCTCTCAGGATCTTGGGCACGCACGCACACGCGCCCGGCGTGAGTTTAAGCTGCCGGGTCCGGGACTCGAACCGCGGTCGACTACGTGGGAGTCCAGCGACATAGCCATTATGCTAACTGCTGGTCCCCCACTATCTTTCTTTATATGTGTTTTTTAAAGAATTATTTTATTATTATTTATTTATTTATTTATTTTTTGGAGAGGTTTTTGCTATAGGGTGCATGCGCTCGCCAGAAAGACAGAGAGACAGAAGGCTAGAAATCATCCCCCAGGGGGAATGGCCACTCTACAATCCCTTCTCCTCCATTCTCCTCTCAGGATCTTGGGCACACGCACACATGCACCCGACGTGAGTTTAAACCACCAGGTCCAGGACTTGAACCGCGGTCGACTACATGGGAGTCCAGTGACATAGCCATTACTCCAACTGCTGGTCCCCTATTTTGTTATTATTTTTTAAGGATTGTTTCTTGGATTTTATTTACTATTATTATTATTATATTAAAATTTGTCCAGAGGGAGAAAGAAGGAAAGTGAGAAAGCAAGCTGCCATGTCTGGGAATTGAACAGCAGTCAGCCATGTGGAAGTCCAGCATCTTAACCATGACACTACCTGCCAGACATTTTTTTTTTTTTTTTTTTTTTTTTTAATTTGCTATAGGGTGGGTGAGGTTGATGGAAACATCCTCACCAACAATGGAGGATGGCCATACCGCAATCCCTTCTTCATTGTCCTCTCAGGATTTGGGGCGTGCATGTACATGCCCAGCGAGTTTTTCAAGCCTCCCTGTCCTAGACCCGAACTATGGAGTCAGCCATGTGGGGTCCAGGTTCCTTAACCGTCACACCACCTTGTTGACCTGCCACCATCTTTTAGAAAAGTAATCTGGTGGGACCAGCAGTTAGCATGATGGCTATGTCGCTGGACTCCCATTTACTCAACCGCGGTTCGAGTCCTGGACCCGGTGGCTTAAACTAAGGCCGGGCGCTTGTGTGTGCATGACCAAGATCCCAAGAGGAGAATGGAGGAGAAGGGATTGTGGCATGGCCATCCCCCCTGGGGGATGGTTTCTTGCTTTCCGTCTCTCTGTCTCTCTCTGTCTTTCTGGGGAGCGTATGTGCCCTATAGCAAAAACCACTCAAAAAAAAAAAAAGAAATTTAAAAAAAAAATCATACCCAGTGAGTGTGTGTGCATGCCCAGGATCCCAATGGGATGGAGAAATGGATGAAAAAGGATGGTGGCAAGACAGGCTCCTTTGAGGGGTGCTTTCTCTTTCTTTCTCTTTCTCTTGTGAGTGCATGCACCCTCCAGCAATTAAAAATATTTTTTTCTATTTTTTTTTTTAAGAATTGTTTTATTTAACTTTACTTACTCACTTATTTATTTTATTTGAACAGAGAGGGACAGAGTGAGAGAGAAAGAGAAAAGGAAAGTGAGAAAGCAAGCTGCCAGGTCCAAGACTCAAACCACGGTCGGTCATGTGGGAGTCCAGCGCTCTCAACCAACACGCCATCTGCCAGCCCCTAAAAATAATAAAAACAAAAATCTGTACCTTGGTAGAGCCGGCTGGTGGCATGGTTGTTAAGGGCGCTGGATTCCCACATGGCTGACCATGGTTCGAGTCCTGGGTCTGGTGGCTTGGTTTCTTTCTCTCTCTCTCTCTCTCTCTCTCTCTCTCGCTCTCTCTCTGTCCCTCTTGAATCAAATTAAAATAAGTAAATAAAGTTAAATAAAATAATTATTTAAAAATATCTGTACCTTGGGGCCAGCAGGTGGCATGGTGGTTGAGGCACAGGACTCCCATATGGCCAATCTAAGTTAAAGTCCTGGACCAGGCAACTTGCTTTCTCACTTTCTCTCTTTGATGAGTGCATGTGCCCTATAGCAATTTAAATAATAATAAATAAAATCAATAATTATTTTAAAAAATCTATAACTTTGATCCATCCATTCCATTGTGGGGAATAGAAAGTGTAGAAAGGAAAGTTTGCACTGATACAGACATAAGGAGGTTGATTGTAGTGTTATTTGTGATAGAAAAAGAACTGGCCCCAAGATAAGACCCATTAACAGGAAACTGGTGATGAAGGTACGGCTTGGCCATAAAATGGGATGGTATGCTATTATAAAAACAGTGAATTAACTGCCAGCAAGGTGGCATGGTAGTTAAGGCAGCTGGACCCCAGATGGCAGTTTGAGTCCCAGTCTTGGTGACTTGAAAAACACAGGAGGTGTGTGCATGCCCAAAATCCCAAGAGGAGAATGGAGGAGAAGGGATTGTGGTGTGGCCATCCCCCTGGGGGGTGATTTATTTTCTCCCTTTCTCTTTCTGATGAGCACACACATCCTATAACAAACTAAGAAGAAAGAAGGAAAGAAAGAATTGAATAAGAAAACTATTTAAATAGGAGTGCCCCTCAGATTATTGCAAAGATTGAGATAATACCTGACTAAGCTCTTGGCATGGTACTTGGTGTATAGAAAGTGCTCAGAAAGTTGCTATTCTGTTATCCCCTTCTTACTCCAACAATTTGGGCTGTTCTAGATGCATTGCAGGGCTTCTGAGCATAAGAGAAAGACTTTTCCTTAGTGACTACTCTAAATGAGGCGGGGAGGTTCTCAGAGCTGTGAGTTCTTTTTTTTGAGAGTTTTTTTGCTATAGGGTATGTGCGCTCACAGGAGAAACAGAGACAGAAAGCGAGAAATCACCCCCTGGGGGGATGGCCATGCCCCAATCCCTTCTCTTCTATACTCTTTTTTTTTTTTTTTTTTTAAGAATTATTTATTTATTTAAATTTGATCAGAGAGGGACAGAGCGTGTGAGAGAAAGTGAGAAAGCAAGCTGCCAGCTCCAGGTCTCGAACTGCCGTTGACCATGTGAGAATCCAGCGCCCTTAACCACCACACCACTTGTGACCCTCCATACTGTTCTCTGGATTTGGGGCATGCATGCATACATGCCCCGTGTGGGTTTCATGCTGCTGGGTCTGGGGTTTGAACCACAGTTGACCATGTGGGAGTCCAGCGCCTTAACCACTATATCACCTGCTGGCCCCAGAGCTGAGGGTTCTTTTATTTTTTGAGAGGTTTTTGCTATCGGTCTCATGTAGTCGTTTTTTGAGAGATTTTGCTATAGGTCTTGTGCTCGCTGGAGAAACAGAGACAGGGAGACAGAAAGAAAGAAATCACCCTCCAGGGGAATGGCCACACTGCAATCCCTTCTCCCTTCTCGGATCTTGGGCATACCCACACATGTGCCCAGCCACATGCCCAGCACGAGTTTTAAGCCTCCAGGTCCAGGATTGAAACCGAGGTTGACCACGTGGGAGTCCAGCGACATAACCATTAGACCATCTGCTGGTCCTATTTATTTATTTGTTTTATTATTATTTTTTTTTTTAGAGATTTTTGAAGTAGGGAGTGTGTGCTGGCTAGAAAGATAGAAAACAAGAAATCATCCTCCAAGGGGGGAATGTCCCTTTTCCTCTTGAGATTTTGGGTATGCATACACATGTGCCTGGCCTGAGTTTTAAGCTGCTAGGTCTGGGACTCGAACTCCAAACTCCGTGGGAGCCCAGCAATGTAACCATTACACCATCTGCTGGTCCTGAGTTGAGAGTTTGTAAGTAGGACCCCCTGTATGTTTCAGGGTTCCCTTAGGATTGTGTATAGAATTCTGTGTGTATATAGATTTCAGGGAAGAAAGGCCATAACTTTTTTTTTTTTTCCAAGAGATTTTTCTGTAGGATGCCTGGGCTCTCCAGAAAGACAGAGAGGAAGACAGACAGAAAGCGAGAAATCACCCCTCATGGGAGATGGCCATGCCGCAATCCCTTCTCCTCCATTCTCCTCTCGGGATCTTGGGCACGCACGCACACGCGCCCGGTGTGAGTTTAAGCCACCAGTACGGGACTCTAACCGCGGTTGACTACATGGGAGTCCAGCGACATAGCCATTACGCCAACTGCTGGTCCCAGGCCATGACTTTTGTAAGAGTGTTTTTATAGGGACCAGCAGTTAGTGTAATGTCTATGTCGCTGGACTCCTGCATAGTCGACCGCGGTTCGAGTCCCAGACCCGGTGGCTTAAACTCACGCCGGGCGCGTGTGCGTGCGTGCCCAAGATCCCAAGAGGAGAATGGAGGAGAAGGGATTGCGGCGTGACCATCCCCCCTGGGGGGTGATTTCTCGCTTTCTATCTCTCTGTCTCTCTCTGTCTGGCGAGCGCACGCACCCTATAGCAAAAACCTCCCCCCCAAAAAAGAAAAAGTGTTTTTATAAATGATCTGGCCTTCTCTAGAGTGACTCTAGGACTCTTGTCCCCACAGCATTGACTTGGGCAAGGCAAATGAACCCAACCAAGTGGAGCTGGGGCGCAAGGACGATGCCAAAGTGCACAAGATGTTCCTGGACCACACTGGTGAGTGTGGACGTCGGTTGGAGAAGGGGGCCTGTGGGACGGCCACTGCCTGGGCTGGGGAGGATCCTAGGGTGGTGGGTACCAGGAACCGAGAGCAGGAATGGCAGCATCCTCTGGGGTGCCCCTCTGTCCCCACTCCAGGCTCCCACCTGCTGATTGCCCTGAGCAGCACCGAGGTGCTCTACGTGAACCGTAACGGACAGAAGGTGAGGCCACTGGCACGCTGGAAGGGGCAGCTGGTGGAGAGCGTGGGCTGGAACAAGGCGCTGGGCACTGAGAGCGGCACCGGGCCCATCCTGGTCGGTACCGCCCACGGCCAGATCTTCGAAGCGGAGCTCTCAGCCAGCGAGGGTGGGCTTTTCGGCCCTGCCCCAGACCTCTACTTCCGCCCGTTGTATGTGCTGAATGAAGAGGGGGGTCCCGCGCCCGTGTGCTCCCTGGAGGCGGAGCGGGGCCCTGATGGGCGAGGCTTTGTGATCGCCACCACTCGACAGCGCCTCTTCCAGTTCATAGGCCGAGCTGCAGAGGGGGCTGAAGCCCAGGGCTTCTCGGGGCTCTTTGCTGCCTACACAGACCACCCACCCCCGTTCCGGGAGTTTCCCAGCAACCTGGGCTACAGCGAGTTGGCCTTCTACACCCCCAAGCTGCGCTCCGCGCCGCGGGCCTTCGCCTGGATGATGGGGGACGGCGTGTTATATGGCGCATTGGACTGTGGGCGTCCCGACTCCCTGCTCAGCGAGGAGCGAGTCTGGGAGTACCCAGAGGGGGTAGGTCCTGGGGCCAGCCCGCCCCTGGCCATCGTCCTGACCCAGTTCCACTTCCTGCTGCTGCTGGCGGATCGGGTGGAAGCGGTGTGCACGCTGACGGGGCAGGTGGTGCTGCGGGATCACTTCCTGGAGAAGTTCGGGCCGCTCAAGCACATGGTGAAGGACTCGTCCACCGGCCAGCTGTGGGCCTACACTGAGCGCGCCGTCTTCCGCTACCATGTGCAGCGCGAGGCCCGGGATGTCTGGCGCACCTACCTGGACATGAACCGCTTCGACCTGGCCAAAGAGTATTGTCGAGACCGGCCCGACTGCTTGGACACGGTCCTGGCCCGGGAGGCCGATTTCTGCTTCCGCCAGCGTCGCTACCTGGAGAGCGCCCGCTGCTACGCCCTCACCCAGAGCTACTTCGAGGAGATCGCCCTCAAGTTCCTGGAGGCCCACCAGGAGGAGGCCCTGGCCGAGTTCCTGCAGCGGAAGCTGACTGGTTTGAAGCCAGCTGAGCGTACCCAGGCCACACTGCTGACCACCTGGCTGACGGAACTCTACCTGAGCCGGCTGGGGGCTCTGCAGGGCGACCCGGAGGCCCTGAACCTCTACCGGGAGACGCGGGACCGCTTCCGTGCCTTCCTCAGCAGTCCCCGCCACAAGGAGTGGCTCTTTGCCAGCAGGGCCTCTATCCATGAGCTGCTGGCCAGTCATGGGGACACTGAGCACATGGTGTACTTTGCCGTGATCATGCAGGACTATGAGCGGGTGGTGGCCTACCACTGCCAGCATGAGGCCTATGAGGAGGCCTTGGCCGTGCTGGCACGCCACCGGGACCCTCAGCTCTTCTACAAATTCTCGCCCATTCTCATCCGGCACATCCCTCGCCAGCTGGTAGATGCCTGGATCGAACTGGGCAGCCGGCTGGATGCCCGGCAGCTCATCCCTGCCCTGGTGAACTACAGCCAGGGTGGTGAGGCCCAGCAGGTGAGCCAGGCCATCCGCTACATGGAGTTCTGCGTGAACGTGCTGGGTGAGACTGAGCAGGCCATCCACAACTACCTGCTGTCGCTGTACGCCCGTGGCCAGCCCGCCTCGCTGCTGGCCTACCTGGAGCAGGCAGGGGCCAGCCCACACCGCGTGCACTATGACCTCAAGTACGCGCTGCGGCTCTGTGCAGAGCACGGCCACCACCGAGCCTGCGTCCACGTCTACAAGGTCCTGGAGCTGTATGAGGAGGCCGTGGACCTGGCCCTGCAGGTAAGCCCGTGAGTTCTGCCCGGTCAGGACAGGAGCCTGGAGAGCTGTGGTGGCTCTGGCCATGGTTAGAAGGTGCGGGCTTCCCTTGCAGAGAGGTGCTGTCATGTAGAGGGTGAGAACACAGACTCTAAAGTTGGGGTTTCAGTTCTGACTCTGCCACTTCCCAAGCTACTTTCTAAACCTCTCTGCCTCCGATTATTTACCCACAGATTGGGGGTAATGTAATACTTTGGCCTCATAGGACTTCTCAAAGTACTTTCTCAAAGTACCAGGGCCAGCAGGCGGCATGGTGGTTAAGACACTGACTCCCATGTGGCCAACTGTAGATGGAGTTCCGGACCCCACAGCTTGAAAATCACTCCGGTGCATGTGCGTACGTGCCCAAAATCCCAAGAGGAGAATGGAGGAAAAGGGATCGTAATGTGGCCATCCTCCCTGGGGGCTAATTTCTCACTCTCCCCTCACCCCGCTCCGTCTCACTCTCTCTTGTGAGTGCACATGGCCTATAGCAAATTTAAAATAATAATAGTAATAATAAATATAAAATTTTTAAGAGAATTTTTAAAAGAATTGTTTCATTTAACTTTATTTATTTATTTATTTTTAATTTGATAGAGAGGGATTGAGCAGGGGTAGGGAGAGTGAGAAAGCAAGCCACCAGGTCCCAGACTTAAACCACTATCAGCCTTGTGGGAATCCATCACCCCTAGGCACCATGCCACCTGATGGCCCCTTAAGAGGAATTTTTACTAGAGGGTGTGTATACTCACCAGAAAGACAGAGACAGAAAGCCAGAAATCACCCCCACTCACCCACAGGGGGGATGGCCACGCAGTAATCCCTTCTCCATTCTCCTTCTGGGATCTTGGGCAAGCATGCTTGTACCCACTGTGAGTTTTAATGTTACAGTCTTGTGTCTATTAAGTGTTTATTTCTTCAGACCCTGTCTTCCACCCTCTACTACTCACTCGCCTTCCATACAGTCTCTGGTATCTACACTTGTCATCGCTATGATTATCTCTCTGGAACTTTCCATTTCTACCACAGAGTGCAAACATTAGCTCTATACTGAGTGGGGATATGAAGTGTTTGTCTCTCATAGTCTGGCTTACTTCACTGAACATTAAGTGTTCTTTTTCTCTTTTTAGTAGTTTAATTCTTTTTATTTATTTATTTATTTGCAGTCATTCACTGTACATCAATACAGTCTGCAAAATGAGATTTTCCATCCAGTATACATTGTATATTGGCTCAATCAAGGATATTACCATACACGTTATCATCAACAAATAATTGTCTATTTCTTGTTTCTTATGTATTTTGCTTTTCCACCCTCCTTGATTCCCTACCTCTTACCCTCTGCCAACTCTCCCCCTTCTCCCACCCTATCTCTAGTATGTACAGTTGTTTTCCATGCCTTCTTTTTTCACATTTTATTGATTCACTAAAGATCTTAATTAAGTTAAAGACTTTCAGTAGCAAGCGCAGCTAAACATTTAGTGTTCTATAGTAACCCCTTTTTTAAAAAAATGTATTGGTACCAGGTATTTATTTATTTATTTATTTATTTAGAGAGATTTTTGCTATAGGGCACTTGCACGTGCCAGAGAGATAGAGAAGACAGAGAGATAGAAAGCAAGAAATCACACACACACACACACACACACACACACACTCCGAGGGGATGGCCACGCTGCATTCCCTTCTCCATTCTCCTCTCAGGGCATTGGGCATGCATGCATATATGCCCGGTGTGAATTTTAAGCTGCCAGGTCCACAATTCAAACTGTGGTTGATTACATGGGAGTCCAGTGATGTAACCATTATGCCATCTGCTGGTCCCATATACAATACTTAAAAAAAAAATTAGGGACCAGCCACACTGCATTCCTGTCTCCTTCATCCTCCTCTCAGGATTTTGGGTAAACGCACCCAGCATGTTTCTCAGGTCACCAGGTTCAGCACTTGAACCGCAGAGTCGACTATTGGGATCCAGTACCTTAACTACCACGCCACCTGCTGGCCTGTTCTTTTTTTGATTTTTAAATGTGTAATTTTTTTAAAAAATTATTATTTATTTAATTTTGTTTATTCATTCATTTATTTTAATTTGACCAGAGAGAGACATAGAGAGAGAGAGAGAAAGGGAGAAAGGAAGCCGCCAGGTCCGGGACTCGAACCATGGTTGGCCATGTGGGAGTGTCCAGCACCTTAACCACAACGCCACCTGCTGGTCCCCTAAATGTGTAATTTTTAAAAATTTGTCAGTGCATGTACTTGCCAGAGAGAGAGGGTGACATATGGTCACATCACAGTCCTTTCTCCAGCTCACAACCCTGTCAGGATTTGGGGCATGCATGCACATGCACCCAGTGTGTTTTTCAAGCCACTGAGGCTGGGATTCAAACTGCCCGGTTGGCCATGTGGGATCTGGCTCCCTTAACCACAGGCCATAGGCTGGCCCTGGTTGTTGAACTTCAGGGTGGTTTGAGAGAAATATGTGTTTACTAGAAACAGTATTTAAAATTTAGAATTTCGTTTTTCCCTAAGCTAGTGATTTGTAATAGGATGCAATCTTGTCATCCTGGGCAAGAGGAAGCCACAGCCCCAGTCAGCCGCAGATCACTCACCGAGACAGCGTATTAAATGCATTTCAACTCACCAGTATTTCAGCTTAGGGTGGGTTTACTAGTGTCACTTCTTTGTAAGTGGAGGAACATCTGCATGCGAAAGCTTAGAGGAGTCCGTGGAAGGTACTTGATAGTGGAAGGGGAAGGCCGATCACAGAAGAAGGTGTCAAGTAACTATTCCTCGAGTTGTAAATTGTCACCTGCCTTTGGATCACTTGAAGTGCTGTTTAACATGCCCATTCCTGGGCCTGAACTCGGGTCTGACTGAATAAGAATGTCTGGGGATGGGATCACCAATCTGTATTTGGAATGTGTTTCCCAGAGATTTTTACATGCGCTAAAATCGCACCCTGCCACAAGTAGCTTTTAGATGGCTGTGACAGGGACAGGACCATTACTGGCGTAGGTTCCTCTCCTGGCCCCCTTGCTGCTAGGAGTGTGGGGAACCTGCTCCAGGCCTCTCCTCTGGCCCAGGATTCTCCCCTAGTCTCTAAGCTGGGCAGGGAGGAGCTTGACCGGCCACGGTTTCCCCACAGGTGGATGTGGACCTGGCCAAGCAGTGTGCAGACCTGCCCGAGGAGGACGAGGAACTGCGCAAGAAGCTGTGGCTGAAGATCGCAAGGCACGTGGTGCAGGAGGAGGAAGACGTGCAGACGGCCATGGCCTGCCTGGCCAGCTGCCCCTTGCTCAAGATCGAGGACGTGCTGCCCTTCTTCCCTGACTTCGTCACCATCGACCACTTCAAGGAGGCGATCTGCAGCTCGCTCAAGGCCTACAACCACCACATCCAGGAGCTGCAGCGAGAGATGGAAGAGGCCACTGCCAGCGCCCAGCGCATCCGGCGAGACCTGCAGGAGCTGCGAGGCCGCTACGGCACTGTGGAGCCCCAGGACAAATGTGCCACCTGCGACTTCCCCCTCCTCAACCGCCCTTTTTACCTCTTCCTCTGTGGCCACATGTTCCATGCTGACTGCCTGCTGCAGGCCGTGCGGCCCGGCCTGCCCGCCTACAAGCAGGCCCGGCTGGAGGAGCTGCAGCGAAAGCTGGGGGCTGCCCCGCCCCCCACCAAGGGCTCTGCCAGGGCCAAGGAAGCTGAGGGCGGGGGCCCTGCTGGGGGGCCCAGCCGGGAACAGCTCAAGGCCGACCTGGATGAACTGGTGGCTGCCGAGTGTGTGTACTGTGGGGAGCTGATGATCCGCTCCATTGACCGGCCCTTCATCGACCCCCAGCGCTACGAGGAGGAGCACCTCAGTTGGCTCTAGGAGGTGCAGTCCCTGATGGGTGGGCAGGCAGTGGGGAGCAGCCACACCTACTGGGGAGCCCACAGCCTATGCCATCGTCCTGCTATCGCTGGGCTGTGACTGTGCTGGGGGCGGTGGAGTTAGAGCTGTTTGCCCGCGAGGTCTCAGGCGAATGTTCCGCAAGCTTCCGGTGAGGTCTTCAGACTCACCTGAGAGCTGCAGCCCGTCCGCCTGCCTCTCAGTAGTGAGCCTTAGCCTGGAGAAGCCATTTCTGCCTCCTGCCTCTGGTAGCTCTTTGTCCTTATCACTCCTGTTCACCTTCTAGACTCAGCTCTACTCTTCCTCCTTCACTGTCTGGCCTCACTGCTAGCTCTTCCCCCTCAGAGGAAGCCCTCTCCTCTGTCTGCCCCTGGGTGTCTCAGGAGTGACCGTGTCCAGAGCAGTGGGTGGGAAAGATGGTGCTACGGTGGGCTGTGCTTGTGCACACTGTCTAGGGCTCCAGTATGAGGGAGGGGTGCCAGAGGGCTGAGGGCCTCTGGGAGGACAAGGAGGCCCTGTCGGGTTGGAGGGCATTAAACTGCGCTGCACTGGTGACTCTGGAGTCAATGGGTTGGTTGCTGTGCTAAGTGGTGAGTGATTGCCAGGAGGGGCTGGGGAGCCTCAGGAAGGCTGCCAGGGCCCTGCAAACCTGAAACCTTGGCACACAGTCCCTCACCTACAGGTAAAATGGGATCATCTTCCCAGATTCTGCTTGCTTCCTTGTCCCCCTCTACCCAGTCTCAGTTCAGGGCTCAGGGGTTAGTTACACCCTGTTCTATTGATGTCGTGGTGCAGACGCAGTTCTTCCCTTCGGCCACCTGGTGGTGCTGCTCCCCCATAGAATCCTTCACACTCTTGGAACTAGGGGTCCTGAGTCATTCCATTAGTGTTTGCACCCTCTGTTCCCTCTGCGATTGCCCTGAGAATTGAGAATTTGGGGGGCGTCTCCACTGCCTAACCGTGGTTCCCAGTCCTCACTCATCCTCCCTCCAGCAGCCTTTACACAGGCTAAATGTTGTTTTCCCCTCCCCCGGCTTGGAGCTTTACCTCCCTACCTCCTGCTGGGCTCTGACTACCTTGTCTTTTTTGTTTTTTTAAAGAATTATTTTATTTCACTTAATCAATTAATTAATTAATTATAACTTGACTAGAGAGGGACAGAGAAAGAGAGGGGAAGTGAGAACTCAAGCCACCGGGTCCGGGACTTTGTCAGCCCTGTGGGAGTCCAGCACCCTTAACCACCATGCTACCTGCCAGCTTGGGGTCTAGCTGGCCCCTGGCACCAGGGAAACAGGGAGGGAGACTGCCACTATCCATGGCATTGGGCAGGTATGTTTCCTCCTCACCCTGTGACCTGCCCTCCGTCTAGATTACACTTTAGCTGTGGCTGGAGGCGAAGTCCTGGAGAGCCCCGGAATGCAGCCTTCCCATGACATCAGCTGAGCACCCTTTGCCCCTTGGGCACTGCCCGGCTCTATGGGTGTGATCTGTCATCTGGACTAGATGGACAAAATAACAAGGGAGTGTTCTTGGGGTCAGGCCCGCCAGGCTGGTAACTGCAGGCTCTCTGTTTCCTCCAGCCTAAGCCTCTTCCAGGAATCGGATTTCCCGCAGTTGGGGTTGAATTTTGCCCTTCCCCATTCCTGAACCACTAGAATGACAGGAGGCTGGAAGCTATCTTCCGTGACCCTCAGATTCCCCATCCTGCCCCAGAAGCAAAAGTGGGAGCACTTGGGGGTAGAGGGCATCCCCACCCTGTTCTCGCCATTGTTCGGGAGGGTTTGGAGGGCTCCTGCCCCTGCCTCTCCCTCACATCTAGACATACCCCGGGCTCAGGCGGCTCAGTTCCAAGTGTAAACCCTGGCCTTGTCACTGGAGTGGCCACTTGTTTACGTGGAGAAAACAGCTTGGGGCTTCTCTGCATAATGGGTGCCTAATACATGTTAGTTACACAAACACGGCCCTGCCGCCCTGCACCCAGAGGGCTTGGCCAGCACAGCCTGGGATGCCCCTGCCCCTTCTGTCTTCTCCTAAGCCGCCCATCTGGTCCTAGGCTGCTTCCTCTTTCCTGGGAAAAGGCCCCAGGCTTCCCTGGCATCGACCGAGTGGGGTTCCGGTGAGTCAGGGCAACGGGAAGCCACGGCTCTCAGATCTCTGGAAACCAAGCAAGGCCAGGAATGGAGAGCAGAGAGGAGGGCTTCAGGGCTTTGGCCCTAAGCCTGGGGGAGGGCCAGAAGGGGGTGGGGTGGGGGAGCAGCTGCGAGGGCAGGGGCCAAGATGAATGAGCTGCTCCTGGAGCAGTCACTGGAAATAGGAGGAGGGGCCACAGGCAGTGACGCTGGGACCAGGGCAGGAGGCTTGTAAACAAGGAAGCCACCTGGGGGAGACGCAGGGCGGCCACTGGTCCTGGGGAGCAGGTGCTTCCTGAGGCCCGCCTTTGAGAGGGCCCTGGGGGGCCGCCCTGCCGAGTGGACGGCGGGCACAAGGGGGCGCTGTCTACTGACGTCTCGAACCCTCCGCCTCCCTGCCAGAGCCCGGGGGCGTGGCCACTGGAGGGTGTGCCGCCCCAGCCCCAGAGCCCCCTCTTCTGTACCCTAGGCCGACTGGCCAAGGGCGCCAGCCCTGGCAGAGGGCGCGGGGCTCAGCCAGGCCCCCTGGGCCGAGCTCATCCCCCTTGGGACCCCCAGTTCGCGCTGTTCCTGCCCTCCCCCAAGGCTCGGGTCACAAGCCGGGCCTGGCACCGACCCCATTGGTTGGGAGGGGGCTCCGAGGCGGGCTCCAGGCTGCCCTTGGCGCTGGCCCCCTGGCGCCAGGGAAACAAAAGGTTAGGGGCCCTGAGGGAGTTATCAGGCCCCACCGCCACCACCGCCGTGGGGGGAGGGTCCCGGAGGGGGCACACCTCCTCTCCTCTCCCCCAGCTCTACCGATTCTTCGAGACACTTTCACAGGCGGAAATTCCCAGAGGTCAGAGGAGGGAAACGGTTAATTCCTTTTATTCAATGGGTCCCCCTACACGCCTCCCCCCAACTTCCTCCCTCCACTTCCCGCCCCCCCCTGTGTGAACAGGAAGTGGAGAGGAAAAGGCTCTGAGCCGAGCAGCTGGGAGCAGAAGGCAGGGAGTGGGCAGCAGGCCTTGGGCCAGCCCTGCCCCTCTCGCGTACTTGCTGGAGGGCCAGACTGCGGCCTGGGAAAGAACCTGCAGCCCCGCTGGCACCCGCCGACCTGGGAAAAGGCCCGTGCCCAAGCCCCCCTTCCCCAACCCCGCTGCCAGGTCAGCGACTGCTGTCCCGAGGGTGCAAGGCATCCCCCTTGCCCTCAGACCAGCTGCCCCGGCCACCGCAGCCACGCCTCACCCCCACGGCAGGGCTGGGCATCCCGAGGCTGGCAGGCATCTCTTCAGGCAGCAGCCAGCCCTGGCTCTGGCTCTGCTCAGCCCCTCAGCCCTGCCAGCCCTTTGAAGCTCATGCAGTGCTTCCTGTTTGGGGCGGGCGATGCCAGGGCCCCTCCCCCCCCCATTGTTCTGTAGAGACCATAGGTCCATCTGTTGCCCCATGGTGGGGCCCCCCAGGCAGTGCCACACGGGAGCAGCACCACAAAGGACCCTGCTGGCAGCTTTGCTTATGTGGGGCGAGGCTGGGCCTGCAGCAGGTTGAGGGCGAATGGTGGTCAGAGGCAGGCCTGGGCGCCATGGAAGGTCTAGCATTTGGGCATCTGGAACCCTCAGCTGTCTCCTCCACCAAGAGCGAGAAGATGATGCCGTTCAGCAAGTTATGCACGCTGGTGTCACCCGGAGAGAGGGGCACCATTCTCATGCCCAGGTCCCCAAAGGGAAAACTGAGGCAGAAGGCCCGACTGGTCGAGGATGGCCAGTCAGGGGCTCGGAGCAGGGTTCTCCTTTCTAGGACGGCCCACCCCTGAACGTCCCTTGACTGGGTGCTTTCCTCTCCCTGAGCATCTTTGCCTTTGCTCAGCTTCCGCCTTAAAGCGGCCAGAGCAAGCAGTCGGGAACTACACCACGAGGTCGCCGGCAACGCAGCCGACGTGCACTGAGAACAAGCCCAGGCAGAAAAAGGGAAAAGGGGCCCTGGTCTGGGCCCCGGGAGGGTGGGTGCGGCTCTGGTACCCAGGCCACCATGGCCAAAGGTCTGTTTGCATTTCCTGGGCGCAGAGGCAGGTGCCTACAGCTCACTTCCCTGGCATGGGCTGATCTCACAGCCTGACCCGCACCTCCACGGAGCTAGAAGCCCAGACGCCATCTACCCCCTTCTCTCGCCAGGCCCTCCACATTTCTCTCCCGCCCAGGATCTGCACTGTTCACACTCCCAGGGAGCCACAGCTGCAGAGACCTCAGATGGAGACCACGGAGACCTTACAGTCAGTGGATGGAACCTTCAGTCAAAGACAAATGTCTGTAAATGTTCAGCTCCTGAAACTGATCTCAGGTGGAAGCTGGGCTGGGGCCCCACACGCTTGTTCACTCGGCCTGTGCCCAATCTCCAGGGGATGTCAAGATGTCCAGGAACCCAGTATGACAACCACTGAGCTGTCAATCAATCCTGCCTTCTAAAGTTACAGATGCTAAATCTTTTTCTTTTTAATTTTTTATTTTGCTGTAGTGCATGCGTGCTTAACCAGAGAGATAGAGAAAGAAATCACCCTGCCTCCGCCCCCCCCCCCCCCCCAGGATGGTCATGCTGCAATCCATTCTCTTCTTGGGATTTTGGGTACCCACATACCTGCACCAGTATGCTTTTCTTTCCTTTTTTTTTTTTTTTTTAAGAATTATTTTATTTATTTAAATATTTCCAGAGAAGGACAGAGTGAGAGAGGGAGGCAAAGTGAGAAAGCAAACCACCACGTCCCAGACTCAAACCATAGTTGACCATGTGGGAGTCCAGAAGCCTTAACCACCATGCCACCTGCTGGTCCCAACAACCAGTGTTTTTCAAGCTGCCAGGTCCAGGACTCAAAGCACATAGTTGGCCATGTGGGATCCAGCTGCCTTAACCACCATGCCACCGCTTGCCACCACTGGTTCCAGATGCTGAATCTAAGAGGTCAGATGGGTGTCTGCAGAATCCTGTCCCTGCCCCCTGAGAGGCAACTTCTGTCAGCAGTGGTCCCACACGGGCTCTGAGCCACACTCCTGGGCCCTTCATTATGCTGGGTAGACAACTGCAGGACAGGGAGGCAATCTGGAGAGAGTAAGTCAAGTCTCTGCCCTCCCTTTACCCTGGGCGTCAGGCTAATCACGCCCCTGGAGCCTCAGTTCCCTCAGCTATAAAATGCCACCCGCTGCAGCAGACTTGGAGAGCCTGCCAGGAGCCTCCCCGCGCAGTGCAGTGCACCAGTAGAGGCGCCCGTGCCTGGCACCCACACAGGCCCTGGGCACTCGCCTCTCTTCTTCACTCTGCTCTTCCTGCCTGAGTCCAGGATCCTGTGACAGCCATCTTGGCTCTTCTCACAGACACCTCTGTGACTCAGAGTAGAATTGGAAAAAAAGCTAACTTGAGAAAGGTTTTCTGGATTTGTTAAATAATGGTGATCCTAGGGAAGAGAGGTTGAGGATGAGAAGGAGAGAGGAAGCCACGGAGGTGAGCAGGAGCGCTCCCTTGGAGGAGGAGGGTCCTGCTTTCCTAGAGGATAGAGGGCCTCGTCCAGCTCCAGGGGGCTGACAGGACAGGCCGAGAGGGTTGGGCAGATGTCACTCTGGCCACACCTCACTCTGGCGACTGTCCAGGCCTAGCTCCTCTGCCAGCCTGTCCTCACGGTCCAGCCCGGAGCTTGCACAACAGCCTGGCGGGCTGGCACTCCCCTGAGAGCCTCAGGAAGTCCCCCTTGTCCTCCCCTTGACCTTTAACCTCTCGGGCCTGCTGCAGGCCAGAATTCCAGGCAGATGTCCTCTCTTTTATCTTCTGTTCCTGGCAACACCTCAGACATCCCGGGCACTCAGGGAGAGACTGGCTTCAGTCCCCACTAGTGCAGCTCCTGCCCCACCCCGTGGGGGCCCTGGAAGGTGCCTCTCTGGAAGGCCGAGCCTTACAGCATCGCACCTTGCCTCCACCCCAACAAGGACCCCTGAGTTCAGCCGTCCTCCAGGTGTCCTGCTGAGGAGGTCCCTGCCCCAAACCTTGGCGGCCCAAGCAGGGACAGCAGACATGGCCTCCTTCCCTCCCTGGCAACCGCGAAACGAAGTCGGGAGAACCCTTGATACTGGTCCACGTTAAACCGTGCTGCGCCCCGTGGCGCTCAGTTTCACAATCAAATAATTCCCTTCGGTTTTCTAGTGGAATTTTTTGCTTTTATTTTTTAGGGTTTCTTGGCATTTTTTTCTTTTTTAGGCAATCAGTCTAAATTTGTCATCACACATCCCCCATTTCCGCCCCTAAGGGCCTCCTTTTCATCCCCTGGAATCTGGAAACCATATGTGTGGGCAGAAACCCCCCAGCATCCCTCACCGCACCCTGGCCCAGCCCGGCCCCTGTAGGGGCAGCAGTGTTAGCTGGGGAACAGTTACACTCTAGTCCGGGGCTACAAAGGGAGTTTCTCTTTGGACCTTCCCAGCTCAAGCCATGGAGAAGCCGTGTGGTCTAGTGGTTAGGGCAAGAACACAGGGTTCTGTCCCCAGCGTTCTCTGACTAACGCCAGGAGTCTGGGAAAGTCCCTTTGGCACCTAAGAGACTCAGTTTCCCCACCAGCCGAGGAACTCAACACTTCAACAGCTAGCTCCTGACCTCCCTGCTTCGGTAGGAAGAGTTTTTGATCTAGAATTTCTGCTCTGTCTCTTACAAGCTGTGTGACTTTCAGATTGCTTAATCTTTCTGAACCTCAATTTCCTCATCTGTAAGTCAGAAACTGTTATTGTACCTACCACCTGATTATTGTTAGGGTTAGCTGAGGAAACATTCTCCAGGGCCTAGAGCCAGGCACGCTGTAAAAGCTCAATAAACAGCGGTTGTTATTGTTAGTAATAAGAAGTAATGTATAAAGAGGTAGGAGCGTATTCTCAGTGGGCCTGCCCTAAACCTGGCCTGTCTGCTCCTGCCCCAGGCCTCCTCCCGCTCTGGAGGGCCAAGGATGTGTTCCCAGTCATTGCGATCAGGTCTGAGGCCCTGCTGCCCTCCCTGTCTCCATGACGACCCCAGCCCCTCCCCTCCTTCCTTCCTCCAGAGCTTTCTGTTTACTGTAAACAGCTGCCCCAGCTCGGCCCTGGCTGATCCTGCCCTGGGCCAGCCAGACCCTCTCTGAACTGTGGCCCAGCTCGGAGGCTGAAGGTCCCCGTCTCTGGTCTCTGGCTCCACAAGGTCTTGAACTAGTTCTGCTTTGCTGCCTGGACTGCGGGGGAGGGGAGGAGAGGGGTCTGTCACTCAAACCAGGGCAGCTCTGACTTCAGAGACAAGCAGCAGATGGCGTGTAAGGGAGGAGGGCCACATCAAGAGAGCCTAGTGGAGAGATCTCTGGCTTGGCCTTCCACTGACCTGGGTTCAAATCCTGGCCTGGATTTGCTCACTCTGTGACCTCAGGCTGGTAGCTGAACTTCTCTAAACTTCATTCCGCTTACTGATTTGTAAAATGGAGGTAATGATACCTCCCCCAGAGAGTTGGGTGCTATGTGGCTTTGGTGACCATGAATGTGAAAACCCTGGCTCAGGGCTTGGTATATGGCTAGCCCATAATGGTGGTGGCTAGATTTGTTATTTCTCTGCCCAGATCCTTTCCTGCTCAGGGACCTTGTGTGAGTCACTGCCTCTTCCTTGACCTGGCATGCCTCAGCCACACAAGCCTACGCATGTGTGCAGAGCCCACGTGCACGCGTACACAGCAACCACGAGAGCCAGGGAATGAAATAAACCCAGTGCCTGAGGCACGGGAGTCGTTCCATGAGGAAGAGTCCAGCTGCTTCCTGAGCGTAAGGGCCTGAGTGGGCCATGCTGCGGCTGGGACACCTGTGTGTACCACCATCACCAGGTCATCACGAAGTCCCTGTGTCCTTCCACATGACCTGCAGGATTGCGTCCACCCTCCCCACCCACTGAGCACAGCGCGAGAATACAGAGAGAGCGCCTAGGTGCAGTTTCCCTGTCCAGGGGCCAAGCTCTCAGGGCAGGCTGGTCTGGTGTGAGGCCCCTAGCTCCCAGCTAGTGGACCCACACTGGCTCTGTGGACTCTCCAGTGTCCTAGGAAGTGTTGGCCAGGTAGGGGAGTCTGTGGGGTAAGGTTTAGACCTGCCTTCCTCTTCCTCTCACCACTGGCCCACCCCGCAGCCCTGGGGCAGAACCTGGGGCCAGGCAGGGGCATTCATCAATTTGAGTCACTCCCCACAGGCCCATGAGTAAGTATGGCTCTGGATTTCCAGCACACCCCCCCCCATAAGATGTACCTTGGGGTCTCCCAGGGCCGGGTCCGTGTTGGCCCCAGGTGCACCCCAGGGCTCCCACTAGAGCAGGGGGCAGCAGTGGGAGGCTGGTGGGCCTACTGCATCTGCTGCCCCCTCACCGCCTTGCCCATAACGGCACCTAGCGCTGGCGTTCAAGAACAGAGAGGAGCCCCCAGTACTGAAGTCACCCCCGGGCTGGACTGGAAATCCCCCACTTCTTACCTTGGCTGCTTGAGGAAACAGCCTCCCGGCAGAGGGCCGCCTCCCGCCAGGGACTTTTCTCCTGGGGAGGACACGGAACCCAGGGCAGCTGAGGGACCCCAGCCCCAAGGAGCCGCACTGCAGCCAGCCCAGGGCGAGGGAGGGGTGCGCCATCACACAGGACCACGCTCCCTGCGGGAAGCATGGCAGCCAAGGGTCCTGGAAGCCACCTGGGGCTTGAGTGGGCCTCCAGGGAGTGTGTGGGCCAGAGAGGAGGGAGGCCATGGGGACCAGGGTTGGCCAGCAAGGTCCAGACTGCGACTGGGCCTGCACCCGGAGCTCACCGGCCCTTCTCCTACCCCAGGACCCTATCTGAAACCAGCTTCTGAGGGGATGGAAAGCCCTCATCCATCTGTCAGGGTGCTGGTATGTGTGTTTTTAAATACACTTAATAAAAAAAAAAAAGAACTTAAAAAAAAAAAGTGTATTTACTTCTTCCATGAAAGGAGAAGAGAAAGGGAGTGAGACAGGCATTGCCCAACAGGGACCCGCACCGCAGTCTCCAGTGTCAGCCGGCCCTGGTCGCGAGCACTTGTGCGCACTTGTCCAGCAGGCTCGAGGGGCCCCACGACTTCCCCGTGTGGGTCCAGTTGTGTTACCGCTTGCTGTGCCACTGCCCAGCCCCTCTCTAAGCTTTGTTGGTTACAGAAATGCATGTGCAGGGGACCAGCAGGTGGCGCGGTGGTTAAGGCGCTGGACACTCCCACATGGCCAACCAAGATTCGAGTCCCAGACCTGGTGGCTTGCTTTCTCACTGCCCCCCCCCCCCTTCTGTTGTCTCTCTCTGGTCAAATTAAAATAAATGAATGAATGAATAAAATCAATTTTTAAAATGTATGTACAGATTATACACAATATTCAAATACATATTAAATTTTTTTTCAGGGGCCAGCAGGTGGTGTGGTGGTTAAAGACACTGGACTCCCACATGGCCAACCACGGTTCAGGTCCTGGACCTGGAAAGCTTGCTCTCTCACGTTCCCTCTCTCTCTCTTTCGCTCTCTCTCACTCTGTCCCTCTCTGGTCAAATTAAAATAAATAAAGATAAATACGTCTTTAAAAGAAAAAAAACTTAAAAAAAAATTTTTTTTCAGAGATTTTTGCTATAGAGCACACGCACTCACCAGAGAGACAGAAAGTGAGAAATCACCCCCCAGAGGGATGGCCACACCTCAATCCCTTCTCCTCCATTCTCCTCTCTGGATTTTGGGCACTTACGCGCTATTGCTCCCAGAGTATCCGGGACTCTAACCACTCTCCATGTGGGAGTCCAGTACCTTAACCACTACGCCACCTGCTGGCCCAGCCCGCAGTAAATGTTATCAAAGTCCAATTTGTTCTGTAGCTAAAAATAAGTCTAGCTAGAATAGGTTTAGCTCGAAATCCTGCATCCTCCTCACAGTCCCGCAGATGCCCAGCTGGCCCCACAGACCACTGTGGGCTACACCATGCAGGCAGAAGAAGGCAGGAGAGCCTCTCCGTGTGACCAGTACCTGCAGAGGAGAGAGAATGCAGAGGTGGCTCTTTTCCTCAGGACATCGCAAACCACACACAACCGAGTGCTCCACATCTGAAGCCCTGCTATTCGTTGTTGCTAACTTGAAAAGAAAAGTAGTCATCTCTCTCTCTTTTTTAAAAATTTGCTCTAGGGTGCATGTGCTCATTAGAGAGAAAAAGTGAGAAATCACTGCCTCTGGGAGGATGGTCACACCATAAATCCCTTCTCCTCCATTCTTTTCTTAAGATTTTGGGCACGTATGCACATGTGTCTGGCATGTTTTTCAAGCTGCTGGGTCTGGGACTTGAACCTCACAGTTGGCCATGTGAGGTCCAATGCCCTAACCACCAGGCCACAGCTGGCCCTGAAACATACTCATCTTAGACAAGGCTCTATTGTTGCTGTGGTGGCTCTACTACAGATGAGTCCCCATCCCAAAGACCCAGGCAGCCCGTTCCTAGGACCACAGCACCGTAGTGTCAAGAATGACAGTCATAAAGGAAGTACACAGCGCCCGTGTGCACACCCAGAGTGCACCATTCATTCGAACATAGACGTGACGGCTTCTGTTTTCGGTTCTGCTGGTTGTGAAGGCCTCATGCAGGCCCACAGGTACTGAGATGCCTGCCATGAACCTTTCCTTTTTATTATTATTTTTTAAAGAATTATTTATTTTAGGGGCCAGCAGGTGGCATGGTGGTTAAGGGCACTGGACTCCCACATGGCCAACTGTGGTTTGAGTCCCAGACCTGACAGCTTGCTTTCTCACTTTCACTCTCTCTCTCTCTCATCTCTCTTTCTGTCCCTCTCTGGTCAAATTTAAAAATAAAGCTTTCTTTTGGCTGGAACTGCCATCTTCCAGTAATTCTCCAAAATGATTAACACAAAGGGAAAAAGGAGAGGCACCAGATATATGTTCTCCAGGCCTTTTAGAAAACATGGAGTGGTTGGAACCAGCAGTTGGCACAATGGCTATGTCGCTGGACTTCCATATAGTTGACCACAGTTTGAGTCCTGGACTGGTGGCTTAAACTCACGCCAGGTGCATGGGCATGCATGCCCAAGGTCCTGAGAGGAGAATGGAGGAGAGGGGATTGTGGCGTGGCCATCTCCCCTGGGGGGTGATTTCTCGCTTTCTGTCTCTCTGTCTCTCTGTCTTTCTGGTGAGTGCATGTGCCCTATACCAAAAACCTCTCCAAAAAAAAGAAAACATGGAGTGGTTCCTTTGGCAACATATATATGAATCTACAAGAAAGGTGATATTGTAGACATCAAGGGAATGGGTACTGTTCAAAAAGGAACACCCCACAAATGTTACCATGGCAAAACTGGAAGAGTCTACAATGTTACCCAGCATGCTGTTGGCATTGTTGTGAACAAACAAGTTAAGGGCAAGATTCTTGCCAAGAGAATTAACGTGTGTATTGAGCATATTAAGCATTCTAAGAGCAGAGATAGCTTCCTAAAACGTGTGAAGGAAAATGACCAGAAAAGGAAGCCAAAGAGAAAGGTACCTGGGTTCAACTGAAGCGCCAGCCTGCTCCACCCAGAGAAGCTCGCCTTGTGAGAACCAATGAAAAGGAGCCTGAGGGACCAGCAGTTAGCGTAATGGTTATGTCGCTGGACTCCCATGTAGTCGACCACGGTTTGCGTCCGGGACCCGGTGGCTTAAAACTCACGCCGGGCGCGTATGCGTGTGTGCCCAAGATCCCAAGAGGAGAATGGGGGAGAAGGGATTGCGGTGTGGCCATCCCCCCCCGGGGGGTGATTTCTCGCTTTCTGTCTCTCTGTCTCTCTCTGTCTGTCCGGCGAGTGCACGCGCCCTATAGCGAAAACCTCTCCAAAAAAGAAAAAGAAAAAGGAGCCTGAGCTACTGGAATCTATTCCCTATGAATTCATGGCACGATGGGTGCTAAAAATAAACTAATCTATGGTCTATGAAAAAAATGTTAAATAAAGTAAAAATAAAATAATTATTTTTTAAAAGAATTCTTTCTTTAAATTTTATTTATTATTATTATTTTAATTTGACCAGAGAGAGACAGAAAAAGAGAGAAAGCTGCCAGGTCTGGGACTCAAACCGCCATCATCCACGTGGGAGTCCAGCACCTTAACCACCATGCTACTTGCTGACCTCACCATGAACCTTTTTGACTGAGTCATGAAAACCCCTGACCTGAATCAGGCACTTGACCTCATCCGTGTTCTCACATCATAACCATTTCAATAAACAAGACAAGTATCAATATGCCATTTTGGTGGCAGGAGCACATGGCACGGGGTGCAGGGAATTGCCCAAAGTTGCTTGGCAGGGCAAGGTGGGGTCTCCCGTGTGCTTCTGCCCTTCCTAAGGTGGCTCTCCTCATCTTGTGCTGCTCTGGTCCTGCAGGGCTGCCCAAGAAGAACTCAGGATTCTGACCTGGGAAGAGAGCTGCCAGGGGCCACAGGACTGCCCAGCCCACAGCTCCCCGGTAAGAAAAGGCAAGCCCAAGACCCTGTCCTTGTCCTTGGACCTGAGGCCTAGCCTATGGGCTGCACTCTTAGTAGGGAGCAGGGTACCACCAGGCAGAAGAGGGGCCTATGACCTCCCTGCCGAGGCCAGAGTTGCCCCCCTGGCTCCAGCTCGCCTGGCTGACTCTGGGGCCAGGGTTTCCTCCTCCATTCAAAAGCTCAGCCCTGTGAGGGTGGCAGAGGGGGAGGGGCAGGGGAGGACTCAACCCCCAGCCCCCTCCCCCCTCACTGACAGCTGTAATCTGCTTGGGAAAATCTCTTTTTTTTCCGCACAGGAAAAAATATTAGTTGTCCCGATAACAAGGAAAACAAAATCCAGCGCAGGGCATCAGAGACTTCCTGAGGCGGGAAACAACGTCCAGGGAGCTCAGTGGAGAAGGTTCGAGCTGGGCGGCTGAGGGGGAACTGACAGAGGACACTGGTCCAGTCCTATCCGGCCAGCGGGGGAGGGGGATGACAGATCGAGGAACTTGGAAAAAAGATTTCCCCAAAAAACCTTGAAGTCTGGGCCGTTGAGCTATATCCGGGAAATGATTCAGGCAGGGCCCAAGCACGTCTCTGCACAGGGCCGGGCCCTCTGCTCAGGTGCTCCCAGTCTACCTCTCTTCCCTCCTGGGCCTGGCTTGTTCTCCAGGTGCTGTCCCCAGGCCTGGCGACTGGGAGTGAGGCTGCAAGGTCCCTTCCCTGGGGCCAGCTGAGGCCCTGGGCACCCCGCAGGTCACCCTTCCCCATTCTTCTTGCTCACAGCTGCTTCCCTGGATACTTTCCACTAAGGATGGGGTGGGTGTCAAGAAGGAAAGGACTGGGTCAGCTGGTGCCATGGTGGATAAGGTGGCTAGATTCCACGTGGCCAACTACATAGTTCAAGTCCCAGACCTGGCAGCTTGGAAAACATGCCGGGCATGTGTATGTGTGTGCCTAAAATCCTGAGAGGAGAATGGAGGAGAAGGGTGCAGCGTGGCCACCTCCCCCACACACTCTATAGCACAAATCTCTCTTTTTTTCTTTTTTTCCTTTCTTTCTTTTTTTGGAGAGGTTTTTGCTATAGGGCGCGTGCGCTCGCCACAGACAGAGAGAGACAGAGAGATAGAAAGCAGGAAATCACCCCCCAGGGGGGATGGCCACGCAATCCCTTCTCCTCCAATCTTGGGCACGCACGCACATGCTGAGTTTAAGCTTCGGGACTCGAACCGTGGTCGACTAAAAATAATTAAAAGCAAAATCTCTCTTTAAAAAAAAAAAGGAGGCCGGCAAGTGGCATGGTGATTAAGGGTGCTGGACTTCCACACGGCCAATCATGGTTTGAGCCCTACACCTGGCAGTTTCCTTTCTCATTTTCTCTCTCTCTCTCTTTCCCTCTCTGGTCAAATTAAAAATGGATAAATGAATAATGTTAAAATAATTCTTTGCGACCAGCAGTTGACGTAATGGCTATATCACTGGACTCCCATGTAGTCGACCGCAGTTCCAATCCTGGACCCGGTGGCTTAAACTCATGCTGGGCGCATGTGTGTGTGCCCAAGATCCTGAGAGGAGAATGAAGAAGGGATTGCGGTGTGGCCATCCCTCCTGGAGGAGGGGGTGACTTCTCGCTTTCTGTCTCTCTGTCTCTCTCTCTTGCTGCTGAGCGCATGCGCCCTACACAAAAACCTCTCCAAAAAAAGAGCCTCTTCGGCCTCATCTCAGGTAACTGTCAATGGACAATCATCTCCAGGGAGCTGCTCATGTGATTCTTGTGTGTGGACATGGCTGAGACCTCAAGCTCCATGACTTTCTAACTCTGGTCACTTTCTGGATAGCCCCCTCCACCTCATTTTCAGAACTGGCCCCCAGACTTAGACTGGAGCCTCACTTGGCTGGTGGCCTCTGGAGGAGCCTGCAGAGTTCTCTGCCCGAGCCGGAGGCCAGCTGCCCAGCCCAATAACAGGTTCTGGGTTACCCCCGCCCCTCCCTCTGCTCCTTCTTCTCCCCCCTGGGCAATGATCCCTGGGGCCTTTGTTCTCAGCCAACAGGAGTGTGACCAGAAACCTACCCACACTTTAATTACAGCCCCATTCAGTGGCCATCAGCTGGCCACGGTCCTCACTCAACCTGCCCAGCTCTTGCTCAGCACCCGCCCCCACAGCCCGCAGCCCAGGCAAGCCCGGTGCAGCTCCTCCCTGCATCCCAGGTCATGCCAGCTTTGTCCTCAGGAGGACCAGGCTTCCTTCCCCCAGACTCCCTCAGGCCTTGCGGAGAGGCTGGGACCTGCCAAGCACCCGGGGCCCTGACAAGGCACTGCGGCTGTGCCACACCAAATCCTGGGCTCACACAGTAAGCTCCTGCGAGGCAGAGACAACTGGTTCGTGTCTGACTGTTTAAAAACAAGGGCCAGTCACCTACTCAGTGCTGAGTCTGGGGTTTGCGCGTGCAGAAAGTCACAGTTCCTGCTCTCTAAAGTCTTCTCGACAGGCCAGCCAGCCGCATGGTGGGCAAGGCAGCTGGATCCTACAGGACCAACCCTATAGTTTGAGTCCTAAACCCGGTGATTTGAAAAACATGCCAGGCACGTGTGTGCACATGCTCCATATCCTGAAAGGAGGGATAAACGGAGAAGGGATTACAGTGTGACCAGGCCCCATGCTGGGGTGCTTTCTCCTCTCCATCTCTCTTCTGGCAAAGGTGTGTGCCTTCTAGCACAATTATTTTTTAAAAAGCCTTCTCAAGACAGAGGGAAGGACTGTAATGAGCTACCACGAGGTTGTACAGTTTGTACTCCCCACAGCGTTCCTAGGGGCTCCCCACCGGCAGACTAGGAAGTACTGCAGCTGCTCCATGAGTGCGTGTTGAATGACTGTTTCTTAAATGAAATGGAGAAGGTCTCTCTACCTGCACCTTAGCTGAAGGGAGACACCTTAGGGATCAGGGATGGAGGGGGTTCTAATTGCAGTGAATATTCGAGGGGGGGAGGGGAGGCTGAGCCAGGGCTTGTGGCCTCACTGGGATCCCTTGTGGCTCCTGGTCAGGCTTTGAGCAGCTGAGGGGACGTACAGGTCTCCAGAGCTTCCCCAGAGGGTCAGTGGGTCAGTGGGCTACCAGCCCCTCTGCCCAAGTGGACTTGTGCCCCAGAGGCTCAGCACAGAGCCTGAGAGGCAGGACCACTGAGCAGGCTGTTTCCTCCTCCTTCTTGGCCCGAGACTCCCAGGGGTCTCCTCTCTCCCTCCAGAGGAGCCCAGCCCAGCCCCCGGCCCTCATCACAGTATTCTCCAAACAGGTGGAAGATGCTATGGACAAGCGGCCACCTGGCTGGGGAGAGGGGAAGCCCCAGTGAACGTCCCTCGGGTGTCTGTGTCCCCAGGGAGAGAGGGTTGGCCGAGAAGCCACGGCCTGCTCCCGTGTAAGTGCGGGCGCTGACCCTTGGCCTGGGCAGTGGGCAGCAGGCTGGGAGCTTGGGGTGAGGGGGCCTACGAGGGAGGGGTCCGATCCCAGCTGCCTAGCTGTGGGTACTAACAGGCCACGCCGGGGCAGCGGAGACTGGGGGGGGGGTACCACCACCTGCTTTTCCTTGTTTTGTTTTCAGGGCACTAATTACTGCGCTGAGCTCTGAGCTGCCTAATGAGGCCGTTTGGATTTCCTGTTGTTCTGGCTTCCCAAGACCCTTAAAGGGCCAGCAGCACACTCCAGCGTGGCCTGGGTGGGACACGGGACGCCACGGTGGGGGTGAGCGCAGAGGGGCTCTGCCTGGGTTCTGCCGAGTGCCAGGGCAGTGAGTGAGCGAGGGGTTGGTGGGGTTCACTGCTCCCATGGCCTCAGGAGTACCGAGTACCCGAGTACCAGCTCAGAAGTGCCTGGCCGGAAGCAGGAGCCTCAGAACTGTGTGGCCTGGCCAGGGCACCGGGTGGGGAGGGGAGGCGAGGAGGCCAGGCCGAGGAGGAAAGGCTGGTGATGTCACCAGTGCCCAGACTGTGAGAACCGCTGCAGCACCAGGCAGGAGGGAAGCTGTGACGTGCTGCCCCCACCCCCGCCCCCACTGGAAAGTAAACACTTGTTGTCCGGCGGCCACCGCCGCTTCCGAAGGGGCCGCAGCAGCCCAGGCCTTTGCCCAAGTTGGATGCAGAAAGGCCTGCAGGACAGGCTGCCCCTCACTCAGCCCTGCCTTGCACACGGCCCAACTAGCACGGCAGGAGCGACCGTCCCTCCTGCACCTTAGGGCTCTCCTGGGCAGGTGGAGGAGCAGAGCATGCCGGGATGCCAGGGAACCCCCTTCCATGCTGACTGCAGTCTGCAGGTGGGCTGGCAGACAGGTGGGGGACACCCATCTGCCCGCCCGAGTCTCCCTCAGATAGGAGGTACAGCCTGGGCCCCGGGCCCGTCCCAAGTGCCCCTCGGGCTGTGGGGCACTAGCTTGCAGTGCCCTCCCCCACAGACAGGGTGACGACATTGTTGTTCTTATTCGGGGCCTTCCGCCTGGAGTTCCGGCTCCGTTAAATGGTGGGAATGAGGGTCCACAGGACAAAGCCCGCCTGGTTCCCGCAGTCACCTCAGAATGGACGGAATCCCCATTGTGTGCGGGCGCCCTGTGCCCGCCCTCCCCTTACCCTCACCGGACGTGCCAACAAACAGCTCATTGAGCCCGGGGAGGGGCCCAGGAGACAACAATGTCCCCCAGCAGGCCAGGGCTGTGAGCTCAGCTGGGGGTGGGGGCTGCTATGGAGGCTGGAGGGCGATGATCTCAGCCTGGGGAGGGCCGGCCTGTGCGACAGGCTGACCCGAGCCTGGCCTCCCCAGTGAGGCTGAGAAGGGCTGACCCGGGTAGGCGGCCTCACCCTGGCTGCCCCGCCCCCCCGCTGAGCTGGGGACGGATTCTCACGCCTAAACAGCCCAGCCCAGGGCGCCAAGCAGGTGCAGCAGGCGGGCTCACCAGACCTGGTAGAGCCCTCTGAGGCCCAAGAGGCTGGCAGGCTCTCCCTGTGGCACTGCCACCCCAGAAGCCCCTCCACAAGGCTCAGACCTGCATCCCGCCAAACCACCAGCCTACACTGAGCACAGCAGGACTTTCAGATCCACAAGATGCACAACAAGGGCATAGGACCGCATGGGGAGGCAGTGAGAGTCCTGTCCCTGGACGTATTCAAGCCCCTGGTATAGCACATGGGATTGGTCTAAGTGCCTTTGAGAGCTTACCTCAACCTAAGCTTCTAGATAGCGAGCCTCGTGTCAATCTCCTAAGACACCTCTGGACTCCTTTCATGAGTTTCAGGACAGCTCCAACCCTTCCCTTCTCCCAGGGAAGCTGGGCCGCCAGGCAGTCACCAGTGGCCAGACTATAGGCCTCTGAGGGAAGGAGGAGGGAGGGGTGCGGGCTGGCCGCGACAGTGGCATGGCCAAAGCTGCCCCGTTCTCAGCGTAAGGAGCTGCGGAACCCCTGATGCTAGTCTCAAGTTGGCAGGGATCTATCTGGAAAGCAGGGGTTGAGAGGAGAGAGCAGTGGCCGGCAGCTGGTGTGGGGGTTGAGGATACTAAACTCCCACATGGCCGGCTGCAGTTCAAGTCCCAGACCTGGAGGCTTGCTTTCTCACTTTCCCTCTCTCTCTCTCTCTCTCACTCTGTCCTTCTCTGGTCAAATTAAAATAAGTAAATAAATAAATTTAAATAAAATAATTCTTCGGAAAAAAGAGAGAGAGAGGAGAGCAGCTGCCAGCATGGGAAGTATGAGGCCTGTCCCAGCAGGTCATCAGGGCTCTGGCATTCTCAGGTGTGTGCTGCCAACTCAGGGACAGGGCCCAGGGTCAGGGCCTACTTGGCTACCAGTCCCAGACACAGAAAGGCTCCCAGCTGCGTCTGACTTCTGTGTACAGCTCCCTGCTTGGCTACCCTGCAGGTTCCTGCCAGATGGTGGCTGAACACCCTCCTCTGCCCAAGGATCCTCAGGCTCCCTGGTGCCTATCAGCCAAGTCAGAATTCATCTGCCCGGTGGGCTTCCACATCCTCCCTGCCTAAGCTCACAGCCAGGCCTCCACATGCGTCTCTGCCCCACGTACAAGCACTTCACTGGCTCCCTGACCCTTTGCCTCTCTTCACTGCCCCCACCAGGAATGCCCTTCCTTCTTCTCTTTATCTAAGTTCTGCTCTTTTTCCAGGCCCAGCACAATCTCTCCTCCTCCATAAAGCCTCCAGTGATGCAAGGGGCCCCAGTTCCTCTCTGAACCTCGTTCTACAGGTCAACATGCTACTTTTCACGTGCCTGGTCTCATTGCCACATCCCATAGGCGATGGGAGCTGAATCGTGTATTCCTCTGTGATTTCACTAACCTGAGGCCAGTGCTAGACCCATGGTAGACCTCCCCACAGCGGGGCGACTGATGGACCCAAACACGCACACACGCCCCCAGGAAGGCTGACCATGGGGCCTCCAGGGCCATGCCCCAGGTGGAACGTGCCTTTTGTTTGCCTTCTCTTCTTTTGGTGCTGCTTTTTCCAAAGAATTACTTTTCAATTTATTATTATTATTATTATTATTATTATTATTATTATTATTTGGTGAGAGAGAGAGAAAGGGAAAGTGAGAAAGGAAGTCACGAGGTCCAGGACTTGCACCGTGGTCAGCCATGTGGGAGTCTAGCACCTCAACCACCATGCCACCTGCTGGCCCCTTGGTGATGGTTTTAAAAGACTTGTCCCAGGTCCCCCCACCTTCCTCCTCACCTGGAGAAGGATTGAGGTAATGGGGAAGGTGATCATGCCACAGAGGAGAGGCGGGGAAACAGGAGAGGGGTGTTGTCCACAGGACAGCACAGAACGGCTCTGACAGTAGGGGTGTTTACACCGCCTGAGCAGGACTCTTGAGACCACTGAGTGGGCACAAAACACAAAAGCACTAACGCCTGTCTCTCTCCTTCTTTCCTTCTCTCTCCCTTCCTTCTTCTCTCCCTCCCTCCCTCTCTTTCTATTTACTGCCAGAGGGCATGTATGCTTGCCAAAGAAAGACGGGCAGAAAACGGGAAAGGGAGAGAGCAAAAACACCCCCCAATGGGACACGGTCACATCGAATCCCTTTTCTCCATTTCTGCATCCTGTCCTAATTTGGGGAATGCATGCACAGGCACCCAGGGTGTTTCTCAAAGCTTGCCGGGCCAGATTTGACTGTGGTTGGCCATGTGGGATCTGGTGCCTTTAACCGCTAGACTGCAGAGCCAGCCTGCCTATTTCTGAACATACAGTTGGCTAAGGCTGTTACTGAGGGCCCTGGTGCTGGAGACCTGACTAGTCACTATCTGAAAATTCTCTATGAGCTCCCAGACTTAGGTCCAAGCTGCCCCTTTGCAAAGTTTGAGTGGCTGGACAACTCGTCATAGGGCTTAATTTTCTGCGAGTGACATCCAGAGGTCTGGGGACAGAAAAGACCAAGTGACATCTGCTCACAGTGGCCCAAACACTGTTCAAAAAAACTCCTTGGGGGGACCAGCAGTTAGCGTAATGGCTATGTCGCTGGACTCCCATGTAGTCGACCGCGGTTCGCGTCCCGGACCCAGTGGCTTAAAACTCACGCCAGGCGCGTGTGCGTGCGTGCCCAAGATCCCGAGAGGAGAATGGAGAAGGGATTGCAGTGTGGCCATCCCCCCGGGGGGTGATTTCTCGCTTTCTGTCTCTGTCTATCTGGTGAGCGTACCCGTCCTATAGCAAAAACCTCTCAAAAAAAAAAAAAAAAAAACTCCTTGGGACTGAGAGGGGGCCGGCTCCTGGTGTGTCCAGGCCTCTCTGGACTTCTCTGGGCACAGTCTAGACACAAAGAGAACTCTCGGGGCTGGAGGTTCTTTGCTAATCATGGGCAAGGCAAGTTACTCATTAGCAAGCATCAGCATGCAATTCTCATCAACTGCAGGGGAGAGTTCAACCTGGATTAACAACTAGGATACACGGTGTAGACACTCCACAGGAAGTGTTCCCATATGTCTAACCTAAACCCTTCCTGCCTCAATTAAGATCTGCCTCCTCTCATTCTGACTGTGGTGGGAGGAGTCAGTCAGTCACCATCATCCGCTTGAGACCCGTCACCTACTAGACCAGGACCATCCAACTCCTCCTCAGCCTTCTCCAGGGAGCGGTGCCTTAACTGCTCAGGTAGCTGTTCACAGAGTTGGCACCCGTCCCGTTTCTTTCTTTATGTTTGAAAGGATTTGAAAGAGTACTTCCTGGTTCAAGCCTGACTCTTCCTTCCAGGGAGACTGCAAGGGACCAGTGCTGATCGGAGTAACCCCCTCTCCTCGGTTTCTGCAGCTGGAAGGAGCAAGGGGTGTGGCCCCACCCTCAGCTCCTGTTGCCGCAGGCCCTGGGTGGCACCAGGGACCAGAGATCAGAGGTTGTGTGGGAGGTCAGAGTTTCTTCCAGAAGATGAGTCGTCACTCAGTGGGGGAAGGTGGAGGGCCTGCAAGGATCTGGGGACACCAAGGGGTTGGGACAATAGTGGCCTTGGATGCTAACAGCAGTAGAAGGCCAGGGCCAGCAGAGGGCTGAGGGAGAGGGTGGCCCTGGGGGAGCTTCCCTGCAGGCAGAGTTCTAGAAAATGTTTTTAGTAACAGGTGATCTGTATGCGGGAGGAGGCAAGAGAAGACAGGACAGAGGATGACCAGGCGAGGCATTTTCAGCAGGGACAGAAAAGCCTCAGGGTAGGGAAGCTGGTCCAGGAGGGTTTGCCAGAACTTTTGCTTTAAATGCAGGCTCAGCTCCCCCACCCCCACCCAACTGTGTCCTTTTGCTCTTGGTCCAGTGACTCGGTGACTCCCAGCAATGCCTTTGCCCTATGCCCTCTGTTCTATGGCCCTGTAAGACCCTTCTCAGCGTCCTCAGGGCCCTGAGGGATCCAGGCCAGGAGGTCAGGGTGGGCTGGGGGGTCTCCAGGCAAAGGCCACCCTGAGCCTTCCTTCCCTTCCCCTGAGCCTCCCTGCTCACTGGTAAGGGTGGGGACAGGAAGGAGCTAGGGAAGGGGAAGCCAGGGGCTCTGGGAAAGTTGCCGTGGAGGCAGCCCTAAACCCCGCTCCTCTGTGGCTGGAAATACCCGCTGCGTGGCTGCTGGCCCCAGCTTTCCAGGCATCCCCTGGGTTTGGCACATGAAGCTGGGGCGGCTGCCAGGTCACCGCCGATGCAAGCCCTTGCAACCAGGACGAGCTCAGCCTTGCCAGCCAGCAGGTTTGCACCCATCCCCACCTTTCTCTCCCCCTCTCCTCCTGACCAGCCCCCAGGAGGCTGGAGAGAGCTTCCTTCCCGCCCCGAGTCACAGTCCACTTCCCTCTCAGGCCCACTGTCCCTGCAGGCCAAAACTGTTCTTGTCCAGAAGGAGAGGGCTCAGTACATGCCAGTTACACCAGGCCAGGTTCCCCCCAGTGGGCCTTCTGAGAAGGCAAAGGAAACAGGGCATGGGGCTAGCCGAGGCCCTCAGACTTCTAGGAACCTGGCAGAGAGGAGGCTTGAGGCCCTCCTGCTTTCATGAGAAGCCACAGACTCATGCCCAATGGTCCTGCCCACGTGGGCATCCTTTCCTTGGTACATTAGGGTCATTAGTACTGAGCCATCAGCCAGCGGGCAGTCCAGCCCAGCCGGTGTGTCCTCTTGGTGGCACGGGGAGGACTGACTCCAGCTGATCTGCCAGGAGGCTCAGTGACCAGGGCAGTTCAGAAGTTGCCTCTTCCTTCCGCCCAGAGGCCTCTGTTCCAAAATACCACCATGAGGGAGGAGAGGTGCCAGTTCGAGGCCTACACTCAGCCTTGGCAGGAAGATCGTCTCTGTAAGGCCACGCCCTGGGCAAACCTTCTCCAAACCTTCACTTTTCTCCAAACAAACCCATTCTCAAAAGTCTTCTTCCTCTGGTTACGAACGTTATCACTCCCTCTCCCCACAAAGGCATTCTCAGCGTCGACTTTTCCCGGAGTCAGCACCCCTTTCATGCCCTAGCTAGCTCCTTCCCAGCGCAGCCTCTGCTCTCCGTGCCTCTTCCCATGTAAGCATTTGCCCCCAGCTCTCCTTTTCCCTTCCTTTTCTCCAGGAATTCATTTGCTGTCAGAGCTCTACCCTCCAAATCTACCCCTGGCTATCTGCTGTTACCCGAGGAAGAGAAAATTATTGTGTATTGGGTCCCGCCAATAATCCGACCCAGTTCTTCAGTCATCTCTCCTCCGGTGTCACTATTACCTTGTCCCCATTGCCCAGATGAGTAACTGAGTGTAGTTACAAGACCACATGGTTACCGCCAGCAGGTGGCGCGGTGGTTAAAGGCACTGAACTCCCACATGGCCAAGCGTGGTTCATAGTCCTGAACCTGGTGGCTTGCTTTCTCAGTCCGCCCCCATCAAACTGGAAAACAATAATAAATAAATAAACAAACAAACAAACAAATAAATAAATAAATAAATAAAGTTAATTAAATATATATATTTTTAAAAAGACCCCCCTGGAGAGGAGGTGCCAAGAGTCAGATCATGATTTTATATGGAACCCACAGGGAGGCAGGGAGCCTCACCTACCTCAGGGCTCCATCTCTGTTCAGTCCTCCCTCGTGGAAATTCTTCAAAACTCAGTGATCCTCAGTGCCCGTGCCCCACCCTCCTCTCCTCACAGGGGCCCCCACGTCTTATCACTCAGTGCATCCTGTTCCTCGACGCCCGAAGAAAGTTCTCAAAGCCATCACTTTCCTCCTTGCCCCACTAGTCTCAGGCCTGTCCTATGCGGAGCCCGCTCGGCCCCCTGGGAAAAACCCGGAGCAGGCAGTTTTTTTCGGGGGCTCCAGGGAGAGCTCGGAGCAGGCCCGGCGGGGCGCCGCCTGCTGAGCGGGAATCCCGTCCCTAACCGCTGGCGCCCCTCGAGGGGAGGGGTGAGGGCGGAGGTGGTTCTGCGGCGGCATCTGTCCCAGGCGGGCGGGAAGCTGCTGCATTAAATTGTAAAATCGATTTATTGACCGGCAGGTGCGAGCAGCGGCAGATGGAGAGTAGCGCTGCCGGGGCGCATCTGCGGGGAGCGGCGGCATCGATCCTGGCCCCCCTCTGAAACCCGCCACCCGCCGGTCCTCGTCCTTTCTGTTCGGCTCACTCCCAACTGCAGGGCCAAGGTCCGCAAAGCTGCGGCGCCTGAGTGACTCGGGGAGCTCGACTCTCTCCCGACCCCCTCCTGGGCTCAGGGCCGGGGCTGGGCCCCCACGGCGGGCAGGCTCTGCCAGCCCCACTGCCCCAGTTGGCACGCGGAGGGCCGGGCTGACGCGTGGCAGCGCCCTGCGGCAGATGAGGCACGCGCCGGCCTCATTTCAATGTGAATGGATCGAATGGAGCAGCCATGTGGCAGCAACAGTTTGCAAATCTCCCCGCCTTCTGTGCAGCTCCCGGGCCGCCGCTCCCTGCACGTGGCCCCTTCTCCGCAGCGACCGCAGCGGCTCCCCTCAAGGCTTAAGCGCCCCGCCCAAGCCAGGCCTGCTTCTCCGCCCCCGGCCTGCCCAGCGGGCGCTGTGGCCCGGCCCCCACCGCGATCCGACCCCGGTGCAGTGTGGCCCGCGGAGAAAGCTGTCCCCTGGGACGGGGCCGGTGGAGAGGAGAGGTAAAAGCAGCGCTGGAGACCTGCGAGCTGCTCCCGTGGCCTTGTGGTGCATGGGCTATACTGTCTGGAAGGAGTCCGAGGCTTTATGGCTCCTGTCGCACTCCAGTAACCCGGGGTCAATTTGGGGGCATGGCTGGAAGGCAATCTTTCCGTTTCCCGGCCTCAGGTGCTGCTTCTGCCTACCATGGAGACTGTGTGCAGTGGCCAAGTCACTTCTGGGGGACAACAGATGCAGAAGGCCTCTGTGGACAGGTCTCAAACCCCGCTCCCACTCCCAGTGTTGGGCAGTGTTGGGGTGTGGGTGGGTTAAGAAACCCAGGACCCATGGAAGGCCCACTGTCCCAAGGAACACAGATCAGTCCAATCCTGGCTCTGTGCCCATGCTCCAAGGCATGGTGGAGCATCTATATTAGGAACAGGGTCAGCAGACTTCAACGTGGGTCAACCCCATAGGTGATCTGCAGCATCTCATGGCGACAGCTTCCTGCCCCTGCAAGTCCTAAGGATGCATACTGCATTCTTTCATCAGCAAGTTGGGAGTGGGAGGGGGGTCCAGCTGTGTGTGGGTGCGGGGGCACTGGGGCCTTTGCTCTGGAGTTCCCTGCCCACAGTGTGACCCCCTCCTGCTCAGCAAACGTAGGCAAAGCTCAGCCCCGGCAGATGGGTGTGCTAGTAGGTACCCAGGGCCAAGGCAGTGTCCCAGCTGGGAATGTGCCTCTGGGACAACACCCTGCTTTACACATGCCTATCGATGTTGAGAAGTTAATCTTTTCCTCCCCATTCAGAGACTTTCCAGATCCCTAGGATCCCTGGCACTTTGTGTCTCTGAGGATAATGACATTCGACACCGCTGTTGGGTCCTTGTCCATTTGCCCATGTGGAGGGGAGAGAGAGCTACCTCTACAGAGAGCGGAGGTCTCAGGTTGAACCAGATGTCTGCCTTGAGGGCTAAGAAAGTGCCAGAACAGGGTAGGGGAGGTTGTTTTTGTGAACTCCCAGGACAGGATTTAGAGATGGGAACAGACATGGCTAGGTAGGGCTGGATGCCAGCTCCAAGCGAGCAGAGAGCACCCTCTGGCATCCTTGGCAAGTCTAGGGATCCATAGAGTCTGGGCAGAGAGGATCGGAGAGCCCACTTGCCAGGATCGCCCGGAGGCACGCCCCGAGCTCCCCCTCCCTCGGCCGGGACTCCGCCTGCCCATAACCTACATTAACTCTGAGCGCAGCCTGGGCCCATCTGCCGGCCCCCGCCCCACCTCGGTTCCCCACGCCAACCCGCTCGCGCCAGATGGTGGCTGGGAGGGGTGGCCATGCGTGGGGGACCCCGGAGCCAGTCTCCTCACCTCGCCCCTCCCCCAGCCCACGCTCCCAACCTCTTGTTTCTCATTCTTTCCCCTCTCAATCCTCCAGCACCACCACCCAAGTTAAAAAAAAAAATCAGAGCACACTCGGCAGCTGTTGGGCTCCTTGCCGCCCCCCTCCTTTCATGGCCTCCCCCGGGCCCGCGCCGCGTCCCCGCTCCCCCCGCCCCCGCGCTGATCTTATCGCCCGACGACAGCCATCACCAAGCGGGCGGGCTGACAGCTGAAGCCCCCGCCACCCTCAGCGTCGCAGAAAGCTAGCTGCCCGGCACCCCCGAGACTGGGAGAAGCCGGCCCTCCCCAGCCTGCGGCCTCCGGGGATCACGCCTGGTTCCGGGAAAGCAGCTGCGCCGCGGCCCTCGCAGCGGGGCCACCCCGGGGAGCGGCGCGGGCGAGACGGTAAAGCCTCCCGAAGCTCAAGCAACTCCGCGCGCCTCCAGTTTCATCCCACATCCTCCCTATGACGAGAGGAACTGGGCCTGCCTGGCCTCAGCCCCTCACCTTGACTCTCCAGTGGCCCGAGCCAACTCTGGAGCCAGGAGGGGTCCTCCCTGCCCCAGCGAGGCGACAGGACGCGGGCGGGGGCTTGGGGCTGCGGGCTGGGGGCCGGCAGTGGGCGCTGGAGCTGAAGTGGACGCAGGTGAAGGGCGGCGCTGCAGGCGGAGCCAGGCCTCATTACCATACAGCTGAGGACGCGCCCCGCCCCCCTCCGGGACACGCCCCGCCCGCCCTCACCTCGGGGACCACGCGTCTGGGCGCTGGCACGCGCCAAGCCCAGGCAGGGGGTGGAAGGAGGGAGATGGCACGCGCTGGGCACGCCCCCGCTGCTCCGGAGGGAGACGCCCACCAGCGGAGGGAGGGAGCTCCGAGTTCTAGATGCTTGCCCCTCACCTTGTTCGCAGCGGCCGCCGAAAGGGTACCGCGTCGGCTGGCTTCCCTGCGGCGCAGGTGGGTGGGTGTTCATAGGTTGGGGGCTGACGGGGCAACGGCTTCCAACGCTCCGGGAAGAAAGAGATCAGAGTCCCCAAGCTGTGGTTTTCGCTTTCTTGACCTAAGTTCTTTTTACCTGCTGGCGGCCTGCAGGTAACTAGCGCCGGCGGCAGACGCACCGCCTACGGGGACTCCCTAGTGTCTCCGCCCCCGGGACCATCCGGGAACCACCCGCTCACCTTCCGCCCCATCCCTCGGCCAACCCCCCTGTCCTTCAGCGACCAGGGTCTCAGCTCTTCACCCATCGATCACAGAGAACTGGTCACCTCCGTAAAAGCAGAGCTGGGGGGCCCAGGGTGGGGAGCGGCACGTAGGGGCGGGGATCTGCGCCCGGCCGGCTGGGGTAGGGGGGGCCGGCGGGGGCGGAGGCCCCCTCCGGACGGCGCTGGGACTGTAGCAGCTCGAAGCCCGGAGGGGAGGGGAGAGTGACCATAGTCTGAGTGACAGGCTGAGAAGAGGAGCCAATATATATAAGGAAGGCTCCCGAGCGCGCAGGTTTCAGTAGCGGCTCTGAGCGCAGGCCGGGAACACGAGGCCGAGAGCCGCAGCCAAGCCGCCGCGGTGCAGTGTACCGGGCACTGGCCGGCTGGCTGCTCCAGGATTAGCCCGAGCACACGTCCTCTGCGCGGCCGCCGCCCAGCCTCCCTCACCTGGATTACCTACTGCGGTAGCTGCAGCGGAGCTAGCGACAAGGCGAACGTCCCGAGAGGAGCCCGGTGGTTCAGAGACTCCGCGGGTGGGCGGACGCGCGGGAAAGCGGCGTCCTGAACAGAGCCACATTCAAGGCCCGCGAGTGGCGAGAGCGACGCCCCTGGGGATGGCGGCCGAGTCCCGGAGCGCCTCTAGCTGGGCGCTACTGCTGCTGGTGGCACTTTGGCAGCAGGTAACGTCCCGCGCCCTCTCCGCCCCTTCTCGCCGCGCTCCGGGCCTGAGTCCCGGGCGTCCGCCGAGCTGACCGCTCCCCTCCCTCCTTCCCTCGGTCCCTGTGCAATAGCGCGCGGCCGGCTCCGGCGTCTTCCAGCTGCAGCTGCAGGAGTTCGCCAACGAGCGCGGCGTCCTGGCCAGTGGGCGGCCGTGCGAGCCCGGCTGCCGGACTTTCTTCCGCGTCTGCCTTAAGCACTTCCAGGCGGTCGTCTCGCCCGGCCCCTGCACCTTCGGCAGCGTCTCCACACCGGTTTTGGGCACCAACTCTTTCGCCGTTCGGGACGACAGTAGCGGCGGTGGCCGAAACCCTCTCCAACTGCCCTTTAATTTCACCTGGCCGGTGAGCACAGCCCGGGAGCATTGAGGTCACGGAAGTCACGAGGAAGGGGTGCCTGGGGACCAAAGCCCCCTCCCTAGATGTCCTCACCCCTCCCCCCAAGAAAAAAAAAAACACCCGGGCGCATTCTCTCCGGGCCTTTTCTTTCCAATTCTCTCCGGGATATCCTGGAGAAGGCTCTCATCGGCCTCGTCTCCCCAATTTTATGTTCTCTTATCCCTGCTCTTGAGACACGATTTTCATTGCACGCCACCCTGGGGCGACACCCCCCACCCCACAGCCGTGGCTCCGCTTTACACCCCACAGTCCCCATCCCTCTCCTTATCCAAGGTTCTCCTCTTGCCTTAACGGCGTGAGCACTGCACAGTGCGCAGACCCGTTATGTTGACCCGGGCGCAGTAACTGTATCCTGCAATTAGATAATTAAACCGGTCGCCACAAGGCACCTACCTCTCCCGCCTTGCTCATCTTGCTATCTCTCCGTCCCCCCACCTCCTTTCGCTTCCCAGGGTACCTTCTCACTTATCATCGAAGCTTGGCACGCGCCAGGAGACGACCTGCGGCCAGGTGAGTAGCTCGCCCCGCCGCCACAGGGGGGCGACACGGCGCAGCGCCGAAAGAGTTAACCTCTTCTAGGCGGGGGAAGTGCGGGGCTGGGGGTGGAGGCAGGACGCACAGCTTGGCCCAGAGCTGCGCCCCGCGCTGGACGCTCAGATTCCGCCCGCTGCCTGGGCTCCGAGCACAATTGCGTTTCCTGCGGGTTATTTTTGGCGTGGGAACGCGGGGAGCACGGCGGTGAGAAAGGCCGAAGCTGCCAGCGCCGCTGACGGGCCCCTTCCTGTATTTTACACCTTTCGCGAATTCCGCTCCTTTGGAAAGGGAATAATGGCTTTGGGATGTTGTTCTGACACAGAGGAAAAGGATATTTCAGCAGCACAACATTTCTCACTTAGAAAAGGAAAAAGAAAACCAGTACCCACCTTTGGGGCAGAACCCCTTACTGGGCACCCCTGCTCCCTGGTCCTCCTCAGACTGAAGAACTTATCTTTTTCCTCTCTCTCTTTTCTCTCCCTCTCTCTCTTTTTTTCCATTTTGACCTCTTTTCCTCTTTCCCTTCCCTATCTGCCTCCAGGACACTGGGATATCTTAACATCCTTCTATTGTCCCCGTTTTGAATGATATCAGGCCCCCTGCACACACACAGGGCAGCTAAGCAGTGGGACTTTTGGGTCCCTCTGGTCTGTGCTTGCTGGCATGGAGGGAGGTTCATCTGGACAACGGAATGATTTGTTGGCTGGTCACCTTCATCACAGCCAGCAGGGCAGTGGCCTGCAGGCCCTGACACCCCAGCACAGGCTGCACCTTCCTGACCTGCCCCTCTGCCTGCAGAGGCCTTGCCAGCGGACGCGCTCATCAGCAAGATCACCATCCAGGGCTCCCTAGCCGTGGGCCAGAACTGGTTACCGGACGAGCAAACCAGCACCCTCACGCGGCTGCGCTACTCCTACCGGGTCATCTGCAGTGACAACTACTATGGGGACAGCTGCTCACGCCTGTGCAAGAAGCGCAATGACCACTTCGGCCACTACGTGTGTCAGCCAGATGGCAGCCTGTCCTGCCTGCCGGGCTGGACTGGGGAGTACTGCGAGCAGCGTAAGCAGCCGGGTTCCCACCCGCGTGGCTCTCCTGCATGGTGGGAGGGTCTGCAAACAGGCTGGAGTCCTCTCCATCGTGGCCTGTCTCCCTCACTCAGAGCGGTGTGGGGAGCCCACTGCTAGGCCTCAGGGGTACCTGAGGACGCTGAGTGTCGACTTGGACTCAGACCTGCTCTCTCTCCGCTCATGGGGCCCCCATCACTGCATCCCGTCTACCTGGGATGCTCCTTCCCTGTGCCTCCATCTCCCTTTAAGACACCCGTGGCTCCTGTGGGAGGCCAGGAGTGGGAAGGGAACCCAGGAGAGCTGGGGTGCCTCCAGTGCTAGGATGGGAGAGTAGGGCTTCAGAGTCCTCCACCTTCCCACCTCACGCAGCTGCTTTCTCTCCTTAGCTATCTGTCTGTCTGGCTGTCATGAACAGAATGGCTACTGCAGCAAGCCAGCGGAGTGCCTGTGAGTAGGGGACAGGAAGTGGTGAGGGGAGAGCCCACCCCGGCAGGCCTCTCACCTCACTCCCAGCCTCTCTTGTGTCCCACAGCTGCCGCCCTGGCTGGCAAGGCCGCCTGTGCAACGAGTGTATCCCCCACAATGGCTGTCGCCATGGCACCTGTAGCACCCCCTGGCAGTGTACCTGTGACGAGGGCTGGGGAGGCCTGTTCTGTGACCAAGGTGAGTCAGGGTTGGGAGAAGACGGGACTGTGGGGGAGATGGGCCGGACCCAGTGTCCTCTCACTGGGTGACTGCTGACTAGGCTTTTCCTATTACCCTTTGAAGATCCTGGCACCTTTTTTGTTTTTAACAATTATTTTATTTAACTTTATTTATTAATTTTAATTTGACCAGAGAGGGATAGAGTGGGGGCTGGGGGGGAGAAGAGAAAGCAAGCCGCCAAGTCCGGGACTCAAACCGCAGTCGGCCACGTAGGTGTCCAGCACCCTCAACCACCATGCCACCTGCCAATCCGATCCTGGGACTTTTAAGAATCAGGCCTAGGATGAGATGGTGGATCCTTCTCCAGGTGCTGGGGAGCCAGAGTGGCTCCTGGAGCCAGAAAGGTGACAGATTGGCAGCTTGGAAGTTGAGGTCGTACTCATAAATTCTACCAAGGCCAAAGAGAGAAATGCCAGGCTCAGTTCCTCCTTCTACCTTGTGGTTACCTATTAACCCCCTAAATGTTTGCTCACCTTCCAGGCTGTTTGAGCAGCCCTCCCCTACACAGCTGTCTGGTGGGGTGTGCCCACTGGCTTTCCAGAGACTATGGGTAGGCTGGGCCTCTGGGCAGAGTGGCACCTAACCGACTTCACCTCCCCTGCTTTTCCCCAGTTGCACCTGCCAGGCAGCTGCCTGAACTCACTCTGTCTCTACCTGCTGTTCCAGGGGAGGAGGCAGTCATTCTGCTGATGACACAGGGGTCTTCAAGCCCCAACCATGGGGGAGGGAACCTTTTCTTCTGCAGCCTGGACCTCCCATTTTCAGGGTCAAATGGTGCACCTGCTGCCATGGAGACCCCAGCTCAGGTGTGGCTGGAGTGGGCAGAGGGCTTGCAGGATAGAAAGATCTTACTTAGTCCCTGACTTGCTGACAAGGGGCAGGAATTCAGCTTCAGTATTCTGTGTGTGCGTGTGTGCGTGTGTCTACACACCCCTCCCCCGGCACACACACACCTGGTTTCTGCTCATTCTCTTTCCTGCTTCCAGGTGACACAGCCATGTATTCATCATATGCAAACACAGGCCTTGCAGTTCTATATTTGCTCTGTCTGCTTCCCCGCCCTGTCCTTCCCAAATAAGAAAACAAATACTTACACTTCCAAATACTCTTGTAATGCCTCCTCCCATAAAAAAATGCCCGGTCACTACCCTATGGTGGTTCTCATCCTGCCTCTGCCGTTTCCACCTGTTGAAATTTCCTCTCTCCTTCCAGGCTTATCGCAGCTGCCCCCCACCCCCCATGAAGCCTTTTCCACCTTCCTCTCTGACACGTGGCCTTGCCGTCCCCTCCTCAACTTAACTTCAGCGCCTACTCTGGCCGGCAGTGGTTGTGTTGAGCTTAACTGGCAGGATGTTGTCTGGTTGTGTTTCAGTCTTGATTGACAGGGTGCTTCAACGTACCTGATTTCAGGCCAGCTGGCAGCGTGGTGTTTAAGGCAGCTGGATCCCACATGGCCGACAGAGTAGCTGGAGTCCCAGACCCAGTGGCCTGCTATGCCGTGCTGTGAAGAACACACTGGGCACATGTGCGTGTGAGCCCAGAATCCAAACAGGAGAAAGGAGAAGAGATTGCAGTGTGGCCATCCCCCAGGGGATGATTTCTCTCTGTCTCTGTCTCTAGCAAGTGCATATGCCTTCTAGCCAAAATTTTCTTTTTTAGAATTATTTTATTTATTATTCTTTTTTTTAAATAATTATTTTATTGGGGCCAGCAGGTGGCCCCTATTTTCTAATTTGCTATAGGGCACATGTGCTCACTAGAGAGAGAGAGAGACAGAAAGTGAGAAAGCAAACCGCCAGGTCTGGGACTCAAACTGCAGTCTGCCATGTGGGAGTTCAGCACCTTAACTACCATGCCACTCGCTGGCACCAACTTTTTTTTTTTTAAGCCTGATTTCATTAGCTGGGGAGGAGGGATATGTGGGCCTGGACAACTCTGGGTTGAACATAGTGGTGAACTTGCAGTGGGAGGAGCCTGAAGGCAGGTGCGTCCCCGGCCCTGCTCAGCTGGCTGGCTCCTGTCTCCACAGATCTCAACTACTGCACCCACCACTCCCCGTGCAAGAACGGAGCCACGTGCTCCAACAGCGGGCAGCGGAGCTACACTTGCACCTGTCGCCCAGGCTACACTGGCATGGACTGTGAGCTGGAACTCAGCGAGTGTGACAGCAACCCCTGCCGCAACGGAGGCAGCTGCAAGGTGAGGCCAGGCTGGCACAGGAAGGCAGGGGTATCTCAGGCGTGTCCAGGCATCCCCAGCCTCGGCAGCCACAGACAGCCCCTGTGGGCAGGTGGCGCCCGCTGCAAGCCATCCCTGTCCTCCAGGGTCTGACTTTGGCCCCTTCATGGTCTCTCTCCAGGACCAGGAGGATGGCTACCTCTGCCTCTGTCCCCCGAGCTACTACGGCCTGCACTGTGAACACAGTACCCTGAGCTGTGCCGACTCTCCCTGCTTCAATGGGGGCTCCTGCCATGAACGGAACCAGGGAGCCAGCTATTCCTGCGAATGCCCCCCCAACTTCACCGGCTCCAACTGTGAGAAGAAAGTGGACAGGTGCACCAGTAACCCGTGTGCCAACGGTGCGTTCTGCTGCCTTGCTAACCTGGGCCATCCCCAGGGCTGAGAGAGCTTTCATGTGAGGGAGGGTCAGAAGCGGGGAGAGGCCTCATCTGCCACTCTGGGCAGTCTGAACGGGTCCCCAGCTGCTCTGGAGGTGAAGGCTTGCTGGATCAGCCGGGACTCTGCAAGAGGAGATGTTAGCAGTGGGTGCAGGCCTGGGGGGCAGGCTGGACGCTGCAGGCTTCCATTCCTACCCGGGTCGGACTGGCTGGGGTGCCTCTCACTTGGCCCAGGAAGGCCTGGGCTAGACAGCGGGGTGCTCGAGGCTTTGTGTGCCTCGAGGGAGGCTGGCGATGCAGTCCGAACCCTGCTCCTGGAGTCCCATGTCCACGTAGAGTGTAGTGAGACACACGGCATCTAGAATGTTCAGCACCCTTGGGGACACAAAGCAAGTTGGAGATCCTTGTCGACCTTGTCTCCGGGTGACTCTGTGAGGCAGGCAGGTAGCACCATGTAGAGAGAAGCTCAGGAGTTGGAGGGGTTGGACAGGCCACGGTGGAGTTTGCTGGCTCTGTCAAGGCTGGCAGTGAGCAGGGAGGCAAAGTCCTGGCTCCTTCCTGGGACGGGGCGCTGACCCTGACACTGGCAGGTTCCCTGGCCCTTGCTGACGGGTGCCCCATGCATGCTCACAGGTGGCCAGTGCCTGAACCGAGCTCCCAGCTGCACGTGCCGCTGCCGCCCTGGATTCACGGGCACCCACTGCGAAGTCCATGTCTGCGACTGCACCCGCAGCCCTTGTGCCCACGGTGGCACTTGCCACGACCTGGAGAATGGGCTGCATGTGCCCTGCTGGCTTTTCTGGCCGGCGCTGCGAGGTGCGGATACCCAGCGATGCCTGTGCCTAGGGGCCCTGCTTCAATGGGGCCACCTGCTACCCCGGCCTCTCCCCAGACAACTTCATCTGCAACTGCCCCTGTGGCTTTGTGGGCAGCCACTGCGAGTTCCCCACGGGCCTGCTGCCCAGCTTCCCCTGGGTGGCCATCTCCCTGGCGTAGGGCTGGTGGTGGTGCTGGTGCTGCTGGGCATGGTGGCGGTGGCTGCGCGGCAGCTGCGGCTTTGGCGGCCAGATGACAGCAGCAGGGAAGCCGTGAACAAGCTGTCGGACTTCCAGAAGGACAACCTGATCCCTGCTGCCCAGCTCAAGAACACAAACCGCCTGGACAAGTCCAACTGTGGCAAACAGCAGAACCACACAGTGGACTATAATCTGGCCCCAGGGCTCCTGGGGCGGGGGATCATGCCAGGGAAGTATCCCCACAGTGACAAGAGTTTAGGGGAGAAGGCGCCACTGCGGCTACACAGGTGAGTGGCCCGGATGTCCAGGGCCTGCTTGGCACTCTGTGTGGTTCTGCCCGGGCTCCTTGGGCTGGGTGGGAAGCTAGCACCAGGGCCTTGACTGCTTTTAAACAAACAGGGTTTTTTGGTTTTGTATTTTTGTTCTTGCTATAAGGTGTGTGCACTCGCCAGAGAGAGACAGAGACAGAGAGAGGGAAAGGGAAAAATCATCCCCCCCCCCCAGGGTGTCACAATCCATTCTCTTCCATTTACCTCCTGATTTTGGGCACACATGCACATGTACCCAGTATGGTGTTCAACCTGCTAAGTCCGAGACTCGAACCACAGAGTCCGCTATGTGGGGACTGGCTGCCTTAACCTCTGTGCCACTTGCTGGCCCACAAACAGGGTGTTTTTGTTGTTGTTGTTACTGACAGGAAGATCTTCCAGAAAGCTTTCTGGCAGGGGTCCTTTGTCCTCCTCTCTGTTTCATTCATCCGTCATTCACAAATGTCAAGGGTCCACAGTGTCTCTTGGGATTTCGGTCTCTCTGTGTGACTTCCCTCTAGTGGCAGTGCTGGCCTTCTCTAGGCCTGAGACCCTTTTGGTAAGGCTTTGGCTTTCTTAGGGGCCTGTTTCTAACTGGTCCCCAACCCCATTGGCCAGCACCGGGCACCTCCAGCCCAGCACCTTCCCATAGTCACCCTGGTGACTGTCCAGGGTCCATGTGAGCGCCCAGCCTCCCCGCGCTCCACAGCCCCCCCTCATGCACCTGTCTTGTGTTCCCTCAGTGAAAAGCCAGAGTGTCGGATATCAGCGATCTGCTCCCCCAGGGACTCCATGTACCAGTCTGTGTGTTTGATATCAGAAGAGAGGAATGAATGTGTCATTGCCACGGAGGTGAGTGCTAGGCACGCCGTCCCCTCCAGAACGTCCCGCCTGCCTTTTATGGGTGGGAAAGTGACCTGGTCACTCTTGATCCCATGGGCCACTCCTAAAGGATGGGTTGGAGCCCCTCCTTGGCAGGCCAGGTTCAGCGGCTCGGGTCCCTGCTGGCCTTGTGTGGAGGGTGTGAAACAAGAGCTGTGCTGAGCCTGCCCGAGCCTCTTCCTGCCCTCGGTGCTGGGCTGGGCAAGTGTGGCGCCTGGCCAGCTCCCAGGCACTGCTTCCCAGACGCTGGTGGGTGAGGGGCTTGCTGGGACCCTCCTGCCCCTTCTCGCGGCTTCTGCATTGGGCTATCGCATTGGCAGAAGCTCCAGGCACGTGTGTGTTTTGGGGGGAAGACAGGGAAGACTGCCCCCCTTGCCTCACCCCTGCCTGCCCTGTTGGCTTCTCCAGGGCAGCCGTGGAGGGAGAGCCAGGGCCCAGGGTGACCCATCTCCCCTTTCCACGTGCTCCCAGGTATAAGGCAGGAGCCTGCCAGGACATCCCAGCTTCGGCTGCAGCTGGACTTCCTTCCGCATCGTTTACATTGCATCCTGGATGGGACGTTTTAAATATGCAACGTGCTGCTCTCAGGAGGAGGAGGAGGGAATCGCATGAACTGGATAGACTGTGAACTTGCCAAGAGATGCAATACCCTTCTACACCTTTGGGTGTCCGTCTGGCATCAGATTGGCAGCCGCACCAGCCAGGGGACAGAGGCGAGGAGAGGTGCCGCTTGGGCCTGCCCTGCCAGTAGTGGCCTTCAGAAAGAGTGGCAGCAGCCCCTTGGGGTCTGGAGCTGCTGTGGCCTCCGCTGGCATCTGCGTTTCCAAAAGTGCCTTTGGCCCAGGTTCCGTGATGACAGCTGGGCCCAAATCTGAAAGGAGAGAGAGGACCAGTAAGGGCAGGGCCTCCTGTGGGCTGGAAAACCACTGGGTGCGGCTCTTGGCAGGAGTTGCCCTGCAGGTGAGGTGAGCCCTTGCAGGGAGAGGAGCACTTTCTGCCCGGTGCCTCTAACCACCGCACGTGGGCCTTCTTGGGACAGCGCCAGCCTTCCCCTGGCCTAGGCCTTCTGGGCAAGAATGTCGTTAAGCCTTACCTGGCTCTCACCACCCTCTGGCCCTGGGTGCCTCTGGGCTTCTGTGAGCGGATAGGCGAGGGCCTGCCGCTTCTGCCAGTGGGGGTGCCAGGCCTACCTGGGGAGCTCGGGCAGTCGTGTTGGAGAGTCCAATGAGGGGGAAATTGGGTGCTGATGCCACCTGGGCCTTTCCTCCCTCAGACCTGTCCCTACGACCTCAAGCCTGGGCTCTGCCCATGCCCACCACTGCCCCGGACCACCCTCGAAGCTGATCTTCAGAAATCAATAATATGAGTTTTATTTTTTTGGTAGTTTATTTTGGAGTCTAGTATTTCGATAATTTAAGAATCAGAAGCACTGACCTTTCTACATTTTATAACATTATTTTGTATATAATGTGTATTTATAATATGGAACAGATGTGTACAGGAGTTTATTACTTCTTGGGTCCTGTCTTTGTGATAGCCGAGTGGGCATCTTCTCCCCACCTTCTCACCCACAAAATTCGAAACCACCTTCTCATATGGCTGCTAGGTGCCCTCCTGGAACCCTTGGAACCCATGCACACACGGGGGTTTGCCATGTTGTACCCCAGGCCTCGTCCCTTCCAGTCCTGGCCCCACCTTTTCAGTCCTGAGCTGAGGCTGGGCTTCCTTGTCTGCTGCTCGAGGCTCGTGGCCAGGTCCCCTTTCCTCCATTAAGTGCCACCATTCCTTTGGGGATATCCCCCACAACCCGAATCTACCCTCCCTTTCTCTCCTCAAAGCCAAAAAAGCTTGTGGGGCTCTGTAGTCCTTCCTGAGTCCTTCCTGCTTGGTTTCTCTTTTTCAAAAGGATTCTCAGGCCAGCCAGGCTGTGTGGTGGTTAAGGTGGTAGGTTCCCACATGGCCGACTGCAGGTTTCAGGTCCAGACCGAGTGGCTTGAAAAACACACCACACACCTGTGTTTGCTTGCCCCAAATCCCAAGAGGAACCTGGAGGAGAAGGGATTATGCATGACCATCCATCCTGGAGGTGCTTTCTCACTTTCCCTCTCTTTCTCTGGCAAGCACACGCACCCTATAGCAAATTAAAAAGAAGCAACCATCTCTCTTCAGAGAATGGGATCTCTGAACCATGATGACATCTGGGCCCCTCTTCCTGGGTTTTACATGGACTGGTGCTCTGTTCCTTTTCAGCCCCAGCACAGCCTGGGTCTCTGGGAGACAGAGAGAGGGGTTGCCTGAGGCTCACTGTCCTTGTAACTGGACCAGAGAGCTGAGTCGGAGCGCTTCGTCTGCCCAGCGGCCCGAGCTTACTGAAGTCCGCAGGGGGCAGGTGCCTCCTCTGCACCCAGGTTTCCCTGCCTGAGGCACTACAGCAGTACCCAGGCTCTGATTCACGTTCATGTCTACCTCCTCTAAGGGGCAGGAGAGTCCCTAGGTTGCCACAGTCTTCCCTACAGGCACAAACATACCCCATGGAGAGAAAATAGTGAAAAAAAGAACCACTGACCAAAAGCTAAGCAGATGCTACCAGCCCTCAGCCTGTCCACAGCACAACACAGATGCACAAGGTGCCCCCTCCTCACTGTATGGAGAGCCCCTTCCTCCCTTTTTCTCTCTCCCTGCCACATGCACAGCCTGCCCACCCTGGCCCTGGCTGCAGACCTCAGAGGCAGGAGTACACACACTCCCGCCTTGCCGCTCGCTCCGTCCCCGTCCCGTCCCCTACGCTGCACACACAGGGTATCAGACAGGAAAGCGTTCAGGGAAGCGTTCCCACAGCCTGAGCCGGCAGCAGGGGGAAGAACAACACGACCTCACTCTTCCTGCCCAAAATGAAACAGGAAAGCAGCTCCCGGCCCTGGAGGGGGGGTGCGGGGGAAACTGGGCTGGGACACGAAGGCGAGATGACGAGGCTCCCATGTGGGGGACAGGTAGGACACCCGCAGACCTGCACGTCCACACCACCAGGCTGTGCTATGCTGCACGGGCTGCCAGATACCCTAGAAGGGAATACCCAAGTGGTTCTTGGGAAGAAAGGGGGGGACCCGTGCACGGACTAGGTCCGGGCAGCTCCAACCTGCAGCGTGTGCCAGGCTCCACCTCTAGCAACACAGCAGAAGCTGACCCAGCACTTGGGGTGTGAACAGGTCACAGTGGAAACCCTCCTCTCCCCAGGATTTCCTGAAGGTCACTCCCTGAGGGCTCAACCCCATTGGTAAGGTATCCAAGACCGTCCTGATCATTGGAGTAGCCAGGTGTACAGGAGCTATTCCACGCTGGGCAAAAACAAGGCCAGATGACAGCTCTAGACTCACTGTGAATACCATTTAATTTGCATGTATATTCCATATGTGAATTCAGAGCTTAGCAGTTCCTTAACAGCCTGGAGCCAGGGCCCTGCCTGGAGAATGCGTCTGACCCCACAGTGACCTCCAGCTTTGAGGACAGCTGCTTTTCCAGTGCCTCTGGCCTGGTAACCACCTGGAGATCACTGTGGGGAGTTAGGGAGGGGCTGTGAAGAAGGGAGAAATGCCTTTATTCCTAGCCCGGGTCAGACAGGTCATGGGGTAGGAAAAAAAAGACCGTAGTGGCTCCTCCTGGCCCCAGTCCCAGGCTAGTTAAGGCCATTAGATTGAGCCAGGTTACAATGGACGCTGATTCAGGTTAGAATGGACGCCATCTGCGACGGGGACTCACAGAGCTCTCCCGGGCTTCCTCCCTGCCATCTTCCTCATCCTCTCCCCTCGGTCCGCGGGATCAGCACACCCGGCCCTCCGCCCCACGTGGACTGCTGCATTCCGGGAAGGGGGTGGAAGTGATTCACTCAGGGAACTGTGACTGTCCCTTCCCGGGGAGGGGATGCGCCTGGGAGGTCCCAATGGCCTTCCCCGCCAGCCGCGCCCTCCCTGGAGTCCAGGGCGCACGGACGGCCTGCAGCCCGGCGGGATCCCGACGGCCCCAGGCGCGGCGGAAGAGGCAGGTGCGCTCGCTTGCCTGGGTCAGCCCTCCACCTGCCGCCGCCGCGGCCGGCGCCCCGGAGGTCCCGCGGCTCCCCGCCCCCGCTCTTTGTTACAACGCGACTTCCTGTTTGCGGCCGCCGACCCCCTAACTTCCCGGGCCGGGAAGCCGCCGAAGGCCGCGAGTCTCTCGGAGGCCCCCCCGCCTGCTCGGCTCCGCCTCCCGCCTCCCCGAATCCCGCCCCCAGCTAGGGAGCCCGCGCCTGGCCGCGGCCGCGGGAAGCGGAGACGCGGGCGAACAGGCGGGCGGGATCGCCCGAGCGCCGCTGCCCGGCACTAGGGGGCGCTGTGCCGCCGCGGTTCCCCAGGAGGCTCGCGGGATTGGCCCTTCTGCGTCCCGGAGCGCCGAGGGACCGCTGCGTCGCAGCAGCGGTGGACGCCCGGGCTCAGTTTACGTCTTTGGTGGGCAGAGTTCGCTCCAGGCTTCGCGGCTCTAAGCCGAGGGGGTAAACTGGAGAGAACCCACTGCGAGGCATCCCCAACTGTCCTGGAGTGTCGGGAGGAGCAGGGCCCTTTCGCCCGCTCCAGCCGTCCAGCAGCCAGCCGGGAGTGTGGGGGGCCGGCGCCCTGTCAGCCAGCTCCCTCCCCACCACACAGTCCTCCGCCTGTCCTCGTCCAACGCGCATCCTGAATGGAAGGGAATGGGAGCAGGCTGGAAAGGGCACGGGTTTGAATTAGGAGCCTGAAGCGCCCTTCCTGCACCGCCTCCCTTTGCCAGGTGATGCATTTCTTCATCCGTCCACCTGATTGAGCGTGTGATATATGCCAGGCACTGGCAGCAAAATACAGCTCTGTCCAGGGAAGCTAACCCTCTAGGTATCTGTACTTTCTCTGAGGGTGAGATCTTGCACGTCACTATGAGTTGAAATGAGCCAATGTATGAAAACACTTGTGAGCAATGTTTGAATCCCTTCTGGTTAATCCTCCTCCAGCATATGTTAGCAAGCCATTTTCTGGCTTCTCATTCTCCTCCCTTCTCCAGTCCCCAGCAGCAGGATGGGTTCTAGAAGTAGTCTGAGACCGGGACCAGCAGATGGTGGAATGGCTGCATTGCTGAGCTTCCATGTTGTCGACCTGGTTCGAGTCCCGGACCCGGTGGCTTAAACTCACGCTTTCTGTCTCTCTCTGTCTTTCTGTTGAGCACATGTGCCCTATAGCAAAACCCTCTCCCTCCACCCCGAAGGAAAAAAAAAGAAGTAGTCTGAGACTAATGACCAGGCAAAGCAGGATGGATCCCAGGCTGCCTCCGCTGTCTCTCCCCTCGATGCCCCTGTCTTTGAGGCACGCCTCTAATCTGGGTCAGCCTCCTCTGATATGGTAGAAGCAACGCCCTTGCTGTGGGAAGTCACTTTCCCCTTGGAGATCCGCCATGAGTGACTTTTGCCACCTCTCCTGGACTCTGGAGCAAACGCTCTGGCCAAGAGCTCAGCCGTTCCCTTCATCCCCAAAGGGCCTTTGAGGTCAGAACACAAGGTCTGAAAAGCCAGCTGAGGCTATGGCCAGACACAGTCTGGATTTACCACAGGTGGGCTCTGGGCCCAAGCCTGCCCAGTATCATGGTTCCCTTGCAGAGTAGAACCACACCCCCCCGCCCAGGCATGATGAGCTTGGCTGTCTGCAGGAGTAGCCCCCTCCCATGGGGGCTGGGCACATGCAGGGGGGCAGACTGAGTCAGGCCCATCCTACCTACCCCATCTGTTCAGTTTCACACCTCCACAGCGACTCCCTCCATTCAGTAAAAGAGAAAGGTTCTGGGATCTTTTACCCACAAGCAGTGGGATGTGTGAGTGTGCGTGGGGGGAGGGTGGTATGGTATCTCAGCTGCTCTCCTTTTATTTATTTATTTATTTATTTATTTATTTATTTATTTATTTATTTATTTAGGTTATTGGCATAGGGTACAGGAACTCCCCAGAGAGGAAAGTGAGAAATTAACTCCCAGGGGGATGGCCATGCTACAATCCCTTTTCCTTTATTCTCCTCTAGGGATGTTTGGGCATGTACACACACACCCCCACACACACACCTGGCGTGATTTTCAAGCTGCTGGGTCTAGGACTCAAACTGTGGCTGATTCCCATGTGGGACTCAGTCTAGCACCGTAACTACCACACCACCTGCTGGGCCCATCAGCTGCTCGCACTTAGGGGCTTCATCTCCTTGGTCCTCTGTGGGTCTGAGCCTGCCAGTCAGATCCCTTTTGAGCAGTCTTATATGTCCACATGGGGTGTTTTCTGGGGTTGTCTTTTTTATTTTTTAAGAACTATTTAATTATATTTATTATTATTATTCAATTTGGAGAGAGAGAGAGAAAGAGAGGGAGAGTGAGAAAGCAAGCAGTCAGGTCCAGGACTCGAACCGCAGCAGCCATGTGGGAGTCCGGCACCTTAACCACTATGCTACTTGCCAGCCCCATCTCCTTTTTCTATGTTTTATTTATTCCAAGAGCAAGAGAGGCAAAGATAGAGACAGAAACAAAGATATGATACTCTCAACAAGGTCTCAATGCCACATCCACCTTCAGCCTCAGCCAGCCCAGACCATGCCGGGTACATTCAAGGAGGCCTCGGGACATGACCCGACAACCTTCCCATAAGTGACTGCCTTGCAGAGCGTCACTCACCATTATACCTCTCTCTGGCCCCTTAGGGTTCTCTTCCAAAGCCAGGCCCGACGCACTTCAGCATTTTCACGGAGTCAGATGTTCGACCTGACCTCACAGTTATAGTCTCCATGCAGCCCTGTCACCCCAATGAAATGCTCCCCACTACAGCTTCCCCTCAGCCCTGCCCCACACTACACCTTCCTCTGCCTTTGGGGCTGGGAGCACTACCCTCCACTCCAACCCTCTGTTGGAACCTTGGCCTCTCCCTCCCCAGGTGGACCAGGACCGAGTTCAGAACAACTGGGACAGTGGCCACTTCCAGAGGCCTGTCAGCTGGGCTTCTCTCCCTCCTTGGGGGCTGAGAAATGGGCAAGGAGCCAGCTTTCCCCACTAGCCCAGGCCCCCTTCTCACCACGCACCCACTCTACCTTTTACAAACGTTCCTTTGGCACCCGATTTCCTGGGACAGTCTGTGAACTGCATGGCAAGAGTGGAAGGGGAGGTGCTTTTCTCCCCCGAATCTAAGATGCTTATCCTGACCACTTGCCCAACCCATCCTCTGAGCTGTGTCAGACTGAGGCAGATCCCAGCTCTGTCCCAGACTGAGCGGAAGTGAGAAGTCTTGAGCAGATTTCTATTTAGTAGAGAGCCACCATGTAGTCAGTGCTTCCCTGTGACGGGTACTGGCTAAGGTGTACTTACGTCCTTTTGTAAGTTTATTTATCTACTTTGAGAGAGCAAGAGAAAGAGAGACAAGGACCCCCGGCAGGGACTGACATGCTGGGAGCCTCCACCCAGCCCTCCAGTCAGCCAGGAGCATCACCCTGTGAGCTGAGTCCTGGGCCTTCTCATGGGACTGCAGTGTTGCCCCAGCACCTGCACCACCATGGCTGCCATAAGGGATTGTTTCTTTCAATCCTTGGAGGAGTCAGACCCCTACAAGGTAGATACTGCTACTATTTTTTTTTTTTTTTTGAGAATTTTTTGCCTAAGGGGGTGTGCACTCGCTGGAGAGAGGCGGAGACAGTAAGAGGGAAAGCAAGAAATCACCACCCAGGGAGGACGGTTACACAGCAAACCCTTCTCCTCCATTCTCCTCCTGGGATCTTGGGTATGCACGCACATGTGCCCAGCATGATTTTCAAGTCACTGGGTATGGGACTTGAACCATAGTTGGCCATGTAGAAATCCAGCGATGTGGGACCAGTAACTGGCGTAATGGCTATGTCGCTGAACACCCATGTAGTCGATCGTGGTTCAAGTCCCGGACCCAGTGGCTTAAACTCGTGCTGGGCATGTGTGTGTGCGTGCCCAAGATCCCGAGAGGAGAATAAAAGAGAAGGGATTGCAGCGTGGCCATCCTCCCTGGGGCGTGATTTCTCACTTTATGTATCTTGTCATCTTGTCTATCTCTGTCTTTCTGGCGAGCGCATGCGCCCTATAGCAAAAACCTCTCCAAAACAAAAAAGGAAATCCAGCGACGTAACTGCTATACCCTCTGCTGGCTCCTATACACAATGTTTATAAACACATGTATATATGTGTATATATATATATACACACATACATATATATATATATATATATATATATATATATATATATATATATGTTAACTTTATTATTTTCCAGTTCGATCAGACAGCAAGAGAGAAAGGGAAAGTGAGAAAGCAAGCCACCAGGTCCAGGATTCAAACTGCAGTCGACCATGTGGAAGTCTAGTGCCCTCAACCACCATGCCACCTGCTGGCTCCCATATGCAATATTTTCTTTAAAAATTTATTAATTTATTATTTTTGGAGAGGTTTTTCCGCTATAGGGCGCGTGCGTTCGCCAGACAGAGAGAGAGAGAGAGACAGAAAGCGAGAAACCACCCCCCAGGGGGGATGGCCACGCCGCAATCCCTTCTCCTCCATTCTTCTCTCGGGATCTTGGGCACACACGCACACGCGCCTGGCGTGAGTTTTAAGCCACCGGGTCCGGGATGCGAACCGCGGTCGACTACGTGGGAGTCCAGCGACATAGCCATTACGCTAACTGCTGGTCCCAATTTATTATTATTTTTAAAAATTTTGCTACAGGTCACATACGTTCACCAGAAAGAGAGAGAGAAAGTGAGAAAGCAAGCTGTCAGGTCTGAGGGAGTCCAGTGACATAGCCATTATGCTAACTGCTGGTCCCCTGACATACAACTCCTAAAATGCATGGAATCTAGCTAAGTAGCTTCAGGATAAGGGCTGGTCACTAGAAAAACTAAGGTAGTCCCATCCCCCAATCTCTGGGGAGGAAAAGTGGCTGATGGTTAAGTTGTTTACCAATGGCCAATGATGTGAACAATCATGCCTATGTAATGAAGCTTCCATAAAACCCCAAAGGTATAGGCTTCTGGAAGCTTCTGGACAGCTGAACACTGGAAGCTTTCAGGAAGGTACTCACCTTACGCTTGCCGGGATGGTGGTACACCCCAACTCCATGATGATGGAAGCTCTAGACCTTGCCCTGTATCTCTCTGCATCTGATCATTTATTTGTATTTTTAAAAATATGCTTAATAGGAGCCAGCAGGTGGTGTGGGGGTTGAAGCACTGGATCCCACAAGGCCAGATTCGTGGTTCAAGTCCCAGACCCGGCAACTTGAAAATCATGCTGGATGCGTGTGCATTTGTGTCCAGGATGCCATGAGGAGAATAGAGAAGTATCTGAGGCATGGTCATGACCCCGGGGAGTGATTTCTCATTTCCTTCTCTTTCTGTCTCTGGCAAGCATACACACCCTATGGCAAAAACATAAAAGAACAAGATCAAGAACAACAATGTAATAATAAACTGGTAACTGTTTCCCTGAATTCTGTGAACCACTCTAGCAAATCAGTAGAACTCAAGGAGGGAAAGGGGGTCATGGGAACCCCAACTTCTAGCTGGTTAGAAATGATGGAGGCCGGGACCAGCAGGCGGCATGGTGGTTAAGGGGGCTGGACTCTCACATGGCTGACTGCGGTTTGAGTGCCAGGCCTGGTGGCTTGCTTTCTCACTCTCTCTCTGTCTCTCTCATGCTGTGTCCACCTCTGGTCAAATTATAAATAAATAAATAAATAAAGTTAAATAAAATAATTCTTTTTTTTTAAAAAAAAGGAAGTTCTATGGGACCAGCAGTTAGCGTAATGGCTATGTCGCTGGACTCCCATGTAGTTGACCACAGTTCGAGTCCCAGACCTGGTGGCTTAAACTCACGCCGAGCGCGTGTGCGTGTGTGCCCAAGATCCTGAGAGGAGAATGGAGGAGAAGGGATTGCAGTGTGGCCATCCCTCCTGGGGGGTGATTTCTCACTTTCTGTTCGTCTGTCTCTCTCTTTCTGGTGAGTGCATGTGCCCTATAGCAAAAAACTCTCCAAAAAAAAAAAAAAAAAAAAAAAAAAAAAGAAGTTCTGGAGGCCCACACTTACGACTACTATGTGAAGCTGGGAATAGTCCTGGGGACTGATCTCTCAATCTGTGAGATTCAAATCTATCTCCAGGTAGATCGTGTCTGAATTAAATTGGATTTGAGTTTGCCCTGCTGGGGGTCTGCTGCAGAATTGCTTGCTGCGGGGGAGAAATCCCCCACGTTTGGCATCACGGAGGTGCTGGGTGTTGAGAGATAAGAGAGGAGACAGGGTGAGTCTTTCTGACTCAGCTCCCTTCCCTGGTTTCAGGTCACGGCGCTCACTAACACCAGTAGTCAGTCACGGTGTCTGGAATGAGAGTGAGAAGGAACATCAGAAGGAAATGAGAGGTGACTGCCTGGAGGGACACAATAAGGAAAGATTAATTTGGGAAAGGTCCAGAAAAGGAAGTCACCATGTGGGTATCACGTGCGAATCATGTGCAGGTGCGGGTGATGCTGGGGCCACCAGGTTCCGTGACCCGGTACCTCTGCGGGTGTGCCCTCCGCAGCCCCTTCCTGAGGGGCTTTCAGAGGCGAGATGGGACGCGCTTACTGAGTTTACGAGAGGAACTGGCTCGTGGGTGGTTACTGCCTGAGAGCGTCCCACTGGGAGGAAAGGAGACAGATGTTGTTGCCAAGAATAAGCAAGGAGTGGGAACGGGCAAGACGTGTTTCCAGGAAGGTGTTTCAGATCTCCTTGGCCAACTTTTGTGGAGTTTCCTATTTCAGGATGGTCAAGGTTGAGCCTGTGTCTGGCAGGACATGAAACCTAGCCCTGGCTTTTCCCAGTAAGAGCTTCACTTGTTTCACCTGTGCTCGTGGGAACCTTCACGCACCCTCCCTGTGTGGCTTCCCGGGAGCAGACCCCCCTGCTCTCAGAAGCGCTCCAGGGAGCGCTCGTGGGTGGGCGGCAGGGCGGCACATGGTTATCAGCAAGGAGGCCCTGGGCCTGGGCTTACCCGTCTTTAGGCCCAGGCCACACTGCTTACAGCCACGGCTCTGCGAGCAGTGACCAACTCTCCTGTTTGCTCGTCTGTGAAGGGATATCTACCTCACACAATAGTAGAGAAGTTTACAACGCGGGCAGCCGTCGGTGTGGTGGTTAAGGCACTGGACTCCCACATGGCTGAGTGTGGTTTGAGTCTCCGACATGGAGGCTTGAAAACCACACCAGGTACATGTGCATGCAGGCCCAGAATCCCAAGAGGAAAATAGAAAAGGGATTGCAGCGTGGTCATTACCCCGGGAGTGATTTCTCTCTTTTTCTCTTTCCCTTTCTCTCTCTCTGGTGAGCGCATGTGTTCGATGGCAAAAAATGAAAAAAAACAAACATGTTGGCCACATGTGCGTGTGTGCCCAGAATTCTGACAGGAGAATGAAGGAGAGGAGATTATGGCATGGCCATCCTCCCTGGGGGTGACTTCTCACTTTATCTCTCTCTCTGGCAAATACACATGTCCTATAGAAAAAATTGAAAAAAGAAAAAGTAAGAGTTTATTATTTAAAAATATCATTTTATTGGGGGCCAGCAGTTGGCATGATAGTTAAGAGCACAGGACTCCCACATGACTGGCTGAGGTATGAGTCTCAGCCCTGGCGGCTTGCTCTCTCACTTTCTCTGTCTCTCTGCCACTCTGGCCCGCTCTGGTCAAATTAAAATAAATAAAAATTATTTTATTCAATGAATTTGGTAAATAGAGAAAAAAATCATCCATAGCCTTAATACCCCACATGAGTATTTGGTGCCTTCCAGTCTTCATTCCTCATGCTGTTTGTTGTTAACAGCTTTAATGATGGGGCACAATAGTTTATATTTTGCAGGGTTTTTTTTTTATTATAAGTTTTTGCTATAGGGTGTATGTGCTTACTGGAAAGACGGAGAGAGACAGAAAGTGAGACATCACCCCTCAGAAGGGATGGCCACACCGCAATCCCTTCTCCTCCATTCTCTGGTCAGGATCTTGGGCACGCATACACACACACCCAGCGTGAGTTTAAGCTGCTGGGTCCAAGACTCAAACTGCTGTCGACTATTGGGAGTTCAGTGATGTAACCATTTTGCTAGCTGCTGGTCCCATTATTTTGCAGTTTTGACTTACTCTGAAATCATAGGCATGGTTACATTGTTCCCACAATGGATTTTTTTTTTTTTGGAGAGATTTTTCTATAGGGTGCATGAGCTGACCAGAAAGACAGAGAGGGACAGACAGAAAGCAAGAAATTGCAATCCCTTGTCCTCCATTCTTTTCTTGGGATCTTGAGCACGCACGCACACGCGCCTGTCATAAATTTAAGCCACCGGGTCCAGGACTCGAACAGCGTTCAACTACATGAGAGTCCAACGACATAGCCATTACGCCAACTGCTGGCCTCTCCACAGTGTTTTTTTGTTTGTTTTTTTTTTGGAGAGGTTTTTGCTATAGGGCGCGTGCACTTGCCAGACTGACAGAGACAGACAGGTAGATAGAAATCACCCCCCAGGGGGGATGGCCATGCCGCAATCCCTTCTCCTCCATTCTTCTCCTGGGATCTTGGGCATGCACACACACACACCCGGTGTGAGTTTAAGCCGCTGGGTCTGGAACTCAAACCGCGGTTGACTACGTGGGAGTCCAGCGACATAGCCATTACGCCAACTGCTGGTCCCATCATTAGGTTACTTTATAGCCTGCTTTTTCACTTAATTACATACATTATAGATACATTTCCATGTCAATAAGTCTAATATATAATTGTTTCTAATGGCTGCACAGACTTCATGGGCCATATCAGGTTTATATAACTAGCCACGGCTGGAAATTTAAGTAGTTTCCTCTGTGCATGTATATTTTTCCATCATGTGAACTGACCATAATTTACTTAAGCATTTAGTTATTTTTAGATATTAAAGTAGCTTTTCTTCTTTTGTTTTTGCTATAATAAATAACAATGCACCAAAAAATCATCAGGCGTATGGCTTTTCTCATATTTTGAATAATTTCCTGGAGTGGAAGTATGGGTCAAAGTACACAGACATTTTATGATTCTTTATTTGTATCACCACACTGCTTTCTTGAAGGGTAGAGTCAATTCAGATATTTGCAGCAATGTGTTGGTACCAGTCTGTCATCTCCCAGTCCACTGCCCAAAGGCGTGAGCAGAGAACATGATATTCTAAGAAGCTGGCAGCAAAGGAGGTCTCTTACGGACTACAGAGGCTGGACAGAAACAAAGGAAGCGTGACCATGAGAAATGGAGAGAAAGAGAAAGAGAAAGGATTGACTAGAAACATAATTTCGCCTATATTCTTTCTTGTACTTTAAAATGTAATTCATGCTCCTTTTTTAAAAAAAAATCGAAGTGACTAGCAGTTGGCATAATGGCTATGTTGCTAGACTCTTATGTAGTTGACCGCGGTTCGAGTCCTGGACCCGGTGGCTTAAACTCACGCTGGGCCTGTGTGCATGCCCAAGATCCTGAGAGGAGAATGGAGGAGAAGAGATTGTGGCGTGGCCATCCCCCCGGGGAGTGATTTCTCGCTTTGTGTCTCTCTGTCTCTCTTTCTGGTGAACGCACGCGCGCTATAGCAAAAACCTCTCAAAAAAAAAAAAAAAAATTGAAGCTTGAGACCAGTAGATGGAGTAATGGTTATATCATTCGACTCCCATGTAATAAACTCAGTTCGAGTCCCAGACCTGGCCACTTAAAATTCATGCCAGGGGGACCAGCAGATGGTGTGGTGGTTGAGGTGCTGGATACACCCACATGGCTGACCATGGTTTGAGTCCCGGACCTGGTGGCTTGCTTTCTCACCTTCTCTCTCTTTCTCTTTCTCTGTGTGTCTCTCTCTGGTCAAATTTAAATGAATGAATGAATAAAATTAAATAAATAATTAAAAAAAAAAAAACTCATGCCAGGTGTGTGTGCATGCATGCCCAAAATCCCGAGAGGAGATTGGAGAAGGGATTGTGGCATGGCCAGCCCCCCTGGGGGGGGTGATTTCTCACTTTCTGTCTCTCTGTCTCTCTATATTTCTCTGGCCAGCGCACACACTCTACAGCAAAAATCTCTCTTAAAAAGAAAAAACAAACACTCAGGGTGCGTGTGCATGTGGATGCCTTCCCAAGGTCCCAAGAGGAGAATGAAGGAGAAGAGATTGCAGTGTGGCCATCCCCACAGGGGGTGATTTCTTGCTTTCTGTCTCTTTAGCTCTCTGGTGGGTACATGTGCCCTTTAGCAAAAATCTCTCTCTCTAAAAAAAAAAAAAAAAAAAAAAAAAAAGAAAGCTTTTTCATATATGTTTACATTTACATTAAAAGTCCTCCTCCTCAAAAAAAAAAAAAAGAAAAAGAAAAACTCCTCCTTTAGTGGCAGTCTCTGCTAACAATTTAGGTATATTCTTCGATTATTTCTGATGCAAATGTTAATGTACTCATTGTAGTAATCGTTCTGCTCAAGAGAAGGCATATCTCGCACAGTGATGGTGGTTGGCATCCCTACCTGGTGCAGCCTTTAACACCCTGGGCACGTGGGCCAGGACCCAGACCCAGGTCCCACGCGGTAGAGGTCTAGAGGAGGGAGAGTCTCTCTTGCCGGCGTGCACACATGTTCTATTATGAATAAAGAAAAGGAAGAAGTAGAAGAAAAAAGCTTCAGATCGCACATAGGTTAAGCAACGTTTTCCCACTGTTGAATATATCTGAGAGATGTTTGGAACGATTATGTGAAGTGTGCAGATAATTTCTTTTTGGAGAGGTTTTTGCTTTTGTTTTTGTTTTTTGCTATAGGGCACATGCACTTGTCAGAAAGAGAAAGACAGAGAGACAGAAAGTGAGAAATCACCCCCCGGGGAGATGGCCACACCGCAATCCCTTTTCCTCAGTCTCCTCTTGGGATCTTGGGCATGCACGCACATGTGCTCAGCATGAGTTTAAGCCACAGGATTTGGGACTCAAACCGCGGTTGACTACATGGGAGTCCAGTGACATAGCCGTTACGCCTACTGTTGGTCCCCGTATGCAGATAATTTTTAAAGTAATTTTGCCAGAGGATGCCCACACTCGTCAGAGAGAGAAACAAGAGAGACAGAGAGGGAGAAAGTACTCCAGATACGGAATGGTCTTGCCACTATCTGATGCGCGATCCCTTCTCCCCCATCTCTCCATTTTGTCAGGAATTTGGGCACATACGCACATGTGCCTGGCATGTTTTTTAAGTCACTGGTCTGGACTGGAAACAGCTGGCCATGTGGGGTCTGGCTATCTTAATCAACAAGCCATGGCTCCAATGAGAAGTAATATTGTTCATTTTCTCTGCCAGAGGGCTCACCCCAGACCTGGATAGCCATCTCCTGGAGCCAGTTCCGCCAAGGAAAGACCTTCAGCTGTCCGTTTCCCTTTTCCAGCCAGATTCATCCTCGAGGAGCAGCCTCTTGCTGCTGCTTAGGGGGTCAACCCCTGGAGGCTTGTGAACCCTTCTCCTGGAAGCCAGTAGCTGAGGCAGAAGGCCTGTAGCTGTTCATAGCCCCCTGGGGACCTCAGTTGGCTTCTACTATCTGCCAATCCCAGAACCTGGGTGTCTAGAGATGATACTGCTGCAAAATGTCATGTCTGATAACAATTAAACCACTGCCTCCAGAAAAGACTGGCCTGGTTTTCCTGTCTTTGTGGCCTCTCTGTGCAGGTGCGGCCACCACAGCCAATGACCGCTCCCCCAAAGTCAGTCCAGGCACTCTTCCTGAAGCTACTTGGGCTCAGCGGATCCCACGTCTGGCCTCAGGCGTAGCCCTCACGTGAAAACAGCCTGCTAGAAGCACCCAGCCTGACTCAGCCCAGGCAGTCTCTGCAGAACTCCTGGCTGTCCCCATGACTCAGTTTCTCCTTTTGCTCACGCGGGTCAGCGGCCTGAGGCACCTGAATGGAATGCGGAGGGTGCTTCCAATAGCTTACCCACACTGCATACTCTTAGGCGGGGCCCGAGAGACGTGAGTTTATGCCACACAGCGCTCCTTCTGGACGCGTCCTGCATTGGCTCCGGGACTGAGCCCCTGCTGACTGGGGTGGCAGTTACTCGGCCAGGTGCACGGCCAGGACAGCTGGGAAGGCACTGCCTAAGACCAACCCAAGTGGCTCTGGCGGGCCCCAGGCCATGGAGGAGCTGCCAAGGAGACACTCGGGGCCCACGCCGCTGTCCAGCCCGTGCCCGGTCTGTGCCCACAGCTCGGCGCCTGATGCAATCCGAGGCGCCCTTGCTGCATATGCCGGCTCTGGGGAAACCTCTCCAGCCGTTGCATCACTTCTGCCTTGTTTGCTACCGCGGGGGAGAAGAACCAATCAGCAGGCGCGCTGGGCCCGAGGCCGGCCGTTCAGCCACCCATTCAGAGGACGGCGCGATTAATTGAGAAGCAAAATCTGCGAGTGATTGGCGAAAAGGGGATTTGCCCCGCCCCAATCACCGCGGCAGCTGGCCGCGATGGGCGGGGCCTCCCGGTCGGAGGGTTTAAAAGGCACCTCTGTAGGGTCAGCTCAGCTGGAGCGACCGAACGGTGCCAGGCCAGGTGTGCGCGTCCGTCGGTCCTTCCGTGCCTGTCCCGGAGACCAGCCCTGGAGGACGCCCGGGCCCGTCCCTGCGCCCGGCACCATGAAGCAGGAATCTGCAGTCCCAAACACCCCGCCCCCCTCGCCATCCCCGTCGCCGTGTGCACAGCATCCCCGGAATGACAGCGACCCCCCAGCTCTGTGGATTTTCGGTTACGGCTCTCTGGTGTGGAGACCCGACTTCTCTTACAGTGACAGTCGTGTGGGCTTCGTGCGCGGCTACAGCCGCCGTTTCTGGCAGGGAGACACCTTCCATCGGGGCAGCGACAAGATGGTGAGCATGGAGCCTTGCCCAGGGGAGTGAGGGGTGGGGGCAGGTGCCCTGGAATGCCCGGGGCTTTCCGGGCAGAGCGAGGGAAATGTGTAAACCTGTGTCAGGGGGTTGTGGCCTAAATGTGGGTGCCCAGAGGATCACTGTGTGATGCCTGGAGTCTGAACCTGTGGCTTCTGGTGTTGACCATCAGTCTGGGCCATTGCCACAGGTGGACGGGCTGCTGCCTGTGTCTGGCTTACTCTCTGTCCCTCACCACGCCTCACTGCCCTCCCTGCCCACATCCTCCCGGATGAGGCTCTCTGAGGCCTGGGCCAGCAGACTAGGTGTCCTTGTCCTGATGACACAGTTGGTTTCTAACTTTTTCAAACTCTTCCTTTCCTCCCTAGCCTGGCCGTGTGGTGACCCTTCTTGAAGATCGGGAGGTAAGTGCTGGAGTCAAGAGGGGGACCCTAAGGCCCAGTGTGGAGGGGCAAAGACAGGCAGAGCTCATAGGCCCACCGCTGCAAGCTAGATTTGGTGCCTCTGGCAGAGCAGAAATGTGGTCTTGCTCAGTGCTTCTCTGAGGACTCACTGGATAGTCTTTAATCTGAGATCTTTGGTCTGAGGATTAAAATGGAGATTTTAATTCTGTGGACCCGGAGCGGGGCCTAAGACGCAGCATTCCTAATAAGCATACAGCTGATGTCACTGGTTGCTGGACCACACCTGAGTAGCTCCTCTATGCGGCTAGACCACCTTGTTAACCCTTCTTAAGAAATGGGAAACATGGGACCAGCAGATGGCATAATGGTTACGTCGTTGGACTCCCGTGTAGTGAACCACGGTCCGAGTCCTGGACCCGGCAGTTTAGAACTCATGCCTGGAGCATGTGCATGCGTACCCAAAGTCCCTAGAGGAGAATGGAGAAGGGACTGTGGTGTGGCCATCCCCCCCCCCCCAAGGGTGATTTCTTGATTTCTGTTTCTCTGTCTCTCTGATGAGCGCACATGCCCTACACCAAAAATATCTCAAAAAAAAAAAAAGAGAGAGAGACCGGAAACCTGTTGCTGCTTCATGGCTCGTCAGCCAATCACCTGGTCACTTATACAGCATAATCCTGGGGTGGGTTTTCATCCCATGAGGGAGGAGGGCTCAGCATGGTGCTGTGGTGACTGACCCCAGGTGTCCCTGTTTCTTCCTAGGGCTGCACTTGGGGTGTGGCATACCAGGTCCGAGGCGAGGAGGTGAGCGAGGCTCTGAAATACCTGAACGTGCGCGAGGCGGTACTTGGCGGCTATGACACCAAGGAGGTCACCTTCTATCCTCAAGATCACCCCGACCAGCCACTCAAGGCGCTGGCCTATGTGGCCACCCCACAGAACCCTGGCTATCTGGGCCCCGCGCCAGAGGAGGCCATTGCAACACAGATCCTGTCCTGCCGCGGCTTCTCTGGCCACAACCTGGAGTACCTGCTACGCCTGGCCGACTTCATGCAGCTCTGCGGGCCCCAGGCACAAGACGAGCACCTGGCAGCTATTGTGGACGCTGTGGGCACCATGCTGCCCTGCTTCTGCCCCACTGAGCAGGCGCTGGCATTGGTCTGAGGGGCTGAGCCCCTGCAGACAGTGCCCATCCCGACATCGGGCCTGATACCCGCGCTAGTACAGGATGGGCTGGGCGCAGCTGGAGCCCCTGGGGTGGTGGGCAGGGCGGCCGGGCCTCTCCTCCCAGCCCCTGCCCCTCCGCCAGCCTCCAGCTCTCCTACTTGACGCTGAACTGACCGACTACTTGAAACTTTATTTATTACACCATGTTGGTGTGGTAGGCAGGGTGGGGGGGCCCTGCTGGGCAGTGGCCCCATCCCAGGCCTCTGACCGGATTTCCCCCAGTGCTGCTACTAAACCCAACCACCCAAGCCTCTACCTCCCCAGGGAGCCTCCAAGAACCCTGATCTTCTACCTGCCCAGACCAGCCATTCTCTAGCCCCGGAAGTACCACCTGCCAAAGGTCCCAGTGTCCCGGATGAAGGACAGCAGGGAGTGAGGGCTGGGGGCCCCCCACTAGCCCTGCTTATCTACTAGGTGCCCAGGGAAGAGCTGGATCTGATGCCTGGGCACCACTGCTGAGACTGGCTGGGCCTCTTACTTGTTTTTGTTTCCATCTGTCTGCTTGTCTCTCTGGGCCCCCCACTCCTGTTCGTCCGTTGGTCTGTCCCTGGGAAGCTCATCACTACAGGCCCTGCCACCTTCCCGTCTGCCCCATACTGTGACCTATAAACCCATGTCTTCTTACCCGTGTTGTGCTGGAATGTGATTCTTTAGAGGGGCAGGGAAGGGTCTTCTCTTCCAGGGAGAGGGCCGCTGAGCAGGCGAGGCTGCCAGGTTATGTCACTCCAGTGGGCGCAGTTCATGTTTGGGTGCATGCACGTCGTGCCCCTGGTTGGGGCAGAGGTCAGCCCATGAAGCTCCCTCGGCAGTGCTGTGAGCAGCACCCTGGCCCAGGGTAGCCTGCAGGCTGGGAGCTTGGACCAGCTCTTCCTGACAGACCCCTGGCTTCTGCCGTCAAGCATGTGGGTTAGGGTAGGGCGATGGTGACTTCTGGGGCAATGCAGACAGCCCATAGTAGGGACCTGTGGCCTGGAGGACCTAGGGCCCCTCTGACTCCCAGGGCTCCAGTGCTCCCTGTGCTGCTGCGGGGGCTGTGGTGTGCTGTGGCTTTTCCTTCCCCCTGCCTTGCCAGGACTCTCGGGCAGAGTGCCCTGCCCACCCCCACCCCACCCCACCCCACCCCGCCCCACTGCTGCTCACACATTCACCCATGCCTTCCCTGGCCTCGGGGGCTTCTCCTGCCCTGGCCCAGGGGCAGGTCACAGCTCCTGGATTTCAGCATGGCCCTGGGCGCATCGGCAGGGAGAGGCTGTTAGTGCTCCTCGACTCCTGGCCCTGCAGCATGGGCGGTAGCAGCAGAAGAGCCCAAGCCCCACCAGGCCCCTTCCCTCACTGGCTGAGGAAAAAGGAGCCATCCTCCCACCCCCAAGAGTTGGCCTTGAGGCCACAATACCCATCGATGATGTATGGGGCAGGCTGTGTGTGGCTACTGTGGGGGCTGGTGCCCTGGAATGACCCGGTGTCCCTGGCAGGGTCAACTCTGTTGGGCAGCCCTTGTGCCTGGGGAGGGTGCCCACGGCTGGGTTGTGTGCCCATGTCTGGGCAACCTCGTGTCTTGGCCACTAATGGGAGAAGTGTGGAGTCTGGCCAGGTTCTTCGGGAGTCTGATCAGAACAACGCTATAGCAGGAGGCAGCTGCTTCCTGGGCCAGGGCAGGGCCTGCAGCCCCAGCCAGCCCTGCTGTGTCCTGGGGTTGCTCGCCAGCCGAGTTTGAGTTCACGTTCAAGCCATTCACTTGGAAAGAGTATACTAAGCCTCCACTGTGTGTCAGGCACTGTTCTAGGCACTGAGCTTACAGCAGTGAGGAAATCCTCCCCAGGGAAGGGCGAGTCTAGACACTGATGACAACCACTCAGCACGAAAATGTGCCATGATGGGCTCCTGGCCAAGTGGGGCAGTCTGGGGAGGCTTTCTGGAGGAAGGGGCCTGACTCCTCTGGGAGTCAAGGAAGAGTGTGTGTTTGAGGGACAGGCAAGGTCAGGGCAGCTGGGGAAGCTGGAGAGAGAGGCACAGGAGAGGACACGGGCCAGCCAGGTGGCAGGGCCTCTGGTGGATTGTGAGCAGAGACTTGCTTAAGAGGTGGAGGCTGCTGTCAGACGAGTGGGGAAGGCCAGAAGCAGCCCGGGAGAAGTAAAGGAGGCAGTGGGGACGGACCAGTAACGGCGTCCAGCAGTTTGGGGAGAAGTCCCGGGATGTGGTGACTGGCTGGAGCGAGTGAGGGGAGGGCAGAGCTGGGAGGGCAGGTCGGAGAAAGCCGGGGCTGCTGTGTAGGGGGAGTGACGTGCTCGAGGATGGCAGGGCAGCTGGCCGTGTGGCCCTGTGACTCCAGAGATCTGGGTTGGCATTAGAGATTCGAGAGCCATATGTGTGAGAGGGCAGAGAATGGGGCCTGGCCCCGCCTGAGGCCCAGCCCTGGTGGTCTGAGCAAAGCAAGAGGAGCTGGGAACTGTGGTCTTGGGAAACACACATTTGATCCTCTCCCTGGAGCCTTGGCATCTCTAAGCGGTGAGTGCCTTTTCACATGCTAGAGTTGCTTGTTGGCAGCCAGCCCCAAGGTTTCAGGATGGGGCTGGGTACTGGAAAGACCTAGGCAGGATTAGAGGGTGCGACTTTCAGCCCCACCCAGGAGGGGAGAGAGACCAAAGGTTGAATTGATCACCACTGGCCAAGGATATAATCCATCATGCCTGTGATGAAGCCTCTATTAAAAACCCAAAAGTGGGGTCAGCAGTTGGCGTAATGACTATGTCGCTGGACTCCCAAGTAGTCGACCACGGTTCAAGTCCCAGAGCCGGTGGCTTAAACTCGCCGGGCGCGTGTGCGTGCGTGCCCAAGATCCTTAGAGGAGAATGGAGGCGTGGCCATCCCCCCCTGGGGGTGATTTCTTCCTTTCCATCTCTCTGTCTTTCTGCCAAAAAACTCTCAAAAACAAAAACAAAACATCAAAACCCAAAAGTAGGGCCAACGGGTGGCGTGGAGGTTGGGGCAATTTAGATCCTACATGGCTGACTATGTGGTTTTAGTCTTGGACCCAGCACTTTGAAAACATACGCTGTGTGTGTGTGTGTGTGTGTGTGTGTGTGTGGGTGTGCCCCAAATCCTGAGAGGAATGGAGAAGGGGTTGCAGTGTGGCCATTCTCCTCAGAGGGTGCTTTCTCACTTTCCCTCTCTGTCTCTCTCAAGTGTGTGCACTCTGTAGCAAAAATAATTAACTAAATAATTAAAAGGGCAGCACTTAGAGAACATCGGCTACTGTGGAGACTCCTGGTTCGCCAGAGGGTGAACGGAAGCTCCATGCCATTCCCCCACCCCGGCCCTAGCCCCTAACGTCTGCCCATCTTGTCCTTTGACATACCCTTTACAATGAATCAGGGAATGTAAATGTTTTCTTGAGCTGCGTTAGCAAATTAGTGGAACCTACGGAGGGGGTGGTGGCAACCTGACAGAGCCGGGTGGGGTCGTCAGCGCATGAAACAACCTGGGGCTTACGGACCCCCCCACCCCCCCCCCCATCTTATGGGAGGAGTTAATTCTGTCTCCAGGGAGATCGCCCAGAACTGGATGGAATTAGGGAAATCCCAGTGGGTGTCCGCCGCAGAACTCGGAGAACTGACGGAGAAATCCCCACCCTTGGTGACCAGAGGTGACAAGACCCTTCCATGGCGATTGATGGAGGATGACAGTAGAGGAGACAGAGTTTGGTTTTCCTCCTTTCTTCCCAGAGGAACAAACAGCTGGAGAGCTAGGCGGGCGCCAGGGGACGGCGGTGTTCTGAGAGCAGGGTAGGAGATGCTTCTTTTCCTTTTTTTTTAGTTTTGCTATAGGGTGTGTGTGTTCACCCAGAGAGACAGAGAGAGAGGGAGGGGAAAGTGAGAAAACTCCCCTGGGGGGAGAGCCACACCATAACCCCTCCTCCTCCCGTCTCCTCCTAGGATTTTGGGCGTGCATGCAGCATGTTTTCAAGCTGATAGGTCCGGGACTTGAACAGTGCTGTCAGCCGTGTGGGATCCAGCCGCATTAACCTCCACGCCTCCTGCCGGCCCCCAATGCAAGGTGTTTCTAAGGTATACAACATTGTCACGCATCGAGATGCCAAGGGTATGACAGAGCTGACCTCGCCGAGAGGTCCTCGGTGGCCTGAGAGAGTGACATCAGGAACAGTGGGGGGAAGCCTCCAGGCAGGGCCGAGGAGCCGAGGAGGAGGGGGGAGTAGAGTGTTCTCAGGAAACTCGGCCAAAGAAGCAGAGGGGTAATTAAAGACATGGGAGGTGTAGGAGTATCAGGGCTTTTAAAAAAAATTCATTTTATTGAACTTTATTCATTCATTCATTCATTCATTCATTTTTTAATTTGACCACAGAGAGACAGAGTGAGAGACAAAGTGAGAAGGCAAGCTGCCAGGTCCAGGACTTGAACTGCGGTCATCTATGTGGGAGTCCAGCACTCTTAACCACCATGCTACCTGCCAGCCCCAGGACTTTTTAAAAATTATTTATTTTTAAATTCCATTTGTTATTACCATTCCTTTTTTAAATTTGACCATACAGAGATAGAGAGAAAGGGAAGTGAGAAAGCAAACCACCAGGTCTGAGACCTGAACCGTGGCTGGCCATGTGGGAATCTAGCGCCTTTAACTTTTAACTACCATGCCACCTGCTGGCCCTCTCAGGAGTCTTTTTTTATTTTTGGAGAGGTTTTTGCTTTAGGGCGCGTGCGCTCGCCAGACAGACAGAGAGACAGAGAAAGCAGGAAATCACCCCCCAGGGGGGATGTCACGCCGCAATCCCTTCTCCTCCATTCTCCTCTCGGGATCTTGGGCACGCACGCACATGCGCCCGGTGTGAGTTTTAAGCCACCGGGTCCAGGATGTGAACCACGGTCGACTACGTGGGAGTCCAGCGACATAGCCATTACGCTAACTGCTGGTTCCCTCTCAGGAGTCTTTTTAAAAAAGTATTTAAAAATTTTTTTTTCCTGCAGGGCATGTGTACTGGAGTCAGAGAGAGAGAAAGTGAGACGTCACCCACCAGGGGGATGGCCATGCTGCAATTCCTTCTCTATGTTCCTCTTGAGATTTTGGGCACTTACACACATATGCCTAGAATGCTTTTCAGGCTGCCGGGTCCAGGACTTGAAGTACAGAATCGGTCATTTGGGATATAGCTGAACTAACTTCCGTACCACCTGCTGACTCCTCTCAGGACCCTTTACAAAGGAAACGTGATTGAGGACTCCAAAAGTTTTGTTTACGTGGGACATAGCCACTGCCATTTACCGCAGTAGGGATTGAACTCGAGAAGCTGGAACACGTTAGGTCCAGCCACGCACTGCTAAGGCACGGCTCTCTATGTGCTGAGATCACGGAGGACGCACTGATACCCAGGCCAGCCTACAGGCTGCGTGTGGTGCCATGTGTCTGCAATTCCGGCTACCTAGGGGGACTGAGGTAGGAAGACTGAGACACAGTGACACTTCATCTTTAAAAAACAAATGGGGAGGGACCAGCAGTTAGCGTAATGGCTATGTCGCTGGACTCCCATGTAGTCGACCGCGGTTCGAGTCCCGGACCCGGCGGCTTAAACTCACGCCGGGCGCGTGTGCGTGCGTGCCCAAGATCCCGAGAGGAGAATGGAGGAGAAGGGATTGCGGCGTGGCCATCCCCCCTGGGGGGTGATTTCCTGCTTTCTATCTCTCTGTCTCTCTCTGTCTGTCTGGCGAGCGCACGCGCCCTATAACAAAAACCTCTCCAAAAAAAAAAAAAAAAGAAAAAAAAAAAATGGGGAGACCAGCAGTTGGTGTAGGGAACAGCAGTTGGCGTAATGGCTATGTCGCTGGACTCCCATGTGGTCAACTGTGGTTCGAGTCCTGGACCTGGTGACTTAAACGCACGTTGGGCACGTGTGCGTGCGTGCCCAAGATCCCGAGAGGAGAATGGAGAAGAGATTGCAGTGTGGCCATCTCCCCCGAGGGGTGATTTCTCACTTTTTGTCTGTCTCTGTCTTTTCAGTGAGTGCACACTCCTTATATCAAAAAACCCTCAAAATAAACAAAACAAAACAAAGAACAAATGAGGTGCTCACTTAGGCAGCACATATACTAAACTTGGAACGATACAGAAAAGATTAGCATGGCCCCTGTATAAGGATGACATGCAAATCTGTGAAGTGTTCCATATTTTAAAAAAATAAATAAATAAGCAGGGCAGGACCAGCAGATGGCATAATGGTTACATCACTGGATTCCCACTTAGTCAACCATGGTTTGAGTCCTGGACCTGGGGGCTTAAAACTCACACTGGGCACATGTGCGTGCATGCAAAGTCCCAAGAGGAGAATGGAGTAGAAGGGACTGTGGCATGGCCATCTCCCGTGGAGGATGATTTCTCCCTCTGTCTCTGTCTCTCCACATGCCCTATAGCAAAAATCTCTCCAAAAACAAACAAACACACAGGGGGAACCAGCAGGTGATTGATTGGTGGTTAAGGCACTGAACCCCCACGTGGCCAATCAGGTATTGGGCCCCAGACCTGGCAGCTTGAAAATCATGCCGGGTGCATGTGTGTCCCAAACTCTGAGTGGTGAACGGAGGACAAGGGGTTTCTGTCTCCAGCGAGCAAAAGTCCTATGGTAAAAACCTTTAAAAAAAAAAAAAAAGATTAAAAAATAAAAACAGGAAAAACAGGACTGGGGCCAGCAGTAGCATGGTGGTTAAGGGTGCTGGACTCCCATGTGGCTGACCACGGTTTGAGTCCCGGACCTGGTGGCTTGCTTTCTCACTTTTCTTTCTCTCACTTTGTCCCTTTCTGGTCAAATAAAATAAATAAATAAAGCTAAATAAAATAATTTTAATTAAAAAGAAAAGAAACAGGACTGGTTCTGTATTCTAGTAGTTAAGGGAAGCTGCATCCCTTATGGTAGGTTGAGGCCCAAGTCCAGGCCTCAGCAGCTTGAAAAACACATCAGGCACATGTCCTAGCACGTCCCAAATCCTGACAGGATGCAGAAATGGAGAAAGGATTGGGGACTGCTTTCTCCCTCTTCATCTCTTTCTCTCTCTCTCTGGTGAGCACATATGCCCTCTGATAACTTAAAAACAAAACATTCAAACTGCCAAGTCTGGGACCTGAACCACAAAGTCAGCCAAGACTTAAGGACCCAGCCTCCTTAACTCCATGCCCTGGGAATAGTTTTGACTTCACAGACCCTATGAAAAGGGGACTCCTAGGAATTCCTGGGACATACTTTGAGAACTGGTTTTTTGGGACCGGCAGGTGGGCAAGTTATTTTATTTATTTATTTATTTATTTATTCATTTATATTAATTTTTTTTTGAGAGGATTTTGCTATACGGTGCGTGTGCTCGCCAAAAAGACAGAGAGAGACAGAAAGCGAGAAATCACCCTCCGGGGGGATGGCCACGCCACAATCCCTTCTCCTCCATTCTCCTCTCGGGATCTTGGGCACGTATGTACATGTGCCCAGCATGAGTTTAAGCCGCCGAGTCCGAGACTCGAACTGTAGTCGATTCCACGAGAGTCCAGTGACATAGCTATTACGCTAACTGCTGGTCCCGAATTAAGCACTTTTGTTACTATTTCTTTCTTTTTTCAGTTGCTACTTCTTTCTTTTTTTTAGTTGGGAGGGGAGTAAGGTGATGGGTGGGTGTCCCACCTTGGGCCACAGCATCGAGGACTCTCAGAGTTAGCAGGGACCTCAGAAACCATCCTGCCCACCCCTCCAGGTGTCCTTCTGCATAAGCAGGAGTTAGTGGATCAGCCAGTTCAACTGCCATTACTGTGTCAGCACCATGCCGCGGGGCCTTGGACCGCCGGCTGTGGGAGGCAAACTCCGAGTGCCCTCCTCTGGTCTGGGATGATAACTAAGGTGCTCAGAGGACAGGCCGAGCTGGGCAGCTGCGGGGAGGGGGACTTACAGAAGTAGCAGAAGCCCGCATGGTGAAGGAAGAGCGTTCCAGCGAGGAGTGAGGTTGGAGCGGAGCTTGGCAAGCAGATTCAGGGTGCGAGGGAAGAGGCTGAAAACGACTTCGGGGTCAGCCTTAGAGGAAGTGTTGGACATTCTCTTGCAGGGAAGATTTGAGCTCTGCAGTGATGTTTTTGTTTTTTCATGTGGTGTTCCTTCCACTGGAGGGTCTTGTTTGTTTTTATTCTTTTTGTTTGTTTTGTCTTCTTTAAAGTAGACGGAGTGTTATATTCAGGCCTGGGTTTCACGAGGCCTGTGCTTGTTGCTGGAAGAAGAGGGGCTGCAGGCGGTAAGGCTGGGGGCGAGGCCTGAAGGAAAGCCAGAAACCAGGGGAGGTGGAGGTGCCCCTGAGGAAGGGGACGGGTGGGTGAAAGAAGACCAGGTGCCCCAGGAACTTGCCAAGAGTTGGGGAGCACTGGCCAGCGCAGAGGGAAGTGGTCTGCATCTTTCCAGGCCTGGGAGGCCCATGGGGTTTCTCCAGCTCACCCCTGAACACCGGGTTAAAGGAGGACCACATTTATCTAGGGCTGTCACTCCCCTGTAGAGAGGGACTGAGCTCATGTCGGTCACAGTCAAAGAGCAGAGGGTGTGGGAGAAGGACCACGAATGCAGAGACCCCTTTCCTAGGCCTGGCTCTGAGGAGGACCCAGGAGCCCCAGGCCTGACTAGGGAGGCAGCAGTCCCAGGGAAAGTGTGGCAGAGGGCCAGAGGGGTGACCACAAATCCCCAAGTGCCCAGGGCAGGCCTGTTTACTTGGTCATCCTGGAGTAATTATCACTTTGACTCTCAAAAGTGTCCTTGTTTGGACAGTAAATTACACGGTGGCCGTGGGGAAGTGGGACCAAGGGAGTCACTTTATCAGTGGGGCCAGAGGTGGCTGTCAGACAGGCTTGACTAAAGCTTTCATTGGATCAGCCTGTGGCACGGTGGTTCAGGCAGTGGATCCTACATGACTGACTGTACGGTTCGAGTCCTGGACTCGGAGGCTTGGGAAACACTGGGCATGTGTGTGTGTGTGTGTGTGTGTGTGTGTGTGTGTGTGCGCGCCCTGAATCTTGACAGGACAAGAAGGGAGGAGAAGAGATTGTGGCGTGGCCATTCCCCCTGGTGGAGTGGTGCTTTCTCAATTTCCCTCTCTTTCTCTGTTTCTAGCAAGTGCGAGCCCCGTATAGCAAATTAAAAATGAACAGGATAAATAAAGCCTGCACGACCAGGCCTGCCCTCTGCCCTCCTCACCGTAGCCCTGGGCCCTTGACCTTGCCCTGCAGCTGGGCTTTCGGGGTGACCACTCCGGATGGCTGCTCTCCTCTCCCCACTTCCTCTGCTGCCTGCTGACCTCCGAGGCCGCCCTTCCTCAGCCCAGCCCATCCCTGCCCCACTCAGACCCTAGAGTTCCCGTGGCCGTGAGCAGAGCTCCACACACCCCGAGGGCTCAGCCAGGTCTCCAGCCCTGCTGGGGGGCACCATCTGTGCCCGCACCCTCTCATTTCTGTGCCCCTCGGTCCTAGACTCTCTTCCCTCGCTGGGACTCCGCGCAAGGCACTCCAGCTCTGACCTTGGAGCCCGCTCCTCTGCCTGGCCTGCCAGTCCCCTGGGTGGCGCTGTTCAGGATCGTTCCCCAGCCCTCCCGGGACCACCTCCTAGTCCGGCCTTCGCAGCTGATCTCCCCAGTCTGGGCATCTCCCGCATCTGCCCCGCTTCCGCCCTGGTCCTGGACCCATTTCCCTGGACCGTCTGCACCGGCTCCGAACTCATCCTCCCGGTGTTGTGCCAGTGGGTCATCCCCCACAGAACTGCGGCCCATCTGGCCACGCTCCCCACTTCCCGCTCTCTGGGCCGCAGCCCTCTGCTCCAAAGCTCTCGGACCCACGCCCTTGCGCCCGCCCGCCCTGCCCTGGCCGGGCCGCATCTCTCCACGCGCTGCCGCCGCTGCCCACCCGCGCTGTGCTCAGCCACAGTGTCGGCGCGCGCAGGTTTGTGGCCACCAAACGGAACACGCCCGAGGGCAGGGACTGCCAGCCCCAGCGTGGGCAGCCGGCCAGGACGGAGTGCTGCAGGAAGGCTCCCGTGGTTGCTATGGGAAACGACCCTTCCAGGGCAGTGTCACACGTCACCTTGGAGGGAAAGACGCCATAAAACCTCCATCTTAGCCAAGACGGAGTGCCAAGCTGCCTCCCCAGGCTAATGTTCAACTGAATGCTTCTGAGCCAAGCGGGGAATGTGGGGCTGGGAACCCCAGGGGCAAGGGCAGATCAGGCGGGCGAGGCGACCCCCACTGCCATCCTCAGCACACAGCAGGGACGGGGCTGCCCTGGCCAGTGCCCTGCCTCAGGTGCTAGGCTGCAGGGCTGGGGCGTGTCTGTGCCTCTCCCATGAGTGGCTCTCCCACCCCCAGTCTGTCCCCACAGAAGGAGGAACTTGGCCTCCTGGGCAGTCTGATGGTGTGGGTGACCAGGGAAGGGGTGGCTCGGTAGTGTGTGCACCTGTGGCTTGGCCCTGAGCCAGGCCAGGAGGGTGGCAGGAGCAGGGGAGGGGCTCTGGCTGGGAAGGACAGAGCCCTGCTGGTGAAGTCTGCCCCCTGCTCACGTGGGATCCTGAGTCACGTGTCCACAGGAGTCAGACCTCTCCCATGGGGTTTCCAGCGTCAGGGAGACCCAGTTCCTGCTCACAGGCCACCTGCAGCCTGGGAAGTGTTTACACACAGGATGGGTGGGAGTGGGTCAGAGACGCTGCTCCACCCTGCCCTGTGTGCAGAGCCCCGGACCTTGGGCTTACACGCTCTGACCCATCCTGAGAGTCTCTTCCTACCAGCTAATTTGTCACTGAGACTTCAGGGCTCAGTTTCAGCGTCACCTCTTCCGAGGGAAGTATTCCTTGAATGTCTCCTCTCAAAAACAAACAAACAAACAAACAAAAAACGAAGAACCAGGGCTCCACTTACCAGGTTATTTAATACCTCTGAGCTGCGCTTCCTCATCTGTAAGGCAGGACTGATAAACGTACTTCCTCTCAGATTCTTTTTGTTTGTTTGTTTGTTTGTTATTTGGAGAAGATGTTTTTGTTATAGGGTGCCTGCGCTCGCCAGAGACAGAGAGAGACAGAAAGTGAGAAATCACTCTCCAGGGGGGATGGCCACACCACAATCCCTTCTCCTCCATTCTCCTCTCGGGATCTTGGGCACGCACACACACGCGCCCGTCATGAGTTTAAGCCGCCAGGTCCAGGACTTGAACCACGGTCGACTACATGGGAGTCCAGCGACATAGCCATTACACTAACTGCTGGTCCCTCCTCTCAGATTCTTGGAATTAGATAAGTGTTAAGTAAAAACCTGTATAAGCTCTCAAGCAGTATGTGAGCCTTTTCTTTTCACTTTATGAAAAAGAAAGAGGGGCATGGGCCTCCCACATGGCTTCTAGCCTCCCAACCAACACCACTACCTATGCTCCCCTGCAGCTGAGCCAAGTTGTGATTCTTTTCTCTTTTCTTTTTTTATTTCTTTTTTATTTTTTTTGGGGAGAGGTTTTTGCTATAGGGCACGTGCACTCGCCAGACAGACAGAGAGAGACAGAGAGACAGAAAGTGACAAATCACCCCCCAGAGGGGATGGCCACGCCGCAATCCCTTCTCCTCCATTCTCCTCTCGGGATCTTGGGCACGCACGCACACACGCCCGGCGTGAGTTTAAGCCACCGGGTCCAGGACTCAAACCGCAGTCGACTACATGGGAGTCCAGCTATATAGCCTTTACGCTAACTGCTGGTCCCTCTTTTTCTTTCTCTCTCTTTCTTTCTCTCTCTCTTTCTTTCTCTCTCTCTTTCTTTCTCTCTCTCTCTCTCTCTCTCTCTCTTTCTTCTTTCTTTCTTTCTTTCTTTCTTTCTTTCTTTCTTTCTTTCTTTCTTTCCTTCTTTCTTCTTTCTTTCTTTCTTTCTTTCTTTCTTTCTTTCTCTTTCTTTCTTTCTCTTTTTGCCATGGGGTGTGTGCACTCACTGAAGAGAGAGACAGAGAGACAGAAAGAGGTAAAGTGAGAAATCACCCCTCAAGGGAGCATGGCCACACTGCAATCCCTTCTCTTCCATCTCCTCTCGGGATTTGGGGCACGCACACACATGGGATCAGCGTAATTTCCAAGCCTCTGGGTCTGGGTCTCAAACCGTGGATTTGGACATGTGGGATCTACTTGAGACACCATGCCACCTGCTGGCCCTGTTTTTGTTTTGAGAGATTTTTGCTATAGGGTGTGTGCATTTGCTGGAGAGGCAGAGAGAGACAGAAGCACGAAATCCTCCCCCAGGAGGAATGGCCACACCACAATCCCTTCTCCATTGTCCTCTTGGGATTTGGGGCATGCACACACATGTGCCTGGTATGAATTTCAAGCTATCAGGTCTGAGACTTGAATTGCAGTATGCCACCTGCTGGCTCAACTGGCCCTGTTTTTTTTTATTTTTTAGGAGATTTTCGCTATAGGGCGCTTGCACTCTCCGGAGAGACAGAGAGATACAAAGCACAAAATTATCTCTGGGGAGGGAGGCCTAATGGTGCCTGCCCTATGGCAAAAACTAAGTGCACACGCCCTATAGCAAAAGCCTCTCCAAAAAAAAAAAAAAAAAAAAAAAAGGAAGGCCTGACTACAGCCAGACCATTCCAGCTTGTTTGCTAACAGCACAGCCCCCTGGACATGACGCGCAGCATGATCTGCCCCAGCTAAATTTAGCTCCCCTGCTGGCCTGGACCACACAGCGAGCCCCTGACAGCCATGCAGCCAGGGACCACCCCGCTCATCCCTCTGGTTGGACCCTGGGACACCTCCTAACCCCAGAGCCCTAGGTCCCCAGGGAGTAAATGGCCAATCCAGGTCCAAACTAAACTGCAGTTGCTGGTGGCTGAGCCCATGCAGATCGTCCTGGCTTGGAATGAATCAGAGGGCTTAAGGGGAGCAAAGACCCGATTGCCCAACAGTAGGCCCCCAAAACCCTCGTCTCCCTTCCACTGCCTATTTGCAGTCATTATGAATATTGATGAAGAGTATTTACAAATGTTAAGAAAACATTCCTCCCTGTTAATGTTATTACGGTATAATATTCAGTGGTTAAGACAAAGCAGACATAGAGTGTGAGCACAGTCACGTCTCTTAGAAAGCGCAGAATACGGCTGTCAACAGTTCGCCTCCCAAGGAGAACGGGGCGCCGAGGGATGGGATGGGAGAGAAACTGTCCTCTCAAGGCCTGTCTGTGTTTTGGACTCTGAACTGTGCAAGTTTTTTACTTATTCATAAATAAATTAGAAAAAAAAAAACAAGGGGCCAGCAGGTGGCATAGTGGTTAAGGCGCTGGACTCCCACATGGCTGGCGCTGGACTCCCACATGGCTGACTGCAGCATGAGTCCCAGATCTGGAGGCTTGAAACTCACACCGCGCATGTGTGTGCCTGCCCAGAATCCCAGGAGGGATGGTGGAGAAGGGACTGGAATGTGGCCATCCTCTCTGCGGGGTGATTTCTCCCTTTCTGTCTCTCTGGCCTGCACACCTGATAGCAAAACAATCAATCAAAAACCTCTCTCTCTTTCTCAACAACAACAACAAACAAAATAAAACAAAACAAAACAAACAAACAAACAAAAAAGAACCAGCAGCAGCAGACAGGAAAAAGAAAAGGTAAAACAAGGAGGGACTGGAAAGAACCCTCAGAAGTTAAAGTACTCATAGGTCGCAGGTGGCGTGGACTCTCATACAGCTGACCACAGCTCGAGTCCCGAACCTGGTGGCTTGCTTTCTCACTTTCCCTCTCTCTGTCTCTCTCTCATGAGTATGCATGCCCTATAATAAATTAAAATAATAACAAAAATAATAGGGACCATCGGGCGTGTGTGTGTGCGTGCCCAAGATCCCGAGAGGAGGATGGAGAAGGGATTGCGGCATGGCCATCCCCCCTGGGGGGTGATTTCTCACTTTCTGTCTCTCTGTCTCTCTCTGCCTTTCTTGCGAGCACATGCCTTACAACAAAAACCTCTCCAAAATAAACAAACAAATAAATAAATAAATAACAGGGACCAGCAGATGGTGTTGTGGTTTTGTCGCTGGACTCTCACATAGTCGACCACAGTTGTAGTCCTGGACCTGATGGTTTAAAACATGCTGTGTGTGCGTGTGCGTGCCCAAAATCCCAAGAGGAGACTGGAAAAGGGATTGCGGCATGACCATCCCCCTGGGGGAGTGATTTCTCGTTTTCTGTCTCTCTCTGGCAAGGGCACATGCTCTATAGGAAAAAAAACCCTCTAAAATAAATAAAATTAAAAAGAAAAGGATGTTAAAGTACTCATTTAGAGCTGTACCTATGGCCTCATGGTTAAAGAAGCCCAATCCAACATGTCCATTTGCACAGTTTGAACCCTGGCCCTGGAGTATTGATAACCATGTGTGTGCCTGCCCCAAACCCCGACAGGATGGAGGAATGGAGGAGAAGGCATTTCAGGGACTCTGACCCATGGAGGGTGCTTTCTTCCTCTCCCTTTTTTTTTTTTTTTTTGGAGAGGTTTTTGCTATAGGGGGCGTGCGCTCGCCAGACAGAGAGAGACAGAGAGATAGAAAGCGAGAAATCACCCCCCAGGGGGGATGGCCACGCCGCAATCCCTTCTCCTCCATTCTCCTCTCGGGATCTTGGGCACACACGCACACGCGCCCGGCGTGAGTTTAAGCCACCGGGTCTGGGACGGGAACCGTGATCAACTACGTGAGAGTCCAGCGACATAGCCATTATACTAACTGCTGGTCCCCTCTCCCTTTTTTTTAAACTCTCTCGTCTCTCTTGCAAGCACACATGTACTCTGACAAATGAAAAACAAACCAAAAAAATGCATTTATTCGGGTGATGGGCAGTTGGCTGTGCAGGAAGGGAGGTAGCTGCTTGTTCTACCTAGAGAAAAAGTTGGCCCTAGGCCCAGCTAAAGCAAAACATCGGCTCTGCAAACTACAGCCAGTGACTCAGTGCTTCACCTTGACCTTAGGACATAAACAAAGACATGTCTGCTTTAAAAATATCTCCCCACGGGGGAAAAAGTATCTCCCCAAGGAGTCTGAAATTGCAGCCTTTGGAATCCCTCCTTTGTTTGAAGTATAGCTTTTCTACAGTCCTCTGAAAAACTGCAGGCCAGGGACCAGCAGTTAGTGTAATGGCTACGTCACTGGACTTCCATGTAGTTGACTGCAGTTCGAGTCCCAGACTCAGTGGCTTAAACTCACGCCGGGCGCGTGTGCTTGCGTGCCCAAGATCCCGAGAAGAGAACGGAGGAGAAGAGATTGTGGTGTGGCCATCCCCCCTGGGGGGTGATTTCTCGCTGTCTCTCTGTCTTTCTCTGCCTTTCCAAAACCTCTCCAAAAAAAGAAAGAAAGAAAAAAACCCTGCAGGCCAAAGGGTTATCATTTTATCAAGTGAACTGAATTGAAATAAGAAGGTAGGCTGAAAGGAAGTTTTGATTGAAGTTTTACTCTAACTTTGAGTTCACACTGAATTTCCTTTAAAAACATAAACGTTTTACTAATAGCACTTACTATAAAGTAGCAAACAATTGTAATAGTAAATTTGGAAAAATACAGAGGGATATTAAAAATGTTAAAATCATTCATAATTTTTTTTTGAAGAAGAAGTTTTTGCTATAGGGCATGTGCTCGCCAGAGAGACAGCGACAAAAAGCGAGAAATCACCCCTCAGGGGGGATGGCCATGCTGCAGTCCCTTCTCTTCCATTTTCCTCTCAGGATCTTGGGCACACACGCACACTTGCCCAGCATGAGTTTAAGCCACCAGGTCTAGGACTCGAACCATGTTTGACTACGTGAGAGTCCAGCAACATAGCCATTACACCAACTGCTGGCCCCAAAATGATTCATAATTCTACCACACAGAAAGTTTACTTTCTTCTAGTCCCAAAAACCTACATATATACACATGTAAGTGAAAACATAAAATTGATCCTACTTTATCTACTGCTTTGCACTGAAGAGTATATTCTGAGAATTTCCTACATCATCAAATATTTTTGAAAATATCTTGTGTGGTTTTTATTTACTTTCTTATTCTTTTCTTTCTTTTTCTTTTTTTTTTTTTTTTTTTTTTTTGAGATATTTTTGCTATAGAGCATGTATGCTCACTAGAGACACAGAAAGACAAAGAGAAAGTGAGAAATCACCCCCCTGGGGGGGATGGCCACACCACAATCTCTTCTCCACCATTCTCCTCTCAGGATTTTGGGTATGCACACACACACACATACACACACACACACACACACACACATCTGGTGTGAGTTTTAAGCTGCTGGGTCTGGGACTCGAACTGCAGTTGACTATGTAGGAGTCCAGTGATGTAACCATTACACCATATGCAGGTCCCTTTTTTTTTTTTTTTTTTTTTTTGCTCACCAGAGAGAGAAAGGGAAAATGAAAAAGCACCCCCCAGGTGGATGGCCATTCTGCAATCCCTTCTCTGTTTTCCTGGGATTCTGAACACGCATGCACATGTGTTTAGCATGTTTTTATTTCTTTTTTCTTCATCATTGTTATAGTTTTTTTGTTTTGTTTTGTTTTTTGTTTTAATCTGACCAGAGAGAGACAGAGAGGGAAAGTGAGAACAAGCTCCCAGGTCTGGGACTCAAACTGCAGTCAGACATATGGGAGTCCAGCACCCTAACCACCACGCCATCTGCCAGCCCCTCAGTGTTTTTTTCAAGTCACCAGGTCTCGGACTCAAAATGTGCAGTCGGCTACAAGAGACCTAGCTGCCTCAACCACCACGCCACCAGCTGGCCTCAAAATATCTTTTTCTTTTAAGAGAGAGTTTTGCTATGGGGTACTTGCGGTTGCCACAGAGACAGAGAGAGAGAAAGTGAGAAATCAGCCCTTCAGAGGGATGGCCACGTGGCAATCCCTTCTCTTCCATCCTCCTCTTGGGATTTTGGGCATGCACGCACACACACACGCCCAGTGTGAATTTCAAGTCTTGGGGTCTGGGATGCAAACTGAGGTTGGCCACGTGGCAATCCCTTCTCCTCCATTCTCCTCTTGGGATTTTGGGCATGCACGCACACACACACGCCCAGTGTGAATTTCAAGTCTTGGGGTCTGGCATGCAAACTGAGGTTGGCCACGTGGTAGTCCAGAGCCTTAACCACTATCCCACCTGCTGGTCCTCTGAAAATATCATTTCTAATAGCCACCTAAGAAGTCCATCATATGGCTGTACAAAAGTTCATTTAAACAATCCTGTAGTGTGAGGCATTTGGGTTTTCTCTCTCTTTTTTTTTTTTTTTTAACTAGGTTCAATCTCGCTTCCAAGAACCTTTCATGTAAGTTACATATAAGAGAAAATCTCAGGACTAGCAGAAGGCATAATGACTATGTTGCTGGGCTCCCATGTAGTCAACCGCGGTTCGAGTCCCGGACCCGGTGGCTTAAACTCACACCAGGTGTGCATGTGTGCCCAAGATCCCGAGAGGAGAATGGAGGAAAAGGGATTGCGGCATGGCCAATCCCCGGGGGGTGATTTATCGCTTTCTGTCTCTCTTTCTGGCGAGTGCATGAGCCCTATAACAAAAACCTCTCCAAAAAAAAAAAAGAGAGAGAGAGAGAATCTGGTGTCAGCTTGTGGTGTGGTGGTGAAGGGTGAAGGGGGATGCAGGGTTCAACTCCTAGAACTGGCAGCTTGAAAAACACACTTGGTGCATGTGCATGCGTGCCCATAACCCCAGGTGGAGAAGGGCTTGAGGCATGACTGTCCCCCATGGGGGCTGATTAATCACCTTCTCTCTCTCCTGTAAGCACATGCACTTCCTGGCAAAATTTTAAAAAGAAAGAAATAAAATTGATGAAACCCAATAGGAATGACTGGCGAAACTCAGAAGCGAAGAAGGAAGCTTTGAGCAGGTCGTCAGGGCTCCTGCCCCGCGCTCTGCAGTTCGGCTTTCGCCCTTCTCTGCAATGGCAGCTTCACTCTCAGGGTTGTTGCTTGGCACCGCCCGGGCAGCTTTCCTGCTCACCTTGGTGGGTGTGGGGAGCGGGCTGAGGGCCTCTGCTTTGTTCTGATTGGGCCGCCCAGTGAAAAGAGCTGTGAAGGAGGGAAACTAGCTGGCTGCTGACACTTGGGTCCCCTGCCTGTCCTGGAACAGGCGGTTGTGGCATGGAGTATGAAGGTGGCTGTCACGCCACAGGGAAGGGAAGACGCCGGAGAACGCCCTCTGCAGTTCGGATGCTCAGGGTGCGTCTGCAGACCAGCAACCTCACTCCGGAAGCCGGCTGGAAAGGCAGAGGTCTCAGTGCCTCCCTGGGCCGACTGAACCAGAGTCTGCGCTTTCACAAAAGCCTGGGGAGGTGCGTGTGCAAGAAGAGGAGCTCTGACTAATTCCCTAAAAGCAGAAAGGTTGGACCAAAGAGCATGAATATTTAGACACTTCGGGCTACATATTGTCAAACTGTCCCAGGAAAGATTCTGGGATCTAGATGTGTGAAGCCTAAATGGATGCAATTTGGAGAAGCTCTTTTTTAGAAAAAGATTTTTAAACTAAGCACAGAAATATAATAAAAAGTTGACAAGTCCTGGGACCTAGCAGATGGCATAATGATTATGTCGCTGGACTCCCACATACCTGACTGTAGTTCGAGTCCCAAACCCAGAAACTTAAAACTCACACTGGGCACGTGTGCAAGTGTGCCCACACAAGATCCCAAGAGGAGAATGGAGGAGAAGGGATTGTGGCATGGCCTTCCCCTCTGGGTGTGTGTGTGTGTGTGATTTCTTGCTTTCTGTCTCTCTTTTTCTCTCTGGCTCTCTGCTGAACACACGTGCCTATAACAAAAATGTCTCTCGAAAAAAAAAAGGTGGCAAGTCCCTGAAAAAGCCTAAGATATATACATATATAGATAGATACAGATAGGCAGACATACACAGAGGTGTGAGCGCTCACCAGAGAGGCAGACAGACAGACAGGAAAATCCAGTGTGGCGTGGTCACACGTAGCCCCTTCTTCTGCATCCTGCCGGCGTTTCAGGCACACATGCACACAGTTTTCAAGGTACAAGGGCCAGAATTCAACCACAGATAGTACTATAGAATCTTTTTTTTCTTCCCTTTTTTTTTTTTTTTTTTTGAGAGGTTTTTGCCATAGGGCACATCCACTCGCCAGATAGACAGAGACAGAGAGACAGAAAGTGAGAAATCACCCCCCAGGGGGGATGGCCACACCGCAGTCCCTTCTCCTCCATTCTCCTCTCAGGATCTTGGGCACGCACACACACGCACCTGGCGTGAGTTTAAGCCACCGGGTCCAGGACTTGAACCACGGTTGACTACATGGGAGTCCAGCAACATAGCCATTATGCCAACTGCTGGTCCCTAGAATCTGACTTCCTTAACCACTGGTCTATTGGGCCAGTCCTATAATATTAATTATCAATAGGTTGACATACATGAAGCTGCCATTTTGCAAGTAGAAAATGGTCACATAAGGTCAAAGAGTAACTTCCTCCACCTTTTTCTTCTTTCTTTTCTTTTCTTTTCTTTTTTTTTTTTTTTTTTTTTTTTTTTGCCATAGGGCACGTGTGTTCACAGGAGACAGAGGGAGAGAATGTGAGAAGTCATCCCCCCGGGAAAGATGATCACATCGCAATCCCTTCTCCATTCTTGTCTCGGAATTTTGGGCACACAAGCCACTGGGTCCAGGACTTGAACCATGGTCAGTCATGTAGGAATCCAGCACTTTATAACCACCATACCACCTGCTGGCCCCTTCCCTTTATTTTTAACTGTACACTCTTTTTTTTCCTTTACCAATTTTATTGAAATACAATTCACCTACCGTGCATAATTAACCCTTCAAGTGTACAATTCAATGGCTTTTGCTATATATTCATAGAAGTATGTAACTATCATTACAACTGATTTCGGAACTTTTTCTTTATTTTTAAAGAATTATTTATTTAATTTTATTTATTTATTTATTTATTTATTTATTTTTTATTTATTTATTTATTTTTGGAGAGGTTTTCGCTATAGGGCACATGCGCTCGCCAGACAGACAGAGAGAGACATAGAGACAGAAAGCGAGAAATCACCCCCCAGGGGGGATGGTCACGCCGCAATCCCTTCTCCTCCATTCTCCTCTTGGGATCTTGGGCACGCACGCACATGCGCCCGGCGTGAGTTAAGCCACCGGGTCCGGGACGCGAACCGCGGTCGACTACGTGGGAGTCCAGCGACATAGCCATTACGCTAACTGCTGGTTCCCTTCATTCATTTATTTTAATCTGACCAGAGAGAGAAACAGAGAGAGAGAGAGGAAGAACGAAAGCAAGCCACCACGTCTGGGACTCGAACCGTAGTCGGTCATGTGTGAGTGTCCAGCGCCTTAACCACCACCCCACCTGCTGGTCCCCAGAACTTTTTCATTAACCCCAAAAGAAACCCTATATCCCTTAACTTACTCCCCAACCCTCACCCCACCCCCCAATACCTAGGTAAAAACCCTGAATCTATTTTCTGTTTCTGTAGATGTGCCTTGTTTCAACATTTCATAATCAAACAATACATGGTACTTCTGCATCTGGCTTCTTTCATTTAACATGTTTTCAAGCTTTATCTATGTTGTGGCATGTATCAGTACTTCATTTTTTTCTTTTTGAGAGGTTTTGCTATAGGGCACGTGTGCTCGCCAGAAAGACAGAGAGGGACAGAGAGACAGAAAGCGAGAAATCACCACCCCCAGGGGGGATGGCCATACCACAATCCCTTCTCCTCTCTCCTCTCGGGATCTTGGGCACGCACGCACACGCGCCTGGCGTGTTTAAGCCACCAGGTCCGGGACTCGAACTGCAGTCAACTACTTGGGAGTCCAGTGACATAGCCATTACGCTATCTGCTGGTCACCATTTCTTTCTTTTTTAAAAATTTTGTCAGAGGGTACATGCACTCATCAGAGAGAGAGAGAGAGAGAGAGAGAGAGAGAGAGAGAGAGGAAAGTAAGGAAGCATGCTCCATGGGGGATGGCCTTGCTACAGTCTGTTCTTGAACCATTTGGGATCCGGCCGCTGTAACGACCACACCACTGGCTGGCCTCCTTCATTTCTTTTTATTGCTGAATAATATTGCACAGTGGGGACATAATCACATGGTACCGTGCATTTATCAGTTGAAGACTTTGGGGTTGTTTATGTTATGTGGCTGTCATGAACAATGCTGGTTTGTACCACTGTGTACAGTTTTTTTTTTTTTTTTAATTTAATTCCATTTGTTATTATTTTTAAAATTGGACCAAAGAGAGACAGCAAGAGAGAGAAAGAGAAAGGGAGAAGGCAAGCCGCCAGGTGTGGGACTCGAACCATGGTCAATCATATGGGAATCCAGCGCCTTAACCACCACGCCACCTGCTGGCCCCCCTCAACCTGCTGGCCCCCCTCGTGTACAGATTTTTATGGATGTATTTTCTTCTCTTGGGTTTGTATCTAAGAATGGAATTCCTGGGTCAAATGGTAACTATGTCATTAAGGGCTCCCCAGAGAAACAGAAACAACAGGATGTATATATAAACAAAGAGATTTATTCTGTATTATGCAAGACCTGCAGGGTGGCCAACCAGAGACCCAGGAAAGCTCATGGTTTAGCTCTATTCTTGATGCTGGCAGGCTCCAGACATAGTCTGTTCTAGTTCCTTCTGTTTTTTGTTTTTGTTATAGGGCATGTGTACTTACTGGACACAGAAAGAGGGAAGATGGGAAAGCACCCTCCACAGGGGCTGGTCGCGCTGCAGTCCCTCTTCCTCCCTTTCTCCTTTGAGATTTTAGCAATGCATATATGCACACATACCCGGCTTGTTGAAAACCATGAGCACAGGGGACCAGCAGTTGGTGTGATGGCTGTCGCTGGACTCCTATGTAATCGACCGTGGTTCGAGTCCTGGCAAGCGCACATGCCCATAGCAAAAGCCTCTCCAAAAAACATTAAAAAAAAAAAAAAATAAAAACCAACATGAGTCCAGGACTCAGACCATGCAGCTAGCCATGTGGGGTCCACCTGTCTTAACCAGCACACCATGGGATGGCTGTGTAAGGTTTTTTTTTTTTTTTTTTTTTTTTTTTTTTGAAAGTATGTTTTGGGGCCAGCAGGTGGCATGGTAGTTAAGGGTGCTGGATTCCCACATGGCTGACTGTGGTTCAAGTCCCGGACCTGGTGGCTTGTTTTCTCACTTTCCCTCTCTATGTCCCCTCTCTGGTCAAATTAAAAAATAAAAATAAATAAATAATAAAGTTAAATACAATAATTTTTTTTGGAGAGGTTTTTGCTATAGCGTACATGTGTTTGCCAGAAAGACAGAGAGACAGAAAGCAAGAAATCACCCCCCAGGGGGGGTGGCCATGCTGCAATCCCCTCTCTTCCATTCTCCTCTCGGGATCTTGGGCAAGCACACACACACACCCAGCGTGAGTTTAAGTCACTGGGTCCGGGACTTGAACCACAGTTGAGTACATGGGAGTCCAGTGACAGCCATTACGCCAACTGCTGGTCCCTTAAATAATTCTTTAAAAAAAACAAAAATAAAGCAGGTTTCACGTGAATTTTGATTACTGATAGTTTGTGGAAGTTTCCTGCTGCCACTTCTGTGAGTTGTTCACAGATGCTTGTTCAGGCTAGACCTCTTCCACCTCTAAGGGCCGGCAGCTGGTCTGGCCAGCCAGGCCCTCACTGCTCTGACGCCTCCCCGCCTCCCACCACCGCCACCTTGGAGGGCTCATTGGCCATGAAGCTGGGGTCATCGTGGAACAGTTTTATTCAGACCACTCTCTTTGAGGTCATCAATGGAGTCTTGATGCTCAAGGCCACCAGGAGCAGGCTGTCACTGGAGGTAGAGGGATAGCCCAGGGTGACCTCTTCCAGGCATAAATGACCTCTCCCCCAGGCTGGGGCCAGGCCCCCTCATCTGTGCAATGAGGGTTCACGTGAGTGAAAGATCCTAAAGCTTAAACTACATTTCACAGTCAATCAGTCTCAGAGTCAGTCAGGTTGCAATAACATCCATTGTCTTTTTTTCTCTACTCCCCAGTTTGGTGTGGTCTTGCCACAATCCGTTTTCCTCTTGGGGCTTTGGGCATGCATGCACATGCACCTGGCGCATTTCAAGCTGCCAGGCCCGGTTCTTGAACCGCAGCTGACCACACGGGAGTTCAGTGCCTTACCCACTTCACCACCGGCTGGGCCACAGTCCACATTTCTTTACGCTCTGAAGTCCCCATTCACAGGACCATTTTTACCTGGTGTCTTTGCTTTGATGGGCAAGAACACTTAATTGAACACACACACAATTCGAGATGTTCGTTTCTGGCAGCAGCTAGGACAGAACCTGCAGCTTGCCACTGGGAAGGGAAACTGAAGCAAGGCAGGCGGCGGTGGCGGTTTTAAACGGGAAGGAGAAGGCAGCCCAGTCCCGGGATCTGAAGCGAGGCAGGAGTGGAGTACAGGGAGAGGCCGTGGCCTGGTGATGAGGGCTACTCCCCACTTCCTCGGGGTCCTCGAGGTGTGGGCCTCAGGCAGGGCCCTCTTCATCCCGGTTCCTTCCAGCTCCTGTTAGGTTCAGCCCCAGGGACTATCACTAGGGACCAACTATTCCTCTATAGCCTGGTTCTGGGTCTGTTTTCCCAGACACTTCCTGGGTGAGTGAAATAACCCATTCTCCTGAACCCCAGAGCCCACATGGGTCACCCTATGGGGCCTCATCCCCAGATAGACACCTTTTCTTTTTTTGGAGAGATTTTCGCTATAGGGCGCATGTGCTCGCCAGAAAGACAGAGAGAGACAGAGAGAGAGAAAGCGAGAAATCACCCCCCAGGGGGAATGACCACACTGCAGTCCCTTCTCCTCCATTCTCCCCTCTCAGGATCTTGGGCGCACATGCACACGTGCCCGGCGTGAGTTTAAGCCGCCAGCTCCAGGACTTGAACCGCGGTTGACTACATGGGAGTCCAGCAACATAGCCATTACACTAACTGCTGGTCTCACCTTTTCTTTTTTTGAGACAGATTTTTGCTACAGGGCGCATGCGCTTGCCCGGAGAGACAGAGACAGAATGACAAAAAGCAAGAAATCACCCCCCAGGGGGGATGGCCATGCCACAGTCCCTTCTCCTCCATTCTCCTCTTGAGATCTTGGGCACACACGCACATGTACCCAGTGTGTTTCAGGCCACTGGGTCTGGGACTTGAACCACAGTCTGCCATGTGGGAGTCCAGCACAGAATCACTGTGCCACCTGCCCAGCAGACACCTTTTTTAGCATTATTTGCTACCATGTAGAAAGTACAGGCAGCCTGGAGCCAGCCGGAGGCACCGCCCCTCCACGGTTTGGTGTGCGGTGAGGGTGGCTGTGGCCGGCAGGCAGCCCTGAGCTCTGCTGCCTCCCAGAGCTCAGGTCTCCCCACGCCAGCCGCCTCAGAGAAGCACAGACGGCGGCATAACCCCGCGTGCCCAGAGAAGGGTGTGGTGGCCGAGAAAGCTGACTGACCTGGAGACTGACACGTGTGAGAGGACAGGGTGCGTAGCCAACAGCGAGTCCAGGGATCACAGACGCTCAGGTCAATGACAGCAATCGATAGTTCTGATTCGGAGAGGCCACACAGGAGACGAAGGCAATGAGGCCGCTCTCATCCAGAACATGCCCACAGAGGTGCCACGCAGGAGAGGTCCACAGCAATGGAAAAACAATGAACTGACCGTTTTTACATGAAAAAAGCAAACAAAAACAGGGCTAGCTGGCTGCATAACGGTTAAGGACGCTGGATGACTGTGTGGTTGAAGTCCAGGACCCAGCGGCTTGGAAAACATGATGAGAGCGCGCATGCAATCCCCAGAAGGGGACAGAGTTGGACTGTAGTGTGGCTATCCCCCCTGGGGACAGAGGAGGACAGTGGTGTGGCTATCCCCCTGGGGGTGCTTGCTCACTTTCCTTCTTTCTCTCTGCCCTTCCCCACTCCTAGGAGCATACTAGCTCTATAGCAACTAAAAAAAAACTAAAAAACCCACACAAACCAACCTGAGAAGACATATACGGGACTGAGTTTCCCTGGAAATGCTCGGGTTTTATTTTTTGTTATCAGTTGAATTGAGTACATAAAAAAACTAAGCTGTATTTCCAACACAGAGCTCCAGCCGGGATGGGCCCTAGGGCCTTGTTGCTTCACCTGTGATCCAAGGACTGGCAGCAGGCCAAGAGACCTGGTCGGAATTCAGGAGACAGAATTCGCACTTCAAGGTCTCAAGGTGATTCACGTGCATATTAAGTTTGAGAAAGCATTGCCTTAAGGAATGATTAAAGGCCTTAATTCTTTTTTCCTCACAGCTTGAACTCTTACAAAATCTCACCCAGGCCTGCACAGGCAGAGCTGCTTGGTTTCGCTTGGGCGGGACACATCCACGTGCTCGCCCAGCAGCCCTGGAGACACACCGGGGACCACTAAAACCCCATGGGACAGCTAGACCCTCCTACTCCAGTCTGAGCTTCTACTTGTGCACGTAGGGGCACCCTAGGTTTCCAAGGCTGCTTCTGCAGATCCACAGTCTTTAAATCCACACTTACCCAGGGCTCCCAGCAAAGGCGCATGTGGCAAGGTGATCCTGGCCAAAGGGACTGCCTCACCGACCCAGCCTGTCCTAGGACTGGGCCTCAGAGGTTAGGAAGTGGTTCTTCTCTTAGCTAGGCTGGAGCCCTCCCTACTCTTTCCTGAGCTCACTCACTGTGTCTATCAGAGATGGACAGGTCTGAAGGTGGGAAGCTGGGGCATGAGTCAGAACCTGGGGGCTGGACTCAAGTGGCAATGAGCCTTTCCTTTAGAGATCCAGGTGCTGCCCCTCCACCCCAGGTGGGGCACAGGTGAGGGAGACATTGGCTATGAGGATGCCTGGATGTAGCGTTAGCTATGTTTAAACACCTCAGAGATGGGACTGGAGACGGGTAACAGCGAGTACTGTGGTGTGTCTAATGACATGACTGGGAGGGTCTGATCCCAAACTAATGCCCTTCTCAGGGAAGAGCACAGATTACCCCCCCCCCCCCCCCACCACCACCCAGCTGCTCAAGGATCTCAGAGCTGCCGGGTCCCAGGGAGGTGGCCACCGCTGACCCAGGCAATGCTCCAGCAGGCGTCAGTGGGGCCTTGATGAGACTCACCAGGGCAGTCACAGTGTCACTGGCCACAGGGTATGGTTAATGGGAACATGCTGGTTTGTTCTGTGTGAGGCCTTGGTCAAACATACCAGCAAGAAAAACAAGAGCGGGAGTATCTGATAGCGCTCCTTAGCGCAACCCTGTGAAGAAAGGCTGACCCTGTGACGGTGGTGAGCAGCAGCTGCCGGGAGCCAGCCCACCCCTCAACAGCGTGCAGAGGAGCCAAGGCTCCGAGGCCACACAGCCAGCACACGTGGGACAGCATGCGTCTTGCTCAAAGATGATGCAAGAACTATCAGCATTTCAGTCCACAGAGACGCTAACTGCCAGTCTGGGCTGGGAACAGTGTCCTCTTCGTGGAACTGTTTTCAAAGCCTGGGTGCCTTTGTGATCCCTAGGAACACGTCACACTGTTTTCTTCTCCGATTCCTAAAGGCGAGCTAACTCAGAACAGTGTCGGCACTGAGGCTACCATGATGTAACTGCCTGATGGGGGGGTTGGCCAAGCTGCCCATGCTCGAGTCCTAGAGCCTCAGGCCTGAGTCATGAAGAGCCCACACCCCCGGACTCTGGCTGCTGCATGCCAGGCTCATGGGCAGGCCTCTTCACTGATGGTTGGAGGCAAATCCTTAAACCTAGTTAAGACAACCATTGAGGAAACACCCAGTCCAGCCCTCCCCTGCCCCACTAACCCAGCCCTCTCATCACGAGAACAATGCCAGGGATCTGCCTTCCCTTTAGCCAGCCACACCCGCCAAGGGCCCTACTTTGCCCCCAGGAGAGGCAGCTGCAAAGACCACAGACACCCCAATTTACATAAAATTATCTCACTCCATTTTATTTAAGATTTTTTTTATCCAGTTAGTAAAAGAAAGATGTGTCTCTCTTTATACATATATACAAGTTCAGTTATAAAAATAGACAGCACATTCAAAGAGAAAAAGGCTTGGCATTTTTCTGATTCCCTCTAAATAGCATCTGTACACAGGAGTCTGGGTTTGGACAGGAGAATCTTAAATGATTTAAATTAAATGATTCCCCTATAACCCTTGCTCCCAAAAAAAGTTTTAAAAATCAATCTATCTAGATTCAATTCCGCGATTTTCAGGTGTGCAAATTAAGAGGCTGGCCCGGCTGGAAGCACCTGCTCCACCAGGGACACCAGGCGGGGCAGGCAGAAACCCCTCCCCTGCGAACACCACCCTCTGCGTCTCCTGGAGGGCAGCAAGCTTAGGCTGGTGGGGCCGGGGCCGGGGCCTGGACTCGGTCCGAGCTTGCCCTCTCTCCCCCAAGCGCTCTGCCTCACTCCTGCTGTCCCTTCCTTTCTCAGTGCAATACAGACAGTGCATACAGCCAAGCAGGGGGCCGAAGGGCAAGGGCAGGGAGACTGTGCATTCAGGACAGGCAGAGGAGAGTCTGCATGAGGGGCAGTGAGAACGTCCTGCTGATTGGTGTGGCTCCTGGTCTGTCTACTGGCTTCTGCGAGTCCCCTGGGTGGGAGCTGCTGCTACTGCTGCTGGTGGGACCTGATGGTTCTCTGGTGTGAACCACGCAGGACAGGAGGAAATGCTGTAAAAACATCTGCCTATGGGTACGCTTCTTTCATACACCGTCATCCTTGCAGCCACCACCTCTTACAGTGCTCACTGCGCTCTTCGATGACGAGATGCTGTAAGCGAGGTGCAGAGACCTGGGGACTGCCCAAAGACGGCAGACAGCAGGTGACCGGTTTCCTCCCTTCCTAGCCCTATGGAGACCAAGCCTTAGAGAAGCCTCCACCACAGAAGGCTCGTCCCAGCACCCGTGGAGCCTTTGCAAGGGGCGTGCTCAGGGCCGGAGAGTGGAATGGGGTGGATATAGAGTGCCTGAGCAACTAAAGGGGTCTACATCAGGCCCGTTCCCAGCAAGAGGTTTAAGACTTAGCTACGAAGGAAGTTCTGAGATGCCGTGGGGCCAATCTCTGTCCCTGGGCCTTCTTCCTGTAGGCGACCTCAGAGCACTGCTTTTGATACAGGTGATAAAAGTGCTCATACTGACCTCCTGCCTGTCCTTGCCTTGCTGTCTCTGGTCATCTCCACCCGATGACCAGGAGGGAAGATCTGCACCAGGCAAGCCATTGAAGACCACCCTCAGGCCAGTACTCTCGCCCCTGGTTTGGTTGAAGAAAGCGAGAAGGCTCAGGTGGTTACCGTCCTCCAGAGGGGTTGGTGCCTTTGCCCTGTTTGCGAGCCAGGGAGTCTGGGGCTAGGCTGCTGGTCATGTGGAGGCTCTTGGGAGTCCCAGGAACATTATTTCCTTTGCTCAAAGGGGAACTCAAGGGAGAAGAGGCGCTTGAAGGTCCAAAGTCAGTAAGGCCAGCAGGCCGAACAAGAGAGGTCTGCAGGGGGCTGCTGGCGGAGATTCCTGTGGTAGAGAAGACAAGGGTGTTAAGAGCCAGTCTGTCCGAGCCAATGCTGCAGTCTGGGCTGGAGGCAGAGTGGGGACCATTCCATTCTGCCAGCCTCATCAGGGTGTGCTGACTTGCTCTGCCTAGCTGTCTTTCAGCAGGAGGGATGAGGTTTTAAGAGAAAGTAACACCTACCAAGCCCTGTCCACATTACCCCAGCCAGAGTGAAGTGGCATCCTGGCACTCGGGCAGAGCACACATCATGCACCTGGGAAGCCAAGACTGAGAGGAGAGCTGCCGCCTTCATAGGTACTAATGCACTCTGCTTTGCTGTGACTTCACTGTGATTAGCTGCTTCCTCTCTAAGTCCACAGAAGATGTCTCTGCACCCCAGGAAGCCTGGCCAGAGGGCAGGCCAGGGTCTGCACCTGCGCGGTTCTCCCGGACTTGGCTGTGGGCCTCCAGCTCTCCAGGTCCTGCCACTTCAAGGACCCAGTTCCAACCTGCTATCTTTGGTGATGCTCCCAGGGTGACAACACAGTTCCCTTTATCTGGGCAGGAGCCAAATCCACTTACAGCTGCTACAAACAGTCTGATTCTTCGTTTTCTAAAAATGGGCAGAGGACACGTATGCTCACCCGAGACAGAGGGACAGAGAGAAGGCACCCCTTGACAGGGCATGGTCACGCCACAACCCTTCTGCTCCATTTCTCCGTCCCATGAGGATAAAGGGCACATGCACGCGCACGCACGCACGCACACACACACACACCTAGCGTGTTCTTCCAGGCCACCAGGGTAGCCTTCTTGAATTGTCTGCCCCCCACCCCCAGCTGATTTAGTCTCTATTTATTATTTTGGAAATCTCTTCCAGAGTGAATTACTTCTGTTGTAGGTGATGAAATATAAAAGGCTACACTTCATATGCTGGCATTGCAACTTCTGAGTCTTGCTGCAGAACTAGTTTTCACTGTAAGTTCCCTGAAGACAGTCTCATGCTCCTAGCAGTGGTTGATAACCAGGCTCTCACTCCTTCAGGGACACTACAGGGGGGATTTAGTGTAACCATGTATTAAACCAATAGGCGTTCTCTCAAATGAGTTTAAATGTATTTTAGCTTCAGACAACCTACACGATATATTTCCCTCCTTAAAAACAATGCCTCCACTCCAAATAAATCACAGTCAAATTAAATGATGAGGTCAGAATGACATCAGTCCCTATCTTTAGTCCTGCTGTTTGGTGGATGACAAAGTATCGGATTGTTGGAAGTCATGATCTATGTTGTCTACGTAAAAGTACATTGTGACTTTTCCAGCAACTCAACACTTGTCAAGTGTGTTAATATTTTTCTGATTTTTTTTTGGTCTTTCTTTTCTTTTTTCTTTCTTCTTCTTTTTTTTTTTTTTTGGAGAGCTTTTCGCAATAGGGTGTGTGTGCTCGCCAGACAGAGACAGAGAGACAGAAAGCGAGAAATCACCTCCCAGGGGGGATGGCCACGCCACAATCCCTTCTCCTCCATTCTCCTCTCAGGATCTTGGGCACGCACGCACACACGCCCGGCGTGAGTTTTAAGCCACCGGGTCCGGGACGCGAACCAAGGTCAACTACGTGGGAGTCCAGCGACATAGCCATTACGCTAACTGCTGGTCCCGCTCTCTTTTTTTTAAATAGGTTTTTGCTGTAGGGTGCTTGTGCTCACTGGGGGGGAGAGAGAAACAGACAATGAGAAGGAAAGTGAAAAATCATCCCCCTGGGGGAATGGCCACGCCACAATCTCTTCTCTATTCTCCTCCTGGGATCTTGGGAACACACATACGCACCCAGCAGTGAGTTTCAAGCCAGAGTCTGAGACATGAACTGCAGTCAGTCATGTGGGAGTCCAGCAATGAAACCAGCATTTTTTTTTTAAGAGGTTACAGGGCACATCTGCTGAGGAGAAAGACAGAGACAGACAGAAAGCGAGAAATCACCTCCTTGGGGGATGGCCACACCACAATCCTTTCTCCTCCATTCTCCTCTCAGGATCTTGGGCATGCACGCACACGTGCCCGGTGTGAGTTTAAGCCACTGGGTCCAGGACTCGAACTGCGGCTGACTACATGGGAGTCCAGTGACATAGCCATTACACCAACTGCTGGTTCTGTAGATTTCCTTTCTTAAAAAAGGAATTCTAAGTGCTTGGTGGGCAGCAACAACTCTTTTCTGATCCAGCCTGGTACTACAGGTAATCTACGAGCCAGTCCTTTTCCTTGTTTTCCATTCCGTTACCAACCACTGTTGGTTGTGTCACACTTCCCCTTTCACTTCTTTCGCCCCTCCTGCCCCTTCTCAGTCCAGCTTCCCAGGAAAAACCCTGACAAAAATCATGCTCTGCCCATCTTTGGGTGAGACCCTGCTAAGGTGGACTTGACTACTGGCATGACTGCTGTTTTCCAAGGAGGTAAAGGCTTACAAAACAGTGGGCTAGGCTATTATACTTCATATTTTCTGAATGAACCAATAAATGAAAGCTGAGATTCCTCCATTAGGGCAAAGGTGAGGTACACAGATGTTTACTGAGCACTTACTTCAGGCCAAGCACTTTCAACTCAAAAATGCCTTTACCTTCTACGACAGCCCTATGAGCTAATGCTAAGTTGTTGTCGTTTTTTTTTTTTTTTTTTTTTTCTTTAATCACAGAGTGTGTGTGGTCACCAGAGAGAGATAGAGAGAAAAAAATTATAAACCGCTCCATCGGGGGGATGGCCATACTACAATCCCTTGTCCTCCATTCTCCTTTTGCGATTTTGGGCATGCACACACATGCACCTGGCGTGATTTTAAAGTTATTGAGTCTGGGACTCAAACCATAGTCAGTTATGTGGGAGTCAACTGCCTTAATTACCATGCTACCTACCGGCCCCCTCAGCCCCTTTTTAAAAGTTCATTTGTCCCATGAGCAAGAGAAACAGCACCCCTAACAGGGTCTTGATACTGTGGTCTACCCTAAGCCTCAGACAGCCCTGGCTCATGGGCACGCATGACCAGCCCTGGGTCATGGGTACTCATGTGTCCAGCATACTCAGGGAGGCATCTGGATGTGAACCGAGAACCTTCCTATGTGGGCCAGTCTCACAGAGCATTTTTCTGCTGTGCCCTGGTCAAGCCTCCCAGCCCCATGAATGGGGAGCGAAATGGGCTTTCCCTTCTCACCAGCTCAGATATCCTGCATTCCAAGGCTACAATCCTCCTCCACATGTCACAAACAGCCACTTCCTCCTTAAGCTGTCCCTAGCCCTTTGCCTGCTAAGTTCTTGCCCAATAGGTTGTGCTGTCTTTCCAACCTCCCAGTGCTCCTCTGCGGTACAAGCTGACTGACCTGACTGGTGACTCCAGTATGTTTTGGTTGCTGTCGACTTGTCACTGCCAGTTTGAAACTTTCCTTGTCTTCCTCCTCCTTTCTGAACTACACCTCGGCAACCTTGCCTTACCGTCAGGGTTGTGGTTCCTCCTCCTGCCTTCCAACCACGTTGGGCCTGCCCTTTCTCTCTCGTCTGGATATCACGTGAAGCACATTCCCTGCACAGCTTCCCCCGCACTTCCCCTCTGTACCCACATGTGCTCTATTCCCATGTCACAGCAGGTGCTTAATACCTAAGGTCATGGGTCCCAAGCTGTGTAATGTTAACTATATTTCCCTGGATTACTGAAATACAGGTCTCAGAAACAAACAAACAAACAAAAAAACCTAGGAGGAAAAAAATCAGTTCTAAAAGCAGGACAAGTGCTAAATGTTTAAAGTCATTAGGCCACAACTCAACACTCTCCTTCAACAGCTACTTACAATTCCAAGGTGGCACTGTCCCAAGCCAACAAACAAGGGAGAGTGAATACTCCTTAACACAGAGAAACAGAACTCCAATCCAGGCTCTGGGAAGGCGGGCCCTGTCCTGGGAGAGTACATGGTCTAGCTGGCAGAACATGAATAGAATTTCCAGGCTGTCCCTGACCAGAACAGAGCCTGCTGCAACCCCAGGCCTCAGCGTACCTTTAGACACACTGTACCCGTATGCAGCGTAGGCAGCTGCGGAGGCTGCCGCAGCCCCTGCTTTGGCTCCTGCCATCGCGGCGGCACTGCCCGCCGTGGACTTCCGGCTCCGGCCTTTCCCTGCTCCTTTGGCTGTGCTTCCTGAACCTTTCGGGCGGCCTCGACTTCGGGCTGAGTGACCACGTCCTGCAACTGGCATTTCCTGGATGGAAATTCCTGTGGGAACAAATGGGCCAAAAGGGAAAAAAATGAATCTCTCCAAAATGTTAATATAATCACCCCTGACATAGAAAGTTGGCTCTCTGGGTGTTTGTTTTAGAACAACTAGGGAGGTCCATGTCTCTAATGGCTGGGCCACTGAGTCACAACGAATTTCAAAAACCTACAACTTGATTCCTTAAACTGCCTTTCATTATACAGCAAGAAATCAGCCCCCCCACACCAGAGGGGGGATTAGCCAGGCTGCAATCCCAAACTCCTCCATTTTCCTCTCAGGATTTTGGCCGGTGTGAGCTTTAAGCCACCAGGTCTGGGACTCAAACAGTGGCCAACTACGTGGGAAGCCAGTGATATAATCATTTTGCCACCTGCTTTTCATTTCACTTGTCAAGGATACTAAAAAAAAAAAAAAAGCCTATAAAATCTTTTTGCTTCAATCCACTCTCCTTTAAAGAAAGACATAAATGTCATACCCTGGAAGGACTCAGGACCTCAACAAGCTGAGACAGGGGACCACTTACCATTCACGGTGTCTGAGACAGAGCCTGTTATGGAGGCAGGGGAGTTGGTGGCTCGAGACTGAGGGGCTGAGGAGGCTGGGTCGTCCACAATGACCAACATGTCGCTGCTGCTCTCGTCAGGGGGAATGGAGCCAGTGTGCAGCTCACTACTGATGGAGATCTGGGAAGAAGATGGGTGGGGATCACTACTCCTCTCAGAATCCACAGCCCACGCCCTCACACTTTCTCCTCCTGCCCCACCTCACTCGGGAGGCTCACATTCCCTTGCTGTGGCCTCTTCAGAGAAGCCAGCCTGTCCTCATTTGCTTTTCTCCTTCCAGGGCCTGCCTGCACCCACTTCTACAAGGCAGAAGAACTCCAGAAGATGCCAAGGCTGCCCAGGGGTGTGTCCCTACTACGAGGTCAGGACACCATCCCGACTGCTGGCACACACAACTTAAAAGGAGCTTCACCTCACTGAAAGGACTGGGCATGGCTGAGTCCACGCTAATGAAGGAGTCGTCCCCGTCAGCAGAGAGGTTGGAGTTATCAGCAGAGGGAACAAATGGGATCACCAGGTTCACACCCTCTTTTCTCCTCTTCCCATCCAACTCATCTTCCTTTTTCTTCTGAGAACACAGACCAGAAAAGAAAAAAAGCATGAGGATACACTCTAAGAAAAATGTGGTATCGGGGAAGAAAACTCATGAAGGAGGAGGAGGTAAAGATGCTTAATACAAGTTCATGTTTGTCACCACAATAACAGAGTTTAAAGGTGGGCCAAGGCAAGCACTACAGCACAGTGCTTAAGAGCTGTGCCAAGGAAGCTGGGTCCCACATGGCGATTTCGGTTCGAATCCCCAGCCTGGTGAGCTTGAAGCATGCCAGGAACGTGACTAGCATCCAGACCTGATAGGCTGAGGAACCGAGGAAGGGGATCACGATGCCGCATGACCAGGCCCTGGGAACGGTGTTCATCTCTGTCTCATGTTAAAAAGGGAAAAAGTAGGCCAATACACTGAACTGCAGGCTCGCCTAGCTTTATCCTCGTGAGTAGAGTGGGGAGGGCAAGGGGCTGACTATCTCTGGCGCATCGGAGCAGCGGCATTTACTGGAGCTGAATTAACGCAGTCCCACAAACACAGATCCAGTTTTCTTAATATATGTGCTGCACATGAGCTAGTTTTTCTCAAAGACTTTAATTTTTTAGAGAAGTCTGAGGTTCACAGCAAAATGGAGAGGATGGACATCTGTTTTTACTCTTCATGTTTTAAATTCGCATAATAAAAATGCAGGCCTCGTTCCCAAAGAATATAAAATGCCTTCAAAAAGCTTACGGAAAATGGAATTAAAAGTATGAATACATAAGATATCTCAAAATCCATGCATAATTTTTTTCATAAAACCTATGTTCTATGAACTTTTTTTAAACTTTTTTTGGAGAGGTTTTTGCTATAGGGCGCGTGCGCTCGCCAGACAGAGAGAGACAGAGAGACAGAAAGCAAGAAATCACTCCCCAGGGAGGATAGCCACGCTGCAATCCCTTCTCCTCCATTCTCCTCTCGGGATTTTGGGCACACATGCACACGCGCCCAGCGTTGAGTTTAAGCCACCAGGTCCAGGACTCGAACCACAGCTGACTACGTGGGAATCCAGCGACATAGCCATTACGCTAACTGCTGGTCCCAATGTTCTATGAACTTTTAAAGAACTCCCATATAATGGGGTTGTTTTTGTCATGTTTTTCTCAATTTACATGTAAACTCTCAAGGGTTGAATGACTGACCTATACCAGTCAGTGCTACAGCTGAGTTCAGTAGGACTGTCCCAGACGCAGAGAACGTGCTGGGATCTACCTGGGAATCTCATCTACTCACTGCACCGCTGCATCCATAGCTACACCCACAGCAGGGTTAACGTGGAATGTCTTTGTGGGGTTTCCATTATCATCGGGCATATGACTGAAAGTTCTATGCTTACAGCACGGACAATGTATGATGCAAACTGTGAAACCCTATCACGTTCTATGTGAGAAAACCACCTCTTCTTTGACATTGCTCTTGAATGTTAAAGCTATTTTTATTTTAAATATTAGTAAGCAATAGGTTTGATATTTGAGAGTAGAATCATAAAAGAAAGCCTGGGAGGGCCGGTCCTGTGGCCTAGTAGTTAAATGAGCTGGCTCCCACATGGTCGACTGCAGTTAGAATCTAGGACCCAACAGCTTGACAAACATGTTTGTTTGAACACCCAAAACTTTAATGGGATTAAGAAATGGAGAAGAGATTGCAGCATGACCAGGGGGTCTACTAGGGGAGTATTTTCTCACTCTTCCTTTCTCTCTCTGACAAGTGTAGGCAAAAAGAAAAGAAAAGAAAAGAAAAGAAAAGAAAAGAAAGAAGAAAGGAAGAAAGGGAGGGAGGCAGGAAGGAAGGAAAGAGAGAGAGAGAGAAAAAGAGAGAGAGAGAGAGAAGGAAGGTCGCAAGCAAGCTGGAGGAATGGATAGAGGTGAAAGCCCTGGCTAGGGGAATCTGGTACTTCATTCCAAGAATTTTCCAGCTTTGCAAATGGAGTGAGTACAAGGAATATTCTTCACGCTAAAAATAGTTTTGCTAAGAACAGGTCTACTGGAGGATAAGGATTTTGCAACAGGAAGAGCTAGTACATCTATTGGAAGATGATAACCTAATACAGACAGGCTCCTTGGCTGCTGACCATTAAGATCAGATGGCCAAAGGGACAGGAGCCCGGTATAAGCTTGGACAGAACCAAGCAGAACCAGTCTGAATATGTGGCAGATGTTATGCCTCAGGCAAACCAACTAGGCTAGGGAAATGGGGCACGGACATGAGAAGGAGCTAAGGTGCCAGAACTGCAGAGGCCCAGCCAGGGCTGGGGAAGATGGGGAAGGTAGTACAGACAAACACTAAGTAGATCCAAAAGAAAAAATCAGGAAGCACTTTCTGGCAAGTACTGAAATGGTTCCAAGGCATTCTTCTGTCACAGCCATTAGACAGAAATCTGGAACCTAGTCAGAACGAACTGGCTTTCTGCTGAAATGTATTAAGTCCTTATGCCCTTACTTACATTGACATGTCAATAAAACCAGGGACTAAGAATTAATGACCTAATACTTTAGTAGAAACAGAAAGACAGGGAGAAATGGAGGGAAGGAACATCCCGCTTTGCAGTCAGTCTGGTAGGCTCAAGCAGGAAAAGTCAGAAAGGAAAAAATTCAGCTTACAATTCTTGGCATGAACTGGAAACAGATGAATAAAATGGCAGGGACTTACTTTCCCAATGGTAGAGGACACTGAAAGGTGTCCTAGCAGAATAACGGTAGAAAGACTGGATATGGACAGCAGGGCCTCTTAGGCCCTGTCTCAGCAGCTATAGAATCTTGCCAAGTATGTGCGCTTCCTCCGTGTATGCAGAACCCACCTCATCCACATTCAGCCTCATGCTTTGAGACAGGCCTGACAAATGGTTTCCATAAATAAAATGTGATCACCTACAGAGTAGGTCTGTGTGGGGAATACAGGTCTCCTGACCAAACATGAGTCAGCTCAAAGCTTTACCGGGCACACACGGCTGGAGCTGGACACCAACCAGTAGCCAAGGTGACAAGCAGTGTGCCCCAAAGCCTTTTCTGCAGGCACCCGTGCCCCACCAGCCTCTATACACCATGCCAGCCTGGAGATACCTTCTCTGCATACTTTTCCCGCTTGCGCTTGCGCTCCTTCACCCGGTTGCTTTCCTCCTGCTGTCGTTTCTCTTCCTGCCGCAGTCTCACTAGCATGAAAATAAAAAGGTCCGATGAAATTCCTGTGGAAATCTCAACCCTCATTCTCTGAAATCGAAGTGACCATGCTGTCTGATGTTTATGTTCCAAGGTACACTGCTACTTGTTTTAGGCAGCTCACTGGTGGTTTTCTCACTAGGAGAAAGGACTCAACTCTTGGGTTTTCAACACCTTTTTGATTCAAACTATCATTCCATTTAATTATTGAGGGTCTTTCTTTGCCATGTCTTTTTTGTCACCCCTTTTCTTTCAGCTTTTCTGTCTTGAAAAAGTTTTTGCTATAGGGCGCGTGTGCGCACCAGAAAGAGAGAGACAGAGAGACAGAAAGCGAGAAATCACCCCCCCCCCCCCCCGGGGGCGGGGGGGGGGGGGGATGGCCACACCGCAATCCCTTCTCCTCCATTCTCCTCTTGAGATCTTGGGCATGCACATACATGCGCCCGGAATGAGTTTAAGCCACCGGGTCTGGGACTCGAACCACAGTCAACTACATGGGAGTCCAGTGACATAGCCATTACACTATATGCTGGTCCCTTCTTTCAGCTTTTTAATCTCTCTGCATGGCACAGATCAAGTGTGGTTGACCAGTTCTGAAGGGCTTTTAAAAGGTACTGGCAAATGCAAGCTTATTTTCTTTTATTTTTTTATGTTTTAATTTTGCTAGAGGGAACATGTACTTGCTGGGGTTGGGGGAGGGGTTGTAAAGGAGAGAAAGGAGAAAAAAACCTCCAACAGAATGTGGTCACACTACAATCCTTTTTCCTACACTTCTCCTTTTCAGGATTTGGGGTACATGTATACACGTACCCAGTAGGTTTTTAAAACCAATGGGGCCAGGATTTCAACTATGGTTGGCTATGTAAAATCTGGTTTTCTATGCACCACACTAAACCACTGGGCTACGGGACTGGCCCAAGCTCCTTTTCTGATGTAATGCCATGAATCCTCACAGGCTAATCAACTCAGGATAAATTTAAAACCCAGCATTCTCAAAAGCCAGAAAAACATGGGAAAAGGGTTTGTAAGGTCACACTAGCATGCCTCTCCATAAAGACACTGCTATAGAGTCAGAGGATACACACGCACAGTGCTTGCGAGAGAGAAAAGCACTCCTCAGCTAGGCCTGCTCACACCTCCACCTCTGAGCCTGTCAGGGTCCTGGGCACACAAGCACATGCCCAGCATGTCTGTCAGGTTGCCAGAGCTGAGGTTCAGCAAGCAGTCGACCACACGAGAACCGGCTGCCTCTGCATAGTGCAGACCTGCTGTACCACGGCCTGCGTCTCCAGAACGAAGCCTCTCTGGGCAGAGGTTAAATATATGAGTTAAGGAGTCAGCAACAGTCTTCCTTATACAGGCTAAAAGTTACCTGAAGACACATTTACTTCTAAAATACACGCAAACTTTGCTTCCTACTATACAACATACTCTTCTTTGGGTCTTGATATAAAAATATTTCTCCCCAGCCCAGCCTTGGACTTTGCCTAGCTCTTGGCACAGCCAAATAAACACCTGTTCATCTCAGGTATGCGGGCTAGAGAGGGGAGAGCATGACGGTGTTTGGAGTACGTACATTTCTTCTCCAACTCTTCATCATCTAGAAGAAGACTAACCACTTCTTTGGGTTTCAAGGTATCTGGTTTGAAGTTTCCACCTGAAATCACCATCCGTTGAATCTACACCAAAACACATGAAAAGTTACTTCCAGGCATCCATTCCCTTAGAGCAAATATACAAACCAATACAAACAAAAACAAAAAACAAACAAAAAAAACTAATAAAAATAAAGAGCCTTTTCTACCCACTCCTCAGGTGAGGTCTCTATTTTCCCTGTTTCTTTCTTATCCATCTGACTGGCTCATCCAGATTCACCCAACAGAAAGGACAGTGAGAACTTCTTGGTTTGGGACTGGTAACTGATAGCTAAAAAAATCCAATACACAGGATGAAAAAAACCACCAGGATAAAAACAAAAACAAGTCGCTTCTTTGGAAACTAGCAAATTTGGTGTACAACTCAGAGGCTAATAAACAGAGCACTAGGGCAAGAGCTAGATGTGTCATTTCCTCTTTCTCTGAATGTGAGAGTGTGTCAAACCCGAGAGACATTACTGGTAACAGTGTCTACACGAACAGGAGAATCGAGGGTATGGACACTGTTCTGGAAGGAAGGGAGGGAGGCATGGCCAGGGCAGCTGACAGTGCTATTGTACAGGACTTGATTTTATTTTGACAATATACTTTCTTTAGTACCAATGAAAGTCAAGAGCATCTTAAATGGTCACGGTCCAGCCAATGCAGTTGAATGTTCCATTCCCCCACCAGGGGAGTAACCGTTCCCCTCGGGCTTACCTCACTCTTCTCCTTGGCTCTCTGCAGGATGCGCTCTTCAATGGTGCCTTTGCAGATGAGCCGGTATACAGTAACCTGCTTCGTCTGCCCCAAGCGGTGGGCCCTGTCCATGGCCTGCTGGTCCACAGTGGGGTTCCAATCGCTATCATAGAAAATCACCTACACAGGCAGGACAAGAACACAGCAAAGACTGAGGCACTCTGGGAAGGACTGGAGATTCTGAGAGTCACCAGCAATTCATCTGTTTGTAACAGTTTGATGTTAGCAGGCTCAGAGTTTTTTTCTGATACTAAACGAGAAGGTACACCTATTTATATAAAGACCAAGCCATAGGCTTTTTGCTATAGGGCACGTGTGCTCACCAGAAAGACAGAGAGAAACAGAGAGACAGAAAGCGAGAAATCACCCCCCAGGGGGGATGGCCATGCCGCAATCTCTTCTCCTCCGTTCTCCTCTCGGGATCTTGGGCACACACGCACACGCGCCCGGCTTGAGTTTTAAGCCACCGCGTCCAGGACGCGAACCACGGTCGACTACATGGGAGGCCAGCGACATAGCCATTATGCTAACTGCTGATCCCAGTGACTGCCTTTTTTTTTTTTTTTTTGGAGAGGTTTTCGCTATAGGGCGCGTGCGCTCGCCAGCCAGACAGAGAGAGACAGAGAGATAGAAAGTGAGAAATCACCCCCCAAGGGGGATGGTCACGCCACAATCCCTTCTCCTCCATTCTCCTCTCGGGATCTTGGGCACACATGCACACGCGCCCGGCGTGAGTTCTAAGCCACCGGGTCCGGGACGTGAACCGCGGTCGACTACGTGGGAGTCCAGCGACATAGCCACTAAGCTAACTGCTGGTTCCCAGTGACTCCTTTTCTTAAAGAGGTTTTTTGCCTTGGGTGCATGTTCTCACTGGAGAGAGAGAAAAGGAGAAATCACCTCCCGGGGGCAATGGCCCACATACATATACATATATATATACACACATCCATCCATCCATCTATCTATCTATCTATCTATCTATCTATCTATCTATCTATTTTTAATTTGACCTGAGAGGGACAGAATGAGAGAGAGAAAGTGAGAAAGTGAGAAGGCAAGCTGCCAGGTTCAGGACTCGTAAGCCACGTGGCAGTCCAGCGCCCTTAACCACCATGCCACCTGCTGGCCCTGAGATGATTTTTCACTTTTCCTCTCTCTGGCATGTGCATACGTGCCCTATCGCAAAATCCTGAAAAAAAAAAAAAAAAAAAAAAAGCATCCCTTGGGGGGACGGTCACATTGCAATCCCTTCTCCATTTCTCCTTTTGAGAATTTGGGTCCCATACGCATGCACTCATGAGTTTTTTCAAGCCTCTGGTCCGGGACTCAAACCACATTGTCAGACATATGGGATCCAGTCACCATAACCACCACATCACCAGCTAGCTCTCCTATCTCTATTTTCTACTCATCCTCAATTCCTATTAGAAATAATAATGGTAGCCCAATGATGGTGCAAGAGGTAGTAAACTGAACTGCAGTGCTGGAAACTACGAGTTTGAATCCCCAAGTCACCTGTGCCCAAGACCCTGACAAGCTGGAGGGCTGGGGCTAGGGGAGTGCAGAATGAAGAGACTCTGTCAAGGATGTTTATCTCCCTCTGTTTCTTTGTAATTTTTTTTAGTTTTTGTTCTAGAGTGCAGGTGCGCACCAGAGAGAGAGAGAGCAATCACCCTAGGGGCCATGCTGCAATCCTTTCTCCACTGTTCTCTAGGGTTTTGGGACATGAGTGTACATATCCTTGGCATGTTTTTTTTGTTTTGTTTTGTTTTTTTTTTGACAATGAAGCTAATATTTATAAAATATAGAGAAGGACTTTTTGCATCTGTCCAAAATATCAGCAAACTTGTAACAACACACTGAGAGTAAAGCATTAACATTTAACTTAAAAATTAAAATTTCACAAGATGTTCATAAAGCTCTAAAATAGGTGATTTTAACCAAACAGCATAAAGCTTGTGCTTTCTTTAATTTCCAAGCAGCCAACATTTCCATCCTCTCAATTTCTTAAGAGTTTGGGTCAAAGAACTTTACTTCTTCAGGCTCTGTTTTACTCTCCTGGACTCAGTGCCGTACCAAACACAGTGCGAGCATCTATTTAAGAAAATTAAAATGCCATCTCATAGATAGCTACTTACGTTAGGAGTAAAACATAAACTATACTACTAAATCAAAAGGAAAATCTCAGATTTTTCTGCAGGCTCTGCAGAACAGAGGAATGGACCATTTTTACAGGCCGCACAGCCAGAGAGAGGAGCTGACTAAGGGGATCACAGCACTGGAAGTCTGCCAGTGTCATGCCTTGTGTAAGGCTTTCCGTAAGTCACCGTAGAAGTTGGTCAAAGTGCTGGCCATGGCTGTGTCCACTGCTGACTGAGGAATCATCCCTCGTAGATCTGTCTGAATATAGCCGGTCAAAAGGCTCTGGCTTGGATGGTCTTTAAGTGGAACACAGAACCAGCCACAGGGATGGTTATACCCACGAACAAATTCTGGTCTTTTCACTCCAGTCAAGACTTATTCCACAAGATAAAAGCCCTTCTTCATAGCCCACAGTGTAGGAGAAATCAACAAACTCTCTTGGAGAAATTATATTCCAAAGCTGACCAGCAGTAGTGTAACGCATCACACAGCAATTCTCTTCGAAGTGCTCCAAAATATCCAGTGAAGTCATTAAGCTGTCCCAATACAAGCGACAGGGTCCTGGGCGTATATGGTCTATTATACTACAGACAATGTCATCTATAACACCTTGAGCTTTATAGAGATACCCATTAAATTCTTCTGAAGGTTTTCTCCAAACTGTTACATCTTTCATTTTCTTAGCAACTCGCCACTTATCATCTTCAATGCTGTGGTACTGGATGAGAGTGTTTTTAAGTTTAGTCGCAAAAGCAGCAGCATCAGGCAGGCCTTCCATTCTCCTTCCTGAGGTGGACGAGGGCTTGGAGGGCGACCCCGCGCGGGCAGCACCTGACCCTGCCTACACCGCCGCCGCCGCCTCGGCCAGCTCCGCCCCGCCGCCCCTCCTTGGCATGTTTTTAAGGCTGCAGGATCTGGGACATGAACCATGCAGTTGCTCATGTGGGATCCAATTGCCTTAACCACCACACAGCTGTGCTGGCCCTCTCTTTTTAGCTCTTTCCCCTTCTTCCCTCCTTCCCTCTTTGTCCCATACACTCTCTCTATCATGAGCAAAATAAAAACAAGCTTTAAAAATGATATATTTACAGGATCAACAGATGGCGTAATGGCTACATCGCTGCACTCTCATGTAGTCGACCATGGTTTGAGTCTTAGACCGGTGGCTTAAACTCACACCGGGTGCATGTGCATGTGCTCCCAAGATCCTGAGAGGAGAATGGAGGAGAAGGGATTGTGGCATGGCCATCCCCCCTCGGGGGTGATTTCTCGCTTTCTGGCTCTGTCTTTTTGGCGAGCACATGTGGCCTATAGCAAAAACCTCTCCAAACTAAAAGTTATATATTTAGGAGCCGGCAGGTGGGGTGGAGGTTAAGTCACTGGACTCCCACATGGCCAACCACAGTTTGAGTCCTGGACCTGTTAGCGTGAAAATCACACTGGACGTGGGCACGTGTGACTGCATGTCAAAATCCTGGGAAGAGAAGAAACTGTGGTGTGGCCATTGCCCCTGGGAGGTGATTTCTCCTTTTCTCTCTGTCTACAGTGAGAACATGCACACAAGCAAAAAACTTTTTCCTAAAAAAAAAGAAATCACACCGGGAGCATGTGCATGTGTGCCCAAAATCCTGAGGAGGGGCTAATGAAACAGAAGGATTGTGGCAAGACCATCCCCTCTGGTGGGGTGTGATTTCTCACTTTCCCTCTCACTGTATCTCTGTGTCTTTCCAGTGAGTGCACACCCCCTGTGGCAAAAACCTTAAAAAACAAGCAAGGGCCAGCAGGTGGTGTAGTGGTTAAGGTGCTGGACTTGCCATATATGGCCAAACATGGTTCGAATCCTAGACCTGGCCTCTTGAATCAGGCCAGGTGTGTGTGGGTGCATGTGCATGCACATGCGTGCCCCAAATCCCAAGGAGAATGGAAAAGAAGAGATTGCTGCATGGCCATCCTTCTTGTGGGGTGATTTCTCACTGTCTCTCTCTGTCTCACACATGCCCAATAGCAAAACTCTCTCTCTAAAAAAAAAAAAAAAAAAGAGGGTCCAACAAGTGGCATAATGGTTACATCACTGGACTCCCATGTAGTCAACCATGGTTTCAATTCCAGATCTGGTGGCTTAAACCTCACACTGGGCATATTTGCATGCATGCCCCTAATCCCAAGAAGATTATGAAGGAGAAGGGACTATGCCATGACCATCCCCCCTGGGAGGGGTGATTTCTCGCTTTCTCTCTCTCTGGCAAGCAAATGTGCCCTATAGCAAAAATATCTCTTTAAAAAAAAAACCCACAACCAAAAAACGAACCCACCCAATTATTCACATATATATGTGTGTGTGTGTGTGTGCGTATGTATCAATAAATAAAATGGCCACATTTATTGAGTACTTACTGTGAGTCTGGCACTAGTGTGCATATACATCTGACTGAACTCTCAAAACCCTGTGTGTGAGGGGCTGGCAGGTGGTGTGGTAGTTAAGGTTGCTGGACTCCCACATGGCTGGCTGTAGTTTGAGTTCCAGACCTGGTGGCTTGAAAATCACACTAGGCTTGTGTGCATGCATGTCCAAAATTCTAGGAGGAGGATAGAGGAGAAGGGATGGCAGTGTGGCCACTCTCCCCAGGAGGATGATTTCTCACTTTCCTTCTCACTGTCTTTCTCTGTCTCCCTCCAGCAAGCACACACACTCTATGGCAAAAAACAAACAAACAAAAAATACAAAAACAAAACAACAACAAAAAAAGAAACAAAAAAAAGCAAAAAGCAAAAACCCCATAAAACTTTACATATATCCACCTTTTTTTAAAATTTTTTTTGGAGAGAGATTTTTGCTGTAGGGCATGTGCACTCGCCAGAGAGACAGAAAGTGAGAAATCATGCCCCCCCCCCCGCTCCGCCCCCCCGGGGATTGGATACACCACAATCCTTTCTCCTCCATTCTGCTCTCTGGATTTTGGGCACACAAACACACACACTTAGCCTGAGTTTCAAGCCACTGGGTCTGGGACTCAAACTGTGTTTGGACATGTGGGAGTCCTGTGTCCTAACCACTACGCCACTTGCTGGCCCCCTATATCCACCATTTTACAGATAAGAGAGACTGGCATATGATCGCAGTTGAATGGATGGGCTGGGGTTTGAAATAGTGGTCTCCCCTCCACAGTCTACACTAGCAATAACACTTTGCCCTGCCTCCCTACATTGGTGCAAATCTCCACTTAATCACTGACTATCTTCTATGGGCATCCAATTATTTAATGTGTACTTTGTTTTTAAGTTTTTGCCATAAGGCACACTCGCCAGTGAGACAGACAGAAAGAATGTGAGAAATCATCCCCAGAGGGATGGCCACACTACAATCCCGTCTCTTCCATTCTCCTTTGGGGATTTTGGGCACTCAGGCACAAATGCTGGGTATGATTTTCAAGCCTAAGGGTCCAAGACTTGAACCACAGTCAGTCATTTGGGAGTTCAGCACCTTACCCACCACATCACCTACTGGCCTGTGTGTGTGTGTGTGTGTGTGTGTGTGTGCGCGCGCGCGCACACTTCTTTTGCTAGATAATCCAAATATGTTTTATTTAATAAGGATTTATAACCCAAGTTGTAATTATAGCTGTCCAACATACCTGAACTGACTACACGTGTGGGAATTGGCCGATGACACATTCCAACGACAGCCCTTGAGCTGTCCAAGCCTGAGCAGTGGCTCAGCAGGAATCCATGGCCGAGGAGGCCTGTGCCATGAATCACACTGCCTCAGCACTGCGACTGCTTCCCTCGCGGGCTCAGTGCCAGCCAACCCTCACCCAATAGGGGCTCTTCTCAGCTCACACGGCAAAGGTTAAAATGTAAGGATGGAAGTTTACAAAGAGTTAGTGGCTATCTATCCTTTAATTAGATTAAAAGAGGTAGAATTTGGAAGAAAAAGGAAAATATAGGAGTCTGTTTAGAAAAATACTTATCAGGGAACCAGCAGTTAGTGTAATGGCTATGTCGCTGGACTCCCATGTAGTCGACCGCGGTTCGCGTCTCGGACCCGGTGGCTTACAACTCATGCCGGGCGCGTGTGCGTGCGTGCCCAAGATCCCGAGAGGAGAATGGAGGAGAAGGGATTGCGGCATGGCCATCCCCCATGGGGGGTGATTTCTCGCTTTCTGTCTCTATATCTCTCTCTGTCTGTCTGGCGAGTGCACGCGCCCTATAGCGAAAAACCTCTCCAAAAAAAAAAAAAAAAAGAAAAATACTTATCAGAGAAAAAGAACATGAAATATGTGTAAGATAACAGCTTAAAATAAGAGAAAATTAAGTAATAACAACATGTAATGGTTATTATCTAATTTGACAACCAAATACTGACTCAACTACGAGTGAACTGGAGGGAGTGTGGGAGAAGACAGTGCACCACAGGAGGACAGAAATGACACTCTTTTTATGGAGCTCAAATATCCTACAGGAAAACAACAATTAGAGGGCTAGTATAAATGACTTAACTAGGAGAGATTAAAGCAAGTCAGTCCACAAAGCGTGGCCCAGCAATGACTAAGTGGGAACATACTAATAGTTATCATCTTCACAAAGTTATAAACACCAAGCTGGACACAGGTATGGGGGACGGAGGTGAGAACTGAAATGATGTGGAGGGGCTGGCTGCGTAAGTCAATGAAAGGGAGTTCCAGGAACAAGGGGAAAACTTCTTGAGAACAACTAGAGAAAGCTGGACCAACACTTGGAGGGTGGAGCTTTTCCCCCAAGAGAATGGGTGGAAGTTCAGTCCCTTGGGAGGACTAAAAGCTGTCCTATGGGACAAAAGACTTCTCAAATACTAAGGGACAAAAACTCCTTTCTCTTTAGATACACACATTTAAAACAGGTCTGACACAGACACAAAAATAAGTGGTGTACGTTATAATAACCACTAAAAAGTCAAATGCAAAGATATTTCTACTACAAGAACAACAACACAGAAAATAAGGGCAGTTATCATTTATCACTAGCTAAAATTACGTTTTTACTAACAGAGTGGCCAGATAGATTCCCACTGTTTACAAATACATGTTTACAAATGCATTCTCAAACATAAGACTTATGCCTTTCTTGACATTTTAGGCTGACTAATCTCTTCCTGGTCCATATATGGTTTGAGGAGTCTCCAAAAGCTAAATAAATCTCAAGGCAAAGGAAAAATGCCAGAAAAGCAGCTAAACCTACTGTTTCCCTAATAAAGCACTCCCCGTCCCCTGCCACACATACACCATAAGATAAATTCATATAAAGCATAATTTAGGAAATAATTTCAATCTTAAGGCCCCATTTTTCTAAGGAATATTCTGGGAGCTTCTAATTTACAAGTGAATTCCATGCCTGACCCACAAAATTAAAATGTAATTATCTTAAGAATGATTCAGAGCCTCTCTCTAGCCCTCGGGATAGAAGAGGACATTCCTACTTCTACTCCTTTGGCCATGGTTGAGAGCCCAGGCCTACTTTGGTTCTCTGTGGCTGGCAGGAGCTCTTCACTCTCACAGGGCAAACTACGCGAACTCTGGAAGCATGATGTGGATCACCCCCTTTATATCTGCTCAGCCTTCCTTTTTAACAATTTGCTAGAGGGTGTGTGTGCTTACTGGAGAGAGACAGAGTGAGGCGGGGGGAGGGGAAGAAAGTGAAAAAGCAGCTAACAGTCATATTGCAATCCCTTCTACTTCATTCTCCTCTCAGAATTTTGGGCATGCATGAACAAACACCAAACATGTTTTTCAAGCCATTGGGTCCAGGACTTAACCCATGCTGTTGGCCATGGAGGATCCAGCCTCCTTATCCACCACACCGTTAGCTAGCCCAAATCTACTTAGTTTTCTGACCATTCAAATGAATGATTAGAGGAACCATTTCTTTCTTTCTTTTTTTTTTTTTGGAGAGGTTTTTGGTATAGGGCATGTGTGCTTGCCAGAAAGACAGAGAGAGAAAGTGAGAAGTCACCCCCTGAAGGGATGGCCATGCCACAATCCCTTCTCCTCCATTCTCCTCTCAGGATCTTGGGCATGCACACAAACGTGCCTGGCATGAGTTTAAGCCACCAGGTCCAGGACTCGATCTGCGGTCAACTACACGGGAGTCCAGTGACATAGTTGTTAGGTCAACTGCTGGTCCTCATCATTTTGTATTTTAAAGAGAGATTTTTGCTGTAGGGTACACGTACTCGCCTGAGACAGAGACACAAAAAGTTAGAAATCACTCCCTAGGAAGGATGAAAATGCTGAAATACCTTCTCAATTTTCCTATCAAGATTTTGGGCATGCATGCACCTGGTGTTGAGTTTGAAGCCAGTAGGTCCAGGACCTGAGTCGGCCATGCGGAAGTCCAGCAACATAACCACTATGTCATCTGCTGGTCCCATTTCATCATTTTTATTATATAATACAAACTTATGCTAGACTTCCCAGGTGACCTCTAGCCTTATGGTTTTTTGTTTTGTTTTAAAGAGATATTTTTGCTATAGGGCATGTATGCTCACAGGAGAGAAAGAAATTGAGAAATTACCCCCCAGGGGGGATGGTCACACCGCAATCCCTTCTCCACCAATCTCCTTTTGGGATTTTGGGTGAACACGCATGCACACATGCCCATTGTGAGTTTTAAATTGCTGGTCTAGAATTTGAACCACAGTTGACTACATGGACTACATGGGAGTCTAGCGACGTAACCATTACACCACCTGCTGGTCCTGCTTCTTCACTTTTTTATGTCACCTTATCAGAGAGGCCTTAGGAACCCATATAGAACAACAACCCCGATCATTCTATCATTCCTTACCTGCTACATTTTCTTTAAAGCATTTATATTATTAGTTTCCTTTTATTTAAAGTATAGTCTCCTCTAACACCCCACTAGAAATACTATTTCTAGTAACTAGGAGGATAGAAATGGAAATTGTGTTTGTTGCATGCTGAATTCCTAGTGCCTAAAACAGTGCTGGGTCCTCGGTGGATGCTCAGTAAACTTCTGTCAGATGACTGAATGAACAAATGAACTACCAAATAAAAAAACAGTTCCAGGAACTAGAAATAAGAATTTATGACACTTTCTTCCACTGACGAAGTCAAAGTCTAGGATATAAAATAACTAATTGCAAGATAATGTGATTAACTTGAGTAGAGAAAGGAGCCTGGGGGGAACCAGCAGTTAGCATAATGGCTATGTCGCTGTACTCCCACGTAGTCGACTGTGGTTCGCGTCCCGGACCCGGTGGCTTAAAACTCACGCCGGGTGTGTGTGCATGTGTGCCCAAGATCCCGAGAGGAGAATGGAGGAGAAGGGACTGCGGTGTGACCATCCCCCCTGGGGGGTGATTTCTTGCCTTCTGTCTCTCTGTCTCTCTGTCTGGTGAGCACACATGCCCTATAGCAAAAACCTCTAAAAAAAAAAAAAAAAAAAAAAGGAAAAAAAGAAAGACAGGAGCCTGGGAAGGAATGTTGATATTTCAACAGGGTTTTGAAGAACAAACTGATGTTTACCAGGTGGGAAAGGAGGTTCCAGGAGGACAATAGAATGAGGGAACAGTACAACAGAGTGACTTTGGGATGGTGTGTTTAGGAAAGTCACCACTGTACAAGTTTATCTCATTTCTGGATCATACATTTTGAAAGAAAAAGTGGTCTGGCAATGGGGCTGTGAAGGTAGATATGGACCAGGATGGAGATCTGTGTGCTACGTAAAGGAGCTTGTACTTTATCTTAGAGGTGCTGGAGAATCCCTGAAGAATTTTAAGCAAAGGAGTGGCAAAATAAATACAAAAGGGCATAAACAAAGGGACCAGCAGTTAGCGTAATGGCTGTGTCGCTACTCCCATGTAGTCGACCATGGTTCGAGTCCAAAACCCGGTGGCTTAAACTCATGCAGGGTGTGTGTGCATGCGTGCCCAAGATCCCCAGAGGAGTATGGAGGAGAAGGGATTGTGGTGTGGCCATCCCCCTTGGGGGGGTTGATTTCTCGCTTTCTGTCTCTCTGGCGAGCGCATGCGCCCTATAGCAAAAACCTCTCCAAAAAAAAAAAAAAGGCATAAACAAATGAACAGAGTAGCAGCACAGCAGAGAATGGATTCAGATGAACAGGTAGGGAACTGGACTGAGACTGGAGTTAGGAGAAAGTGACAAGTCCTATACTGATGTGAAGGACATGACCAGGTTGGGATTATATGAAGTGCTTAAAAAACAGAACAGAGAACCAAGAAAAACAAAGAAAAAGATCCTACTAGCTGACATGGCATCAAGTGAGCCATCATCAGAGAACCCACACCACCACCAGCACCTCCCAACACTGAGACACATGTGCATCTGCCCAGCTGAAGCCCCAACCCACCTGGTTAGCCAGCCGAAGAGGTTCTGATGACAAGGAAGGACAGCTGAGACCTATGGCTGATTCTTAGTGATATCATGGTATCTGTGTTTCATTTAGAAGGCAGGGAGTACTGTAGCACTAATGACTAAGGACAAAGAGTGGACACAGCCGAGGAGTGGAGCCTGGGGGACATAGGATCTAGCTCCAGCTTAGCTGGTGAGTGTCAGTTCAAGCCTCTTCAGTGCTTACCTCCTTAGTGTGCATCCTCCTCATACTTGTGGGGATTGTAATGTTCTGTATTTCACAGAGAAACCACAATAGCCACTTTAAGCAACTTTTAGAGTCATGTCTTTTCTTCAAAATTTTTTAAATTTATGATAGATAGAGTGTTGCACAGGAGAAAAAGAGAAAGCAAGAAAGAGAGGAGTTCCCTTCACAGAGTATGGTCACACTATCGTCCCCTTCATCCAGTCCAATGGGTCATGGGCACTTGCAAAAGGGAGCTTGACGTGCTTCAGGGACCTGCACTGTGGTCGTCATGTGGGATTTGGCTTTTCTAGGTAGTGCATTATCACTGTGCCATCAGGCCTTTTTAAAAAATATAATTTTTTCTTGCTTTCTGTCTCTCTGTCTGTCTCTGACTGTCTGGCGAGCGCACGTGCCCTATAGCAAAGAAAAAAAAATATAATTATTTATTTAATTTTATTTATTATTATCATTATTATTTTTTCAGAGAGGTTTTTGCTATAGGGCGCATGTACTCACCAGAGAGACATAAAGTAAGAAATCATTTCGCTGGGGGGGGTGGGTCACGCTGCAATCCCTTCTCCATTCTTCTCTCAGGCTCTGGGGCATGCACGCACATGTGCCCGGTGTGAGTTTTAAGCTGCTGGTATGGGACTTGAACCATGGTCGACCATGTGGGAGTCTAGAGATGTAGTCACTATGCCATCTGCTAGTTCCATTATTATCTTTTTAATTTGCTATAGGGCATGTGTGCTCACGGAGAAAGAAAAGCAAGCTGCCAGTTCAGGACTTGAATTACAGACAGTTATGTGGGAATCTAGTGCCCCAACCGCTATGCCACCTGCCAGTTCCTAGTCATGCCTTTTATAAAACAACTTCCAATTTATGTATTTTGAAATCTCAAAGATACTAAAATTATTATTTTTTTTGAAGGGTTTTTGCTATAGGGCACGTGCGCTCGCCAGAAAGACAGAAAGAGACAGAGAGATAGAAAGCGAAAAATCACCCCCCAGGGGGGATGGCCATGCCACAATCCTTTCTCCTCCATTCTCCTCTCGGGATCTTGGGCACGCACGCACACAAGCCCGGCGTGAGTTTAAGCCACCAGGTCCAGGACTCAAACCGTGGTCGACTACATGGGAGTTCAGCAATATAGCCATTACGCTAACTGCTGGTCCCTAAAATTATTTATTTTTAAAATGATTTTATTTAACTTTATCCATTTATTTAAATTTGACGAGAGGCAGACAGAGTGAGCGAGTGAGAGAGAGAGAGAAAGTCAGAAAGCAAGCCACCAGGTCTGGGACTCGAACCGTGGTCAGCCATATGGAAGTCCAGCATCCCCAACCACCACGCTACCTGCCAGCCCCCTGAAATTGTTTATTAAGGGAACCAGCAGTTAGTGTAATGGCTATGTCGCTTCACCCCCACGTAGTCAACCTCGGTTCGCGTCCCGGACCCGGTGGCTTAAAACTCACGCCGGGCGCGTGTGCGTGTGTGCCCAAGATCCCGAGAGGAGAATGGAGGAGAAGGGACTGCGGCGTGACCATCCCCCCTGGGGGGTGATTTCTCGCTTTCTGTCTCTATGTCTCTCTCTCTCTGTCTGGCGAGCGCACATGCCCTATAGTGAAAACCTCTCCAAAAAAAAAAAAAAAAAAGCAATTGTTTATTAAATGTATTTGAATTCTCGGGACCAGCAGTTGGTATATGGCTATGTCGCTATACTCCCATGTAGTTGACTGCTGTTCGAGTCCCGGACCCGGTGGTTTAAAGTCATGCTGGGCGTGTTTGTGTGTGTGCCCAATATCCCGAGAGGAAAATAGAGGAGAAGGGATTGCGGCATGGCCATCCCTGCTAGGGGAGTGATTTGTTGCCTTTTGTGTCTCTCTCTGTCTTTCTGGTGAGTGTCTGCGCCCTATAGCAAAAACCTCTCCTGTCCACCAAAAAAAATTGAATTCTGAGAGTATTTCAAAGATTTGCAAGAACTGTTCTCCCTTTTAGATGCTGAAATTTTCTTAAAAGGAAAGTAGACATAAAAGGACAATTTGTGGGACCAGCAGTTAGCATAATGGCTATGTTGCTGGATTCCCATGTAGTTGACCACGGTTCAAGTCACAGACCCGGTGGCTTGAACTCATGCTGCGCACTTGTACGTGCGTGCCCAAGATCCCGAGAGGAGCAAGGCCATCCCCTCTGGTGAGTGATTTCTCAGTTTCTATCTCTCTGTCTCTCTCTGTCTTTTTGGTGAGTGCATGTGCCCTATAGCAAGAAACTCTCAAAAAAAAAAAAAAAACACAAACAAAAACAAGACAATTTGTTAGAATTTTTTTCTTACTTTCTTTTTAAATGACCAATTTCATTGCTCTTCAACTACCTTTTTTTTTTTTTTTTTTTTTGGTGTGGGGAGAGGTTTTTGGTATAGGGTGCGTGTGCTCGCCAGAAAGACAGAGAGAGACAGAGAGACAAAAAGCGAGAAATCACTTCCCAGGGGTGATGACCACGCCGCAATCCCTTCTCCTCCTTTCTCCTCTCGGGATCCTGGGCACGCACACACACGCGCCTGGCGTGAGTTCAAGCCACCAGGTCCGGGACTCAAACCGCGGTCGACTACATGGGAGTCCAGCGACATAGCCATTACGCTAACTGGTGGTCCCTCCAACTACCTTTAGAAGTTTAGGATACAAAACCATGCGTTTTACCAGTAACAGAAAAGTGCACAAGAGCAATGAAACAATCCCTTCTGATTTGTTCTGTTACAGGTCCTAAAACCAACCTGGTTGGACTAATTTTTTTCCCCCAGCCTGTTTATTTTCACTGATGTATCTCAAGTATCTGGAATAGAACCAAACACATAACAGGCATTCTTCAAATATTTGTTGAATGAACGTGTAAGAAGCTTATTCAAAGAGAATGGACTAGGACCAGCCCTATGGCCTGGCGGTTGAGGGAGCTGGATCCTACCTGCCCAACTACGATTTGAATCCTGGTCCCAGGGGCTTGAAAAATTTGCCAGGCATTGTGTCTGTGCGCACGTGCACATGCACTCAAAATCCAGACAGGATGGAGAAATGGAAGAAAAGGAATTTCAATGTAACCATGCCTCATTGGAGTAGTGCTTTCTCCCTCCACCTCTTTCTCTGTCTCTGGTGAGTGCACGTGCACTCTGAAAAATAAATGAATGAATTAATTAATGAATGAATAAGAGAACGGGCAGAAAAATTTAAAAGTAAAGTAAAAAAGCTCCAGTTCCAGTCCAAGTGCAACTATATTCTTTTAACATAGTAAGAGGTACAGAAACACAAAGTCTGTGACACAAAGGGTAAAATGATCCCAATGACATATTTAAGTAGAAAACCTGTAAATTCTGTGTATTGTGCTCTCATTACTTACTGTATCTGCAGCAGTGAGATTGATACCCAGTCCTCCAGCTCGTGTGCTTAACAGAAACACAAAGATGTCATTCCTGCAGAAAAGAGAAGGATATGTTAAGAGGAAAACTGAAAAGAACAAACAACATGTGACAAAAGAGAAGGATTTCTGAATACAGAACACAGTGTAGAGGTTACCGAGGCCTGACCAACATTTCCTAGGAACACTGGACAAAGGTGCTCTGTTGCTAAAATCAAATGTTGGAAATGATATTCCAATTCGCAGATAAATTTTTCCGGCCCACTAATATCTGATTAACAGGCAATACAAGTATAAACATATAGCAAATGTATCAGAAAAGTGTGTTATCATGGAAATGGAGACTTCTCTCTATGCAACAGCTGTATTTTTAACAAGTCAGACAATCCCTAGTTCGTACACGAAGGGCTTAACAAATCGGTATTTTGACGGTTTTCTAAGAATTGTGATTACCAACAGTCTAGGAACTAATGATTATTATTTCGTTTTAAGATGATGAAAGTGTCCCAGAAAAGTGATCCTAAGTCAGGAGTAAGATTCTTGGCATGACTTCTATGCACTAAGTTGAACCTAGGATCAATGCATGAAGAACGGTTGGAGTTAAAGTACTTCCAGGTGATCACTTACAAAGCCCGTGCATAGAAATGATTAAATGAGGTTTTCTTGTTTCCCTTTTACAAACTACATCCTTTTAAAAAAAGAAACTCAGAATTGCCAACAGGTGCCACTGTCATGCATTTAGGCAGCAAATATTTACTGAGTATCTTCTAGGAACAAGGTCCCTGCCACATGATCACAAAGAGCAGGTTTTTGCCTCTAAGATTTGTTTATGCATACATAAACAGTGGCTCAGTTTTAGCCCACTTCTTGTAGATTATCTTGCATTTTCACGTTCCTGTCACCTTTAGTTATTTTTAGTCCACTTCTAAGAGAAAGGGAACGCGTTATACTGGTGAGCACACCTGTCAGTCCTCTACACCAAGCTGCCAGTTCCAGTTCTCATAACTACAATGAGGAATACAGCTGGAAATTCATTTAGTTAGTAGTATTCTAATTGCAGGTCACACCTAACTTCAGTCATGAAATCAGTGTAGTGAACCAAGATTACATTAAAGAAAGAAATTAGTTTAAAAAAAATTCTTTTTTCTTTTTTTTAAAGAGAGATTTTTGCTATAGGGCATGTGCACTCACTAGAGAAACAGAAAGTGAGAAATCACTTGTGGGCATGCCAAAATCCTTTCTCCTCCATTCTCCTCTCGGGATTTTGGGCAAGCATGTACACATGCCGTGTGTGAATTTCCTTTCTTTTTTTTTTTTTCCCAAAGAATTATTTATTTAATTTATTCATTCATTTATTTAAATTTGACGAGAGAAAGACACAGAGAGAGAAAGAGAGAAGGAAAGTGACAAAGCAAGCCACCAGGTCCGAGACTCGAACAGTGGTTGTCCACGTAAGAGTGTCCAGCACTTTAACCACCATGCCACCTCCTGCCCCTCCTCCTTTGTGGATTTTCTTTTTTTTACTTTTGTGGAGAGGATTTTTTTTTGCTATAGGGCGCATGTGTTCACCAGAAAGAAAGATAGAGAGAGACATAGAGATAGAAAGCGAGAAATAACCCCCAGGAAGATGGCCATGCCGCAATCCCTTCTCCTCCATTCTCCTCTCGGGATCTTGGGTACACACGCACGTGCGCCCGGCATGAGATTAAGCCACCTGGTCCAGGACTCGAACCGCAGTTGATTACGTCGGAGTCCAAGAACATAACCATTACACCATCTGCTGATTTCCAGAATAGAAATCATTCTAATACAGCACAGGTCATAATAGTAAGTTACCATTTTGTGAAGCTTCAGATATGGTAAATTACAGGGCAGAATGAATTTTATTCTGTAGATTCTAGTGAAAAAAAAAAAAAAATCAGGATGCTCATCATTAGGATGCTCAAATCCCTTCAGGCTACTCTCCATTGGAGTTGATTGACTGCTGAAAGTACGTTTCCTGGACTGCAAAACAAGGATGCTATGAAGAGAGCTGAAGTGACTAAATGATGATACATCAACATCAAACATGAATACCAGTGAAGGAACTATTTTGAAATACACATCCTGGTTAATCACTGAGCTAAACAGGTGCTAGAAGTCTGCCCATCATTTGCATTCCATTAAACACAACTTTCCTAGAGGCAGGCAAGACATTATCGGAGGCCTCTAGCAGATTGTGATTCCAAAAGCTTTACATTCCCATGAAAAGTTCCACTAGTTTTTTATCCTAGAATGTTATTATGAAGCTGGGAACAGCAGATAGCACAATGGTTATGTCACTGGACTCCCACATAGTTGACCTCAGTTCGAGTCCTGGACCCAGTGGCTTAAATTCATGCCAGGTGTGTGTGTGTGCCCAAGATCCCGAGAGGAGAAAGGAAAAGACTGTGGCGAGCTTATGCGCCCTAATGAAAAAAATCTGTTTCTTAAAAAAGATTATCATAAAGTTTCATATTTCATAATTGTACTTATTTAAATGCTTCGAGGGGCTGGACAGTGGCACAGCAATGAAATCCAACACTCTGTGAGGATGACCCAAATTCTGGAGCCATCCTGAATATGTCGGGACATGCGTGCCCACGATCCAGGGCTAGCTGGCGCTGGGGTGGATTGTGGCATCAAGAGCCTACTGGAGATGATATCTCTTTGTCTCTCTTGCTCAAAAATGAACAAGCCTAAAAAAAAAAAAAAAAAAAAAAAAAAAGCTTCTCGTGGATACATTAGTGTGCTGGAAAAGTCATGATGTCTTTTTCTATGTTTTTCTATACAAAAATGCATCATGGGACCAGCAGTTAGCGTAATGGCTATGTCGCTGGACTTCCACGTAGTTGACCACGGTTCACGTCCCGGACCCGGTGGCTTAAAACTCACTCCGGGCACGTGTGCATGCGTGCCCAAGATCCCGAGAGGAGAACGGAGGAGAAGGGATTGTGGCGTGGCCATCCCCCCTGGGGGTGATTTCTTGCTTTCTGTCTCTCTGTCTCTCTCAGTCTGTCTGGTGAGCGCATGTGCTCTATAGCAAAAACCTCTCAAAAAAAAAAGCATCATGGCTTTTCTGACAACCCAATAATTATGTATTAAGAAGAAGCCTTCTGATGTGGAGACTGATGGCATATGGCAAGGTCTGGCTGCCTTCAATGTAATTCTTCCCTATGTGACAGAAAAATAAAGATTAGAAAAATCTTGGGTTGTTACAATTTCCATTCTGGATTACACTGGACTATTTATAAGTAAAATATATAAATCAAACTGCTGAGAAGTTCCTTTTTACTTAATAAATAAATCTGGTATTGCTAATATGAATTAATGTTTCAGGGTCTCAGACAGAAGAAAATAGAAGCCCAGAGGGCAACATGGTGGTGTGGGTGCCCTCTAGAGGGCGGAAAGAGAATCTCTACTCGGAGTCTACTAGAACAGGCCTTAAAGGGGTCTAGAAACTACACTGCAAAGACATGACTAGATCTCACCCGAACTTTAATGACTCACTGAGGCCTCTCTGCACACAATCTTGTTGGCTGATAAAGAACCATAATGAAAGACGACACTAGAGCTCTGTAACACTCTCACCAAGAAAGAAAAATCCATACTACAGTTAAATTTCTTATGTTTTGCAAAGACCGTGAATGGTCAGATATTGTGGTGGGGGGTGGGGGATCCATTTGATTCAGGTCATCTGGAAGGAGGAAGAGAAGAAAGGCCATGGCACTACGGAGCAAAGACCTTGTGAATGGCTTCTACGATCATGCACTGGTCACATGTTCTGAATGCTGCCCAGTCAGGACATCCTGGCCAAACAAGTCTTTAGTCTCAGTCAGACTTTTTCCTGGAAGGATCCCTCATAAATAAATCTTGTATGAAGGGAATGTAAATGGCTTTTTATAGGAGTTCTTGTTTACTCTGGCTGACCTCTGAGCCACAGGGCTTCCCAGTTGAAACTACAATTTTTTTCCTTTTGATGTCTTTTCATTATTATTAATAAAAATATTTGGCAGGGCATGCTTTTTTGTTTTCAAAAACACCTGTCTTTTTTCTCTTTATTGGGCTACTACTATAGCCAATCAAATTCATAAGCTGAGAGCCTTTTCCTCCATTTGGAAGGGTTAGCTTGGTAAGCGTCACCGCAAGTTCAGTTAAGATTCTATATAAGAAGTAGATTCTTTCTAATTTGCATACACTCACCAGAGAGAGGCAGAGAGAGAGAGAAAGTCAGAAAGCACCTCCCAGAGGGGATAGGTCAAGTTGCAATCCTTTCTCCTCCATTCTCCTCTGGAATTTGGGGCACACCGGCATGTCTTTCAGGCACCAGGTCAGGAACTTGAACCACGGAGTCGGCCATGTGGGATCCAGCTGCTTTAAATCACCACACTACCAGCTGGCCCAAGAAGTAGATTATTTCTTAGCCACAATCTCAACTCGGAGCATCTAGTTTGTAATATAGGCAGCGATCAGAAGGAGACTTTAGTCTCTATTTTCATTTTGCCTAATATTAAATACAGGGTATTCAAACGATGGCAACCCAAATGTTAACTCTAAACTAACTCACAGCTCCCTAAGTTAATTCTCAGTTGTAGTGTTTCAAAGCTCAAAGAGAGTTTCCTATAAAAGCCATACCAAAAGTACCCAGCAGATGGCAAGGTGATTAAGGTGCTGGATTCCCTCATGGCTGACAGCAGTTTGAGTCCTGACCGAGGTATCTTGAAAATCCTAAGAGGTATGTGCATGTTTGTGCCCAGGGTCCTGAGAAGAGAATAGAGAAGGGAATGCAACATAGCCACCTCCCCTGAGGAATGATTTCTCCTTTTCCCTCTCTGGCACTCTCTAGAGAGCATAAACCTTAAAAAAAAAAAAAAAAAAAGTATAATTTTTCATTTTTGCTATAGGAACGCATGCATTTTTGCATAGAAAAACATAGGAAAAATATATCATGACTTTTCTGATGACCCAATATATCAGTTTTGCAGTTGGGTGCATGTGCTTGCAGGGTTTGGGGGGATGAGAAAAAGTAAAAAGTCACCCACAGGGAGATGGCTACACTGCAATCCCTTTCTTCATCTCTCCATCCTGTTGAGATTTTAAGTCTACATGTACACACACTTGGCATATTTTTAAGCCACAGAGGTCAAGATTTGAACCGTGGCTGGCTATGTGAGAGCTGGCTCATTTAACCGCTAGGCTACAGAGCTGGCCCTCTAGTACAATTTAATGGTGTAAATACCATTCTTTTAGAGCTAATTTTCTCAAACGACTGCAGTCTAGTAGGAGTACCCAAATAACTCTGCTTTTACAAGTTAAATAAGAGATTTTAGAGATAATAAATTAGACATACTTTCTGATTTTTTTTTCACTAAAAGGTTACTGTAAATACTACTAAGCCCTGGATCTCATAGCCATTTCTGGAAGAGAGTCAGAGTCAGCTAGTAGAACCGCTGTAGACCTACAATTCAGAAACCCAAATCATCACAAGTCAACATATACTATAGCTCTGGTTGGAGCATAAATGAATAGAAATTTTATACAAAGCAATCTAACAATATGTACAGATTCTCTCTTTTTTTAATTGTCAGAGGGTATCCGTACTTGCCAGAAATAGATACAGAGAGGGAAAAAGCAATGGAGTGCGGTCACACCGCAGTTTCTTCACCTTTCCTCCATCCTGCCAGAATTTGAGATATGCATGCATATGTGTCTGGCATGTTTGCATTTGTGAGCAAAATCTTGAAAGGGGAATGGAGAAGGGACCGCATGGTGGCCATCCCACGGGGGGTGGGGTGGGGAGGGTGGGTGATTTCTCTCTCTTTCTCTCCTTTCTGTCTCTAGCAAGTGCATGTGCCTTATATCAAACTAACTCAATAAATAAATCTGAAGTGAAAGAAATTTAAAATTCAGGGCCAGCAGGTGGCATGGTGGTTAAGGGCGCTGGACTCCCACATGGTGAACTGCAGTTTGAGTCCTGTACCTGGTGGCTTGCTTTCTCACTTTCCCTCTCTTTCTTTCTCTGTCTCCCTCTGATCCAAATGGAAAATAGTAATAATAAAGTTAAATAAAATAATTTTAAAAAATTGTAACCCCAACACCCTATAGGAAATTAGAAAAAAGAAAAAAAGAAATAAAAAATTATTGGGACCAGCAGGTGGTATGGTGGAGGTGCTGGACACTCCCGTGTGGCTGACCACAGTTTGAGTTCCGGACCTGGTGGCTTTCTTTCTCACTTACCCTCCCTCTCTTTTTCTGTGTCTCTCTCTGGCCAAATTAAAATAAATGAATGAATAAATCAAATTAAATAAATAATTCTTTTTTTTTTTTTTTTTGGAGAGGTTTTTCGCTATAGGGCGCGTGCACTCGCCAGACAGACAGAGAGAGACATAGAGACAGAAAGCGAGAAATCACCCCCCCAGGGGGGATGGTCACGCCGCAATCCCTTCTCCTCCATTCTCCTCTCGGGATCTTGGGCACACATGTACACGCGCCCGGTGTGAGTTTTAAGCCACCGGGTCAGGAACACGAACCGCGGTCGACTACGTGGGAGTCCAGCAACATAGCCATTACGCCAACTGCTGGTCCCAACATTTGAAATTTTATAGGCTCATTAGCAGGTGGGAGAGGTACCCTGACTAAGAGCTACTAAGGAGACTACACAGTACTGCAGTTTGTCAAAAGCACAGTGTACCGACACAATGCTGGATGGAACATGGGCAAAAGGAAGATATTTTCCTTAAACTCGAAAAAAATAAAATGCAAAAACAAACTAAACATCAACTCTAAGTCAAGGCCACATTCGACATGCAGGTATGCAACCCATAGACTTTTTTTCTACATCTTTTTATCCACTTAGAATCCTGGATCATGTTCATAAATCATGTCTTTCACCACCCAAGAAATGGGTACAAATGTGGTAAGAAAGCCTATTTCTAACACAAAAATTACCAGGTATATTCACATTTTCTCTCTCTATTCTCCCATCTCCCTCTCTTAGACACATACCTGAATGACTACACTATAAAGCACATTTAGCAGCCTCTTAAAATGGCAGATACTATATCACGATTGCTTAATGATCTGAGATATATTGGCATTTCTTGAAACTCACTATTTCAAGCACTGGGGGAAAATTAAAAAAAGAATTGCTGTAATTCCCATTAACATTACCTGTTCTGAAAATCGGCCACCATGTCACGCCTCTCCGAGATCTTGGATGAACCATCGAGCCTCATGTAGGTATGCTTCCTGTAAACCATATATTCCTGCCAATTGGGGTAAAAGGATTTAATAAGTCTAATGCAAATTAATTTACCTAATTTCACAAGTATATACCCACCTTCTACCTCATCCATACTAAGGGCAAGTCATTATGTCTAGAATGAGAAGAAAGCTATCCCCAAAGTATAGGAATTTGACTTAGAAATGAGCTGACTTCCAGGGAATGAAAACAGAGAGCAACCTAAAGATTATGGCATCCCTTTGTTTCTCCTAGGAAATGAGTCTTATTCCTATAGATTTCTGTAAGTTTATTGGGGGGGGGGGGGGAACCAAACCCAACAAAATGAAATCATCAAACCAAAATGAGTTTTCAGTCACCAACCAAATATTTTTCACAGTTATGAAAACATCCAGTTTTCTTTCAGCCTAATGTTTTTTCCTCCAGTAAATCCTTACTAAAAAAAGAACTTAAATGTACAGTCTAAGCTTTCTCTCGTCACTGTCAAGGGATATCTAAACATCACAGTTAAATGGAAGCCAAGTAATTTTGTATGGCAAAGAATGTTCTTGACAACAACTGTAAGAGAAATTACAATTTTTAAGAATGGAAGAAAGGCTGACCCCTTAGCATGGAGGTTAAGTGCTGTGCATAGGAAGCTGGATAGTGGATCAGCAGGGGAGAAGAGGGTAAGGCGACTGGATCCCACATGGCCAACTGCACAGTTCGAGTCTCAAACCCTACAGTTTAAAAATGCCAGGCACGTGTGCATTCATGCCCCAAATCTCGAGAGAGAAGGAACTAAGACTCTGATATCCCCTCGGGGGATGGGGGTGGGTGGGTGTGATTTCTTACTTTCCCTCTGTCTCCCCCCCCACCACTCCTGTCTCTTAAGAGCAAACAAACAAACAAAAAAAAAACCCCAGCAAGCTGGATCCCACATGGCTGATGGTGGTTCAAGTCCTGGCTTTGGCAGCCTGTCACATGTGTGTTCCCCCAAATCCTGACGGAATGAAAAAAATGGAGAAAAAAGCACCATGGCATCACCATGCCCCATTGGGAAGGGTGATCTTTCTCTCTCTCTTTGGTGAGCACATGTGCCTACTGGAAATAAAATAAAAAAAACATAAAAAGACTGGAATGGGACCAACAGATGGCATAATGGTTATGTTGCTGGACTCCCATGTAGTCAACCGAGATTTGAATCCCTGACCTGGCAGTTTAAAACTCATGCTGGGTGCGTGTGCATGCATGCCCAAAATCCCAACAGGAGGGTGAAGAAGGGACTGCACTGTAGCCATCCCCCCTGGGGGGGGTGATTTCCTGCTTTCTGTCTGTCTGTCTGGCAAGTGCATGTGCCCTATAGCAAAAATCTCTCTTAAAAAAAATGGAGAGGAAACTTAAAGAGATGCAATAGAGAGAATTGTTTGCATTTTTAGAAGCTTTAATTCCTGTAGCAGATGATGTACAAATGAACAGATTTTCTCTTTTGTTACCTCTGATTACACTAAAAAAAAGTCAATTTATAGAGAAACTACTATCTAAAGTGAAGCACAGCTGCTTATTTATAAGAAACACCATGAAACAATTATTTCAGTTTTAAAATAACTTTTCTCTACTGAAACAGATCAATAATTTCAATTGGGAAGTGTCTGTGTTAGTCAGTGTATGCTTACTGGAGAGAGAGAGACAGACTGAGACAATGAAAGGGAAAGATCTCCTGGGATCTTGGGCATGCATGCATGCACTTCAAGCCACAGGGTCTGAGACTCGAGCTACGGTCAAGCACGGAGTCCAGTGATGTAACCACTATGCCACTTCCTGGCCCCAATGTAGTAGCCTATTATAGTAAGTGAGTGCCAAGACTTTGGCAGAGGTCTCTGGAGAGGGTATGTGTGAGGTGAGGCTGGTCAACAAAGCAGACAAGTCCAGAGAAGCACCATCTACACTGTGATGTTTTTTGTTTTGTTATTTATTTATTTATTTATTTATTTATTTATTTATTTATTTATTTTTAAATTCTTTCCTATCTCTGGGTAGTCCTTCAAGGGTTTTGATAATCAAAGGAGAGCAATAAATACTCAAAGTAAGGTTGAGGTTTACATTTAGTGGTATAGCTCTATAGCAGAACTGGGTAAATGGCAGAAGAGGAGGGATGTTTTGGATAGGAGGAAATTCAGAAAAGGTAAAAAACAATAGCATGATTATGGTCTTTGGAAGCTTGCCATACCTTGGCAAATAATCCAGTCAAGGAGTATTGAAAAATAGAACAACAAAATAACTAAACAAGGGCCAGTCAGTGGCACTGTGGTTAAAGCAGTTTGATCCCACTTGGCCAACTGCATGGTTTGAATCATGGACCTGGCAACTTAAAATTTCAACACGTTGGGTACCTATGCATTGTGTGTCCAAAATCCAGAGAAAACGGAGAAGGGATTGTGGTAGGCCATTGCCCCAAGGGGTGCTTTCTCACTGCCCCTTCCCTTTGGTGAGCACAAGCACTTTACAGCGAGAAAGGAAAAAAGAGAAGAACTAAATAATATGATGGGGGTCTTAAAAAAGTTCACAGAAAATGCACATTACGAAAATACTCTGTGCCGGGGCCAGCAGGTGGCGTGGTAGTTAAGGGTGCTGGACTCCCACATGGCCGACTGTAGTTCAAGTTCTGGACCTGGCAGCTTTCTCTCTCACTCTGCCCCTCTTTGGTCAAATTAAAATAAATAAAAATGAATAAATGAATTTTTTTTTAAAAGAAAATACTCTGTGTAAAGGGGGCCAGCAGGAGGTATACTGGACTCCCACATGGCCAACCACAGTTCGAGTACTGGACCTGGTGGTTGCTATCTCACTTTCCACCTTTCTGTCCCTCTCTGGTGAAATTAAAATAAAGAAATTTAAAAATAATAATAAAGTTAAATAATTTTTAAAGAAAATACTCTGTATGGATTTTAAACATTTTCACACTAAAATAAATCTCTACTTTTAATTTCATTTTCCCACAAACTTAAAATCCCCTTGTATTCCAAGAAAGTTTACAGAGAAGACACCCATCCCACAGACTGGATTTTAACAAAAAGTAGGCTTCCTGCACAGGCATTCTTTTGCCATTTATTTATTTATTTATTTATTTTTCTGCTGTTTTTAATTTTGCCAGAGAGTATGTGGGTTCGCCAAAGAGAGGCAGAGAGAAGGAAAGTAAGAAAGCACCCTTAATAGGGAATGGCCATGCCACAAACCCTTCTCCATTTCTTTTAAGATTTTGGGCACACACACACACACACACACACACACACACACGCGCGCACCTGGTATGTTTCTCAAGTCGGCCATGTGAGTTCCAGCTGCCTTAACTACCATGCCATCAGGTGGCCCTTCTTTTGCCTTTTAAACCAGAACTTTTATCTCATGAGAGCATTGACAAATGAATCCTCTTACAAATCTTGTTCACATATTTACACATCAAGGTCAACAAAACATCAGGGATATTAATCCTACCCCATAAGCAAATCAACTCCAATTACAGTTACTGAAGCAACAAAAGAGAGTCTCTGTTACTGCTTCAAGTCTTATATCCAGGGGACCACTGGCAATTTGGAGTCACAGTCATTCATTTAATGTGTCTTGAATATTTTAAATTACTTCTATTATGTTTTTTAGTAGTATTGTTTCCTACAGAAAACCACTCATTGATTGTTGCTCCCCCTGTCAGAATTGTGTGCACTCTGTAACATCTTTGGTCACGGTAGTCCAGTTTTCCTAATAATTTTGTTAATGTGCTGTGAAAGATTGGAAATTTGAAGTATGTAGTGTGTATGATACTAAAATGTGATTTGGTTGGACGTATGTAACAGTTTTCAACATTTGAAGACAGTGGTTCTTTTTTTTTTTTTTTGGAGAGGTTTTTGCTATAGGGCGCGTGCGCTCGCCAGACAGACAGAGACAGAGAGACAGAAAGCAGGAAATCACCCCCCAGGGGGGATGGCCACGCCGCAATCCCTTCTCCTCCATTCTCCTCTTGGGATCCTGGGCACGCACGCACACGCGCCCGGCGTGAGTTTCAGCCGCCGGGTCCGGAACTCGAACCGCGGTCGACTACGTGGGAGTCCAGCGACATAGCCATTACACTAACTGCTGGTCCCAAGACAGTGGTTCTTGATAGCCTCTTAAGGAAAATTTGACTGTAAATTTGAAGCTGGAGTGTCACTGGAATAATTTAAAAAGAATCACTATAGTTGGCTTTTTCAATTTTTGGTACATATGTTAAGAATTGGGTACAAATTGAAATGTCTGTACTGGTCCTTGACACAACAATAAATCTCAATTACAAAAAAAAGAATGAATACATAAAATTAAATAAATAATTCTTAAATAAAAAATCCTGAATGTTGGCTTTCTTCTTTTTTTCTAGTTTGCTATAAGATACATATACTTAATGGAGTGAGACAGAATGGGGAGAGTGAGAACTCAACATCCCCCAGGGAAATGATCAACTTGCAATCCCTTTTTTCCCATTCTCATCTCAGAATTTTGGGTCTACAAACACCAGGCACATTTTTAAAGCTGCCTGATCTAGGACTCAAACCATGCAGCTGGCCATGTGGGATCCAGCCACGCTAACCACCATGCCACTGGCTGGCCCCATGTTGTTTTTAAAACCAGCAACTGAGATTTGGTTAATTCGAAACTTTCCATTTGCACGGTACTGAAGCAAGATAGTTTTTAAATATGGTACACTCATTCCCACTCACCTCTCAAGTCTCTATAGTTCTCTCCCATGTCTGAGGACCACTGTTTGATGATTAGTCAGATATTACCGTGGTTTACAGTAACTGTGTCACGCTCAGCACTTCTGTGCATTCGAGGGCTTATGGGACAGAAAAGCCACTAAATTACCCAGTTTTTACTTACTCTAGGCACTCTATAGAAATCAAGAGTCTCTCACACATAGATCCACTTATAGTACTGGGTTGTTGGGAAAGTCAGAATGCATCTTTGCACAGAAAAATACACCATGACTTTCCCGATGACCTGATATTTAGGACAGGCTCAGAAAAATGGTCCACCAGTCATTAGTGTGACTCAAGTTCTGGCCCCGCACAGAGCAAGCAGAACTCTGTTAGCTTCATTTAAAGTAGCAAAGAAAAGGGTCACATGGTGGCAGAGAGGCAATGCAATCCTGCAATGCTGAACCCACAGAGGAAGGTCTGGCTTTGCATTACAAGGACCCAATACACATTGGGCATGTATGGCCACGATTCAAACTGGCTAAGGCTGTGGTATACGACAGCATAAAGACCCTACTGGGTCTCTCAGCAAAGAAATAAATAAGCTTTACCAAAATGATGATGATAGTAACAACAACAACAACAGGCTTATAGTCTAGTGGTTAACAGAGCTGAATTTCACATGACCAACCAGTTTGAATCCCAGTTCGGGTGGCTTGAAAATCATGCAGGTGTGTGTGCATTACCCAGATCCTGACAGGATGAAGAAATGGAGAAGGGATTGTAGTGTGACCACATTCTATTGGGAGATGCTTTCTCCCTCTCCTCTGGGACCTTTCTCTTGCAAGGGTGTATGTGTAATCAGGAAATTAAAAAACCAAAAGCTAATCATAATAAATTTACATTAGTATAACAATAAAAAATAACAAATATAATAACAAAAGAAAGCAAAAAAAGAGAGAAAACAACCCAAATATAGACCTTTTTCCTCTCCTAGAGGTGTCATAATTTAGTGTCCTGTCTCTTTTGAATATCAGTTCCATCAAGAAAACTCTTGTGGATCAATAACTACTAACCAAAGTAAGTTCTAATACTGCTTGAAAAAATAAAACTATGGAGACCAGCAGTTAGCATAATGGCTATGTCACTGAACTCCCATGTAGTCGACTATGGTTCGAGTCCCGGACCTGGTGGCTTAAACTCATGCCAGGTGCATGTGCGTGTGTGTCCAAGATCCCAAGAGGAGAATGGAGGAGAAAGGACTGCGGTGTGGCCATGCCCCCTGGGGTATGATTTCTCGCTTTCTGTCTTTCTGGCAAGTGCACATGCCCTATAGAAAAAACCTCTTAAAACAAATTAAAACTATGACTTTCAAAATTTAGAAAGACCTATATAGTTTTTTTTTTTTTTTTTTTTTTGAGAGGTTTTCACTATAGGGCGCGTGAGCTCACCAGACAGAGAGAAACCTAGAGACAGAAAGCAAGAAATCACCCCCCAGGGGGGATGGTCACGCCGCTGCAATCCCTTCTCCTCCATTCTCCTCTCGGGATCTTGGGCATGCACGCACACGCGCCCGGAGTGAGTTTTAAGCCACCGGGTCCGGGACGTGAACCGCGGTCGACTACATGGGAGTCCAGCGACATAGCCATTACGCTAACTGCTGGTTCCCAAGACCTATATAGTTTTAATAGGTAGTGATTTTTCTCAAAAATCATTAAATAAGTGGGTTATGGGGACCAGCAGATGGCATAACGGTTACATTGCTAGACTCCCACATAGTTGACCACGGTTCGAGACCTGACAGCTTAAAACTCACACCAAGCACACATGTTTGTGTGCCCAAAATCCAGAGAGGAGAATGGAGGAAATGTGATTGAGGTATGACCATCCCTTCTGAGAACGGAGGGTGATTTCTTGCTGTCTCTGTCTCTCTGGTGAGCACATACACCCTATAGCAAAAAATCTCTCTTAAAAAAAAAAAAAAAGTACGTTATGAAGAAGATGTACTAATGGCATTTGAATTATGATTCTCAAGCAGTGTAATAATACACATGCCTAGACTAGCCCAGGGATTTTGACACTGTGGGTCTGTCCTAGGGCCTGGACTATTTATTTTCTTAGAATGGCTTATTTATTTATTTATTTATTTATTTATTTATTTAGAGATTTTTGCTATAGGGTGCATACACTCACCAGAGAGACAGAAACCGAGAAATCAATCCCTCGCTGCAATCCCTTTTCCTCCACCCTCCTCTAGGGATTTTGGGCAGGAACGCACAAGCGCCTAGTGAGTTCTAAGCCACCTCATCCAGGATTTGAACTGTGGTTGACTATGTGGGAGGCCAGCAACGTAGCCATTACACGAGTTACAGGTCCCTAAAATGGCTATTAGTAAAGAGAAACGCTAACATGTGTCGGTGAGCTGGAAAGACATGGGAATCCTTGTACACTACTGGTGGAAACATAAAGCAGTACAGAGGTTCCTCAAAGAGTTACAAATAAAACTACTGTGTTAATCAGCGATCTCGCTTCTAGGAATATATTCAAGAGAAATAAAATTAGTACCTTGAAGAGATTTTTTTAAGAGAGATTTTTGCTGTAGGGTGTATGTGCTCGTTAGAGAGAGACAGAGAGACAGAAATCGAGAAATCAGCCTCCCCTGGGGGGATGGCCATGCCACAATCCCTTCTCCTCCATTAGCCTCTCAAGATTTTGGGCATGCATGCACACACACCTGGCATGAGTTTTTGAAACCACTGGGTCCAGGATGCAAACTGTGGTCAACTACATGGAAGTCCAGCAACGTAATCATTATGCCATCTGCTCATCCCTCTTGAAGAGGTTTTTGTACCACATGTTCACTGTGGCATTATTCACAATAGCATTAACCTAAGTATCTACCAGAAGATGAATGGATAAAGAAAATAAACATACACAAGCATATATACATACACACAATGAAATGTTATTCAGCTTTAAAAAGAAGGAGGAGGGACCAGTAGTTAGCGTAATGGCTATGTCACTGGACTCCCATGTAGTTGACCGTGGTTCAAAGTCCCGGACCCGGCGGCTTAAAACTCATGCCAGGTGCGTGTGCGTGTGTGCCCAAGATCCCAAGAGAATGGAGGAGAAGGGATTGCGGCGTGCCCATCCCCCCGGGGGGGTGATTTCTCGCTTTCTGTCTCTGTTTATCTGTCTGGCGAGCTCACACGCCCTATGGCAAAAACTTCTCAAAAAAAAAAAAGGAGGAGATACTCTTGCTATGTAACAACATGACAGAAACCTGAGAGACACCGTACTAAGTTAAGTAAGCCACACACAGATAAATACTCCATGTAAAATCTAATAAGCCAAACTCATAAAAGCAGAGAGTAGAAGTGGAGAAAGAGGGAGATGTTGGTCAGAGGGTAAAAAGGTTAGCTACATGGGACGAAAAACTTTTCAAGATCTAATGTACAGCATCAAGAGTGCAGTTAATAAGACTGTTTTGTGTACTTGAAATTTGCTAAGAAGGTAAATCTTACATGTTTTCACCATGCACACAAAACCACAACTAGGAGCCAGCCGGTGGTATGGTGGTCAGAGCAGCTGGATCCCCTATGGCCGTGTGGTTTGAGTCCTGGACCAGTGGCTTGAAAGACACACAGGGCATGTGTGCATGTGTACCCAAAATCCTGACAGGGGAGTGAAGAAGGGGTACTGCAGGGTGGTTTTATCCCCCCAGGGGGTGGGGTGCTTTCTCAACTCTCCCTCTTTCTGGTGAGCACATGTGCCCTGTGGCAAAGTAAAACAAACCAACATTATAACTACGTGAGATGATGGATATATTATTTAGCTTGATTGCAGTAGTAATTTCACAATGTATACATATACCAAAACATCATGCTGTCAGGCTGGCCCCACGGCCTAGTGGTCAAGAGAAGCCAGATCCAAATGGCTGACCATGATTCAAGTCCCAGACCCAGTGGCTTGAGAAACACACTGGGCATGTGGGCATGCATGCCCTAAATTCTGACAGGATGGAGAAATGGAGAAATGGAGAAGGGACTGCAGTGTGACCACACTCCACCGGGCAGTGGTTTCTCTCTCTTTTCTTCTGTTGTATTTACCCTCTGGCAACTTAAAAACAAATCAAATCATCACGTTGTCTACCTTAAATATGTATAATTTTTACTTATCAAGTATAACTCAATAAAGCTGGAAGAGGAAAAATTTCAAAGATCATTTCAAAAGATTCCCTGTATCAGCAGAGAACCAGCACTACAGAGGGAAGGTGGAGGGATGTCCCTTAGAAAATTCCTATTTAGGGGCTGGCAGGTGGTGTGGTGGTTAAGGGTACTGGACTCCCACATGGCCAACTGCGGACCTGGCTTGCTTTCTCACTTTCTCTCTCTCGCTCGCTCTGTCCCTCTCTAGTCTTAAAAAAAAAAAAAAGTTAAATAAAATAATTTTAAAAACTTGCTATTTAATATATACTGAATGTCTGTACTCGATGGAGAAACTGAGATATCAGATGGTACAAGGGCACAGCAAACAACTATGGATACCAGAGAGTGTGGAAGGAGGGTGGAGATGGGGGAGGGTGAGCGGGAAAAGGAAAGAAGCAAAACATAAGGGACACAACATGGAAAACTATCTGCTGATAATAAAATGTATGATAATATCTTCAACTGCACCATTATACAGTGTATTCAGAATGGGAAAATTCATTTGGTATGTTGTATGATATACAGGGATTGAATATAAAAATAAATAAGTGAATAAATAAATAACCTTACTATTTAGCATGGCCCCCAGATAAGTACCATTGGCAACACCTGGATTTTGATACAAACATAGGATTGAGGGTCACATCCCACACCTAGTGATTCACAATCTATATTTTAATAACATGATTTACAAGCATTAAGCGTGAAAAACACTGTTGTAGAACATATGTGGTTTTTTTGTTAGCTTTTTAAAAGTTTTGCTATAGGGTGCATGTGGTTGCCAGAGAGAGACACAGGGAAGGGGAGGAGGAGAGGAATCTGCCCGCAGAAATAACGCTGCAATCTCTTCTCCATTCTGCTCTCGGGATTTTGGGCATGAATGCACTTGTGCCTGGTGCTATTTTGAAGCTGTAGGGTCTACGACACAAACTGCACAGCTGGCCATGTGGGATCCAACATCTTAACCTCCATGCCACCTGCTGACCCCACATAAAGTATTTTTTAAAACACTGGTACGCTCTTTTCAAGTAAAGTTTTATACAGAACCCTTCTAATAGATAAAATAGGTATAAACAGTACTATTCTGTCTGATGAAGAAGGCTGGCCCCATCTGCTTAATTATACCCTGTCCTCTACAACTGACCAGTTTCAAAGACACTGTTTCATGAAACAAGTTGAAAATACTGACCAGTTCAGGATTACATCCACAAGCTCTACTACATTTTATGTAGTGTCAGTATAACTCAAGACGCAAATTCCTTCTCCTTCCTTTAAAATATACTAAACCATAGCAAATATTTGTTCATCTAATGGTATGAAAGAAAGGGCCTATGTCCATCTTGAAGTAACATGATGACAGTGGCTAGCATTTACTGCGCATTCACTACCTAGCTTAGCTAATCCTCATACCAGACTTCAGGGCAGGTGCTACTACTGTCACTCCCACTTTCGCAGATGTTAAGATGTTCTGTACTCAGCTAAGTGACACACGCAGTAGTAGCAAACAGCACTGGCATTCAAACTGATTTGTTCCAAAGCCTTTTCTACCACCTCCTAGATGGAAGGAAGCTCATTACCACTGGGACAAAAACCCCATTATCTGTCCTAAAGAAAGGATAACTGAGTACTTAGTTATAAAATATAAATAAATATAAAATAAATATAAAATAAAATCACATAAAAGGCTATATATTCATATTAAACCTTTATCCCTAATAAAGGTTCACAGATCCCTTTTACTAAGCTCCCATTCTGAAACTTGTATTTCAAAGTTGCCTTGATGGTCACTTTAACCCATTTTTACACTGATATAACAATTTGGAGAAAGACTGCAGTATAAACCTCAATCCCACAGTCCTGGTGTTACTTCTTCTCGGACATGCCGTTTTCCCTCTGTGGGGTATATCACCAACAAAAACACAGGACCCTCCCCGTATCTATTACAGTGGCTCTGAAGTCCCAGTAAATTGCACCAAGCAATTGAAATATGACAGACTCCCCTTAACTAATACAGAGCCCTTTAAAGCACAATCCTATCAGAAGGCACTCATGGGCCCATCCTAATCTGCTTTCAACCTACTGGTATTATTTCCTTTTCCACTAGCTCATATAGTATATTCACACTGGACTTCTTCCAAATATTTTGAACCTTCCCATCTATCTTTTTTTTCTTTTTCTTTTCTCCTTTTTAAATTTTTTTTTTGCCAGAGGGTGCATGCACTTACGAGAGGTAGAGGGAAAGGAGGAAAGAATCCCCCCGGGAAATGGTCATGCTGTGATCCCTTTTATTCCCTTTCTCTGTCTATTCAAGATTTTGGGCACACATGCACACACACCTGGCATGTTTTTCACGCAGTCTGGTGCACAGTTATCCATGGGGAATCATGCACCCTTAACTACCAGGCCACAGGCTGCCCTTTCTGTCTTTTTTATATCTGATTTCCTTAGTCTCCAAGTCCCTTAGTGATGGCTGAAATTCTATATAATATGTTACCATCTATGTAAAGCCTAGTTTGAGAATGACCTAGTGTAAATATATCCCTCTACTAGCCTCAGTTCTGTTCCTGTTTCATCTTGGCACTAGTAACAAGTTGAGTTATTTGTGTATGTATATGTCTCCTCCAGTAGATCATTCCTTGTCAAAGACCATGTTTAACTGATCATTTTTATCTGTCTGGCACAATGTTTCATTCACAGGTAGCATGGAAAAAAACTTAGGATGGCCCCATGCAGTAGTTAAGCATGGCTTGACTCCCAGTCCCAACAGCCTGAATAACATGCTGGACATGTGCACAGTGCACACAGGCCTCGGACCTGACAGAACGGAGAAAGGGGGCAGGCAAAAAAAAAAAAGACTGCAACACGAGCAGACCCCTTAGAGTGTGCTTGCTCACACTCACTCACACACACTTGCCCACCTCCCCTGGCACAGAAAAAGAGAGAAAAGGACAGAAAGAAAAAATGTAAATAGATTATAAATGGCATGGCTCTAAGTCGACAAGTTTCCTTCCATCATTCCTAATACCTAACTTTAAAAACTCTGTAATTGGCACCAGCAGTTAGCGTAATGGCTATGTCGCTGAACTCCCATGTAGTCGACTGCAGTTCGAGTCCCAGACCCGGCGGCTTAAATACACACCGGGCGCATATGCGTGCGTGCCCAAGATCCTGAGATGAGAATGGAGGAGAAGGGATTGTGGCATGGCAATCCCCCCTGGGGGGGGAGTGATTTCTCACTTTCTGTCTCTGTCTTTCTGGCGAGCACATGTGCCCTATAGCAAAAACCTTCCTCCCACCCAAACACACACACACACACACACACACACATACACACCTCTGTAATTAACTGTGACTCCAACTTGTTTTTCATTCCATAGGGTAGTTTTAAAAAAGCCAGCTCCCTAGTATATGCAGAATCACAGCTCCCAATGGTAACTAGGGAGTCTTAGGAGAAGTCAGTTCATAGATGATAGAATGTCTGCTCAGGATGAATCTTCCCCCAGTGAGATATTGCACTTGGATGGGTGACTGGGCATGTTACCCAATTGCTCTACCCAGTGTCTCAAATGTCATCATTAGCTATGGATTATCTGGATTTAATTCTATATTGTACTATTTCTTTGTACTGGTACAGCTCAAGACTTGTCTGGATTTCAGTACTTAACAATCACACCACATACAGCGTCAGCTGACTGACCCTTTCCAAGTACGTTCGTATTGCAGAGGAAATAGTGGTGGCTTGTTTCCTTCAGCTACAGACTCAGTAATTTGATATAACAGTAAAGAATCTGAAAAGAAAAAGGCCCACAGATACTACAAGTCATCTGTAACGAGTTAAAAGCTCTCTCCGCTACTAGACCGTGGAGAGGAGACTATGATGATGGTAAAACTGATGGTGGTAGGAAGTTTGATCTGACACCCAGCTGCACACTACCACCCCCACTGCACAGGGGCTACTTCCATAGCACCCCCAAAGCCAAGACCCTACAGGTAACTGAGGGAATTTACAGTAAATCTGTAACATAACATTTTATGATCTACCATGTCCTTCCTGATTCATGTCCTTGACTTCTATCCTTGACTTTCTTCCTAGCTCTGAAAATTAAACACTCTCATTTTTTAAACCCCTATCCAGAAATGCCACGTGAAGGACAAAACAATTCTGAATACAGAATTCTATTTGAATGAAGATCTGATAAAAACACAAGAAATTTAAATTAAAGTCAGATTTTTCCCCAAAAGAAAAAGGTAGCTATCCATCACATTAGAAAATACTAAGAGCCCAGAAGCCATATTTCTCAGACAATGGAAAACTGATTATATCTGGGTCATCAGAAAAGTTGTGATGTATTTTCCTATGCAAAAATGCGTCATGACTTTTCCAACGACCCAATACAAGTATGTGAAATTTTCCTCCTTTTTTTATTAAGAATTATTTAACTTTATTTATTCATTTTAATTTGACCAGAGAGGGAAAGAGAGAGAAGGAAAGTGAGAAAGCAAGCTGCCAGGTCTGGGACTCAAACCATGGTCAGCCATGTGGGAGTACAGAGCCTTTAAACTACCATGCCACCTGCTGGCCCCAGTATGTGAATTTTTACTGTCTTCTAGTTCTGCTTAGTCCCAGATATAGAGAGGCAAGAAGATAACCAGGAATGAGACACAGAATAAAAATAAATTTAAAAAGGCTGCAGCATGAAAGAGAGATGTTGACATACTCCATAGCTATACAATGGAGCTTCAATACCCCCCATGTGAATTTCTTTCTTTTTTAAAATTTATTTATTTATTTATTTTGGAGAGGTTTTTGCTATAGGGTGCGTGCACTCGCCAGACAGAGAGAGACAGAGAGACAGAAAGTGAGAAATCACCCCCCAGGGGGACGGCCACGCCGCAATCCCTTCTCCTCCATTCTCCTCTCGGGATCTTGGGCACACACGCACACGCACCTGGCAGGAATTTAAGCCACCGGGTCCATGATGCAAACTGCGGTCGACTACGTGGGAGTCCAGCGACATAACCATTACGCTAACTGCTGTCCCCCCACCCCCATGTGAGTTTCCAACACCTACTATACTGGAAGCTTTTCTTTACTTCTTTTCTAGAGGGTACAAGATGTCAAAGGAAAAGAGAATCCTGAAACAAAGAAAAACAAGCAACATTCTGAGACTGAAGAAGCAAGGCAAGGCTTGCCTCTTTTTTTTTTTTTTTTAAGAAGAGATTTTTGCTATGGGGTGCATGTGCTCACCGGAGAGACAGAGAGACAGAAAGCAAGAAATTACCATCCATGGGAGATGGCCACATGGTAATCCCTGCTCCTCCATTCTCCTCTTGGGATTTTGGACATGTATGCACACATCCCCAGCATGAGGGTTTTTTTGTTGTTTTTTTTTTTTCCCATATTTTATTACAGAGGTACTGTGTAGATGTATTATTTGTTAGTGTGTAATTTGCAAACTGCTAATTCATGTAGTACATGTACAAAATAATTATATAAAAATGCTTTAAAAACTAGTAGATATTGTTCTCTGCCGGGCATACAGAAAGGCAGACCCAGACAGGAGGCACGCACCACGCGGCAGCAGCAGCAGCAACCCATATGGTGCTGCTGCCTCCTCGTCTGACGCTTTGTCATCTGCCACCTCTTCGTTGCATCTTGAGTCTTCACCTTTCTCCCCTCTTCTGTGGACGTCCTCTCACCATGCTTCACAGATGACCACGCATGAGAAGTGAGTCACACGAGCTAGTCTTCGTACTTTTTGACCGCGGATGAGAACGATCCTGGTTCTCTGGGACATTCATCAGTCAGTTCTATTTCTTGGGACTCTTATCCTGTAACGTATCACTTCACATTTAAATAAGCCTCCTTCAAGCAGCCTTCATTCTCTCCTTTGAGTCCTCCTTTTATATTTAGTCCCTCCAGGATCTACATTATACTGTTTAATCCTCATGATCAAAACAACTAAGAAAGCTGTCTTATTACAACTGTCTTATATTTCAAATTACCAGGAGTTTTGCTAAAAAAATACAAAAAGGAAAAATTCAGCCCAATAATTAGCTGTGACAAGTTCTTAAAGTGCAGTACTAGGAACAGTCTCTGGTCCAAAATTATTGCAAACAAATAACCAGTTCTTCTGAGGGTCACCAAAAAGATCTAGGGTCATGCAGCAGTCCAGAAATCCACTGTGATGTTGATATATAAAGGATTGTATTCCACCGACAGCAATTTATAAGAACAGCTAGACAACCCATCTCTTCTCCAGACTCGTGACACCTAGTGTAAGAGTTTCATCCTTTCTATATTCACTTCATTGCCCCCGTCTCTAGTGTGGAAGATCATTGTGTATTTACCCACTTCAGGCTTTGGCCGGGATATTTTCATTCTATGGAGCTCAACTCTGAGTCTGAGGTTATCGTCTTCGTCTCCCCATCCCCAGTAGTTGTTAGAGAATCCATTCACCTTAAAAAATTGCTCTCTGCTTAGGCAGTAACACCCCCAAAATATCCGCTGTAGCATAACCTATACCCGGTGCTGTTCCTCCCCCGGATGCTTGGACTGATCTTCACACTTGTACAGGTTAAAGTCGTCCTTGGGCACCAGGTCCACATTGTGGAATATAAAGCAGTCCCAATTTTCTTTCTTGAGAGCTTCTAGATAGCCCACATTCAAAATTTGGCTCGATTAAACTTTTTATTTCCAGCCTGGTGGATAATGTAGATGCCATACTCCAGCCACTGCCTCTGCAGGAAGGGGTGAAGATGCTCTAGCAGATACATAAGGTGTTTCTCTGTTTTGGAAGGGAGTGAGTATGGCCATCCGCTGAGAAGCCTCACATTCTTCAGGGCGATATTGGCCTTTGTACACTCGGGGATTTTCTGCCTGTACTTTTCCAAAGTGAGATCTGGTTTGGAAACCAGCTTGCTCTGGCCTCCTGGCTTGGGGCCTGAGCTAGCGCCGCCAGAGAATGGAGAAGTGGCCTGAAGCGGCCCAGGGACTGCGCCGCCCCGGAGGCAGCTCCCCAGCATGAGTTTTAAGCTGCTGAGTCCAGGACTCGAACCTTGGTCGAGTACGTGGGAGTCCAGTGACGTAATGATTACACCATCCACTGGTCCCAACTTTTTTTGGGAGGAGGTTTTTGCTAAAGGGCACGTGCATTCACCAAAAAGACAGACAGAGACAGAAAGAAAGTGAGAAATCACCCCCCAAGGAGGGATGGCCACACTGCAATCTTCTCCTCCATTCTCCCCTCAGGATCTTAGGCACGCACGCACACATGACCAGTGTGAGTTTAAGCCACTGGGTCTGGGACTTGAACCGTGGTCAACTACATGGGAGTCCAGTGACATAGCCATTATGCTAACTGCTGGTTCCCTCCAACTTTTTTTTTTTTTTTTTTTTTTTAAATAAAAGGTAAATTGTACTCAATGAAAAACACCTATACAGAAGATCCTATCACCTGATTTTCAGGGTTCATGTACCAGGGTCATGTTTTGATGCTGAAACATAGCTTTAATGAACATTTACACCGAAAGCTTTCTGTATGTGAATGAAAAGGAAAGACAAAGAAATACAGACTTAATCCTGCACTAAATTAAAATCCACAATAAGTTTACATTTTGAATAAATGATTAGACATATAACCATTAGGGGCTCTGCAATTACATGCTCAGAAAATAAATTGTACTCTCTCTCAAATATAGAATGTGGTTTATATACACCAATAATATTAAAACAAACCAAAAAGAATGAACTCCAAGGAAATACAGTGTTGAAGAAACATTAGCACCCTACTAAGGAAACAAACAACTGTTTCACTTTACTATGGAAACATACAAAGAGTTGCAACATCTTCTGGCTTTGGTATCCTGGATGCATGTTACACATCTGGTTAAGGAATGCCAGCGGTTGTGAAATTCAGGCTTTGAACTTGCTTTTCCCAATTTAGAATTCCCCACAGAGAGTAGCATCTACATCTAGAGAAGATGCTCAGGTTGCCTTGATGGTAAAGTCACCCCCCTAAAGTAACAGCTGGATTACAGATAGGTAGGAAATTACTCTGGCCGGTATTGTTTACAACACTCATTCTGTACAAAATTCATGATCACACTTTGAATTACTTATTTTAGAAATAATTAATGAGTACCCAGAAATGTACAATATACAGAATGAAGAACTTAAAATCTAGGGGGCTGTCAAATTCAAACTACCTACTCTCACCTTCACCTACCAGGGCTAGCTTATCCTGGTTGCTTGCCTATATTTCCTTGGAAATGCCTTTTAATAGGAATAAATTTTTAGCACTCTCTCTCTATATATGATACAGCCTTGGGAAATAAAAGTCATTACCACCACCCTTATTAAATTTTTAGTATGTTATTTGTCTGTAATTCTTTTTTTTTAAATGCGAGATTTTTGGTATAGGGCATGTGAGCTTGCAGAGAGACAGAGAGGAAGAAAGCAAAAAATCAATACCCCAGGGGGATAGCTGCGCTGCAATCCCTTTTCTTCCATTTTCCTCTCAGGAATTTGGGCACGCATACACACACACACACACACGTGCCTGGCGTGAGTTTTTTAAGCTGCTGGTACTCAAACTGCAGTTGACTACATGGCAGTCCTACAACATAACCAATTATGCCATTTGCTGATCCCGTTTGCCTATAATTCTTAGTAGCTTAAAATTAGTATTTTATCTATAATTTCCTTGGTTCTTTAGGTCAAGGCAAGTGTACATTACCTAAAAAGAGCCTCACTGCAGAACAGTTAATCATATTGTTTTGGCTGTTGGTATAATTTTGTTTGAACAGGATATTGGAGATAAATGTAGTACTTTAATTTTGGATTACTTCTGTTACAACCTATAACAGGCAAGATTTATTAATATATTAGGGTCTAGCAGTGACACAGCAATAATGCTGGAAGGTTCTGGGTTTTCATCCTCCCTGTGCATGCCAGGCACATACATTTGTGCCCAAGGTCAAGGTTGTCTGAGAAAGGAGGTGGACTGCAGGGTGAAGACACTGTAGGGGATGCCTGTCTATTTGTCTCTCTCTCGCATGGAAAAAATAAAATAAACTTGAAAAAGATTTATATCAGGGTTAGTAGATTGCGTAGCGGTTACGTTGCTGGACTCCCATATGGCCAACTATGGTTTGAGTCACAGACCCAGTGGCTTGAAAATCATGCCAGGTGCATGTGCATTTGTGCCAAAAATCTCAGGAGGAGAATGGAAGAGAAGGGGTTATGGCGTGGCCATCCCCTGGGAGGGGTGTGATGTCTCATTTTCCCTCTCACTGTCACTGTCTCTGTCTACTTCCCCAGCGAGTACATGCACCCCAAGACAAAAACCTTTTTTTTATTTATTATTTTTTAAAAAGAAGGACCAGTAGATGGCATGAAGATTACGTCACGGGACTTGCATGTAGTTGATTTCGGTTTGAGTCTCAGACCCAGCAGCTTTAAACTCATGCTGGGCGCATATGCATGTGTGCCCAAAATCCCAAGAGGAGACTAAAGGAGAGGGGACTGAGGCGTGGTCATCCACCCTGGGGGGTGATTTCTGGGGGTGGTGATTTCTTGCTTTGCATCTCTCTGTCTCTTGGGTGAGCACACGCACCCTATAGCAAAATTCTCTCTTAAAAAAAAAAAAAAAGATTTGTATCAAACTCGATGGCTTAATCATCTCTGTTCTCGTGACTTTCAGTCACTTATATGGATTTTTCCATCTTTTAGAAATTGACGGCCTACTCATAATTCAAACCAGAGTTTGATCTGTTGATAGCAACCAAGGGGCTAAATACTGTACATAAATTAAGACACAGTGATCAAACGGACCTCAAATAGCATTTGTTATGTCTCATGATAAAAGGAGTTGACAGATTATTAAAAGGAACCTGCCACTAAACTCAGATAAACTCACTGCAAATTTCAGGAAGCCAAACATGGCTTCTAAAGAGCTTAAAATCTTCCCTGCTGAATCTACCCTTCATACCCTCTGCACCAATATGGTCCCTACTCCGTGATTCCTGAAGAGCTGATCATGGTCCAGTTTCCACTTACTACCCACTCCCTGGAGTAGCAAGGCTAAAACATGAAGCCTTACTATATAAGACTCAGGAAAACACATGAGAAAATTAATATACTCCTGACATCCCGGTGCTTCAGTCTCTTCAACTTTCTTGTATAAAGATGTACTCTTGTGGTTTGTGACTATTTGTTCTCATTTCCACTGTTCTGTTTCTATGATCATGACCTCTTCTTCTTTTATTGGGGAGAGGTTTTTGCTATAGGGCGCACTCGCCAGACAGAGACAGAAAGCGAGAAATCACTCCCCAGGGGGAATGGCCATGCTGCAATCCCTTCTCCTCCTTTCTCCTCTCAGGATCTTGGGCACGCACATGCGTGAGTTTAAGCCACTGGGTCCAGGACTCGAACCGTGGTTGACTACATGGGAGTCCAGCGACATAGCCATTACGCTAACTGCTAGTCCCATGACCGCTTCTTTCACAAATAATAAGCTTCTATTTGGACAAAATAAAAAGCTTCCAGTCAAAGAAAGGCTGGCTATATGGTGCAGTGATAATGCACTGCTTAAGAGCAGCTGGGCCCACATTGTAAATGCAGTTCATATCCCCAGCCTGGCCAGCCTGAAATATGCCAAGCATGTGCCCAGGTACCCAGGATACAATGGAGTAGAGAACTGGAGGGAGGGATCATAGCATGACCAGGCCCCATGGAGAGTGCCCATCTCTCTTGGTCTCTTACTCTCATGTGCACACATACATGCTCTACTATGAATAAAAGGTGAAAAATGTTGAGTAAAACCTCAACATAGAAGTAATTAAAGGGGGGCCAGCAGGTGGCATGGTGGTTGGGGCACTGGACTCCCACATGGCTGACCACAGTTTAAGTCTTGGACCTAGAGGCTTGAAAATCACGTTGGGCACACGTGTGTGCATGCCTAACATCCCAGGAAGAGAATAGAGGAGAAGGGACTGTGGCATGGCCATCTTCCCTTGAGGGTGATTTCTTACTTCCCTCTGACTCTCTCTCTCCAGCGAGCACACACACCCTATGGCAAAAAATAAAATAACGAAAACTAGGGCCGACAGGTGATGTGGTGGTTAAGGGCACTGGACTCCCAAATGGCTGACCGCAGTTCAAGTCCTGGACCTGGAGGCTTGCTTTCTCACCTTCTCTCTCTCTTGCTCTGTCCCTCTATGATCAAATTTAAATAAATAATTAAATAAATAAGTAAAATTAAATAAAATAATTAAAAAAAAAATAAAGAAACAAAAGCTGTCCTCCACAGTAAAACATAGATGTATCTCTCACCATTAACCTTGTAATTGTCAACCTTGGTTGCGTACTAGAATCACTTCAGGATCTTAAATATCCTAATGCCTATACTTTCAAATTGTTAAATAAGAACCTTTGGAGATGGGACCAGATTTCTCTAGTTCTTAAAGCTTTCCAGGTGATTGTAGTATGTAGTCAAGTTGAGAACCACTACATGAACTTCGGTTGAAAAGGTGCTGCTTTTCACATAGAAAACTAATCCCAAATCTTGTTTTCCATACACAATTTCAGAGGACTTTTCAAGGAGATTCTTCAGTATAAGGAGTATTCTATCTCACTGGTCCAGGTAAGGAGGCAGAAGTCCTTTGCACATTTCCCTCCTGCCAGTAGTTGTTCTATTCCCTTTCTAGACTAAAAAACTGACGGAGTTTCAGGGCTCCTATCAAGCAGGACTGACATTAGTCATGAACATCTGAGGCCTACATGTTAGATGCCATGGTATCCTAGGTCCCCAAGGTTCCTTCTCCTACCTCCAGCAGGTCTATCATCCTGGTCATCTGGGAGTAGATAAGGACCCTATGTCCTTGAGACTTGAGCCGAGTCAGCAGGACATCAAGGGCATACAGCTTTCCACTGTCAGTGATGAGGCTCTCCTTGCCTGGGGAGAAGAAAAGGGGGTGGGGTGGGAACTGTATTTAATTGAAACAACAAAATCACACACTGCAAAGCTGTATGCAGCCAAAATTACTACAACCAGGATGACTGTCATCATGAGAGCTGAAAAGTGTTCTAGAGCAAGAATGGAAAGCCCTGTTAAATCATCTCCAGGAGTGCAATGGGAAGAAAATTCCTGAAGTAGGGAGGTGTGGGTTCCCTACCAACTGACAGCTGTCCTTAGCAGACATCTGCTGCAAAGGCATTTAAAAGCTCCCCGGCTCCATTCCTTACTCAGGAGGCACCAGGTACCTTAGACACCTGTAAGTGATGTCTACAGCCTACTTGCTGTAAGTGACCTGAAAGATCTGTTTTTCTTTTTAATTGTCCATCTTCTCTCTAGCTATGTTTCTGCTAGGTTCTGTGTGGTAATGTGTTCATGTCTGCAAATAAGAACATACAGAATAAGGGCTGCCTTGGAGATACTTGAACACCAAGAAATGTAACTAAATGTACCCACCTTCGACCTTTTTCTTAAAAATAAAATAAAATTATCTCTTCCTACACGACTGCCCATAGGATGGCTGGTAACTGTCATTAACCACGCTGTAATTCACTACCGACACCTGGGCTCGTTCAGCTTCTCGGAAAAACGGAATTTGGGTTTCTGTGAAGCAAAGCTGCTTTCACTATTAACTTATGCTTTCTCCTTCCTCTTCCTATAAAACAAGCATTTCAGCCAGAGATCTTTAAAGAACCCTTAACTCACAAATTCTCATCTTATCCATTCGGTATCATTCAACTCCCATCATATTTCAGGAAGGAGAGTTTCCTGTTTGCAGACTGGTCTATAAACATACCCCGAACAATTGCTGCCATTAAGAGGGAAAACATGAAGTTTAAGGGGCTGGATAAGAGTATATGAGGAAGTGGCTGTTGGACCCAAAAAGGGAGTGGGAAAGGAGAGAGATATCATGCAGACCACTGACACTAAAAGTCAGCGGGAAAACATGCTGTTCATCCTTGGTGTCGGGGTCTGAACGCAGGGCTTTTCCTCAGAACTGCTGAGGCCGACTGCTGAGAACAACCGAAGTGTTCTCAGCGGTCACTTCTCTGTCCTCACCACTATTCGCCAAGAGCGCAATCGCTGTGCAAGCCGGACAAGAACGGATGTGCTGACAGCACCACAACACATCATCGGCCACTGTTTTTGCTCTGGCCGCAGGTCCTGGATGTTTACTTCTCTGCACTGTGGCCTGCCTTTTCCCACCTCAGGAACGCTGCCAGGCCACATCTCTCCTGCACCCACCCCCTCCCGGCCACTTGGGCACACACCTTTGTTCAGCCTCTTTGTTTGGTCCTGTTTAGATTATCGAAATGCTCTTCTTTTTGTTGGTCTCCTTACCAACACAATCAGATGACTGCAGCTGGGACAGAACTGACTGCTAAGCCCGCTCCCTGGCACCAGACAAGAAGGCTATACAAATCCCAAGTCTGATCAGGCAGCAGCGTTTTCATAACAATGTTAAGGTTTTCTTCTTATCACAATTATCCTTCCTCTTTAATTGGATTTCCTGGGGTCTCTCAATTTTGATAGCTGCTAAACATTCCCCACAGAGGTAACAATCAGTTTTAGACATTATTTTTCTTTCTGTTCTCATTAAAAGCATAGGAAGGTGAAAAAAGAGAAGCCCCTGTATTTTTCAGCCATTGAGTAAGAGTAGGCAACCTATGCTCATCAGATTTCTGCAGCCTGCTTATCTTCTTCTCCATTCAAACACATTCCCTCAGCACAAACATTAAAGCACATATAAATCTGTCTTGTGACTGAATTTTAAGAAGCTTCATTTCAAAATAGGATCCCATGGTTTTCATAGCCCTGCTTCCTGCATCTACTTTACTAACCACAACTAGGTGAACTGATGGTAGGACTAGAGAAGCTCAGATGAAGACATGCGTCCACTTGTAAGGATGGAACTCTGACAAGCCTAAAGGAAGCAAGTGCTACCTGCTGTCAGCTTGCTACTGTGTAGAGGGGAGGCAGAAGTGGATGAGCAGATTTCTTTGGACTGCCCTGAAGGGACACATCTAAGAAGAAACAGATCTCAGAAACAGTCATAAAACACTAAAGCACTAAACAATATTTCTGATGCTCTGGTGAGCATGCCAGAACAGAGACAACCAGCCTTGAGTATTCGTTCCAGTAAGACATGTGGATAAAACAGGATTTCTTTCTCTGTACACACTGCCGTCTTCTGAGGCTGGCATTCCCAGTGTTTTAGGAGCTACCAAAGTTACACTGCATAACGGCACCACCTGTGGCTAAGCAGGGCCCAGAGCCAAGAAGAGCACAGTTCCCTAGAAATCAGGCTGATTCTGCCAAGCCAAACCCCTGTCTAGCCCCTTCTTTAAAGCAGAAGCTCAAAAAGGTCAAAATAAACAGACCTACTCTCTCTTACAATATTTTCTATAATCCTATAGTATGGTCTTACAGTATTTTCATTTTCATACAGGTTCTTAACGCCCTATTACAAAAGAATGTAGCCCATGACAGTAATATTAGGGTAACATGTTAAACAACACCTCTCTTTTTCAAGGAAAGGAGACGTTTGTGGAGACTATGTAGCCTTGTGGTAAAATACGGAGACCCAGTCAAGGTGTGAAACCCATACCTCTCAAGGACTGGAATGAAGTCAGCCTTTTCCAGGGAAACAGAATACGCAAAAGCATAGAAGAGAAATAAAACAGGTTCTACTTATACCATCCCCCCACCCCTACCCTACCCTGCCCCAGTCAGTCTCCAGAGCACAATGGGGTCAGTGAGGAGCTGGTTGGTTCTCACAGTAAACAGCCAGTGAGGCTGGTGCTTTTTATCGATGCAAAAAGAACTCAGACACTTCCTGCTATTTAAACAAGGTCCATTTTTCTTTCAAAGAACAGGAAAAGCCACAAGAGATTCCCACAGCACCAGCAATAAGCCTTCTACTCCTGTACTGGGAAACTGGGAACGAGAATGAAGAAGGGATAAAGATGACTGAAGTGCTATCTTGCTTCTTTTAATACCTGTGCTCACTGCCTGCTGGGATTCTGTGGCTTCCACAGAGGTTTGCCATATATTAAGGCTTTCTCCTGATTTTGAAATGATTTACCTTCACTTACTGCTTCCAGGTGTTTAAGACAGCTCTGAGGCCATACGTAACACTGCATTTACGTACCCACAAAGGTATCTTGCAGTTCAAAGCACTGCTGAAGCTACTCATAGGCTGACACAAACTCTGACACTTGACAAACATCGGGCAGAAAAAACAAGCCTCCAACCCTGGAATCCAGTTATCTCTTAGCAATAGCAGGTGCGCTGTGGAATACCTGGCTCAAGATCGCTCGCATTACATGCCAGCAAGATGAGCACAACTGAGGTATCAGAGAATGTGGGCAATCAGAACTAATGCTGTAGCTCCGTGCTGCTACTCGGCTTTGCCAGGAGGTGTGAACTAAAAACATGAGCCAATGAACTCTCTGTGTTGTTTCCTCAAAAATTTCATTAAAGCAAAGATGAATCTAGTTTCCTTGCAACCCTCAACCTTGACCTGAAGGGGGTCTGGGAATCTGCTATCATTTTGGCACAACACACAGTTTTTGCTCTTGTTATCACTCAGATCTCTCGTGTTTCGTGCAGGACACTGTTTATGCTACTTAAGCGAGGCTTTCTTAGAGTGACGACATTCTCATTCATTCCCCTGGCAATGGTACAGACAGCTGCACTCATTCGACCTGGAGACTTTCCTACTACGTTTATCTCTATTTTCTTTTTAATTTGTTTAAAGAAGTCCCGAATTACTGGCATTCTTACTCATAAACTACGAAGGGCAAAAGAGGAAAAAGAAACCTCAAGAACTCTAAATTCCAAATACTGGAAACCACCACATGGAGCATCTTCTTGGTTCTCCCCTTGCCAAAGCTGGGGACATATTCCAAGAGAATGGAGAACTCACCTGGAATCCTGATGAAAGACCAGCCGTTCTGAGGCCTGATGCTCCACAGTCCTCCAGCTGGCTCAGGGAAGAACTGGGACCGACGATTTAGCCAGTCTGCAGCCAGCTCAGGGGCCCCATTCAACAAACACTGCTTAGCTGCCAGACTCCCTCCTTCTTTCAGAACTCGCCGCTCATACTCTGCACTTCGGTCATTGCAGTAAGAATCCAATGGCACTGCGGTGACCTGCAGCGAAAGAGTCACAGAAAAGGTTCTTCCACATTTTCAATATGCACTAAATCTTTTGGAAACCTCAACTTTGAAAACAGACTTATGTGGATGATTCTTAGACTAGTGGTTTTAAATACCCTATTCTGACAAACTCAGCTATTGCTAATGACTGAGTTAGCTTTCCCAGGAAAAGGCCAGCCTCTAACCACATAAATTTATAAACAAACTGAATATTCATTCAGAGAGTAGGAGTATTCATAGATAAACCAGAATACCAAGTTAGCAATAATTCTATCATAAACATATATGTCTGATCACTTTGCCACCTTCCTTCATTGTTAGATATTGTTCTTGGAAAATTTCTATTAGCCATATAACTGAATGAGATGCTGTAAAAGGAACTAGTTAATTGTCATTCAAGAACTAAGAATACTGGGGCCAGCAGGTGGCATGGTGATTAAGGGCGCTGGACTCCCACATGGCCAACCGTGGCTTGAGTCCCAGACATGGCGGCTTGCTTTCTCACTTTCGCCCCCAAACCCTGGGTCAAATTTAAATAAATAAATAAAGTTAAATAATTCTTTTTTTTTTTTTTTTAAAAAAAAAAAGGACTAAGAGTATTGACCTGGCATATTTGAAGCTATCTTTAATGCTTTTGTGGCAATGCTCCTCAGTTTATCACCATTTCTTTCTCTCCTTCCCTGGCCAGGTTGCTGACTGACAAACCCCATGGCAGATAAGAAAATTTTCCTTTCAGGACATAAGCTTAGGAAGGGGCAGCAGGGAGGATGGGGATGGGAGGGAAGCAATTGCCAGAGAATAGCAGATTCATTTCCTGGCAAGGGCAGAGGTTATGCACAAAGCCTTATCTCACCACAAGTGCAACACACCACACTTAGAAGATACCCTCCCAGTAGAGTAGAGGACTCCTGCCAATTTAGCAACATAGGTTTTTATCCTTTTCCAGCCATCTGGGTCTATTCCCACTCTAACAAGCAGCTGTATATTCAGATGGCTGCAAAATCATCTGATAAAAAGTCTGCTGAAGACAGCAGGCTAACTTTTATTAAAATGTAGAAGCTGTGGGGGCAGCAGGTGGCATAGTGGTTAAGGTGCTGGCCTCCCACATGGCCTAGCGCAGCTTAAGTCCTGGATCTGGCAGTGTACCCAAAACCCCAAGAGGAGAATAGAGAAGGGATTGAGGCAGGGTCATCAACGCAGGGCATGGTTTCTCACTTTCCCTCACACTGACTCTGTCTCCCCGGTGAGCACATGTGCCCTATGGCAAAAATCTTGCAAAAAAAAAAAAAAAAAAAAAAAAGAAAGAAAAGTAGGGACCAGCAGTTAGCGTAATGGCTATGTCACTGGATTCCCACATAGTCGACCGTGGTTCGCGTCCCGGACCTGGTGGCTTAAAACTCATGCTTGGGCGTGTGTGCGTGCATGCCTAAGATCTCAAGAGGAGAGTAGAGGAGAAGGTATTGCGGTGTGGCCATCCCTCTGGGGGGTGATTTCTTGCTTTCTGTCTCTCTGTCTGGCAAGTGCACACGCCCTATAGCAAAAACCTCTAAAAAAAAAAAAAAAAAAAAAAAAAAAAAAAAAAAAAAGTAGAGGCTGTGATTATCTGCCAAGCATTTGTTGATAAGAACGCTAGAGGCCAGGACCACTAGAGATGTAATGGTTACGTCGCTGGACTCCCACTTAGTCAACCAGTTTGAGGCCTGAACCCAGGGGCTTAAAATTCACACCAGGTGCGTATGTGTGTGTGCCCAAAATCCCAAGAGGAGAATGGAGAAGAAGGGATTGTGGTGTGGCCATCTCCTTGGGGGGGCGGGGGGGGGGGGATGATTTCTCACTTTCTGTCTCGCTCTCTCTCAGGTGAGCACCCTAGAGTGCACGCACCCTAGAGCAAATATCTCTTTAAAAAAAAAAATGCTAGAGGCCTATGATAAAGAATACTTGCTCAGAAGGACCCTGGAGCTAGATTAAGAAATGGGGGGAAAACAGGCATCAAAAGCAAGAGCAGAGGTATGGAAGAAATCAGCACATAAAACACTGGTTGTAGTTAGGGTAGTTCTATTATTTCTTAGAAATTCGGTGCTCAGGAAAATCTTCTTTGCTACAGACTTTCCTATTTTCATGTTGCTCAATCGTTAGGGCAATGTTTGTCAAATTTTGGTATGCTTTAGGAATCAAAAAAGTTTATCCAGATGGTCTGAGGCCTGGGCCAATATACCTAGGTTTATAACAACTCCCTAGCATCTCAAGCTGAGTCCTGAGAAACACTGCTGTGGGCATATAAACAATCGGCTAGCTGACCTTAGGGCCGCAGGTGCCTCTGCAGGGAATGAAAGGGTACTAAGATCAGAGGGAGAGCATCATTTACCAATAACCAGAGAATAAACAATTCTGGTTTGCGGATGAAGCCCAAGTTTGCTAGGAAGCAGTGCCATCTACGGCCCAGTTGCAAAACTACAGAGGCTCACGGCAAACTGTGCTTGGAGAACTCCAAAACCCGTTACACAAGCTAACCACAGAAAGCTGATTATCCATAAGAATTTATGACAATTAAATGTAAACATGAAAAAAAAATACAGCTTGCTTTCAAACTCTCTCTCTGTGTCTCTCTCTGGTCAAATTGAATAATAATAATGATAAAAAATAAAATTAAATATATAATTCTTTTTAAAACAATGTTTAAAGTAGTTGAGCAGTACAGCAATTTGACCAGTGTTAGTTATCTCAAACAATATGCATACTCTTGGATGAGTAAAGCAAACCTAAGTCTTTTTTTCCCCTTTCCCTCTCTTCCCCTCCCTTGCTTTCCCAGTTTTTTTTTTTGTCTTTTTTTTGGTGGGGGGAAGGCACCTTTCTTTAACTGTCAGAGGGCAACTGACAGGGAGAAACTTAGAGGGGTGAGGAAAAAAAGGGAGAAAGCAACCTCAATAGGACGTGGTCATGTCCTCAATCCCTTCTGCTCCACTTCTCCATCCTGTGGGATTTTGGGTAGGCATGCACATGTGCACAGCATGTTTTTCAAGCTGTTGGGGCTGGGGCTAAACATTGGTCAACTATATGGGATAAGGATCCCTTAACCATGAGGCCATGGAGCCAGCCCATACTTAGTTAATGCTTTTATTTTTTTCTAAGTTTGTTATAGGGTACATGTGCTTGCCAGAGAGAGAGAGAGAGGGGAGGGAAGTGAGAAATCGCTCCCCAGAGTCACGTAGTTGGCCATGTGGGATCCAGCTGCCTTAACCACTACGCCACCTGGCTGGCTCCACACTGACAAATGTTAAACGTAAGTGCTCTGATGTTTTTCTAATTGTCAGAGGGAACATGCGCTTGCCACAGAGTGAGAGAGAAAGTATCCCCCAGTGGGGTGTGGTCATATCGCAATCCCTTTCTTTCTTTTCTCCTTCTCATGATTCTACGCATGCATGCACAGGTCCCTGGTGTGTTTTTCACACCAGGGCCAGGATTCAAACCAAGGTCAGCCATATTGGATCTGGCTCCCAACACACATTGCTTAAATACTGTACAGGACCAGTCTTTGATCAACATCTTCTTTTTTTTAGGTTTTTGCCATAGGGCACATATGCTGGCCAGAGAGAGACTGTAAGAAGGAAGTAAAAAACACTCCCTGGGGTGGATGGTCACACTACACATGTGCCAGGTGTGATATTTAAGCCGTTGGGTCTGGGACTCGAACCTCAGTCGGGCATGTTTGACTCCAGCACCTTAAACACCACACCACATTCTATCCATCCCCCCTTCTTTTTAACATAGAAAATAACTTACATTGGAATTATACATAAAGTCTTTGGGCTCACAGTCTCAAGATGGAAAGTCAAAAGCTAGAAACTTGGCAAGAAAGAACAGGGTGAGAACAATTAACAACTCAGGAAGGCCTTTTCTGCCTAGGACTCATTGCTTGGCACCCTTATAATTAAAATGAAATAAATTCTCCAGTTACAAACTTTCACCTATTTTTGATTGTCATGTTGTTGGTATCCTTCCAATTGCAGGGTTAAATACTGAGAGATTTGTAAGGCACAGTTCTTAGTGAAATATTTTTCAATGTTTTGATAAGCTTCTTTGGCCAGGAGCCCTGAATCAAGATCAATGCAGAGTCATAGAATGTCATGTGAGTGTGTAAGCAGTGTATTCCAGAGGTCCAAAAGAGGGCAAGAAGAGTCCATTTCTACTCAATAAATTCTGCTTCCTAACTCAGCTCTATCCTAGACAGCCTACCCATTCTAACCTCAAATGGCCCTTCCAACTGCTGAGAAGCAGGGGCAGATGAGCCGTGACACCCCATTTTCCCCTCCCCTCTAGCTCCTCCACACAAGCTAACCCCTGTGTTTTGCCTCATTAACTCCAACTACAGTGCCTTTGGGTTTGGGGGCTGCCTCCTCAAGCATTCAGCGCGTCCTTCCTGAAGACAGGTACATTCCTGCTCTAGCTTTAGGAAGCCTACCCGCTCCAACCAAGCGCTTCGTTTCTTTGGTAAGATAAATTTCCAGGGCCGTAGGTTTATTAACCCTGTAGAATTATTTCCTTAGCTAATAATAAAACAGCTTCTGTAATTCCTTCCGTGGTGGCACAGTTCTTGAACTGATCCTAGTGTTCATAGCATATGCCAAAGAAATTTTTTTTTTAAAGACAGATTTTTGCAATAGGGCACATGCGCTCACCAGAGAGAGAGAGAGACAAAGAGACAGAAAGCAAGAAATCACCCCCCCCGGGAGGATGGCCACACTGTTATCCCTTCTTCTCCACTCTCCTCTCAGGATTTTGGGCACACGCACACACATGCGCCTAGCATGAGTTTAAAGCCGCTGGGTCCGGGACTTAAACTGTGGTCAACTATGCGGGAGTACAGTGACGTAACCATTATACCATCTGCTGGTCCTGGAAATTAACTTGTCTTAATTCAAGGCCAGGGTTGAGGCTTCGAAGGAAATCAGTTTCTCTCTCCTTATCACCAATGAGTTAGCAATCGTGTAAGATATTGAAGGTATCTCATGAAATGCTGCTTTATTCTACTCCAGGACTGACCTGAAAGGTGAGAGTTGTGTATGTAGGTATGAAATAATCAGACATGTTTAAATCTTATTCCTTATAACTACTTCCAGTTTTAGGTTTAGCACATGCTATGTGAAGAAACCCTACAAACAATATGAGAACAGAGGCTAGGAAGGAAAGGAGGATGAGGGAGAACAGACTTTTACCAAAGGGTAAAAGCTTTCTCCTGCTTGCCACCACAAATTTATAGCCATCATCATTTTCCTCAAGCTAGACTTATTGTTCTTTAGGGAAACAGCAGCCTAGTAGTTAAGACTTCTGGCTCCTCTGAAAACAACTGTCAAGTATACATTTGGGACATGCATGTATGAGTAGGTTGGGAGAATGGAGTTTTGTTTTGTTTTGTTTTGTTTTTTTGAGAGATTTTTGCTATAGGGTGCATGCGCTCACCAGAGAGACAAAAAGCAAGAAATCATCCCCTGGGGAGATGGCCACGCCACAACCCCTTTTCTTACAATCTCCTCTTGGGATTTTGGGCACACATGCACACGTGCCCAGTATGAGTTTTAAGCCGCTGGGTACAGGGCTCAAACTGTGGTTGACTATGTGGGAGTCCAACAACGTCAACATTACACCATCTGCTGGTCCTAGAGCTATTCTTTTTTTTAATTTAAGAATGATTCTATTTAACATTTTTTTTTATTATTTATTTTACTTTGACCATTATTTTTTTATTTATTTTACTTTGACCAAAGAGGGACAGAATGGGGGGGGGGGGGGGGGGCAGGTCCAGGACTAGAACCACAGATGGCCACATGGGAGTCTAGTGTCCTTATCCACTGCACCACCTCCTGGCCTCTCTGGAGCTGTACCTAAGAGCAGTTTGCTGCAGAGATCTTTGGAAGCTCCAAGTGTTAACAAATGATGAACGTTTATGCCCATACTTGTGATTATATTCCAAAATAGCTCATATTTAATAGCTCTACAAAACACTGGAAATACGAGAAGTAGAAAAGTGCTGGGACCAGCAGATGGTGTAATGGTTACATCACTGGACTCCCACGTAGTTGACTGTGGTTCAAGTATTGGACCCAACAGCTTAAATCTCACACCAGGTGCAAGTGCGTGAGTGCCCAAAATCCTGAGAGGAAAATGGAAGAGAAGAGATTGCGTGGCCATCTCTTCTGGGGGGTGGGGTGACATCTCACTTTCTGTCTCTCTAGCAAGTGCATGTGTCCTATAGCAAAAATCTCTCTCTCAAAAAAAAGGGGGAGCTGAGGGGAACCAGCAGGTGGCATGGTGGTTAAAGTGCTGGACTCCCACATGGCCATCTGTGGCTCAAGTCCTGGACCTGGTGGTTTCCTTTCTCACTTTCTCTCTTTCTCTCTCTGGTGCCCTATAGCAAATTTAAAATAATAATAATAATAAATAAAATTAGTTTAAAAAAAAAGTGTTGACACCCCTCTCTCAGAAATCTAAACTTCTGGGACCAGCAGTTAGTGTAATGGCTATGTCGCTGGACTCTCATATAGTCGACCGCGGTTCGCATCCTGGACCTGGTGGCTTAAGCTTACACCGGGCGTGTGTGCGTGTATGCCCAAGATCTCGAGAGGAGAATGGAGGAGAAGGGATTGCGGCATGGCCATCCCCCTTGGGGGGTGATTTCTCACTTTCTGTCTCTTTGTCTCTCTCTGTCTTTCTGGCGAGCACACACGCCCTATAGCAAAAAAAAAAAAAAACAAAAAACAAAAAAACAAAACTCTCCCCCCCCTCCCCCCAAAAAAAAGAAATCTAAACTTCTTTGTATTAGGCCTCTTGGTATATACTAATCAGATTAAGAGTGAGAAGAAACCAATTATGTTACTGAAATTTCAAGGCTGCCTTCTATAGAAAGTTTTAGATGCTTCCTAGAAAAAGTGCACCTCCATGTATTACCTTCAGTTTCAAAGACCAAGAATGCTTTGGAAGAAAACAATACACACAAAATAAAAATACTTTCTGGATAGCCCCTATTAAATCAAGTTAAGAAGGGAAGTAAGTTCATATAGCACATAACCAGCAAAAAGAAATCTAAGCAGACAGGAGTGAATGGGATTCGGCATCTCATTCTCATTCTCCTTTCTGTGGATCCGTGGCCAAATTGTTTGCTTTTTCATTTTCTTTTTGCTATGGGGACTACGCACTTGCAAGAGACAGAGAGAAACAGGGGAGAGTGAACAAACACCCTCTGAAGGAATGGCAAAGTAAACCAACCTAGTGTGCCAACGGGAGCCTCTGCGGCAGTGCGGTCCGCATCTCGGGAGTGCTGAACTTCAATACAGGGTATTAGAAAGGAGCCAGACAGCTGCCCACAGTTAAAACTACGATAGAAATGACCCCTATCTGCACATTAGAGTATGACTGCTGAATAGTAAATAAGATCCAACAGACACTTTTTTTTAAGTTTGCTATGGTGCTAACAGGGGTTACCTCGAGCGCACGAGGGGAAGAAAGTAAGAAGTCATGTCCCAGAGGGACAGTCACACCACAGTCCCCTCTCCTCCATTCTCCTCTCAGGGTTTTGGGCACACACACATGCAGCCAGTGTGATTTTCAAGCCACAGGGTCCAAGCTCAAACTGCACATTCATTCATGTGGGATCCAGCCACCTTAACCACCATGCCACCTGCTGACCCATGACGCATTTCTCAATGCCAAAGTATTTATGTTTCCGTTCTTTATTTAGAGACTATACTGAGTGGTAAGGTCAGATCAATTCTCTCTCTCCTATGAAATCTAGCCACCTCCTAAGAAAATCTCAAAAAAACCCCTCAATGCAGATGACATTGGATCTCTCTCCTCTGACCCTGATGATGGGTGATAATCCACCTGAGAGATGGCTTATTCCAACTGTAGTTTAGACCACCTACTATAAACTACAAGCTACCAATCACACAACTATTCTCAGATCAACACAATTCAAGGTGAGGAAGGGCTCTCGTGGGAAGGCTATTAACATGGACATCCTCTCTTTAAAACAGTAATTCACATTACTTCTAAAGGTTTGAATAGCTTAAAAAGGTTCCGTTTAAGAAACTGATCCTATTCTTCTAGTACCATCTATTTTGTCTCTTCCCTTCCATGGTACTTACTCGGGGACTGGCCACACACAAAAAAGATGGCAGCTCAGTGAGCAGGCAGCAACGAAGCGAGGAGGTAGCTGATCTCCGCTGATGGACGATTTGGTCTGAGTAGCCACTCACTGCTTTACAGTGGCTGCTGAAAACAAGAGACTACAGAAGAAAGATGCAAATTAGTACCAATGCCAATTATGTTCACTATAAGCAAAATGGAAAAAAAGCACATATTAACTCTCTGATTTAAAGAACTTCCTTCCTAGTGATTATTTTTAATTCTGATAAACAACCAGTAATTACAATCAATCAGTAGTTAGAACCAATATATAATTTATATCATACATATGTATTATATATATTATTATCTAGGTCCACAGTAATTTCAAAATGTACTTTAATTAATGAATTTTCAGTATCATTTCTTTTGTTTCTTTCTTTTCTTTTTCTTTTGGTAATTGCCAGAGGTCGCTTACCAGAGACAGAGGAAGAAAACACCTCCCAATGGGGCATGGTCACACCACAACCTCCTCTCTTCTATTTTTCTATCCTGCTAGAATTTGGGGGGCATGTACACACACACACACACACACACACACACAGCACACACAAGACAAACAACACACCAGGGCCAGTATTCAAATCATGGTTGGCCATGTGAGATCTGGCTCCCTTCACCACCAGGTTTTGGGGGCTAGCCCCAGTGTCATTTCTAATTCTACTCGTTTCTAAAAGAGACACTGTTCATTATAAACAGGCACAGCAAAACTTCATTATATAAAACATTGTGTGTGTGTGTGTATATATGTATATACATGTATATATATACGTATACATGTATATACATATATATAGGTATGTTTGGTTCACCTGTTATACTGTAGATGCGAACTCATGTCTCAGTAAAAATGATGACGACCAGGACCAGCAGATGGTATAAAGGTTACATTGCTGGACTCCCACATAGTCGAACGCAGTTCAAGTTCCGGACCGGGCAACTTAAAAATCACGCAGGGTACATGTGCGGGTCCAAGATCCCAAGAGGAGAATGGAGAAGGGACTGCGGCATGGCCATCCCCCCAGGGGGCGATTTCTCACTTTCTGTCCTCTGTCTGTCTCTGGTGAGCACATGGACCCTATAGCAAAAATCTCTCAAAAAATAAATAAATAAATAAAATAAATGATGATGGCCAAGACTGTTTCCTTATAAATCATAAATTATTCTTTAAAGCAATTTAGCATCATATGTATTAACATGATGCAATGTAGTTTCAGCATCGGTAGTTGTTTTATTTATGTACTCAAGGACATCAGTATAAGAGGTTAGGAACAGGAAACAATACCTAGTTAGTTCCTCTGTCTTTACCATTTAAATTCTCTTTTCTAGTAAAATAGATCCAGTTGTCCTGATCACAGGGACATGTGCTCAAGAAGGTTCTGGGATAAGAACCCAGGACTTTCCTCATGTGGGTCCAGTTTTATCACCACTGTGCTACCACTTGATCTCAAAATACAGTTCGATAGATTTTACAGCTCCTGTTAAGCTTTAGTTTGGTCTTCATCTGAAAAATGTGCAGCATGGGATGTTCACATACAAAGAATGTTACTCAGATTACAGGGCTCTATGTTGGAGATGCAGAAGTCCTTTCTTCAGAACAGTGTTATTCATTGTATCTTTCAAAGGATCTACATTCTTGATTACTTGTTTTACTTTCTAATTCTTTACTAATGTCTAAAGAGCAGTAATTATAAATATTTCTATCAGGGATCTCTTTAGGTCATCCTTATTTTGTGTATTCTGAAATAGCAATACTTAGCAGAAACCTGCTCCTTACTTCGTTTCAATAATGGAGGTTGACACCCTAAATAATTGTATAAATGAAGACAATATACACATTTCATTCATTTTCACATTGTTGTAAAGTCAAGAAAACAAACTATGAAATCTGAACAGCAATCAGGACCCTTTGCAGGACAATGACAGTTAAAATTCCAGGACCAGATCTCTTCCGAGCTTCTGTGTTCTGCACACAATGTTGCTCTTCCACCTCTACAGGCCCACTTTATACAAGGCTTAAATATCCCAAAGAACATGGGTGGTTCAGGATCATCATTTGAGAGAAGTGATCTAAAGTTCTCTGGTAGGACACATACACCAAGAAACAATCACCATCTCCTAAATAATGTTAATGAACAAACTGGAAGGCTTTCACTACAGTATATCTGGGCTGTCTTTGGTAGGTTTTTAAATTTTTATATATTGTCAAAGGGGTATATGTGCTTACCAGAGACACAGATAGAGATAAGGATAGGGAAAGAGCACCGCTCAATGGGTTATGGTCATGCCACAATCCTTCTCCATTTCTCCATTCTGTTTGGATATGGGGCATGTACAAATGTCTGGCGTGTCTTTCAAGTCTCAGGGACAGGATTCTAACCATGGTCAGTTATGTGGCATCTGGCTCTATTAACCGTGAGGCCATAGGGCCAGTCTAACTATGGAGACCTTTTCATGTGTGTGGTAGTGTTGTTTTAAGAGAGATTTATGCGGGACCAGCAGTTAGCGTAATGGCTATGTCACTGGACTCCCACGCAGTCGACCGCAGTCCGCGTCCCAGACCCGGTGGCTTAAAACTTATGCCGGGTCGGGAACCAGCAGTTAGCGTAATGGCTATGTCGCTGGACTCCCATGTAGTCGACCGCGGTTCGCGTCTCGGACCTGGTGGCTTACAACTCACGCCGGGCGTGTGTGCGTGCATGCCCAAGATCCCGAGAGGAGAATGGAGGAGAAGGGACTGCGGCGTGACCATCCCCCCAGGGGGGTGATTTCTCGCTTTCTGTCTCTAATGTCTCTCTCTGTCTGGTGAGTGCACGCGCCCTATAGCGAAAATCTCTCCAAAAAAAAAAAAAAAACAAAAAAAAACTTATGCCGGGCGCATGTGTGTGCGTGCCCAAGATCCCGGGAGGAGAATGGAGGAGAAGGGACTGCGGTGTGGCCATCCCCCCTGGGTGGTGATTTCTCACTTTCTGTCTATCCCTGTCTGTCTGTCTGGAGAGCACATGCACCCTATAGCAAAACCCTCTCCAAAAATAAAATAAAATAGAGAGATTTATGCTACAGGGCATGTGTGCTTGCCAGAGAGAGAAAGAGAAACAAGAGACAGAAAGCAAGAAATCACCCCCTAGGGGGGATGGCCATGCCACAATCCCTTCTCCTCCGTTCTCCTCTCAGATTTTGGGCATGCACACACATGCACCCAGCATGAGATTTAAGACACCGGGTCTGGAATTTGAACCACGGTCAACTATGTGGGAGTCCAGTGACATAACCATTACTCTGTCAGTTGGTTCCTGGAGACCTTTTTTTTGGGAGAAGTTTTTGCTATAGGGCGCATGTGCTCACCAGAAAGACAGAGAGAGAGAGACAGAAAGCAAGAAATCACCCTTGGGGGGTAGAGGGGGGAAATGGCCACACCGCAATCCCTTCTCCTCCACTCTCCTCTCGGGATCTTGGGCACACACGCACATGCACTCAATGTGAGTTTAAGCCGTCAGGTCCAGGTCTCAAACCGCAGTCGACTACATGGGAGTCCAGTGACATAGCCATTACACCAACCGCTGGTCCCCCTGGAGACTATTAGTCATACAGTACAGAAGTCTTTTTAATAGTTTATTACAAAACTGAGCCCAGGGAGCTTGGACACACTTGGCCTCTTCTCTAGATGTAAAGTTCCCCTGTCACCATCTCAGAAAACAATTTTAACCTTCTGACAGAAGTTTTTCAACAACACCATGTTATAATATGTATGTTGGCTAGCACCTGCATTCAGATTCATATGTCTCTCTACATGCCTACGTGCATTACCATGTGAATGCCAAATATAAAGGTTATTGTAAAGACAAGGTGTCACTCTGCTCTTCCAACACTGAAGATTGAATAGCTAGGAACATTAGTCCCAAAAGTGTATTACTAATTAGTATACAGTGGAAAGTAAAAAAAAAAAAAAACAACTTTTTTTGTTTACCAGTAGTACATTTTTGTCAGGAGCAAAATTCCTCTTGGCCCTCCTGGTAGCTGGAGAGAAGAGATGACACAAGTCCAGCAACTTCTGCTCATCTCAGCCAGCTGCAGCAGTCCTTTAGGGCTGTTCACAGCCCCGCAGACCATTTCTGGGCAGATGGCTGAGGTAGCAGCAGCAGCTAACGAACGAACTTACATTACCGTCTCTTCAACATTGTGGTTAAATACTGATATACTATTTGTGATACCTTGCTAGAAGAAGTCTACATTGCAAATAATTCTATGCCCAGAGATGTTCGTTCCCAATCACACATTCACTTACCATAAATGAACAAGACTAAGATGGTATTCTCGAGCTGATCACATGGCTTAATGTGTAAAGTAGCTGGATTCCACATGAGCGACCGTGGTTCAGATTCTGGCCCCAGCAGCTTGAAAAGCATTGAATATGTGTGTGTACATGTCCCAAATCATACAGGAGAGAGAAATGAAGGAGAAGGGATTGTGGCATGACCATGTCCCACTGGGGAGGCTTTCTCCCTCTGTCAGTCTCTCTCAAAAAGTGTACACACCCTCTGGCTATTAAGATAAAAGTATTCCCATCACACGTCACTAAATCAAGCTCATTTATAGCTTTCTGATTCCAGATTTTTTTAAAAAAAAGCTTTGCTACAGAGCATATGTGCCTGCCAGAGAGAGAGAGGAAAAAAATTTTTTTAAAGGGGATGTGCACTCCTCAGGAGGGATGGTCATGCTGCAATCCCTTCTCCTCCATTCTACTCTTGGGATTTGGGACACACATGCAGGTGTCAGTGTGTTCTTCAAGCCACTGGGTCCCCACTTGAACTGTGCAGTTTACCATGTGGAATCCAGCCACCTTAATCACCTCGCCACCAACTGGTCCCTGACTTCAGATTTTTAAAAAGATAATTCAGTAGTTCAGAATGTTTTGCATACAGCCTTAGTTTTAGAGAAAACTGATTACTCCCAGAATATTTTACTCAAAATATACTTTTCTTGATTATTTTCTCTTAACACTAGCTACATCAAATACTAACTAGTATAGGTGGTCGCTGGTATCACACTTTAATTACTCTTCATGTAATGACAAACTTCTAGATATTGCAAGAAAAAAAAAAAAAGAATTGCATCCCTCATTGTACGACCAATGAGCTTCCTACCCTGTGTATATAAGAATGTTCTCTGGCCCTCAATAAACGAGCGACTGCATACCATCTTAAAAAAAAAAAAAATTCTTTTCCCTTTAGGAGACAAAGGGAGCAAAGGAAAGGGAAAGACGGAACTAGGCTTTTTTTTTTCCCCCTTAAGAATTATTTATTTAATTTTATTATTATAAATTTTGGGAGGGGGGATTTTTGCTATAGGGTGTGTGTGCTTGCTGGAAAGACAGAGAAAGACAAAAAGCAAGAAATCACATATCTCCCACCCGGCCACAATCCCTTCTCCATTCTCCTCTCGGGATATTGGGCACACACGCACACACACCTGGCATGAGTTTAAGCCACCAGGTCCGGGACTCAAACCGCTGCAGACTACAAAGGAGGAGTGTAGCAACATAACCATTATGCCATTTGCTAATCCCATAATATTATTTTTTAATTTGATCAGTGAGAGAGAGAGAAAGGAAAAGTGAGAAAGTGAGCCACCAGGTCCAGGACTCAAACCATGGTCAGTCATGTGGGCGTCTAGCGTCTTAATCATCACGCTATATGCCAGCCCCAGAACTGGGCATTTTTGATAAGATGTCGCTATCTTACAATCCTCCTTTCTCAGCCTTCCAATCAGACAGGACAACAGTAAAGCATAATCATGCCTAGGGTGTTTAGATTGGCCCAGGAACTGAACTTGGGCCTCCCAAATGACCTTCACTCTCCCACACTACCTGTGTGCCACCATAGCCCGGCCTTGAAAACACAAAAGTTTAATTTGAATAAGAACACAAAGAACACCTTAAATACCATTGTGTAGGACACCTGGGGAACAGAGAGCAAAAAGAAGGTTCATTCTTCCTTTAGTCTATTTTGGTTACCAAAAAAACAAAGAAATAGAATGTCACACTATGGGGGATGTGACTTAGTTTTAATATGGTCACAGCTTTTGCTATTCTGTTGTCCCTTTCTCATACTCTCAAATGTCTCATTACCCTGTAAGCACTGGCAGCTGTGTGCGTGTTGCTGCCAGAATCACAATATGCACATAGTAGTGAAGTTAGGCTTTTCTAAAGAGTCCTTTGGCACCAAGTGAAAATAAGGAGGCTGGGCTGACAGGCCCACAGCTGCACTCCCTTGCCCCAGTGTAACACAGAGAGCACACAGATGTTTCCCCAGAGATACCGACTTACTCCACAAGGGGCCATGCACTGCTCTCCATGCTTTATTTTAAATTAAAAAGATGTATCGTAACTTCTAAGTCTCTCTTACTTAAAAATTAGTTTTCTATTTCTGTTTTTAAAGAATACATCGAATTTGAAATACAGGGGTCTCGCACTTAATGAAACAGTATAGTGTTTATAAATCAACTACTGGACTACACGCTTTTATTTTCACAGATATTTTAAGTGTCCAAACAAAAAGGGGAAAATAAAATGCAGAAAAACACAATGGCTGCCCAGAGCTTTCCACAAGGCGTGTTGGCAGCTCTCACGCTCTCAGGAAATGATGATAGATATAGATACCATAACTGAAAATTAACATTTAGCGGAAGAGTTTTTGAAAACTTCCTGTTTGGTGGATTCTTCATCAATAGCCAGTCAAAGCTCTCCAAGCATTTAATAGAGAGAACACTGTATAAAACTTAAACACATGCCACTCTTTTCAAAACAACTCTTTTTGTTTAGATCCTTCTGTGTATTTTAAATTGCAAAATCCAACATGTCCCCAATTTCTATGAGCTACTTGGCTCACTAAGCTGTGGAGAACATAAAGCTTTCAGCACATACTATGCCTAAGTAGACCATTACCATGACAACAGTTTCATTGAGACTCAGATAGGAGATGGAATCAATAATGGTACTCTGTTACTGCCAGCCATCATTTTTAATGTGACATTTAATTGAATATAGTCTAAAATCTGTTCTGTTCCAAGAAAGATAGCTAAATGGCCTGTTTCTTATAGACTGCTTTTTGTCTTTATTTTTCTAAGCAAAATGAAATTTATTTTTAAATCCATACACATGAGATTTATACTTTACCAGCTGAAAATAGTACAAGAAGGGAGTTTTGGCCAGAGTACCACAGCCAGGAAGGAGGTATGCAAGAGCAAATTTATGGAAGTTTGAGCTAGATACTATTCTTCCCTGAAATTCCCAACAATAAAGCAGGGGGGAGAGCACAATGAACATTAAGTAGAAGAGAGCCATCCTGCCTTTTGTTTGCATAGCCAGGGAGAGAAAGGGAAGGGGGGGTGGTATTAGGACGGGGACAGGGACTGGTTAGACTGCAGAATGTAGCTCAGGCAGTATGTGACCTGAGATAGCTTACCAAGAACGAGATGACAACATGTAGCTAAGTCAACACTCACTGACTACCTCCCCAGAGGAATAAGAACAAAGTTTTAGGGCCGACAGGTGGCTTGGTGGGTTATAGGGCACGTGCGCTCACCAGACAGACAGAGAAACAGAAAACGAGAAATCACCCCCCAGGGAGGATAGCCACGCCACAATCCCTTCTCCTCCATTCTCCTCTCGGGATCTTGGGCATGCACGTACACGCGCCCAGCATGAGTTTTAAGCCACCGGGTCTGGGACACAAACCGCGGTCGACTACATGTGAGTCTAGCAACATAGCCATTACGCTAACTGCTGGTCCCATGGCTTGGTGTTTAAAGACACTGGACTCCCACATGGCTGATCATGGTTCAAATCTTGGACCTGGCAGCTTGATTTCTCACTTTATCGTCTTTCTCTGGTCTAATTAGAAATAATAATAAATAGGAACCAGCAGTTGGCGTAATGGCTATGTCACTGGACTCCCATGTAGTCGACCATGGTTCGAGTCCCAGACCGGGTGGCTTAAACTCACACCAGGTGCGTGTGCATGCATGCTCAAGATTCCTAGAGGAGACTGGAGAAGGGATTGCGGCGTGGCCATCCCCCCTGGGGGCGTGATTTCTCGCTTTCTGTCTTTCTGTCTGTCTTTCTGATGAGTGCACACACCCTATAGCAAAAATCTCTCAAAAAAAAAAAAAAAAAAAAAGCCCATAAGAAGGTAGGGCTTTGGAGCAGCGAATCCGTATTGAAGATGAAAAGCGGTATTCCACTGTATTTAATATTTTCCCCAACTGACATCTGCTGAGGTTAAGAAAACTAAACAGGGACCAGCAGTTAGCATAATGGCTATGTCATTGGACTCCCACGTAGTTGATCGTGGTTCGCATCCCGGACCCGGTGGCTAAAACTCACACCGGGCGCGTGTGCGTGCGTGCCCAAGATCCCAAGAGGAGAATGGAGGAGAAGGGATTGCGGCGTAGCCATCCCCCCTGGGGGGTGATTTCTCGCTTTCTGTCTCTCTGTTTGTCTCTGTCTGTCTGGCGAGCGCACGCGCCCTATAGCGAAAACCTCTCCCCCACCACACCCCCCCCCCAAAAAAAGAAAAGAAAACTAAACAGACATGGGTGTGCAGAGAATGAGGATAAATTCCAAAGTCTTTTTGAGTTTAAGACTCTCCTTGGCACCCCAGTTAGAACCCATCTACAGTGTAAGCCAAAATCTCACAACAAGGAATCCAAAATTCCACAACCAAGTACCCAGCCTGGCAGAAAGGGGACAGTGACTGCTTTAAGATAAGGCCCCAAAATATCCCCAAAATATTCGATACCCCTCTCTTCACAAGGTGGTATCTAATTCCTCTTTCTTGAGAGTGAGTTGGACTTAAAAAGAAAAACGACTCCCAAAACTAAGTCACAGATGACACCATGGCTCCTCCTTGCTATCTGTGGAATCACTCTCAAGGAAGCCAACTGCCACACCACAGGACATTCAAGCAGCCCTGTGTGAAGGTCCATACAGCAAGGAGTGAGCCCTCTAGCCCAGCCAGGACAAACTTGCCAGGTGTGTAAGCAAGCTACCTTGGAAGCAGATCCAAGTTAATATCTCCGTTAACGGCCCAGGTGAGATGCTGACTGTAACTTCCTGAGACAGGCCAAGCCAGACCACCTAGCTGAGTTGCTCCCAGGTTGCGGACCACAGAAACAGTGTGAATTACCGTGTTTGTTGCTTTAACCTCTAGGTTTTGAGTCAATATGTGCTTATAGATAACTACTTCAGGGACTAAGGACCATGACTGAGATCTTTTGAAAATATTCTTTAGGTTTCTACATATTCGTTACCTTCTTGTTGCTATTCCACACTCCACAAGGCATGCCGCCTCTAATTCTCAGATCAAATGCAAGGCAAAAATTACTAATGTTCAGTAAGAACAATTTAAGGCTCAAACAAGTTACTTACCCCAACTATTCTCCTCTCATCCAAAGAAAAGTTAAAAAACTCTTCACAAAATTCTGCTTAAATACTGAATAAAACTATACTTACAGGTTTAGGTAAAGGATATTCCCTTAGATAAAAATATATACCACGTTCTAAAGACTAACAAAACACACAACCTCACTAATTCATTCAACAATATTTACTTAACCTTAAAAATAACCAGGCCACAAAGACAAGATGAACTATATAAAATGTCTCAATATCTAAACTGGTTTCTTACTTAAGAGAATAAAAAGAATAAAGAAAAGAAAGAACCTTTTTTCATTTTATTTTATTTTTCTAAGTTTTGCTATAGGGTACATGAGTTCACTGGAGGGGAAGGGAGTAGGAAAGCATCCCCCAGGGGCAAGGACTATGCTGCAGTCCCTTCTCCTCCATTCTCCCCTTGGGATTTTAGGCATGTATGTACATGCACTGGTGTGTTTTTCAAGTCGCCATGAATTCAAATTGTGCAGTACACCATGTGGGATCCAGTCACTTTAATCACATCACATGGCTGGCCTGAGAACATCTTTTTCTTGGAGAGGTTTATTTTGCTATAGGGCACATGTGCTCGCCAGAAAGACAGAGAGAGACAGAGAGACAGAAAGCGAGAAATCATCCCCCGGGGGGATGGCCATGCTGCAATCCCTTCTCCTCCATTCTCCTCTCGGGATCTTGGGCACGCATGCACATGCGCTTGGTGTGAGTTTAAGCCACTGGGTCCAGGACTCAAACCACAGTCGACTACATAGGAGTTCGGTGACATAGCCATTACACTAACTGCTGGTCCCTGGCCTGAGAAAATCTTAGTAAGACTTTTTTCTTATCCTGTTAAACTTACTAGCAGATAGTCTAGGCATTGTAAAGCATTATTTTTTGTGGTAGGAAAGTATCTTTGTTCATTGTAGAGCTCCTACCAGTATTCACAGGAGTTTACCACCTTATTAAAAAGCGCAGTTAGGGGTCAGCAGGTAGCACCGTGATTAGGGCACTAGACTCCCACATGGTCAACCATGGCTAAAGTCCCTGACCTGGCAGACTGTCTTCTCACTTTCTGTCTCTCTTTCTCCCTCTGATGACTATAGGAAGTTAAAAAAATAATAATAATAAATTAAATTAAATAATTTAAAAAAGATTTATTAATTTTATTTATCACTATTGTTATTTTTAAATTTAACCAGAGAGAGACAGAGAGAGAAAGGGAAAGTGAGAAGTAAGCCACCAGGTCTGGGACTTGAAACATGGTATGCCATGTGAGAATCTAGTGCCATGTCCACCACACCACCTGCTGGCCACAATAATTCTTTAAAAAAAAAAAAGAAAAGTGGGACCAGCAGATGGTCATGGCACCGGAATCCCACATAGTCAACGACAGTTCAAATCCCAGACCCAGTGGCTTAAACTCAGGCCAGGCGCACGCGCATGTGTGTCCAAGATCCCGAAAGGAGAATGGAGGAGAAGGAATTGTGGTATGGCCACACTCCTGGGGGTGATTTCTTGCTTTCTGTCTCCCTGTCTTTCTCTTTCTGGCGAGTGTGCACGCCCTATAGCAAAAACCTCTTTAAAAAAAAAGTGAGGGGGGGACCAGCAGTTGGTGTGATGTCTATGTCACTGGACTCCCATGTAGTTGACCACGGTTCAAGTCCCGTACCCAGTGGCTTAAACTCACGCCGGGTGCATGTGTGTGTGTGCCCAAGATCCCAAGAGGAGAATGGAGGAGAAGCGATTGTGGCATGGCCATCCCCCCTGAGGGGTGATTTCTCATTTTCTGTCTCCCTGTCTCTTTCTGGCAAGGGCACATGCCCTATAGCATAAACCTCTCCCTCATCCCCCCCCCCCCCCCCCAAAACAAAGAGGGCCAGTAGATGGTATGATGGTAAAGGTATTGGAATCCTGCATGCTTGACTGTGGTTCAAGTTCCGAACCGAACAGCTTGAAATTCATGCCAGGGACATATGCATGCATGCCCAAAATCCCAAGAGGAGAATGGATGAGAAGGGACTGCAACATAACCATGTCCCTGGGGCATGATTTCTGTCTCTTTTTCTCTCTCTCTCCAGCAAGCACAAGAGTCCTAAGCCAGAAGACTCTAAAAAATATTTTTAAATTCTTCTCTTTGAATGTGAAAGATAAATCAGAAAAACTTTTAGAGGAAAATATAGAGGATTATCTTCATGAACTTGGCTTGACAAAGATTTCTTTTTCTTTTGTTTGTTTTTTTTTTTTTGAAAGAGATTTTTGCTATTAGGCACATTTACTCACTGGAGAAAGAGAGAGACAGAAAGTGAGAAATCAACCCCCAAGGAGAATGGCCATGCCACAATCCCTTCTCTTTCATTCACCTCTCCGGATCTTGGGCATGCACACACATGCACCCAACGTGAGGTTTAAGCTGCTGGGTATGGGACTTGAACCATGATCGACTATGTGGGAGATCAGCAACGTAACCATTACTCCATCTCCATTTGCTTGTCCCATGGGCAAGTATTTCTACAGTCCACAAAAATTGCTAATTATTCATCCAAGACCCCTCTGAGGCCCAGCTGAGTGGCACAAGCAGGAAAGTGCCAATGTGTGATGGCAATGTCCACAAGGGAGGCCCAAGTTCAGTTTGCAGCCCAACCTAACTTTCAATAGATAAACTTGCATATTTTACTATCAATTTTCCATAAAGCATATTACTGACATAGGAATTTCTCAGACAATTTTAACTGATATAAAGACCTTACTGAGCAGGTGCTCTGAACATGCTAGAGTACAATAAACCGTTGAGAAAATGTACATTATTATCAGTTTTACATATTCAAAGAACAGGGAAGGTAGTATTAGGTAATTTATGTTCAAATAATTGCTTACCTTTAACAAAGGGCAACTGCAAAGGTTGGGGAAGGAGAGTGGAAAATTAACCCCGAGAAGGAAATCCTTGTTTCTCAGATAGCTCTGCTGGCTCTCCCCTTTTTGCTCTCCCCAGGAGCGCAGCTGATGGAGCCTGTAGGAGGCTTTCAGAGACAGGAAAAGAGCTAACCATCTGCAACAAACCACAGCAGACATGCTTATTCAGTGCTCCATGGAGGTCTGACGGTCGTGCACAGCAATGAGGAAACATCCGAGTGTTCTCTCATCGACATGCCTTTTTCGGTAAATCTTAAGCACTGTAGAAATAGTTCTTTCCTACGTTCATATGAATCCGTCTCATACTCTTGTTCTATAGATTTTTTGGTAAGACTTGGTTTGCTACTATAAAACTAAAATCTTCCATACAGCTTCTCTCAGTATTAAGGGACACTCATCTCTATCACAAGAATTCCTATCATAATAAAATTTTCATTATCAGTGAGCTTGTCACTGCTACGGAGATGACTATTTATTATGTCAACACAAAGCTATAAAATCAGTGAAAGCCATTATGCCAAATAAGAACATAGGAATAACTTCCCAGGACACTTGAAGCAGGCTAGGCTGCCATCGTCACTAAGTCAACCAACCACCAACCATAACTTGCCCTGAAGAAGCAAGAAAAATCTATAACACTAACTAAAAATTACAGAATTTGAAGACTTTCTTGTAGTCTATGAAGGAAAGTCCTAAATAGTTTTCATTTAAGGTATATCATGAAACATTATGTAATTACTAAATGATGAAAAGATTATAATACACTTATAAACAACAAAATTTTAAAAACAAATGTTATAACAATCGAAAAAGATGAGAGACTAAGACAATGCTATATGTAACATTTGATTTAATAGCATTCAACCTATGTCCCTGTTTGTTTCCAACTCCTCTTATCAAACAATATGCAAACTTCTCACCTGGCCAAAAGTCCCTGAAGCATGAGGTTTGCCATTTCTGCGGGAGATACATCAATAAAGCGAAGGAAAGAAAAACAGCTTTCTTCATTAATACCTGCAATGCCAAAGGACAATGTGAACCAAGAGCCAGTACTGAACTACACCCTGGTGAACTACTAAATTTTGACTTAGGAATGAATCTAAAAGATATTCTATAGGTCTCAATCTTGATATGCAAAAGAATTTTCCAGTTTGATAGATGTTACTGTGTCACATCTTTTTTTCATTTAGGTTTTTGCCATAGAGTGCTTGTGTTCACCAAAGAGCAGTAAAGGGAGAAATTACCCCCCAGGCAGGATGGCCAAGTCACAATCCCTTCTCCATTCTCCTCTCAGGCTACTGGGCATGCATGCACACGTGTCTGATGCTGATTTTCAAGCCACCACATCCTGCGATCAAACTGCAGTTGACTGTGTGGGAGTCCAGCCCCTTAACCACCATGCCACCTGCTGGCCCCAATATGTCACACCTTTGTACTATAATTAAAATAGAAGAGGTAGGCTTATGAGAAGTGGCCTATATGAGTCACATGGGAGATGGCTCTACAGTTACCATGAATTTTTCGGATCCCTGGCTAACTGTCTTCTTTTTGTCATCCATCCCAGGAAAAGAAAAGGCGAGGACACGGATGACAGGTTCTGAACCTTAGCCTTAATATTTTGGACAATGCTCAAATTGATTAGCTTCTTTTCCTTAGGCTAGGGAGGAAGTAAGTTTCAATAAGAGAACCAGGTTCAGCTGCGGTAGCACTAGCAGGAAGGGTGCCAATGCACTGAGGCGAAGGCTGTACTTAAGAGCAGCTTTGGTTCCCAGTCTAATCTAATAGGCTGGGTACAATGGCACGTGACTATAACCCTAGCTACCTGGGAGGCTGCATCAGGAGGACTGTGACATGGTCCTGTGAAAATATACCTGTTAGGGGACCAGTAGATGGTGTAATGGTTACATTGCTGGACTCCCAGATGGTCAACCACAGATGAGTCCTGGACCAGGAAGCCTGGAACATATACGTGCACGCCCCAGATCCCAGGAGGAAAACAGAGAAGGGATTGCAGAGTGGCCATCCCCCCTGGGGGAGTGATTTCTTGCTTCTCTCTGGCTAGCACATGTACCCTTATAGCAAAACTCTCTCTTAAAAAAATAAATAAAAAAAATAAAAAATAAACAAACAAGGCCCAGCAGGTGGCTTGGTAGTTAAGGCGCTGGACTACCATATGGCCGACCATGGTTCAAGTCCCAAAGCTGGAGGCTTACTTTCACACTTTTCCTCTCTCTCTATCTCTGCTCAAACTGAATACTACTACTACTACTAAATAAAATTAAATAAATTTTTAAAAATAATAATATATAAATAAATAAAATAAAAACGTTGTTCTCTCTTTCTGCCTCTCTCTCTGACAAAAATAACAGAAAAATAGTGTCCAGCACTGAATTTTGTCAAGGCTAAGAAATTCTTTTCCTTTTTTTTTTTTTTTTTTTGAGAGATTTTTGCTATAGGGTATGTGTGCTTACCAGAGAGATAGAAAGCAAGAAATCACTCCCCAAGGAAGATGGCCACGCCATAATCCCTTCTCCTCCATTCTCCTCTCAGGATTTCAAGCACACATGCACACGCACCTGGCATTAGTTTAAGGCACCGGGTCCAGACTTGAACCGCGGTCAACTATGCAGGAGTCCAGCGATGTAACATTACACCATCTGCTGGTCTCAAGGGTATGAAATTCTTAAGAGGCAGGTAAAAAATAAAGATAGAAGGTCAATGAAACCATTTCTATTGATCGCTGGCATAATGTGTAGAGATGAAGATGACTAAAAGACTTAATTTTTTTTTTTTTTTAATTTTGCCAAAGGGCGTATACACTAGACAGAGAGAGACAGAGAAGGACGGAGGGGAGAGAAGCAACCCCCAGTGGTGTGTGTTCATGCCACAATCCTTTCTCCTCCAATTCTCTATCCTGTCAGGATCTGGGATACACACCCACATGCAAACAACATGTTTTTCAAGCTGTTGGGACTAGGATTCAAACCATGCAGTTTGCCATGTAGGATCCAGCTCCCTTCGCCACAAGGCCAAGAAGCCAGCCCTTAACTGACATAATTAAATTTTATCAAGACTTCACAAATAAAGGCCTAGCAATCACTAAGCAAAACAAAGAGCATCCTAGTAAATCCTTGACATCCTTTCCTTCCCAGAGATCAAAACACCTACCTTTTCTGTGGAAGAGAGACTGCTGGATATAGTCGGGAGCAAATGGAGAAAGAAGAACCCTTAACCACCTGTAAATTAAGTAAATAAAATAAATCAGAACCCAAATTTAAATATTGGAAAGTTAACTAGACTGGGGGTTCCAAACTAAGGAGGATCTTTTAGATCTGAAATGTAGTACTTCTAAATCTCGTGCAATATTACCAGGTAATAATCATGACATAAATACCATAAAATGCAGAACTTGAAACTGTAAAAACGTAAGTTCAGAGAAGTCCCCTTTTATTTCAGAGAGTCACAACACTAGTGCTGTAAGTTGGCATATACTAAACAAAAAGCTCTACAGCTCTGGTCTATCTCCCCTGCTCAGCTAGGGCGGTACCTGGAGCAATCACAAACAATGCACAAAGTTAAACCCAAGAACTGTTTCTCAGTTTCAGTGTCGTTAAACTAAATTTTGTTTAAAAACTCAGAAGCCAGGACCATCCTAACTGGGAAGTGCGGGATATTAGCTTAATAACCACTTCAACTTTCACCAAATCTATAATTGCTGTCTTTGGGAAAAAGATAAATCTGGCTCATTTAAACTTCATCAGTTCTCCTACAAGTGCAATTTCTGCAGGTAGAATCCTAGCCGCTACCGAACACTTTCAGCAATGGGTCATAGACTCTGGCTGTGTGGGTCTATGACAGCAACACAAGCAGAGATGTGGACATAGGTTCCGGATTCAGAAAGACAACTTGAAAAGCCTAAGGTCTTTTTGTTTTTTTGGAGAGGTTTTTGCTATAGGGCGTGTGCACTCGCCAGACAGACAGAAAAACAGAAAGAAGAAAGCAAGAAATCACACCCGGGGGGATAGCCACACCGCAATTCCCTCCCCTCCTTTCTCCTCTAGGGATCTTGGGCATGCACACACATGGGGCTGGCGTGAGTTTAAGCCACCAGGTCTGGGACTTGAACCGCGGTCGACTACATGGGAGTCCAGCGACATAGCCATTACGCTAACTGCTGGTCCCAAAGCTAGGGTCTTTAAGGTCACCTAGTTAGATCCTTAAAAATGCTCAAATTCCAACCACAAGATCCCTCAAAAATAATAGTTATCCACTCTTTGCTTAAAAGCCTCCTTGTTGGAGAACTAATACTCTCTCCACTAATTTATCTACTAAACAATAAAATTCCAAATTGCAAGAACACTCAGGGTAAATACACGTTAATACTTGCTCACCTGTCTCGTGAATGGTTGAAGACCCTGATCTGTCCATGACGGTAGATAAACTTTGAAATATGGTATGGCTTTAGGGAAATATGAAATGGAGACCAAGTTTCTTGTCGTTCAAACAACTCTGGATGATTACACACCTAAGAGGAAAGGAATGGTAAAATAGCACTGTTATATGCATATATCATTCTATGAAACAATGGGAAATACCAAGTCCCTGATATTTACCTATGAAAATGGATACTTCCCATTCTTACCTCTTATTTTTTAAAGTTGTTTGCCACAATCCCTTCTCCTCTATCCTCCTCCTGGGATTCTGGGCACACCTGCACATGCACTTTGCATGATTTTCGAGCCGCCAGATCCGGGACATGAACCATGGTCAACCAGGTGGGAATTCAACACCTTAACCACTATACCACCTACTGGCACCCCCATCTCTTCTTAACAGCCTTTATTTTATTTGGCATCAGGGACAAGGCCTTTTTTTCCAAGACAGTTTCAAGGCAGCTGATCTAAGTTCTTACCTTCCTGAACTGCATAACCAAATTCATGAGGCTGCTGGTGGTGTTCTGTGCTTGCTGGGTAGAACCCATAGAAGACTGCAATAAATCCTCAATGGAAATTTTGTTCTTTAGTGCCTGATACAACAACTTCTGTCGGCTGGTCAACTGGCAGTACATTAGAATCTCAATCTAAAAATCAATAAAAACATTCACATTTAGAAAAACAGTCTAAGAAAATTCAGTACAGGTTCAGTATCCCTATCTGAAACACTTGGAACCAGAAGTGTTTTGGATTTCTGATTTTTTTCAGATTTTGAACTATTTACAAATACCTGAGATACCCTGGGGATGAGACCTTAGACTCAACAAAATATCTGTATTTTCTTTTTCAAACATACCTTAAACATACATACCACCTTAAGGTAATTTTATATAATTTTTTATTATAAAATGCCCTTTAGGGCATTTGCACTCAACAGAGAGATGAAAAGAGAGAGAAAGGAGAAAAGCACCCCCCCTGGGGAATGGTCATACCACAACCACTTCTCCTCCATCTATCCTTTCAGGATTTTGCTCATGCACACACTGTAACCGGCACAATTTCTCAATCCATCATGGTCCAGAACTGGAACACAGTCACCATGTGGAATCCAGCTGCCTCAATAACCAGGCCATGGGACTGGCCCAATTTTGTACACTTTTATACTGTAGGGCTTTGACTGCGACATGTCACATGAGTTCAGGTATGGAATTTTCCTCTTTCAGCATCGTGTCAAAACTCAAAAAGTTTCAGATTTTGGAACACTACAGGTTTCGGAATTTTGGATTGGGAATGCTCAACATAAATTAGCTTAAAGTTGAAAATATATGCAAAACAGATTTCGACTGTGAAAACAATATATGTACGTGAATTCACAATGTCTGTGGGTGGGTAATCACCCAGGAAAAAAAGTCCTTTCCTTGACCTTCTTCTCCTGTCATTCAATCCACATGCTCTTCCCTAGGCAATCTCTTCAATTTCCAGGAGCATTAACTATCCCCCATCACAGTTAATGCAAATAATTATCCCCAAACATCCCAGCCCCATATTTTAAACTACCAACTAAGACAGTACAACTCAAATAGTCTATAGCAACTGCTTACGTGACACATCAGAAAAAAATTATCTTTCCACAATCTACTAAATTAACAGCATTACCAGTCACTCAGTTGCCCAAAGTCAAACTTCAGTCAGCTCTTATTTTTATCCTTCTCTTACCCCATATTTTACTGTTTCCTATATCCTCAAACTCAAACTGGAAATTCACTAACCACCCTTTCTGATCATGCCCATTGCCTTACTGAAGACCCTTATCAAATCTAGTCTAGACCACTATTATTTTGGGGTTTGCCTGCCTCTCGTCTCTCCTGCTTCTAATATAGTTTCGACACCAATTTTATAAAATAATTCAACTGCTGGAAAAAACCTCCAATGTTCACTAATGATTACAGTAAAATGTTAAAACTTCTCACCTAGGCAGAGAAGGCCTCCCATAAACTAAGCCTTTTTGTTCTAATCTGAATATTACCAGGGCCTCCTTTCAAACACTTTAGCCAAATGGTGTGACTAGTCTGCCAAAATATGACTGCACGGGTGAATGTGACTCTCCTTTGCTCACACTGCCCTTGTTCTCTAGCATCTTGTTCCCACCATGCGTTCGTGGTAAATGCCAACTAATCATTTGATCCACTCACACTTAAAGGTCTTCTCTCAATCAAACTGATTTCAACTAAACAAGTATGAAATAATCCCCCCACCTCGAATCATAAATCAGTCCCTTACCAGGGCTTAAAATCATGTATTCTTTCTCCTTACCTTGTCAGATAATTCATTTTCCACATCTTTCTTAATTCTCCTCAGCATAAATGGCTTTAAGATCATATGTAAGCGAGAGAGTTGATCTGAAATGCCAGAAAGCCCACATATTATATGATTTAACACATTTAATCAAAACAAATATCATACTATCTCACTAAACTCTTTAAGCACCTTTGGTTTAATAATCTTCTGAAAGTAGACTCAAACTTTTTCCCAAGTAACAAAATAATTACTTTCTTTTTCTTTAGCATTTTGCTATAAGAAAACGGGCAACTGCAAGTTGCTCTATTTTCATTAGAATTCAATTTCAGGATGTTTTAGGAACATTTTAGCAACTGCTACAGGGTTTTTTTCCAGGGATAATAAAAGTTATCTGAAACTCCTAGTGTATCCTAGAAATTCTCTTTCAAAGAATGTCATCAAATCAACAACTTGGGAACAGCAATTAGCATAATGGCTATGTCACTGGACTCCCACGTAGTACACTGCGGTTCGCGTCCCGGACCCGGTGGTTTAAACTTACGCCAGGCGCATGTGCGTGCGTGCCCGAGATCCCAAGAGTAAAATGGAGAAGGGATTGCGGCATGGCCATTCCCCCTGGAGGGTGATTTTTCGCTTTCTGTCTCTCTGTATCTGTCTTTCTGGTGAGCGCACGCGCCCTATAGCAAAAACCTCTCAAAAAAAAAAAAAAAAACTTGGAGTATAAAACCACTTAGAGAATGCTTTTGATCAGACAGACATTACTTAAAAAGCCCAAAACACTGAGAAAGAAGGTGAAAAATAAAAATGTTCACAATAGAAACAAATGCTGGGACCGGCAGTTGGCATAATGGCTACGTCGCTGGACTCCCATGTAGTCGACCGTGGTTTGAGTCTTAGACCTGGTGGCTTAAATTCACGCAGAGCGCGTGTATGTGTGTGCCCAAGATCCCGAGACAAGAACGGAGGAGAAGGAATTGCGACGTGGCCATCTACCCATAGGGTAATTTCTCACTTTCTAATCTCTGTCTCTTTCTGTCTCTCAGGCAAGTGCATGCGCCCTATACCAAAAACCTCTTTAAAAAAAAAAATTCTAGGGACCAACAGTTAGCGTAATGGCTATGTCGCTGGACTCCCACGTAGTCGACTGCGGTTCAAGTCCTGGACCCGGTGGCTTAAACTCGCGCCGGGTGTGTGTGTGTGTGCCTAAGATCCCTAGAGGAGAATGGAGGAGAAGGGATTGCGGCGTGGCCATCCCCCTGGGGGGGTGATTTCTCGCTTTCTGTCTCTCTGTCTCTCTCTGTCTGTCTGGTGAGCGCACGCGCCCTATAGCAAAAACCTCTCCAAAAAAAGAAAAAAAAAATTCTAATATATGGAAAACAGTAAAAAAAAAGTTCCTTTCTAGTAAGCTTTTTATTTTATTTATTTAAAATTTTTCCCATAGGGCACATGCACTAGCCAAAGAAAGAGACAATGAGAGGGAAAGTGAGAAATCACCCTGCAGGGGAGAAGGACCATGCCATAATTCCGTCTCCATCATTTTCCTCCTGAGATTCTGGGCATACATGTACACACACCAAGCATGATTTTCAGGCTGCCCAATTTGGGTGTCTATTTCTTTTTAAAAGAATTATTTCATTTAACTTTATTTATTTATATTAATTTGACCAGGGAGGTGGGGGAAGAGAGAGAGTGAGAAAGTTAAGTTGTATCCGCCAGGTCCAGGACTCAAACTGTGGTCGGCCATGTGGGAGTCCAGCACCCTTAACCACCATGCCACCTGCCGGCCCTCACATGTCCTATTTTTATCATAGGAAAATAGCTCTGACCCATTACATGAAGACTATAATTCTGATATGAGTTTTTCAGGATCTACGTGGAAGACAGAGACTCTGCAAGCCAAAACATAGCATTCTATGACCCAAGTCAATTCTGCTTTGATTAAATAGTCAAGACTACAACCCTTCTACAACCACCCTCACCTAAATCAATCCTTTTTTGACTCTTAAATATATACAAAGCACATATTTATTTGTAAGAAAAAAAAACTGTTTTCTTTGATTCTTCGATGTATAATGGCAGAATCTTTTCACATAGAAGTAAACAATCCTGTGACTGCCCACACTGATAGGAATAAAGAAAGAAAGCTCATAACAGTACTCACTCTCATCAATGGCAGATTTGTTTTCAGCATGGCTTTCAATGTCCTTGGAAAACCATTCATTAAATTCTTCATGTGAATCAAATAATGTTGGCATAATGAAATGAAGCAGAGCCCAGAGCTGGAAACAAAAAGAAAAATGAAATAGCCGTAGGGCGACAAAATGATATGTTTGAAGGTACAAAAAGGGCTGGAGAGAGAGAGAAAAAGAGTTTCAGGCATGTGTGTGTCTGTTTCTGGATTCATACATACTCGTGAGTGAGAGTGCAAGCACCCACCTCATAAACCAACACTGATCCTATCAAGCCCTAGGGAAAAAAGTGATTGTTTTTCAATTAATTCAAACTAAACGTTTGAAAGTACAAGTTAGGGCCAGATTTTACAGTGAGATAGTTTTATTTATTTTTTTAAGAGAGATTTTTGCTATCGGGCTCATGCACTCACCAGAGAGACAGAAAGCAAGAAATCACCCTGGGGGGGGGGGGGGGGGGGGGGGGAGGGAGGCCACGCCGCACTCCCTTTTCCTCCATTTTCCTTCCTGGATTTTGGGCGCACACACACACACCTGGCATGAGTTTTAAGTCCCAGGTCTCAGACTCCAACTGCAGACAACTACATGGGAGCCCAGTGGCATAACCATTACACCATCTGCTGGTCGCTTTTTTCTATTTTCTTTTTCTTTTTCTAAAATAGTTTTTAAAATATTATCAGGGATTATCCATCACATGGTGGTTAAGGACAGCAGGATCCCAAACATAGGGTTCAAGTCTCAGATCCAGCAGCTTAAGAAAAATGCCAGGTGCATGTGTGTGCATGCCTAAAATCCTGAAGAGAGAGAAAAATGGAGAAGAGATTATGACACAGCCATGCCCCATGGGAGTACTTTCTTGCTTTCTTTAATTCCATCTCTCTCCCTCATTCCAGCAGGTGCACATACTCTCTGACAAAATTTAAAAACGAAACAAAAAAAACTTATCCACAACTGAGTAAAAACTGAGGTGGTATTACTTGCTTCTAATAACCCTAGATTGGGAGTCTGAAAATCACAGCTGCGGGGCCAAGTCTGGTCTGTCATCTGATTTTATAAATAAATTTTACTGGAATACAGTTCTGTCTGTCCGTTTACGTGTTGTCTATGGCTTCTTTCATATTATACGGAGAAAACTGACTACTCGCAATAGTGACTATATGGCCTGGAAAGTCTAAAACACTATCCCGCCCTCAACAAAAAGCTTATTGACCACTATTCTTTTTTTCTTTTTGAGAGATTTTCGCTATAGGGAGTGTGTGCTTGCCAGAAAGACAGAGAGATAGAAAGCGAGAAATCACCCCCCAGGGGGGATGGCCACGCTGCAATCCTTTCTCCTCCATTCTCCTCTTGGGATCTTGGGCACGCACACACACGCGACCGGCGTGAGTTTGAGCCGCTGAGTCCGGGACTTGAATCGCGGTCGACTACGTGGGAGTCCAGCGACATAGCCATTATGCTAACTGCTGGTCCCAACCACTATTCTTGATAATCAAATTATCCTCTTAAAGCAGGAATTTTAGTTTCTCTCAGTAACTTTTTCAATTCTAGCACAAAATCATTTCTACATTAGACAGGCAACATTTGCTCTTTCTCTCTCTCTCGTTCATGAAATTAACAAAATTTTTTAAAAAATTAACTGTCCCCGGCCCAGTCAGTGAGATGGTGGTTAAGGCTGCTTGATCTCACATAGCTGAACATACAGTTTGAGTCCTGGACCTGGTGACTTGAAAAACACACCAGGTATGTGTGGGAGAGTGCCCAAAATCTCGAGAGGAGAATGGAGGAGAAGGGACTGTGGCATGGTCATGCCCCAGGGAGAGGTTTCTCACTTTGCCTCTGTCTGTCTCTCCCCTGGTGAACACATACTAGCTCTATAACAAACTTAAAAACAAAAAACAACAACAAAAAACTATTCTTATGCCAGAGAATAAGAAAGTAGGAATGATACCTAAAGGACCACTTAAGAGCGAGTTATAGTCAAATTTTTCTTTTTATGTAGGTGCTATAATTTGTCCAGAACAGTAGCACTCCATGGAGGCATGGGTAAAAAATTCTACTATCCTGTTTTAACATGAAAATATAAACCTGGGACCTTGACCAGTGCCTACCTCTGCCATCGTGTTCTGAATGGGGGTCCCAGTTAGCAAAAGCCGATTCCGACACTGGAACTGTAAAAGGATCTTCCAACGAACGCTGTTCAATAGAATGAGTTACAAATCCCAAGTTAGAAGTAATCATATCTTTTGTTGCCTTACTAAAAGTGCTTTCCAAAATACTAAGCGTCAAGTGCTCTACCATATACTTAAAAACATTATTCAACAAAGATGGAAAAGGAAATTTCAAAGAAATGGACCTCTTTACACCAAAACATGATATTAAGGTTTAGAAAAACTAGCCATGAAATAGGCAGTGTAAAATCTTTTCTGACTTGTTAAACTTGGTCAGTTTTATAGACATAAGTCATCTAATCAGAAAGTCCTTATTTGTAATAGAAACCATTTAAAATGATCATCCTGTGTACTTCCAGTGTGAGTTTGGAAGAAGCAATGGAGAGAGGGGAGGATGGGAGGAGAAAGCGTAAAATGAGAAGTCATTGCTCTGACCACAGGTGTGTTCTTCAGAAGAGTACTACATGAAGTAATACCCTTTAGAGGCTGGAAAGAAGCACAGAAAATACCATTCTTCCAGTTAACGTGGATGGCTAATAAAGTCCTAAGGACTCGAGAAGAGTTCATAAAAACACATCAAATTCCAGGTTTAATACTACCAAGTAAAACATTATAGCAAAACACTCTTACTATTCAGTTTGGGACCCCAAAGTGTTGGAATGCCCTAAATATATAACTCAAAAATAAAAGGATTCATAGAAGTCTAATAGACATCCAGGAACTGAGACAACCTATAAAAAATAAATAGAAACCCGACATAATTCAACTTCCAACTCCTGTGTTAAATAATCCCTCAAAGAAAAGGCAGTACTTTTCCTCTAGAGAAATTGTCCTTAGAGAAAAAAGGCCTGTTAAAATGTCATAATTAAGGGGTCCAGCAGTTGGCATGGCGATTAAAAGGTGCTGGACTCCCACATAGCCAACCGCAGTTCAAGTCCTGGAACCGGGGCTTGGCTTACTCTCTCACTTTCCCTCTCTCTTTCTCACTCTGTTATTCTTTGGTGAAATTAAAATAGATAAATAAATAAGTAAATAAAGTTCAATAAAATAATTCTTTAGGGGAAAAAAGTCACAATTAGGGGCAAGCAGGTGGTGTGGTAGTTATGGCGCTAGACTTCCACATGGCTAATTGCAGTTTGAGCCCCGGACCCGGACGCTTGAATATAAGTGTGGGGGCCAGCACGTGGCATGGTGGCAAAGGTACTGGATTCCCACTTAGTCGAACATGATTCAAGCCATAGACCTGGTGGCTTTCTCTCTCTCTGGTCAAGCTGAGTAATGATAGTAAATGAAATTAAATAAATAATCCTAAAAAAAAAGTTATAAGAAACTAAGTTTCTGCCTAAAAATTCCAAATAGAGAATAATGGAGAAGGAACTATGGTGTGGCCAAACACCCTGGAAGGTGATTTTTCACTTCCCCTCTCTCTCTGGCAAGCACAAGCATGCTATGGCAATAAAATCCTTTTTTCAGAGAGATTTTTGCTATAGGACGTGTGTGCTCACCAGAGATACAGAAAGCGAGAAATCACCTCCCAGGGTGATGGCCACTCTGCAATCCCTTCTCTTCGATTTTCCTCTCAGTATTTTGGGCATGCACGCACACACATCCAGTTTGAGTTTTAAGCCTCTGGATCTGGGACTCAAACTGCTGTCAACTACTTGGGAGTCCAGCGGTGTAGCCATTATGCCATCTGCTGGTCCCGGCAATAAATTTCTTAAAGAAAAAAACAAAACATAAATTTAAAAAAGAGTCATAATTATTCAGTTAGGAGAGCAATTTTTATATACTAAGTATTAATATTTGTGTTCTAAAAAAATGTGAAAGAAAATTCTTGCTTCCAGGTCAGGGATGGCTGATGCAGAGACCATGTCGTGCTATGTTCTGAAATCTTGCTGATTGTCATTCGTGTGCTTATATTTGACCCAATCCGCAGAGTTTAGTTTCTATTACTCATGTTACCTGGAACTGCTCTTGAGTGCCTGAGCCTCATCCAGTACCATGTATTGCCACTTAACCCTCTGGAAATACTTCACATCCTGCACCACCAGCTGGTAGCTGGTGATAACCACGTGGAAAGGGGCATCCTGAGTATAGAGGGTCTTCTGTAAATACAAGAGGGGAAGGATGAAAAGAGATATCTAACAGTTGATAATAAGGTAATGATGTATGGTCTCTTTTCTTGGGACAAAATGCATAAGACCATCCTAAAGATATGCTTCTCCCAGGTGAGAATATACTGAGGTTAAGTTTAACTGTTTTTGAAACACCGTCCTTTATCACAAACTGCTAAAAACTGGTCTTCAGCCTATTAGAAGAAAAAGTTGAGGCCAGACCCACAGCCTAGTGGTAACAGGAGTCAGATTCCACACAGCCGACCATGGTTCGAATACCAACCATGGTAGCTTGAAAGACACCCCAGGTACGTGGTGCACTTATGCTAAATCCTGAAAGGATGGAGATATGAAGTAGAAGGGGCTGCAGCCTGACCACTCCCTCGCTCTCTGGCAAGCATATATATACTCTGGCAATTAAAAAATAAAAGAATAAAAAATTCTTACTTCATCCTGGACTTCAAGTCCAGCTGACTGCCTATAACAGGAAAAGCATTATATGAGAAGAAAAGTTCACTTGCCCAGTGCCCAGAATAAGATTTCATCTATGAGAAATCCTTTACATCACCTGGGGAAAGGACTGCATGTGTGTAATGTATATACGTGTATAGGAATGCAGTAGGCGGGGAGTTACCTGGCTCCAGAACCTCCTGATGACTTTCCTATCATGAGGATTTCCCCAGTACGGGAGCACCTAGAAAAAGAGCAAATCATATACGTTATTTTCTACTGATAATCTTAAAATTATTATTACAAATGTGTTATTCAGAATGAAGGAAAAAGTAGCTAATAAAATGAATAAAGGAGATCCTCTTCTGCAAAGAGTTAACTAGGTGATTTCTCCAATCCTCTTCATGACTAAATAAAAACACACAGGCAATAAATTCGTTTAAAGGTACTAAAGGGTTACCGAGACAATAAAGAATTCTGGAGCGCCAAGCCAAAAAAGAAAAGAAACCCAGAGAGGCAAGCCTGTATGTCGTTCTCTTTCCAATGGTGTTGATCCTTTCTAAAAATTCTAATTGAAATGATGGGCAACTGAGGACAATTTTAAGAGACATAAGCCCAATAAATGAATCCTGTACTTCAAAGAAGAAGAGGGTTCTAGTAACTACCCACATCTTTGGCTTTAAGTTGAAACTCAAGGGCTGCATTATTTAGCAGTATATATAAGCCACACACAGACTTGAATTAACAAGTTCTTTTTTTTTGATAGGTTTTTGCTATAGGGCACATGCACTCGCCAGAAACACAGAAAGCGAGAAATCACCCTCCAGGGCAACGGCCATGCCGCAATCCCTTTTCCTCCATTCTCATCTTGGGATCTTGGACACACACACACACATGCCCAGTGTGAGTTTAAGCCACAGGGTCCGGGACTTGAGCTGCGGTCGACTACATGGAAGTCCAGCAACATAGCCATTATGCCAACTGCTGGTCCCAGCATTAACAAGTTCTTAATTCCAGTCTTGAATCATCTCAATTCCTGACTAGACTTTCAATTACTCATGCCTGAGGGACAGAAAAATTATGGCAATAAAACAAACCCTCTCGAGAAGAAAAGAGTAGTCCGAGTCCACAGTTATTCTAAGTTTGTCCCATATGATGTCTGGCATATAATAAAAATACAAACGAGTATGTAGAAAAAAATTCCACAAAACTAAAAACTATTAAAAAAAAAGAAGAAACAAATTCAGAAAAATTATACAATAAAAACATTACAGAAAGACATTTTTTTTTCTTTCTTTTTTTTTTTTTTCTTTTTTTTTTGGAGAGGTTTTTGCTACAGGGCGCGTGCGCTCGCCAGACAGACAGAGAGAGACAGAGAGATAGAAAGCAGGAAATCACCCCCCAGGGGGGATGGCCACGCCGCAATCCCTTCTCCTCCATTCTCCTCTCGGGATCTTGGGCACGCACGCACACGCGCCCGGCGTGAGTTTAAGCCACCGGGTCCGGGACTCGAACCGCGGTCGACTACGTGGGAGTCCAACGACATAGCCATTACGCTAACTGCTGGTCCCCAGAAAGACATTTTTATTAAGACTAATTTGTTGGGACCAAAAGATGGGGTAATGGTTATGTAGCTGGACTCCCACATAGTTCACTGCAGTTTGAGTCCAGGACGTGGCAGCATAAAACTCACGCTGGGCACGTGTGTGTGTGCGCGCGCGCGCACGTGTGCCTAAAAGATTATACTAGTTTAAAGCTTAAGTTCACTATGGTAAGGGAACATTGTTTTTTTTTTGCTTTTCATTTATTTATTCATTTGCTTATTTCAATTTGACCAGAGAGGGACAGAGAGAGAGATAGAGAGAAAGTGAGAAAGCAATCCACCAGGTCCGAGACTCGAACCACGGTCAGCCATGTGGGAATCCAGCACCTTTAACCACTCCACCATCTGCTGGCCCTGAGAACATGTTTTTTATAAAATTTGTTTAATCTTGCTTTTATGACCCAGAATATGGTCAGTTTTTATATGTTCTGTGTGTTTGAAGATTGTACCTCCACATAGATGAACCTTGAAAACTGTTACATGAAGGCCAAACATAAAAGGCTACACAGTATGTGGTTCCATTTACATGAAATATCCAGAACATGCAAATTCAAAGAAAGAATGCATAACTGTAGTGGTCAGAAGCTAGAGGGAGGGGACCAGAGTGTGGCTGCTTAATGCACACAGGGTTTGCACTGGGCATGAAAAGCTCTGGAAGACACAGCAGTGATAACTGCACCGCACCGTGGCTGTGCTTAATGCTACTAAACAGTTCCCTTTAAGATGATGAGCCAGCGGGTGGTATTGACCCTACATGGCCCGCTACTAGGGTCCAGGTCCCAGAGGCTTGAAAATCATGCCAAGCACATGTGTGTACATGTGCCAAATCCCCAGACGAGACTAGAGAAGAAGAGACTGGAGCATTACCATGCTCTTCCCCTCTCTGGCAAGTGTAAGTGTCCCACAGCAAAACACTAAAATGGTAAATTTTAGATCGTGTGTCTCTTAACACACACACAAAAACAAAAAAAAAAGGACAAGAGAAAAAAAAAAGAAATCAAAGAGGTGGCAACTGAAATTGGTCCACAGGCTATAGTTTACCGACCCTTAAACCAGAGTAACAAAACTGTGTCTGACGTGAAAATCAAAGCTCAGTTTCAGGTATGAGGCATAAAATCAGAGAGGGACCAATGACATTACATATTATCACACTGCCACCTACAGGCTCGTGGAGGAGCTACTGAAAACCTAAGTGTTTCGGCACAACTTTTTAAGCTTTTATCTCTTTCACTACATGTTCAAAATTGTTCAACCTCATTATATGAAAAAAAAAAAAAAAAGATAGTGATCTCCACATTCCATATGGCAAACAATCGAGAGAAAATACTTACCAATTGCCTTAGAGTGATCTTATTGCTTAAGAGAACTAAAAATGAGTCAGCACATATCCTAACATGCCCTATTAACAGTCTCTAAGTCAATAATTCAGCCAGAACGGTGGGACCACAGCCATAAATCTGCCCCAAAGTGGGAAATCCCAGGCATATTCCTATTTGTTGCAAAATATATCCATAAAAATATCTGCTTTCCACCTCAATCCTAGTCTGTGCTCTTTAAACTGCATAGAACCCATGACTGTTACGGAGACTCCAAATCAGACATATTTTATAGTCATCTTTTGATACATAATCTGCATAAACATCTTTCTACCATGCAACTTTGTTATCATTATATCCCTTTATGGACAAAACATTTATGTAACTCATTTTCCACCTCTTAACAAGGTGGAAACAAGGTAACAGAAGCTACCCATTTTTTTTTTTTTGGAGAGGTTTTTGCTATAGGGCACAAGCGCTTTCCAGAAAGAAGAGTGAGACAGAGAGACAGAAAGCGAGAAATCACCCCCTAGGGGGATGGCCACACCGCGATCCCTTCTCTTCCATTCTCCACTCGGGATCTTGGGCACACACATACACGCACCCTGCATGAGTTTAAACCACCGGGTCCAGGACTCGAACTGCGGTCAACTACATGGGAGTCCAAAGACGAAGCTATTACGCCAACTGCTGGTCCCAACCCGTCCTTTTTTATATCCTTGTAACTATCCACAATCAAGGTCCTGTTTAATGTGGTCTGTGTCTTACCCAATATTATGCAACACACTTATCCACTTAACAGTTCCTACTTCAAACTCAACTACTTTCCTCTGAATTAGTTAAGTTTTCATGTTAGCTACCTTAAACATTATAAGGCAGACTAAGACTAAAGATCTAGTCTTGGATTATTAAGAAACTGAACTATTTACTAATATACTTGAGAAAGGAGCAATGCCATAAATGAATATGATTTGTTAAAATCTGTGTTTAACAGGGACCAGCAGTTGGTGTAATGGCTATGTCGCTGGACTCCCATGTAGCCGACCGCAGTTCAAGTCTCGGACCTGGTGGCTTAAACTCCCGTCGGGTACATGTGTATATGTGCCCAAGATCCTGAGAGAAGAATGGAGGAGAAGGGACTGCAGTGTGGTCATCCCCCCTGGGAGGGGTGATTTCTCGCTTTCTGTCTCTCTGTCTCTCTCTTTCTGGCAAGTGCACGTGCCCTATAGCAAAAACCTCTAAAAAAAAAAAAAAAGAAAGAAAAGAAAAAGAAAAAAACTGTGTTAAAACGGGACCAGCAATGTAATGGTTATGTCACTGTACTTCTACATAGTCAACCACAGTTTGAGTCCCAGACCAGTGGCTTAAACTCACACTAGGTACGTGTGCGTGTGTGTCCAAGATCCTGAGAGAATGGAGGAGAAGGGATTGCAGTGTGGCCATCCCCCTGCGGGGTTTCTTGCTCTCTCTCTCTCTGTTTCTCTGTCTTTCCAACACGCCATGCACCCTATAGCAAAAAACTCTCTTTAAAGGGAAAAAAAAAAAAAAAAAAAAAGACCAACAGATGGCATAATGAATACACTGTTGGACTCCCATGCAGTCAACCATGGTTCGAGTCCCAGACCCTGTGGCTTAAATTTCACACCAGGCGCGTGTGCATGTGTGCCCAAAATCCCAAGAGGAAAACAGAGGAGCAAAAATCTCTCTTAAAATAAAAACAAAACAACTATGTTAAACCAAACAAGGCAGACGTTTTCTATAATAAAAGGTTGATTGGAGGTGTCCTTGATCGTAGCTAAATACAGAAAACTATTCAAATTGGACTTCGGCTCTCCCACTTATTAAAGATGTAATATGTTCTCTTATTGCTCCCATCAGTCACTTTTATAGGAAATTTATTCAAGATATTTTGGAAACGATGCAAGAAATGTACAATTATTAAGATTAATTAAATTAAGAAGGTAGCAAAAAAGTTGGAAGCTTATTTTAAAGAGTAACAGTTTTTTTGTTAGATTGATTCTTACCTTAAACTTAGGAACAAATCTAGTAAACTCCTGGTGCCAATTATTAAGTGTAGAAGCAGGTGAAATTATTAAGAAAGGTCCCCAAATGTTTTCTCTCTGCAACAGAAAAACTAGGTTAGCCGAATGCTAAATAACTGAAAATATTTCATTCAAAATTATAATTAATTAATAACAAGAGCTCTTCAAGAATCAAATACATAATTTTAAAAAACAAAATGATGCAAATTCCCCAAGCCTGCATATACAATAATAATATCATATGCTAATAACAACAACATTGGCAAGGACTTACCTTGAGGAAAAAATGTCAAGGTAACTACTCCCTCTTCTGACCTCTTACATGTCTAAATGGATATCATTCCTGAACACTTAAAACATACTGATTTTTATAAAGTTTCTCTCATAAAGAATTATCAAAATATCTTACTATATTAAACTAGTATAGAGCTTTCGCTTCTTTCAGTGTTTTTACATATATTTTCTCATCTAATCCTTGGAATTTCTATAAAGTAGGTATTATTAGGAAACTAAGCCTCAGAATTAAAGTGAAATCTGCCCCAAAGAGGTTTCGTGAAGCCTAGATTACAATGCTGTAAGGGTAGGGTCTGAGACATGACCACAGGTATTCCAAGTACAGTGCCCTTGCTACTACACTGGTGGTTTTCAGTGGCGGTTAGGAGGGACAGCTTGAGGGGGAGGTTCAAAATACACAGGGAACCAGCAGTTAGCGTAATGGCTATGTCGCTGGACTCCCACGTAGTCGACCGCGGTTCGCGTCTCGGACCCGGTGGCTTACAACTCACGCCGGGCGCGTGTGCGTGCGTGCCCAAGATCCCGAGAGGAGAATGGAGGAGAAGGGATTGCGGCGTGACCATCCCCCCTGGGGGGTGATTTCTCGCTTTCTGTCTCTATGTCTCTCTCTGTCTGTCTGGCGAGCGCACGCGCCCTATAGTGAAAAACCTCTCCAAAAAAAAAAAAAAAATACACATATACTGGGACCAGCAGATGGTATAATGGTTACATCGCTGGACTCCCATGTAGTGAACAGCGGTTCGAGTCCCGGACCTACAGATTTTAAACTCACACCTGGCACATGTGTATGAGTGCCCAAAATCGCAAGAGGAGAATGGAGGAAAAGGGACTGCAGCGTGGTCATCCTCCCTGGTGGGTGATTTCTTGATTTGTGTCTGTCTCTCTCATGAGCACACACTCTATAGCAAAAATCTGTCTTAGAAAAAAAAAAAAAACACATACTCTAAAACTGACCTCTCTTGAAAACCAAAATGCTATACCATACTGCCCTCTTATATAAACCTTGAGGGCAAGGACTAAGACTTGCTGTCTTAGAATACTATAGAACCTAGAATAGTATCTTGTAAGTTGCTGATTCTCAACAGAAAATGTCCCTAAATTCTGGGGAAAGGAAGATTGAGAGACTGCATCTACCCACCTCAGCCAAATGGGCCAGGAGGGCAATGCTCTGTACTGTTTTACCAAGGCCCATTTCATCAGCAAGAATGCCATTTATACCCTGGAGGGGAAAAAAAAAAACATGTTCAACACCGCTCACATTTTATTGCACACAAGTCAACCTAATGCCAAAAAGCAAGATGACAGATTTGAGATTAATTCAAACAAAAACTGCTACAAATACTCAGCCTCAGCACTATTACCCACTGCTGCAATGATTCCTTTTGCCAACACTACAGCAATAACCCAGAACCATGATACAAGAGACTGACGGCCAAGGCCAGTTCTTTAGCTCATCTACTCCAGGCACAAAGCAGAAAGTCATGCTTACAAAAACACCGAAGACAAACTATCGAACATTATACATAGTCCCCAACTTACACAGGTTGGACTTATGATTCCTTCACTTTACACTGGTGTGAAATCAATACACATGCAGAAGAAACCATACTTTGAGCACTTATGCAGCCATTCTGTTTTTCACTTCGAGTATTCAAGAAATTATATGAAATATTTGACACTTTATTATAAAATAGGATATGTTAGATAATATTGACCAAGGCTAAAATAAGTGTGCTGAGCACATTAAGTTAATGTTCTAAGTTATGATGTTCAGTAGGTTAGGCATATTAAATACATTTTCAACTTAAGATATTTTCAACTTAAGATGGATTTATTGGGACATAACTCTATCAAGTCAAGAAGCATCTATACATGATATAAATATTCATCAGTAGAATCTCCAGGTTAGAAATAAATAAACATGGGGTCAGTCAGGCAGCATGGTGGTTAAGGTGGCTGGATCCCACGTGGCTAAGAATGTGTGGTTGGAGTCCTGGAATTGACAGCTTGGAAAATACACTGGGCATGTGTGTGTGTACCCAAAATCCCAGAAGACAGTGGAAGAGAAGGGATTGTGGCATGGCCATCCTGGCTGGGAGGTGATTTCTGACTTTCGTTCTGTTTCTCTCTCTAGCAAGTATACACGCCCTGAAGCAAAAACTAGGGGTAAAAAAAAGAAATATACAAACATCTTTCTCTCCCTTGTCAAAGGATAAAGCTTTTTGAAAAGTGTTGAAATGTAAAACATTATTCTTCTACCAATTTCACAACTACATTGCACCAATGACTCTAAGAAAACAAATAACAACAAGAAAAGAAATGGGTATGACGTAGTTCTAAAATTCACCTGTTCATAGAGATTGGCCAACCAATTCATGCCTTTCAGCTGATAACCTTTCAATTTGCCATTAAAAATCGTGGGTTGTGGAATATCCTCACCAGCCCGGATAGATGGATTTGCAAGGCTGTAACTCTCTCCAAACCCTGTGCCAGACTTGTTTGCTGCCCGTAAGGCAGCTGCTCGACTTTCTTTTGCATCTTCATCAAATGATCTTGTCTGGAAAATAAAAATATTGGAAGAAACCTATGAGAGAACAAAAATGCTAAATGCAAATAAAATTCAAAATAACAACATAGGTACCTTCTGCTTAGAAAAATAATTGCAACAAAATTTCTGATCATTTCATCTGACGATGTGTCCTGTTTTATATATAAAACATAATACATTAGATTAAAATAGAGCTGACTCTTAAAACAATGTGGAGATTAAGGATGCCAATCCTCCACACAGTTGAAAACCCACATATAACTTTAGACTCACCCAAAAACCTAACTACTACTAGTAATCTATTGTTGACTGGAAGCCTCATAGATAATATAAATAGTCCATCAACACATATATCTTTACGGTACTGTATTTGATGATATATTTATTGAAAAAATTTCAAAATATTATGTGAACCCACAGAGTGAAAACCTGTATTGCTCAAGTCTCAGCTACATATTAGTAATATTAATACAATTAATTAATATATAATTTTATTGGACAGACACAGGTTAACCATTTTATAACATTACCTGCTTCCTCAAAGAACGTGTTAAAGATGTAATATAAAATTTGGTTGACAGTGGTAGAGGAAAGTCATGTTTGTGTCTATCTTTGACTTGGACCCCTGTCAAAGTTATACAGAAGCTTTTATGTAGTTTTCTTTTTGTTTTTGGAGAGGTTTTTTTTACTATAGAGCATGTGCGCTCACCAGAAAGACAAAGAGAGACAGAGAGACAGAAAGCAAAAAATCACCCCCCGGGGGGATGGTCACACTGCAATCCCTTCTCCTCCATTCTTCTCTTGGGATCTTGGGCTTGCACACACATGCACGCAGCGTGAGTTTAAGCCACCAAGTCCAAGACTCGAACCGCGATTGACCATATGGGAGTGCGGTGACAGCCATTATGCCAACTGTTGGTCCCTCCTTTGTTCTGAAGAGAGATCTTTGCTATAGAGTGCATTTCTCGCCAGAGAGACAGAGACAGAGACAGAAAGCAAGAATCACCCCTTGGGGGGATGGTCATGCCACAATCCCTTCTCCTCCATTCTCCTTTCAGGATTTTGGGCACACATGCACCTAGCATGAGTTTCAAGCCACTGGGTCCAAAACTCGAACTGCAGCCAACTATGTAGGAGCCCAGCATGGACATAACTGTTACGCCACCTGCTGGATCCTCTATGCAATATTTTGAACTGCATTTTCTTTCTTTATTTAACCAAATGGTAGTTTCTGATTTTTCAAACATCTTATCATAAATAACAGAAAGCAAGTTATAACTAAAGTAAAAGCGGCAGTATCTCAGCAGAGTCCTCAAGGCATAATATGGTACGGTTAAGCCTAAACCACTATGACGTACTTCATACTACATGACCCAAGATTACTCCAGAGGACAATAAAAAAGAAATTGTTCTAGCTTCAATCAACATACTCCTAAAGCTTAAGACTAGTGAATACTTGTTTTCCTGCCGTTCTTCAAGAATGCCTTCTAGGGACCAACAGTTGGCGTAATGGCTATGTTGCTGGACCCCATGTACTGACCACAGTTCGAGTCCCAGACCTGGTGGCTTAAACTCACGCCAGGCGTATGTGCATGCGTGCCCAAGAACCCAAGAGGAGAAGGGAGGAGAAGTGATTGCAGCGTGACCATTCCCCCTGGGAGGTGATTTCTTGCTTTCTGTCTGTCTCTGTCTGTCTGGCGAGCGCACAAACCCTATAGCAAAAACCTCTAAAAAAAAAAAAAAAAAGAATGTCTTCTATTCTAAAGTAAAAAAGAGATACAGCCCAACATACACACATGGTAACATACGCAAACACATGCTGCCCAATGACTGTAACTGAAAATATGACAAAGACCATAGGAAGGCCATCCAGTAAAAGACAATGGGGTATTTACAGGATTAACAACAGTATTCCTTTTTCTTCTTTATTTTTAGAGGATGTGTGTGCTCAGCAAAGAGAGAGACAGAGAGATAATGAGAGTGAGAACTCTATGAATGGGGGATGGACATGCCACTATCTCTTTTTTATCCAACATTTATCTATTCTGTCATAATTCTGAGCATGTAAACACACACACACACACACACACACACGCGCACGCACACCACTAGCATGTTTTCAAGCCATTGGAGCCAGAACCTGAACCATATTCAATCATGTAGGAACCAGTTTTCTGTTTTTTCTTTTTTTTTTTGGAAATCTTTGCTATAGAGTACATATGTTCTCCAGAAAGAAAGAGTGACAAAGAGAGAGAAAGTGAGAAATCACCGCCCAGGGAGAGTAGCCACACTGCAATCCCTTCTCTTCTTGGGATTTTGGGCATACATGCACATGCACCCAGCATGGGTTTAAGCTGCTTGGTCCAGGACTTCAACTGTGGTTGACTATGTGAGAATCCAGCAACTTAACCATCTACTGGGCCCGAGATCCAGGTTTCTCTTTTTTTTTTTCTGTTTTTGGAGAGGTTTTTGTTATAGGGCGCGTGCGCTCGCCAGACAGGCAGAGAGAGACAGAGAGATAGAAAGCGAGAAATCACCCCCCAGGGGGGATGGCCACGTTGCAATCCCTTCTCCTCCATTCTCCTCTCGGGATCTTGGGCACGCATGCACATGTGCCCGGCGTGAGTTTAAGCCACCGGGTCCGGGACACAAACCACGGTTGACTACGTGGGAGTCCAGCGACATAGCCATTACACTAACTGCTGGTCCCGGGATCCAGGTTTCTATACGCAGCACCGAACCCTTGCACTATGGGACAAGTCCCTTGTATAGCTTTTTTTATGTTTATTTTTTAAAGATTTATTTATTTATTATTATCATTATTTTAATTTCTTACAGAGCACGTGTGCTCACCAGAGAGAGCAGAGAAAGAAGGAGAGAGAGAGTGAGAGAGAGAGAGAGAGAGAGAAAACAAGCCGCCAGGTCAGAACTCAATCCAGTTGGCCATGAGGGAGTTGAGTGTCCCAACCACCGTACTACCTGCTGGCTCTGCACAGCTTTCTTTTAAGACTCACCCGAGCTTGATGAATGTGGTAAGCATTTTCAGCATTCTTTAGGGCCTGCGCTTTGAAGTGGTTACTATCTGAAAAGGAAAACTTATAGATTATCACATCTCATTAAGTCATCTCCTTCAAAGATGCAATTTACACCAACTTATATGGATCCCTGTTTCCCCATTCTACTTATCCTTAGGCGTACAGAGGGTAGACGAGAAGAGAATCTAAATTCTTTGAAAGGTGCAAGAAGTATAGTGAACATGAGAGAGTTGCTAGTCAGTCTCCAATGGCCTATGCCAGCTCACAGTCCACTCCTGGTCCCGAGTTTCTTCTATGAAGTGATGCCAACAGTCATGACAAGTAAAACGATGAAGACTCAGTTTAATATTTTTCTTTTCTTTCTTTCTTTCTTTCTTTTGGAGAGGTTTTCGCTATAGAGCGCATGCGCTTGCCAGAGAGACAGAAAGCGAGAAATCACCCCCTTGGGGGGATAGCCACGTTGCAATGCCCTCTCCTCAATTCTTTTCTCGGAATCTTGGACACGCACCCACACGCACCCGGCATTTGAGTTCAAGCTACCAGGTCCGGGACCCGAACCACGGTCAACCACATGGGAGCCTAGTGACACAGCCATTACACCAATTGCTGGTACGATTCTTTTTTTTTTTTTTTTTTTTTTTTTTAAGAGAGATTTTTGCTGGGGCCAGCAGGTGGTGTGGTGGTTAAAGGTGCTGCATTCCCACATGGCTGACCTTGGTGTGAGTCCCGGACTCGGCAGCTTCCTTTTCTCTCTCTCTCTTTGTTCAAATTAAAAACTAGTAACAAATATAAATAAAAAATTCTAAAAGAAAAAGAGAGATTTTTATCATAGGGCACATGCACTTGCCAGAGAGACAGAGCCAGGGACAGAGAGAGTTATTAGTCTCCAATGGCCTAAACCAGCTCACAGTCTACTCTCAGTCTGGAGTTTCTTCACATAAAGTGAGAATTCACCCCCTGGAGGGGTTGGAAACTCCATAATCTCTTCTTTCTTTCTTTTTTTTTTTTTTTGAGAGATTTTCACTATAAGTTGTGTGCACTCCCCAGAAAGACAGAGAGAGACAGAGAGACAGACAGCGAGAAATCACCCCCCCAGGGGGATGGCCACGCCACAATCCCTTCTCCTCCATTCTTCTCTCGGGATCTTGGGCACACACGCACACGCTCCCGGCGCGAGTTTAAGTCCCCAAGTCCAGGACTCAAATCGCGGTCAACTACATGGGAGTTCAGCAACATAGCTATTACGCTAACTGCTGGTCCCCATAATCCCTTCTCGATTATCCTCTCAGGATTTTGGTCATGCAAGCACATGCACCTGGCATGAGTTTTAAGCCTTCAGGTCTAGGACTCGAACCATGGTCAACTTTGTGGGAATCCAGTGTTGTAACCACTATGCCAACTGCTGGTCCCTCAATTTAGTATTTTTATGTTCAGTAAAACTACTTAAAAGTAGTTTACTTCATTCTCTGAAAGTAGAACGGAGAAGAAAGGATTGCAGCATGGGCAGCATGGTTGCACCTCCCCCACCAGGGGGTGATTTCTTCCTTCTATCTCTCTGTCTCTCTGGCAAGTGCACATGCCCTATAGCAAAAATCACTCCCTCCTCTTTTTTTAAAGAATTAATTTATTTAATTTTATTTATTCATTTATTTTAATTTGACCAGAGAGAGACAGAGACAAAGAGAAGGGAGAAAGCAAGGGGAAGTGAGAAAGCAAGCCACCAGGTCCAGAAATTGAACTGTGGTCTCCCACGTGGGAGTGTCCAGCACTTAAACCACCATACCACCTGCTGATCCCTTAAAAATCTCTCTTAAAAAAAAAAAAAAAAAAAAACTTAAACAGAAGAACAATAGCCATGCAAAAACTCCATGGTACTCTGAAACACTTCCCTCCTCTGATTCCAAGCTCCTTGATCATAACTACCTAAGAAATTCCTCTCAAACTTCACCTCAATACTTCCCTTCCCTTGTGGTCATGAAAATACCAAAAGCAAATACTTATTCTCCTATCTGTATCACGAAAAATCTTTATAATCTTTTATCTCCAACTTGATAGAAGGTGTGTGCATTCATGAGAGAGAGAATGAGGAGAGAAAGCACACCCCCAATGGGTCACAGTTACACTGCAACCACTCTCAGTCTTCTCATCTGCTTGGAATTCTGGCTATGCACACAGACACATCCAATATGTTTTCCAAGCCACAAGGTCCAGGACTCAAACCATGGAGTCAGCCATGTGGGATCCAGTTCCCTTAACCTCTAAGCCACAAGGTTGGCCCTCTTTATACTCTTTTTTTTTTTTTTTTTTTTTTTTTTTTGAGAGGTTTTTGCTATAGGGCGCATGCACTTGCCAGAAAGACAGAGACAGAGACAGAGAGATAGAAAGCGAGAAATCACCCCCAGGGGGGATGGCCATGCCGCATCCATTCTCCTCCATTCTCCTCTCAGGATCTTAACCACGCATGCACACACGCCCGGCGTAAGTTTAAGCCACTGGGTCCGGGACTCAAACCACAGTTGGCTACATGGGAGTTCAGCGACATAGCCATTACATTAACTTCGGGTCCCTTTATACTCTTTAATAATTTATTTTATAGGATTTTCTTATAGAAACACTTTCCCTATGCCACGAAATTAAATTCCCTCCTCATTAACGATACTTATGAATCCATATAAGACCTACAAGAATTAAAAATATATATAAATTAGAAATTAAAAATAGAGAGAACCCACTAACCTAACTCCTGATTAAAAACTCACCATAATCTTCCTGTGTGATGTTAACTACCACTCCTCCTCCAATGTCAATTTGTCTTTGGGTAGAGCTATCTTCTAATTTCCTTAGAATTTCTTCCTGGATTCCATCATGGCCCATGTCTCGTTTACGACTCATGAAGTGGGCATACAACTCTGTCTGGGTGATTAAAAAGTTAAGTTTTCGCTGTTGCCTCTTGGCCTATAAAAGGAAAAAAAGAAGTGAAAAGGAACCAAATCATTAATTACATCCAAGAGGCAGTCCAATAACATTCACAAAACATTTTCAGTTTGCATACAAGTTCTGTGCATGTCCTTTACCTTTAAAAACGGTGAAAAATGCAAATGAACAATTAATTTTATTTTAGTCACAACACTGGTACTAACAGCAAGGAGTAAGTTTCATTTCCAGTCTAAAAGTAACTTACGTTTTGTCCTCCTTGACAACATGAAACCTTTTCCTGATTAGCTTCTATCTAAAATGTTTATTTTTTTACTGTATTACTTTTTATAGTGGCACTGAGACATCAACTAAAACATAGCATTCTGTTTCAGAGCCTGTGTAGTAGATACACATGTACAGCTTTATTTTTAAATACGTAAATGTGTCAAGAACTCTGCTTTATCTCAAAGTCAAAATAAGGGACTAGCAGAGATAAATTATTCTCTAAGTCCATACAGCAGATAGGTGAGGTTAAGAAGCCGATCAAAGGAAGAAAGCACTTTAAAAACAACCTACAGCTCATCCATAATGATGACAGCTCAAGACACAGAGGCAAACATTCACTTTCTTTTATTTATTTTTTTAAAAGAATTATTTAATTTTATTTATTCATTCACTTACTTTGATTTGACCAGAGAGAACACACAGAGAGAGGGAATGTGAGAAAGCAAGCCACTAGGTCCAAGACTCAGTCTGTGGTTGGCCATGTGGGAGCGTCCAATGCCTTAACCACCATACCACCTGCTGTCCCCCATATACTTTCTTTTAAATATGAGAAAGTTAACGGCACTTTTGAAATAAACAGGAAATAAAAATAATCCTGTGTCAGTGAATGAAATCATTCCCCCTTTTTTTTTTTTTTAATTGCCAGAGGGTCCATGAGCTCACCAGAGAGATAAAGAGGGAGACAGCATCCCCTAATGAACATGGTCATGCCACAATCCCTTCTCCTCCACTTCCCCATCCTGTAGGGATTTTGGGCAGGCACACATGCAGAGAAAACTTGAAATACCCGTTTTCAAGCTGCCAGGGCCAGAATTCCAATTACAGTTGGTCCCAAAGTATACTTTGTGAAATAGTACTTACTCTTTCTCTCTTTAGAATGGCATAGTAGTTAACCCAGATTCAAATCAGTAGAAAATGTGAGACAGAATTTAAGATAAAATTGAATTTTTTCTCTTAATAGAGAAAATCTAAAGCACTATCAGGAAAACCTTTCTAAACTATAACAATTAAGAAAAAAACACTTACTTTAAAGCTAACTATCACATAGTTAAATGGACATAGTAAAGGAGTAATAAAGACATGTTAAATGGTTTTAATTTCAAGTTTGAAGAAAAAGAAACAGGGGTTAACAGGTGATGTGATGGTTAAAACTGTTGGGGAGGTTCTAGTCCTGGATCTGGTGCCTTGCTCTCTCACTTTTTCTCTTTCTCTCTAATGAACACACGTGGCCTATATCAAACTTTAAAAAATAATAATAAATAATAAAGAGACAAAAGTGTCAACATAATATAAATGAAACTCCCATCTGTTAGCTATCAACATAGTTGAGAGAATTTACATCTCATCTCACAAACCTAGACTATCAGGAAGGATGCTCACAAAACTTTAGATCTGTGGCTGACTGTTAAATATCTCTAAACTTAGTAAATTAAGAATTCCCCATGGGGCCATGCTGGACTCTCACATGGCTGATAGCAGGTTGAGTCCCAGACCTGGCACCTTGCATTCTGACTTTGTCACTTTCTTACATTCTTTTTCTCTCTCTCTGGTCAAATTAAAAATAAAAATAGGACTAGCAGATGGCATAATGGCTATATTGCTGGACTACCACATAATCAACCTCGGTTCAAGTCCCAGATCTGGTGGCTAAAACCTCACACCAGGCACATGTATGTGATTCCCAAAATCCCAAGAAAATGGAGGAGAAGTGACAGTGGTGTGGCCATCACCACTAGGGGGTGATTTCTCACTTTCTGTCTATCTGGCACACAAATGCACCCTACAGCAAAAAATGTCTCTTTAAAAATAATAATAATAATAATAATAATACATAATTCTTAAAAAAAAAAAGAGAATTCCCCAAAGCATTGAATGTTTGTTTACTGACTTGATAAATACATTTATCTTACATGCAAAGATTCAAGCTATCAAGAAAACTTAATAAAATTGGGCAAAAATTGATACTCATTTTCAAGGTCATGTTAATTAAACAAGGAAAAACTGGGGCTGGCAGGTGGCATGGTGGTTAAAGGCGCTGGACTCCCACATGGCTGACCACGGTTCAAGTCCTGGACCTGGTGGCTTGTTTTCTTGCTCTGTGTGTGTGTGTATGTGCACGCACGTGTGTGTGTGTGCACGCGCGTGCATGCATGTCTCATTCTGATCAAATTAGAAAAGAAAAGACCAATAATGATAAAGAAAGAAAATATTTTTTTTTTGAGAGTTTTTTGCTATAGGGCGCGTGCGCTCACCAGGCAGAGAGACAGAGAGATAGAAAGCAGGAAATCACCCGCCAGGGGGGATGGTCACGCCGCAATCCCTTCTCCTCCATTCTCCTCTTGGGATCTTGGGCACGCACGCACACGCACCCGGCGTGAGTTTTAAGCCACCGGGTTCAGGACGCGAACCGCGGTCGACTACGTGGGAGTCCAGCGACATAGCCATTATGCTAACTGCTGGTTCCCAAGAAAATAATTCTTTAAAAAAAAAAAGGAGAAGTGAAAATCAAAAGCTCAGAAGTCGGGACCAGCAGTTGGCGTAATGGCTATGTTGCTGGACTCCCACGTACGTAGTCGACCAGGTTTTGAGTCCAGAACCCGATGCCTTAAACTCACGCCAGACACGTGTGCGTGTGTACCCAAGATCCCGAGAGGAGAATGGAGGACAGGGGATTGCAGTATGGTCATCCCAACTGAGGGGTGATTTCTCACTTTCTGTCTGTGTCTTTCTGGTGAGTAAATGCGCCCTATAGCAAAAAACTCTCAAAAAAAAAAAAAAGAGAGAAAAGAAAACGCAGAAGTAATCAAAGCTTTGCTTTGACAAGAGTATTACCTCTACTTGAAAGAAAGCATTGTCCAACCCACTAACTCTTTCCTTTCTACAAATCTCAACTTTCTTTCCATCATCTCAATTGGATGACCAATGGCAATGCAAAGACTTTATCCTCTTATTCTCTCCTTTTCCTCCCCTCAATTTTTTAAGTTATTTATTTATTTAACTCCATTTGTTGTTATTATTTTTAAATTTAACTAGACAGACACAGAGAGAAAGGGAAAGCAAGAAAGCAAGCTGCCAGGTCTGGGTCTTGAACCATGGTCAGTCATGTGGGAATCTAGCACCTTTAACCACCATGCCACCTGCTGGTCCCTCCTTCCCTCAACACTAAGTAAAGCCTAAATCAGCTGTCATTAGCTTTAGCAACACTACTGGCTGCATGTTAAAATAATCACACAGGGAGGGACCAGCAGTTAGCATAATGGCTATGTTGCTGAACTCCCATGTATACGACTGCGGTTCGAGTCCCGGACCCGGTGGCTTAAACACACGCCGGGCGCGTGTGCGTGCATGCCCAAGATCCCAAGAGGAGAATGGAGAAGGGATTGCAGCTGGCCATCCCCCCTGGGGAGTGATTTCTCGCTTTCTATTTCTCTGTCTCTGTCTTTCTGGCGAGCACACACGCTTAATAGCAAAAACCTCTCCAAAAAAAATAAATAAAATAAAAAATAATCACACAGGGGGCTAGCAAGCAGTGAAGTTAAGGTGGCTCAATTGCATATGTCTCATCGTGCAGTTCAAGTCTCAGACTCAGCAGCTTGAAAAACACACTAGATGTGTGCATATGTGCCCAAAATACAGAGACGAAAATTAGAGGAAGAGGGATCATAGTGTGGACATCCTCCCAGTTGGTCCCTTCTTGCTTTCTTTCCCTCTCTCTGTCTCTGTCTCTATCTGTCTCCAGTGAACGCATGTGCCTTACAGCAAATTAAACAAAACTGTAGCCAGCACCTAGAAATAAGCCAAGATAAACAGTAAGTTGCTTTTTTCCTTTCACTCATTTCTTTTTGTTGCTGTTTCTCCAGAAATATACAGAGGAGTAAGGCTGCATAGAATAGAGAAAAATGGCATATAAAGAAAAAGGCAAAGATCAAGGTGAAGACATCCATGAAAGAATAAAAACGGAATTGAATACTGGACTAAAAGTCATTATCCTCAGGGGCCAGCAGGTGATATGGTGGCTAAGGGCGCTGGACTCCCACAAAGCCAACTGTGGTTAGACTCCTGACGGCTTGCTTTCTCACTTTCCCTCTCTCTCTCTGTCCCTCTCTGCTCAAATTAAAATAAATAAATAAAGTTAAATAAAATAATTCTTTTCAAAAAATCACTATCTCCAAATTTACATCTTTAAAATTTTCTGACGATTTCATTAGTTAGATGTACAATTTTCAAAGTGCAAATCAATCTCTTCATTAAGCTGTAGTATTATTTTTCCAAATTTTACACTTTTGCCCTACCTCCCGCATTTCCTCATCCAACTTCCGCTGCTCCAAAGCTTCCTTCTCGGCACGTTTGCGATGCTCCTTCTCTACCTTCTCATATTTTTTCCAGTACAGAAGCATCTCCTTGGTGAGGCGGCGGGCACGTGGTAAGGTCTCCTTACAATTCTTCTGGGCCTGCAAGGCAGCTCGACGCACCTCCTTCATGCACTGGTGAGCAAGCTGCAAATGACAATGTTATCACAACAGGAGGACCCAATATCAGGGACCAATTCCTTCAGGACCCTAAACCGCAACACTGCTCAACCCGTTCAGTATAAACAGTCTTCATTTGACCATATCTTTTTCTCCCTCAATGGATTTAATGTCTCTGCATGGTATTATGATGCAGGCCCAGACTCTAAGATAATATCAGGGATAAGAAACCTATCATTTCTCATCTTAGAAGCAAAGTATAATGACTAAGAAGCACCTGAGATGTGCTGGGAAGTTACACGCACACTAATTAGCTGTCATTGCCTACTATATGTTAGGTATCACCTTAAGTGTAACTCATACTAGACAAGTTAATTCTTCCAAGAACATTATGGACATGCTATTACCAGCATTCTCATCTAACAGGTGTTGAAAAAGAAAGGCTGAATGACTAGATCAGGGAAACACAACCAGTAACCTTATCTCATCTGACAATCACAACTCTCTAAACTGTGCCACTTCCCTCCAAAGGAAGGTGTGAATAATATTTTTTTAGATGAAGAGATTGAGTACAGGCAAATTCCATATCTGCTCAAGGAATTAGGCTGAGATAGGGTCTTATGAAAAGAGGTTCAATACTAGAAATGTGAGAAAGACCATATTACTTACTAAACAGATGAAAACATTTAGAAATCTCTTAGGTACCATCGAATTTATGATCAACAGACAATAGCAGCAAGAATGGATCCAAAGAGTAAAAACATATGCCAAAACATGAAATGGAAAATGCAAAAACTAAAATTTTACCTTTCGACTATTGGTAAGAAACAGGTTCCGAGCTGAAGCTTTCTGCTTATTAGCCTAAAATAATTAAAAATAGTATTTCATTTATGATTGTTTTTGAATAAATCTTTTCAACTTGTCATTAGAAGTAAGATGCAAACAACTGGAGAATCTGAGAAAATAAACATATAGTTGTTCCTTAAACTATTCTCACAACTTTTAGTTTTAAAATTATATAAAAAGAAGGGAACTGGAGGTGGAGGGATAAGGAAAAAAAGGGTTTAACCAATACAGGAATGCAGATAGGGCAAAAAAGTTGTGGACCATACCATAAATAAGTGATAAAAAGGAAACACTGTCAATGCTATAAATATATATATCTCAAATGTGGTGTTCTCTGTTGAAAACAATAAAGTTGGTATTATCCTTAATTGTTGGATGCTGCATGTATGCTTTGAAAATCTATGTTGTGTTCTACAAAGATGTACAATTAAATATAAATAAGAAATTATAAAATTAAGGGGTTTCCAGCACTAGACTCACAACATGGACGACTACAGTTCGAGTCCCAGACCTGGAGGCTTGCTTTCTCACTTTATCTCTCTCTCTATCCCTCACTAGTCAAATTAAAATAAATAAAAATAAATAAAGCTAAATAAAATCATTATTTTTTTTTAAAGTTCTTTTTTTTTTTTTTGGAGAAATTTTTGCTCTCTCTCTGTCCCTCTGGTGAGCATATGTACTCTATTCCCATGATCCTAGCAGGCTGAGACTGGGGGATGGCACATGGTTTGGGGATCTTGCTGGTGCCTGTCTCTCTCTGTCTCTCCCATTGAATAAATGAACTTTTAAAAAATTGTGTAAAAATATTATCAAAACTAAAAATATTAAACAGAAAAAAATGCTTATACATGCTTTTTTTTTCTTAATAAGTTTTTATATTAGGGCATGTGCACTGCCAGAGAGACAGAGATATCACCTCCCCAGGAGGGATAGCCACACCACAATCCCTTCTCTTCCTGGGATCTTGGGCATGCACATACACGTACCTGGCCTTAGTTTCAATCCACCAGGTTTAGGACTTGAACCATGTTGGCCATGTGGGAGTCTAAATATAACCACTATGCCATCTGCTGGCCCCTATGTTTCTTTATATCATCCGTTTTTCTCTAGTGCTTGTGATTATTCAGTAATATTCAAATGTTTACAAATTCTCTAAGAAACATATCTCCTTTCATTTTAATTAACTCTAGTATCAATTTTCTGTCAAATCGTTATATTTAAGAAAACTGCATCTGAGGCCAGCAGGTGGCATGCTGGTTGAGGTGCTGAACTCCCCATAACCAATCGTACTTCATGTCCCAGACCTGGCAACTTGTTTTCTCTCTCTCGCTCTGATGAACACATGTGCCATATAGAAAATTTTTAAAATAATAATAACATTAAATAAGTAATTCCAAAAAAGAAAAAGGAAAACTGCATCTGTTCTACCAAGAAGTTTCCTTCTATTTTTTTTTTTTACCACGGAGCATTACACAACAACCGTCTTAGGAATTCTCACCAAATTCTAGAAAGCTAGTTTATTGGAGAGGACTACTTAGCATTTTTTTAATCCCAACAGATTACCTTCCTTTCTGAACTCCTATTTGTGACGGTGTCTACCTCTCACAGGCCTTCTAGGAGGACAGAGAGAAAAAACATTCTTTCCTTCCTATAGAAAGAAGGCATTCTCGTACCTTTGGTAGCTCCTTTTTCACAATGCTGAGCCATACTTTCCTGCGACGAGCATTAAGCTGCTCAATAGATAAGTGCTTCTTCTTGGTGCCAGGGGGAGGTGCATCATGAGAAAACTTGGCGAAGACTTTGGTCTGGTGATGGTGGCGACGAGGAGATTCTTCAGAGGAAAGTTCTTCATCTCTTCGTCTTTTCTTCTTCACTTTTTTCAACTTGGCTGCAAAGGAAACAGATGTTTACAAGATTGTGTATTTTTACTTCCATAGGAAACAGCAAGAAAGCAACCTCATCACTTTAAGAAAATTAAAAATTCTTTCCTCGTCTCACCTAAGGCTGGCAATATTCATCTTTCTTTTTTTAAGATTTATTTCATTTTAAGTTAAAAAAAGATTATTTATTTAATTTTATTTATTATTATTTTTTGAATTAACTAGAGAGAGAGAGGGAATGAAAGTGAGAAAGCAAATTGTCAGGTCTGAGACTCAAGCCACATTCGGCCACAAGGGAATCTATTGCCTTAACCATGATGCCACCTGCTGGCCCCAACGTTTATCTCTTTATCTACTCAGGCCTATACTATTCCAAAAGGAATCACACTAACTTGGAAAAGAACACTGTACCTTCCCTCTATTTATATGAAAAAGAAATATAAAATAAAACCTAAGAACCAAATTTCTTTTGAACTCAGCAACAGGAAAGATGGTTTATGAAGTACTATGGAGGCATGTAGCAATCACAAAAAAGAAAACTTACTTCTACTTGGCCTCTAAAAAAAAATATGACAGAGAAGAAAAAAATGCATTCAGTGATATCACACTAAAACTTGTGAGAGAAATATTATACATGGAACGAAAACTTAATATGGGTTGAAGGAGAGGGTATAGAGGATGAGAAACACAGATAAACAAGGAAGATGTGGGAGAAAGAAAGGAAGAGGAAAAAAGGGTCTATATGAGTGGAGTTTGTACCTGTAGGAAATAATATCTACCTTACAGAAATAGCTTAAAAATGTTCCCTTCCTATTTCCTTCCTGGATCCCAGCTGCTTCAAGCTCAGTAAGAGAGGAAAAGGCCTTTCCTGGCAGACATGCAAACAAACACTACAGAAGATCATCAGGAGGTGATCTATTTTAAATCACCTCAGACAGCAACTATTATAACTCTGTCCAAACCTTTGGATTGCTCTTCATATTTCCCTAGGCAAAACCAACTTCTTCTGACCCAGAATATTTTCAACATTTGTAGAATGTGTAGAAGAAAAAAAGGAATAAGCTCATTTGCCTGAATCTTTGGCAAGAAATGCACAGTTCTTAAGTCTTTCTGGTTGTGGAAAAGACCATACACCAAATAGGAAATAAAGTTCATAATACTCACTAGTAATTAAATAAGAGAGACAAGGGTTCATTTAGATAAAACGAATTTCTGCTATATGGACTATTTTTAAACTATAAACAGACCAGTAGGCCACACACAATTCTGAAATTAAGAATGATAAAATACACAAGAAAGTCGAACATGCTCACCTTTAAGTTTCTTTTCTTCCTTGAATTTCTTCTTTTTGGGTCCAAGTAGGTGCCGCTGTTGCTCATAGAAAGGGTCGTAGGTGGAGAGCAGGCCCGCGCTGTAGTACTGGTACTGCTGCAACTGAAGCAGGCGGAGACCGTGATGGACCTGTCCGCTCTACAGCACAGCCTTCACAGCATCTTACAGCCACCAACTGAATCAGAGGGAATCACAGCTCCTACATCCAGCAGTCTTACCACGAAGAGACCCATAATGATTCAGTACATAAAAAGGAACTGTTTCCCTAACTTAAAACCAAAATAGGTTCAACTGTTATATACATAACAGGTTGCTGAAAAGAAGGAAGGAAAACCCTCCATGCGTCTGAATTTCTACAAAATATTTACTACTGATGTCATTGGAGAGAAGCAATTAATTCCTTGGAAAAAAGTCACCCTTTAGAAATTTATCAGTAATCGATAAACCTTGTTTCTATAACTGACAGATCCCCAGATTCACATGGTTCCTAATGCTAGCTTTTCTGGCTTTTATTGCTGTATATCCTTTGAATAGTCACTGGCCATCCTAATTCTACCATCTTTCAAGTCTTCTCTCTCTTCATCTCTCACTGAGAAAGTCTGCCAGGGGTTGGCAGGTGGCGTGGTTGAGGGTGCTGGACTCCACATGGCCAACCGCAGTTTGAGCCCAGGCCTGGCGGTTTGCTTTCTTACTTTCTCTCTCTCACTCTGTCCCTCTCTGGTCAAATTATATATAAATAAATAAAGTTAAAATAAAATAATTCTTTGAAAAAAAAAAAAAAGTCTGCCATTATTACCGATAGTGCCTACACTGTCGGATATCTAATATATTGAATAATCTGATTTTTCCATCCAAGAATTAGTAAACCCTTTTTTTTTAGAGGTTTTTTTCTTTTTTTTTTTTTAAGAGAGGTTTTTGCTATAGGGCGCGTGTGCTCGTCAGACAGACAGAGACAGACAGAGAGACAGAAAGCAGGAAATCACCCCCCAGGGGAGATGGCCATGCCGCAATCCCTTCTCCTCTGTTCTCCTCTCAGGATCTTGGGCATGCACGCACATGGGCCCGGCGTGAGTTTAAGCCACCAGGTCCGGGACGCGAACCACGGTCGACTACGTGGGAGTCCAGCGACATAGCCATTACGCTAACTGCTAGTCCCAGTAAACCCTTTTAAACATTTCACTTAAATTAACCTTCAGGGGCCAGCAGGTGTTGTGGTGGTTAAGGCACTGGACTTTCACATGGCCAATCATGGTTCAAGCCTTAGTTCTGGTGGCTTGCTTTCTTTCGCTTTCTCTCTTACTGACTCTCTCTGGTCAAATTTAAAATTTATAATAATAAATTGGGACCAGCAGATGGTGAAATGGTTTCGTCACTGGACTCCCAAGTAGTCAATCATAATTCGTAACCTGGTCCCGGCAGTTTAAGGCTCACATCAGGCATGTGTGCAGGAACTTGCATGACTAAAATCCCAAGAGGAGAATAGAAAAGGGACTGCAGCATTATCATCAGTCCTGGGGAGGTGATTTCTTGCTTTCTGTCTCCGTCTCTCTGGCAAATGCACATGCCCTTTAACAAAAATCTCTCTTTAAAAAAATTGTAATAATAAATTAAAAGTTTAATAATTCTAAAAAAAAAAAAAAAATTTATTAAAAAGTTAACCTTTGGGACCACCAGGAGGCATGGTGGTTAAGACGCTGCACACTCCCACATGGCTGACCAAAGTTCAAGTCCTGGACCTGATGAATTGCTTTCTCACTTTCTCTCCCTCTCTCTCTCTTTCTCTGGTCAAATTAAAGTAAATGATTGAATAAATAAATTTAAATAAATTTAAAAATTAAATAAATTTTAAAAAGTTAACCTATAAACAACACATTAATTTTGTCTCACTTACTACTAATCCACAAATATGAATATAAATGACAAATAAGTAGCCCACTATTCAATCTCTTTCCTGGATTACAGCAAATAAATTGTACAATGGCTGAAATTAGGATACAAGAGTAAGAGGAAGAACTACTAGAAGGTTCTCTGTCAAAGGTCAGAATTAAAAAATGAGCATTCATCAAGCTATATACTTAAAGTCCTTAAACTTTCCTATATGTACAATATGCTTTACTTCAACGCCAACAACAACAACAAAAAAAGCAAATATTTGGAGCTCAAGTGCCTTAGCAATGGACTTTAAAAATTCTTCATCTTAAACCAGCAGATGGCATAATAATTAAGTAGCTGGACTCCCACATGGCCAATCGCAGTTCAAGTCCTAAACCCAGCAGCTTGAAACTCACATCAGTGTGTATGCATGCATGCCAAAAATCCCACTAAGAGAATGGAGAAGTAACTGCGGTGTGGACATCCCTCTTGGGGCAGTGATTTCTTACTCTCTGTCTCTCTGGTAAGCATATGCGCCCTATCGCAAAAATCTCTCTGAAAAAAAAAAAATTTTCAGGACCAGCAGATGGCAGGCTGGTTAGGGCCATGCTATAATTCCTCATTCTCTCAGGATTTTGTATACACACACACACACACACACACACACACACACACACACAGTGTGTTTTTCAAGCCACCAGATATGGGACTGGAAGTGCACAGTTAGTTATGGAGGATTCAGCTACCTTAACAACCACATCACTGGCAGGCTCCACAGTTTTTCATAGCAGCATTATCCACATTAAGAATAAACCAAAATCCGGGACCAGCAGTTAGCATAATGGCTATGTCACTGGACTCCCACATAGTCGTCCGCGGTTCAAGTCCCGGACCCGGTGGCTTAAAAACTCATGCCAGGCACGTGTGCGTGCATGCCCAAGATCCTGAGAGGAGAATGGAGGAGAAGGGATTGTGGCGTGGCCATCCCCCCTGGGAGGGGTGATTTCTCACTTTCTGTCTCTCTGTCTCTCTCTGTCTGGCGAGTGCATGCGCCCTATAGCAAAAACCTCTCCAAAAAAAAAAAAAAAAAGAATAAACCAAAATTTCACTAACTGAAGGATGGATAAATAAAATGTGGTATAAATACAACAAAATATTTGGCAATATAAAGGAATAAAAAACTGATACAGGCTACAACTGGATAAAACGTGAAAATGTTACACTAAGTGAGAGAAGCCAGATACAAAGGACAAATACTCCATTTGTACGAAATGTCTAGCTAGGGAACATTTATGAAGACAGAGGGTAGACTAGTGGTACATCGAGCTCAGGGGGATGAAGAGAGTGAGAGGCAATAGCTAAGAGGTACACAGTTCCTTTCTGGAGTGATAACAACGTTCTGGAGTTATACTGGGATTAGAGTAACACAACTCTATGAATATATAAAAATTGCTGAACTATACACTTCAAAAGCTTCAATTTTTGACATATGAACTATATCTCAATAAAGTGGCTAACCACCACCACCACCACCACCACCTAAATACAGGGTTAAATGACACATCTGGGCCAGCTCCGTGGCCTGGTGGTTGAGGCAGCCAGATCCGCGTGGCTGAACACAGTTTGGGTCCTGAAACTGATGGCTTGGGAAGCACAGAGGAGTGTGTGCATGCATGCCCGGAGTCCCCAAAGGAGAGAGAGACAGAGAAAAGACTGGAATAGGGCCATGTCCCTAGGCGATGCTTTCTCTACCTCTCTGTCTCTCTCTCTGGCTAATATACACACCCATTAGGAGGAAAAAAAAAAAAAAAAAAAAAAAAGATGTTCTTTAGTGACCATAAACCTGTGGATGAACACCCAGAATAAAGGGCTAAGGTGTCTCCTGAAACTCTCACCTCCTTGTCTTTACTATACTTATTTTGGTGAAGTTTCTTATACTTGTGTAGTCGAAGCATGTTGTGAAGTTCTTCTCTGCTAAGATTGAGTTCTTCTTCATCATCGTCATCTTCATCATCACTCTGAGAATCTGCCTCACTGGACTCATCACTTAGCAGAATGCTCTGGAAAAGGGTGAAAACAGAAAGGTCACTTTTGCTGTTAAACAATTCTGTAATTCTGTTTGTAATCCAAATATTTTTTCCCAGATCCCAAAATAATGACAAAAACAACTGCAGGATTATCATTCCAGTTTCACCAATACCACTCTTTATCAAATCAACTGAAAAACAAAATAAATTTAATAGGCAAAAATTATAATTTGGGGGGGGGGTTGGCAAGAGATTTTTTTTGCTATAGGGCATGTGCGCTCGCCAGAAAGACATAGAGAGATAGACAGAAAGCAAGAAATCACCCCCCCAGGGGGGATGGCCAGGGCGCAATCTCTTCTCCTCCATTCTCTTCGCGGGATCATGGGCACATATGCACATGCACCCAGCGTAAGTTTAAGCCACTGGGTCCAGGACTCGAACTGCAGTTGACTACATAGAAATCCAGCGACATAGCCATTACGCCTACTGCTGGTCCCAATAGTTAAAAGTTAAACCACACTGGGACCAGCATTTACCGTAATGGCTACATTGCTGGACTCCCACGTAATCGACTATGGTTCGAGTCTCGGACCCGGTGGCTTAAACTCATGCAAGGCGCATGTGTGTGTGTGACCAAGATCCCGAGAGGAGAATGGAAGAGAAGGGACTGCGGTGTGGCCATCCCTCCTGGGGAATAATTTCTTGCTTTCTGTCTCTCTCTTTCTGGCGAGCGCACATGCCCTATAGCGAAAACCTCTCAAAAAAAAAAAAAAAAAAAAACACTAAAGCATAAAAAATGCTATAAACATGGTTATATTATACTAAATGCTTTAAACACACATATGATAGTCTAACACAGGCCTGCAAGAGGCATGTAGGTTAAGGTACCTGGATCTCACATGGCCAATCCAGCAGTTCAAATCCCAGACCGAGGGGCGTGGAAATCAAGCAGGGCTTGGATGTGTGCATACCCAAAATCCCAAAAGGAGAATGGAGGAGAAGGGACTGCAGCTCAGCAATTTTCCTGGTGTGGGGTTCGGAGATTTCTCTCTCTCTCTCTCTCTCTCTCTCTCATATGCACACACACACACACACACACACACACACACACACACAGAGTCTCTCTCCAGCAAGTGCACACACTATAAGAAAAACTAAGAAAAAAAAAGCATTCTAAGGCCAGCAGGTGGTATGGTAGTTAAGGAGCTAGATTCCCATATGGCTAATCATAGTTCAAGTCAAGGATCTGCTGGCTTGAAAATCACACCAGGGGACAAGCAGATGACATAGTAGCCGACCACAGTTTGAGTCCCAGACATGGATGCTTGAAACTCACACTGGGCACAAGTGCCTGTGTGCCCAAAATCCCGAGAGGAGAAAGGAAGAAAAGGGACAGTGGCATGGCCATCCACTCTGGGCATGATTTCTCACTTTCTCTCTGTCCTTCCAACAAGCACATGCATCCTATACCAAAAATCTGCCTTTAAAAAAATAAAGAATAAATCACACTGGGGATATGTGTGTGCATGCCCAAAATCCCAAGAAGACACAGGAAAAGGGATTGCAGTGTGGCTGTCCCTTTCACAGGGTGATTTCTCACTTTCCTTCTGTCTGCTGAGCACACCCTAAAAAAACCTTCAAAAAGAAAAAGGTTTTTATAGGCAAAAACCTTAAAAAATAAATAAATAAAATATATTCTCACTGAATGTTACATACTAAAGCAAACAACCCCCCCCACACACACACACACACATCAAAAAACTACAGGGTATAGGGACAAGCAGTTGGTGTAATGGCTACGTCGCTGGACTCCCATGTAACCAACCACGGTTCGAGTCCCGAACCCGATGGCTTAAACTCACACCGGGTGTGTGTGTGTGCCTGCCCAAGATCCCGAGAGGAGAATGGAGGAGAAGGGATTGCAGCGTGGCCATACCCCCTGAGGGGTGATTTCTAGCTTTCTGTCTCTCTGTCTCTCTCTGTCTGGCGAGCGCACGCGCCCTATAGCAAAGAAACCTCTCAAAAAAAAAAAAAAAAAAAAAAAAATAGAAGGATGGAAGGAAGGGGCTGGCTTGCAGTAGTTAAGAGAGCCAGATCCCACATGGCCAACCATGGTTTGAGTTCAGGCCAGGGAGCCTGATAAAAGATGCCAGACACATGTGTGCACACATGCCAAAAATTCTAATGGGATGACGAAATGGAGGAAAAAGGATACCAGCACAACCATGTCCCATGGGGAGTGCTCTCTCTCCCCCCCTCTCTGGTGAGCACTAATCTCCTCTGAATCAAAAGAATATACATAAGTATAAATAGAAAGTAATGTGTGATGGCTATAAAAATAGCGACAACCCACATAACCATTAATTGATAAACGGAGAGACAAGATGTGGTATAAACAAATAAGAGTGTTAATCAGCCATAGAAAACAATGAATTACCAATATGTGCCATGACATGAAAAACCTTGAAAACATTACATTAAGTGCAAGAATGCAGGTACAAAAGACCACATATATGATTCATCTACATGAAATGTCCAGAATAAACAAATCAGTAACAGATAAAAAGCCAAAGGGTGGGGGAGTCGCGTTGGGAGTGACCACTGAGTACAGGTTTCTTTTTGGAATAAAATATTCTGAAATCAAGTAGTGGTAATGGTTGTACAACTCTGTGAATGACTAAAAACTACTAAATCATCTATTTTAAAAGGGTGAATTTTATAGCAAGTGGATTATATCTCAATTATATGTCTGTGCAGTATTTTTAGGAAGGGTTTCACTATGTCTGTGTCATGATCCACCGCCTCAGTCTCCCTAATAGGCTCAGTGGGATTACAGGTGCGTGACTTTGTAGCATGTACCAGGAATCAAAAGTGGGCCTCCCATGTGTCTTCAGCCTGTCGAACAGCAGCACAGTGTGTGCTACTATGGCTGGGCCTACCTCAATTTTTTTTTTTTAATTTGCCAGAAAGTGAATGTACTCATCAGAGGGAGGAAGAGAGAGAGAGAGAGAAAGCGAAAGAGGCAAGGTCACACCCCAATCCTTTCCCCTCTATTCCTCCCTTTTAGGATTTTGGGCACATACACGTGACCACTGTTATTTCTGAAGCTGCCAGGTTCAGGACTTGAACCATGTAATCAGCAACATGGGATCCAGTCACCATAATCACCAGGCCAGGTGATTATGGTGCTTAAAGAGGCTGACTTGCACATGGCCAACTGTGCAGTTCGTTTAGAAGAATGGTGACTTGAAAAACATGCCAGGCGCTCGTGTAAAAGTACCTGTAAGAGGGAAAAATGGAGAGGAAGGGATTGTGATGTGACCAAGCCCCATGGGGAGGAAGGGAGTGCTTCTTGCTTTCTCTTTCTCTCTCTCCAGCAAGCATACGCAATATCGGGCAATTTTAAAAATTAAAAATAGGGGCCAGCAGGTGGCATGGTGGTTAAGGCACTAGACTCCCACATGGCCAATCACAGTTTGAGTCAGGGACCTGCTGGCTTGCTTTCTGGCTTTCCCTCTCTCTCTTTCTCTCTCTAGTGAGCTCACGTGCCCTATAGCAAATTAAAAAGATAATAAAGATGATACATGAAATTAAATAATTTTTTTAATTATCAAAAATAACAATAATAACGGGGCTCACAGGTAGCATGGTGGTTGGGGTGCTGGACTCCCACATGGACAACCACGGTTTTAATCCCATGTCCTGGCAGCTTACTTTTTCTCTCCCTCCCTCTCTCTGTGTCTCTGGTGAGTGCATGTGCACTATAGCAAAATTAAATAATAATACTAAATGTAAAATAATAATAAGGAATTGTTCATGGGACCAGCAGTTAGCGTAATGGCTATGTCGCTGGATTCCCATGTAGTTGACTGCGGTTCACGTCCCGGACCTGGTGGCTTAAACTCACATCAGGCGTAAGTGCGTGTGTGCCCACGATCCTGAAAGGAGAATGGAGGAGAAGGGACTGCAGTGTGACCATCCTCCCTGGGGGGTGATTTCTCACTTTCTATCTCTGTTTCTCTCTCTTTCTGGCAAGCGCACGCGCCCAATAAGAAAAAAAAAAAAACTCTCCAAAAAAATTAATAATAATAAGGAATTGTTCATTAAATAATAACAATATTTTTTTAAATAAATCATAATAATAAGGAATTCTACATTCCTGGGACCAGCAGGTGGTGTGATGGTTTAGGAGCTAGGCTCCCACATGGCTAACAGCATCTCGAGTCCTGGACCTAGAGGCTTGCTTTCTTACTTTCCCTCTTTCTCTGGTGAGCGTGCATGTTTTGTAGCAAATTAAAATATTATAATAACAAATAAAAATTGATAATTCCATGTTTATTATTTTAAAAATATTTTAAGAATTATTTAATTTTATTATTATTATTATTATTATTATTCTATTTGGTCAGAGAAAGACAGAGAGAGGGGGCCCAAAAAAGCAAGTCACCAGGCCTGGAACTCGAACCACAGTTGGCCATGTGGGAATCCAGCACTTCAACCACCGCACCAGCTGTTACGCCTTAAATTAAAATTTCTTAAAAAAAAAAAAAGAGGAACCAGCAGTTGGCATAATGGCTATGTCGCTGGGCTCCCATGTAGTTGACCGTGGTTCGCGTCCCGGACCCGGTGGCTTAAAACTCACGCCGGGCGCGTGTGCGTGCGTGCCCAAGATCCCGAGAGGAGAATGGAGGAGAAGGGATTGCGGCGTGACCATCCCCCCTGGGGGGTGATTTCTCGCTTTCTGTCTCTATGTCTCTCTCTGTCTGGCGAGCGCACGCGCCCTATAGCAAAAATCTCTCCAAAAAAAAAAAAAAAGAAAGAAAACTCAGGCCAGGCACGTGCGCATGCGTACTCAAGCTCCTGAGAGGAAAATGGAGGAAAAGGGACTGTGGTGAGGCCATCACCCTTGGGTGGGTGATTTCTCGCTTTCTGTTTCTCTGGCGAATGCACACGTCCTGTAATAAAAATCTCTCTAAAAAGAAATAATAGGGGCCCGCAGGTCGCATGACAGGTAAGGTGGCTGGATTCCCATGGCTGACCGCAGTTGGACTCTTGGACCTGGCAGCTTGCTTTCTCACCTTCCTTGGCTCTCTGACTCTCTCTGGTCAACTTCGAAAAAATAAAATAAAAGTTACAATGAATGAAATTAAATAAAATAATTTTTTTGAGAGATTTTTGCTATAGAGCATGTGCGAGTGCCAGAGAGACAGAAAGCAAGAAATCAACCCTCAGGAGGCCTGGCCACACCACAATCCCTTCTCCTCCATTTTCCTCTCAGGATCTTGGGCTCACACACACACACACGTGCGTGGTGTGTCCTTTAAGTTGCCTGGTCTGGGACTTGAACCATGTATGACTACGTGGGAGTACAGCAATATAACCATTATACCATCTGCTGGTCCAAATGAAATAATTCCTTAATAATAATAATAGTAGTAATAATTAGTTTAAAAGAAATACTATCCTGGGACCAGAAAGTAGTGTGGTGGTTAAGGGCACTGGACTCCCACATGGCGGACTACTGTTTGAGTCCTGGACGTGCCCGCTTTCTTTCTTCTTTTCTTTTCTTTTTTTGGAGAGGTTTTTGTGGCCAGCTTATAGTTTATGTCTGGGACCCCGGTGGTTTAAGAATCACACCTGGCACTTGTGTGTTTGTACTCAAAATCACAAGAACAAAGTGGAGAAGGGACTGTGGTGTGGCCATCCCCCGGAGGGTTGATTTCTCAGTTTCTCTCTCTCTTCCTCTGCTGTAAAGCAAAATACATAATAGTTTACCTAAAAGAAGGAAGCAGTGGGGCCAACAGGTGGTGAGGTGGTTAAGGCAATGGACTCCCACATGGCCAACTATGGTTCAAGTCCTGGACCCAGCAGCTTGAAAATCACAGTGGATGTGAGGTGCATGTATGTCCAAAATATCAAGAGGAGAATGGAGAAGGAACTGTGATGTGGCCATACCCCCAGGTGGTGATTTCTCACTTTCCCTCTCTCATTCTCACTCCAGGGAAACAGCAGGCCTCCTCTAGAAACTAAGACTACAGAACATAAACCTTGTCCATCTACAACAGTACCTAGCATGTGTATAGACTCAATGAACACTTGAAGTAACCACTGAGGGACTGATGGAAGGTAGATTAATAATCTTGATTATGACGTGAACCAATGAGGGTAAAAATTTCATTTAACCCATTTTTGTACTCCCTCTATCCCTATGGTGCTTTTTGTTAGTTTTTAATTTGTTACAGGTTATGTGTACTCACCAAAGAGATGAAAAGACAAAGAGAGGGAAAATGAGAAAGCCGCAACCCCTCCTCCCACTGTTCTCCACCTGGGATTTTGGGAAGGTACACACACTTGCCCGATATGTTTTTCAACTTAACAGGTTCAGAACTCAAACTGCAAAGTCAGCCATGTGGGATCCAACTGCCTTACCCACCACACCCACACCACTGACTGGCCCACCCCATAGTGCGCTTTTTTTTTTTTTTTTTTTTTTTTTTGAGAGAGGTTTTTGCTATAGGGTACATGCACTCGCCAGAATGACAGAGAGAGACAGAGAGACAGAAAGTGGGAAATCATCCCCTGGGAGGATGGCCACACCGCAATCCCTTCTCCTCCATTCTCCTCTTGGGATCTTGGGCACGCACACGCACCTGGCGTTGAACTTAAGCCACCAGGTCGAGGACTCGAACCATGGTCGGCTACATGGGAATCCAGCGACATAGCCCTTACGCCAACTGCTGATCCCACCCCACAGTTCTTTATACTCAACAAATGTTTGCAGAAATGACCTCATTCACTCCTCTAGATTTTCTCTATAATCTCCTCAAAAACTCATATCCAATATAAAAGACTCATATTTGGAAAAAAACTATGTTGACCTTCCAGAATGAGCTGATAACTTCAGTTAGTAATTTCCGTAAATTATTTGGATTTTAAACATTCTGCCTTTATCCACTTATCTGTTACCTTTAGCCACTTTCTGCTTTTCTTCAACTTGGAGAAGTTATATAAATTTCCCCTGTCAGATTTTGATTCTGTATAAAGAAACACAAAGAATTTTTTAAAAAATGAAAGGATGACTGTGCCCAAAGAACTATCAGTCCAAAAAGGGATCTCACCCCATACCGACCTGACTGCAGAACGCCATTCAGTGAGTACGTGTTTAACATTCCAGAACTGCTTGCTCCAGAAGTCTCACCAAGCAATGAATTTGGAGGCTCTTCCTTAACTTGTATTAAGGGATCCCCAGACTGGGGCAATAAGGGATTATTATCATCCAGTCCATCTTCACTGTCATCACTATAAATAAAAAATGGTGAGTCCAATCACAGCTGATGCAGCAAAATACTATAATTTAACATGAGCAGAACTAGACACTTTACAAAAGAAACTGATCCTTTGAATAAGGATCACTGTTTTATTTGAAACAAACTAATCAAATGTAACAAAAATCATACTTTCATGCTATAATCTAGAGATAATGAGGAATCAGGAACGTCATAAAACATGAAAAAGATGGAGTAACACAGCTAGAAACATTCTTGCTTAATATTCAAATCTACAGAAATGAAGAAAATCAGGAATGTAGGAAGATTATATTGCAAAGATGGAGTAACGCACCTAGAAATGTTCCGGTTGAAGATAGCTGAAGTCTGTCTCAGGAAATGGTCCAACCGGAGGGCTCTCTCCAGGTACTGAAGATAGAGGGGCTTTGCCAGCTCACTGCAGCCGCCATCGTCCCCGGCACCCAACTCCGAGGCCATAGAACAAATCTGTCTTCATACACAAGGACCTCCGACTGCACGGCTGCAAGATGAAGATGGGTAGTGAAAAGTGAACTACTACTCACTCTTTCTCTCACCTCTTCCTCTCAAGATGATGAGAAATCAGACCTCCTAGAACCCAACTAAATAAATATGACTTTTTTTTTTTTGCACATGTGTTCTCCAGAGAAAGACTGAGTGACAGAAAGAAGAAAGTGAGAAAGCACTCCCTGGGGGGGATGGCCATGTCACAATCCCTTCTCCTCCATCCTCTGTTGGGATTTTGGACGTGGACGCACATGGACAAGCACATTTTTCAAACTGCCGAGTCTGAGACTCAAACAGCACAGTCGGACTGTGAGATCCAGCCACCCTAAACACCACACCACCTGCTGGCACTAAATATGGATATTTTTTCTTTCTATTTTTTAAAGAGGTTTTTGTCTAGCAACCCAGAAAGTGAATTAAAAGAAAAACTGATTTTTTGGAAAAAAATGTTTTTAATTGATAAAAAAATTAAAAAGAAGAAAGAAAAGAAGCTTTTGCTTAGGGCATGTGTGCTAGGGCGGGGAGATAAGACACAGTGAGAAGGAAAGTGAGAAATCACCCCAAGGGGATGGCCATGCAGCAATCTCTTCTCCATTTTCCTCCGGGGTCTCAGGCATGCGCACAAACACACCCATTGTGATTCTGAAGTTAATGGGTCCAGGACTGAAACCACGGTCAGCCATGTGGGAGTACAACATTGTGACCACTACGTCATCTGCTGGCCCCTAAATACAGAAACTTTAGAGACTAAGATTTAAAAGACAGGTGGGGCAGTGGTAAAATGCAAGGTTCTGCAAGGTGATTCCAAATAGGAACCATTCTCGTTCAAGTTCAGCTCTCCCTGAGTATGGCCAGCCAACATTTGCCAATGGAATTGGGGGAAGGCTAGGGCTCCATCCACTGTGGTATAAAGACCCTATTTGATGTCCTCTGTCTTGCTCGCAAGTGGGAAAAATAAACTTAAAAAAGTAAGAATTAGAAACAATTTAGACAATTTAAGCAAAGTGAATAAATGTGAGTGTGTGAAGAAAGGTATAACCTGGGCATTCTCTTTGCCATGTTATGCTCTTCAGATAAGAATGAGTCAGAATGGGGACAGCCAGTAGCACATAGCTTAAGATGGCTGGATCCCATATGACCAACTACATAATTTGCATCCTGGATACAGCAGCTTGGAAAACATGCTGGGCACATGTGCATGCATGCCAAAAATCCTGAAAGGAAGGAGAAATGGAGAACAAAGGATTGCAGTATGACCAGACCCCATAGAAGGTGCTTTTTCAGTTTCCCCACTCTCCTTTCTAACCAGCACACAAGCCATTCTCTAGCGACATTTTTTCTTTTAGTTTTTAAGAGAGTTTTTTTTTGCTATACAGAGTGTGCTCTCACCAGAGAGACACAGAGACAGAAAGCGAAATGAGAAACCATGTTGCAATCCCGTCTCTGCTCTCACCAGAGAGACACAGAGACAGAAAGCGAAATGAGAAACCATGTTGCAATCCCGTCTCCTACATTCTCCTCCTGGGATTTTGGGCACACATACACATGTGTACAGTGTGAGTTTTAAGCCATCAAGTCCTGGACTCCAACCACAGGTGACTACATGGGAGCCCAGTGACATAATCATCACGTCATATGCTGGTCCCTCTAGCAAAATCTTTAAAAAAGAAAGAAGAGTCAGAACATCTTCACTAGAGAAGCGTGTAAGGACTCTCCCCTTCATCCCTTAATGTAATACCTTCAACATTACACATTGTAACATTTAAACAGTAACGGGTTAAGCAAGGGTTACATAGAGATAATTTAGAGCACTTACCCACCATCTCCTATAAAGTATTTAATAAATCTTAAGTCATTTTAAAGTTACCAACATAACAAACCAAGTAATAAACTTCAAGGAAATTCTGTTTTTTTTCCTTGAGTTGTCTACTTAAGAGAATGTCAAAAATTATCCAATTGACACTTTTTAAAAAAAAAAAAAGATTTTTGCTATAGGATGCATGTACTCTCCAGAGAGACACAAAAAGAAAGACAAAAAGTGAGAAGTCACCCTCTGGGGGGATGGTCACACCACAATCCCTTCTACATTCTCCTCTCAGGATTTTGGGTACACATGCACACACCCGGCATGAGTTTCAAGCCGCTAAATCCAGGACATGAACCACGTTGAGCCACGTGGGAGTCCAGCAACATAACCTTTACACCATAGACTGGTCACCAATTAATATATTTAACACAGTCCTCAAAATCTTAGCAGGTTTGTTTGTTTTTGCAGAAATTTATAAGGTGGCTCTTGAATTTAAATGGAAACACGAAAGATGAAATATTTAAAAGGTTTTTGTCTTTGGGTTCGTGCACTCAATGAGAGACAGACAGACAGACAGACAGACACAGAGACGGTGAGAGGGAAAGTAAGAAATCACCCCCTGGGGCGGGGAAGGCAGCACTGCATCCCTTCTCCATTTTCCACCCGGGATCTTGGGCACATACACACTTGCACCCAGCGTGACTTTCAAGCCACTGGTTCGGGGACTCAAACCAGTTGGCCCTGTGGGAGTCTAGTGACATAACTGCTATGCCATCTGCTGGCCCAGACAAAATTAAAAGAAATTTTTGGAGAGGTTTTTGCTAAAGGGCATGTGCACTCGCCAGAAAGACAGAGACAGAGAGACAGAAAGTGAGAAATCACCCCCTGGGGGGATGGCCATGCTGCAATCCCTTCTTATCCATTCTCCTTTTGAGATCTTGGGCACACATGCACATGCACCCGGCATGAGTTTAAGCCACCACCAGGTCCTGGACTCGAACTGCAGTTGACTACATAGGAGTCAAGCAACATAACCATTACACCAACTCCTGGTCTCAACAAAATAAAATTTTAAAGAAACATGGTTGGGGGCCAGCAGGTGGCATGGTGGTTAGGGGGGCTGGATTCCCACATGGTCAACTGCAGTTCAAGTCCTTGACCTGGTAGCTTGCTTTCTCATTTTCTCTTTCTCTAGTTCTCTGTCTCTCTCTATTCAAATGAAATAACAACAACAACAAACAGAATTAAATAATTCTTTTTTTTAAGAATTATTTTATTTTACTTTATTCATTATTATTATCATTATTATTTTCCAGTTTGATCAGAGAGAGACAGAGAGAGAGGAAGTGAGAAAGTAAGCCACCAGGTCCGAGACTTGAACCGTGGTCAGCCATGTGGGAGTCCAGAACCTTTAACCACCATGCCACTTGCTGGCCCCTAAATAATTCTTTTTTAAAAAAAGAAACATGGTTGAATGACTTAACACTTTTTCCCCCCCTTTCTCTTTTTTAGGTTTTTGCCATAGGGCACAGGCACTTGCTGGAGAAAGAGAGAAAGTGAGAAATCATTCCCCATGGAGGACTGACACACCACAATTGATTCTCCTCCATTGTCCTCTTGTAATTGTGGGCACGTATGCATGCCAGGCATGATTTTGAAGCCACCAGGTCCAGGTCTCAAGCTGCAGTTTTGACTATGTGGCTATCTAGTACCTTAACCTCCACACTATCTGTGCCACAATGCTTCCTGATTTTAAAGCAAAATATATCGCTACACGAAAGGATAGTATGCTAATGGCATAAAATGAATAACCATATTAGACCAGTAAAACAGTAGAGCTGAGAATTCAGGGGAAAAAACCTTTCACATTTATAGTCAATTTTCAACAAGGATGCCAAGGGAATTTCAATTAGGGACAGTATAGCCTTTACACAAACAGGATATTTACAGAAAAGATTAATCTAAAACCTTTCCTCACACCATTCCCAAATAGACATATATATATACACACACCCACATCTATATATTTGTTTTTTAAATTTTTTTTAAAGAGAGATTTTTGCTATAGGGCATGTGCCTTCACCAGAAAGACAGAAAGTGAGAAATCACTCCTCAAGGGGATGGCCACGCCGCAATCCCTTCTCCTCCATTCTCCTCTCAGGATTTTGAGCATGTGCACATGTACACCTGCCACTAAGTTTTAGGCTGCCAGGTCTGGGACTCAAATGGAGGTCGACTATGTGCAAGTCCAGTGACATAACCATTATGCCATCTGCTGGTCCTCCATGTCCAAATATTAACTCAAAGCAGAACAGAGACTTAAATATAAAATCTAAAATTATAAAACTCCAGGGGGGGAAAAAAAAACATTTTCATAAATGACCCAAGGTTAGACAAAACATTCTAAAAATGACATCATAAATACAATGCATAAAAGAAAAATGCTGGGTGAGTTGGTGGAGTGGTGGCTGTCACTGAATTCCCACAGGGTCGACCGTGGTTTGAGTCCCAGATGCAATGGCTTGGAAAATCGCACTGGGTGCGTGTGTATGCATGCCCAACATCCCAAGAGGAGACTGAAGGAGAAGGGACCAGAAAAAAAGTTGAGTTCTGGCGATGTCATGATAGTTAGATCCCACATGGCCAACTGCGAGTTTCAAGTCCTGGACCCAACAGCTTGTAAACATGACAGGCATGTGTAAGTGCATACTCAAAAGTCTCCAGAGGAGAATGGATGGGAAGGGATTATGGTGTGGCCATTCCCAGGGTGCCTACTCCTTTTCCTACTCTCTCTTTCTTAATGTCTCTCAGGAAAGTGCATATGCCCTAGAAAATAATTAAGGGGGAAAAAAAAGGTAAAATTTCCAAGGGATCTATAAACTACATTCACATTACATTAAAAAACCCTTACAACTATATTAAGAAGACAAATACCTAATTTTAAAATGAACAAATGATTTTTGTTTTGTTTCGTTTTGGTAACAGGATCTCATTATGTTGCCCATGCTGGTCTCAAACTAGTGATCCTCCCAACCCAGTCTTAAGATTACCTGGGAATGGGTACTCTTTACGCATACTCATTACTCATTACGCAGTTAGCGTAATGGCTATGTCGCTGGACTCCCACGTAGTCGACCGCGGTTCGCGTCCCAGACCTGGTGGCTTAAAACTCATGCCGGGCGCGTGTGCGTGCGTGCCCAAGATCCCGAGAGGAGAATGGAGGAGAAGGGATTGCGGCATGACCATCCCCTCTGGGGGGTGATTTCTCGCTTTCTGTCTCTATGTCTCTCTCTGTCTGTCTGGCGAGCGCACGCGCCCTATAGCGAAAACCTCTTAAAAAAAAAAAAAATAGAGTACCTGGGATTGGGACCAGCAGTTAGCGCAAAGGCTAAGTCGCTGGACTCCCACGTAGTCGACCGCGGTTCGCGTCCCAGACCCGGTGGCTTAAACTCACACCAGGTGTGTGTGCGTGCGTGCCCAAGATCCCGAGAGGAGAATGGAGGAGAAGGGACTGCGGCGTGGCCATCCTCCCTGTGGGATGATTTCTTGCTTTCTGTCTCTCTCTGTCTATCTGGCGAGTGCACAGGCCCTATAGCAAAAACCTCTCCAAAAAAAAAAAAAGTACCTGGGATTGGGGCCAGAAGGTGGCGTGGTGGTTGAGGGGCGGGACTCTCACACGGTAGACTACAGTTTGGGTCTCCGACCTGGTAGCTCACTTTGACACTCTCGCCCTCATGTTCTCCCTCTCTCTGGGGTGAGCGCACATGCACTATACCAAATTTTAAAATAATAATAAAGTTAAATGAATAATTCTTTAAAGAAAAAAGTGGCTGGGATTACAAATGCATGCCACCATGCTCGGCACAAGGCAAGGATTCTGAACAGACGTTTCACCTAAGAATAGCTACAAATAGCTAGCAGACACATGAAATGATGCTCAATATGGTACAAATTAAAACTACAGAGATATATCACGTTACACCCACTAGAATGACTATAAAAGAGATAGACGATAACAATTTCTGGGAAAGTTGTGAGGAGCTTAACATTCATTGCTGGTGAAAATGTAAATATTATAGTTGCTTTAAAAAATGTTGGGACTGTGACCAGTAATGGATACACGGCTAACTCCCATGTAGTCAACTGCAGTTCAAGTCCCAGATCTGGCAGATTGAAACTCATGCCAGTCGCGAGATGCATGCGTGCCCATGATCCTGAGAGGAGAATGGAGGACAAAGGAATAGAGCATGGCCATTCCCCCTGGGGGGTGACTTCTCGCTTTTTGTCTCTTTGTCTCTGGTCTCTCTAGTGAGCATACACATCCTAGAGAAAAAAATCTCTCAAAAAAAAAGTTGGGACCAGCAGATGATATAATGGTTACGTCACTGGACTCCCACGTAGTTAAGGGCAGTTCAAGTTCCAGACCCGGAGGCTTGAAACTCACACGAGGTGTGCCCATGCCCAAAATCCCAAGAGGAAAATGGAGAAGGGAGTGTGGAGTGGCTATCCCCCCTCGGGAATGATTTTAAGCTTCCTGTCTCTCTGTCTCTCTGGCAAGCACACACACTCTACAGCAGAAATCTCTCGCTAAAAAAGAAAAAAAAAAAGTTTGGGGGGCAAGCAGACAGCGTAGTGGTTAAAACACTGGACTCCCACATAGCCAATCACGGTTCGAGTACCTGGTGGCTTGAAAATCACAACGGGCGCGTGTTCGTGCACACCCAGGATCCCAAAGGACAACAGAGAAGGGAATGTGGCATGGCCATCCTCCCCAGGGACGATTTCTCGCTTTCTAGTGAGTGCATGCTCCCTATAGCAATAATAATAATAATCATTTAAAAATAACAAAAATGTTCAATGATGGGGCCAGCAAGTGGCATGGTGGTTAAAGGCTCTGGACTCCCACATGGCTGACCATGGTTCAAGTCTCGGACCTGGTGGCTTGCTTTCTCACTTCCTCTCTCTCTCTCTCTCTCTGTCTCTCTCGGATAAAACTGGAAAATAATAATGATAATAATAAAGTTAAATAAAATAATTTAAAAAAAAAAAAAAATGTTCAATGAGCCTGCAAGTGGCATGATGGTTGAGGCGCCGGACTCCCATATGGCCAACGTGCTTCAAGTCCTGGATCTGGAGGCTTGCTTTCTTGCCTTCCCTCTCTCTCTGTCTCTCTCTGGTCAAATCAAGAAAAAAAGTAATAATGATAAATTGAGTTTTTAAAAAAGGAAATAGGGACCAGCAGATAGTGTAATGGCTACGTCTCTGGACTCCCACGTAGTCCACTGCAGTCTGAGTCCTGGACCTGGAGGCTTAAACATGCGGGGCACTTGTGCATGCGTGCCCAAAATCCCAAGAAAAGAATGGAAGAGAAGGGACTGCAGTGTGGCCATCCCCCCAGGGGGTGATTTCTTGCTTTCTGTCTCTCTGTCTCCATTTTTATTTTATTTATTTTTTTGGGGGGAGAGGTTTTCACTATAGGGCGCGTGCGCTCACCAGACAGGGAGAGACATAGAGACAGAAAGCGAGAAATCACCCCCCAGGGGGGATGACCATGCCGCAATCCCTTCTCCACTCTCCTCTCAGGATCTTGGGCACGCACGCACACGTGCCCGGAGTGAGTTTTAAGCCACTGGGTCCGGGACGCGAACCGCGGTCAACTATGTGGGAGTCCAGCGACATAGCCATTACGCTAACTGCTTGTTCCCTCTGTCTCTATCTTTCTGGCAAGCACACGTGCCCTAAGGCAAATTCTCTTCAAAAAAAAGGAAATTTTTGGGACCAGCAGGTGGCGTGATGGTTAAGGCACTGGGCATTCCCACATGGCCGACCAGGGTTCAAGTCCTGAATCTGGTGGCTTGCTTTCTCACTTCCTCTCTCACTCTCACCCTCTGTCTCTCTCTGGTCAAATTTAAATAAATAAATAAATAAATAAATAAATGAAAAAATAATAATAATAATTACTAATAAAAAGGAGATTTTTGACAGTTTCCTAAAAGCTCAATATGAATTTACCCCGTGACCATTTCCATTCCTACTTGTCTATTTAAAAGAAATAAAATATAAAAGTGCATGTCCACACAAAGTATTTTATGTAACTATTCAAAGCAGTATTATTCCTAATAGTCAAAAGGTAAAACAACAGAAATGTTCATCAAATGGTGAATGGATAAACAAAATATGGTACATCCAAACAAGGGAATACTATTCTGCAATAAAAAGGAACAATCTAATATATACAACAGCACAAATGAACCTCAACAACATTATGCTAAGCAAAAGGTGCAAGACACAAAAGACTACATTTGTATGACTGCATTCATAGAAAACATCAAGAAAAGGGGGACCAGCAGTTAGCCTAATAGCTATGTCGCTGGACTCCCATGTAGTTGACCGCAGTTCACGTCCTGGACCCGGTGGTTTAAACTCACACTGGGCGCGTGTGCGTGTGTGCCCGAGGAGATAGAGGAGAAGGGATTACGGGTGGCCATCACCCCGGGGGGTGATTTCTCGCTTTCTGCCTTTCTGTCTCTCTCTGTCTGGCGAGCACACACGCCCTATAGCAAAAACCTCTCAAAAAAAAAAAAAAAATTCAAGAAAATGCACAGGAACCAGCAGTTAGTGTAATAGCTATGTCGCTGGACTCCCATGTAGTTGACCGCGGTTCAAATCCCGGACCTGGCGGCTTAAACTCGCCAGGCGCATGTGCATGCATGTGTGCATGCCTAAGATCCCGAGAGGAAAATGGAGGAGAAGGGATTGCAGCGTGGCCATCCCCCCTGGGGGGTGATTTCTCTCTATCTCTCTGTCTGTCTCTCTCTCTTTCTGGCGAGCGCACGCGCCCTGTAGCGAAAACCTCTCCAAAAACAAAAAGAAAATATACAGAGACAGGAACTTTAGTAAGTGGATAAAGCTGCAAAGGGGAATTCACTATAAAAGGGTTCTTTTTGGCAGTATTAAAATGGTCTAGGGGGAACCAGCAGTTGGCGTAATGGCTATGTCGCTGGACTCCCACATAGTCGACCATGGTTTGCGTCCCGAACCCGGTGGCTTAAAACTCACGCTGGGCGCATGTGAGTGCGTGCCCAAGATCCCGAGAGGAGAAGGGATTGCGGCGTGACCATCCCCCCTGGGGGGTGATTTCTCGCTTTCTGTCTCCCTGTCTCTCTCTGTCTGTCTGGCGAGCGCACGCACCCTATAGCGAAAAACCTCTCCCAAAAAAAAAAAAAAAAAAAAAAGGTCTAGGGACCAGCAGATGGCATAATGGTTATATTGGTGGACTCCCACGTAGTTGGCCATGGTTCAAATCCTGAACCTGACAGCTTCAAACTCACGCCAGGTACGTGTGCATGTGTGCCTGAAATCCCGAGAGGAAAATGGAAAAGGAACTGTGGCATGGCCATCCCTCCAGGGCATGATTTCTTGCTTTCTGTCTCTCTGGTAAACACATGCACCCTATAGCAAAAATATCAAAAAGAAATAAATAAACAAATAATAAAGGTCTAAATCCACATTGTGCTGACAGTTGCACGATTCTGTAAATTTGCAAAAAGTAATTTTTTAAAGAATTATTTATTTATTTAATTCCATTTGTTGTTATTATTTTTTTTTTATTTGACCACCAAAGAGAGAGAAAGGGAAAGCAAGAAAGCAAGCCACCAGGTCCAGTCCTTGAACCACGGTTGGACATGTGGGAATTCAGCACCCTTATCCACCACACCACCTGCCGGAACCACAAAAAGTAATTTTCCTATACATTTAAATGAGGTGACTTTCATGGTACATAAATTATCAGTCTAGATAATATAAAGGATAAAATTTTTAAGGGACCAGCAGATGGTATAGCAGTTACATCACTGGACTCTCACATAGTTGACTGTGGTTCGAGTCCCAGACCCAGCAATTTGAAACTCACACCAGACGCATGTGCACACATGCCCAAAATCCTGAGAAGAGAATGGAGGAGAAAGGACTGCAGTGTGGCCATCCCCTCTGGGAGGTAATTTCTCTCTTTCTATCTGCCTCTGTGTGGTCCAAGCATGTGCCCTATAGCAAAAGTCTCTCCAAAAAATGTTAAAATGTTTAAAAATGGCCCAGCAGATGGAGTAATGGTTACATCACTGCACTCTCACATAGCTGACCATGGTTCAAATCTCGAACCTGATGGCGTAAAACTCATACCTGGCATTTGTGTTCTTGCCCAAAATCCTGAGAGGACAATGGAAGAGAAGGTATTGCACATGGTCATCCCTTCTGAGAGTTGATTTCTTGCTTTCTGTCTCTGTATCTCTTTGTCTCTCTGGCGAGCACCCGCACCTTATAGCAAAAATCTCTCTTAAAAAAAAGTTGGGGCCAGCAGATGGTGTAATAGTTACGTTGCTGGACTCCCACATAGTTGGCCGCGGTTCAAGTCCCAGACCCAGTGACTTGAAACTCATGCCAGGCAAATGTGCGTGTGTGCCCAAAATCCCAAGAGGAAAATGGAAAAGAAGGAACTGCAGCATGGTCACCTTCCCACAGGGGCGATTTCTCACTTTCTGTCTTCTCTAGCAAGCGTATATTCCCTACAGCAAAAATCTCTCTTAAAGAAAAAATCTTTAAAAAATTATTGTTTTTAAGATATCAATAAATTTCTCTCTTGAAAGTGATAACTGACATGTACCCAAACTTGGTTTCAAAACTACAACTTAGGGACCAGTAGTTAGCATAACAGCTATGTCTCTGAACTCCCATGTAGCCAACTGCGGTTCAAGTACCAGACCCAGTGGCTTAAACTCACACTGGGTACATATGTGTGCCCAGGATCCCGAGAGGAGAATGGAGAAGGGATTGCGGTGTGGCCACCGCCCCGCCGGGGGATGATTTCTCGCTTTCTGTCTGTCTCCCTCTGTCTTTCTGGCAAGCACACATGCCCTATAGTAAAAACCTCTCAAAGAAAAAAAAAAAAAAAAGAACAAAAACACTACAGCTTATGGGCTGGCCCCCATAAGCACAGTACACACATAATGAGCCAGATCCCACATGGCCAAGCGAGTTCAAATCCTGACCCTGACAGCTCAGAAAAGGGCCAGCAAATGGAGTGGTGGTTAAGGGCGCTGGACTCCCACATGGCCAACCATGGTTCAAGTCCCGGACCTGGTGGTTTGCTCTCTCTTTCCCCTCTCTCTCTCGCTCTCTCAATCTGACCCTCTCTGGTCAAATTTAAATAAGTAAATAAATAAACATAACCAAAATAATTCTTAAAAAAATAAATTAAATAATTCCAGAAACAAAAATGTATTTAAAAAAAAAATCTAGGGACCGGCAGATGGTGTGACGGTTAAGGGCACTGGACTCCCACATGGACGACCACAGTTCAAGTCCCGGACCTGGTGGCTTGTTTTCTCTCTCTCTGTCCCTCTCTGGTCAAATTAAAATAAATAAAAAATTAAATAAAGTTAAATAAAATAATTCTTAAAAAAAAAAAAAGAAAGCTCAGTTTGAGAATCACTGATTTAAAGTATATGTTAATCAAGGCCAGCAGAGAACCAGCAGTTGGCATGGTGGTTAAGGCACTAGACACTCACACATGGCCAACCACGATTTGAGTCCCAGACCTGTGGGTTCGCTTTCTCAATTTCCCTCTCTCTCTGTCTCTCTCCAGTCAAATTAAAATAAACGAATGAGGGGACCAGCACGCGACGTGGTGGTTAAGGCACTGGACACTCCCACATGGCTGACCATGGTTGAGTCCTGGACGTGGTGTCTTGCTTTCTCACTTTCCTTCTCTCTCTCTCATTTTCCCTCTCACTCTGTCCAATTAAAATAAATGAATATGTATCTCTCTCTGGTCAAATTAAAATAAATGAATGAGTAAATAAAATTAAATAAATAATTATTTTAAATAAATAAATGAATAAAATTAAATAATTATTTCTAATAAATAAATTAATAAATCAGGGCCAGCAGGTGGCATGGGGGTTAAGGTGGCTGAATTCCACATGGCAAATTAGGCGGTTTGAGTCCTGAACCCAGAGGCTTAAAAATCATGCTGGGCAAACATGTGCATCCAAAATCCTGAGAGAAGCGGCCAGAAGGTGGCATGATGGTTAAGGTACTGGAATTCCCACAGGGTTGGCCATGGTTTGAGTCCCGGACCTGGTGGCTTGCTTTCTCATTCTCCCTCTCTCTCTCTCTGTCTGTCTTTCTCTGGCAAAACTCATATGAAAAATAATATTAACAATAATAATAATAAATAAATAATTTTTTAAAAATAATTATTTAACTTTATTTATTATTTTTTAATTTTACCAGAGAGAAAGAAAAGGAACCTGAGAAAGCATGCCACCAGGTCCAGGACTCAAACCATGGTCGGCCATGTGGGAGTCCAGCACCCTAACTGCCATGCCACCTGCCAGCCCCAACTAGATAAATGTTTGATTTACCCGCCCTTTTAATTTCTGAACTCTTTTTTTTTAAGAGTTATTTTTGCTATATGGCACATGTGCTCGCCAAAGACAGAATATGAAAAATCATGTCCCAGAAGGGATGGCCATGCCACAATCCCTTCTCCTCCACTCTCTTGGGATTTGGGGCATGCACAAACATATAAAAGCCCAGCATGAGTTTTAAGCTGCCAGGTCCAGGGATAGAACCACAGTCGACCACATGGGAGTCCAGTGATGTACTCATTACACCATCTGCCGGTACCAAGTTCCTGAACTCTTAAGTGCAATGTTTTAATATATAAAGATTATTATGGAGCCAGCAGGCCACATGGTAGTTAAGGCACTGGGCTCCCACATGGCCAACCATGGTTCAAGACCCAGACCTGGTGGCTTGCTTTCCCTCTCACTCTGTCAAATTAAAATAAACAATGAATAAATAAATAGAAATTAGTTAATTCATTCATTCATTTTTTTAAAAAAGATTATTTCCTTCAGGTAACTCAGTAGCGGTTTTTGTTTCTTGGGTTTTAGAGATTTTTGCTATAGGGTGCACGTGCTCACCAGAGAGACAGAGAGAAATCAGCTCCCCGGGGGTATGGCCACAGAGCAATCCCTTCTCCGTTCTCCTCAGGATTTTGGGCACGCACACACACGCATCTGGCGTGAGTTTTAAGCGACCAGGTCTGAGACTCGAACTGCAGTCAACTACGTGGAAGTCCAGTGACATAACCATTACGCCATCTGCTGAACCTAGGGTAGTCAGTTTAACAGAAGAGGTAAGACTCAAATATTAAGTAACTACAATAAAAAGAACACATGGCAGCTAACTCACAAGATGTTGATAAACTGCTGCTAGAGTTCATGAAACAATGACTACCTATGGCTGTTATGAATGTGCTATGAAGAATTTATAACTCAAACTGACTGTATCCTTTACAAATATCTATATCTTTTATAAAGAAAAATCAAGTGGGGCCAGCTGGTGGCATCTGTGATTGGAATGGCTAGATCCCACATGGCCAATATGATTTGAGTCCTGGATCCAGCAGATAGGGAAACACCCTGGCACGTGTGCATGTGTGTCCAAAATCCTGAGAAGAGAATGGAGGAGAAGGGATTGCGGAGTGGCCATCACCCCTGGGGGGTGATTTCTCTCTTTCTCTCTCTCTGTCTGTCTCTGGCGAGCGCGCACACGTCCTATAGCAAAAAAACCTCTCCAAAGAATTTTTTTATTCAACTTTGTTTATTTTTAATAATTTGACTAAAGAGGGACAGAGTGAGAGAGAGAGAGAAAGTATAAAAGCAAACAACCAGGTCCAGGACGCGAACCACAGTCAGCCATGTGCGAGTCCAGCACCCTTACCCACCACACAACCTGCTGGCTCTCTCACTTTCTTTTTCTCTCTCCAGGGAACACATGCAAACTATTTTAAATTCATGCAGGTTTTTTTGATAATACACACTTTCTGTGAACTTTCTGAAGACCCCCCCACATACTATAAAACAAGGTAGGTTACCCCCACGTTGGGGAGGTAAAATTGTAGTTTCTTTGGTAAGCTTTGGGGAGAAAAGGAGCAGGTGAAGAGAGGGTAGTAGGTCAGACTATCTTCACCTTCACCTCTCTAAAACTGTTTCAAAACTGCTTCTAAAACAAACAAAAGGCCAAATACTTATTATCTAGGAGTCACAGATAGAAACAGCGAACGAGAAATTCTAAGACCCTCTTTCCACAGGAGCCTTGTCCTATACCCAGGAGAAAGGAACACTGCAGAGAGAGCCAAAAAGAATCTGAAGAGACAGGCCTTGCTGGGTTTCCCACTCAAATTCTTCATTTTTAAAAATTATTTTATTTAACTTCTTTGGTGTTGTTGCTATTATTATTATTTTGAATTTGACCAGAGAGAGACAGAAAGTGAGAGAGCAAGCCACCAGGTCTGGGACTTAAACACAGCCGGCCATGTGGGACTCCAGTGCCCTTAACCACCACACCACTTGCCAGCCCCTCCACACACTCAAATCTATTAACATCAGATCATACCCTCTTTGTCCGCTCACATTTCTACACTGTTGTCCATACTTCAGCCATACCTATGCAGTTAAATCTCTATAAAAAGCCCAAAAAGATGGGAGGGGGAGAAAGTTCTGCAGAGCTGAATAGGTAAAGTCTTGCAGGAAAGTAAACAAGAACTCATCCACTTGCTGAGTGGGTGGTGCGATCAAACTCTACAGGGATAGGAAGAACCTGAGCTCGGGACCCTTCCAGACCTCACCTGTGGATCGCGCTTCACCTGGCTATTCATTCTTATCATTTAAAATATCTTTCATAATAAACCAGTAAACACTAAGTGTTTCCCTACATTGTATGAGTGGGGGCAGTCTTGTCGTACTAAGCTCTGAACCTGGGGGATCCGACACTACCTCCAGGCAAACAGGGTAAGAACTGAACTGGATTAGAGGACATCCAGCTGCTGTCTACTGTAGAACTGACTGCATGCGTGTAAGCAGAAATTCCCACACATTTTGGGATCATGGCAGTGATCTGTGTTGTGAGTAAATAGGAGAAATTGAATTTTATTTTTCCTATATGGGTTCCTTTTTGAGGTGATGAAACTGATCTAAACTTAAAAAGTGTCAAGATTGTTGAACTCTATGAATATACTAAAACCATATACACTACTTTTTAAAGTATATTTATTTCTTCCATGAATCAGAGATACAGAGAAGATAGCACCACCAACAGGATCTTGCTACGATGACCACCCCCACTTTCAGTCAGCCCTGGATCATGGGCACACACGTCTGGCATACTTTGGAGGGTCTCTGGATACAAATCCTGAACCTTCTCATGTGGCTCAGTCTCTCAGAACATTACATTTTTTATTTTGTTTTTAAGTTGCCAGAGAGTGCATTCACTCAACTAAACAGGGACAGAGAAAGAAAGTGAGATTACAGGGAATGACATTGTTGGGTCTTAGTTAATTATGTTTAACTTTATAAGAAACCACCAAGTAGGGGCTAGCAGGTAGCCAAGTGGTTAAGGCACTGGACTCCCATATGGTCAACCATGGTTGGAGTCCCAGACCTGAAAGCTTGAAAAAATGTGGGCAGAGGCTGGCAGATGGCGTAGTGGTTAAGGGTGCTGGACTCCCACATAGTCCACCCCAGTTTGAGCCCCGGACCTGGCGGCTTGCTTTCTCACTTTCTTTCTCTCTCTGGTCAAATTAAATAAATAAAGTTAAATAAAATAATTCTTAAAAAAAGAAAGAAAGAAAAGACAATCATGGAGGTAACGTACATATGTGCCCAAAATCCCAGAAGGAGAATGGAGGAGAAAAGGACTGCACTGTGGCCATCTCCCACAGGGAATGATTTCTCACTTTCCCGCTCACTGATTGTCTATTTCTGGTGAGTGCACACACCCTATGGTTAAAAAAAAAAAAAAAAAAAAAGGAAAAAAAGAAAACCACACAACAGACCCAGCTGTGGTAATGCAAGTAACAGGGCACTGCTATGCATTATTGGCTGAGGCTGCATCTGAGGGTTGGTTTCTGAGGAGTGTGGGTGGAGTGTGGGGAGATTGCAATGCGGCAAAACTATATCAAAAATAACACCCCCCCCTTTACAAGAAGCAAAGGAGAAAAGCAAAGAATGAAGGAGGTAGAGATGGGCAGAGGGAAAAAGGACAAAAAAAAAAAAAAAAAAAAAAAACAAAGGAAAGAAATAAGGACCAAATCACCAAGCAATTTTCCAAAGTGGTTCTACTATTCCATGCTCCCACTAACAAATGGGAATTCCAGGTGCCTTTGACCAGCTGTTTTGGTTTTTGTTTGTTTTTATAACTGCAGACAGCACATGTAAGCACTCTGAGAGACCCTGGCCTGGTCCATCATAATCCCTTTTTCTCCATTTCTCCATCCTGTCAGGAACTGGGGCACTCACACCTATTTGCCCAGAAGGTTCTTTTTTTTTTTTTTTTTTTTTTTTTTTTTTTTTTTTTTTTTTTGCTATAGGGCAGGTGCGCTCGCCAGACAGACAGAGACAGAGACAGAAAGTGAGAAATCACCCCCCAGGAGGGATGGCCATGCCGCAATCCCTTCTCCTCCATTCTCCTCTCGGGATCTTGGGCACGCACGCACACGCACCCGGCGTGAATTTTAAGCCACCGGGTCTGGGGCGCAAACCGTAGTCGACTACATGGGAGTCCAGTGACACAGCCATTACACTAACTGCTGGTCCACCCAGAAGGTTCTTCAAGCCAGTGGGGCCGGGACTCTAACCACAATGAACCATCTTAGATCCGGCTTCCTACACACAGGACTTAAACACTGTGCAACAGGATTGGATACTATACAACTTATGTTACTAGTATTTCACTGTCGAATTTGAATAAATAAATAAAAAAAAAATTTTTTTGAGAGGTCTTTTGCTATAGGGCGCGTGCGCTCGCCAGACAGACAGAGAGAGACATACAGACAGAAAGCGAGAAATCACCCCCCAGGGGGGATGGTCACGCCACAATCCCTTTTCCTCCACTCTCCTCTCGGGATCTTGGGCACGCACGCACACGCACCCGGCGTGAGTTGTAAGCCACCGGGTCCGAGACACAAACCGCGGTCGACTACGTGGGAGTCCAGCGACATAGCCATTACGCTAACTGCTGGTTCCCAAAATTTTAATGTGACCAAAGACAGAGAAAGAGAAAAGTAAGAAAGCAAGCCACCAGGTCTGGGACTCAAAGCGCAGTCACACATGTGGGAGTCCACCACCTTAACCACCATATCACCTGCTGGCCCAAAATTTTTAAATTTAACTTATTATTTTGGAGAGATTTTTGCCATAGAGCACATGCTCTCACTGGAAGGACAGAGGAAGACAGAGAGAGACAAAGTGAGAAACTACCTCCAAATAGAGATGGTCACTCCTCAATCCCTTCTCCTCCATTCTCCTTTCCTTGGGTACGCATGCACACGTGCCCAGCATGAGTTCCAAGTCACCGTGTCCAGGACTCGAACCACAGTTGGCCATGTGGGAGTCCAGTCCATTATGCCACCTGCTGGCACCATATTTTTTTATTTTAACTCCATTTTTCCACAAATAGTTTGAAGTCCCTTCATTTACAACTGAATTAATTCACTTATATGCTCCCAAAACTGTTATATTCCCTTGAGTATGGCAAATGCTCAACAAACTCTTTTTGGAAGGATCAAAAAGCATTCACGATGTGTTCAGTAAACATTTATTAAACAGATGAATAAACAGAATAAAGAGCTTCATTAACCACTAGGTGTAAGTATCAATAAATGGTCTATTGACCAAAACTTAACTAGGGCTCCATCACAACAACTTCTGGCTTTAGTGTCAGCTCCACGGGGCAGTGATAATGTGCAGCTCAAGAGAAACTGGATTCAGGACCAGCTGTTAGCATAATGGCTATGTCTCGGAACTCCCATGTAGTCGACCGCTGTTCGAGTCCCGGACCCAGTGGCTTAAACTCACGCCAGGCTCGTGTGCATGCGTGCCCAAGATCCCGAGAGGAGAATGGAGAAGGGATTGCAGCGTGACAATCCACCCTGGGGGGTGATTTCTCACTTTCTGTCTCTCTGTCCCTCTCTGTCTCTCTGGTAAGCACACGTGCCCTATAGCAAAAACCTCTCAAAAAAAAAAAAAAAATAGAGAGAGAGAAGCTGGATCCCATATAATAGCTGTTTGAATCCCTGGTCTGTCCGCCTGAAACACACCAGGCATGTGTAAAAATGTGCAAGATCACACAGGCTGGAAGACTGGGACAAGCGGACTGCAGCATGACCTCTCTCTCCTTCTCCAAGCAGACCGCAGCATGATCAGACCCTGTGGAGGGTCTCCCCCCCCCCCCTCAATCCCACTCTTGCCTACACAGGCATACCCTCTATCGCGACAAAGGAAAAAGTTTCTGACTTTATAAGCCTTAAATTATGTCCGGTCTGTCCCTAAGCTCTAACCTCCTTCTGTACTAACAAGTTTCATAAACAAACCACTCACTATTCAAGACCTCTCAAGCAATTATTCATCTTCCAATCTATTTCTAATTTTCCAAGATTATTATTCATGTTTTCCTAACACAATGCAATTCACAGTCCATCTCCGTCTTCATCAATTCATTGTAATCTCTCTTTTTGTTCCCAATTTTTTTTCAAGGTTTAAAAAATATAAAAAGTTTGCCTCTGTTTACGACAGAGCATGCACATAAGCACATGAGACAGTGAGGGCTAGAGAGAGAGATGAGCACCCCCCACAGGGCCATGTCATGTCGCAATCCCCTTCCTAAAGCCTTCCTAGGGCACTCGCACGCTCCAGCGTGTTTCAGGCCAGCCAGGGGTACGAAACACAACTGTCATAAGGGATCTGACTTCTCTTGAACAGCACATTCCCACTGCACCATAGAGCTGCCTGCCCATCCCCAAATATTTTTATTTATAGAGAGAGAAAGGAGGGAAGAGACAGGGGCCCCACACAGGGTTTCTACACACTGATTCCCTGACAGCCTTCTAACCATCCAGGATCATGGGTGAAACCAGTTTATTCAGGCTGAACCAAGTGCCTTTCCATATGGCTCGAGTATCGCACAATGGTTCCCTACTCCCTGTGCCACCCAGCTAGGCCTAGAGTAAAACTTATTTTTTCTTTCTTTTTCTTGTTGTTTCTATGTTCCATGAGCAAGAGAGACAGAAAAAGGAAGAGTTATAGGGACCCAAAATGGATGCCTATGTCACAATCCACTCACATCTTAGTCTTAGCTAACCCAAGATCATGTGCATTTGCATGTCCAGCATGTTCAGAAAGATTTCCAGATGTCAACCGAGAATCTTCTCATATAGTTCATTACCACTATGCACTGCATTCATTACCACTGTGCCACCACCCGGCCCCCTACAGTAAAATATTCTTATATTCATATAAAAACCTGAACACTGGGGGACCAGCAGTTAGCGTAATGGCTATGTCGCTGGACTCCCATGTAGTTGACCGTAGTTTGAGTCCTGGACCCGATGGCTTAAACTCACACCAGGCATGTGTGCGTGCGTGCCCAAGATCCGGAGAGGGGAATGGAGGAGAAGGAATTGCGGCATGGCCATCACCCCTGCAGGGTGATTTCTTGCTTTCTGTCTCTCTGTCTCTCTCTGTCTTTCTGATGAGTGCATGTGCCCTATAGCAAAAACCTCTCCAAAAAAAGAAAAAAAAAAAAAAAAGACCTGAACACTGGGGTCAGCAGGTAGAGAGGCACTGGATCCCACATGACTGACTGTGATCCGAGACCCAGTCCTGGTGGCTTGAAAATCACACCGGTGCGTGTGTGTATGTCCGCCCAAAATTCCAAGAAAAGGGAGGAGGAGGGATTATCATGTGGCCGTCCCCAGCAGGAGATAATTTCTCACTCCCCTCCTTCTCTCTGTCTCGCCAATGCACATGAATACACACACCTTATGGCAAAAACCTTAAAAAAAAAATTAAAAAAAAAAAAAAACTGCCCTCAATAATTTTACTGCCCTTTTCTGGAACCTTCCCTCCTGCTCAGTTTGTTCTTTTGTTAAGTCTAACAACTGGGATCCATTCAACAGTCTAAGAGTAAATATACTGCAGCATGCTTTCCAATATAATGCCGTCTTTTTTTTGTTTTAAGAGTTTTTTGGTAAAGGGCACAAGCTCCTGCTGGGGAGACAGAGACAGAAAGTGAGACATCACTCCCTAGGGGGGATGGCCACACTGCAATCCCTTCTTTTCCATTCTCTTATCAGGATCTTGGGCACATGCACATGCTGAGTGTTAAGTTTTAAGCCTACAGCTCTGGGTCTCAAGCCACAGTCAAATATGTGAGTCCAGAGATGTAACCATTACACCATCTGCTGGTCCCAATGCCGTCCATTTGTAAATTTTATTTTTCATGTTCTTCTTGGGAATAACCACCATGTCACCAGCCTTTCTGACAATATATTCAGGCAAAACTCTCAGGGATAAATTGATCATTGGCCTGCCATCCTTTTATATGTATTCATGGACACTAGCCATGTTTTCTTTCTTTTTTTTAAATTTAATTTTGTTATTATTATTTATTGTTTAATTTGACCAGAGGGAGAGAGAGAGAGAGAGAGAAAATGAGTTACCAAGCCACTGAGTTACCAAGTCTGGGACTCAAACCACGGTTGGTCATGTGCAAGTCCAGTGTCTTAACCACCACACGACCTGCCAGCCCCCATTTTCCCTTTCATGCACACAGATTTACTCATACTTTATCCTCAGCTACTGACTTACCAAAAGAGCTGTCACATGCAAATCTAACTTACAAGAAATAAGGAATTTTTAAAATTATTTCATTCCTTTTTAAAAAATAATTTTGGGAACCAGCAGTTAACGTAATGGCTTTGTTGCTGGACTCCCATGTAGTCGACCGCGGTTCGCGTCCCAGACCCGGTGGCTTAAAACTCACTCCGGGCATGTGTGCGTGCATGCGTGCCCAAGATCTCAGGAGGAGAATGGAGGAGAAGGGATTGCGGCGTGACCGTCCCCCCGGGGGGTGATTTCTCGCTTTCTGTCTCTATGTCTCTCTCTGTCTGTCTGGCGAGCGCACGCGCCCTATAGCAAAAACCTCTCAAAAAAAAAAAATTTAAACGGGGGGTGAGGGGGTGAGAAAGCAAGTCACCAGGTCTGGAACTCAAACCATGGTCAGCATGTTGGAGTCTAGCACCCCAACCACTATGACACCTGCTGATCCCATAAGTTTGTTTGTTTTTTTAATGAGAAATAAGATAAATAATTTGAATATTCTGAGAAAAACCGAGGTTGATATATTTTCTCCCTTCTACTTAATTAAGAAATCATTTCCTCTTCTAAAGCAAAACTGAATGTTACAGTCTTCAATATGCTTATTTATTCAAAAGAAAACAGTCACTGATATAAGTGCTTTAGGTAATAAATGATTTAGTCTCAGAAGTGGAAATTATGGTCCCCATTTTATACACAGAAGTGAAATTTCAAAAGCCAGCTTCATGGGACAGTAGTAAGGTGTTCCTCAAGAAAAGCCAGATTCCACACAGCAAGCACTGAATCCCTGCCCCAGTCAGCCTGAGAAACATGCTGGGTAAGCATGTCAGTGCCCAAAATCTGACAGGCTGTAAGACCAGAGGGGGGGATTGTTACATTATCAGTCCCACTTAAGGGTACTCCTAGCTCGCTCTTCCACTCTTGGGTACATGCACCTTTTTTTTTTTTAAAGGGCTTATCTTGTAGCATAGAGGTTAAGTATTATGCGTAGAAAGCCTGACTGACTGTGGTTCAATTTCTGGCCCCAGCAGGTTGAAAATACGCTGGGTGGGCCAGCAGGTGGCGTGGTGGTAAGGGTGGCTGGGTTCCCACATGGCCAACCATGTGGTCTGAGTCCCAAACTTGGCGGCTTTCTCTCTCTCTCTCTCTCTCTCTCTCTCTCTCTCTCTCCCCCTCTCTCTGGTGAACAAATTAAAATAATAACAATAAATAAAGTTAAATCATTAAAAAAAAAAAAAAAAAACACTGGGTGAGGAGCCAGCAGGTGGAATGGTGGTTAAAGCACTGGACTCTCATATGGCCGACTACAGTTCAAGTCCCAGACCTGGCAGCTTCGTTTCTCACTTTCTCTCCCCCAGCCCCTGACATCTCTTCAGTGAATGCATGTGCCCTGTAGGAAGTTAAATAACAGGGGGCCACCAGGTGGAGAACTGGTTAAGATGCTGGACTCACATGTTCGAGTCCACAGACCCAGCAGCTTGAATTGAAACTCATGACGGGCATGTGTGTGTGCATGCCGAAGATCCCAAGAGGGAAGTGGAAAAGGGCCTGCAACGTGGCCATACACCTCCTGGGGAGTGATATCTCACTTTCTGTCTCTTTACCAAGTGAACACGCCCTATAGCAAACATTTCTCAAAGTTATAATAATAAAAAATAAAGTAAGTAATTAAAAAAATATACATACTGGGTGCAAGTGCACATGTGCTACCATGCCTAGAATCTTGACTTGAGGCGAAATGAAGGTAAAAAACCGACTATAATGTGATCCTACCCTACTGGGGGATGCTTTTCCTCTCTCTACCTGTCTCCCTAGAGAGAGCATCTGCCCACTGGCAATTAAAAAAAAAAAAAATTTAATAAAGAGGGGCCAGCAGGTGGCATGATGGTCAAGGTGCTGGACTTCCCACACGGCTAGCCATGGTTTGAGTCTTGGACCTGGCAGCCTCACTTTCCCTTTCTCTCTCTCTCTCTGGTCAAATTAAAATAATAACAGCTAAAAATAAAGAAAGAAAAATTAAGAAATAAAGAAAAATTGAAGTTCAAAAAAAATTCAGTAACTTATCCAGTAAATGGGACTCAAATCTAAATCCTTTTAAGTATCAATGACTTTCCACTACATCATAGGTTTCACCTTAGTTAAACCATTACCAACTCTACCCATAAGTCATCATATTAATGTTTTTGTGAACATCAATTTAAAAGTCAAGGGCCAGGTGGTGCCGGCACGTGGTATGGTGGTTAGAGGCGCTGGACTCCCACAGGGCCAACTGTGGTTCAAGTCCCAGACCTGATGGCTTGCTTTCTCACTTTCCCTCTCTTTCTCTGTTTCTCTCTGATCAAACTGGAAAATAATAGTAATAATAAATAACATTAAATAATTCTTTAAGAAAAAGTCAAGGGTCAGGGTCAGCAGGTGGTGTAGTAACTAGGGTAACTAGATTTCCACAAAATCACAGCAGTTAGAGCTCCAGACCAGATTGCCTAAAAATCACACTGGGTGCATGTACATGCATGCCCAAAATCTCAAAAAGAGAATGAATGAAAGATTACGCCTGGTCACTCTTCCAGGGGGGTGATTTCTCACTTTCCCTCTGTCTCCAGCAAATGCACATACCCTATAACAAAAACCTTAAAGGAAAAAAAAAAAAAAAAGACACCTCAGGTGCTTGTGCATGTGTGCTCAAAATCTTGAAAGAAAAATGGAGAAGGGACTGCAATGTGTTCATCACCCCAGAAGTGCTTTCTTTTACTTTCCCTCTGTCTCTTGCTGGTCAAATTTTTTTCCTCGGGGGGTTCACATTTTATTGAGGACCCCAGGGAAGCCCTGTCAACACAGCTGCTCAGTTTCTTCGGCCACTCCAGGCTGTAGCCCTGCAGGTCCTAGGGGGGGCTGGGCATGTCAGGCATGTTCCCATCAACTTGGAGGAGCACTGGGTAGCTGTAGGTGGCTGGCCTGGTTCATCATGATGGAGTACTTGGAGTAGGGGCTGAGAGAGGGCAGGACGACAATCCTGTCCATGTTGGTCTCCAAACTCTCTGGTCAATTTTTTAAAAATAGAAACAAATGGAATTAAATAAATAAATGATTCTTTTTAAAAAAATTATATTCTGGGGGCTAGCTGGTGTCATGGTGGCTAAGACTGCTTGATCCTACATGGTTAACTGCACGGTTTGAGTCCTAGAACCAGGAGCTTTCAGAAACATGCCAGACACATGTGCATGTGTGCCCAAAATCTCAAAAAGGAGAAATGGAAGAGAAGGGACTGCAGTGTGACCATACCCCATGGTGTGTGGGGGGGTGTTTTCTCTCCCTCTGACTCCAATGAATACAGGTGCCCTCTGCCAAAATTATATAATATATATGTGTGTATATATATATATACACATATATGTATATATATATGTATGTATGTATATACACATATATATGTATACACGTATACTCACACACATATATTGCATTGTCAGAAAAGTCACAATGCATTTTTGCATAGGAAAATATGTCCTGAGTTTTCTAACTATATATACATGGATATATACAGCATTTAGTCACAATAATTTTTAAATATTCAATATGAAAAATACATTATGGACCACCTGGTGGTGTGATAGTCAAAGTGCTGGCTGACTGCAGTTGGAATCCTAGCCTAGGAGGTTTGCTTTCTCTCTCTCTCATAAGAATATGTGCCCTAGGAACCAGCAATTGGCATAATGGCTATGTCGCTGGACTCCCATGTAGTTTAGTTGACCTTGGTTCGAGTCCCAGACCTGGTGGCTTAAATTCACGCAGGGCACGTGAGCGTGTTTGTGTGCCCAAGATCCCGAGAGGAGAATGGAGAAGGGATTGTGGCATGACCATCCCCCCCGGGGGGTGATTTCTCCCTTTCTATCTCTTGTTTCTCTCTCTCTGGCGAGTGCATGCACCCTATAGCAAAAAAAAAAAAAAAAAAAAAAAAAACGCAAAAAAAAAAAAAAAAAAGAGTATGTGCCCTACAGCAAACTTAAAAAAAAATAATAAACAAAGAAAGTTTTTTAAAATACATTTACTACTGGGAGGGCCCAATGATTAAATAAACTGAAACCCACAAGGTTGATTGGACGGTTTGAGAGCCAGGCAAAGCTGCTTGAAGAATATGCCATGCATATAAGCAGTCATGCCCCAAACCCAACAGGATGGAGAAATGGAAATGGGACTGCAGCATGACCAGCCCTACGGTGGGGTGCTTTCTACCCCTCTGTCTTGTCTGTCTGTCTCTCTCTGGCAAGTGCATGCACCCTCTGGTAAATTCTTTTCAAAAACACACTCACAAGGGGACCAGCAGATAGTGTAATGGCTACGTCACTAGACTTGACCATAGTTTAAGTCCTGGACCCGGCAACTTAAAACTCATGCTGGGGCATGGTGGCACCCACCCTATGGGGAAAAAAAAAAAAAAAAAAAAAAAAAAAACACTCATGCTGGGGGCTGCCAGGTGGCATGGTGATTAAGGGCGCTGGACTCCCACATGGTCAACCACAGTTGGAATACCAGACCTGGCGGCTTGCTGTCTGTCTGTCTCTCTCTCGTTTTGTCCCTCTCTGCTCAAATTAATATGAATTTTTTGGGACCAGCAGTTGGCGTAATGACTATGTCGCTGGACTCCCATGTAGTTGACTGCGGTTCGAGTCCCGGACCCGGTGGCTTAAACTCATGCATGGCATGAGTATGTGCGTGCCCAAGATCCTGAGAGGAGAATGGAGGAAAAGGGATTGTGGCCATCTCCCTGGGGGGTGATTTCTCACTTTCTGTTTCTCTGTGTCTTTCTGGCGGGCGCACGCGCCCTATAGCAAAAAACTCTCCCCCCCAAAAAAATTAATATAATTTTTTTAAAAAAAAGAACTATTTTATTTAAATTTATTTATTCATTTATTTTAATTTGACCAGAGAGAGACAGAGAGAGAAAGAGAGGAAGCAAGAAAGCAAGCCACCAGATTCAGGACTCTGGCTAGCCATGTGGGAATGTCCAACGCCTAAACCACCACGCTACCTGCTGGTCCCAAAATAAAATAATTCATTTTTTTTTAAGAATTATTTTATTTAACTTTATTTATTCATTCATTCATTCATTCATTCATTCATTTACTCTTTTATTTCATTCATTCATTCATTCATTTACTCTTTTATTTATTTGAATTTGACCAGAGAGGAACAGAGTGAGAGAGAACGAGAGAGCAACAGAGAGAGGGAAAGTGAGAAAACAAGGCGCCAAGTCTGGGATTCAAACCTCGGTCGGCCATGTGGGATTCCAGCATCCTTAACCACCATGCCACCTTCCGGTCCCAAAAATAAAATAATTCTTGGGACCAACAGTTAGCGTAATGGCTATGTCACTGGACTCCCACGTAGTTGACCGAGTCCCAACCCAGTGGCTTAAACTCACACCGGGCGCGTGTGCGTGCGTGCCCAAGACGAGAATGGAGAAGAGACTGTGGCGTGACCATCCCCCCGGGGGGTGATTTCTCACTTCCTGTCTCTCTGTCTCTCTCCGTCTGTCTGGCGAGCGCACGTGCCCTATAGCAAAAACCTCTCAAAATAAATAAATAAAATAATTCTTTAAAAAAAAATCTCATGTGGAAACCAGCAGTTAGTGTAGTGGTTATGTCGCTGGACTCCCACGTAGTCGACCGCGGTTCGCGTCCCAGACCCGGTGGCTTAAACTCACACCAGGCACGTGTGCATGTGTGCCCAAGATCCCGAGAGGAGAATGGAGGAGAAGGGACTGCGGCGTGACCATCCCCCCTGGGGGGTGATTTCTCTCTTTCTGTCTCTATGTCTCTCTGTCTGTCTGGCAAGCGCACGTGCCCTATAGCGAAAACCTCTCCAAAAAAAAAATTTAAAAATTAAAAAAATCTCATGCTGGGCGCATTGGGGTGTAACCAAAATCCCAAGAGGAAAATGGATAAGGGATTGAGGCGGGGCCATTCCCCCTCGGGCATGAAATCTCACTTATTGTTTCTCTGTCTCTCTGGTGAGTGCACATGCCCTATATAAAAAAATCTATTTCTAAAAATAAATAAATAAAAATAAAAAATAACTCACTATTACTGATCTACTTCTGGAACATAAAGAGAGCTCCTTTTATTGTTTTATTTGTCAGAGGGAGTGTGTGCTTGCCAGAGAAAGAGAGAGGAGGAGAAGAAAGCACCCAAATGGGATACGGTCACACCATAATCCAATCTCCATTTCTCAATTCCATCAGGATTTTTAGGCATGTACACACATCCACCCAGCATGCTGTTTAAGCCATTGGGGTCAGGATTCAAGCAGCGGTCAGTCATATGGAATAAGGCTTCCTTAACCAAACACAAGCATCGAACTTTTTTCTTTTTTTTAAAGAGATTTATTTGCTATAGAGCACGTGCACTCACAAGAGAGACAGAGACAGAAAGCAAGAAATCATCCCCCACGGGGGATGGCCACACCACAATCCTTTCTCCTACTTTCTTCTCTCGGGATTTTGGGCACGCACGCACATGCACCCAGCATGAGTTTAAGCCACCAGGTCAGGGACTTGAACCAGTCAACTACATGGGAATACAACAACATAACCATTACGCCATCTGTTGGTCCCCAGGCATTGAACTTCTTTGTGACCAACTTTTCAACCCTAAATAAACCTACTATATAGTTATTAGCAAGTGAATCCAGTTCTTCCATATCTAAATTTCTTACATAATATACATAATCGTAATAATAACTTTGTTTCTTTATAAAAGATTCTTCAGGGGGGCCAGCAGGTGGCATGGTGGTTGAGGCATTGGACTCCAATAGGTCTGATGGCAGTTCAAATCCAAAACCTGGTAGCTTGTTTTCTCACTTTCTCTCTCCCTGGGTCTCTCTCTCTGGTCAATTTAATAAAAATAATAATGATAAATTTAAATAAATAATTATTTTAAAAGTTCTTCAGAATAGTTTTTCTTTTTTTTTTTTTTTTTTTTTTTGTAGAGGTTTTTGCTATAGGGCGCGTGCGCTCGCCAGACAGACAGAGAGAGACAGAGAGACAGAAAGCAGGAAATCACCCCCCAGGGGGGATGGTCACGCCACAATCCCTTCTCCTCCATTCTCCTCTCGGGATCTTGGGCACGCACGCACACGCGCCCGGCGTGAGTTTAAGCCACCGGGTCCGGGACTCGAACCGCGGTCGACTACATGGGAGTCCAGCGACATAGCCATTACGCTAACTGCTGGTCCCTTCTTTTTTTTTTTTAAACAGAGATTTTTGCTATAGGGCCTGTGCACTCACCGGAGAGAAAGACAGAAAGCAAGAAATCATCCCTCCCCCAGGGGGACGGACACACTACAATCCCTTCTCCTATCCCTTCTCCTCTATGCACATACACACACGTGGTGTGAGTTTTAAGCCGCCAGGTCCAGCACTCAAACCAGTCCACTCCGTGGGAGTCCAGTGACATTACCATTACGCCATCTGCTGGTCCCCAGAGTAGTTTCAATAAGACAGAACTGTAGTAAGACAAGAATATTGATTCTCATTTACTAGCTACGTGATTTCACTGGGTTTCAATTTTCCTATCAGTAAAGAGAATGATAATTAATAAGGCACCTACCATAATAACTGGCTCCTAAGTTTTTAGCAAATTAGTTTGTGACCTTACCATCTGCATGCTATAGCCTATCACATCAAAATTTTGATACTTAAGATCCAACTTTACTTATTTATTCATTCATTCATTCTTAGCTTTTTGCTATAGGGTATGTACACTCTCCAGAGAAAGATAGATAAAGTAAGAAATCACCCTCCCAGGAGAGATGGCCATGCCACAATCCCTTCTTTTCCATTCTCCTCTGGAGATTTTTGGACATGTACACATGTGCGCTGGCATATTCCTGAAGTCACAGGGTCCAGGATTTAAACTACACAGCCATATGGGATCCAGCTGCCTTACCCACCACATCACCTACTGGCCCCAAGTTCAAAGGTTAAAACTAATTAATGGGGGCTACACAATGGCACGGCAATAAACTGTGACATTCTGCAAAGCTGGCCCACAGGGGAAGGTTCCTGGTTTACCTCTGGAGACCTCCCTGATTCTACTGGGCACACACCTCCACATGATCTGGGGTTGGAAGAGGCTACAGGTGAATCACAGCAGCAAGACCCTGTTGGGGGTCTCTCTCTCTCTCTCTCTTGCTTGCTCACTCACGATTAAATAATAAATAAAACTCATCAAGTTCACTTACTTTCTAACATTGTTTCCTATTAAGCTCGACTACTCTAAAATCCACCTATCAGCACTTATATCCCATGTAATCTTGTATATTGACATGTTTAATCCCAAACCAGGTTTCAACTTATTATGGGCTAATAAAGTGTCTATTATTCCTTCCACAGCTCTGTATCTACACAAATAACCAGCAGTAAAGGCTGTTATGATACAGTCCTTCAGTGTTACTAAGACAAACTTTCCTTAAATGAAATCACTACACCTTCATTTATGATTTGTTGCTTTGCCTAAACCACATTTCCATATTTATATACTCAAAAATGTTTTCATTAGTCATACTCTTTTTTAAAAATAATTATTTATTTATTTTTTTAATGTGTTCGTTCATTTATTTTAACTTGACCAGAGAAAAACACACACATGTGGTGGTGGGGAAGAATGAGAAAGCAAGCCACCAGGTCTGGGACTCAAACCATGGTCAACCATGTGGAGTGTCCAATGCCATAACCACCATGCCACCCATTGGTCCCAGTCATAAACTCTTCTAATCACATTTGTGCTCTCTACAGTTATATCCTATCAAAAGACATAGACTTTCAAAAATAGGTTAAAATTCTTCTAAGCAAAATGTAGAGAAAAAGACAGTAATTTAAAAAAATAGTATATAATCCCTTAAAGGACAATTCACTTTGGGGTCAAGAAGATATGTAATTTTTTTTTAGAAAGGTTTTTGCTATAGGGCACGTGTGCTCGCCAGAAAGACAGAGAGATAGAAAGCGAGAAATCACCCCCCAGGGGGGATGGCCATGCCGCAATCCCTTCTCCTCCATTCTCCTCTCGGGATCTTGGGCACATGCGTGCCTGGCCTGAGTTTAAGCTACCAGGTCCGGGACTCAAACCATGATCGGCTACATGGGAGCCAAGCGACATAGCCATTACACTAACTGCTGGTCCCAAGAAGATATGTATTTTTTACCATACATGTATAAAACCCCCAATGTGTTGTTTTTGTACGTGTGTGTGTATTTTTTAGCGAGAGATTTTTACTCCAGGGTGCATGTGTTTGACAGAGAGACAGAGACACAGAAAGCAAGAAATCACCCCCAGGGGGTGGCCACACCGCAATCCCTTCTCCATCATTCTCCCCTTGGGATTTTGGGCACACATGCACACACACATGTACCCAGCATGAGTTGTCAGTCACCAGGTCTGGGACTTGAACAGCAGCTGATTACATGGGAGGTAGCCATTACGCCATCTGCTAGTCCCTAAAATGTTTTTTAGAAAGAGGACTTTGAGAATTTCAGGCATAAGATGTAACCAGGAGGCCAGACGGTGATCCAGCAATTTCTGGGAGGCAGTCCCACACAGGAAGATTCTGGTCCAAATCTGGAGGCCTGGGTGAGTACCACAGCCATGCACTTGCCCATGATCTAGAGCTGGATAACAGTTGGGGAAGGTTAGTGGTGTCAAGACGCTGTCTGGGTGCTGCCCCTCCTTTCTCTCACTCAAGGAAGAAAGTTAGTTAAAAAAAAACAATTGGAATGGAGTATTATTTGGCAACAAAAAGGAAGAAAGATTTGATACATGCTATAACATGGACCTTGAAAATATGTTAGGCGAAAGCAGCCTATCACAAAAGGACAAATACTTTTTGATTCTGCTTATACAAAATGTCCAGAATAGGCAAATCAACAAAGACTGAAAATAGATTCATGGTTGCTAGGGGGAGACAGAACTGGTAATGGAAGTGACTGCTGAGGGGCTTCTAGAGCTTCTTTTCGGTGTGAGTTAAACAGTGGATTTAGCTGCACAAACTTCAAATATACTTTTAAAAATCACTCAACTGTCCACCTGAAAGGACTGAATACTTTAATATGTGAATCATATCTCAATAAAGTCACTTTTTTAAGAAGTGATATTAGACTACATTAAAATTTTTGTTGGGGGGGGACCAGCAGTTAGCGTAATGGCTATGTCGCTGGACTCCCACGTAGTCGACCGCGGTTCGCGTCCCGGACCCGGTGGCTTAAACTCACAGCGGGCGCGTGTGCGTGCGTGCCCAAGATACTGAGAGGAGAATGGAGGAGAAGGGATTGCGGCGTGGCCATCCCCCCTGGGGGGTGATTTCCTGCTTTCTGTCTCTCTGTCTCTCTCTGTCTGTCTGGCGAGCGCACGCGCCCTATAGCGAAAAGCCTCTCCAAAAAAAAAAAAAAAAAATTTTTTGTTGGGAAGTAAAATATGAAAGTCAGTGACTGGGGGGACCAGCAGTTAGCGTAATGGCTATGTCATTGGACTCCCATGTAGTCCACCGTGGGTCGCGTCCTGGACCTGGTGGCTTAAAACTCACACCTGGCGCGTGTGCATGCGTGCCCAAGATCCCGAGAGGAGAATGGAGGAGAAGGGATTGCGGCGTGGCCATCCCCCCTGGGGGGTGATTTCTCGCTTTCTGTCTCTCTCTCTCTCTGTCTGGCGAGCGCACGCACCCTATAGCAAAAACCTATCCAAAAAAAAAGAAGAAGGAAAAAAAAAAGTCAGTAACTGGAAAACTCAGCTATTTACCTGTGATATTGGCGAGGTCAACCTCCAAATTCCCTCCCCCATTCCTAACAAGAACATGAAACTAGAGGACAGTGCATGAATCAATGAATAATTTGGGCAGTTGGCTGTTAACTAGAATATTAAGTGCCTACTTTAGCTCTATCACTCCTAAACTGTAGGGGGCTTCAATCTCGGTGATTACGGAAGTAGTACTTTTCATCAGCTAGCTCAAGAAGGAATGTCAAAATAAGATGACACTTGCCCAGACGCCCTATGAAGGCTTGAAACACCAGAAGGGGTGTCACCTACTCACTCCTAAATCTGTGCACGTGTTAGTCAGCCCCCAACCAACACCAACCAGCAGCGTGCACCGTTTACCTGTAATCCAACTTACTGCCCATAACTGACACTTAAACTATCAAGCCCTGAAATCTCACTTATTTAAAATGATATGTAAAACCCTAGCCGGGTTTCCACTCGAGCCCAGACAGCCCCCGCCCTTCCCCTCCCCACCTCCAAACCCACACACGTGTTAGCCCGACACCGCCCCACCGGGTCCCACGTGCACCTGGTCTAACACACACCCCACGTGTGGGCGCCCCACGGGCTTCCTCGGGTAGCTGAGGTCACCGCGTGACCCCGGGTCTCCAGAGGTGTAAGACAGAAAAGACGAGGCCCAGGTCCCTGTGGACCCAACCTACGGGGAGTGTCCACACCCATCCTTCCTCCTAACCCCAACAAATCCAAGGGCCGGGGGCTACGGCCCCTTTAAGACGCGGCCCAGTTGTCGCCCGCAGAGAGGGGCGCAATGGGGCCTACACAACCCCCACCTCCGTTCGCCCGCCCACGTCTAGTCGCCTCACCTCGGGCCGCCGGGCCCCGCCGCCGCGGCGGCGGCGGAGGGGGGGGCGGGGTGCGGGCGGGGTCCGGAGGGGGGGGTCGCCCCGCCGACGGTGGAGCCGCGGTTCGCTCTCTGAGGCCGTGGGACGGTGACTGCGTTGGGCGTGGACGCTCCTAGCTCGCTCCCTCGGCGGCTCCTGGGACCCCAAGATGGCGGCGGCGCTGAGGCGGCTGCGGGCGCTGGGCCGGCGGCGGCGGCGGCCACTTTCACTCACTGAGAGGAGCGGAGCAGGGACACGGGGAGCCATGGCGGGGGGGAGGAGAGGCGCCATAGCCAGGCCAGAACAATCGAGCCGCTACTCGGCTGGCTTACCCCCTGCCCCGCCCACGCTCTCTGCTTCTCGCCAGCCCGTGGCCCCCCACGGTGCCACTGCCGTCGGCCTCGTGCAGCTCGCACCCCGCCGCTGCCGCCTGACGCCCCGCGTGGACCGGGGTTCGGGGGGAAACCCTGATCCATGCCATCTGAGTGCAGATTGGTCGGGGCTGGGACTGGCGAAGATTGCCGAAAGGCGGCGGGGAGGAGGAGGAGGATGTCATCGCTAGAGTGAGCAAGCAGATCTCGCGGGAGGAAATGTCGCGAGAGCTCTCCTAGCCTGCAACCGCCGAAGAAAGGTTACTTTTCCCGGAAGTAACGTCAGTCGAACCGCTCGGGATCTTGGGAATATTGGCTCCTCCAGGCAGAAGGTGGGATCGTACTACCGAACCCCGTTACGGTCTGCTGAACACTGATGAGATCATTGCGAGGGGAGGCTAGGTTTCAAGCTGATCTTCCTCAGTTTGTCCGCATCGGCAAGGTTGTAAATCGCTGGGGAAGTGCTGGTGTGTAGTGCCTCTCCTGCTTAGGGTCTCCCTTTCTGGCGCGCGGACCTGGAGCGCAATAGGTTGGGTTTGATAGCAAAGTAAGAGATCGCTGTGAAGGCGTTACAAGTCAAGTCTTGGGAACACAGAGACAGACCTGCATTTACTAAAATTAATTCAACCCAACCACCAGTATCTGTGGGGAGAAGTACCTGCTATAGAGCCTAGCTGTAGATAAGGACTAAACTTCTTGAAGGTTAAGTAAACGAATGTTCTAATTCCCTGGTGTCTCAGGCTTTAAAGCTTTCCATCTAAACCTTACCATTGAAGGTAAAAAGCATTTACTTAATGTCTTCAAGTATCCTTGTGTTAAATTCATTTTTTTTTTTTTTTTTACTAAGAGTTTGTCAGTACAAACTGAACAGGTTGCTGCAGTGAAAAACTGCAAACGTTAAGAAGAGTCTAATCAGCAATGGTAGGGAGTTCACAATTAAATGGCAAGATACTAAACTCAAGCAGTTAGGTTGTACAAGGACTTGAAAATGTTCTTTTCATTGGCCACAATTTGGATTCCATTTATATGCATCTTGTTCTTTCCTCAGACCTCAGATTTTAGCCTTGAGTTAAAGAGAAACATTGCTTGGGTGACCTCAAATTACTCTGAAGACTCCAGACAAGGTGCAGGGCCTTCAGACCAACAAGCAGATTACTGGTGACAGTACCTCTTAACATTGGAAGCTTTTTAGTGGCACACCAAAAAAAACTGTTATGCTTTCCACAAGTTTGCACTGGGCATCAGTGGGCACCACAAGATAAAAGAAAACAGCATTATTGCCAGGGCAACCTGTACTAAGCCTGGAAGACATTAAATTCATTTGATTTTAAAAAGCTGGGGCCAGCAATTAGCGTAATGGCCATGTCAATGTACTCCCATGTAGTCGACAACGGTTCGAGTCCCACGCCTGGTGGCTTAAACTCATACCTGGCGTGTGTGCATGCGTGCCCAAGATCTCAAGAGGAGAAGGAATTGTAGCATTGCCATCCCCCTGGTGGGTGATTTCTCACTTTCTGTCTCTCTCTGTCTTTCCGGTGAGTGCACACACCCTATAGCAAAAACCTCTCCAAAAAAGAAAAAAAAAAAGAAAAAAAAGATGAGCCTTGACCATCGTATGGTGCCAGAAAATGTTCAAAAAGACAACACAGGAACCAATGTTAATGAGCTCCTAATGGCCAAAGCAACAAAATAAATACAATATTGCAGCATGATCCTCCATAGACATTTATTTTAATATGTATGTTATTTCAAAGAATGGGGGTGGGGCCAGCAACTGACTCCATAGACATTTATTTTAATATGTATGTTATTTCAAAGAATGGGGGTGGGGCCAGCAACTGACGGGGTGGTTTGGTTAAGGCCCTGGACTCTGGACTCCCACATGGCCGACCACAGTTCACCTGGACATGGTGATTTGCTTTCTTGTTTTCACTCTCTCTCTGTCTCTCTGGTCAAATTAAATAATAATAATAATAAGGTAAAATAATTCTTTAAAAAAAAAAAAGAATGGGGGAGAGACATATTTTTTCGAGTTCCAGTTCACAAATATAGAATGAAAGGGATAACAAAAATCACATCGGACAAGCACCACAGGAAACTTGTAGACAAGATCCACTAATGTATGATTATTTTGTGGGTGAAGATTTGTGAAGAAACAGGACTTGCATGGATTTTTTTTTTTTAATTTTTTTGCTATAGAGCGCATGCGCTCGCCAGAAAGACAGAAGGAGACAGAGAGACAGAAAGCAAGAAATCACTCCCCAGGGGGGATGGGGCTGGCCATGCCGCAGTCTCTTCTCCATTCTCCTCTTGGGATCTTGGGTGCACACGCACACACGCCCTGCATGAGTTTAAGCCACTAGGTACGGGATTTGAACCACGGTCGACTACATGGAAGTCCATCGAGGTAGCCATTACGCCATCTGCTGGTCCCAGGACTTGCAAGAATTTAAAGTCTCTCACCAAAGAACAGTTAGCCCAAACGGAAATAGTAACTTTACCATGATGAAATGCAACAGATCACCTTAACCACATGATCAAGGTAAAATCATCAGTGTTAGTGTATTTACATCATGAAACCTTTGATGTTTTCCATTTAGGACACAATATTCTTTCTGTGTTTCTGTGGCTTTTATTCTTTGGCTTTTTGGTGGTTGGGGGGGTATCACTAGAGAGAGCAAACATTCCTCAATGGATCGTGGTCATGCCACAATCTTCATTTCTCCATCCTGTCAGGATTTTGGACATGCGTGCACATGTGCCCACGTGTCTGGTGTGTTTTTCAATCCAAAGGGCAGGATTTGAACCACAGTTGGCCACATGGGATCCCACTCTATGCACAAAGTTTAACTGCCACCCTGTGGGATCCCTCCCCACCTTTTCTTAATGATTGTGTGTGTGCGCATACACAGGACAAACATCCTCAACAGGGTCTTGTCACTATGTGATCCCACTTCCTCAGCCCTCCAGCCTCTCAGGACCCTGGATACCCACATGTGGACATTCCTGCCAACCCTACATATCTGCAGACCAACCCAGGGTTCCAGACCTGTGGTTGCCACGTAGCCTGCAGCCTTGCAGATCATCTCCATACTGTTGCACCACGGTAGCTGGGCCCATTTCTGTGTTACTCCTGACAAAAGTAAATAACCTCATATTGTGAAAATTGTTTAGGTAATTTCAAATTAGGAACTAACCACAAAATAATTGATCAAAAATTTTCAAAAACTATTGGCATCATGGAAGACAAGTGAAGACCTGAGAACACTTAGAGATTATAGAGACTAAGGAGACATAACAAGTAAATACAACATGGGATCCTAGAAAGGAACCTGAAACAGAAAAGGGACATGGGTGGGGAAATGGGACATTGGCATAAGATTTTTAATTTAGTTCATAGTATTTTACCAATGCTAATTTCCTTGTTTGGATTATTATGCTATGGTTATATAAGATGTTAATACTGGGACCAGCAGTTAGTGTAATGGCTATGTCGCTGGACTCCCATGCAGTCAACCGTGGTTCAAGTCCCGGACCTGGTAGCTTAAACTCACACCAGGCACGTGTGTGTGCATGCCCAAGATCCCAAGAGGAGAATGGAGGAGAAGAGATTGCAGCATGGCCATCCCCCTGGGGGGTGATTTCTCGCTTTCTGTCTCTGTCTGTCTCTGTCTTTCTGGCGAGTGCACGAGCCCTATAGAAAAAACTTCTCGAAAAAAAAAAAGATTTTCAGTATGTACTTCATATACTTTTGCCAGTATTAACATCTTTTTTGGGGGAGAGGTTTTTGCTATAGGGTGAATGTACTCCCCAGAAAGACAGAGAGATGGAGAAACAGAAAGCGAGAAATCACACCCCCCCCCAGGGGGGATGACCATGCCCCAATCCCTTCTCCTCCATTCTCCTCTCAGGATCTTGGGCATGCACACACACGCGCCTGGCGTGAGTTTAAGCCACCGGGTCCGGGACTCGAACTGCAGTCGACTGCATGGGAGTCCAGCGACATAGCCATTACGCCAACTGCTGGTCCCAATATTTTAGTTTTTTATCACACAATAAGAGTTTTTTTTATGCATTTGAGTTTGACTCTTTTGGAGAGTTTTTGTTTTCATTAGTATGGAGCAGGTAAATGCAATTTTATATGCACATATACATAATAGCTAATGTTTTGTGAGCACTTACAGTGTGATGGGGAGTGTTTTAGAGGCAATATACTTTTTTTTTTTTTTAATTTTACTATAGGAAGCATGCACTCACCAGAAAAAGAGAGAGAGAAAAAAGGAAAGTGAGAAATCTGAGAAATCACACCCTGGGAGTGTTACCTGCACCAAAATAAAAATCTCTTCTCCTCTAGTCTTCTCAGGATTTTTTGGAGAGGGTTTTTTTTTTTTTTTTTTTTTTTTTTTTTTTGCTATAGGGCACATGCGCTTGCCAGACAGAGACAGACAGAGACAGAAAGCGAGAAATCACCCCCCAGGAGGGATGGCCATGCCACAATCCCTTCTCCATTCTCCTCTCCGGATCTTGGGCACGCATGCACGCATGCACACGCGCCCGGCATGAGTTTTAAGCCACCGGGTCCGGGACGCGAACTGCGGTTGACTACATGGGAGTCCAGCGACATAGCCATTACGCTAACTGCTGATCCCTAGTCTTCTCAGGATTTGGGGCATGCAAACATACGCACCCAGGGTAATTTTCAAACTGCCAGATCTAGGACTCAAAACATACACTCAGTCATATGGGATCCAGCTGCCTTAACCTCAATGCCACCTGCTGGCTGAAGGGTCTTTGATTTTCCTTTCCTGTGGAAAAGTTTTCAGAATCAAAATGGAGTCATTGGTGTCAACTCGTGCTAAACTCTGACCAAACTGAGGCTGGGAAAATTGGACAAGGTATTTTTTCGCTGGCATACCTGATAACAAGAATTGTTGGGTGGAGGCTCCAGTAGCAGTTGCTCATGTGAGGTGTGAAGTTTCCCTACACCCCTTGTGAATGACCCTCTCTGTGTTCTCCAGTGTCAGCCTACTTCACTCCTCGACACCATGACCATCATCACTGAGTCAGGACGAGAGGTAGAAAATGGAAGTGGGTAAGGGGGCCAGAGTGTCTACCTATGTGGCTAGGTAGAAAAAATTATTAGGGAGGGCCAGCAGGTGGCCTGATGGTTAAGGGCACTGGACTCCCACATGGCCGACCATGTTTCGAGTCCTGGACCTGGTGTCGAGCTTTCTCACTTTCCTTCTCTTCCTCTCTCACTCTGTCCCTGTCTGGTCAAATATAAAAGAAAGAGAGAGAGAGAAAGAGAGAGAGAGGGAAGGAAGGAGAGAAGGAAAGAAAGAAAAAGGAAACTTAAAAAAAAAAATTATTAGGGCAGAAATTTCCCTGCCCAAGGTAATGGAGGTGGGAGATTTCCAGTGAGAGATGTCTAGCTAATTAAGACACATCTGACATAGCCAGTGAAATGAATCAGTGCAACCAGCCACATTTTAAAAAAATAATTATTAATTTTATTTAGTCATTCATTTATTTTAATTTGACCAGAGAGAGATACACAGAGAGAAAGAGGGAAAGTGAGAAAGCAAGCCACCAGGTCTGGTATTCGAAACACAGTCTGCCATATGGGAGTGTCCAGCGCCTTAGCCACCATGCCACCTGCGTGTCCCCAATCAGCCACATTTGATAGAGCCAATGAGATGACAACAATCAGTGGGCCCAGCCAATAATCAATTGAAATGACCAAGATTGAAAAAATATAAAAAATAGAAACCAGCAGGTGACATAATGGTTACATCACTGGATTCCAACGTAGAGTCTCGGACCGGGCAGCTTAAAACTCATGCCAGGTGGGGAACCAGCAGTTAGCGTAATGGCTATGTCGCTGGACTCCCACGTAGTCGACCGCGGTTCGCGTCCCGGACCCGGTGGCTTACAACTCACGCCGGGCGCGTGTGTGTGCGTGCCCAAGATCCCGAGAGGAGAATGGAGGAGAAGGGATTGCGGCGTGACCATCCCCCCTGGGGGGTGATTTCTCACTTTCTGTCTCTCTGTCTCTCTCTGTCTGTCTGGCGAGCGCACGCACCCTATAGCAAAAAACCTCTCAAAAAAAAAAAAAAAACTCATGCCAGGTGCATGTGTGTACAGGCTCAAAATCCCGAGGGAAGAATGGAAGAGAAGGAATACAGTGTGGCCATCCTCTCACAGGGTGACTTCTCATTTTCTGTCTGTCTCCCGTGAGTGCATGCGCCCTATAGTAAAAATCTAAAAAACAGGTGTCTATATGTATATAAACCTCACAGAACGTAACTGCCAGGGCCTTGAACCACTCTCTCTGCTCAGGCCATTTCCTACCTCTTAGGGAATGTACTTTCACTTCATAAACTACTTTTTGATTTTGCTATTGGAGTGTTCGTTATGCAAAACACCACAGACCTGGACATTGCCAAAGTCATCCATCAAAATCACCACTTCCTTTTTTTTTTTTTATGCCATAGGGCATGTGCTCTGGGAGAGAGGGAAAGTGAGAAATCACCCCCGGGGGGATGGCCACACTGCAATCCCTTCCCCTCTATTCTTCTCCTGGGATTTTGTACATGCATGCACACACATCTGGAGTGATTTTTCTAGCTGCTAGGACTGGGACTTGAACCGCTGTCAACCATGTCAGAGTCTAGGACTTTAAGCACCATGCCACCTGCTGGCCCCACATCACCACTTTCAAGGGTGTCAACTCCAGTATCAGGATAGGTTCCAGGTTTTCCAGCCTCCAGGAGCTGGATCCAGTTTTTTCATTAGGCTCCAATGAACCAACAGAACAACCGGAGAGGAATAACAAAGGCACCTAGAATCCTTGAGATACCTGAAGAAAATTCCCCTTCTTGGGCAGGTGCCAAGTTTAGTGGTGGCAGGGAAGATTTGGAGTCATTTAGACTACAGAGAGGAAAACTTCTGAAGCAAACTCTAGAGAATTACTAGATCTGAAGGGAGATGACAGTCATGAAAATGTGCACATAGACTTGAAAGTGAGCCTGGAGTAGAACGTGTAGAAAAACCTGTGCCTCAGACACCTACGTCCAACCCCATGGTCCTGACCCCCCTGTTATCCAGATGAAACCCCCTCGTGGCAAGTTCAGCCTTGTCTTGGGTTAACTCTAACTGTCCTGAACTCTCATTTTGTTTGTTTTCTCCACACTTGTGAAATGCACAACTTGAGCCTAAGTACATCTTTCAGATTCCTAATATTAAGAAAGAAGCACTTTGGGGCCAGCAGGTGACATGGTGGCTAAGGCACCGGATTCTGCATGGGTAACTCTGTGGTTCAAGTCCCAGAACCAGTGGCTTGAAAACACACGCATGTGCATGTGTGCTCCAAATCCCAAAAGGAGAATAGATTGCTGCATGGCCAACCCTCCCTTTCCCCGCAAGGGGCAGGTACATTCTGGCTTCCTCCCTCTCTATTTCTCTCTTTCTGGCTAGCACATGCCCCCTATGGCAACAATCTAAAAAACAAAAACAGTATCTTGGGCTTGGGGCCAGCAGGTGGCACGGTAGTTAAAGCACTGAACTCCCACATGGCCAACAATGGTTTGAGTCCCAAAGATGGCAATTTGCTTTCTCACTTTCTCTCTTCTCTCTCTATCTCTCTCACTTTCTCTCTCTGGTGAGCACATGTGCCCTATGGCAAGATTAAAATATTGTAAAAATAAATAATTTTTTTAAATAAAAGAAAACCTTAAGCTTTCTTGTTATAGATTATTGTTATTGTTATTGAAAACCACTCTTGTTATTGATTCGAGAGCCAAGGATAATTGTCCCTAAACAACATAGTGTAACTTCCTTTCCCTACTCTTCTATTTGTGGTTTTGTCTTTTTTTGTTGTTTTTTTTTTTTTTTAAGAGATTTTTGCTATAGGGTGTGTGAATGTACTGGACATACAGAGTGAATGTGAGCAATCACCCCCTGGGTGGGTGGCCATGCCACAATCCCTTCTCCTCCATTCTTCTCTCCAGATTTTGGGCATGCAAGGACACATGCCTCAGCGTGTTTCAAGCTGTAGGGTCTGGGACTCGAACATCAGTCAAGTATGTGGGAGCCCACACCTCAACCATTACATGATCTGCTGGCCCCTGTGATTTTGTCTTTAAAACCTCAAAGCCTGAGGTTTTGTCTTTAAAACCTCAATGCCCTAACCATCACGCCAGCAAGTGGCGTGATGGTTAGGGCATTGGACTTCCACATGAGGAATCAAAGTTTGAGTCCTGTACCTGGTAACTTCTTTTTTTACTGTCCCCCTCTCTCTCTCTGTCTCTCTCTGGTGAGCATGTATGCCATATAGAAAATTTTAAAATAATAAATAAAATTAAATAGGGACCAGAAGATGATGTGGTAGTTAAGATGCTGGACTCCCACATGGCCATCTGCAGTTGGAGTTCCAGACCTGGTGGCTTGCTTTCTTACATTTCTCATCCTCTTTCTCTCTTCCTGGTGAGTGCATGTGTGCTATAGCAAATTTAAAATAATAATAATAATAATAATAATAATAGTAAAATAATTGCTATTAATTAAAAATTTAAAAGGTTTGGGGCCGGCAGGTGGCGTGGTGGTTAAGGACGCTGGACTCCCACATGGTCGACCACGGTTCAAGTCCTGGACCTGGAGGCTTGCTCTCTCGCTTTCCCTCTCTCTCTCTCTCTCTCGCTCTGTCCCTCTCTGGTCAAATTAAAAAAATGAAATAAATGAATGAATAAATAAAGTTAAATAAAATAATTCTTTAAAAAAAAATTTAAAAGGTTTTTTAAAATTTAAGTAATTCTAAAAAAAAAAAATTTAAGACCTGAGGATTCTAAGTGTTTGGTAAGCATGTTCAAGGCAACCTGAAAAATGTTTATCTAGGCTACCTGCAGCCCTCATAACTAATGCCCAAATAAACTCCTTTTGCTTCACATATTTTGCCTCACTTTATCTTTTTTTTCTTTTCTTTTCTTTTTTTGGAGAGGTTTTTGCTATAGGGCACGTGCGCTTGCCAGAAAGACAGAGAGAGACAGAGAGACAGAAAGCGAGAAATCACCCCGCAGGGGTAATGGTCACACCGCAATCTGTTCTCCTCCATTCTCCTATCCGGATCTTGGGCACCCACGCACCCCGCGTGAGTTTAAGCCGCCAGGTCTAGGACTCAAAACACAGTCAACTACATGGGAGTCCAGCGACATAGCCATTATGCTAACTGCTGGTCCCCACTTTATCTTTTTTTAATTCATCTAATTTTATTTATTATTATTATTAATTTTTTTAAATTTGCTATAGAGCACATATGCTCACCAGAGAGAGACAGCATGAGAAAGAGAGAGAAAGACAGAGAAAGAGAGAAAGTGAGAGAGTAAGCTGCCAGGTCGGGACTCAGCCACGTGGGAGTCCAGGGCCTCAACCACCATGCTGCCTGCTGCCCCTCAGTTTACCTTTTTTTTTTTTTAATTTCCAATTTACCTTTTTAGGTTGACACTCTGAACACATCCAACTGTCAAGCCCTACTAATGCTGATTGCATTCTTCCTTTCAACCATGCCCTTGATCATAAATTGCTTTATGATCCAATCTAATTCAGGATCCTCTATGGGGCACAGTGGTCAAGGTCACAGTTTGAGATTTGTTCAGTTGAAAAGCAGGCTTCTCACAGTTGTTTGCCTCAGGTTCTCTTGGGCAAACTAGCTAACCTCTCCTTCCATCCACACACACAATGATTGCGTAAATCTCCTCCCAGGGGTCTACAACCACAGCTTTCATTGTTTTTTGAGAGAAGCCTTAGGCTTGAATTCATCCCTACTCTGTTGCAAATGAAGTCAGTTCTGGAAAGAGGTTAAAAGCCATTTGCTTTAATACCTCCTTTTCTCTCTAGAGGAAATCTCTGGTTGGAGGAGGAACAATAGCTCTCCTTGTCCTAAGATCTTTCTGCACCAGAAGCTGAGAGCCCAGTGTTTGGGGCTATAGAATTCGCAGGTGGTGGCTTATTTCTCTGGAGATAGAACCATCCTTTTTTTTTTTTTTTTTTTTTTTTTTTTTGGAGAGATTTTCGCTATAGGGCGCGTGCGCTCGCCAGACAGACAGAGAGAGACATAGAGACAGAAAGCGAGAAATCACCCCCCAGGGGGGATGGTCACGCCGCAATCCCTTCTCCTCCATTCTCCTCTCGGGATCTTGGGCACGCACGCACACGCGCCCGGCGTGAGTTGTAAGCCACCGGGTCCGAGACGCGAACCCGGTCGACTACGTGGGAGTCCAGCGACATAGCCATTACGCTAACTGCTGGTTCCCGAACCATCCATTTTTGAACCAGGACCATAGTGAGCACTGAAGTCACAGTGCTACAACACTGCCACGTCCAAGTTACAGCCTCTGTCACATCAACTGAGGCTGGAAAGAAAAGGACACCCCTTCCACGTGCACCCAGAACATGGCTTTGGCAACAGGTAGCTGAGGCAGGGTAAGAACTGCTGACATTCTGCCCTTTTTCTAGAAGATAGCCCTCTAATCAGGGAACCCTGTGCTTTTCCTGGCACCATTCTGGAATACAGCTTCTACCTTGCTAGGCTGGGAAGGGAGAGAAAGAGAATAGTCCTGGTTCAAACACCACAGAATTTTGCCATTCTTTTACTTTTTTTGTTGTTGTTGTCAGAGATTTTTGCCACAGGGCATGTATACTCCCTGGAGAGACAGAGACAGAGAGAGAGAGAGAGAGAAAGAGAAAGTGAGAAATCCCCCTCAGGGGGGATGGCCACACCACAATCCCTTCTCCTCCATTCTCCTCTTGGGATTCTGGGCATGCACACACATGCACCCAGCCTGAGTTTCAAGCTGTCTAGTCCGGGACTCAAACTGTAGTCGACCACCTGGGAGTGAAGCATGAGCACCTCCATTTTGAATATGACTCCGTTGCCATTTCCCTTTCCCTGTAACCTGACCCGTATGTGTCTCCTGGAAATTCCTCAATGACTGCTGATCACCAGAGATGAGCACTGCCATCCATCCCTGTCTTGCTAACCGAGTATCTATCACCAGCACATGCAGCCAATTATAACTACCCAAGTCAATTGTAACTGTCCTTCCTGATAACTTGCTTTTTTGGCTTTTGTAAGCAGCTTTCACATAACTCAAGGCCTGTACCTTCTTAGATATGTAGTTTTTTTTCTTTGTGTTTTTTGGCCTTTTTAAACCTCCCTCCCCCCACTTCAGGGTTTCGGGGTTTTGGAGTGACTTGAGTTCTCCCACACCCACTAGCTTAATGAATAGCTCCTTTAAGTTGGCTAAAAAGGAATGCCCTCTTATTCTCGCACTGATTTGAATACAACAGGAGTCCAGCACCTTAACCATTACACTACCTGCTGTCCATGCTCTTGACATTCTTTTTTTTTTGGAGAGGTTTTTGCTATAGGGAGCATGCGCTCGCCAGACAGACAGAGAGAGACAGAAAGCGAGAAATCACCCCCCAGGGGGGATGGCCACACGGCAATCCCTTCTCCTCCATTCTCCTCTCGGGATCTTGGGCACGCATGCACACGTGCCCGGCGTGAGCTTTAAGCCACCGAGTCCGGGACTTGAACCGCGGTCGACTATGTGGGAGTCCAGCGACATAGCCATTATGCTAACTGCTGGTCCCGCTCTTGACATTCTTAATTGAGTTCTGGTATATTTGCTTGAATAACTGTTTTTGTATTTGCTGTTAGCCCCCAGGACCATATCCAAAGATTTTGCTTAATTTTTTTTTCTTTTAAAGAGTTATTTATTCTATTAGGACCAGCAGTTGGCGTAATGGCTATGTCCCTAGACTCCCATGTAGTTGACTGCGGTTCATGTCTCGGACCCGGTGGCTTAAAACTCACGCCGGGCACGTGTGCGTGCGTGCTCAAGATCCCGAGAGGAGAATGGACAAGGGATTGTGGCGTGGCCATCTGCCCTGGGAGGTGATTTCTCGCTTTCTGTCTCTCTGTCTCTGTCTGTCTGGTGAACGCATGCGCCCTATGGCAGAAACCTCTCAAAAAAAAAAAAGTTATTTATTCTATTTACCTTTATTTATTATTTTTTCTTTTTGCTATAGGGCATGTGCGCGCTTGCCCGACAGACAGAGAGACAGAGAGACACAGAGTGAGAAATCTCCCCCCAGGGAGGATGGCCTCGTCACAATCCCTTCTCCTCCATTCTCCTCTCAGGATCTTGGGCACGCACGCACATGCGCCCAGCATGAGTTTTAAGCCACTGGGTCCAGGACTCAAACCGTGGTCCACTACATGAGAGTCCAGAGACATAGCCATTATGCTAACTGCTGGTCCTATACCTTTATTTATTTTCCAATTTGACTAGGGAGAGAGAGAGAGAAAGCTGCCAGGTCCAACACTGGAACAGTAGTCAGCCATGTGGGAGTCCAGTGCCTTCAATCACCACGCCACCTGCTGGCCCAAATAATTTAAATGGTTGTCCTTTTATCATTTTCACCAGTTTGCTCAGAGTGAGTCTAAGGAATTTCTAACACTGTCATGCTAGAAGTGGAACTCCACTATGGTTAAGCTATCTGTCTGTCTGTCTATCTATCTATCTATCTATCTATCATCTCTCTATTTTTACGTTTTTGCCATAGGGTGTGTGCACTTGCCAGAAAGAGAGAAAGAGACAGAGAGGGAAAATGAGAAATCACCCCTGGGGGGATGGCCACACCACAATCCCTTCTCCTCCATTCTACTCCTGGGATTTTGAGTACACATGCACACATACCCGGAATGATTTTCAAGCTACCAGGTCTGCAACTCAAACCATGGTCGGCCATGTGAAAATCTACTTGTCTTAACTACCACACCATCTACTGACCCCAGGTCAATGTTTTTTTTTTGGAGAGATTTTTGCTACAGGGCACGTGCGCTTGCCAGACAGACAGAGAGAGACATAGAGACAGAAAGCGAGAAATCACCCCCCAGGGGGGATGGTCACGCCGCAATCCCTTCTCCTCCATTCTCCTCTCGGGATCTTGGGCACGCACGCACACGCGCCCGGCGTGAGTTTTAAGCCACCGGGTCCGGGACGCAAACCGCGGTCAACTACGTGGGATTCCAGCGACATAGCCATTACGCTAACTGCTGGTTCCCTGGTCAATCTTTTTAGTTTAAACATTTTATCGGTTCAATATGCATTTCTTTTTCTTTCTTTCTTTCTTTCTTTTTTTTTTTTTTTTTTGGAGAGGTTTTTGCTATAGGGCGCGTGCGCTCGCCAGACAGATAGAGAGAGACAGAGAGATAGAAAGCAGGAAATCACCCCCCAGGGGGGATGGCCACGCCGCAATCCCTTCTCCTCCATTCTCCTCTCGGGATCTTGGGCACACACGCACACGTGCCCGGCATGAGTTTAAGCCGCCGGGTCCGGGACTCGAACCGCGGTCGACTACGTGGGAGTCCAGCGACATAGCCATTACGCTAACTGCTGGTCCCTCTTTCTTTTTTTTTTTTTGGAGAGGTTTTTGCTATAGGGTGCGTGTGCTGGCCAGAAAGTCAAGCGAGAAATCACCCACTGGGGGGATGGCCACACCACAATCCCATCTCCTCCATTCTCCTCTCTGGATCTTGGCCATGCACCACTCACGCCCAGTGTGAGTGTAAGCCACTGGGTCTGGGACTCAAACCACGGTTGACTACGTGGAAGTCCAGCGACATAGCCATTATGCCAATTGCTGGTTCCATTTCTCCATTTTCTTCCCAGGATTTTGGGCACCCACTCAGATGCATGCAGCATGATTTTCAAGCCACCAGTTCCGGAACCATGGCCGTGGTCAACCATATCAGAGTTCAGCATCTTAACCACTAAGCCAACTGCTGGCTCCAATAGTTGTATGTATTTAACACATTTCATCAAGGGATACATTCATGATTGGACATTTCATAGTATATAAATATTTCTGTTTTCAAAAAAAGGTAACCAGGGTTAACCAGGTGACATGGTAGATAAGGTGGCTAGAACCCACATGGCTGTGAGGTTTGAACCCTGGACCCAGCAGATTGAAAAACATACCAGGTGCTTATGTGTGTGTGTCCAGGGTCCTGAGAGAAGAGTGGAGGAGAAGGAATTGCAGTGTGGTCATCCCCCCTGGTGAGTGGGTTTTCATTTTCTCTCTCTGTCTCTCTGGCAAGCACATGTACCTATAGTAAAAAAAAAATTTCCCCAGATTTTGGCCATAGGGCTCATGCACTTGCTAGAGAGAGACAGAGAGAAGGAAAGTGAGAAATCACCCCTGGGGGAATGGCCATGCAAAAATCACTTCTCCTTCATTCTCTTCCTGGGATTTTAGGCATACATACACACACACCACACACACACACACACACCCCTAGTGTGATTTTGAAGCCATGAGTTTGGGGACTCAAACCATGGCTTATCATGTTTGGTCAACAAACTGCCAGGTCTGAGACTCCACCCTTTTATCCATCACATTATATTTTTGGGGAAAGCTTTCAGAGTAAGTTAGAGACAACAGAACAGTAAGACCCAAACACTTCAGATGTTTAAGACTGAAGTTCAGCATTTGATTACTTTTTTTAAAAAAGATGTGCTATACTGAGGGCCAGCAGGTGGCGTGGTGGTTATGGTGCTGGACTACCACATTGGCAACTGTGGTTGGAGTCTCGACCTGGCAGTTTGTTTTCTCTCTATCCTTTCTCTGGTCAAATTGAGTAATAATAATAATATGGGACCAGCAGATAGCATAAAGGTTATGTTCCTGTACACCCACAGTCAACAGCAGTTCATGACCCTGACTCGGTGACTTGAAACTAATGCTGGCACTTATGAGTGCGTGCCCAAAATCGCAAGAGGAGACTGGAGGAGAAGGGATGGCAGTGTGGTCATGCCCCTGGAGAGTGATTTTTCATTTTCTGTCTGTGTGTCTCCGGCAAGCACATGCACCCTATAGCAAAAATCTCTCTTAAAACAAACAAACAAACAACAACAAAAAAAAACTGGGCGCTGGCAGGTGGATTGATTGAAGCACTGCACTCCCACATGGTGAACTGAGGTTTGAGTCCCAGACCTGGTGACTTGTTTTCTCCTTTATTTTCTCTCTCTCTCTCTCTCTTTGCCTCTCTTACATTAAAAATAATAATAAAATAAAATAATTCTTAAGTAAACTGAATAATAATAAAATAAATAATTCTTAGAAAAAAATTTTTTATTTAAAAAAGGGTAAATGGAGGGAACCAGCAGTTAGCATAATGGCTATGTCGCTGGACTCCCACGTAGTCGACCGCGGTTGTGTCCCGGACCTGGTGGCTTAAAACTCACGCCGGGTGCGTGTGCGTGCGTGCCCAAGATCCTGAGAGGAGAATGGAGGAGAAGGGATTGCGGCGTGACCATCCCCCCTGGGGGGTGATTTCTCGCTTTCTGTCTCTATGTCTCTGTCTGCCTGGCGAGCGCACGCGCCCTATAGCGGAAATCTCTCTCAAAAAAAAAAAAAAAAAAGGGTAAATGGATAGATATATTTATAAATATGTAAAAGATTAATTGTAAAATCTTGTGTTCATTATAAAGTAACTTTTCTATATATTCAACATTTTTATAGTTAGATACTGGGGAAAACTTACTGAAATCTAATGGTGTACATTCAAGATTTCTTTTTTTCTTTTTTGGTAGATTTTTGCCTTAGGGTATGTGCACTCACCAAAGAGACTCAGTGACTGGGACAGTGAGAGGGAAAGTGAGAAATCACCCCCCAGGGAGATGGCCATGCAGCAATCCCTTCTCCTCTATTCTTATCCCAGGATCTTGGGCATGCATGTACACATGCCCGGCATGAGTTTCAAGCCACTGGGCCCAGGATTCGAACTGAGTCAGCAATGTGGGAGTCCAGCAAAGTAACCACTATACCATCTGCTGACCCACACTCAAGATTTTTTTTTAAAGAATTATTTTAATTTTATTTATTCATTTATTTTATTTTAATTTGACCAGAGAGAGTGACACAGAGATGGAGAGAGAGAGAAAGTGAGAAAGCAAGCCGCCAGGTCTGGAACTTGAACCATGGTCAGCCATGTGGGAGTGTCCAGCACCTTAACCACCATGCCACCTGCTGGTCCCCACATTCAAGATTTTTTAAAAATTCTAAAGTTTGGAGGCCAGCCCATGGCCTGGTGGTTAAAGTAGTCAGATCCCACGTGATTGATAGTCCTGGACCCAGTGGCTTGAAAAACACACTGGGTGCATGTGCATGAATGTCCATAATCCCGAAAGGTGGGAGAAATGGAGAAGGGATTGTGGTGTGGCCATGCCCCATGCGGGAGGGGGTGCTTTTTCTGCTTTCTTTCTCTGTCTATCTCTCTCCTGCAAGCAGTTGTGCCCTCTGGCAAAATTTAAAAATTACAAGGTTTAGAGCCAGCAGGTGGCATGGTGGTTAAGACATTGGACTCCTATGTGGCCAACTGAGGTTCAAGTTCTGGATCTGGTGGCTTGCTTTCTACTCTCTCTCTCTCTCTTTCTTTGGTTAGCACATAAGCCCTATAGCAAATTTTAAATAATAATAATAAATAAAATTGGGGCCAGCAGATGGCATTGGAGTTACTTTGCTGACTCCCACATGGCCGTCTGTGGTTCAAATCTTGGACCCAGCAGCTCAAAACTCACACCGGGGGGGCCAGCAGATGGTACAGCGGGTGAGGCGCTGGATTCCCACGTGGCTGACCACCATCCGAGTCCTGGACCTGGAGGCTTTCTCTCTGACTTTCTCTTTCTTTCTCTTTGTCTCTCTCTGGTCAAATTAAAAAATAAAAATAAATGGGACCAGCAGGTGGCGTGGTGGTTAAGACACTGGACACTCCCACATGGCCGACTGGGGTTCGAGTTCTGGACCTGGTGGCTTGCTTTCTCACTTCCTCTCTCTCTCACCCTCTGTCTCTCTCTGGTCAAATTTTAAAAAAATCAATGAATGAATAAATAAAAAATAAAATAGTTAAAAATAAATAAAATTGAATAATAAAAAGTGCTTTTTTTAAAAAAAAAAAATATGTGCCCAAGATCCTAGCAGGAGAATGGAGGAGAAGGGATTGTGGCATGGCCATCCCCCGAGGGGGGGGGTGATTTCTTGCTTTCTGTTGCTCTGTTTCTCTCTGTCTCTCTGGCAAGTACACCCACCCTACAGCAAAAATCTCTCTAAAAAAACAAAAAATTCTAAGGTTCAACTGCATACAAATAATGGAAATATTTAATATTTAACTCTGCCACTGGGCCAAGATCTTGACAAATTGCTACATAATTCCTACTAATGAAAAGGACTCCAGAGGTCAGCAGGTGGCATGGTGGTTAAGGTGTTGGAATTCCCACATGGCCAACCACGGTTCGAGTCCTGGACCTGGTAGCTTGCTTTCTCTCTCTCTTGCTCTGTCTTTCTCTGGCAAAACTCACGTGAATAAATAAATAAATACATCTGGAAAAAAAAAAAAAAAAAGGACTCCAGAAGTGACCTCATTAACTAGATTTGCAAGTTTCATTTCTCATACTTCTCATTGATTTCTCAAGCCTTTTTCAAATTCTCACTCCTTCATAAAACTTCATTAGACTTAACTAAAGCTTTAAAAAAAAACAGATCTGGGGGGCCAGAAGGTGGCCTGGTGGTTAAGGGCACAGGATTCCCATATGGCCAACCATGGTTCAAGTCCTGGACCTGGTGGCTTGCTTTCTCACTCTCCTCCCTCACTCTGTCCTTCTTGGTCATATTATAAATAAATTAATTAATTATCCATTCATTTATTTTTAATTTTACCAGACACACACACACACACACACACACACACACACACACAGGGAAAGTGAGAAAGCAAGCCACTAGGCCTGGGACTCGAACCGTGATTGGCCACATGGGAGTGTCCAGCGCCTTAACTACCACACCACCTGCTGGTCCTGTAAAATAATTCTTTAAAAAAAAATACAGATTATGGGACCAGCATTGGCGTAATGATTATGTCGCTGGACTCCCATGTAGTCGACCGTGGTTCAAGTTCCGGACCCTGTGGCTTAAACTCACGCCAGGCGCGTGTGCATGCATGCCCAACATCCCAAGAGGAGAATGGAGAAGTGATTGTGGCATGGCCATCCCTCCTGGGTGGTGATTTCTTGCTTTCTGTCTCTCAGTTTCTGTCTGTCTTTCTGGTGAACGCATGTGTCCTATAGCAAAAAACAACTATCCAAAAAAAAAAAAAAATTATAGATTTCTGGGGGACCAGCAGATGGCATAATGATTACATTGCTGGACCCACATAGTTGAATGCTGTTCAAGTCCCAGATCCAGTGGCTTCAAACTCACACCAGGTGCATGTATATGTGTGCCCAAGTTCCCCAGAGGAGAATGGAGGAGAAGGAATTGTGGTGTGGCCCTTGCTCCTGAGGGGTGATTTCTCGCTTTCTGTCTCTCTGTCTCTGTCTCCCCAGCAAGCACATGTGCCCTATAACAAACATATCTCTTAAAAATATATATATTGGTACCAGCAGTTAGCATAATGGCTATGTTGCTGAACTCCCACGTAGACGACGGCAGTTCGAGTCCTGGACCTGGTGGCTTAAACTCACGCTGGGCGCGTGTGCGTGCGTGCCCAAGATCCCGAGAGGAGAATGGAGAAGGGATTGCAGCGTGGTCATCCCCCCTGGGGGGGTGATTTCTCGCTTTCTTTCTCTCTGTCTCTCTCTGTCTTTCTGGAGAGCACACATGCCCTATAGCAAAAACCTCTCCCCCCCAAAAAAAGAAAAAAAAATATATATATATTTGAACCGTGGCTGGCTATGTGGTAGTCCAGCAATGTAACCACTACACCATCTGCTGACCCCTCAGTGTTCTATTTCTTAAACTGGCTGTGCACTTTAGGTTTTTCTTTAAACAGAAAATTTGCACTTACCATTTTTTATGTATATTTCACAATAAAAATTTTTTTAAAAATTCCCTGGCATTGCTCATTTGTTCCTTTCTTTCTGGAGAGTTTCCAGTTACCCCTCTCACCTGGAAATCACTACAAACTAGTTTGGTAATTGAGATTTCACAAGATACTAGATCAAAATGCTTTACTGATAGCTCAGTAGAGAGTATACTTCTTTTCTCTTGTTCCTGGAATTCTTAATCCAAAAAACCCCCAGAAAACCACTCACACCAATCTGGCAAGCCCTCTATTTATAATTCATCACTGTTGTTGATTAGCCAGAATTCCTTCATCCTTTAGAGGTTTACACATTTTTTTCTTTTTAAACATTTATGCCATGATTTTATTTAATGTTGAGATCATAGTTGTATTATGGTATTCCCAGAAACATTTTTGAAATTCATATAATTATTATTTGTCCCTAATTTTTTTTTTTTTGGAGAGGTTTTTGCTATAGGGCGCGTGCGCTCGCCAGACAGACAGAGAGAGACAGAGAGATAGAAAGCGAGAAATCACCCCCCAGGGGGGATGGCCATGCCGCAATCCCTTCTCCTCCATTCTCCTCTCGGGATCTGGGCACGCACGCACACGCGCCCGGCGTGAGTTTAAGCCACCGGGTCCGGGACTCGAACCGCAGTCGACTACGTGGGAGTCCAGCGACATAGCCATTACGCTAACTGCTGGTCCCTGTCCCTAATTTCTATGATTTGTTCTCAGCATATGCAATGTACATGGGGGTGAATAAAAATGACAGGGACACATTCCTTTCTTTTTTTATTTATGAATGATTTTATTTAACTTTATATATTTATTTATTTTTTTAAATTTGACCAGAGATGGATAGAGTGAGAGAGTGGGAAAGTAAGAAAGCAAGCTGCCACATCTGGGATTAGAACTGTGGTCAACCATGTGGAAGTCCAGCACCCTTAACTACCATGCCACCTGCCGGCCCCACAATGACACATTTCTCATATATATTTTTTTTTTTTGAGAGGTTTTTGCTACAGGGCGCGTGCACTCGCCAGACAGACAGAGAGACAGAGAGAGACAGAAAGCGAGAAATCACCCCCCAGGGGGGATGGCCACGCCGCAATCCCTTCTCCTCCATTCTCCTCTCGGGATCTTGGGCACGCACGCACACGCGCCCGGCGTGAGTTTAAGCCGCCGGGTCCGGGACTCAAACCGCGGTCGACTACGTGGGAGTCCAGCGACATAGCCATTACGCTAACTGCTGGTCCCCACATTTCTCATATTTTAAGAAAATAATAATAGGTAGAATATTTAACCTATGTCATATAATGAGAACCCTACTGATGGATGATATTTTAATTGCCCTGCTTTTGTCTGTTTGTTTAGTTTTGCCATAGGGCACGGGTGCTTGCAAGAGAAGACAGAGACAGAGAGGGGAAGTGAGAGATCACCCCCCAGGAAGGATGGCCATGCTGCAATCCCTTCTCCTCCATTCTCCTCTTGGGATTTTTGGGCACGCACACATGTGCCCAGCGTGTTTCTCAAGCTACAGTTTTAGGATTCAAATCACAGAGTTAGCTGTGTAAGATCCAGCACCTTAACTACCAGGCCTTTTTGTTTTAAATTTATAAATATAGAGGATTACTCAGCTCATAGTTAGGAGGCCGAAGGTCCAGGGCACATCTACTGAGGGTCTTTTTTGTGGTGGATAACATGGTGGCGGGAAGGAGCAGAGCAGCGTGTATCTATGCCCATGTCTCTGGTATTTTTAAAATATTAGCAGTGAGTCATATAACATTACTGGTCTTTGCATTTCATCATGATTGAGCCTTTTGGTTTTTTTTCTTTACAAAATACCAAACTACATTTACTGTTGACAGTAATAAAGGATAACAGATAATGTACAAATTGGTGAACAAACACAAAAGAGTCAACAGACATTCCACCCCAGCCCACAGGTGAGGACATTTTCAGCGAGACTTCAAGCAAGTGAGACGATGGGTCATCATTCAAGCAACGATAAAAAGGCAGAGAGGGGCCATCAAGCAGCAGTGGATCCTTACAGAAGGAAAATAGGCAGAACTGTGAAGTTTCAATTGTATGGACCCCAAAATATTTCCCAGCACTGGAAATCACCACGCTGATGTGTTATTCAATACGTATCTGGAAAGCAGCATAGCACGAGGCCACGAGAAGGACATGAGGTCACCTTTCCGTGGTTCATGTGTAACCACGCTTGGAAGCAGCTCTTTTACACAACGAGACTGTAAGTTCAGAATACTTCACCTTACTCTTTTGTATGTAGACCATAATTATTCATAGAAACAAATGCTAGAAGAAATCTGAGGCCACCATGTATTACCAAATGAGAAGTACGCTAATTACTTTCTCCTACATTAGGAAGAAGGAAAAAGCCAATTTTTGTTATGCCAACCTTGGCCCATGTACACATTACAGGTACTGAGCTGGGAGCAGTGGTGAGGGTGGGTGGGCCCTGGGCCTCAGGCCTTGCAAGGACACACTCAAAGGCACCCTCAGGCAGAGGGCACTCAGGGCCATGTTACTGAGGGGCTCAGGTGTTTTCTTTTCCACCTTTTGGAAGCAGTCCAGTATTTTCCCTTCAACTTTAACATATGCTGACAAAGCTGAAGTTTGCAATACTCAGCAAGTTAAGAACATGCCAACAACAAACAGTAAGGGAAATTCTGCCTCCTATTGTCGCCAGGCCCCCACACTTGTCCAACAGATGCCCCCATCACAGTGCCCATAAGCGCTCTACATGACCGGAAGGTGGTGGGAGGGCACTTGCAACCCACAACTAAAAGCCGACATTCAGGGCACAGGTTTGAAAATATTGAAAATGAGGGGAAATCAAAAACTGAAACAAAACAAACCCAAAAACTCCTGTTACCTGAACAAAGATAATAATTCTGATTGGCCCAATTTAAATTGTGGATTTGTCCTTGCAGATAGTTTTGAGTTGCACTCGAAGTACATGGAAGAGGAGTTTCGCTTCTGTGAGGTCCTCACGCTGCCCTAAACTCCCTGGCAATTGGTATGGTCACGTGTTCACTATGCGACAGCATGTGCGAGGACGATGACATGGGGTGGGGACAGGCCTCTAGGGGCTGTGCACCAAAGGGCTTCTGGGCTCCCATGAGCCCCGGTCTGCTCCTGAAAGGTGCCAATGGAGTCCTCAACCTCCATCTCTGGCTGTGCTGGAGTGTTTCATTCATTGCTTGCCCATGGAACCTCAATCTGCCTCATGGATAAACCCTGCCCCTCCCAGTAGGCCTGCTTCAGCTTGCTCAGTGGGAGGTGACTCTTGATCTTAAACTGTACCACAGGGCTGTCCTGCCTGGCCACCTTCAGGTCTCTGTCTTCACTCTCTCCTTAGGCTTCTCCCTAGATGTGGTAGTATGGCGGGAGGCTGCCAAGGGCGGCGGGAAGGCTTGGCGCAGGCAGAGCAGCCAATCAGTCTCTCTGCTGCCGCAACTCCCTTTTTTTATTTTTTGGAGAGGTTTTTGCTAAAGGGCGCTTGCGCTCACCAGAAAGACAGAGAGATAGAAAGCGACAAATCATTCCCAGGGGGATGGCCACGCCGCAACCCCTTCTCCTCCATTCTCCTCTTGGGATCTTGGGCACACACACTGTGCGTACCATCAGTTTAAGCCACTGGGTCTGGGACTTAAACTGCCCACTGTCGGCTACATGGGAGTCCAGTGACATAGCCATTTGGCCAACTGCTGGTCACAGCAACTCCCTTTTTTTTTTTTAAAGGAGATTTTCAATATACAATGAGCCTTTTGATCATCTGCCAAACTTTTTATCTACCTGACTTTAATTTCCTAGTTCCTCTTTGGTTGTCATGTTTCTCCTAATCTCATTTATAGTAGATCACTCCAGAGACCACACTCTTTCCTACCTTCCAGCTCATTAATATACTGTTTCCCAAAATATCATTATTGTAAGCTTCCTTCTTCTAATTACCATGTACCTCTGCAAACAGGGTTTCTCTGATTCCTCAAGGCATTACATGGGTGGTAGAGCACAGGTAAGACAACACAAATCCATGCAACCTAATTTTCTGATTCTATGAATAATCACTGGTGATCCTGGTAGGCTCTGTAAGTGTTCTCTAAGAACATCTTTATCAGAAATTATGAGGTCGGAATGGCCCTGTGGCACAGCAATTAGGCCGTAGGCATGGAGAGCCAGATCCCATGTGGCCTATTGCAGTTTGAATCCCAGTTCTGGCATCTTGAAAAACAGTTGGTTGGAGCCAGCAGGTGGTGTAGTGGTTAAAGCGCTGGACTACCACATGACCGACTATGGTTTGAGTCTCCTATCTTGAAGCTTGCTTTTTCTCTCTGGTGAGCACAGGTGCCCCGAAGCAAATAAAAAAATAGTAACAATTATACATAAAATTAAATAATTATTTAAAATAATCAAAACACAATAGGCACATTTGTATGCATGCCTAAAATCCTGACAGAATAAAGAAATGGAGGAAAATGGATTGTGGCATGACCATGCCCCATTGGGTGTGCACACATTCTTTCTCTCTCACAAGCAAATGTGCCCTTTGGCAACTAAAAAAATGATGAAGTATAATTCTGAGTTTGTGAAATTCTTTTTTAAAAAGAATTATTTAATTTATTTAATTACTTATTTTAATTTGACCAGAGAGGGACAGAGAGAGAGAGAAAGTAAGAAAGCAAGCTGCCAGGTCCAGGACTCAGAACCACAGTTGGCCATCCAGTGCCCTTAACCACCACACCACCTGCCAGCCCCGTGTGTTAGTGAAATTCTACCTAGGAGATAAATGTGTGTGTGTGCTTGGGATCCTGACAGGATGGAAAGTTGGAGCAAAAGACTTATTGCATGACCAGGCATTATTAGGGGGTTCATGTTTCTCTCTTTCTGTCTCTCTTCTCTCTCTCTCTCTCTCTCTCTCTCTCTCTCTCTGTCTCTCTGTCTTATGCATGAATACATGCTCTCTGGCATAAAAAAAGTTAGATGTTTAAAAAATGACTAGAGCATTAAAAATAAATAAAGTTAAATAAAATCATTCTTTTTTTTTTTCCTAAAAAAAAAGGGGGGGGGGGCGGTAGGTGGTGTGGTAGTTAAGGGTGCTGGACTCCCAAATGGCCAACCGTAGTTCAAGGCCTGGACCTGGCAACTTGCTTTCTCACTTTTCCTCTCTCTCACCCTGTCCCTCCCTGGTCAAATTAAAATAAGTAAATAAATAAAGTTGAATAAAATAATTCTTTAAAAAATAAAAATGGGGGCCAGCAGGTGGCATGGTGGTTAAGGGCACTAGATTCCCACATGGCTGACCACAGTTTGAATCCCAGACCAGGCAGCTTGCTTTGTCACTTTCCCTGTCTCTCTTTCTCTCACTCTGTCCCTCTCTGACCAAATTAAGTAAATAAATAAAATTAAATAATTATTTTTAAAAAAGGCTCAGTGAAGGTAAAAGATTATAGTATGCAACAGCTATATGATCTGACAATTTATTTATTTGTTTATTTATTTATTTTTATTTCAATTATTACATTTAGTCATTTCATCTCTTCACCGTGTACAGCATGGTTTTTCCCAGCATGAATACAGTGCACATAAGTCAAGACAATGATATTACCATGTACTTATCATCAACAGACAACTTTTCATTTTTGTGTCTATTGAGTGTGTTGTTTGTTCCGTGAATCCCTCCCTTCCACCCTCAATTACTCATTCCCATTACCTCTCCCATACTGTCTCTAGCATCCACAGTTGCCTTCCCTGCTATTATACCCTCCAGTTCTTTCATTTTTTTTTCTTTCCAATTATCAGCTCATAAAGTTTTTAACAATAGGGAGCATAGATTCTATTCAGGGTTGAATTAAGGGTGGGTCTTGTGCAGTTCCGCAATTGTAGGTGAATCTCCATGTAAGACAGTTTCAGGAAAGCAGTTCTTGAAGGCAGAGATGATTATCAGTTGATGCAGCACAGCATCCATCTTGTGGTTACCGGGAATGGTGTTGTGGGGATCTGCAGCGTGAGTCATCCTCGGGTATCTGGCTTCCTTAAGAATGGTAGAGTAGTTCTTGTTTTTCCCTGAGGTAATGCAGGGCTGGTGACCATCATCTTCTCACTGTCCATAGGCGGAGACAATCCTCCTACACAATATATTTCTCAATTGGTTTAAGACAGCTAAAGTTTCTTTCTGTTGTTTGTAGTTGCAAGTTCTTAGTCCTAGTTTTCGGCCTCAGTTTGTCGCCTGAGGCTGGCGGCCACGCGCAGGCCCGGCGGTCACACGCAGACGCAGGCCCGGCAGCCACACTCAGGCCCGGCGGCCACGCGCAGGCCCAGCGGCCACGCTCAGGCCCGGCGGCCACGCACAGGCCCGGCGGCCACACGCCAGCCCTGAGCGCATGAATGTGAGCGGTATCCAGCGCCACCCCCTGCTCGCCCGCCCGCCCCGAGAAAGGAAGGTTGGCGGGCCCGGCCGGTCTGCGCCGCTGGTCTGCGTCGGTGCCGAGCGCGGGACATACCCAGCGCCGGAGATGGAGCGTCGCGGCGTGCAGGCCTGGCGGGTCACCGCAGGCCTGGCGGGTCGCCGCACAGGCCCGGTGAGGCGGGGTCCGCCGCCGCCGCCGCGCGTGCTGGCCCGGCGCAGGGCAGGGCCTGCCGCCACCGCCGCCGCCGTGCGCACTGGTCCAGCGCAGGGCCTGACAATTTATTTTTTAAAGAATTATTTTATTTAACTTTATTATTATTATTACTATTTTCCAGTTTGATCAGACAGAGAGAGAAAAGGAAAGTGAAAAAATAAGCCACCAGGTCCAGGACTTGAACCATGTCGGCCATGTGGTAGTCTGTCACCTTTAACCACCATACCACCTGCCGGCCCGATTTGACAATTTACAATACAGTTATTAAAAAGTGTGTAGCAGGGCCAGCAGGTTGCACAGTGGTTAAGGCACAAGACTTTCATGTGGCCAACTGTGGCATCCCAGACCTGGTAGCTTGAAACTCACGCCAGGTGTCTGTGTGTGCATACCCCAAATCCTAAGAGGAGAATGAAGGAAAAGGGAATGCGGCATAGCCATCCCCCTGGGGGAGTGATTTCTCCCTTTTTCTCTGTCTCTTTGGCAAGCACCCATGCTATAAAGCATATATAGCAAAGATCTCTCTTTTAAAAAAAATGTGTGGAGGGTCCATCTGTGGCTTGGTGGCTAAGAAAGCCAGATCCCACATGGCTGACCTCACAGTTTGGGTCCTGAACCAGTGGCTAAAGAAACACACCAGGTGGGAACCAGCAGTTAGCGTAATGGCTATGTCACTGGACTCCCATGTAGTCGACCGCGGTTCGCGTCTCGGACCCGGTGGCTTACAACTCACGCCGGGCGCGTGTGCGTGCGTGCCCAAGATCCTGAGAGGAGAATGGAGGAGAAGGGATTGCGGCGTGACCATCCCCCCTGGGGGTGTGATTTCTCGCTTTCTGTCTCTCTGTCTCTCTCTGTCTGTCTGGCGAGCGCACGCGCCCTATAGCGAAAAACCTCTCAAAAAAAAAAAAAAGAAACACACCCGGTGTGCATATGTGTATGCCTAAGATCCTAAAAGGATGGAGAAATGGAGGAGGAAGGATTGTGATGTGACCATACCTTACAGGGAGTGCTCTCTCTCTCCCTATCCCTTTCTCTCTCTGCCCCTGGAAAGTACATGCACCCTCTGGTATAAAAAGAAAAAAAAAAGTGGATGGAATGAGAATGATATGCAGGAAAAACCATTCTTTACTTTCAGTAACCATAATCTGGTGGTGAGAATAAAATATCTGGGGCCAGCCCTGTGGTTGGTGGATGAGGGAGCCAGATCTCACATGGCTGACTGAGAGGTTTGAATCCTAGTCTCAGAGACTGAAAGGAAAAAAAAGGTAGAGGAAACGTCTGCATGTGAAAAGATCTGAGGTGGGTAGTGTTGGGGCTCAGAAAATGATACCTCAGGCCTGGGGTGGGGGGCAGCAAGTGGTGTGGTGGTTAAGGTGGTAGACTCCCACATGGCCTACCACAGTTTGAGTCCCGGATCTGGAGGCTTGCTTTCTTACATTCCCTTTCTCTCTCTCTGTCCAAATTGAAAAGAAAAAAAAAAGAAAGAAAACAAAATCCTATTGAAGGTGCCTATCTCTCTTTCTCTCTCTTGTGAAAAAAATGAATTTTAAAAAGAAAATGATACCTCGGGCCTCACTGTAGGCATCACCCTGCAGTGCTGCAGTCGCATGGAAGCCCCAGTTACAACGCCGGGTTGGCCTGAGCCATGCCGGGAGTGTGTACACACGCCTGCAGTCCTGGCTAGCTGGATGGCTGAAGGAATAGCCACATGATGGCACCTCATCAAGGAAGACCTTCTCTCTCTCTCTCAAAAAATAAAATAAATACACTTTAAAGAAAAAGAAAACAATACCCCAGAGACAGATGGAATTAAAGAAACAGCCTTGGCACTGAGCTCTTTTTCAAAACTTCCCTCCACCCTTCCTGCTTCAGTCACTTTGATCCCTTTTCCGTCTCAAAGTACTGAAAAGGGCTCTACTCTGATGGGTAGCTTATTAAGTAAAAGCAAAGCACACTCCTGAGAGGTAGGACAGAAAGGAGCAGAGGAAGAGCGGCTCAAGGGCCCTGATATTCCCTTCCACGGGGTTTGTAATTCCTTACCAGGGGTAGTGTCGGCTGTTGGCTGGGCCCACTGAGTGCTCTCATCCCATCGACTATATCAAATGTGGCTGAATCAGCGAGAAATCCCGCATTGGAAATCTCCTGTCTACACGATCTCTGGTGGGGCATTTTCTGCCCTGATCGGTTTTTCTACCTAACCACATAGGCAGATGCTCCGGCCCTCAACCCCGCTTCCATTTTTTAGCTTTCTTCCTGCCTCACGGATGATCTCGGTTCCTTGTTCATAATTCTTCAAAGCTTCCTATAGTTAGGATAAGCCTACACTCCTCAGCTGGGTGTGGTGGCATGTACCTATAGTCCCAGCTACTCAGGAGGCTGAGACAAGAGGATCACAAGTTTGAGGCCAGTCTAGGCAACCTAGAGAGACTCTGTCTCAAAAAGCAGTAGTCCTGGGGCCAGCCGGTGGCATGGTGGTTAAGGTGCTGGACACTCCCACATGGCTGACCAAGGTTCAAGTCCTGGACCTGGTGGCTTGCTTTCTCACTTTCTCTCTTTCTGTCGCTCTCTGTCAAATTAAAAATAAAATGAATGAATAAATCAAATTTAATAAATAATTTTAAAAAAAAATAAAAAAGCAGTAGTCCTCTCGGGATCGGCAGTTGGCATAACGGCTATGTCGCTGAACTCCCATGTAGTCAACCATGGTTCAAGTCCCGGACCCGGTGGCTTAAACTCACACCGGGTGCATGTGTGTGCGTGCCCAAGATCCTGACAGGAGAATGGAGAAGAGATTGTGGAGTGGGCCATTCCCCCCACCCCAGGTGATTTCTCACTTTCTGTCTCCCTGTTTTTCTCTGTCTTTCTGGTGAGTGAACGCCCCTATAGCAAAAAAACAAAAACAAACAAAAAACCTCTCCAAAAGTCCTCAACAAGACATTTCCTCAATTCATCCTGTCTCTGGCAATGAGATTCCTTTCGGGGTGCTACCTTTCAGTTGATAGAACTGTAAATCAATGTCCCCTTGATGGGTGAGCCCCTCACATAAGGCCAGTGAAACTCTCCTCAGAATTTTGAACCCTGTGTCAAGTTACACAGAGATGGGGGGAAATGTCTATTGGCACGCACTGCCTCTGACAGCTGAGCAGTTCCTGCTGCCTCGAGTTCTGCACACGCCCTTGATCCTATTTCCGAGCCTAGTTCTCTAGCTTTCCCGACAATTCTGTGAGCTACCAATCTTTCCAATAAATTCCCTTTGTTTATAGTAGCCAAGTCAGTTCTTTTGCTTGTGACTAAAAAATCGTAACAGAACATGAACCCTGTCTTACCTCTCACCACCATTCCCGCTATGTGGTCGCCTTTTCCAACAGTGAACTCCTTGTAATTCTTATGCAAAAATCCCCCCACCCTCCCCGTGGCAGCCCCATTGACACACCTCTCAGTTCTAGAGCTAGTGCCTCCTCTCTCTCTGCCTTCCCCCATCCTCCTCATAATTCACTGGTGCGCCTTGATCATAGCCATTACTTCTGTTTTGCTTTTTTGGGGGTACACATCTCCTACTAGACTCTAAGTCCTTGAGAGTAGTGACTATGTGTTTTTTTTATCTCTAATACTCCAACTCAGCCCCACACCTGTCTCCAAAAAAGCACTACAAAATGAAGCCTACTACGTGAGATACAGCAGCAAGCAACTTAAACTATGATGTTGTCTATTTTATTTTCTGTTAATTTTATTCATGTTATAGCGCATGTATGTACACGTGAGCGTGAGTGAGAGAGAGAGAAGTGCCTTTCAGTGTCTGATGGTACCACAGCCTCCAGCCCGTGGGACCTTGAGCACTTGCTTGTGTGAGTACCTGGAGTGTTTTGGGCCGAATTGGCTAGGGAGTTGAACCGTGGTTGCAGTGTGGGACCTTTTCTTAAATTTTTTGTTTTTGCCACAGGGTGCATGTGCTTTCCAGAGAGAGGGAAAGTGAAAAATCACCCTGAGGGGAGGTGGCCATGTGGCAATCCCTTCTCCTCCATTACCCTCTCGGGATTTGGGGCACACAGGCATACATGCCCAGTGTGATTTTCAGGCTGTCAGGTACAGGACTCAAACCACACTTGGCGATGTGAAAGTCCAGTCCCTTAACCACCATGCCACCTGTTGCCTCCTGTCCCCAATGGGATCTATTAAGCAGCACACTATTACTGCACCAGAGCTGGCCTGGTATCCTCTATTTTATTTATTTTAAAAATAGGCACGTGCACTAACAGGAGAGAGACAGAGACAGAGAAAGTAGGAAAGTCAGAAATCAGCCCCCTGGGGACTGGCCATACTGCAATCTCTTCTCATCCATTCTCCTCTCAGGATTTTCAGTGTGCACATACGTGTGCACATTCCCAACTTGATTTTCAAGCCTCTGGGTCTGGGACTAGACTGCACAGCCAGCCATGTGGGATCTAGCTGCCTTAACCTCCATGCCACTTGTTGGCCCTGTTCTCTATTTTATTTATTTATTTAGTCATTCATTCATTCATTTTCAGATTTATTTATTTATTTTCCTTATTATTTTATTTATTTTAATTTGAACAGAGAGGGCCAGAGCAAGAGAGAGAGGGAAAGTGAAAAAGCAAGCCGCTAGGTCCAGGACTCAAACTGTGGTGAGCCATGTGGGAGTCCAGCACCCTTAACCATCATGCCACCTACCAGCCCCTATATTTTATTTCTTTTAAATTGGCCTTCTCATAAAGAAGGGCTGAGGGAGATTTTCATTTTGTTTAACATCAAGATTTTGCTATTTCAATGGCTTCTAAAAAGCAAAGTATGGATGGCATCCCAACAAGTTACGTAATAGAGAACTTCCTCTTAGTTCCTTCATTCCTGGAACTTGCCTTTTTTGGCTCTGCCTAAGGAATGTTTTCATTAGAATTTGTTTCCATTACAAAGTTCTAACTTAAAATATACAGGGTTTAGCTATCAGGTGGCTTTAAAGGTAAAACAAAAACACACACTGGGAAAGTTCAGCACTCTAGAATCTGGGTGAGTCCCATACAAATCAGAGAGACTCGTGACTGGAGAGACCAGCAGCATGAAGCTTGGTCATTGGCCCTCTGGTTTACATTACGATCAAACGCCTTTTTTTTTTTTTTTCAAAGGATTATTTAATTTAATTTATTCTTTTTTTTTTTTTTTTTTTTTTTTTTAATTTGAGGGGACAAGAGAGAGAGAGAGAGAGCCACTAGGTTCAGGACTTGAACGATGGTCAGCCATATGGGAGTGTCCAACACCTTAACCACCATGCCACCTGCTGGTCCCACAACCAAACACCTTTTATCAATAGTTCCACATTTACTAGTTTATATTCTAGTTCCCTGGAGAAAAAGAAGGGAATTTAAAAAAAATTACTTATTTCATTTTTTCATTATCATTAGTATTTAATTTGCTACTGGGCACATGTGCTCACCAGAGAGAGACGGAGAGAGTGAAAGTGAGAAAGCAAGCCACCAAGGCCAGGACTCAGAACTGTGGTCAGCCAAGTGGGAGCCTAGCACCCAAACCTCCATGCCACCTGCCAGCCCTAGGAATTTTTTTTACTCTTATTTTTCACTTTTTCTTTACTTTTTGTAATGCTTGCTGGAGAGAGACAGAGAGAGAGGAAAAGTGAGAAAGCAACCCCCTAGGAGATTGAAACACTGCAATCCCTTCTCCTCCATTTCCTCCTGGAATTTTGGGCATGCACACTCACGTGCCTAGTGTGTTTTTCAAACTGCTGAATTTGGGATTCAAATTATGTAGGATTCAGGTACCTTACCCACCACACCACTGGCTGGACCAAGAAGAAAATTGTTTTATATATTAAAAGTGGAGACTGGGGAGCTGGTAGGTGGCGTGGTGGTTAAGGGCCCTGGACCTCCACGTGGTCAATTATGGTTCAAGTCCTGGACCTGGAGGTTTGCTTTCTCACTTTCCTTCTCTCTTTCTCTATGTCACTCTGTCCTTCTCTGGTCAAATTAAAAACAAACAAGCAAGCAAGCAAATGAATAAATAAATGGCTAAATAAAGTTAAATAAAACAATTCTTAAAAAAAAAAAAAAAAAAAAAAAAAAACAGGACCAGCAGTTAGCGTAATGACTATGTCGCTGGACTCCCATGTAGTTGACTGCGGTTCGAGTCCTGGACCTGGTGGCTTAAACTCATGCTGGGCGTCTGTGCGTGCGTGCCCAAGATCCTGAGAGGAGAATGGAGGAGAAGGGATTGCGGTGTGGCCATGCCCCATGGGGGGTGATTTCTTGCTTTCTATCTCTCTGTCTCTCTCTGTCTGTCTGGTGAGCGCACATGCCCTATAGCAAAAAACCTCTCCAAAAAAAAGAAAGGGCAAAAAAAAACCCAAAAAAAAAACGGATGCTGGGACCAGCAGATGACATAACAGTTACATTGCTGGACTCCCCTGTAGTTGACTGCAGTTCGAATCTCAGACCTAGCAGCTTAGGTCTCACACCAGGAGCATGCATGAGCGAGCCCATAATCCCAAGAGGAGACTGGAGAAGAAAGGACTGCACAGCAGCCATCCTCTTGGGGGGGTGATTTCTCACTTCCTGTCTCTCTGCCTCTCTCTCTGTCTCTCTGGTGAGCACATGTACCCTATAGCAAAATCTCTCTCAAAAAAGGAGGTGATTGGGACCAGCAGTTAGCGTAATGGCTATGTCGCTGGACTCCCACGTAGTCGACCGCGGTTCGAGTCCTGGACCCGGCGGCTTAAACTCACGCCGGGCGCGTGTGCGTGCGTGCCCAAGATCCCGAGAGGAGAATGGAGGAGAAGGGATTGCGGCGTGGCCATCCCCCCTGGGGGGTGATTTCCTGCTTTCTATCTCTCTGTCTCTCTCTGTCTGTTTGGCGAGCGTACACGCCCTATAGCAAAAACCTCTCCAAAAAAAAAAAAAAAAAGGAGGTGATTTGGGAATAGGACTGAGAATAGGAAAGGATGGGGCAGGGAGATATTTATTTTCATAAAAACCCTTCTGTACCATTTATTTTATAACATATAATTTATTTGTATATACTACTGTTTCTTTTCATTTTTTCTTTAAATTTTATCTGACTATAACTGTGACACATTTGCTCCTTCTGTTCATCATTTAACGCAGTGTTCTAACTCTAATGATTAATATTCTTACACCCACTAGAGCAGCAGCTTCCAATGTTTTAAAATAAACTTTATTAAGGCATAATTCATATATTGTTGGGTCAGAAAAGTCATGACGTATTTTTATGTTTTTCTATGCAAAACTGCATCATGACTGGGGCTGGCAGGTGGCATGGTGGTTAAAGGTGCTAGATCCCTACATAGTTGACAATGGTTCAGGTCTCAGACCTGGTGGCTTGCTTTCTCAAGTTCTCTCTCTCTCTCTCTCTCTCTCTCTCTTTTTCTCTCCCCCTTCCCCACTCTGGTCAAATTAAAATAAATAAATAAATAAAGTTTAATAAAATCTTAAAAAAAAAATAAGTGTCGTGACTTGGACCAGCAGATGGTGCAATGGTTATGTCACTGGACTCCCACATAGTTGGCTACAGTGGCTTGAAACTCACACTGGGAGCATGTGTGTGCATACCCAAAATCCCTAGAGGAGGATGGATTAGAAGGGATTGCAGTGTGGCTATCCTATCCCCCTGGGGGGTGATTTCTTGCTTTCTATCTCTCTGTCTCTTTCTGTCTCCCCAGCCAGTACATGTGCCCTATAGCAAAAATCTAAAACAAAGTGTCATGACTTTTCTGATGACCCATTATATATAATAATAGTTTAACAAATTTCAATAAATGTATACAGCTGTATAGCAACCACCAGAATCAAGGTATCTATGTCATCTGAATGTTTCCTCGTGGGCTAGTAGGTACACAGAGGTTAAGGCTGAATCCCACATGGCCTACTGTGTGGCTCGAGTCCTGGACCCTGCAACTTGAAAATCACACTGGGTGCAGATGGATGTGCACACGTGTTCAAAATCCCGAAAAGAGAATGAAGGAGAAGAGACTGCAGTGTGGCCATCTGCCTGAGGATGACTGCACACTTTCCCTCTCTCTGGCAAGAGGATGCATCCTACAGCAAAAACTAAGAAAAAAAAAAATGTTTCTTGTGCCCTTTGCAGTCAATCTCCTAACTCTCCAGCCACTGATCTGCTTTCTGTCCATAGATTAGTTTTTTTTTTTTTTTCCCTAGAATTTCATATAATAGAACCATACATAGTATTTACTCTTGTGCTTATGGGTTTTTCAGCCAGACAGTTTATTTATTTATTTTATTTATTTTTAAAAGAATTATTTTATTTAAATTTATTTACTATTATTATCATTATTATTTTTCAGTTTGATCAGAGAGAGACAGAGAGAGAGAGAGGAAATAAGAAAGCAAGCCACCAGGTCCGAGACTTGAACCATGGTCGGCCATGTGGGAGTCCAGCGCCTTTAACCACCATGCCACTTGCCAGCCCCATAGACAGTTTATTTTTATTTTTCCTTTTTGCTAGAGTGTACTTGTGCTGAAGGGAGTAGGGCTAGAAAGCACTTCCCATGAGGAATGGTCATAGTGTAATCCCCTCTCCTCCATTTCTCCACTCTGTCAAAATTTTGGGCATGCATACACACACTTCCAGAGTGTTCCTCAAGCTGCCAGGTCTGGAACTCGAGCCTCAGCGTTGATCTATCTTCTGGCTGCCTTAACCACTACGCCACAGAGCCAGTCACCTTTTTTTCTTTTTCTTTTTTAAAAAGAGAGATTTTTGTTGTAGAGCATGTGCACTCACCGGAGAGATGGAGAGATGGAAAGCGAGAAATCACCCCCCAGAGGGGATGGTCATGTCGCAATCCCTTCTCCTCCAGTCTCCTCTTGGGATCTTGGGCATGCATGAACAATGCAACCAAGCATAAGTTTTAAGCTGCCAGGTCTGGAACTCAAACTGCAGGACTCATGGGGAGCCCAGTGACATAATCATCCCGCCATCTGCTGGACTCTTTTTTTAAGACAGTCTTGCCATGTCTTGATCTCACCTCAGCCGCCCAGCTACGACCCTAGGTATACACTATCACACTCAGGTTTTCTTAGACCATGTCCTATGTTCCCCAGACCAGCCTTGGGCTTGCGATCCTCCTGCATCAGCTTCCCTGAGCTGCTGGACTTACAGGTGCAAGCCACCTAGCTTTGTTTATTTTAATTTGAACAGAGAAGGACAAAGTCTCCGGAGAGCAAGAGTGAGAGCAAGAGCAAGAGAGACAGAGACAGAGACAGAGAGAGAGAGAGAGAGAGAGAGAGAGAGAGAGAGAAAGCTGCCAGGTCCAGGACTCAAACTGTGGATCGGCCATGTGGAAATGTAGTACCCCTAACCACACCACCTGCTGGCCCCAAGCCTGCCAATCTCAAACTCAGACTATTTCTAGGCTCTAGAGTTTAGGATACAGAAATTCTTTTTTTTTTTTTTTTTTTTTGAGAGGTTAGTTTTTGGCCACAGGGCGTGTGTGCTCACCAGAGAGAGAGGGACAGAGAGAAAGAAAGCGAGATATCACCTCACGGGGGGATGGCCATGCCGAAATCCCTTCTCCTCCATTCTCCTCTTGGGATCTTGGGCACACAGGCACACGCACCCGGTGTGAGTTTTAAGCTACCGGGTCCGGGACTCGAACTGCGATTGACTACATGGGAGTCCAGCAACATAGCCATTACGCTAACTGCTGGTCCTGACACAGAAATTCTTCTGGTGACACTTAATAGAATCAACTAGACACATGAGGATGTGCCTAATCTTAGACTGTCCATAAATTTCTCCTAAGTGCAATACGTAATAAAGCCTTGGACAGAGTCAGATTTCTTTTCCTTTTTAAGAATTACTTATTTAATATTTGTTGTTGTTATTATTATTATTTTGGAGAGGTTTTCACTATAGGGTGCGTGCACTCACCAGACAGACAGAGAGAGACATAGGGACAGAAAGCGAGAAATCACCCCCCAGGGGGGATGGTCATGCTGCAATCCCTTCTCCTCCATTCTCCTCTCAGGATCTTGGGCACGCACGCACACGTACCTGGCATGAGTTTTAAGCCACGGGGTCCGGGACGCGAACTGCAGTCAACTATGTGGGAGTCCAGCGACATAGCCATTACGCTAACTGCTGGTTCCCTTGTTATTATTTTTAATATGCTACAGGGCACATGAGCTTACCAGAGACAGCGAGAGAGAGAGAGAAAGTGAGAAAGCAAGCCACCAGGTCTGGGACTTGAACTGCAGTTGGCCATGTGGGAGTCTAGCAACCACCATGCTACCTGCCAGCTCCCTAACCTAGACTCTTGACCTAGAAATCCAGACACATTCCAATTTCTTCCTATCCTGACCCAATTATGAAAGTGACAAATAACCCAATGCTGAAACAAGTTTATTGGTTATTTTACACAAAAGAATATAAGCAACTTGAAAATATTCAATCTAGAAAAGGCTCAGCACAAGCTGTTTTCCTTTCACTCTAAGAAAGTATACAAACTCCAGATAAATTGAATGGAGTGAAACTTTTTTTTTAACATTTTTTAAATTTCATTTTCTTTTATGAATGGAGTCAAACTTTAAGCTTACATAATAGACATACTAAAAAGGAGTCCAGGGTCTCTGCTTTGTTAGAAAAATAGACAAAATCTTTCAAAAGGAAACCAAATAAAAAGAAATTAAAACAGAGGTATTGATTCCTATAGTAATATTAACTATTAGTCTATGACATAATACAAATTATTCAAAATTCAAACAAAAGTTAAATAAACTATACACACCCAAAACTCCCCACACACATATGTGTATGTGTGTGTATACACACACATATATATATATGTATGTGTGTGTGTGTGTGTGTGTGTATATATACACACCTGTTCTACTCCATTCTCCTCCTGGGATTTTGGGCATGCATGCCCATGCGCCTGGTGTATTATTTACGCTGCCAGCTTCAGGACTCAAACCATGCAGTTGACCAGGTGCGATCCAGCTGCCTTAACCACCATGCCACCAGCTGACCCCAGGTTAACATTTTAATAAGGAAAGAAGTATAGGCAAAGTTGTTGGGCACCCATTTAAAAAAATGTATGACTAAGAGCTTTACCAACCCCCTTCAAATCAATTTAAAAGTAAAAAATAATTTAAAATTTAAAAAATTACAGATTCTTGAGTCTAGCAGGTGACGTAGTGGTTGGTGCACTGGACTCCCACATGGCCAACCACAGTTCAAGTCCTAGGCCTGGTAGCTTGCTTTCTTACTCTTTCTCTCTCTGGTAAGCACACGTACTCTATAGCAAACTAAAATAATAATAATAATAATAATAAAATTAAATAATTCTTTTTAAAAATTATAGATTCTTCCTGATGCTGAGCCCAAGATATTTCCCTTCTTCAAATCTTATAAATACAAATTATGAGAAATAATTTACTGTAGCCACTAGGAACATTTCTGCACAGTGATATAATCAGAAAATTACTTCTTCCATTATTTAATTTAGTCAATCCCAACTTAATCCAATACCAGGAAAGCAGGAGTAAACAAGGGGATATAATCTTCCCTGAAGTCTGTGACTGAGGAATGATTCAGCCTGCAATATAAACTCTGATGATGCCCTGATGGCAGGGGTACATGTCACCTTTATAGCCTTAAGAACAAAGTGTAGGGGCCAGCAGATGGCATAATGGTTACATCGTTGAACTCTCATGTAGTTGATCAAAGTTCAAGTCCTAGAGCTGATGGCTTAAGACTCACACTGGGCACATATGCGTGCATGCCCATGATCCCTAGAGAAGAATGGAGGACAAGGGATTGTGGCGTGGCCATCCCCCTGAGGGGTGATTTCTCGCTTTCTGTCTCTCTCTGTCTCTGGCAAGTACACATACCCTATAGCAAAAATCTCTCTTAAAAAAAAAAAAAAGAACGAAGTGCAGGACCCAGCAGGTGGAGTGGTGGTTAAGGCACTGGACTCCCACATGGCCAATCTTGGTTTGAGTTCTGGACCCGGCAGCTTGCTTCTCACTTTCTCTCTGTCTCTCTCTGGTGAGCGCATGTGCCGTATAGCAAATAACATAAAATAAAAATAAATAAATAAATAAAATAATAAATAATAAATAAAATAATTCTTAAAAAGAAAAAAAAAAAAAAAGAACAAAGGCCAAATCTCTAAGAGAGATTTAGAGAAGGATTTATCCAGGAATCAGTCCTCTCCAAGGCCGGACAGGGAGGAAGTGTGGAAAACACAGCTTTTCTTAAAGAAGCAAAGGTGTCACGTGGAGACACTTGGGTTTCCCGAGGAAGAGAAGGAGGAAATGAAAGATCTTGATTTGTGCATTTTAAATCGTCCTTGTTTTCTACTATCAACAACTGTTCTATCTCCGCTTTCAAACTTGCCTGGTGCTTGTGTGTGGGCACCGCCGAGCGCTCTTTCTGAGTTACTCTCTGGCCCTCCAGCGCCTCTGACTCGGGGCAAGTGAGGCTGTCACTGGACTCCTCACTGGTTTTCCCTTCCTTTATGAGAAGTAGATGTTGAGGCTCTGTTGTGGGTTGCTTATTCTTAGAGTCTTCTTCCAGAAGATTCACATCCTCATGAAATTCACGAGAGAAAATACTTGGAGGTTTATCTACTCTACAATTTGTAGGAAACGTGAAACCGCGGACTTCTTCCTGTTCCCCTGCTGTCTCTGTTGCTAAGGCCTTCGGATGCAGCACTGTCCGAATCAGGAGTCCCCGTGCACTCACCCTGTATTCTTTTGCAGCTCTCTCTCTGCGCTGCTTCTGGAAGTCCTGGAGTTGAAGCAGTTCCTCAGGCAGCTCCATACTTGTAGGCTAAGAAAAGAAAATGGACACAAGCTTACTATAACTAAACTTTATCTGAAATATGGTATTTAAAATCACTTCTGGGCCCAGCAGATGGTGTGGTGGTTAAAGGTGCTGGATCCCACACAGCCAACCACAGTTCGAGTCCTGGACCTGGCGGCTTGTTTTCTTTCTCACTTTCCCTTCCTCTGTCTCTCTCTGATCAAATTTAAAAAATAATAATAATAAATTAAATAAATAAATAAATATTTTAAAAATAAAATAATATCACTACTATTGAGCCAGCCAGGTGGTTAAGGTGGCTGGGTCCCATATGGTGGTTTGAGTCCCAGACCCAATGGCTTGAGGGATGTGCCAGGAGCCTGTGTATGCATGCCCCCCAAAAAATCCCAAGAGGAGAATGCAAGAGAAGGGATTGGGCATGGTCATTCTCCTGGGGGGTATTTTCTCTTTCTCTCTCTCCTCCCTGTCCTCCCGTCTTTTTGTCTTTGGCCAGTGCATGTACCTGGTAGCAAATTAAGAAAAAAAAAAAACAAAACACTTCTATTACATTTAACTGTAGGTCCAAGTAAAGCTCTATTCAGATGTGTTCATATAGCACCCTCTAGTGTCTCCAACCACAGTAGTGCTATCTTTTTCAGGAATAAAACGTAAGGTTTTTACAATAGGGTGCATATGCTTGCCAGAAAGAGACAGAGACAATGAGAGGGAAAGTGAGAAATCACCCCCTAGGGGTGACGGCCACACTGCAATCCCTTCTCTTCCATTCTTATCCTGGTATTTTGGGCATGCAGATGTGCTTGGCATGATTTTCAAGCTGCTAAGTCTGAGCTTGAACCACAGTCAGCCATATGGGAGTGCAGAGCCTTAACCACTAGGCCATTTGCTGGAACTGTAATTCAAATACTTTGAAAAGACAATGGGGGAACCAGCAGTTAGCATAATGGCTATGTCGCTGAACTCCCATCAGTCGACCACGGTTCAAGTCCTGGACCCAGTGGCTTAAACTCACACCGGGCGTGTGTGCGTGCATGCCCAGGATCCTGAGAGGAGAATGAGGAGAAGGGATTGTGGCGTGGCCATCCCTCCTGGGGGGTGATTTTTCGCTTTCTATCTCTCTGTGTCTTTCTGGCGAGCGTGTGTGCCCTATAGCAAAAACCTCTCCAAAAAAAAAAAAAAAGAAAAAGAAAAAGACAATGGGAACTAGCAGTTGGCATAATAGCTATGTTGCTGGACTCCCATGTAGTCGACCGTGGTTCGAGTCTTGGACCCAGTGGCTTAAACTCATGCCTGGCGCATGTGTGCCCAAGATCCCGAGAGGAGAATGGAGGAGAAGGGATTTTGGCATGGCCATCCCCCCAGGGGTGATTTCTTGTTTTCTGTCTCTCTGTCTCTGTCTTTCTGGCGAGTGCATGTGCCCTATAGCAGAAACCTCTCAAAAAAAGACAATGAATTTCTGCTCGCTTTGGCAGCACAAATACAAAAATTGGAACAATACAGTGAAGATTAGCATAGCCCTGTGCAAGGGTGGCATGCAAATTCGTGAAGCATTCCATGTTTTTATAGAAGCATTAAAAATGTTTATAGACTCTGGAGAAAATGTGGGGTCCAATATGACTGAGAGGTTTTTCGCTATTGCGCTCGCCAGAAGACAGAGAGAGACATAGAGACAGAAAGCGAGAAATCACCCCCCAGGGGGGATGGTCACGCCGCAATCCCTTCTCCTCCATTCTCCCCTCGGGATCTTGGGCACGCACGCACACGCGCCCGGCGTGAGTTGTAAGCCACCGGGTCCTCAACTACGTGGGAGTCCAGCGACATAGCCATTACGCTAACTGGGTTCCCGGGTCCAATATGACTTTAAAGAGACTTTAAAGTAAGTCTCCTAACCTGGACCCAATGTGGGAAGAGGGAGAAAAGGGGGGAGAGTGTCAGGAAAGAAATTAAGGAGGAAAATAGAGAGGCAAGACATTTATAGGGCATAGATATGGGTTATTATCTGTTGACAATAATGTGCTTTGTATCCTCAACTGGATTGGTGTGAAGCCTATTCATGTTGGGTAAACTCAACTTACAAGCAAAGTGATGCATAGTGATTAAATGTATAAAATAAAATAAAAATAATTTTTTTTTAGAGGTTTTTGCTATAGGGCGCGTGCGCTCGCCAGACAGACAGAGAGAGACAGAGAGATAGAAAGCAGGAAATCACCCCCCAGGGGGGATGGCCACGCCGCAATCCCTTCTCCTCCATTCTCCTCTAGGGATCTGGGGCACGCACGCACACGCGCCCGGCGTGAGTTTAAGCCACCAGGTCCGGGACTTGAACCGCGGTCGACTACGTGGGAGCCCAGCGACATAGCCATTACGCTAACTGCTGGTCCCAAAAAATAAATTTTAAAAAAGGAAATGAATCCATAGTTGTGTCTGAGTCTGTATACAACATGTATGTATAAAGATTAAATGGGAAAAGTAAGTCTCCTAACCTGGACCCAGATGCCTTAAGAGGTACACCCAGAGACGGCCTGTGCATATCGCCATATGTACATGCACATGTCCCTGTCTACATGCTTATCTTTTCACTGGGTTACATTTTTAAAATTTTTTCTCGGGAACCAGCAGTTAGCGTAATGGCTATGTCGCTGGACTCCCACGTAGTCGACTGCGGTTCGCATCCCGGACCCAGTGGCTTAAAACTCACGCTGGGCGCATGTGCGTGCGCGCCCAAGATCCCGAGAGGAGAATGGAGGAGAAGGGATTGTGACATGACCATCCCCCCAGGGGGTGATTTCTCGCTTTCTGTCTCTATGTCCCTCTCTGTCTGTCTGGCGAGCGCACGCGCCCTATAGCAAAAACCTCTCCAAAAAAAAAAATTTTTTTTTCTCAACTTTATACTTTGATAACTCTTTTGTTTGCTTGTTTTGTTTTTTAGTTTGCTATGAGGCACATATGGTTGACAGAGAAAGAGAGAGAGAGAGAGAGAGAGAGAGAGAGAGAGAGAGAGAGAGAGAACTCCCCAATGGGAAATGGTCATGCTGCAATCCCTCTCCTCCATTCTTCTTTTGGTATTTGGGCACACACATACATGAACTTGGTATGTTTCTCAAGCTACCAGGTCCAGGACTCAAACCATGACATCAGCTGTGTGGGATCCAGCTGCCTTAACCACCATGTCACTGGCTGGTCCCATCTTGGGTTTTTTTCGTTTGTTTGTTTTGAGAGGTTTTTTTTTGCTATAGGGTGCATGTGCTCACCAGAAAGACAGAGAGAAACAGAGAGACAGAAAGCAAAAAATCACCCCTTGGGGGAATGGCCATGCCACAATCCCTTCTCCATTCTCCTCTCGGGATCTTGGGCATGAATTCACACGTGCCGGGTGTGAGTTTAAGCCACTGGGCCCGGGACTTGAAACATGGTTGACTACATGGGAGTCCAGCAACATAGCCATTACGCCACCTGCTGGTCTCATCTTGTTTTTTTTTTTTTTTTCGTTAGGGCCCATGTGCTCACCAGACAGACACACAGAACAAAACACTTAGAGAAAAGGTGAGAAATCCTCTCCAGGGGGATGGCCACACCACAATTCCTTCTCCTCCATTCTCCTCTTGGGATGTTGGGCATGCATACACACGCATCCAGCATGATTTTTCAAGCCATTGGGTCCAGGATTTGAAGCACAGTCAACCATATGAGAGTCCAACAACATAACTGCTATGCCATCTGCTGGTCTTATCTTGATTTTTTTAAACAAAAAATTTATATTAGATATTTTTCCATATTGGCATTTCTTTCTTTCCTTCCTTCCTTCCTTCCTTCCTTCCTTCCTTCCTTCCTTCCTTCCTTCCTTCTTATTTTAAGAGATTTTTGCCTTAGGGCATATGTGCTCACTAGAGAGAGAGACAGAGACAGTGAGAGAGAAAGTGAGGAAATCATGGCTCATGGGGGAAAGGCCATGTCACAATCCCTTTTCCTCAATTCTGCTCCTGGGATCTTGGGCATGCACGCACACATGCTCAGTAGGATTTTTTTTTTTTTTAAAGAATTATTTTATTTAACTTTATTTATTATTATTATCATTATTATTTTCCAGTTTGATCAGAGAGAGACAGAGAGAGAGAGGAAGTGAGAAAGCAAGCCACCAGGTCTGAGACTTGAACCATGGTTGGCCATGTGGGAGTCCAGCGCCTTTAACCACCATGCCACTTGCCAGCCCCCTCAGTAGGATTTTTAAGCCACCAGGTCAGGGACTCAAACCGCGGTTGACCATGTGGGAGTCCAGTGATGTAACCACTATACCATTTACTGGTCCCAACATTTCTTTTTCCTGGAAAGATTTTTGCTATAGGGTGTATGCACTCATCAGAAAGACAGAGAGAGACAGAGAGACAGAAAGTGAGAAATCACACCCTCTCCCAGGGGGAATGGCCACACCGCAATCCTTTCTCCTCCATTCTCCTCTCAGGATTTTGGGCATGCACACTCACATGCCCAGCTTGAGTTTTAAGCTGCCGGGGCCAGGACTTAAATTGCAGTTGACTATGTGGGAGTCCAGCACCTTAACCAGTATGCTACCTGCTGGCCCCAAATAGGCTTTTTTGTTTTTTTTTTAAAGAGATTTTAGCTAGGGCGCATGCATTCACTGGAGAGGCAAAGAGGGACAGAAAGACAGAAAGCAAGAAATCACTCCTCAGCAGGGATGGCCACACTACAATCCCATCTCCTCCATCCCCTTCTCAGGATCATGGGCACAAATGCACATGGCCACGCATGCACATGTGCCCAATGAGTTTTCAGCCATCGTGTCTGGGACTCGAACCATGGTCGGCTATGTGAGAGTCCAGCAACATAACCATTAGGCCATCTGCTGGTCCCAATATTGGTATTTTTTTTAATGAAGAATTATTTTATTTAATTTTATTCACTATCATTATTTTGTTTATTTTTTTATTTTGAAGTTGACCAGAGAGAGACAGAGAGAAGGAAAGTGAGAAAGCAAGCTGCCAGGTCCAGCACTCGAACCCTGGTCAGCTATGTGGGAGTCCAGCTGCCTTAACCACCATGCCACTTGCCAGCCCCCCCATATTGGCATTTTAAGGGCTGGCTGGTATATACCATAACTTACTTACTCAATCAACCCTCACCCCCCTTTTTTTTTTTTTTTCAGTTTCTTTTATTTTTTTAATGAGTGAAAAACAGATTGAAAGAGGGAGAGAGACAAGCATCCTCGGCAGGGTCTCACACCACTGTCCTTCTGTTGCCTTCCCAGCCAGCATGTGCCCGGTGTAGACAAGCTGACCCAGCAACCAAACCCAGATCTTCCACACAGCTCCTGGCATTGCAGAGTCACTGCTGGACAAACCAAATCCTTTCGGATGGCTCTCCGGGTTGTTTCCAGTCTTGCCATTGCATAAGAGCTGTGTGATATGGAACCTGTGCGGGGCCAGCTCATGGCCTAATGGTTAACGGAGGTGGATTCCATGGCCAGCTGCACGTTTCCACCAGGCAACGTACTAGTCATGGACAGTTCTCTATTATACAACAGCTCTTACGCAATGACAAGACTGAAAACAACCCGGAGAGCCATCCAAAAGGATTTGGTTTGTCCAGCAGTGACTCTGCAATGCCAGGAGCTGTGTGGAAGATCTGGGTTTGGTTGCTGGGTCAGCTTGTCCACACCGGGCACATACTGGCTGAGAAGGCAACAAGAGGGCAGTGGTGTGAGACCCTGCCGAGGATGCTTGTCTCTCTCTCAAACTGTTTTTCTCTCATGAAAAAAAAGAAGAAAGAGGAGAGAGCAGATGGTGAAGTGGTTGGGGTGCTGGATTCCCACATGGTCGACTATAGTTCAGGTCCTGGACTCGGCAGCTTGAAACTCAAGCTGTGTGTGGTGTGTGTGTGTGTGTGTGTGTGTGTACACATGTGTGCATGCGCACATGGGCCTAATATCGCAAGAGAAGAATGGAGGAGACGGGATTGCAGCTTGGTATCCCCCCAGGGAGTAATTTCTCAGTTTCCCTTTCTCTGTCTCTCTCTTTAGCGAGCGTGTGGTGCCCAATGGCAAAAACCTAAAAAAAAAAAAAAAAAAAAGAATATTTATTGATATAACCACGTCTGCCCCATGAAAGTTGCTGCAGGTGTGAAGAATGGGTATCACTGTGCCCTCCACGAGGAGGCAGAGGTCCTGGAGACAAGCCCGAGAGCTGCACCTACCTTGGTGCTTCCCAGCCGATCGGCAGAGCCTTCCCGGTAGGTGTTCAGGTACCGGTCCACCAGAGTGGTGAGGTCAGACATCATCTCATCCAGGAGGACCAACCGAAGAGGAAGTAGGTAGGTAGCTTCCAGGGCCAAAATTTTCAGCAAAGAGGGTGAAAGAGGTCGTGTAAACCATACTTCTGGATTTTCCTAGAAACACAGAACAAGTGTCTCTGAATAGTAAGCAAAACTTGAACAAAAATAACTAAGTGCTTAGTTTAAAAAAGTCATTTTCTTTTTTCTTAAGAATTATTTATTGGTACCAGCAGTTAGCATAATGGCTATGTCTCTGGACTCCCACGTAGTCGACTGCGGTTCGAGTCCCGGACCCGGTGGCTTAAACTCACGCCGGGCGCGTGTGCGTGCGTGCCCAAGATCCCTAGAGGAGAATGGAGGAGAAGGGATTGCGGCGTGGCCATCCCTCCTGGGGGGTGATTTCTCACTTTCTATCTCTCTGCCTCTCTCTGTCTGTCTGGCGAGCGCACGTGCCCTATAGCAAAAACCTCTCCAAAAAAAAAAAGAAAAGAAAAAAAAAGATTTATTAATTTAATTCTATTTGTTATTATTATTATTTTTAAATTTGAACAGAGAGAGATAAAGGGAAAATGAGAAAGCAAGCCACCAGTTCTAGGACTGAAAGCACAGTCAGCCCTATGGGAGTCCAGTGCCCCAACCACACCACCCACCAGCCCTAAAAAAGTCACTTTCTTCAATTTAAGTTCATTTATTTCTCCATGATAGAGGGAGGTGGGGCAGAGGAAGAGGCATCCCCAACAGGACCTTCACTCCATGGCCCTACCCCCAGTTTAAAACAGCCAGGATCACAGCATGTGTACGTGCTCTGTGTGTTCAGGAAGACCTTGGGATGCAAACCTGGGACCTGCTCACACGGCTTCTGCGACATGAGCATTATGTTACTGCTGCACCACTACTGCTGGCCTTTTCTTCTATTACCTTCTGTTTTCATTTTTAGCTAATCTGCTGATACACAGTGTGGATAACAGAGAAAGAGGGGGTGAGGAGAGAGGCTGGTAGGTTAGGACTACTCACCCAGTACTGGAGACAGCAGCTTGATTATGTGACCAAAATTGTAACCAATATGGGCATGACCTGAATTTGCATGCAAGGATATTAGGAACTAAAGAACATTTACCATATTGTGGGAGACATAAGTGGAATGATTTTGGTTCAACTGCCTTAATCTGAATCCCCACAAAAATCTCTCCCTTAGGGAACCAGCAGTTAGCGTAATGGCTATGTCGCTGGACTCCCACGTAGTCGACCGTGGTTCGCGTCCCGGACCCGGTAGCTTAAAACTCACGCCGGGCGCATGTGCATACGTGCCCAAGATCCTGAGAGGAGAACGGAGGAGAAGGGATTGCGGCGTGACCATCCCCACTGGGGGGTGATTTCTCGCTTTCTGTCTCTCTGTCTCTCTCTGTCTGACTGGCGAGCGCACGCGCCCTATAGCGAAAAACTCTCCAAAAAAAAAAAAAAAATCTCCCTTGTTCTAATTCAAAAATTTATTTCAGAGTACTTTCTTTGTTTTCTGTTTTGTTTTGCTTTTGGCTATAGAGCATGAGCGCTAGCTGGAGAGAGACAGAGAAAGTGAGAAATCACTCCCCGGGGGATGGACACACCACAATCTCTTCCCCTTTCTCCTTGGGATCTTGGGCATGCATGTACACACGCCCGGCATGTTTTTCAAGCTGCTGGGTGCAGGATTCAAACTGTGGTATTGGCCATAAGGGATCCAGCTGCCTTAACTACCACGCCACCTGGCCAGCCCCAGAGTACCTTTTGTCATGATAGAGCATGTATGTGTGCACAGGAATGAGAGGGAGCAAAGGAGAGGGAGAGAGGGCTAGAAGGAGAAATAGAGGGAAACGCATCCTCCACAGGACCCAGCACACTGTGATCTCCTTCTAGCCCTCCAGCCTTCCCAGATTCCGGGCAGGCATGCAGGCGCCTGACACCCAGCAGGTTTCAGGCTGACCAGGTCAAGGACTCAAAGAGCAGTGAGCACATGGCTTCCAGGTCCACAGTCCAGTACACTACCAATTGTACCAAGGGGGCCTCAGAGCACCGTTTTTGTTTGTTTTAGGTTTTTCCCATAGGACATGTGTGCTCAACAGAGAGAGACAGAGAAAGGGAAAATGAGAAATAATCCCCTGGGGGGATGGTCATGTCCCAATGCCTGCTCCTCCATTCTTCTCTTGGGATTTTGGGTACGCACTCACATGCATCTGGTGTGTTTCAAGCTGCCGGGTCTGGGACTCAAATCAGGGTCAGCTATATGGGAGTCTAGCACCTTAACCACCACGCCACCTGCTGGCCCCCTCACAGTACTTTTTAACTGATAACCAACAAATCTGGATCCCACTTTTATCCTCTTGGAGACCACAAATTATTCCCAACTCGAACAACGAAGAGTTTGGTGATCCGCTTACATGCTAACATGGCAGCTGTCATTTTTCTGTATAATTCCTGATAATCTTGCTCAGAAAATACCTGAAAAAAATTAATGTCATATGAGACATTCTTTAACACTAACCTGAATTAGTTTTTGTCTCTCTTCTAGGAAGGAGAGATATTTAGGGGCTACTTTAAGGTGCCTGATTAAACTCTCTTGCAAAGTACTGATGCAGTTTGGAAGAAAGCCACCCGTTTCCATGGAAAATTGAAGGACATCTGCTACCTGTGATATTATAAAAAAGACAAACAGACGAGTCAAATATGTGGCAGAAACAGCAAAAATATATTTAGAGAAGTGTCTTTAGATACCATTTTCCCCAGGGACTCACATAATAAATGACACTATTAGGGAATTTAAAGTTGTCAAGCAAAACCGTGAATGTTTTTTATTTTTTATTTATTTATTTATTTTTTTAATTTGCCAAAGGGTGCACACACTCATCAGAGAGGGAGTGAGAGAAAGTGAGAAGGCAATCCTTGTGGCAGATGGTCGCACTGCTATCCCTTCTCTTCTATTTCTCCCTCTTTGGGGATTTTGGGCACAAATGCACAAGTGCCTGACATGTTTTTCAAGCCACTGATCAGGGACTATGAACCACCTGTTTGGTCATATGGGATCCACCCACCTTACCATCAGGCCACTGAGTGGTCCCAAGTAAACTTGTTCTGAACATTTTTTTTAAAAAAGAAAGAAAAGAGCAAGCAGATGGTGTGGTGGTAAAGGTGGCTGGATCACACATGGTGGACTTCGTGAAAGAGTTCCGGAGCTGGTGGCTTAAAAATCATGCTGAGAAACCAGCAAATGGCATAATGGTTACGTTGCTGGACTCCCATGTAGTTGACTATAGTTCAAGTCCTGGCCCCAGTGGCTTAAAACTTATGCCAGGCATGAGAGTGGTCAAAATCTTGGGAGAATGAAGGAGAATGGATTGTGGCGTGGCCATCCCCCTGGGGGCTGATTTCTTGCTTTCTATCTGTCTCTGTCTCTCTGGCAAGCACACATACCCTATAGCAAACATCTCTCTAAAAAAAAAGAAAAAGAAAATCATTCCAGGCGTGTGTGTATGCAAGCCCAAAATCCTGAGAGAATGGAGGAGAAGGGATTGCTATGTGGCCACCCCCAGGGGCTGATTTCTCACTTTCTCTCTCTGAATATCTATCTTTCTATAGCAAGCACATACCCCGTACAGAAAAATTAAAAAAAAAAAAAGATCATCTATTTTTAATTTGTCTTCATCTACTTCCTTTTCTAGTTCTTTAATTTGCCTGCCTTATGGTTATTTATTAGTCTTTGGTGCCTTTGGAAAATGGGGAAAGGAAGATAAAATTTAATAATTATTTTCATCAACTAATAGTATAATCTTAGTAAGGAAAGCTAGAAAAATCAAGAATTTCAAAAACTGGGACCAGCAGGTGGTGTGGTGGTTAAGGTACTGGACACTCCCACATGGCTGCCATGGTTTGAGTTCCATACCTGGTAGCTTTTTTTCTCATTTTCCCTCTCTTTCTCTCTCTCTCTCTTTGGTCAAAATTAAAATAAATTAATAAAGTTAAATAAATAAAGACCAAAAATAAAATAAAAATAAAAAAGAATTGCAATAATTTGAGCCAGTAGATGGTGTAGAGGTTAAGGCTCTGGACTCCCACATGGCTGACCACAGTTCAAGTCCCAGACCCAGTGGCTTGAAACTCACTCAGGGTGCGTGTGCATGTGTGTGCCCCAAATCCTGAAACGAGAAAGGAGGAGAAGGGATTGTGAGATGGCCATCCCCCTAGGGGATGATTTTTCTCTTTCGGTCAGTCTGTCTCTCTGTCTCCAGCAAGTACACACACTATAGCAAACAAAACAAAACAAAAGAAACACACACACACACACACACACACACACACAAGCTCTGAAAAAACAATAAAGAGGGACCAGGAGTGGTTATATCGCTGGGCTCCCACATGGTGACCATGGATCAAGTAAGGGACTCAGCAGTTTCAAACTCACACCACTGTGTGTGCGTGCATGCTCAAAATCCTGAGAGGAGACTGGAAGAGAAGGGACTGCGATGTGGCCATTCCCCCTGGGAGATGATTTCTTTCTTTTTCTCTCTCTCTGGTAAATACACATGCACTATAGCAAAAATCTCTCTTAAAGAAAAAAAGAATTGCAATAATTTTCATCTGTGTGTGGTAAGATGAATAATGGCTCCCCAAGAAATCCATTTCCTAATCCTTGGAATTTATGAATGCTATCTTACATGGCCAAAGAGACTTTGTAGTTGTGATTACGTTAAGGCTCTTGAGATGAGATTATCCTGGATTATCTGAATAGGCCTTAAACATAATCACAGGTGTTTTTTAAGAAGGAGAGAAAGGAGGCTGGCAGGTGGTGTGGTGGTTAAGGTGCTGGACTCCCCCAGGGCCAACCATGGTTTGAGTCCTGGACCTGACGGCTCGCTTTCTCACTTTCCCACTCTCTCTTTCTCTGGTCAAATTAAAAAATAATAAAAATTAAATAATTTTTTAAAAATTTTGGAACCAGCAGGTGGCGTGGTAGTTGACACTGGACACTCCCACATGGCTGACCACGGTTCAAGTCCTGGATCTGGTGGTTTGCTTTCTCTCTCTCTCTCTCTCTGGTCAAATTGAAATAAATAAATGAATAAATTAAATTAAATAAATAATTCTTAAAATTTTTTTAAAAAGGAGAGACAGGAATCAGTAGATGGCATAATGATTATGTCACTGGACTCACACATGGCCAACCTGGAGTGCCAGACCTGGAGGCTTGAAACTTACACCGGATGTATATGTGTACATGCCCAAAATCCTAGGAGAAGAAAGGAGAGGGGATTATGGCATGGCCATTCCCCCTCGGGGGTGGGGGTGACTTTTCACTTTCTGTCTTTCTAGCAAGCACATGCACCCTATAGCAAAAATCTCTATTAAAAAAAAAAAAAGGAGAGGGAACAGCAGTTAGTGTAATGGCTATGTCGCTGAATTCCCATGTAGTCGACCGTGGTACGAGTCCCAGACCCAGTGGCTTAAACTCACACCGGGTGCATGTGCGTGCGTGCCCAAGATCCCGAGAGGAGAATGGAGGAGAAGGGATTGCGGTATGGCCATCCCCCCTGGGGGGTGATTTATCACTTTCTGTCTCTCTTTCTCTTTCTGTCTTTCTGGTGAGTGCACGCACCCTATAGCAAAAACCTCTTCAAAAACAAAGAAAAAAAAAGAGAGAGAGAGAGAGATTTTAGTGTGGTTAGAGGAAACGGTGATAAGATGACAGAAGCAGAGATATGGCTGACTTTGAAGATAGAGGCCACAAGTGACCTCTAAGGAGCCACAGCCAGGGAACATAAGTGGTCACCAGATACTGAATCAGACAAGGAAATGGTCCCTTCCCTCAAAGCCTCCAGAAGAAACCAGCCCTGCTGACACCTTGTGTTTAGCCCAGTGAAAGAGACTGGAGACGTCTGACCCCCAGACTTGTAAGAGAATACATCTGTGGCGTGTTAGGCCTCTAAAATTTGTGGTGACTTGGCACAGCAGCAATGGGAAACTAATACACACGTTAAAGGAAAACAATTGGTGAAATTCTGAATTTCGGCTTTTTGCACTATGAAAATCTAAAGTATGGAAAGATATACCAAAGTCTTCATTAGACAATACACATAAGGCCTAATAATAATAATAATAATAATGAAAGCCAGATGGGGGCCAGCAGATGATGTGGTGGTTAAAGCGCTGGACTCCCACATGGCCGGCTGTAGTTGGAGTCCCAGACCTGGCTGCTTGATTTCTCACTCTCCCTTTCTCTCCTTCTGTCTCTTTCTGGTCAAGTTAAAAAATAATAATAATCAGGGCCAGCAGCAGGCACTAGAATTCCCATATAGCCAACTACAGTTCGAGTAGTGGCCATAACTGATGGCTTGCTTTCTCTCTCTCTTTTTTTTTTTTTTTAAAGAATTATTTATTTAATTTCATCTATTCATTCAGTTATTTTTTAATGTGACCAGAAAAAGAGGAAGAGAGAGAGAGAAAGTGAAAAAGCAAGCCACCATGTCCAGGACTTGAACTGTGGTTGGCCACGTGGAATATCCAGCACCTTAACCACCACATCACCTGCTGGTCTCTCTCTCTGTGTTTCTCTGGCAAAACTCATGTGAAAATAAATAAATAAAATAATTCATTAAAAAATTAATAATAACAAATAAAATTAAATAAATAAATAATTTTTTTAAAAGATGGATGGGGCTGGTGGGTGGTATACTGTTCTCAGAACATACCCCTGTCACTAAGTGACACATGATTGCATATAGTAAAGATCCTGAAGGAAGGCCCAAAATTGGGCCAGCCATGTGGCATGGTGGTTAAGGCAGCTAGATCCCACATGGTCAACTGCAGGGTTTGAGTCTTGAAAAACACATAGGGTGCATGTGCACGTGTGCATGTGTGCCCAAAATCCTGAGAGGAGAAGGGAGGAGAAGGGATTGTGGTGTGGCCATGCCCCTTTGGAGGGAGGGTGCTTTCTCACCTTCCCTCTCTCTGTCTGTCTCTGCCTGGCAACTGGATACATCCTGTATCAAATTTTAAAAACAGGGACCAGCAGGTTGGTATGGTGGTTAAGGTTGCTAGATTTCCACATAGCTGACTACTGTAGTTTGAGACTTGGACCTGGTGGCTTGCTTTCTCACTTTCCCTTTCTCTCTCTCTCTCTGGTCAAATTAAACATAATAATAATAATAACAACAACAAATGGAATTAAATAAATAATTATTTTAAAAAATGTTTAAAGAATTACTTTATTTAAGTGTATTCACTGTCATTATTTTATTTTTTAAAGTTGACCAGAGGGAGACAGAGAGAAAGGGAAAGTGAGAAAGCAGGTTGCCAGGTCCAGGACTCAAACTGTGGTCAGTCACATGGGACTCTAGCTTCCTTAACTACCATGCCACCTGCCGGCCTCCCCTCCAAAAAATTTTTAATAAAATAAAACAGGGGCCAGAAAGTGGCACAGTGTTTAAGATGCTGGATTCCCAGATAGCTGACCCTGGTTTGAGTTCCAGACCCAGTGGCTTCAAACTCATGACAGGCATGTATGCATGTGTGCTCAAAATACCAAGAGGAGAATCGAGAAGGGACTGTGGTGTGGCCATCCCCCCCTGCAACCCCCGGTCTCTGTCTCTCTCTGTCTCTTGGAGAGTGCACACACCCTCTTGGAGAGTGCACGTACCCTATAGCAAAATACTCTCAAAAAACATAAATAAATAAAAGGACCAAAGAAACATATAACAAGAGAAATGGCAGAGTTCATTATAAACAGATACATAAAGAGCAAAACTGAACCTCATATAGTAACATAAAATTAAATTTTTAGGAATTGCTGCTCGAAACCAATTAGCCAAATCTTTGTTAATTCCTCTCCAAAGGTCCTAGACTTGGGTATTCAGAACATCCCTTTCACTGGCATAAACCTAGAAGACTAGAAGAACCTGATAAAAACTAGAGGTTTCACTGCTCTCAGAGCCAAACTGTAAGCGTGGATCAGCTCTAAGAGCTGGTATCTAGTCTGGAGATTTTCCATTTCTCTAAGGTCCTTTAGATGAGAGACAAATCGCATCTCTTTAGCTATTTTGTGGCTGAATAAGTTTTACAGGGGTGGAGGGGGTATATATTCCAAACAATCTGTACCCCTGATGGTAAGGGGGTATATTCCGAACAATCTGTACCCCTGAACCAGACACCAATTTGCCTCAATTGATACATATGTGGTAAAGGCAGAGATGGAATTGTTCGTCTTACCCTAAGCCTTCCATGGCAGAACTATAAAGAACCTCCAAACTGCCCAAGTTATTGAATGCTATGGGGTATGGTTCTTGCTTCTTTTTTTCTTTAATTTGCAAGAGGGTACATGTGCTCACCAGAGAGAGAGGAAAAGTGAGAAAGTATACATACAACATGGGGGCTGGCCATGCTGCAATCCCTCCTCTATTTTTTTTTTTAATAAAGAATTATTTGATTTTACTTTATTTATTTTAATTTGACCAGAGAGGGACAGAGAGAGAGAGAGAGATAGAAGGAGGGAAGGAGGGAGAGAGGGAGGGAGAGAAAATGAGAAAGCAAGCCACCAGGTCTGTACTTGAATCACAGTCAGCCATGTGATGTGGGAGTCCAGCACCCTTAACCACCATGCCAACTGCTGGCCCTCCCTCCTCTATTCTGCTCTTGGGATTTGGGGCACACGTGCATACACACCTAGTTTAGATTACTCTGTGGCTGGCAATGTGGGATCTAGCTGCCTTATCTACCATGGAGCCTGCTGACTCGATTTTGCCCCTTTATCTCTGTTTTTTTTAATTGCCAGCATGCACATGCACTTGCCAGAGAAAGAGACAAGAGGAAAGGGAGAAAGCTCATCCCTGGTGGGGCATCTCTCTATCCTTTTGGGATTCTGGGCACCCATTCTCAGGAGGCTGGCCCATCTCTCAAGCCACTACAGCTGGACTTGAACCTTGTGGTCAGCCAAGCGGGATCCAGCTTCCCAATCACCAGGCCACGGGCCAGCCCTGGATATTACTTTTTTTTTTTGACAAATTCTGGAGCAAAATAAGGAAAACACATTCTTTACTAATTTGAGTAGCTTTTCTGCAGTGCTTTTATAGTTCACCAAATGTTCTCATACATTCTACAAACATTTTACTTGAGAAGTAGGCAGGAACAGAGCATTAACAAGTAAAAAAAGGAGATGGTCGACCACGCATTAGACGAGGCCTACTTTCTTTCTTTCTTTTTTTTTTTTTTAAGAAGTTTTTGCCTTAGAGTGTGTGCCTCTCCAGACAGAGACAGAGACAGTGGAAGGAGGAAAGTGAGAAATCACTTTCCAGGAGGGATAGCCACACTGCAATCCCTTCTCCATTCTCTTTCGTTGATCTTGAGCACGCATGCACAATGCGCCCTGCATTAGTTTCAAGCTGCCAGGTTTGGAACTCAAACTGCAGTTGGCCATGTCGGAGTCCAGACACTTAACTGCTATGCCATCTACTGGCCCCAACAAGGCCTACTTTAGACAGGAGCTATGTACATTGGTTTGAATCCAATGCTTCTCTTCACATACCTGTGTGTCAAAGACATTATTCAGCAAAATTCCATACTGATGAGAGAGGCAATCTGAAAGCCAACGACAATCGTGGATAACCTAAGGAATCAGAAGTTGGAGATAATGTAATTAAAAGCTGGTTGCTCATCTTACTAGCAAAGGAACCAGCTTACATTCTTACCTTCAAAATTCTCTTGTCCTCTAATATCATCTGAAGTCCATTGTTGAAAGCACGACTTCCCAGAAGGAAAATGTCAAACAAGTAAACCCTGCTATTTGTGGCCACCTGTAACAGACCATGTAGACACATGTCATAGAGAAAGGAAGACTGGGGGCAGGGGAGTTGACAGAAATACCGAGCTCAGCACATCAACTAAAATGGTTTATTCTCAGCACAAGTATGAGTGGCCATGGACTGGAAAGACAATCCCTGGTGGCCTAGAGAAAGTGTTTCAGGGTGCTTGGATGCAGTGGCCCTTTTATTCAGTTTTGAGAGAAGAGACACAACTAAATTGTAAATCAGCATATGGTCCCAAAAGTTGGGACATCCAGAAAGGGGACTGAGGGGGCACTTAACCATTATACAATAGATAGGTTTAGAAACTCTTAGGTTAGTAATTGGTTAAAAACACAATTCTTTGTGTCCAAAAGACAGAAAATAATATCTGAGGGAACCAGCAGTTAGCGTAATGGCTATGTCGCTGGACTCCCACATAGTCGACCGCGGTTCGCGTCTCGGACCCGGTGGCTTACAACTCACGCAGGGTGCATGTGCGTGCGTGCCCAAGATCCCAAGAGGAGAATGGAGGAGAAGGGATTGTGGCGTGACCATCCCCCCTGGGGGGTGATTTCTCGCTTTCTGTCTCTATGTCTCTCTCTGTCTGTCTGGCGAGCGCACGCACCCTATAGCGAAAAACCTCTCCAAAAAATAAAAATAAAAAAATAAAATTAAAAAAAATAAAAATAAAATAATATCTGAGTTTAACATTAACAGTGATAAGGACTAGGACAACTGAAGAATTTCCGCCCAGACTTCACCCTCCTGCCCCCGAGATATAGCCAGGTTAGAGCACCCTCTTTAGAGCCAGCAGATGGCGTGATGGTTAAGAGCACTGGATTCCCACATGGCCAATTGTGGTTCAAGTCCAAGACTTGGTGGTTTGCTTTCTCACTTACCCTCTCTCTCTCTCTGCTCAAATTAAAATAATAATTATAAAAACAAATGGAATTAAATAAATAAATGTGTTTTTTTTTTAAAGAGCACCCTCTTTATTCTCTATTTTATTTATTTATCTTAAAATTTAAACTTCTTAGCTCTCTGAAGTTCCTTTAGCTTTTATTTGCACTATGCAGTTTTTATCCAAAATTTTTTTCTCTTTTCTTTTTTTTATTGTTTTTGTCTTATTTTTTCTTAGTTTTCTTTTGCTTTTCATTTTTCTTTTACCTTCCTCACTTTCCTGCCTAGCCTCCGCACACTGAGTTTCTAGACACATCTAGGTGCACAGAAGCCAAATATCTGAACACTTTTCAGGTCAGAGTAATATTCAATTTCCATGGAATTTGCTGCACGAAGAGAGAAAAACAGTACTGCCTAAAGACTGCAGATCACCTCCTCATGCTTGCCCCCGAATGCTCAGATTTAATTCCAAAAAGGATAAAAGTATAATCCATCAGATGGCCAGAAACTACTGCAAAGGCACAAGAAATATGAGAAACCGGGATCAACAGTTAGTGTAATGGCTATGTCGCTGGACTCCCACGTAGTCTACCGTGGTTCGAGTCCCGAACCCGGTGGCTTAAACTCATGCCGGGCGCGTGTGCATGTGTGCCCAAGATCCCGAGAGGAGAATGGAGGAGAAGGGATTGCTGTGTGCCCATCCGCCCTGGGGGGTGATTTCTCACTTTCTGTCTCTATGTCTCTTTCTGTCTGGCAAGCGCACGTGCCCTATAGCAAAAACCTCTCCAAAAAAAAAAAAGAACGAAATATGAGAAACCAAGAAAATATCTCTCCCCTAAGGGAAAAGAATAACTCCTCATCCTCCACAGACAATACAAGGGAACTCATGGAAATGTCAGATAAAGAACTTAAAGTATACCTAGTGACAAAGATGCAAGAGAAGAGAGGCAACAAACTCTAGAAAATGCAGGAAAAAAGAGACAATGAGTTCCAGGAGGTGAGGAAGTTCTTGCATAATCTGAAAGAAAAGAATCAAATAAAATTGTTAGAGATGAAGGCCGTAATAGAGGAAATCAAAACCTCTCTTGAAGGACTGGCAGGTGCCATGGTGGTTTTTTTGTTTGTATGTTTGAAAGAATTATTTAATTTTATTCATTCTTTCATTTATTTTAATTTAACCAGGGAGAGACAGAGAGAGAGAAAGTGAGAATGCAAGTCACCAGACCTGGGACTCAAACCATGGTCAGCCATGTGGGATTGTCTGGCGCCTTAACAACCATACCACCTGCTGGTCCCCAACAACAGATTAGATCATGCAGAAGATCAAATCTCAGATGCAGAAGATAGAACCTCTGATCTAGAAAAAGTCACCAAAAAGACTGAGAAAATAACCCCAAAAATGAGAAAAATATAGGAACAACACTAGATACTATTAAACATCCAAACATTGGATAATCAGTATCCCAGAAAGTGAAGAAACTAATAAGGGAGTGATAATCTACTCCATGAAATACTGGAAGAAAACTTGCCAAACCTAGAGAGGCATTCAAATATACAGACCCAAGAAATACAAAGGACCCCACATAGAATCAACCCAAGATCTTCTCCAAGGCACATCATAGCCAGATTGACCAAAACCACAGACAGAGACAAGATATTAAAACTGGCCAAGAGAGAAACATCAAGTTACTTTCAAAGGATATCCCATCAGGCTAACATCAGACCTTTCATCAGAAACAATGCAAACAAGGAAAGTATGGGAAAAAATATTTAAAGTGTTAAGTGAAAAACAATTTCCACCAAGACTACTATACCTAGCAAGATTATCTTTCTTTTTTCTTTTTTCTTTTTTTTTGAGAGGTTTTTGCTATAGGGTGCGTGTGCTCACTGGAAAGACAGCAAGAGACAGAGAGACAGAAACCAAGAAATCACCCCCCAGTGAGGATGGCCACACCGCCATCCCTTCTCCATTTTCCTCTCAGGATCTTGGGCACACATGCACACGTGCCTGGCATGAGTTTAAGCCACCAGGTCCGGGACTTGAACCGCTGTCGACTACATGGAAGTCCAGCGACATAGCCATTAAGCTAACTGCTGGTCCCAAGACTATCTTTCATATAGGAAGAAAAGACTAAGACATTCTCAGATAAACAAAAGCTGAAAGAATTTACCAACACCAGACCAGCTCTCCAAGAAGTGCTATTCCAAGAAAACTAAAGTCGCACACACAGAAATAAGAGTACAAAAAACAACCAAGAAAATGGGCAGCCTAATAGTAGAGACAAGTCTGGAGTTGAATGTTAACTTCCAGAATTTAAATAGAAAAATCAGACTACAGTAACACTGCAAATTCAGTAGAAGAGAGATTTCTTATAGGAGACTGAACTGGTAAAACAGTATTTTATGACTTTTGACTAAAACATTACTGATTTTCTGCTATGCTTTGTTTTCCAGATTTAAAATTTATTATCTTCTCTTGAACTGTTGATAGGTTCATCTAACTACTGTTTGAACTGAATCTTAACCTTTTTCCTGGTTTTAAGTTTTAAGCAAAGTTTTCTTAATTTTTTTTATTTTGATATATTAAAACAGAAACTTTTTCTTAAAATTAAAAAAATGCATTTAAAAATGCCTATCTTGGGACCAGCAGTTGGCGTAACGGCTATGTCACTGGACTCCCATGTAGTCGACTGTGGTTTGCATCCCAGACCCGGTGGCTTAAAACTCACTCCAGGTGCGTGCATGCGTGCCCAAGATCCCAAGAGGAGAATGGAGGAGAAGGGATTGTGGCATGGCCATCCCCCCCGGGGGGTGATTTCTCGCTTTCTGTCTTTCTGTCTCTCTCTGTCTGTCTGGTGAGCGCACGCGCCCTATAGCAACAACCTCTTAAAAAAATAAAATAAAAATGCCTACCTAATGACTGCAGTAAGCTATGTAGTCTCAGCTAGGTGCTACTTTATAGTATGTTCATCTTTTTTTTTTCTTGGAGAGCTTTTTGCTATTGTGTGTGCGTGCTCACCAGAAAGATAGAGACAGAGAAGACAGAAAGCGAGAAATCACCCCCCCAAAGGGGATGGCCATGACACAATCCCTTCTCCTCCATTCTCCTCTCTGGATCTTAGGTGTGGATGCATGCACGCCTGGCTTGAGTTTAAGTCACTGGGTCTGTACTCAAACTGCAATTGACTACAAGGGAGTCCAGTGACATAGCCGTTATACCAACTGCTGGTCCCTATAGTATGTTCATTCTACTCACTGAGATTCATGCCTAAAGTCAGACATGTGTTCATAGATATGTATATATCAGCTGTGCTTGCTATTGAAAGTATTTAGATTAATTAAGATCTTTAGTGAATCAATAAAATGTGAAAAAATAAAATAAAGGGCATGGAAAGCAACTGTAGCTACTAGAGACAGTGTGGGAGGAGAGTGTGAAATGGCAGAGGGTAAGAGGTAGGAAATCACAGGGGAAAAAAGCATACTATATAAGAAACAAGAAATGGAAAATTAATTGTTGACAGTGACATGTATGGTAATATTCTTGATTGAGCCAATATACAGTGTACTCTGGATGAAAAATCTCATTTCGTACACTGTAATGATGTACAGTGAATGAATGTAAATAAATAAATTTAAAATTAAAAAAAAGTGATGTGACAGCTTCACCACATATTATGTGAAGCAATGCCAGAACGTAGGGAGAATGTAGGGTCAGAATGTAGGGAGCATCCCCTCAGTAATCACTGGACCAAAGTGGTCTGTTATTGCAAGATTAATGTTTGTAGATGTGACTCTCCCAGGACTCGTGGGAAGAATCTTTTATTTTATTTTGTCAGAGGGTACATGTGTTCACGAGAGAGAAAGAGAGAGAGAGAGAGAGGGGAAAAGTGAGCAAGCACCCCACCCACTAAGGACAGAACATATATTCTCTGGATAAACCCAACCAGAGAGGCTCTAGGGTTGGGAATATAAGACACAGAAGAGGGCAAGTGCTTGGTAGGAGAGCGGAATATGAAGCCTACACACTAGGGCCAGTAGGTCGCACAGTCGTTAAGGTGCTGAACTCTCACAGGACCTGCCAGCTTGAAAATCATGCTGGGCGCATGTGTGTGCACACCCAATATCCCAAGAGGAGAGACACACCCATGGGGGTGACTTTTCACTTTTTCTTGCTGTCTCCGTTTGTCTCTTTCTGATGAGCATATGCAGGTGGTTAAGGCACTGGACTTCCACATGGCTGACTATGGTTTGAGTCCCAGATCAGATGGTTTGCTTTCTCACTCCCCCCCAACCTCTGTCTCTCTCTGGTTATAAAAAATAATACTACCATTAAATTTTTAAAATTAATAAATTATTATTATTATTTTTTTTTTTTGGAGAGGTTTTGTGCGCTCGCCAGAAATAAGAGAGAGGGACAGAGAGACATAAAGCGAGAAATCATCCCCCAGGAGGGTGTCCACGCCACAATTCCTTCTCCTCCATTCTCCTCTGGGGATCTTGGGCACGCACGCACATATGCCCAGCATAAGTTTAAGCCACCAGGTCTGGGACTCGAACCGCGGTCAACTACATGGGAGTCCAGCGACATAGCCATTACACTAACTGCTGGTCCCAGAAATAATTATTTTTTAAAGAAAGACTTATTTTGAAACAAAAAAATGCCAATTAGCTTACTTCTAGTCACCAAGAATTCAGCTATAAAAAAAAGGATGTTACCTCTGGGTACCTAGAAAACCAAAGGGCAAGTTAAGAAACAACCCAGGCCTGTGTTACCTGGAAGGCTACCCGTTCATTTAGGTAGAGAGAAGTTTTGAGTTGTTTTAAGTAATTTGCATTTGTGCTAATTCACACCTAGTCAACTAAAAACTAAGGTTTAGGGTTTTTTTGGAGAGATTTTCACTATAGAGCGCATGCGCTCGCCAGACAGACAGAGAGAGACAGAGAGACAGAAAGCGAGAAATCACCCCCCCCAGGGGGGATGGTCACGCCGCAATCCCTTCTCCTCCATTCTCCTCTCGGGATCTTGGGCACACACGCACATGCGCCCAGCGTGAGTTTTAAGCCACCGGGTCCGGGACGCGAACCACGGTCGACTACGTGGGAGTCCAGCGACATAGCCATTACGCTAACTGCTGGTTCCCAAAACTAAGGTTTATAGAGTAAATGTATGCATGGATCAAAAGAAAGGCAATCTAATCCTTAAACAAAACTGGGCTCAGAAACCTCCATATCTTGCCCTTGAAGAAGAAAGACGTTCCACAGAGAGGAGTTCAAGAGTGCAGACTGCCAAATCTGATAAATAATACTGAGTATTCCCTCATAAACTGTACTTCAGAATACAATTACATAAAGTCCTTTCCCACAGTTACTCAACTCAAGGAGCTAAATAACATATCCAAAGGGTTTTCTTCCAGGTCGAAGTTGGGTTTTTGCCCTCTCGGCATAGGGCGCCTGGATAAAACACAGGAGGAGAGGCTTCAAGCCCGATTCTGAGCGAGTATGTATTTCCTTGTAAACTACACGTAGAAAGTACGTTCACAGTGACTCAACTCAAGGAGCCAAATGACATATCCAAAGGTTTCTGTTCTAGGTCAAAGTTGGGTTTTTCACTTTGACCTATGGCATCTGGGTTAGACAAAGGCAAAAAGGCTTCAAGCCCTCAAATGACATCCAGGTCCAGGCGAACTAAACACTGTGGCAGAAAATTGCCAGGGAAAACTACCACAGTAAGAAAGAAAAGAAACTCTTTATACAGCTAAGGAGACAAAAGAGAACTTAGAAAACATGACCTCAAGTAGGCCTGTGAGCAAGCTACGATGACTGTGCGAGCACCCAGGATCTGACTGTCTGGAGGCCTAGAAGGGGGGATTACTGCGTGATCAGCCCCTGTGGAGAGTGCTCATCTCTCTCTCTCTTTCTCTCATTCTCATGTGCAAATGCATATGCTCTATCATGAATAAAGGGAAAAAAGAAGCCCACCAGGGTAGAGGAGGCACAGTGGTAAAACACTGCTCTGCGAGGTAGGCCCACGCTGGACTGTTGAAAAACGTGCTGGGCAACTGTGCGTGCCCAAAATACTAAAAGAAGGGAGAACTGGAGGAGAAGGGACTGAGGCATGACCATTCCCTGTGAGAGGGAGGGACTTTTTCATTCTCTCTCTCTCTCTGTCTCTGTCTCTCTACAGGGAGCGCACATGCCTCTAGCAATTTAATTTTCCTAGCAAAATTTTTAAAAGGGGGAACCCGTAGTTGGTGTAATGGCTATGTCACTGGACTCCCATGTAATAGACCGCAGTTTGAGTCCTGGGCTTGGAGGCTTAAACTCACGCCTGGTGTGTGTGGGTGCGTGTCCAAGATCCCATGAGAAGAATGGAGTAAAAGGGAATGCCAGGTGTGGCCATGTCCCCTGGGGGCTGATTTCTCGCTTTCTGTCTCTCTGTCTCTCTCTGTCTTTCTGGCCAGTGCATATACCTTATAACAAAAACCTCTCCAAAAAAAAAGAAAAAAATTTTTAAAGGGCAAGTGGTGGGGTTGGCAAATGGAATGGAAGTTATGGCAGCTGGATCCCACATGGCTAACTTTGTGCTTCGAGTCCCAAGCCCTGTTCGTGTCTGGAGACTCTAGAGTATGCTGGGCATGTATGTGCCCATGATCCCGGGCAGCTGAAGCTGGAGGTGGATCACAGCATCAGGACCCTGTGGGGATATTGTTCTCTCTCGCTCTGTACCTCTCACTCATGGAGAAAACGAATTATGAAAAAATTAACTAGCCCAGTATGGTGGTGTACTGCTAGGCTGCTATGTTCTGCAGAAAGGGACCATCTGGGAGG